>BSYR01000015.1:21243571-22487142 GCA_030270665.1 Hibiscus trionum | reverse complement strand
ACAAAATTTTAGGTATTCATATAATTGATTACGTGCTTTTCAAAAAGATTATATTGCAAAAACTCAATTTCTCTATTTTTTACTCAGTTAAAAGTCCAACGGGTCCATTTTACAGCCCATTTAGACCCGCTCGCCCAAAACCTCTACAAAAAGGACCGAAAAACAAGTTTTAATCGAATTTTAGGAGTTCATAACATTGATTACGAGCTTCTCAACACGATTATATTGCAAAAAATTAATTTATGTAATTTTTACTCAGTTAAAAGTCCAACGAGTCCATTTTACGGCCCATTTAGAACCGATCGCATGAAACCTCTACAAAAAGGACCAAAAAGCAAGTTTTAATTAAATTTTAGGAGTTGATATAATTGATTACGAGCTTTTCAATAATATTATATTGAAAAACACAATTTTTGTATTTTTTACTCAGTTAAAAGTCCAATGGGTCCATTTTACAGCCCTTTTAGACCTGCTCGTCAGAAACCTCTACAAAAAGGACCGCAAAACAAGTTTTAATCAAAACTTAAGAGTTCATATCATTTATTACGAGCTTTTCAACACTATTGTATTGCAAAAATTCGATTTATGTTCTTTTAACCAAGTTAAAAGTCCAACTGGTCCATTTTACGGTCCATTTAGACTCGCTCGTCCGAAACCTCTACAAAAAGGACCGCAAAACAAGTTTTAATCAAACTTTAGGAGTTCATATTATTGATTACGAGCTTTTCAACATGATTATGTTGCAAAAACTCAATTTATATACTTTTTACACAGTTAAAAGTCCAACATGTCTGTTTTACGGCCCATTTAGACCCCGCTCGTCCGAAACCTCTACAAAAAGACTGCAAAAAACTTTTTAATAAAAAATTAGGAGTTCATATTATTGATTACGAGCTTTTCAACATGATTATATTGCAAAAACTTAATTTTTGTACTTTTTACTTAGTTAAAAGTCCAACGGGTCCATTTTAATGCCCATTTAGTCCTGCTCGCCCGAAACCTCTACAAAAAACGACCGAAAAATAAGTTTTAACAAAATTTTAGGTATTCATATAATTGATTACGTGCTTTTCAAAAAGCTTATATTGCAAAAACTCAATTTCTCTATTTTTTACTCAGTTAAAAGTCCAACGGCTCCATTTTACGGCCCATTTAGACCCGCTCGCCCGAAACCTCTACAAGAAGGACCGAAAAACAAGTTTTAATCAAATTTTAGGAGTTCATATCATTGATTACGAGCTTCTCAACACGATTATATTGCAAAAACTTAATTTATGTACTTTTTACTCAGTTAAAAGTCCAACGAGTCCATTTTACGGCCCATTTAGAACCGCTCACCCGAAACCTCTACAAAAAGGACCGAAAAGCAAGTTTTAATTAAATTTTAGGAGTTCATATAATTGATTACGATCTTTTCAATAATATTATATTGAAAAAACACAATTTTTGTATTTTTTACACAGTTAAAAGTCCAATGGGTGTGGGATGGCTCTCAATTCTCTCTCAAATTTTTCCGGGGTCTCTATTGGGTGTTGGCTTGTTCTTCTTTCTTTTCCTTGTTTTCCGGTTTTTTTTCCATTATCTCTCCATTATTCCCCTTCCCCCACACGGCACCTCTCCATCTTCCGCCGATTTTGCCAGCATATCATCAAGAGAACCGAAATTTTTTGATTTCCTTGGAAATCGGTAAGGGAATGCCAAAGGCCATTCCACCCCGCCCCATTTCCCCATTTACATCCTTTGGTATATTTTTTACTTGCATTTTTTCTCTCTGGATTTTAACGCTTAATATGCTTTTCTTTTGCGAGTTCTGGCTGGTTTTTACACTATTCAAAACCCATATCAGATCTGCTTTATCTGATGAAGGGTTTCTTTTCCCCTTCTTTTACACCGTTTTCTTCCCTTTTTGGGCGTTTTCGACGAGATCCAACCGGCGATCTCCAGATCTGAACGGTAAGCCTTGCCGATTATCCTTTTGTTATGTCCTTCTGTTTTTTGTTTCTTTTTAACCCTTTCTAATGTTTTCATCGGTTTTTTCTTCTCTTTGGTATTTGATCCATCTCATCTGCTATCTCGGAGGGCATCTCCCCCTGTTGCATCCCACGTCGTTTGCCATAAATCCTCCCGACAGGATTTGTTTCTCTATCCCCTCTGTTCATATTCATTGTTTCTGTTCATCTTAATTTTTTTGCTTCTTCATTTTCAAAGGGTTTTTCCCATTTCTTTTCATTTCTACATTTGTTTAATATCATCCATATTTCTTTAGGGTTTGTATCCTTATATTTCATGTTTCTGATTTCCGTTTCTCTGTTGCAGACGATGAGCCATCTTTCGATTGACGAACGACCTTCTTCATCTAAATCGGAAATGACGGTTCATCTCCTGGTTTCTAACCTTATCATCTATTTCTTTCCTTTTTTCCTTTAATCTTTATCTAAATCTAAAACGTCGGTTCATCTTCCGATGGGTCCTTTTTCTTCTTTTTCTGCTATCTGTGCATTTTAAATTACCTAATGTTTCGTTTCTTTTTGTACAGATTCATTGGGGTTCTTTCTCAACCCTTCTGGTTTCAATGGTTGCAAATCGGGTATTATCAATTCCCATTTATTATTGTTTTATTTTCATCCTTCCTCTTCTCGTTTATGTCATGTTATTTTTGTGGGTTGATGGTATTGCTTTTTGTTTTTCCTTGCTTATTTATCCTTCTGCCCTCTATCATCTTATTTCGTATATTGTATCTGATCTATCTTTGTGGTCCTGTAGTCTGTCTGATCCTTTTTCTGTCCCTTTTTCATATTATATGTTTTCTGGTATCTTTTCGTTGTTGCATTCCTTTACTTGTTTAACTCATCTGTGCCAGCTCTTTCTTATCACTGTTTTATTCTGTTTTGTTATCTATTTGTTGTTTTTTCACTTTCTGAGTTCCATGGTTATCTTCGATTGTTTTAATACTATCTTTAACTCCATTTATTTCTTATGTTGTTTGTTCTTCTCTAATCTACCACAATCCCTTTTAGGGAAATTTAAACCAACCCAGTATTTGGGGAAAATTCAATCTCTAGCTTACTTCTGCAACAGCATTCTTAAGCAAAACTTACCATTCATATCAAGGTTTTGCCCATCTTATTCTACCATTAGACCACTCTATATAAGGTATCTGTTTAAATTTTTATTCAACATATTTATGTGGATCTTCCATAATGTCCTTTCAACCATGTACCAGGTTTTCACTTACTATGTTCTTTTTAGTTCCTATGTATCTTTGAATCTATATCATTTTACTTATCTAATCGTTACATTTATATATATTTATGCTCCTGCTCCAAATAACATTAAATCTACTCAAATGTTGTCTCATGCCTTTTTCTCTGTTACTGATCCTCTCCAATTTTGGATCTCTTTTATTGCTATTGTATCAATTTTTACCAATTTTCAAGCCCTTATAGGGAACCTTCTATCAAACCACCTAGTGGGAATTTTTACAAATGTTAATTTCTTCTTCTTTCTCCAGACACCTTCCATTATAAATACTCCCACTTATTTACTTGTACATCACTTATTCTCTGTTTTATGGACTCTGACCCTTGCTACTAATGACATTCTTTTTAATGTATACCATATAATGTATTTCTTAAGACTCTTTATCCATCACCTTCCCTTTTTAACTCTAACCATTTTCCCATTTAGGCTTTGCACGGTTCATTATAGATCATTTCCTGTGATGATGTTGGACTACAAACTAGCATCTTCGTGCTTATCTAAATGGTATAATTCGTGTCTATATTATTGCTCACATTTTTTTTATCATATTTTAGTAGTTTAAATAATGTTGGTCTAGGATATTCTGTGTACTCCTTGCCTTTACATATATATTTGTTTATCCCCTACCTTCGATCCCTCTTCATCTATAAATGGTCTCCACAATTCTCTAACATTCATCAATCTTATCTCTTTTCTCTGTCAGATCAAAATACATGTCAATCTCCTTTCAATACTATTGCAATAATCAAGGAAGTTTGGAATCATGGGCCATCGCACTGGTATTACTCATATCTAATTATTATCCATCGAGCTTGTATTTATTTTCTATTAATCATTCATTTTCCCCTTTTTTGCTCCTTTGGTCTGTAACTAATTTCTTATCCCCGCTTCTTTCTATCCTTGGGCATGTAATATTTATTATTTTCTGCTTTTCTTTTTCGCTTTCCTTTTCTGTTTGCTCATATTTGTTATGCATATTTTATTTTTGGTTGGTTTTAATGTATGTTGCATACTATTCGCTCGATTACGTTACGTCATTCAATAGGTCTAGTAAATATTCAACGGGTCAATCTCTCAAATATTCATATATCCTCCTTTCCTCTCTCTCTTTACTTCAAAAAATCAAACTCAACGCCTCATCTGGCGAATTAATTCTAGCCCTTTTTAGGGAATTATATACGACCATCATTATGATGGAAAACAAATTTCACTCCCAGATATTTATGCTCAAATTTTTCACTTTCCTTATATACAAACCAATTAATTTCTCCACCATAAATTTTGTTTATTATACGTTTTCAAAACAATATATGGCTCCCTCATTAATTTCTTTCTTCCCACTTACTGTCTATTTTTATTACTTTCCCATTATTGATAATTTTTCTCTTACTCTACCTATTTCACTTAAGGAATATAATTTACTATCCTTAAATCTTTTTATTCCTTTCTCTTACTTTATTACCAATCACCCAGCTTATAATCACAATTTAAATTCCCGATTTACTTCCTCCTTTATTAAAAAGCCAGCTATAATTTTCAGTTATAATTCATTCCTTCCTTATACATCCCTAAATATCAATAAATATACACGTACCCGCTTACTTTATTTACTATTTCACCTCCCTTTAAAATTCTTTTTGCTTTTAAGGTATTCTTCCGTAAATCTTGCTTTAAAGTTGCCATTATTTAATATATTTAATGAAAATTCTTCTTCTGTCCAGCTAACTCGTTTTAATAAGGAAAGCTTATTTCCATCTTGCCATTATGTCATTATTATTACCCAATTTTTATGGTCACTAATTTTTCCTCAACTTCCCTTATTTACTACTTACCATAAAATAGTTTACATAATCTATTCTTATTTATATGAACAACATACCCGTATTAAACCACACACCTCTCCCAATCCTCCTATCATCCTTAATTCCTATACTCTTACCATGGCATCCTCCTCTATTCCCCAGCTTAGCTCCATCGACCTCACTCATGAGAAAGCAGAACTCCTTTACACCCCTGATTTCGGATGGGATTTTGTCAAGGAGGATCCCAAGCTATTCCTTTTAGGATGTTTTATCTCGTCTAAAACTATTGATATCTATGTTGTTATCAATGCCTTTGAAGGCATCTGGAAGCCCAACGAAGTGGTATCTATCTCTTTTATCCAAGACAACTATCTCAAGATCAAATTCAAGGAAGTCAAGTACTGTTACGAAGTCTTTAACCGAGGTCCTTGGATGTACAAGGACGAGTGGTTAGCCCTTACCAAATATGACCCTGCCAAATCTGTTGGAGATTATTCATTCAACATTATGAGAATCTGGATTCGTATTTTCGCACTCCCCTTCTCCCTCTTTGAGGACATTGATCGATCGCACCTTGTGGGACATGCCCTTGGATCTAATGTAGGCAACGTCATACGAACCGAAACTCGGGAATTCGAAGGAAATATGAAAGATTTCCCGCGGGTCGAAATATTCTTGAATATCACCAAACCGGTCACTCGTTTTGTCTTCATTGGTTCTGGGGCCAATAAAACCATGTGTCGTATTCAATATGAATGCCTCCCCACTCTATGTCCTGGCTGTGGTATAATTAGCCACACAATTGAGAACTGTCCTATTCGTTCTTCTCTAGATCTAAATAAGCTGCAATACGGGGAGTGGCTCCGCTACCTCCCTCTAAGACGTCGCCCAGTTGGTACCCGAGGGCGTATCCGCTATGTTGAACCTAATCTTAACCAAAACAATCCACCACCGACTGGTATTTTTTTTCCCTCTATCTTCAATATTTCATTCTCTATACTATTTAATTCTAAAATTATTTTCTACTTTCTGCTATCTTTATTTATAATTCTTTATTTATTACGGTTTTCCCTTTTCATAGTTTCTCATGTTCCAGCTGCTTCTGCCAATACTAATATTCCCACCACTGACCCGAATGCGATGGGTATTTCTCCCTCTTTACCTTTTATCATTAACTATTTTCTTAATAAGCTTTCAATCTCTAATCTGGGTTCTTGCTTCAAACTTTCCACAGGCTCTCTGAATGAGGGCGATGCTGCGTCCTTTTCGGAGCAACCAACTGAGGAAGTACCCAACTCTGATACGGCAATGGGTGATGCCCCCTTCCAAAGATCCATCTGCTTCAGATTCGAAACAAAAAGCCCCTCTCGAGCCTCAGCCATTAAATACCATCTATCCCATCCCTGAAGATGCATCCGATGATGATTGGGATGCTACAGATGATGGTGTTCCTAGCCCAACTGCTCAGCAAATTAGAAAGATTGAAGCCGAACTACGTAAGCCCCCTGTTTCTACTGATTCCAAATTCAATGATTTTAACCAATGGCTTTTGAAAACTTATCCTAATGATGCAGCTCCTGCCCCTGCTCCAACCCAACCGAACCGTAGCACAAAACGCCGATCTCCCATTCAAGTTTCGCTCCCACCGAAAAAATCCAAACCATCCGGATCCACCCCTAAGGCTGGGATGAGCAGCTCAAAAAACTCTCCGGCGGCGGCTGACTCCCAGCCCTGCCGAGCAAAATGAGGATCCTATGCTGGAACTGCCAGGGTCTAGGACAAGCCCCGATAGTTCAACATTTTCGTAGCTATGTCCAAGAATCCAATCCGGATATTATCTTCTTATGTGAAACGAAAATTAATAATGCGGCATGTAGCCGTCTTTGTCTTTCTTTGGGTATGACTGAAATTATTGTTATTCCCCCATCGGAGGGTTGTTCCGGTATTGAACTATTTGCCTCAAACAATATTAATATATCTATGATTTCTTATTCGCCTCGTTACATACACACTCAAATTATATTGAATGGCCACACTTTGTTTTTTACTGGCATGCATGGTTACTCCGAAACAAGTCAAAAATTTAAAACATGGGAAATTATAGATTCCTTACAAATTAATAATAATAATATACCCTGGCTTTTAGGGGGGATTTTAATGAAATTTTATCAGACTCTGAAAAACAAGGAGGTAGCCGAAGGGCTAGATCACAAATAAATAACTTCCGTCATTGTCTTTGACGCAACAACCTTTTTTATTGTAAACCAACATCTGGGTGGTTCACTTGGACAAAAGTTGGGCCCTTAACCCCTACTATACATGAACGTTTAGATAGGTTCATTGCTAATTCAGTCTGGCAAGATCTTTTTCCCTCCTATAGTATAACATCGGACTATGTGGCCAAGTCCGATCATTGTTTCATTGTCCTAGATACATCTCCTGCGGCTACTACCCCCCAACAGCGACCTAATAACATGTTTCGATTTGAAAACTGTTGGGCAAACAATGCAAACAATATATCCACCATCAAACACACTTGGGTCAACACCCCTGGAACAGCCATAGAAAAAATTAAAGCGGTTGGTACATGTCTGGAGGAATGGCAGAATCAACAACGTCTAAAAACTACTGGTCGTATTAATTTCCTTACCAAAAAAATTAACAAATTTTTATGTCGACCCTTAACTGCCACAAATGAAGGAATTTATATAAAATATAGAACTGAACTTAATAAACTCCTAATGGAACAAGAAATTTATTGGGCTCAAAGATCTCGTACTCTATGGCTATCCCAAGGGGATAAAAATACGAGGTTCTTTCATGCCCGAGCGAACAATAGAAGGAAAAAAAACTTGATCACGGGTCTATTTGATGCTAATTCGAATTGGTGTACAGATGATTCAGACCTAATGTCTATTGCTTCCAACTATTTCCAGAACCTTTTTACATCCTCCAACCCACAATTCTCCGATATTATACTTGATAAGATTTCGCCATCAATCTCTCAATCTATGAATGATAATCTTTTAAGGACTTTCACAAAAGAAGAAATTCTCCTTGCTTTCCGGGATATTGATCTTAGAAAGGCTCCTAGTATTGATGGATTACCAAGTAGTTTTTATCGACAACATTGGGACACTATTAGCGATGATGTAATTAATCTCTGCCTTAACTTATTAAATGGCACAACTGATATGTCTTTGGTTAACAAAACTATTCTTGTACTAATCCCTAAAATTCAGGACCCCACCACCATGAAGCACCTAAGACCCATCAGCCTTTGCACTGTTCTCTATAAAATAGTTGCTAAAACCATTGTAAACAGAATGAAACAAACAATTCCCTATTGTATTAGCCCTAACCAAGCAGCCTTCGTTCAAGGACGTAATATTTCTGACAACATCCTAGTTGCCCATGAAATCATTCACAATATTAATTTAGGGGCAACAAAATCCTCCCAAGGAGCTGCTCTTAAACTAGACATGGAGAAAGCTTTTGATAGAGTTGAATGGTCTTTTCTAGCGAATGTTATGGAACGTATGGGCTTCACATCAAACTGGATATCTCTTATAATGCGTTGCATTACCACTATTTCATTTTCAGTCAAAGTTAACAACTCCTTCTCTCCCTTTTTTCAACCTCAACGTGGATTACGTCAAGGTGACCCCCTTTCACCTTTTCTTTTCCTTTTTTGCACACAAGGGCTATCTGCTGCCCAACAAACAAATATCCTTTCGGGGCTTGGTGCTTGCAAATACGGGCCTAGAGTCAACCATCTACTCTTTGCTGATGATTGTATGGTCTTCATTAATAACAATCCAACTGAAGCTGCTAATCTTAAAATGGCCCTACAAACTTATTCTGCGGCTTCTGGACAAGCGGTCAATTTTGAGAAATCGACAATTTTTTATAATCCACGCACCCCATCCTCAACACGAACTGTGATCAATAATCTCTTACAAGTACGTGAGGTATCTAACCCTGGAGTATATCTAGGTGTCCCACTTCTCATAGGGAAAAACAAAACCGAATCATTAGGCTTTGTGCGCGACAAAGTTCATGATCGTCTTTCTAGCTGGGAGAAACAACTCCTTTCTTTTAGTGGTCGGGAAATTTTCATTAAAGCAGTACTACAATCCTTGCCTCAATATGTTATGTCTTGTTATCTTCTCCCAGAAAATATTATTGATGACATGACCTCAGCAATTCGGTAATATTGGTGGACTGGAAAATCCAATAAAAAGGGTGGCATATGCTTCCTTGGAATCATGTTTGTTTACCTAAGGCCGCTAGTGGCATGGGGTTTAAGGACAAACACGACTTCAATGTTGCTCTCTTGGGAAAGCAAATATGGAGACTCATCTGCGAACCAGATTCCTTATTGGGCCAAATATATCGTGCTAAATATTTCCCTTCTGGAAACATCCTTGATGCATCCCGTCCCACTCGTGGCTCCTTTGCATGGCAAGGTATATTTAATGCTTTACAACGTCTCCTTCCAGGCTTCTTACATCGACCAGGTATTAATAGCAATATCAGAATACACAAAGATATCTGGGGTGGATCTTCCCCTATTTCACTTACTGGGATTACGAAATCTCGGATGAAATCCATGTTCGATGCCGTGATTTTATGTTTCGCAATCAAACTGCTTGGGACCCTGTAAAGGTTAATAGTTATTTCAACTCAATTGACGCCAGTGCCATTCTCCGAGTACCAATCATAAATGACCATCGTGACTCTATTCTTTGGTCTTCTAACGATTCGGGTATTTACTCGGTCCGTTCTGGTTACCTCTTTCTACAACGTTCTACGCTTCCACATACGTCACCCTCTCGCTTTTGGAAATTTCTGTCCAAAGTCAAGGCCCTACCTAAGGTCAAAACTTTTGGATGGCGTATGACGTCTGAAGCTTTGCCGGTTGGTTCCAAAATGCAAGTTTTTGCACCTACATCGGGGCCTTGCCCTATCTGTGGAGTACATTCAGAGTCCATCCTCCATGCGCTGCGTGATTGTGCAAGGGCTTCTGAAGCCCTTCAACTCTCTGGTATTCCCGTAAGCCTTTCCAGAAGTTTGGCTACTACCCCCTTACAATGGTTGGAGGAAGCAGCCCATCATCTATCCTCTGACAAGTTTGGACTCTTTCTTACAACTATATGGAACGTCTGGAATAGACGTAATGACTGGGTTCATAATCATCATCTACAACCACCTTGGCTTATTGCCGTTAATTCCATCAGTTTACATAACAACTTCTGTAATGCCTCTCCTTCAACTACCCCGACCTCGTCTATCTCTTCCCCTCCTTGCTGGAACCCTCCTCCACCTAATCATATTAAAATAAATGTGGATGGTGCTTTTCATCCCTTAACTCGTGCAGCGGTTGTTGGCGTCGTGGCACGTGATTCAACAGGTGCAGTTGTGGGCGGCCTTGCTTTTCCGCTTGGTAGCTGTGTGGATGCAGTTACCTATGAAGGTGAAGGCCTTTGAGCAGGAATCACTTTTGCCCGATCTCAAGGTTGGAATCAGATTTTGCTTGAAACAGATTGTGCTTCTCTTGCAAACAGGATCAACAACCCGGGGCTGGACCTTTCTACCATGGGACCTCTTCTTTATCAGATTCGCGAGTCCCTTCATGCTTTTGATTTTGTTTCTGTTTCTTTTGTACGTCGTGAGGCTAATCTTGTGGCCCATACTTTGGCCACTTCTTCGTTGAGCTCTATGTCTTCTATGACATTTAATTCTGACATTCCTACATGTATCAATCACCTTGTAACAAATTCCTTTATGTTATAATAAAACCTAGGCACTCTTTTCCCCTTTTTAGGGTCCTCTAGCTCTGCTCGAAGGACAGTAGTAGGGGTTTTTAATGAGGCCTTTTCTTTAAAAAAAAAAAGTCCAATGGGTCCATTTTACAGCCCTTTTAGACCCGCTCGTCAGAAACCTCTACAAAAAGGACAGCAAAACAAGTTTTAATCAAAACTTAGGAGTTCATATCATTTATTACGAGCTTTTCAACACTATTGTATTGCAAAATTCGATTTATGTTCTTTTAACCAAGTTAAAAGTCCAACTGGTCCATTTAGACCCGCTCGTCCGAAACCTCTACCAAAAGGACCGCAAAACAGGTTTTAATCAAATTTTAGGAGTTCATATTATTGATTACGAGCTTTTAAACACGATTATGTTGCAAAAACTCAATTTATATACTTCTTACACAGTTAAAAGTCCAACATGTCCGTTTTACAGCCCATTTAGACCCCGCTCGTCCGAAACCTCTACAAAAAAGACTGCAAAAAATGTTTTAATCAAAAATTAGGAGTTCATATTATTGATTACGAGCTTTTCAACATGATTATATTGCAAAAACATAATTTTTGTACTTTTTACCCAGTTAAAAGTCCAACGGGTCCATTTTAATGCCCATTTAGTCCTGCTCGCCCGAAACCTCTACAAAAACGACCGAAAAATAAGTTTTAACAAAATTTTAGGTATTCATATAATTGATTACGTGCTTTTCAAAATGATTATATTGCAAAAACTCAATTTCTCTATTTTTTACTCAGTTAAAAGTCCAACGGGTCCATTTTACGGACCATTTAGACCTGCTCGCCCGAAACCTCTACAAAAAGGACCGAAAAACAAGTTTTAATCGAATTTTAGGAGTTCATATCATTGATTACGAGCTTCTCAACACAATTATATTGCAAAAACTTAATTTGTGTACTTTTTACTCAGTTAAAAGTCCAACGAGTCCATTTTACGGCCCATTTAGAACTGCTCGCCCGAAACCTCTACAAAAAGGACCGAAAAGCAAGTTCTAATTAAATTTTAGGAGTTCATATAATTGCTTACGAGCTTTTCACTAATATTATATTGAAAAAACACAATTTTTTGTATTTTTTACTCAGTTAAAAGTCCAACGGGTCCATTTTACAGCCCTTTTAGACCCGCTCGTCAGAAACCTCTACAAAAAGGACCGCAAAACAAGTTTTAATCAAAACATAGTAGTTCATATCATTTATTACAAGCTTTTCAACACTATTGTATTGCAAAAATTCGATTTATGTTGTTTTAACCAAGTTAAAAGTCCAACTGGTCCATTTTACGGGCCATTTAGACCCGCTCGTCCGAAACCTCTACAAAAAGGACCGCAAAACAGGTTTTAATCAAATTTTAGGAGTTCATATTATTGATTACGAGCTTTTCAACACGATTATGTTGCAAAAACTCAATTTATATACTTTTTACACAGTTAAAAGTCCAACATGTCCGTTTTACGGCCCATTTAGACCCCGCTCGTCCGAAACCTTTACAAAAAAGACTATAAAAAATGTTTTAATAAAAAATTAGGAGTTCATATTATTGATTACGAGCTTTTCAACATGATTATATTGCAAAAACTTAATTTTTGTACTTTTTACTCAGTTAAAAGTCCAACGGGTCCATTTTAATGCCCATTTAGTCCTGCTCGCCCGAAACCTCTACAAAAACGACCGAAAAATAAGTTTTAACAAAATTTTAGGTATCCATATAATTGATTACGTGCTTTTCAAAAAGATTGTATTGCAAAAACTCAATTTCTCTATTTTTTACTCAGTTAAAAGTCCAACGGGTCCATTTTACGGCCCAGTTAGACCCGCTCGCCCGAAACCTCTTCAAAAAGGACCGAAAAACAAGTTTTAATAGAATTTTAGGAGTTCATATCATTGATTACTAGCTTCTCAACACGATTATATTGCAAAAACTTAATTTATGTACTTTTTACTCAGTTAAAAGTCCAACAAGTTCATTTTACGGCCCATTTAGAACCGCTCGCCCGAAGCCTCTACAAAACGGACCGAAAAGCAAGTTTTAATTAAAATTTAGGAGTTCATATAATTGATTACGAGCTTTTTAATAATATTATATTGAAAAAACACAATTTTTGTATTTTTTACTCAGTTAAAAGTCCAACGGGTCCATTTTACAGCCCTTTTAGACCCGCTCGTCAGAAACTTTTACAAAAAGGACCGTAAAACAAGTTTTAATCAAAACTTAGGAGTTCATATCATTTTTTACGAGCTTTTCAACACTATTGTATTGCAAAAATTCGATTTAAGTTCTTTTAACCAAGTTAAAAGTCCAACTAGTCCATTTTACGGTCCATTTAGACCCGCTCGTCCGAAACCTCTACAAAAAGGACCACAAAACAGGTTTTAATCAAATTTTAGGAGTTCATATTATTGATTACGAGTTTTTCAACACGATTATGTTGCAAAAATTCAATTTATATACTTTTTACACAGATAAAAGTCAAACATGTTCGTTTTACGGCCCATTTAGACCCCGCTCGTCCGAAACCCCTACAAAAAAAACTGCAAAAAATGTTTTAATCAAAAAATAGGAGTTCATATTATTGATTACGAGATTTTCAACATGATTATATTGCAAAAACTTAATTTTTGTACTTTTTACTCAGTTAAAATTCCAACGGGTCCATTTTAATGCCCATTTAGTCCTGGTCGCCCGAAACCTCTACAAAAACGACCGAAAAATAAATTTTAACAAAATTTTAGGTATCCATATAATTGATTACGTGCTTCTCAAAATGAAAATATTGCAAAAACTCAATTTCTCTATTTTTTATTTAGTTAAAAGTCCAACGGGTACATTTTACGGCCCAGTTAGACCCGCTCGCCCGAAACATCTACAAAAAGGACCGAAAAACAAGTTTTAATGGAATTTTAGGAGTTCATATCATTGATTACGAGCTACTCAACACGATTATATGGAAAAAACTTAATTTATGTACTTTTTACTCAATTAAATGTCCAACAAGTCCATTTTACGACCCATTTAGAACCGCTCGCCCGAAACCTCTACAAAAAGGATCGAAAAGCAAGTTTTAATTAAATTTTAGGAGTTCATATAATTGATTACTAGCTTTTCAGTAATATTATATTGAAAAAACACAATTTTTGTATTTTTTACTTAGTTAAAAGTCCAATGGGTCCATTTTACAGCCCTTTTAGACCCGCTCGTCAGAAACTTTTACAAAAAGGACCGCAAAACAAGTTTTAATCAAAACTTAGGAGTTCATATCATTTTTTACGAGCTTTTCAACACTATTGTATTGCAAAAATTCGATTTAAGTTCTTTTAACCAAGTTAAAAGTCCAACTGGTCCATTTTACGGTCCATTTAGACCCGCTCGTCCGAAACCTCTACAAAAAGGACCGCAAAACAGGTTTTAATCAAATTTTAGGAGTTCATATTATTGATTACGAGCTTTTCAACATGATTATGTTGCAAAAACTCAATTTATATACTTTTTACACAGTTAAAAGTCCAACATGTCTGTTTTACGGCCCATTTAGACCCCGCTCGTCCGAAACCTCTACAAAAAAACTGCAAAAAAGTTTTAATCAAAAATTAGGAGTTCATATTATTGATTACGATCTTTTCAATATGATTATATTGCAAAAACTTAATTTTTGTACTTTTTACTCAGTTAAAAGTCCAACGGATCCATTTTAATGCCCATTTAGTCCTGCTCGCCCATAACCTCTACAAAAACGACACGAAAAATAATTTTTAACAAAATTTTAGGTATTCATATAATTGATTACGTGCTTTTCAAAAAGATTATATTGCAAAAACTCAATTTCTCTATTTTTTACTCAGTTAAAAGTCCAATGGGTCCATTTTACGGCACATTTAGACCCGCTCGCCCGAAACCTCTACAAAGGACCGAAAAACAAGTTTTAATTGAATTTTGTTAGTTCAAATCATTGATTACGAGCTTCTCAACACGATTATATTGCAAAAACTTAATTTATGTACTTTTTACTCAGTTAAAAGTCCAACAGGTCCATTTTACGTCCGATTTAGAACCGCTCGCCTGAAACCTTTACAAAAAGGACCGAAAAGCAAGTTTTAATTAAATTTTAGGAGTTCATATAATTGATTACGAGCTCTTCAATAATATTATATTAAAAACACATTTTTTGTATTTTTTACTCAGTTAAAAGTCCAATGGGTCCATTTTACAGCCCTTTTAGACCCGCTCGTCAGAAACCTCTACAAAAAGGACCGCAACACAAGTTTTAATCAAAACTTAGGAGTTCATATCATTTAGTACGAGCTTTTCAACACTATTGTATTGCAAAAATTCGATTTATGTTCTTTTAACACAGTTAAAAGTCCAACTGGTCCATTTTACAGTCCATTTAGACCCGCTCGTCCGAAACCTCTACAAAAAGAACCACAAAACAGGTTTTAATCAAATTTTAGGAGTTCATATCATTGATTACGAGCTTTTCAACATGATTATATTGCAAAAACTCAATTTATGTACTTTTTACTCAGTTAAAAGTCCAACAGGTCCGTTTTACGGCCCATTTAGACCCGCTCGTCCGAAACCTCTACAAAAAAGACTGCAGAAAAAGTTTTATTCAAAAATTAGGAGTTCATATTATTGATTACGAGCTTTTCAACATGATTATATTGCAAAAACTCAATTTTTGTACTTTTTACTCAGTTTAAAGTCCAACAGGTCCATTTTAATGCCCATTCAGCCCTGCTCGCCGGAAACCTCTACAAAAACGACCGAAAAATAAGTTTTAACAAAATTTTAGGTATTCATATAATTGATTACGTGCTTTTCAAAAAGATTATATTGCAAAAACTCAATTTCTCTATTTTTTACTCAGTTAAAAGTCCAACGAGTCCATTTTACGGCCCATTTAGACCCGCTCGCCCGAAACCTCTACAAAAAGAACCGAAAAACATGTTTTAATCAAATTTTAGGAGTTCATATCATTGATTATGAGCTTCTCAACACGATTATATTGCAAAAACTTAATTTATATACTTTTTACTCAGTTAAAAGTCCAACGGGTCCATTTTACGACCCATTTAGAACCGCTCGCCCGAAACCTCTACAAAGAGGACCGAAAAGCAAGTTTTAATTAAATTTTAGGAGTTCATATAATTGGTTACGAGCTTTTCAATAATATTATATTGAAAAAACACATTTTTTTTGTATTTTTTACTCATTTAAAAGTCTAATGGGTCCATTTTACGACTCTTTTAGACCCGCTCGTCAGAAACCTCTACAAAAAGGACCGCAAAACATGTTTCAATCAAAACTTAGGAGTTCATATCATTTATTACGAGCTTTTCAACACTATTTTATTGCAAAAATTTGATTTATGTTCTTTTAACCAAGTTAAAAGTCCAACTGGTCCATTTTACGTCTCTATTTAGACCCGCTCGTCTGAATCCTCTACAAAAAGGACCGCAAAACAGGTTTTAATCAAATTTTAGGATCATATTATTGATTACGAGCTTCTCAACACGATTATGTTGCAAAAACTCAATTTATATACTTTTTACACAGTTAAAAGTCCATCATGTCTGTTTTACGGCCCATTTAGACCCCGCTCGTCCGAAACCTCTACAAAAACGACTGCAAAAAACGTTTTAATCAAAAATTAGGAGTTCATATTATTGATTACGAGCTTTTCAACATGATTATATTGCAAAGACTCAATTTTTGTACTTTTTACTCAGTTAAAAGTCTAACGGGTCCATTTTAATGCCAATTTAGTCCTGCTCGCCCGAAACCTCTACAAAAACGACCAAAAAATAAGTTTTAACAAAATTTTAGGTATTCATATAATTGATTACGTGCTTTTCAAAAAGATCATATTGCAAAAACTCAATTTCTCTATTTTTACTTAGTTAAAAGTCCAATGGGTCCATTTTACGGCCCATTTAGACCCGCTCGCCCGAAACCTCTACAAAAAGGATCGAAAAACAAGTTTTAATCAAATTTTAGGAGTTCAAATCATTGATTACGAGCTTCTCAACACGATTATATTGCAAAAACTTAATTTATGTACTTTTTACTTAGTTAAAATTCCAACGGGTAACGAGTCGTGTGGGAATGATTTTTCTCTCAAAATTCTCTCTGATCTTTCCTTTGCTTTTCTATCTCTCTCTTTCTCCGGCCACCGCCATCCACCACCTCATACGCCCTATTTCCACCCTCATTCACAAATTTTCCCCCCTTCCCCCGTCCGATCATCCTCCGGCCCATGACGATGTCATCATGTGACACCGGTTTTTGGGCTCCTTTTCTCCACAGCAAAGGTAAGTATTCTCATTTTGATAGATTTATTATTCTTCTTCTTATTATCTTGGATTTATTCACTTAATAATGATTACCAAAATTCAATTCGTTTATTCAACAATGGTTGGTGTCATTCACTACCATGGATCTGCCATTCAAGTGGATGGTTAATTTGGTGGGATTTCCCACCCTTTGGTTTCAAAATCACACTGTCGGGAGAATTTTTTTCTTCCCTCTCTATCCGTCACTTTACCACAGTGCACGGGATTCATCCTGGCTTTATTGGCCTTGTAAATTGTTCATTCCACTTACACCATTTACAAAGGTGTTTTTGTGGCTCCGTTGGCAAGTGATTCAAACTGACAAGTCATGGATTTCGCCTAATCAGCCGAGCGACAGTGCATGGCAGAATGATCCCAATATTATGGGAAGATCGACACATAATAGATCCGTACATGCAACGATGGTGTTGCACCCTGGGCCCACTGACATCGTCCAGTACGATGGTCCTTATGATTGGAATACTGGCCAAACTGCATGGCTCACGTTATGGGCTCATGCTACGTCCATCTATGGAGGTAACATATTTGCATGGTTCATGCAATGGATCCAACACGTACTTTCTTATTCTGCTTCAACAGACTCTGCTAAGGAAACTACGTTTAATGTTGAAGGAATATCCCTTATACAATTAACATCAATTCTTTTGGATGCGAAGGCCCTACTCAACACCCAGCATGACTGCACTATCGGAGCCACCATGCACGGTGGAGAGAAGGTTTTTGCTAATTGATATATCAAATCCACGGTCTGGTTTCAAAATCCAAACCAGTACAGATTGTTGGGTAGATCTGGGAGTCTACTCCCAATCAATTTCCTATCTCTACCTTGCCAGATTCATAGGGGAAAGTATAACTTTCCATCTCTCCTCCTTATTTTAAGGAATGATTTATATTCCAAAATTTGGTATAACAGATACATACCCACCATATATTGGAGGTTTAAAACAATACGACTTTATCCCTTAAGGAAGGTTTTTTTGAAAATTCGCCTAAATAATACCATGTATTCTAATTTAGATAATACATGGAATATTTTCCCACTAATTACCGGAAAAGCACAACACTTATGGGATCACCTTAAATTTGAATTACCTTTTAAAATTCAAAAACTAAAGTTATCCCAACCGATTTTTTTGGGATCTCGAATTAAAATCCTCATTGAGTCTGCCTTGCTCAACACAACTACAGACTCAGATTCTAGATTTTTTCCTCTATTGTTTTCAACAACAAAGAACTTCACTTCTTTGACCATAGCCTCCACAGACTCCTTCTTGGAACGATTCGACAGTCTGTAATTCACGGCTGAAGAGCAGAGTTTCGTTTTCACCCCTCCTACCAATAACATCGCTCCGGTAGAAGACCATAAAACGTCCTTGATAGGAAAGCTTTTCGCTACTTATACTATTGACGAGTCTGCTGTGACTAGAGTTTTTACTTCGATATGGAAAGGGGACAAACTTAGCCTTTTCACAGCACTAGGCTCAGGTTTTTTCCTTATCAAATTCGAAATCGTCCGCAATATGAAGGAAATTATCAAAAGAGAACCATGGACGTTCAAACGCGACTGGTTGGCGCTACAACCTTTACAGCCTAACCTAACGATTGACGAGTATAAGTTCCAGTATATGCGTATTTGGGTATGCATACTAAGGGTGCCCTTGGCTTTAATGGTTAGCGGCACAGCTGCCAATATCACCGGTCGATCACTGGGAGCAGGATTAGGCACGGTTATTGGGACTGACTCTCGCAGAGATGAGGAGGGGAATATGGTCCAGTTCCTGCGTGTGTGCGTCCTTGTGGACATTGAACAACCTCTTCGACGAGGAGTGGCCTGTGTCGAAAGAGGAGACAAACCTAAAGCAAAAATGATCCTCGTTCAGTATGAGAAGCTGCCATCTTTTTGCCACGGCTGCGGTATGCTGGGCCACCTGCGTTCAAGCTGCGATCCTTTTAAGGACTTGCCAGCTAATGCACTGCAATATGGAGATTGGCTTCGCGCACCTCCGGCAAAAGCCATCGGTTAAACCACAATTTCGAGGCAAAGTCCGATATTTCGAGCCTGGGACATCCTCCAAAACCCCAACGGCATCCACGGGTAAAACCTCACAGTTTTTCTGTTTACCCTTGGAGTCTCTTACTTCCTTTATATTACACTGTCGCCAATGCCCTTTGCACAGCTTAGATAATCTTATAATTTGCATCCTTAATTGTTGGACTATGTTGTTGTGTTGGAACTTAGGTACTGGTCACATCAATACAGGTCCATCTAAAGTTACAGGGGCAGTATCGGGTAAAGCCTTTTTGCTCCTCAATTCCTATACTGATGATATCGTTACCACGCTGTCCCTTTTCACTTATACCGTTAATTTAATTCATTATAATGTTTTGGCTATCCTGATTCGTACAAGAACCGCCCAGGCAGCGTCCAGGCATCGTAAGGGCAAAGAAGTCTTGGACCCGACTTTGGCTGCTAGTTACAACGAGCCAATTCTGCCAGTGCTGGCAGAACCAACTCCATCGATGGATGAAGCGGATGATGCTGAAGATATTCTAGATGTGGCGGCCGATGCTGTTGATGCAGCAGAGGAGGCCTTGGAAGCTGATGTGAATGAGGCGTATGAAGAGATACGCCGGACGGAGGAGGAGCTGCAGCCGTTAGAGGTTGCTCCGCTTGACATGATTCCGGCAGATGAGGAATCTGTTGTGAATGGCTCTGCGGAGGTGGATAATGCGGATGAGGATTCCACTCCACCCGACAAGAGATTTATCCTCGTTGAGGAAGACGACTTCCCCTTACCTCCCATCAATGAAACAGCTCTAGGGGGTGAAGAACCTCTGGACCCAGACTTTGAGGCCTGGCTAATCGACAAATCCGGCAAACCCAATAAGAAGACAAAGCGTAGCCCTCCTCTTATTGCAGGCGGCATTGCCAAGAGGTTGCGCACCTCTGGAAAACACACTTCACCTAAAGCAAATGACAAAGGTTCCAAAATTCAAAAAGCTGGGATGAGCAGCAAAAACTCTTCGACGGTGGTTGACGGTCAACCCCGCCGAGAGAAATGAGGATCCTATGTTGGAACTGTTGGGGATTGGGCATGTCGTCGGTAGTTCATGATTTACGTTCAATTGTTTTACGTTTAAATACGGATATTGTTTTTTTGTCTGAAACTAGATTACCTTCTGCCAGGATTACTAGCTTTAAAACTCTTTTAAATATGGATTTTTGTTTTGTTGTGGACAACAGCTCTTTTTGCTCGGGCCTAGGCCTCTATTGGAATAAAAACGTGGATCTTAGTTTGCTCTCGTCCTCCGAGAGATACATCGATGTTATTTTAAATTGTGATAATAATTGTTTTAGATTTACTGGATTGTATGGCTTTGCGGCAACCAATTTGAAATCACGAACGTGGGATCTCATTGACTCTTTACGATCCAAATCTACCCTTCCATGGCTCATAGGGGGGACCTTAACGACATTCTTGATGATTCGGAAAAACAGGGAGGGAGTCGGAGACCTCGCACACAAATCAACAATTTTAGGGATTGTCTCTCTTGCAATGATTTGTTTGATTGCAAGCCAACAAATGGTTGGTTTACTTGGACGAAAACGGGACCCAACGTTAACCCGGTTTGTGAACGATTAGACCGTTTTGTAGCTTGCTCCAAGTGGGTTCAAAACCATCCGCAATCTCACACATCCCATGCTTTTTCAGCAGCGTCGGACCATAGTGTCATATTTATGGACACTTCCTTCAATGATGAGCATCAACACAACCGACGGACTGCTCCGGATCACTTCCGGTTTGAGACATGCTGGGCGTCCGACCCTAATTGCATGCAACTATGCCAGTAGACGTGGGCTGCATGCTCAGGGTCGTTTGTTGAAAAAATTACCACCCTCGGGAACAAACTTCACGATTGGCAAACAACAAACCGTCAACGTTCCGCGAAACGAATTGCAATGCCGTGTTAATCAATATTTACGACGGTGAAGACTATCCACTAAAGACATGGCAGCACTCCATAATGCTAAATCAGAGCTGCGGCGTCCTCTAGAGGCTAAGGAAACCTACTGGGCTCAGCGTTCTCGTGTTTCCTGGCTATCAAATGGAGACAAGAATACGACGTACTTCCACGCTAGGGCCTCTCGACAATGGAGGAAAAACACGATACGGGGCCTCTTTGCGGATGACGGCACATGGCAAGTTTTAAACCCAGCACTCTAGCACATTGCATCCTCCTATTTTCAGAACATGTTCACATCTTCGAACTGTGCCTTTTCCCCAGCCCTTCTCGAACAGGTGCAACCAACCATCACCTCGGACATGAATTTGACTCTGTTAAATCCTTATACCGAGGAAGAGGTCTTAGCTGCCTTTCGTGATATCCATCCGAATAAGGCTCCGGGTATCGACGGTTTCCCAAGTAGCTTTTATCGCCAACACTGGGACCTGATAGGCCCGAACTTCATTGCTCTATGCCTTGATCTTCTTAGTGGAAAGGCAGACATGGCCACGGTTAATCGGTCTGTTATTGTTATCATTCCCAAAATCTCGGAACCAACCCTAATGAAACAATTCAGACCAATCAGTCTTTGTACAGTTATTTATAAGACAGTTTCCAAGGTTTTGGTTAACCGCCTCAAGACTGTCCTACCACGCTGTATTAGTGACTCTCAAGCTGCATTCCTACGTGGGCGGAATATTACTGACAATATCCTTATAGCTCACGAATTAATTCATAATCTTCACTCGAACGGGTCCACCAACGCTCAAGGCGCTGCAGTCAAACTTGACATGGAAAAGGCTTTTGATCGGGTCGAATGGTCGTTCCTACGTGACATTATGCTACGCATGGGATTTGCTATAGATTGGGTAAATATAATTATGCATTGTGTATCTTCGGTATCGTTCTCGGTAAGAGTCAATGGCTCTCTTTCTACAGAATTTCTCCCCTCGCGGGGCATCCGACAGGGTGACCCACTGTCCCTTTTTCTCTTCCTAATTTGCTCTCAAGGACTCTCGGCTGCATTAGAAACCGAGCAATGAGAGGGCCAGCTATTGGGCCTCAATGCGTGCAGATATGGGCCTCGTGTTACCCACCTCCTTTTTGCGGACGATAGTATCGTCTTCATACGCAACAATTCCGAAGAAGTCGAGCGTCATAAGGATGTGCTCACACTTTATGACACAGCTTCGGGGCAAACTGTTAACTTTGATAAATCTACGGCTTTTTGCAGCTCAAAGTGCTCCCATGCTTTCTTTGATACAATGAAATCAACATTAGGTGTACGACTAGTCGATGATCCGGGCATTTATCTGGGAGTACCTCTTTTGATTAAACGCAACAGAACGACTTCCTTAGGATTCATACGGGAGAAAGTGCACTCCCGAATGAGCAACTGGGATAGCAGCTTTCTCTCCTACAGTGGAAGAGAGGTTCTCATCAAGTCGGTGGCATAGGCGATGCCTCAGTAACAAACGGGGATGGCCACTTCTCTCTTGGAACTCCCTCTGCGCCCCTAAAGCTGCAGGTGGGTTGGGACTTAGGGATCTAGGGGCCTTCAATGTCGCTCTATTAGGGAAACAAATATGGCACCTTATTTCTAACCCTGACTCACTCTTATCTCACGTGCTCCAAGCAAAATATTACCCCTCGGGTGATCTGTTGCATGCCAAAGCGGACAAACGTGCCTCCTTCGCATGGAAAGGGATTAGCCACGCTATTCAGCTTCTCGGCCTAGGTTACTTTTGGCGGCCAGGGCTTAGGAGCAATATCTGTATCCTTGGTGATAGTTGGGGCGGTGATTCCCCCATTACGCTCTTCGGGGATTATATGGACAATGAGGAGTTACCTGCCCGTTGCCGTGACTTTATGTCACGCAACTCTAATTGCTGGGATGAAGGAAAGCTACACCGATTCTTTGACTAGGATGATGTAGACTGTATACTGAGGGTACCCATTGCACGTGAACAACGGGACGCTTTGATATGGAGTCGTCATAATTCCGGAACGTATTCAGTCCGCTCTGGTTACTACTTTCTTCATGTGCCACCGAGGCCTTTAGATAGGCCCTCCTCTCTTTGGAGGATAATCGCCAAAGCGCTAACCTTGCCTAAGGTTCGTTCCTTCGGATGGAGGGCGGGTCGTGATGCCCTACCAACCGGGGACCGTCTACGCGCTATTAAGCTCTCTGATGGTAGTTGTCCCTTCTGCCTCAATGTTGTGGAAACGACTCTGCATGCACTTCGCGACTACTGCGGTGCCAATACAATTCTTCGTTTGGTGGGTCTTCCTACTAATATCCACGCTAGTACAGCCACCTCCATGGCATCGTGGCTAGCAGAAAGTGTCTGGAGACTAAATGGATCTAGCTTCGCTTTATTGTTGACCACGCTCTGGAATACTTGGAATCGTAGGAATGAATGGGTGCATTCCCAACGCCTTCACCCGACGTGGCTTACAACAATGAACGCAAAGGGTCTGCTTCAAGACTATGCCCGCGCCAACCTCCTCCCGGCTCACAACTTTACGACAGACGACCTTGCCGATGCCCCGCCCCGATGGAGACCGCCGACGCTTACAGAGATCAAGATTAATGTGGATGGCGCCTTTCACCCAGGAACCGGAGCTGCTGCCATCGGTGTGGTTGCCCGCAATGCACAAGGTGTTGTCCTTGGTGGATGTGTTGTCCATGAAGCAGGCTGCCGAGATGTTGCCACGGTGGAACTCCACGCTGTTCTTGTCGGGGCCATGCTAGCCAAGGACAATGGATGGATTGCGGTACATATTGAGTCCGACTCGGCCCACATAGTCAACAAATTGAACCGAGCCACGGCCGACGCTTCTCTTTTGGCCCCCCAGATTTTGGAGGCCAAGGCCTTTCTTTATGAATCTTCTTTTCGTGTATCTTTTTTTCCTAGATCGGCCAATGTGATGGCCCATAAGTTAGCGTTTTGGGCTTTGCATTGTTCTTCTTCATTATATTTTGACTCAGTCATACCCAATTGTATCCAAACAGATGTACTGACTGGTCTTTAGTCTTTTGAATCTAATATATATCAGGACACTCTTTTCCCCGTAGGACCACCCTTTGCTTCGGCACAGGGTGATTAGTGGGGTTTTTAATGAGGCCCTTTCCTTCAAAAAAAAAGTCCAACGGGTCCATTTTACGGCCCATTTAGAACCGCTCGCCTGAAACCTCTACAAAAAGGACCGAAAAGGAAGTTTTAATTAAATTTTAGGAGTTCATATAATTGATTACGAGCTTTTCAATAATATTATATTGAAAAAAACACAATTTTTGTATTTTTTACTCAGTTAAAAGTCTAATGGGTCCATTTTACGGCCCTTTTAGACCCGCTCGTCAGAAACCTCTACAAAAAGGACCGCAAAACAAGTTTTAATTAAAACTTAGGAGTTCATATCATTTAGTACGAGCTTTTCAACACTATTGTATTGCAAAAATTCGATTTATGTTCTTTTAACACAGTTAAAAGTCCAACTGGTACATTTTACGGTCCATTTAGACACGCTCATCCGAAACCTCTAAAAAAGGACCGCAAAACAGGTTTTAATCAAATTTTAGGAGTTCATATCATTGATTGCGAGCTTTTCAACACGATTATATTGCAAAAACTCAATTTATGTACTTTCTACTCAGTTAAAAGTCCAACAGGTCCGTTTTACGACACATTTAGACTCGCTCGTCCGAAACCTCTACAAAAAAGACTGCAAAAAAAGTTTTATTCAAAAATTAGGAGTTCATATTATCGATTACGAGATTTTCAACATGATTATATTGGAACAACTCAATTTTTATACTTTTTACTCAGTTAAAAGTCCAACATGTCAATTTTAATGCCCATTCAGTCCTGCTCGCCGAAAACCTCTACAAAAACGATCGAAAAATAAGTTTTAACAAAATTTCAGGTATTCATATAACTGATTACGTGCTTTTCAAAAAGATTATATTGCAAAAACTCAATTTCTCTATTTTTTACTCAGTTAAAAGTCCAACGGGTCCTTTTTATAGCTCATTTAGACCCGCTCGCCCGAAACCACTACAAAAAGGACCGAAAAACAAGTTTTAATCAAATTCTAAGAGTTCATATCATTGATTACGAGCTTCTCAACACGATTATATTGCAAAAACTTAATTTATGTACTTTTTACTCAGTTAAAAGTCCAACGGGTCCATTTTACGGCCCATTTAGAACCGCTCACCCGAAACCTCTACAAAGAGGACCGAAAAGCAAGTTTTAATTAAATTTTAGGAGTTCATATAATTGATTACGAGCTTTTCAATAATATTATATTGAAAAAACACATTTTTTTTTTAATTTTTTACTCAGTTAAAAGTCCAATGGGTCCATTTTACGGCTCTTTTAGACCCGCTCGTCAGAAACCTCTACAAAAAGGACCGCAAAACAAGTTTTAATCTAAACTTAGGAGTTCATATCATTTAGTACGAGCTTTTCAACACTATTGTATTGCAAAAATTCAATTTATGTTCTTTTAACCCAGTTAAAAGTCCAACTGGTCCATTTTACGGTCCATTTAGACCCGCTCGTCCAAAACCTCTACAAGAAGGACCGCAAAACAGGTTTTAATAAAATTTTAGGAGTTCATATCATTGATTATGAGCTTTTCAACGCGATTATATAGCAAAAACTCAATTTATGTACTTTTTATTTAGTTAAAAGTCCAACATGTCCGTTTTACGGCCCATTTAGACCCGCTCGCCCGAAACCGCTACAAAAAGAACCGAAAAACAAGTTTTAATCAAATTTTAGGAGTTCATATCATTGATTACGAGCTTCTCAACCCGATTATATTGCAAAAACTTAATTTATGTACTTTTTACTCAGTTAAAAGTCCAACGGGTCCATTTTACGGCCCATTTAGAACCGCTCGCTCGAAACCTCTACAAAAAGGACCGAAAAGCAAGTTATAATTAAATTTTAGGAGTTCATATAATTGATTACGAGCTTTTCAATAATATTATATTGAAAAAACACAATTTTTGTATTTTTTTACTCAGTTAAAAGTCCAATGGGTCCATTTTACGGCCCTTTTAGACCAGCTCGTCAGAAACCTCTACAAAAAGGACCGCAAAACAAGTTTTAATCTAAACTTAGGAGTTCATATCATTTAGTACGAGCTTTTCAACACTATTGTATTGCATAAATTCAATTTATGTTCTTTTAACACAGTTAAAAGTCCAACTGGTCCATTTTACGATCCATTTAGACCCGCTCGTCCGAAACCTCTACAAGAAGGACCGCAAAACAGGTTTTAATAAAATTTTAGGAGTTCATATCATTGATTATGAGCTTTTCAACACGATTATATAGCAAAAACTCAATTTATGTACTTTTTACTCAATTAAAAGTCCAACATGTCCGTTTTACGAACCATTTAGACCCGTTTGTCCGAAACCTCTACAAAAAAGAGTGCAAAAAAAGTTTTATTCAAAAATTAGGAGTTCATATTATTGATTACGAGCTTTTCAACATGATTATATTGCAAAAACTCAATTTGTGTACTTTTTACTCAGTTAAAAGTCCAACAGGTCCATATTAATGCCCATTTAGTCCTGCTCGCCGGAAACCTCTACAAAAACGACCGAAAAATAAGTTTTAACAAAAATTTAGGTATTCATATAATTGAATACGTGCTTTTCAAAAAGATTATATTGCAAAAACTCAATTTCTCTATTTTTTACTCAGTTAAAAGTCCAACGAGTCCATTTTACGGCCACTTTAGACCCGCTCGCCCGAAACCTCTTGAAAAAGAACCGAAAAACATGTTTTAATCAAATTTTAGGAGTTCATATCATTGATTATGAGCTTCTCAACACGATTATATTGCAAAAACTTAATTTATATACTTTTTACTCAGTTAAAAGTCCAACGTGTCCATTTTATGGCCCATTTAGAACCGCTCACTCGAAACCTCTACAAAAAGGACCGAAAAGCAAGTTTTAATTAAATTTTAGGAGTTCATATAATTGATTACGAGCTCTTCAATAATATTATATTTAAAAAACAAAATTTTTGTATTTTTTACTCAGTTAAAAGTCCAATGGGTCTATTTTACGGCCCTTTTAGACCCGCTTGTCAGAAACCTCTACAAAAAGGACCGCAAAACAAGTTTTAATCAAAACTTAGGAGTTCATATCATTTATTACGAACTTTTCAACACTATTGTATTGCAAAAATTCGATTTATGTTCTTTTAACCATGTTAGAAGTCCAACTAGTACATTTTACGGTCCATTTAGACCCGCTTGTCCGAAACCTCTACAAAAAGACAGCAAAACATGTTTTAATCAAATTTTAGGAGTTCATATCATTGATTACGAGCTTTTCAATACGATTATATTGCAAAAGCTCAATTTATATACTTTTTACTTAGTTAAAAGTCCAACATGTCCGTTTTACGAACCATTTAGACTCGCTCGTCCAAAACCTCTACAAAAAAAGACTGCAAAAAGGTTTTAATCAAAAATTAGGAGTTCATATTATTGATTACGAGCTTTTCAAAATGATTATATTGCAAAAACTCAATTTTCGTACTTTTTACTCAGTTAAAAGTCCAACGGGTCCATTTTAATGCCCATTTAGTCCTGCTCGCCCGAAACCTCTACAAAAACGACCGAAAAATAAGTTTTAACAAAATTTAGGTATTCATATAATAGATTACGTGCTTTTCAAAAACATTATATTGCAAAAACTCAAATTCTCTATTTTTTACTCAGTTAAAAGTCCAACGGGTCCATTTTACGGCCCATTTAGACCCGCTCGCCCGAAACCTCTACAAAAAGGACCGAAAAACAAGTTTTAATCAAATTTTAGGAGTTCATATCATTGATTATGAGCTTCTCAACACGATTATATTGCAAAAACATAATTTATGTACTTTTTACTCAGTTAAAAGTCCAACGGGTCTATTTTACGGCCCATTTAGAACCGCTCGCTCAAAACCTCTACAAAAAGGACCGAAAAGCAAGTTTTAGTTAAATTTTAGGAGTTCATATAATTGGTTACGATCTTTTCAAAAATATTATACTGAAAAAACACAATTTTTGTATTTTTTACTCAGTTAAAAGTCCAATGGGTCCATTTTACGGCCATTTTAGACCCGCTCGTCAGAAACCTCTACAAAAAGGACCGCAAAACAAGTTTTAATCAAAACTTAGGAGTTCATATCATTTAGTACGAGCTTTTCAACACTATTGTATTGCAAAAATTCAATTTATGTTCTTTTAACCAGTTAAAAGTCCAACTGGTCCATTTTACGGTCCATTTAGACCCGCTCGTCCGAAACCTCTACAAAAATGACCGCAAAACAGGTTTTAATAAAATTTTACGAGTTCATATCATTAATTATGAGCTTTTCAACACGATTATATTGCAAAAACTCAATTTATGTACCTTTTACTCAGTTAAAAGTCCAACATGTCCGTTTTACGGCCCATTTAGACCCGCTCATCCGAAAACTCTACAAAAAAGATTGCAAAAAAAGTTTTAATAAAAAATTAGGATATCATATTATTGATTACGAGCTTTTCAACATGATTATATTGCAAAAATTCAATTTTTTTACTTTTTACACATTAAAAAGTCCAACGAGTCCATTTTAATGCCCATTTAGTCCTGCTCGCCCGAAACCTCTACAAAAACGACCGAAAAATAAGTTTTAACATAATTTAGGTATTCATATAATTGATTACGTGCTTTTTAAAAAGATTATATTGCAAAAACTCAATTTCTCTTTTTTTACTCAGTTAAAAGTCCAACATGTCCGTTTTACGAACCATTTAGACCCGTTTGTCCGAAACCTCTACAAAAAAGAGTGCAAAAAAAGTTTTATTCAAAAATTAGGAGTTCATATTATTGATTACGAGCTTTTCAACATGATTATATTGCAAAAACTCAATTGTGTACTTTTTACTCAGTTAAAAGTCCAACAGGTCCGTATTAATGCCCATTCAGTCCTGCTCGCCGGAAACCTCTACAAAAACGACCGAAAAATAAGTTTAACAAAAATTTAGGTATTCATATAATTGATTACGTGCTTTTCAAAAAGATTATATTGCAAAAACTCAATTTCTCTATTTTTTACTCAGTTAAAAGTCCAACGAGTCCATTTTACGGCCACTTTAGACCCGCTCGCCCGAAACCTCTACAAAAAGAACCGAAAAACATGTTTTAATCAAAATTTAGGAGTTCATATCATTGATTATGAGCTTCTCAACACGATTATATTGCAAAAACTTAATTTATGTACTTTTTACTCAGTTAAAAGTCCAACGTGTCCATTTTATGGCCCATTTAGAACCGCTCACTCGAAACCTCTACAAAAAGGACCGAAAAGAAAGTTTTAATTGAATTTTAGGAGTTCATATAATTGATTACGAGCTTTTCAAAAATATTATATTTAAAAAACAAAATTTTGTATTTTTTACTCATTTAAAAGTCCAATGGGTCTATTTTACGGCCCTTTTAGACCCGCTTGTCAGAAACCTCTACAAAAAGGACCGCAAAATAAGTTTTTATCAAAACTTAGGAGTTCATATCATTTATTAAGAAATTTTCAACACTATTGTATTGCAAAAATTCGATTTATGTTCTTTTAACCAAGTTAGAAGTCCAACTAGTACATTTTACTGTCCATTTAGACCCGCTTGTCCGAAACCTCTACAAAAAGACCGCAAAACATGTTTTAATCAAATTTTAGGAGTTCATATCATTGATTACGAGCTTTTCAACACGATTATATTGCAAAAGCTCAATTTATATACTTTTTACTTAGTTAAAAGTCCAACATGTCCGTCTTACGAACCATTTAGACCCGCTCGTCCGAAACCTCTACAAAAAAGACTGGAAAAAAGTTTTAATCAAAAATTAGGAGTTCATATTATTGATTACGAGCTTTTCAACATGATTATATTGCAAAAACTCAATTTTCGTACTTTTTACTCAGTTAAAAGTCCAACGGGTCCATTTTAATGCCCATTTAGTCCTGCTCGCCCGAAATTTCTACAAAAACGACCGAAAAATAAGTTTTAACAAAATTTAGGTATTCATATAATAGATTACGTGCTTTTCAAAAAGATTATATTGCAAAAACTCAAATTCTCTATTTTTTACTCAGTTAAAAGTCCAACGGGTCCATTTTACGGCCCATTTAGACCCGCTCGCCCGAAACCTCTACAAAAAGGACCGAAAAACAAGTTTTAATCAAATTTTAGGAGTTCATATCATTGATTATGAGCTTCTCAACACGATTATATTGCAAAAACATAATTTATGTGCTTTTTACTCAGTTAAAAGTCCAACGGGTCTATTTTACGGCCCATTTAGAACCGCTCGCTCAAAACCTCTACAAAAAGGACCGAAAAGCAAGTTTTAGTTAAATTTTAGGAGTTCATATAATTGGTTACGATCTTTTCAAAAATATTATACTGAAAAAACACAATTTTTGTATTTTTTACTCAGTTAAAAGTCCAATGGGTCCATTTTACGGCCCTTTTAGACCCGCTCGTCAGAAACCTCTACAAAAAGGACCGCAAAACAAGTTTTAATCAAAACTTAGGAGTTCATATCATTTAGTACGAGCTTTTCAACACTATTGTATTGCAAAAATTCAATTTATGTTCTTTTAACCAGTTAAAAGTCCAACTGGTCCATTTAGACCCGCTCGTCCGAAACCTCTACAAAAATGACCGCAAAACAGGTTTTAATAAAATTTTACGAGTTCATATCATTGATTATGAGCTTTTCAACACGATTATATTGCAAAAACTCAATTTATGTACCTTTTACTCAGTTAAAAGTCCAACATGTCCGTTTTACGGCCCATTTAGACCCGCTCATCCGAAAACTCTACAAAAAAGATTGCAAAAAAAGTTTTAATAAAAAATTAGGAGTTCATATTATTGATTACGAGATTTTCAACATGATTATATTGCAAAAACTCAATTTTTGTACTTTCTACTAAGTTAAAAGTCCAACGGGTCCATTTTAATGCCCATTTAGTCCTGCTCGCCCGAAACCTCTACAAAAACGATCGAAAAATAAGTTTTAACAAAATTTTAGGTATTCATATAATTGATTACATGCTTTTCAAAAAGATTATATTGCAAAAACTCAATTTCTCTAGTTTTTTACTCAGTTAAAAGTCCAACGGGTCCATTTTACGGCCCATTTAGACCCGCTCGCCCGAAACCTCTACAAAAAAAACCGAAAAACAAGTTTTAATCAAATTTTAGGAGTTCATATCATTGATTATGAGCTTCTCAACACGATTATATTGCAAAAAGTTAATTTATGTACTTTTTACTTAGTTAAAAGTCCAACGGGTCCATTTTACGGCTCATTTAGAACCGCTCGCTCGAAACCTCTACAAAAAGGACCGAAAAGCAAGTTTTAATTAAATTTTAGGAGTTCATATAATTGATTACGAGCTTTTCAATAATATTATATTGAAAAAACACAATTTTTGTATTTTTTTACTCAATTAAAAGTCCAATGGGTCTATTTTACGGCCCTTTTAGACCCGCTCGTCACAAACCTCTACAAAAGGACCGCAAAACAAGTTTTAATCAAAACTTAGGAGTTCATATCATTTATTACGAGCTTTTCAACACTATTGTGTTGCAAAAATTCGATTTATGTTCTTTTAACCAAGTTAAAAGTCCAACTTAGTAACTTAGTAATGACTTGTCCTTGTGGCTGATCCGATCTTCCAACGAACGATTCTTTAACCTGAAAATGCATGAGGAATGACACATTAGGCACACCTTGCCTAGTGAGGTAGTCACAAATAACATGAATGATGGGATGCCATAACTACAATGGTACATAATCTCATGATAACATAATAAATGCCATGTAACAATACAATAAGCAATAAACATGTTTCTCTTTCATTCATAATTCCTTGGATTGAATTAAGATCGTGGATACGCGAATTCCTACGCCTCGCCAAAACAATGAATGGTCCAATCCATTCTGTAAAACCTATGTTTGATTTTGATATAATTAAATCTTTAAGGATCAATTTGAAAAACTTAAAATTGTTTTATAAGTCCCTTAATAAGCTTTAAATCACCAACTCAACTCTTTAAAACTGATTTGAAAAACTCAAACTCAAAATATTTTCTAAGTGTTCCAAGGCCAAACTATTGAAAAACGTCCAGGTGTATCGATACACTTCCAAGCGTATCGATACCTTTTTAACAAAGTTGGCTACTGGAGGAACTCGTATCGAAATAGATTCAATCTGTATCGATACGCCCCTTTGTAAAAGTCTAAAGAGTTTGAATGGTGTACCGATACGACTTCACCCGTATCGATACGGTTTTAATGAATTTTAAATTCTAAGTCGGTTTAAATATTTCGACCGTTGGTGTCAGTTGGTTGGTAACTAAATTTTAAATGGTCGTTGACCCGTATCGATACGCCAAACCCCCGTACCGATACGGAAATCGACAATGAGCTAAGTTGAGAAAAAGGTATCGAAACGGTAAACCCTCGTTTCGATACCCCGTACCGATACGCTTACGTGCGTATCAATACCCCTTATTTATTGCACACAACGGCTCTTTCTTTTCTGAGACATGTATCGATACGGCTTCCCGTGTACCGATACGCATAGCTGCAGAAGTGCATTTATGGTGGTAAGAGAGGGTTCCAACGGCTCCATTTATGTTCCCAACCACTCAAACGGCTAGAATTCAATGAGAAGGTATAAAAGGGACCTCCAAAAGCTCCAGCAATAACTATTGATCCTCAAGAAAACATCCATACATGAAATCCAAGCAATTGTGCAAAAATCCCATATTGTCTAGAAACCCCAATTGTAATTTTCATTCTTATCTTGTTCAATTGGGTTGAGTGCTTGTAATTGGGCTACAATTTGTATTGAGAGATACTCTATTTAGCCATCAAATTCGTTGTTACCTTGTTGTGAGGATTGGGTTAAATTTTGGGTAGAAAATTTAACCGAAATTGAAAGGGTTCCCTCCTTAGCCTAGAAAAGGGGATGAGCAATTAGTGGAATTGTTGCAAATCCTTAGTGAAGCTAAGGTAGTGGATGTAGAGTTCATTTGGAACTTGAACCACTCTAAAATCCCTTGTCAATCTTTTTAATTTGCAATTTCTACCACACAAACTTTAAAAATCCAATTCACCCCCTCTTGGTTTATATCGATCTTTCGATCCACTCAACACATTCGCCTCGCCAAAGTGACCAATAACACTACACATCCCCCCGCCTCGCCAAATCAATATAAGTCGTAGCCTTAGGACCGTAGTCCACCCGTACACTGAGCTCATGAATTATATGGCATGCCAATTGTATCCCGAGTCCATTCCAATCCAAGGTCATAAAGTACATATTCATTTCAATGATCCATGATATACCAATATTCCATAAATTCGATATAGTCAATGATTAATACACATATATCTCAACAAAAATATGTCATGAATTGGTGACATTAACAATGTCCGATGATTTCAATGCAATGATCTCTTAACAATACTTATATCAATGTTAATGCACAATGGCCATAATCAATGTTCAATGATAACTTACTAACACTTACCCAAGTGTCCGATTTAACATCCAATAAATTCTCTTCAACAACAATCTTAGTGAAACGATTTAAGACAATAAATAATGATCCGAGAAGGCCTTTCGCCTAAACCCGAGACTCTAACTACACTCAACTTAGCAATCTGAAGCTTCAAGGCTCTCGGATAGCGATTCCTTTATTCCTAGCTTGTGACAAAGATGGTGATACCTCTTTCTCCCCTTCTTGAGCTAGAAAGATTAATAGGAAACTTATTAGAATTGATGTTTCGACATCAAAATCAACATAGGGATATCGAAATCAATATCCAACTTCAATAAAGATGGCAACAAGGAGATATCCATGGATAGTCAAAACCCTAGCTTAGATTACACCCAAAATATCCATGGAATCCATTAATGAATATAACTTACCCGATCGATAACAACGTTTCGATATCGTTAAAGTAAAGAAATAACAAGCTTGGATTTCCACCAATGGAGGTGTGTGCTTAGGTGAAGAAGATGATGAAGAGAGAGAGGTTCTTGCTCCCTATATTTTAAGGTAAGCTTTCTTTACCTCCTTGGTTTGTCTATTTTAATCCAAAACTTTCCTTCACTTAAAGGAAAGTTATCTGATGACTCCACCTAATGGAGGTTTTAATTCAAAGAAGGCTAATCGCATGGTTAGCTCCTCACTTTTCATACTATTGCGACCTTGCCCTCTAATTTATAGTTCTTCTATTTTAGCCACTAAAACTGAATATTACTTAATAGGATTCAAATTCGGTGTTTAAAGCCTAATTAGGGTTCGATAACAATAATTATCTAGTCGATGAAATCTTTGAGCTTCATCAATGTAGAATTTCCGGTCATCGAAAATGAATTCCGACCAGACCAAATTTTGGGGTGTTACAACTCTCCCCCCTTACGAAAAATTCGTCCTCGAATTTTACCTGAACTGAAGAGATGCAGATACTATTGTCTCATAGTTTCTTCAGGTTCCCAAGTGGCTTCCTCAACAGTGTGGCTTCTCCACAGCACCTTAACTAGCAGTACAGTTTTATTACGAAGTCTCTTGACTTCCTTAGCCAAAATCTGAACCGGTTCCTCTTCATAGGATAGATTCGGTCGGAGTTCTATAGATTCGGGTTCCACAATGTGCGAGGGGTCAGACCGGTACTTCCAAAGTATCGATACATGAAAAAAACCATGGATTTTAATTAATTTTGAGATTAGCAAGAGCCGATATGCCACTGGGCCAATCTTTTCAATAATTTCAAAGGGTCCAATGAACTGAGGGCTCAATTTTCCCTTCTTGCCAAATTTCAAGACTTTCTTCCACGGTGACACTTTAAGGAAGGCTTTCTCACCGACTTCATATTGAACGTCTCTCCTTTTGAGATCAGCATAAGCTTTTTGCCGATCGAAGGCAGCCTTGAGACGATCATGAATGATGGTAACTCGTTCTTCAGTTTCACGAAGCAGGTTAGGGCCTAACACTCTGCCCTCACCCAGCTCCGACAAGCACAACAGAGTTCTGCATCACCTACCATACAATGCTTCATACGGGGCCATTTGGATGGATGCTTGATAACTGTTATTATAAGCAAATTCAACAAGAGGTAGAGATTTCTCCCATGTCCCACCAAAGTCGATAATACATGCCCGAAACATGTCTTCCAAAATATGAATTACCCTTTCTGACTCACCGTCAATTTGAGGGTGGAAGGATGTGCTAAGATTGACTATGGTGCCCAAAGCTCCTTGTAAGGTTCTGCAAAACCGTGATGCAAACCGAGGATCTCGATCAGAGATGATAGATTTAGGCACTTTGTGAAGTCGGATCACTTCCTTGATGTATAAGTCAACTAGCTTAGGGAGACCGTAATCCATTCTAACTGGTATGAAATGAGCTGACTTCGTAAACCGATCTAAAATAACCCATATAGCATCATGCTTCGTAGGGGTTAACGGTAGACCACTGACAAAATCTATGGTTATCTTTTCCCATTTCCATTTCGGTAGATCAATAGGTTGTAAGAGTCCTATAGGGGCACAATGTTCTGCCTTAACACGTGAGACACTTGGAAATATAATCAACAATAGCTTGCTTCATGCCAAGCCACCAGTATAGCTCACGTAGATCTCTATACATTTTCACAGACCCATGGTGAATGGAAAAAGAACTCGAATGAGCTTCAGCAACAATGTCTGTGCGGAGAGTTTCATCATTAGGCACACAAACTCGATCATGAAAACATAGGAGTCCTTCAAAATTAATTCTGAAGTCTGGATTATTTGATAGCTTAGAGACAATGGCTTGGAGCTCGGAATCTTGTTCTTGCAAGTCCTTAATTCGAGAAATGATGGTAGACTGAACTTGGAGTTCAGCTACAAGACATTGATGCTTCCGAAGCCGGAAGTGAGCGTTAATTGCTCGAGGAGCTACAAGAGAGTGATGTAATGATGAGTTAGCATGTTTCACCATACTTATAACTTCAATTTCATAATCAATGCTTACCAGGCAGAGGTTTGCGGCTGAGTGCATCAGCTACAACATTGGCCTTGCCCGGATGATACTCAATGACTAAATCATAATCCTTAAGAAGTTCCATCCACCTCCGTTGTCGAAGATTCAACTCCTTCTGTGTCAACAAATACTTGAGGCTTTTGTGGTCGGTGACAAGATAGCATTTCTCCCCGTAAAGATAAGGCCTCCAGATTTTCAATGCAAAGACAACTGCTGCCAATACTAGGTCGTGGGTGGGATAGTTCATCTCATGTGGCTTGAGTTGCCTCGAAGCGTAAGAAATAACCTTACCTTCTTGCATCAATACGCACCCTAACCCAAGATGTGAGGCATCACTGTAAACTGTATAGTCTTTTCCATACTCAGGCTGGCTCAAGACAGGTGCATGGGTTAGGACTTCTTTCAACTGATCAAAGCTTCGTTGTTGGACTTTGGTCCAAACAAAAGGTGTCTCCTTCCGCAACAGTTTAGTTAAAAGAGCGACTAACATTGAAAACCCTTTTCACGAACCTACGGTAATATCCAGCAAGCCCAAGAAAACTTCTAACCTCACCAACATTCTTTGGCGGATGCTAATCCACAATAGCTTGAATTTTCTTCGGATCCACCTGAATACCCGAAGCTGATACAACATGTCCCAAAAAGGCCCCTTCAGTGAGCCAAAATTCACACTTAGAAAACTTCGCATACATTCGTTTCTCTCTCAAAGTCTGGAGTACAATACGAAGGTGATCTCGGTGTTCCGATTCATTCTTGGAATAAATTAAGATATCATCTATGAACACCACAACAAATTTATCAAGATAGGACCTGAATACTCGATTCATTAAATCCATAAAAGATGTCGGTGCATTCGTTAGTCCAAAAGGCATTACTAAGAATTCGTAGTGTCCATATCTTGTATACAAGGCAGTCTTGGGCACATCACGCTCCTTGACTTTCATTTGATAATAACCTGACCTTAGATCAATCTTGGAGAACATAGAAGCATCTTTTAATTGATTGAACAGGTCGTCTATCCTGGGCAAAGGATACTTATTCTTAATGGTGACTTTGTTCAATTGTCTATAATCAATGCACAAACGGATCGAACCATCCTTCTTTTTGACAAAAAGAACCGGGGCTCCCCAAGGTGAAGAGTTATGTTAGATAAAACCTTTGTTCATAAGGTCTTGAATTTGAGCTTTTAATTCCTTCAACTCCGCCGCCGCCATCCGATATGGTGCAATGGAAACTAGAGCAATCCCAGGTTGCACCTCAATACCAAATTCCACTTCACGGGTTGGGGGCAATCCCGGAAGCTCGTCAGGAAAAACATCTGGGAATTCATTTACTGTATCAATGTCATGGAGCTGAAGTTCATTCTTGGATTCGGTGGACAATGCACACAACATGGAGTTCCGAGATTCCATCAACACTATCCTTTCCTTGACAAGGCCTCGAAGATACAATTTTTGCTTACTGCAATCTACCCATGCTTGATGGTTACTAAGCCAATCCATGCCTAGGATCGCATCAAACTCGTGGATTGGTAAAACTAGGAAGTCCGCAGGGAACGAAATTCCTTGAATCATGATTGGACAGTTCTTACATACAAGGCTTAGAGCAATACAATTACCTAACGAATTTGTCACAGAGACTTTTGTCGCTAAAGGTTCACTAGACATCCTATGTATTTTAACCAATTCCAGGCTTATAAAAGAATGTGTGGATCCAGGATCAATCAATACATACAATGAGTGAGCATATAACATAACGGTACTTGCTATAACATCATGTTCGTCATCCTCCTCGCGGCCTCTCACATGATACAACTGGGTAGAGGCCTTCGATTCTTGCTTATTACCCTGCTTCCCGGATCCGCCTGGTCTACCTGATGCTCCCGAAGGTGATTGTCTTAGCCCTTTTCCTCGAAAGGACTGAGCGGGTGAAGTGATGTCTCCGTGCACAGCCACTGACTTGGAGGGATTCCGAGGACAATCCCGGATGAAATGTCCTTGTTCCCCACAGAAGAAACATGCTCTCGTCTGCCTGCGACATTGCCCTACCGAGTGTCATTTTTGACAGAAGTTACAGACTGGATGTCGAACACTTCGATTCGAACCTCTAGTACTCTCCACTGAGGCCGCCTTAGACCAGGACTGGGTGATAGTCTGTCGTCTCTCAATGTTCCCTGTGCGGTAAGGCTGTGAGAAAGAAGCTTGCTTCGAACCTTGATACTTGCCTTTCTTGATCCATTTGGGTGGTCGAGAGTCGCTCCATGTTCTTTTCTCAGATCGGTTAGACATATTTCCTCTCTGAGCTCTCTGCGCTACTTTTGTTGCTTTAACTCGGTTCACCAAATCTTGGAAATTGTTGATACCCAAGGCAGTAAACATAGGTCGCAGCTCATCCCTCAACCTAGCAATAAACATTCTGCACTTGTCTTCTTCTTTCTTTATAAACTCGGCTCCATATCGGCAATACTTGCAGAAATCATGGATGTACTGCTCGATAGGCCTCCCACCTTGTCTCAAATGAAGAAAAGTGCTCATCCTTTCCGTGAGATAGTACTCGCTGATGTATTTGTTCCGGAATTCCTTAAGAAAGAATTCTCAAGTGACCGATTCTTCGGGAACAGTAAGGATAGTAGTCTCCCACCACATCAGAGCTTCATCGGTTAACAAAGCAATATCACACTCTAGCTTGTGCTCATCAGAGCACTGCAACTACTTGTTCAAGATGCGTAGGGTATTATCCAGCTAATATTCAGCAATTTCAGGATTATCATCATCTTGTCCAGTGAAAGAATAGGCTCGGAGTGAAGCCAGTTTGTCCACAGGGGCTCGAACGTATTGAGCAACAGGAGGAGTAGGCAGAACTGGTGGTGTTGCTTGCATCGCAGTCATAAACTGCTTAAACATATTGGCCATATTCTGATAACATTCGGCCCGAGCATTAGATGCAACAGGCTCAGCACCCTGAACATGAGGGTCATGTGGTTGCGGTGGGTCTGGAGGATTTCCTCCCCTAACCTCCTCGCCGTGTGTCGATGAGCCGGCAGTTTGCTCATCTACATGAGCTTCATTTGTCGTAGACATAACTATATGAAAGATCGGATTAGTCGATAAGTCACAATATATACAAAATAAAACTCGTGGGTGGCAAAGTAACATAATAACAATGCAACTGACTTTGGTTTAGTCCTAGAATCGACTAAACACTAGCTCTGATACCACATATGTAACACGCCCTCCTAGGTCTAGTAGAGAATCGGGTCAGAATGTGTTACCGAAAAACGAAGCGACAAACAGAGTTATGAATTTCAAAATAAACTCATGATTGGTCAATGGATGATGTCCAACATACATTCAATGCATTCTTTAACCTATATTATCAAGTAGACTACATAATTATCAATCAAGGGTCATTTTACAATTATTACAAACATGTAGGACTAAATTGTAAATTTTAACAAACTTAACATCCCTTATTGAATAGACTCTGTCAAAGTGAAATTCATTACTAAAGAATTATACCTACCAAATTTCATTCAATTATGAAGTCATTAGCACTACCAATTTGACTCTACAAGAATCAGTGACTCGATTGAAAAATAGTTAGAGCTGTCCAATGAGCCATAACAAACTTACCTAACCCCGTTTCGAAACAACTTAGGTTGTTTTGGAACAAGTACTCGAGAGTCAACCCTGTGCGGGAGAAATCTCAATGTTCCCTGTGCGGAAAGGTTGTGAGAAAGAAGCTTGCTTCGAACCTTGATACTTGTCTTTCTTGTTCCATTTGGGAGGTCGAGAGTCGCTCCATGTTTCAATCAAAACTTGGTAGTTCATATCATTGATTACGAGCTTTTCAACACGATTATATTGCAAAACTCAATTTTTATACTTTGTACTCAGTTAAAAGTCCAACGGGTCCATTTTACGACCCATTTATACCCGCTAGCCCGAAACCTCTACAAAAAGAACCGAAAAACAAGTTTTAATCAAACATTAGGAGTTCAAATCATTGATTACGATCTTTTCAACATGATTATATTGCAAAAACTCAACTTATGTACTTTTTACTCAGTTAAAAGTCCAACTGGTTCATTTTACGACCCATTTAGACTCGCTAGCCCGAAACCTCTACAAAAAGGATTGCAAAACAAGTTTTAATCAAAACTTAGGAGTTCATATCATTTATTACGACATTTTCAACACTATTTTATTGCAAAAATTCAATTTCTGTTCTTTTTACTCAGTTAAAACTCCAGCGGGTCCATTTTAAGGCCCATTTAGACCCGATCACACAAAACCTCTACAAAAATGACCGAAAAGCAAGTTTTAATCAATTTTTAGGAGTTCATATAATTGATTATGAGCTTTTCAACACGATTATATTGCAAAAACTCAATTTTTGTATTTTTTTACTTAGTTAAAAGCCTAACGGGTCCATTTTACGGCCCATTTAGACCCGCTCGTCCGAAACCTCTACAAAAAAATAGTAAAACAAGTTTTAATCAAATTTTAGGAGTTCATATCATTGATTATGATCTTTTCAACATGATTATATTGCAAAAACTCATTTTATGTACTTTTTACTCAATTTAAAGTCCAACGGGTCCATTTTATAGCACATTTAGACCCGCTCGTCAAAAACATCTACGAGAACGACCGCAAAACAAGTTTTATTCAAATTTTAGGAGTTCATATCATTGATTACGAGCTTTTCAACACGATTATATTGCAAAAATATCAATTGATGTTCTTTTTACTCAGTTAAGAGTCCAATGGGTCAATTTTATGGCCCATTTAGACCAGCTCGTCCGAAGCCTCTACAAAAAGGTCCAGAAAACAAGTTTCAATCCAAACTTAGTAGTTCATATCATTGATTACGAGCTTTTCGACACGATTATATTGCAAAAACTCAATTTTTGTACTTTGTACTCAGTTAAAAGTCCAACAGGTCCATTGTTCGGACCATTTAGGCCCGCTAGCCCGAAACCTCTACAAAAAGTACCGAAAACAAGTTTTAATCAAACATTGGGAGTTCATATCATTGTTTACGATCTTTTCAACATGATTATATTGCAAAAACTCAATTTATGTACTTTTTACTAAGTTTAAAGTCCAACGGGTTCATTTTACGGCCAATTTAGACCTGCTCGTCCGAAACCTCTACAAAAACAACCGCAAAACAAGTTTTAATCAAAACTTAGGAGTTCATATCATTGATTACGAGCTTTTCAAAACGATTATATTGCAAAAACTCAATTTCTGTACTTTTTACTCAGTTAATAGTCCAACGGGTCAATTTTATTGCTCATTTAAACCCGCTCGTCCGAAACCTCTACAAAAAAGAGAAAAAAATAAGTTTTAATCAAATTTTAAGAGTTCATATCATTGATTACGAGCTTTTCAACACGATTATATTGCAAAAACTCAATTCATGTAATTTTTACTAAGTTAAAAGTCCAACAGGTCCATTTTACGACCCATTTAGACCCGCTTGCCTGAAACCTCTACAAAAGGGACCACAAAACAAGTTTTAATAAAAACATAGGAGTACATATCATTATTTACGAGATTTTCAACGCTATTTTATTGCAAAAATTTAATTTCTGTTCTTTTTACTCAGTTAAAAGTCCAGCGGGTCCATTTTAAGGACCATTTAGACCCGCACACCCGAAACCTCAATAAAGAGGACCGAAAAACAAGTTTTAATCAATTTTTAGGAGTTCGTATAATTGATTATGAGCTTTTAAACACGATTATATTGAAAAAACTCAATTTATGTATTTTTTACTCAGTTAAAAGCCTGACGGGTCCATTTTACGGCCCATTTAGACCCGCTCGTCCGAAACCTTTACAAAAAGGACCGCAAAGCAGATTTTAATCAAATTTTAGGAGATCATATCATTGATTACGATCTTTTCAACACGATTATATTGCAAAAACTCATTTTCTGTACTTTTTACCCAGTTTAAAGTCATACGGGTCCATTTACTGGCCCATATAGACCCCCTCGTCCAAAACCTCTTCGAAAACCACCGCAAAATAAGTTTTAATCAAATTTTCGGAATTCATATCATTGATTATGAGCTTTTCAACACGATTATCCTGAAAAAACTCAAATTTTGTATTTTTTTGCTTAGTTAAAAGCCTAACGGGTCCATTTTACGGCCCATTTAGACCCGCTCGTCCGAAACCTCTACAAAACAAAATCGCAAAACAAGTTTTAATCAAATTTTAGGAGTTCATATCATTGATTATGATCTTTTCAACATGATTATATTGCAAAAACTCATTTTATGTACTTTTTACTCAGTTTAAAGTCCAACGGGTCCATTTTATGGCACATTTAGACCCGCTCGTCAGAAACATCTACGAAAACGACCGCAAACAAGTTTTATTCAAATTTTAAGAGTTCATATCATTGATTACGAGCTTTTCAACAGGATTATATTGCAAAAACTCAATTTATGTACTTTTTACTAAGTTAAAAGTCCAACAGGTCCATTTTACGACCCATTTAGACCCGCTTGCCCGAAACCTCTACAAAATAGACCACAAAACAAGTTTTAATAAAAACTTAGGAGTTCATATCATTAATTACGAGATTTTCAATGCTATTTTATTACAAAAATTCAATTTCTGTTCTTTTTACACAGTTAAAAGTCCAGCTGGTCCATTTTAAGGACCATTTAGACCCGCTCACCCGAAACCTCAATAAAGAGGACCGAAAAACAAGTTTTAATCAATTTTTAGGAGTTCGTATAATTGATTATGAGCTTTTAAACACGATTATATTGAAAAAAACTCAATTTCTATATTTTTTACTAAGTTAAAAGCCTAACAGGTCCATTTTACGGCCCATTTAGACCTGCTCGTCCGAAACCTTTACAAAAAGGACCGCAAAGCAAGTTTTAATCAAATATTAGGAGATTATATCATTGATTACGATCTTTTCAACACGATTATATTGCAAAAACTCATTTTCTGTACTTTTTACCCAGTTTAAAGTCCAACGGGTCCATTTAATGGCCCATATAGACCCGCTCGTCCGAAACCTCTTCGAAAACCACCGCAAAATAAGTTCTAATCAAATTTTAGGAGTTCATATCATTAAGTATGAGCTTTTCAACACTATTATATTGCAAAAACTCATTTTTTGTATTTTTTACTCAGTTAAAAGTCCAACGGGTCCATTTTACGGCCCATTTAGACCCGCTAGTCCGAAACCTCTACAAAAACGGCCGCAATACAAGTTTTAATCAAATTTTAGGAGTTCATTTCATTGATTATGATCTTTTCAACATGATCATATTGCAAAAACACAATTTCTGTATTTTTTACTCAGTTAAAAGTCCAACGAGTGCATTCTACGGCTCATTTAGACCCGCTCGTCCGAAACATCTACAAAAAGGACCGAGAAACAAGTTTTAAACTAATCTTAGAAGTTCATATCATTGGTTACGAGATTTTCAACACGATTATATTGCAGAAACTCAATTTATGTACTTTTTACTCTGTTAAGAGTCTAACGGGTCTATTTTACGGCGCATTTAGACCCGCTTGTCCGAAACCTCTACAAAATGGACTGAAAAACAAGTTTTAATCAAATTCTAGGAGTTCATATCATTGATTACGATCTTTTCAACATGATTATATTGCAAAAACTCAATTTATGTACTTTTTACTTAGTTAAAAGTCCAACGGGTCCATTTTACGGCTCATTTAGACCCGCTCGTCCGAAAGCTCTACAAAAAGAACCGCAAAACAAGTTTTAATCAAAACTTAGGAGTTCATATCATTGATTAAGAGCTTTTTAACACTATTGTATTGCAAAAATTCAATTTTTGTTCTTTTTACTTAGTTAAAAGTCCAACGGGTCTATTTCAAGGCTCATTTAGACCCGCTCGCCCGAAACCTCTACCAAAAGGACCGCAAAACAAGTTTTAATCAAAATTTAGGAGTCTATATAGTTGATTACGAGCATTTCAACACGATTATATTACAAAAACTCAATTTATGTATTTTTTACTCAAAACATATGAGTTCATATCATTGATTACGAGCTTTTCAACACTATTGTATTGCAAAAATTCAATTTCTGTTCTTTTTGCCCAGTTAAAAGTCCAACGAGTCCATTTTAAGGCCTATTTAGACTCGCTCGCCCGAAACCTTTACAAAAAGGGCCGAAAAACAAGTTTTAATTAAATTTTAGAAGTTCATATAATTGATTACGAGCTTTTCAACAAGATTATATTACAAAAACTCAATTTCGGTAATTTTTACTCAGTTTAAAGTCCAACGGGTCCATTTTACGGCCCATTTAGACTCGCTCGCCCGAAACCTCTACAAAAAGGACCGCAAAACAAGTTTTAATCAAAACTTAGGAGTTCATATCATTGGTTACGAGCTTTTCAACACTATTATTGCAAAAATTCAATTTTTGTTCTTCTTACTCAGTTAAAAGTCCAACGGGTCCATTTTAAGGCCCATTTAGACCCGCTCGCCCGAAACCACTACAAAAAGGACCGCAAAACAAGTTTTAATCAAGACTTAGGACTTCATATCATTGATTACGAGCTTTTCAACAAGATTATATTGCGAAAACTCAATTTCGGTATTTTTTACTCAGTTTAAAGTCCAACGAGTCCATTTTACGGCCCATTTAGACCCGCTCGCAGGAAACCTCTACAAAAGGACCGCAAAAAAAGTTTTAATCCAAACATAGGAGCTCATATCATTTAAAACAAGCTTTTCAACAATATTGTATTGTAAAAATTCGATTTCTATTCTTTTTACTCAGTTAAAAGTCCAACGAGTCCATTTTCAGGTCTATTTAAACCCGCTCGCCCGAAACCTCTACAAAAGGACCGAAAAATAAGTTTTGATTAAATTTTAGGAGTTCATATAATTGATTACGAGCTTTTCAACAAGATTATATTGGAAAAACTCAATTTTGGTATTTTTTTACTTAGTTTAAAGTCCAACGGGTCCATTTTACGGCCCATTTAGACCCACTCACCCGAAACATCTACAAAAAGGACCGCAAAACAAGTTTTAATCAAAACTTAGGGGTTCATATCATTGATTACGAATTGATTATGAGCTTTTCAACAAATTTATATAGCAAAAACACAATTTCGGTATTTTTTACTCAGTTTAAAGTCCAACGGGTCCATTTTACGGTCTATTTAGACCCGTTGGCCCGAAACCTATACAAAAAGGACCGCAAAACAAGTTTTTATCAAAACTTAGGAGTTCATATCATTGATTACGAGCCTTTCAACACTAATGTATTGCAAAAATTCAATTTTTGTTCTTTTTACTCAGTTAAAAGTCCAACGGGTCCATTTTAAGGCCCATTTAGACTCGCTCGCCCAAAACCCCTACAAAAAGGACCGCAAAACAAGTTTTAATCAAATTTTAGGAGTTCATATCATTGATTACGAGCTTTTCAACTCTATTGTATTGCAAAAATTCAATTTATGTTCTTTTTACTCAGTTAAAAGTCCAACGAGTCCATTTTAAGCTCTATTTAGACCTGCTCGCCGGAAACCTCTAAAAAAGGACCAAAAAACAAGTTTTAATTAAATGTTAGAAGTTCATATAATTGATTACGAGCTTTTCAACAAGATTATATTGTAAAAACTCAATTTCGGTATTTTTTACTCAGTTTAAAATCCAACGGGTCCATTTTACTGTCTATTTAGACCCGCTCGCCCAAAACCTCTACAAAAAGGACCGCAAAACAAGTTTTAATCAAAACTTAAGAGTTCATATCATTGGTTACGAGCTTTTCAACATTATTTTATAGCAAAAATTCAATTTTTGTTCTTCTTACTCAGTTAAAAGTCCAACGGGTCCATTTTAAGGCCCATTTAGACCCGCTCGCCCGAAACCACTACAAAAAAGACCGCAAAACATGTTTTAATCAAAACTTAGGACTTCATATCGTTGATTACGAGCTTTTCAACCCTATTGTATTGCAAAAATTCAATTCTTGTTCTTTTTACTCAGTTAAAAGTCCAACGAGTCCATTTTAAGGCTCATTTAGACCCGCACGCCCTAAACCTCTACAAAAGGGACCGAAAAACTAGTTTTAATCAAACTTGAGGAGTTCAAATCATTGATTACGATCTTTTCAACACTATTATATTGCAAAAACTCAATTTTTGTAGTTTTTACTCAGTTTAAAGTCAATGGGTCCATTTTACGGCCCATTTAGATCCACTCGTCCGAAACTTCTACAAAAAGGACCGAAAAACAAGTTTTAATCAAAATTTAGGAGTTCATATCATTGATTACGAGCTTTTCAATACGATTATATTGCAAAAAATCAATTTATGTGCTTTTTACTCAGTTAAAAGTCAAACGAGTCCATTTTACGTCCCACTTAGACCCGCTCGTCCGAAACCTCCACAAAAGGACCAGAAATCAAGTTTTAATCAAAACTTAGGACTTAATATCGTTCATTACGAGCTTTTCAACACTAATGTATCGCGAAAATTCAATTTTTGTTCTTTTTACACAGTTAAAAGTCCAACGGGTCAATTTTAAGGCCCATTTAGACCCGCTCTCCCGAATCCTCTACAAAAAGGACCGAAAACAAGTTTTAATCAAATTTTAGGAGTTCATATAATTGACTACAAACTTTTCAACACGATTATATTGCAAAAACTCAATTTCTGTATTTTATACTCGGTTAAAAGTCCAACGGGTCCATTTTAAGGCCCATTTAGACCAGGTCGCCCAAAATGTCTACAAAAAAGACCGAAAAACAAGTTTTAATCAAATTTAGGAGTTCATATAACTGATTACGAGCTTTTAAAAAAGATTTTATTGCAAAAACTCAATTTCAGTATTTTTTACTCAGTTTAAAGTTCAACGGGTCCATTTTACGGCCCATATAGTCCCGCTCACTCGAAACCTCTACAAAAAGGACCGCAAAACAAGTTCTAATAAAAACTTAGGAGTTCATATCATTGATTAGGAGGTTTTCAACACTATTGTATTGCAAAATATCAATTTTTGTTCTTTTTACTAAGTTAAAAGTCCAACGAGTCTATTTAAGGCCCATTTAGACCTGCTCGCCCGAAACCTCGACAAAAAGGACCGTAAAACAAGTTTTAATGAAAAATAAGGAGTTCATATCATTGATTACGAGCTTTTCAACACTAATGTATTGTAAAAATTCAATTTTTGTTCTTTTTACTCAGTTAAAAGTCCAACGGGTACTAAGTTAAAATTGCAACGGGTGCGGGTGGGATGGGGTCTCTCGAAATTCTCTCAACTCTCTCGGGTCTCATTAGTGGTTTAGCGTGTTTCTTTGCAATTCCCTTTTCTTTTTTCTTCTGCACCGCCGCATTACCCTTTCCCATTCTTTCTTTTCACCCTAGCTTTCCCTCTCATTTGTTGCTCTCTGCCGCCGCTTTTGCTCCCACTACGCCGTCCGCCTCCGCTCCCTTCCTCTCACCAGCCGGCGTTTCCCCCCACCATGAGATCCAGGTGACAAAAGGTTATGTTGCTTTGAGACCCCATCCCAGCCCAATCCCGATTTCAATTTTTAGATCTGGTTTTTCTTGTTCCGATTTCAATTTTTTCTCTCTTTTTATGTTTTTTTGTCTCATATATTTATTTCTTTGTTATTTTGCGAGGTTTCTCCTCTCCGATGCAATTTTGCTGTGTAAAATCTTGTTTTTTACAACCGGTGATGTGGGTTGCTATTTTTTCACCAATAGATTACTCTCTTGTGTTCATCAGAGCTCCTTCCCGTTTCCGAATCCGCTGTGGCCGCTCCGGCTGGCCAACCTCTTTTCCCTTTCTTTTTTATTTTTTTATTTTTATTGATTATGTTTTTCTCTCTCTGTTGCCTTGTCCTGACAGTGGATCTGTGGACCTCAGCCACGCCCATGGAGTTTTCAGTTTTAGGGCCTTCTCCTTCACATATACATTGGATTTTTATTTCTCCTTTCCCCTTCTTTGTTTCTATATGTGTTTCTCTTTTCTTTAATCATCCTCTGACCTTTGTTTTTTTCTTTTTTATGGCAAATTTCTGCCCAAGTCGAAACCAGGCTTGCCTTTCTCCACCGGGTTCCCGTCGGTTTTGCGATCTGTCCCACCCTCTGGTGAACGACGTATTTCATTTTATTGTAATTATTAATTTCCCATTTGTCAACCCGGAGAACAAAGGTAAATCTCCTCCCTCTTTATTTTTTATTTCTTCCATCTGTTTCTATCCGATTTATGCGCTCTTCATAATTTTGTGTTATTATATTCCCCTTAATAATTATGTTTTTTTGCTCATCATTCCACTGCTCTGTCATCTCATGTTTTTTTCTAATTTTAACTGTCTTTTTTATCGGATTAATCATCTACTTAGTTTGCTTTGGTTTAATTCCCAAATATGGTTGTTTCCCTCGAATTTTTCATCAAGCTTATGGATGGTTTCTTTTTATTATATGGGATATTATTAATTTTATCCTAATTTTTTTTATATTAGGTTATCTTTCCCTTATAATAATTTTAATATTTAATCATCTTTTCATGATTCAGCCTTGTTACCGTCCACTTCTTTTGTATCTTATTGCTTTTTGGATCCTTTTAATATTTATTAATCTTCTTTTATTTCTTTTATGGTTCTGTTCTTACTTGCATATACCTACTCTAACTTTTGTATTTTTTTTTCTCTTTGCATATCAATTATTTGGGTGAGGCCCACGTGTCCTCAGGTTGCCCATTTCAAGGAAAATGCTGTTCTTATCGTATAAACTTTCATTTTGTCTTTATTTTTTCCTTTAATCTTTTTAGCTATTTTTTGGCATTTATCTCTTTTTTTATCCCCCCTTTTTTGTTATCTAATTTATATTTTTTTGGCTTGTATATTTTTTTGGCTTGTTTCACGTTTTGGGTTTGTTGTTTAATTAATCTTTCTTGGGTTTCTAGATGCTTTTTCTATCATCCTTTTTTTAATATGATGTTTAACTTTATTCCAGCTCATATCCCTATAGCAATCTTTTCCATAACCAACTTTATTGGTATCATTTTAATATATTATCTTATGTTTCCCACTATGCTTCCCTTCTTTCTTTCTTTTACAGATTTTTCGGTGAATTATCTACTCCACTCCTATTATATTCATATTTTATTTTGCTTTCCATCTTCCTTTGTCTTTAGATTATGGAATTTTTTTATTTTAATTTTTTTTTTCTTTTTCTTCTATAATTGCTTCTGTCTTTTTTATTTTCATCAATTGTTATCATCTCTAGCTATTATCTTTTACCCTTTTATTATATCATTCCATATTATTTTATATCTATGGAATTCTTTCCATTATACTTCAATCACCAACACCTTTTTAGGTGGTTCTCTACTATCCCCCTTTGGGGAAATTACCACGATCACCTTCATGGTGAAATTAAATATTCAAGGATATCTATCAGCAAAATTTCATTCTACTCTGAACTACAATTGTTATACGCAAATTATTAAAAACCAATTTATTACCTACATAAATCCGTTTTATATATTTTCAAATGATTCACAATTTCAAATCAATAACTTATTTATCTTCTCTAACACCAATGTTACACTCATAAATTTATTTTATTACATCGTAAATTTTACGATATTCCCCATGTTAAGGATTTTCATACCTTTTCAGTTATTAAACAATTTTCCCTACTCCCTTAAATCACTCCATACTGATTATACTTATCCTACTATGAAACTTTATAATATCCTGAAAGTCCTAAATAACTCAATTAACCTCACTATTACTATAATTTCAACAAAATCACTATTCTATTACACTAACCATGCTATCTTGCTCAATAATTGTATTCCACTTTTTACTGTTTTCTTTTTGCTAGAGACAAAACTTTCCAGCTATAATATACAATTATTGCCACATTTACCAACTCCCACCCACCTCCTTTTTACTGTTTTCTTTTTGCGGAAGACAAAACTTCCCAGCTATAATATACAATTATTTCCACATTTACCTACTCCCAGTCACATCCTTATCTTATTTCTTGTCTTACTATCCTATTCTAAATATAAATTAAGCATTAATCTTGTCATTATAATACTTTTTTATATCCTTTTTTGGATCCTTTTAATATTTTTTAATCTTCTTTTATTTCTTTTATGGTTCTATTCTTACTTGCATATACCTACTCTAACTTTTGTATTTTTTTTCTCTTTGCATATCAATTATTCTAGTGAGGCCCACGTGCACTCATGTTTCCCATTTCAACGAAATTATTGTCCTAATCGTTACTTTCACTTTGTCTTTACTTTTTCCTTTAATCTTTTTAGCTATTTTTTCACATGTATCTTTTTCTATTATTATTATTATTTTGCAATTGTCTTATCTCTAGCTATTACTTTTTCTTTTCCTTTTATTATAATCATTCATATTATTTTATGTCTATGTAACTCTTTCCACCCTATTTCAATCACCAACACCTTCTTAGGTGGTTCTCTACTATCCCCCTTTGGGGAAATTACCACGATCACCATCATGGTGAAATTAAATGTTCAAGGACATCTGCCCGAAAAATTTTATTCTATTCTAAACCACAATCCTTATCCGAAAATAATCAACAATCCAATTATTACCTACATAAATTTGTTTTATATAATTTTAAATTACTCACAATTTCAAGTATTTAATTTAATTATTTTTTCAAGTAACACCAATATTACCTCCACTCGTTTATTTTATTATATCGTCAATTTTATGGTATTTTCTATGTCAAGGATTTTCATACCTTTTCAGTTATTAAACAATTTCTCATACACCCTTAAATCTCTCCACACAACCTATTTCTATTCTACTATGAAATTTTATAATTTTCTAAAAGCCCTAAAAATCTCAACTAACCTCAATATTATTATAATTTCAACAAACACACTATTTTATTACATTAATCCTGCCACTTTGCTTAATAATTGTTTTCCACATTTCACTCTTCTCTATTTGCTAAAGACAAAACTTTCCAGCTACATTATTCAATTATTGCCATTTTTACCAACTCTCAGTCACGTCCTTTTCTTATTTCTGTCTCTACTATCCTATTTTAAAAATAAATTAAGAATTAATCTTGACCCAACTAATTTGAAAGCTGGGATGAGCAGCGGAAAAAACTCTCCGGCGGCGGCTGATGTGCAGCCCCGCCGAGGGAAATGATCATTTTATGTTGGAACTTCCAGGGTCTCGGGAAGGTCCAGGCAGTTCAACATCTCCATCAATACATTCAACTTCATAATCCAGATTTACTTTTTTTATGCGAAACAAAACTTAAAAATACGGCTTATATCCGTCTTGCTACTTTGTTAGGAATGAACCTAGTCTTTTCGGTTGATTTTTCGGACGCATGTTCTGGACTCGCTTTATTTTCTTTAAAAACTAATAAGATTGATTTGCTTGCTTATTCGGATCGCTTTATCCATACTTATGTTAGTTGTAATTCATCTTCATTTTACTTTACCGGTATTCATGGTTTCTCGGAAACATGTAACAAACCTAAAACTTGGGAATTAATTAATTCACTCAATAATAATGATGGTCAACCTTGGCTTCTTGGCGGCGACTTTAACGAAATCCTAGCTGATAATGAAAAACAAGGTGGCTGTCGTCGGCCTAGATCTCAAATTAATAACTTTCGCCATTGTCTTTCACGAAATTACCTTTTTGATTGCAAACCTACAACGGGTTGGTTTACTTGGACCAAAACGGGGCCTAAAACTCCAACTTTATTTGAGAGATTAGATCGCTTCGTAGGGAATATGGCATGGAAAACCACCTATCCCAATTATAGCATCACTTCCGACTTTGACGCTAAATCAGATCACTGTTTTCTTATCTTGAATACGGAACCTCCTTCTCTAACAAATCATCGTCCCCCATCATCCAAGTTCAGATTTGAAAATTGTTGGGCTTCCAATGAAGAAGGTATTTCTGTCGTAAAACAAACTTGGTCATCCACCAAGGGTAACGCTTTGGATAAAATTAAAGCCATTGGATCCTGCCTAGGAGACTGGCAATCACAACAAAGATTTAAGACCAATGGTCGCATCAACTTTCTTACCACAAAAATTAATAAACTTCTACAACGACCTCTTTCAAATTCGGCTGAAAAAAGATATATCTCTGCCAAATCTGAACTTTACAAACTTCTTGAGGTACAAGATGCATATTGGGCACAGCGTTCTCGCAATCTATGGCTCTCCCAAGGAGATAAAAACACTCGGTTCTTTCATGCCCGAGCTTCTAGCAGAAAGAAGAAGAACACAATCTCTGGTCTTTTCGACTCCAATAATGTTTGGTGTACTAACGACACCGATCTAATGGAAATTGCTTCTTCATACTTCCACAACCTCTTTACTTCCTCCAACCCATGCTTTTCTGAACAAATCCTATCAAAGATCACTCCTACTATTACGACTGCTATGAATGAGTCCCTTTCTAAGGAATTCACTTCAGAAGAAATCATCACCGCTTTTCGAGACATCGATCCTAGGAAATCCCCGGGTATCGATGGTTTACCAAGCGGATTCTTTCGTCAACATTGGGATACTGTAGGACCAGACATCATATCACTCTGCCTCAATCTACTTAAAGGGTCAGCTGATATGGCTTCAGTTAACCAAACTATTTTGGTACTCATACCTAAAATCAAAGACCCCACTACTATGAGGCATCTCCGGCCCATCAGTCTTTGTACTGTAATTTATAAAATCATTGCTAAAGTTTTAGTTAACCGAATGAAACATACTATTCCCTTCTGTATCAGTTCCAATCAAGCTGCCTTTGTTCAGGGACGTAACATCACAAATAATATTCTTATTGCTCACGAAATTATTCACTCAATTAATACTGGTACCTCTAAATCCTCTCATGGAGCTGCCCTTAAACTTGATATGGAAAAGGCCTTTGACAGGGTCGAGTGGTCATTCCTTGAAAATGTTATGAACCGTATGGGTTTCACCTCTTCATGGGTTTCTCTTATCATGAGATGTATTTCTTCAGTTTCCTTTACGGTTAAGGTCAACAATTCCTTTTCCCCATTATTTCGACCTCAAAGGGGTCTCCGCCAAGGAGACCCTTTATCTCCTTTCCTCTTCCTATTTTGTACCCAAGGGCTTTCAGCTTTTTTGTCCGATGCTAAACATCAAGGCCTACTCCCAGGTCTAGGGGCATGTAAGCATGGTCCCAAGGTCAACCATCTTTTGTTTGCGGATGATTGCATAGTTTTCATTAATTCAAAATCCGATGAAGCTAAACACCTTAAGTTAGCCCTCCTGACTTATGCCTCTGCCTCTGGGCAAGCAGTCAACTTTGATAAGTCTACTATCTTTTACAATCCCCGTACTCTTACTTCTACTCGTCAAACTATTAACTCCTATCTTCAAGTACGTGAAGTCTCCAACCCTGGAGTCTATCTTGGAGTACCTCTCCTTATTGGTAAAAATAAGACCCTAGCCTTAGGTTTTATACGCGATAAAGTACATGAAAGATTATCCACATGGGACAAACAACTTCTTTCCTTCAGTGGTAGGGAAATTTTTATTAAAGCCGTTTTACAATCTCTACCCCAATACGTTATGTCATGTTACTTATTACCCCAAAATATTATTGATGATATGACATCTGCCATTCGTCGATATTGGTGGTCTGGGAAAACCAATAAGAAAGGATGGCATATGCTCCCATGGGACCAAGTGTGCTTACCTAAATCTGTTAGAGGATTGGGTTTACGGGACCTCAACAACTTCAACATTGCACTTCTCGGTAAACAATTATGGCGCCTTATTTGTGAACCTGACTCTCTCTTGGGACAAATCTATAAATTCAAATACTTTCCCTCAGGAAACATTATTAATGCCTCTCGACCCTCTCGAGGATCTTTTGCTTGGCAAGGTCTTTATAATGCTATGCAATACCTTTTTGGTTGTTTCCTCTATCGGCCTAGTATTAATAGTAACATACGTATCCATCATGATAACTGGGGAGGCTCTTCGTCTATTCATCTCTACGGAGACTATGAGCTATCTGAGGAAGTCCACGTTCGTTGTCGTGACTTTATGGTGCGAAACCAACCATCTTGGGATCCTATCAAAGTTCGTGCATACTTTACTACGGATGATGCCGATTCCATTCTTTCTGTTCCTATCATCAATGACACTCGGGACTCCATCCTCTGGAGGCCTAACAATTCTGGCGTTTATTCTGTCAGATCTGGTTACCTTTTCCTGCAACGCCCCCCTGAACCAAGACTTCGTCCCCCACGTATATGGAAATTTCTTTCCAAGCTTAAGGTTTTACCTAAGGTAAAAACTTTTGGTTGGCGTCTGGGGTCTGAGGCCCTACCTGTTGGGACTCGTCTTCAGACTTTTGATCCAGACTCCGGTCCCTGCCCTATTTGTAATTCTGGTACAGAGTCGATTATCCATGCTCTCCGTGATTGCTCTGGTGCTTCGGAGTCCCTCAAATTGATTGGTCTACCCTCTTCTCTTATTAATAGCTCTGCCTCCACTGGCCTCCAATGGCTTGAGGAAGGTGCTTCCCTCCTTTCTCCTGATCTATTTGGGCTTTTCTTGACTACCCTTTGGAACATCTGGAACAGGCGTAACGACTGGATCCATAATAAACATCTTCAACCCCCATGGCTAATTGCCGTCAACTCTATTAGTCTTCATCGAGAATACTCTAACTCTATATCCTTACCTACATCTTCCATCCCCTTATCATCGACTCCTCCTTCCCGCTGGAGGCATCCCCCTCGTGGTTTTATTAAAGTTAATGTGGATGGGGCTTTTGACCTTTCCACTCGTGCAGCGGCGGTTGGAGTTATCGCTCGTGATGACACAGGGACGGTTGTTGGTGGCTTGGCTTTTCCGCTAGGCAGTTGCTCTGATGCTATTTCATCTGAAGGAAGAGGTCTTCTTGCCGGTATAACTTTTGCCCTATCCAAGGGTTGGAGCCATTTGATCTTCGAGACAGACTGTGCATCTCTAGCGAACAAGATCAACTCTCTTGGGCCAGATATTTCTACTATGGGTCCGACGATTTTGCAGGCTCATACTGCTTTGGAGGATTTTACTGTAGCACATGTACAGTATGTTTGCCGTGAGGCTAATTTCGCAGCTCATACGTTAGCTACCCATGCCCTTAGATCAATGTCTTCTATGTCTTTTGGATCTACGTATCCTGACTGTATTAAAAACGTTGTACTTAGCGAGGTTTAACCTCATCTTAATAATATATTATGGGTACTCTTTTCCCCTTTTAGGTTTCTCCAAGCCTTGTGCTTGGGGATTTTAGTAGGGGTTTTTAACAGGGCCCGCTTTCTTCAAAAAAAAAAGTCCAACGGGTCCATTTTAAGGCCCATTTAGACCCGCTCGCCTGAAACCTCTACAAAAAGGACTGCAAATCAAGTTTAATCAAAACTTAAGAGTTCGTATCATTGATTACGAGCTTTTCAACACTATTGTATTTCAAAAAATCAATTTATGTGCTTTTTACTTAGTTAAAAGTCCAACGGGTCCATTTTATGGCCCATTTAGACCTGCTCGTCTGAAACCTCTACAAAAAGGGCTGGAAAACATGTTTTAATCAAATTTTAGGAGTTCATATCATTGATTACGATCTTTTCATCATGATTATACTGCAAAAACTCAATTTATGTACTTTTTACTCAATTTAATGTCCAACGGGTCCATTTTACGGCCCATTTTGACCTGCTTGTCCGAAACCTCTACAAAAAGGACCACAAAACAAGTTTTAATCAAAACTTAGGAGTTCATATCATTGATTACGAGTTTTTTAACATTATTGTATTGCAAAAATTCATTTTTTGTTCTTTTTACTCAGTTAAAAGTCCAACGGGTCCATTTTAAGGCCCACTTAGACCCGCTCGCCCGAAACCTCTACAAAAAGGAACACAAAACAAATTTTAAACAAATTTTAGGAGTTCATATAATTGATTACGAGGTTTTCAACACGATTATATTACAAAAACTCAATTTCTGTATTTTTACTCAGTTTAAACTCCAACGGGTCCATTTTACGGCTCATTTAGACCCGCTCGCAGGAAACCTCTACAAAAAGGACTGAAAAACAAGTTTTAATTAAATTTTAGAAGTTCTTTTAATTGATTATGAGCTTTTAAACAATATTATATTGCAAAAACTCAATTTCAATATTTTTTACTCAGTTTAAAGTCCAACGGGTCCATTTTAAGGACCGCAAAACAAGTTTTAATTAAAACTTAGGAGTTCATCTCACGGATTACGAGCTTTTCAACACTAATGTATTGCAAAAATTCAATTTTTGTTCTTTTTACTCAATTAAAAGTCTAACGGGTCCATTTTAAGGCCCATTTAGACCTGCTCGCCCGAAACCACTACAAAAAGGACCGCAAAACAAGTTTTAATCAAAACTTAGGACTTCATATCATTGATTACACGCTTTTCAACACTATTGTATTGCAAAATTTCAATTTTTGTTCTTTTTACTCAGTTAAAAGTCCAACGAGTCTATTTGAGGCCCATTTAGACCTGCTCGCCCGAAACCTCGACAAAAAGGACCGCAAAACAAGATTTAATAAAAAATAAGGAGTTCATATCATTGATTACGAGCTTTTCAACACTAATGTATTGTAAAAATTCAATTTTTGTTCTTTTTACTTAGTTAAAAGTCCAACGGGTCCATTTTAAGGCCCATATAGACCCGCTCGCCCGAAACCTCTACAAAAAGGAATACAAATCAAGTTTAATCAAAACTTAGGACTTTATATCATTGATTACGAGCTTTTCAACAGTATTGTATTGCAAAAATTCGATTTTTGTTCTTTTAACACAGTTAAAAGTCCAACGGGTCCATTTTAAGGCTCATTTAGACCCGCTCGCCCGAAAATTCTACAAAAAGGACCGAAAAAAAGGTTTTAATCAAAATTTAGAAGTTCATATAATTGATTACGAGCTTTTCAACAAGATTATATTGCAAATATTCATATTGGGATTTTTTACTCAGTTTAAAGTCCAACGGGTCCATTTTATGGCCCATTTAGACCCGCTCGCCCGAAACCTCTACAAAAAGGACCGCAAAACAAGTTTTAATCAAAACTTAGGAGTTCATATCATTGATTATGAGCTTTTTAACACTATTGTATTGTAAAAATTCAATTTATGTTCTTCCGACTCAGTTAAAAGTCCAACGGGTCCATTTTAAGGCCCATTTAGACCCGTTCGCCCGAAACCACTACAAAAAGGACCGCAAAACAAGTTTTAATCAAAACTTAGGTCTTCATATCGTTGATTACGAGCTTTTCAACACTATTGTATTGCAAAAATTCAATTTTTGTTCTTCTTACCCAGTTAAAAGTCCAACGAGTCCAGTTTAAGGCTCATTTAGACCCGCTCGCTCGAAACCACTACAAAAAGGATCGCAAAACAAGTTTTAATCAAAACTTAGGACTTTATATCGTTGATTACGAGCTTTTCAACACTATTGTATTGCAAAAAATCAATTCATTTTCTTTTTACTCAGTTAAAAGTCCAACGAGTCCATTTTAAGGCCCATTTAGACTCGCTCGCCCGAAACCTTTACAAAAAGGACCGAAAAACAAGTTTTAATCAAATTTTAAGATTTCATATAATTGATTATGAGCTTTTAAACACGATTATATTGCAAAACTCAATTTCTGTATTTTTTTACTCAGTTAAAAGTCCAACGGGTACATTTTGAGGCCTATTTAGACCCGCTCGCCCAAAACCTCTACAAAAATGACCGAAAAACAAGTTTTAATCAAATTTTAGGAGTTCATATAATTGATTACGAGCTTTTCAACAAGATTATATTGCAAAAACTCAATTTCTATATTTTTTACTTACTTAAAAGTCCAACAAGTCAATTTTACGGCCCATTTAGACCCGCTCGCATGAAACCTCTACAAAAAGGACCGGAAAACAAGTTTTAATCAAAACTAAGGAGTTCATATCATTGATTACGAGCTTTTCAACACTATTGTATTGCAATAATTCAATTTTTGTTCTTCTTACTCAGTTAAAAGTCCAACGAGTCCATTTTAACGCCCATTTAGACGCGCTCGCCCGAAACAACTACAAAAAGGACCGCAAAACAAGTTTTAATCAAAACTTAGGACTTCATATCGTTGATTACGAGCTTTTCAACACTATTGTATTGCAAAAATTCATTTTTTGTTCTTTTTACTCAGTTAAAAGTCCAACGGGTCCATTTTAAGGCCCATTTAGACCCGCACGCCCGAAACCTCTACAAAAAGGACAGAAAAAACAAGTTTTTATCAAATTTTAGGACTTCATATCATTGATTACGATCCTTTCAACACTATTATATTGCAAAAACTCAATTTTTGTACTTTTTACTCAGTTTAAAGTCCAATGGGTCCATTTTACTGCCCATTTAGACCCGCTCGTCCGAAACTTCTACAAAAAGGACCAAAAAAAGTTTTAATCAAAGTTTAGGAGTTCATACAATTGATTACGAGCTTTTCAACATGATTATAATGCAAAAAATCAATTTATGTGCTTTTTACTCAGTTAAAAGTCCAACGGGTCCATTTTAGGGCCCATTTAGACATGCTCGTCCGAAATCTCTATAAATGGACCGAAAAACAAGTTTTAATCAAAATTTAAGAGTTCATATCATTGATTACGAGCTTTTCAACATGATTGTATTGCAAAAAATCAATTTATGTGCTTTTTACTTAGTTAAAAATCCAACGGGTCTATTTTACAGCGCATTTAGACCTGCTCGTCTGAAACCTCTACAAAGAGGGCTGGAAAACATGTTTTAATCAAATTTTAGGAGTTCATATCATTGATTACGATCTTTTCATCATGATTATACTGCAAAAACTCAATTTATGTACTTTTTACTCAATTTAAAGCCCAACGGGTCCATTTGACGGCCCATTTTGACCTGCTCGTCCGAAACCTCTACAAAAAGGACCGCAAAACAAGTTTTAATCAAAACTTAGAAGTTCATATCATTGATTACGAGCTTTTTAACACTATTGTATTGCAAAAATTCATTTTGTGTTCTTTTTACTCAGTTAAAAGTCCAACGGGTCCATTTTAAGGCCCATTTAGACCCGCTCGCCTGAAACCTCTACAAAGAGGACGACAAAACAAGTTTTAAACAAATTTTAGGAGTTCATATAATTGATTAAAAAGTTTTCAACACGATTATATTACAAAAACTCAATTTCTGTATTTTTTACTCAGTTTAATGTCCAAAGGGTCTATTTTACGGCTCATTTAGACCCGCTCGCCTGAAACCTCTACAAAAAGGACCGCAAAACAAGTTTTAATCAAAACTTAGGAGTTCATATCATTGATTACGAGCTTTTCAACTCTTTTGTATTGCAAAAATTCAATTTCTGTTCTTTTTACTAATTTAAAATTCCAACGAGTCCATTTTAAGGTCTATTTAGACCCGCTCGCCGGAAACCTCTACAAAAAGGACCGAAAAACAAGTTTTAATTAAATTTTAGAAGTTCATATAATTTATTATGAGCTTTTCAACAAGATTATATTGCAAAAACTCAATTTCGATATTTTTTACTAAGTTTAAAGTCCAACGGGTCCATTTTACGGTCTATTTAGACCCGCTTGCCCTAAACCTCTACAAAAAGGAACGCAAAACAAGTTTTAATTAAAACTTAGGAGTTCATCTCACGGATTACGAGCTTTTCAACACTAATGTATTGCAAAAATTTAGTTTTTGTTCTTTTTACTCAATTAAAAGTCCAACGGGTCCATTTTAAGGCCGATTTAGACCTGCTCGCCCGAAACCACTACAAAAAGGACCGCAAAACAAGTTTTAATCAACACTTAGGACTTTATATCGTTGATTACGATCTTTTCAACACTATTTTATTGCAAAAAATCAATTTTTGTACTTTTTAATTAGTTAAAAGTCTAAAGGGTCTATTTTAAGGCCCATTTAGACCCGCTCGCCCGAAACCTCTACAAAAAGGACCGCAAAACAAGTTTTAATTAAATTTTATTATATTATATCATTGATTACGATCTTTTCAACACGATTATATTGCAAAAACTCATTTTTTGTACTTTTTACCCAGTTTAAAGTCCAACGGGTCCATTTAATGGCCCATATAGACCCGCTCGTCCGAAACCTCTTCGAAAACCACCGCAAAATAAGTTCTAATCAAATTTTAGGAGTTCATATCATTGAGTATGAGCTTTTCAACACTATTATATTGCAAAAACTCATTTTTTGTATTTTTTACTTAGTTCAAAGTCCAACGGGTCCATTTTATGGCCCATTTAGACCCGCTAGTCCGAAACCTCTACAAAAACGACCACAATACAAGTTTTAATCAAATTTTAGGAGTTCATATCATTGATTATGATCTTTTCAACATGATCATATTGCAAAAACTCAATTTCTGTATTTTTTACTCAGCTAAAAGTCCAACGAGTGCATTTTACGGCCCATTTAAACCCGCTCGTCCGAAACATCTACAAAAAGGACCGAAAAACAAGTTTTAAACTAATCTTAGGAGTTCATATCATTGGTTACGAGATTTTCAACATGATTATATTGCAGAAACTCAATTTATGTACTTTTTACTCTGTTAAAAGTCTAACGGGTCTATTTTACGGCGCATATAGACCCGCTTGTCCGAAACCTCTACAAAATGGACTGAAAAACAAGTTTTAATCAAATTCTAGGAGTTCATATCATTGATTACGATATTTTCAACATGATTATATTGCAAAAACTCAATTTATGTACTTTTTACTTAGTTAAAAGTCCAACGGGTCCATTTTACGGCCCATTTAGACCTGCTCGTCCGAAAACTCTACAAAAAGAACCGCAAAACAAGTTTTAATCAAAACTTAGGAGTTCATATCATTGATTAAGAGCTTTTTAACACTATTGTATTGCAAAAATTCAATTTTTGTTCTTTTTACTTAGTTAGCATGTTTCACCATACTTATAACTTCAATTTCATAATCAATGCTTACCAGGCAGAGGTTTGCGGCTGAGTGCATCAGCTACAACATTGGCCTTGCCCGGATGATACTCAATGACTAAATCATAATCCTTAAGAAGTTCCATCCACCTCCGTTGTCGAAGATTCAACTCCTTCTGTGTCAACAAATACTTGAGGCTTTTGTGGTCGGTGACAAGATAGCATTTCTCCCCGTAAAGATAAGGCCTCCAGATTTTCAATGCAAAGACAACTGCTGCCAATACTAGGTCGTGGGTGGGATAGTTCATCTCATGTGGCTTGAGTTGCCTCGAAGCGTAAGAAATAACCTTACCTTCTTGCATCAATACGCACCCTAACCCAAGATGTGAGGCATCACTGTAAACTGTATAGTCTTTTCCATACTCAGGCTGGCTCAAGACAGGTGCATGGGTTAGGACTTCTTTCAACTGATCAAAGCTTCGTTGTTGGACTTTGGTCCAAACAAAAGGTGTCTCCTTCCGCAACAGTTTAGTTAAAAGAGCGACTAACATTGAAAACCCTTTTCACGAACCTACGGTAATATCCAGCAAGCCCAAGAAAACTTCTAACCTCACCAACATTCTTTGGCGGATGCTAATCCACAATAGCTTGAATTTTCTTCGGATCCACCTGAATACCCGAAGCTGATACAACATGTCCCAAAAAGGCCCCTTCAGTGAGCCAAAATTCACACTTAGAAAACTTCGCATACATTCGTTTCTCTCTCAAAGTCTGGAGTACAATACGAAGGTGATCTCGGTGTTCCGATTCATTCTTGGAATAAATTAAGATATCATCTATGAACACCACAACAAATTTATCAAGATAGGACCTGAATACTCGATTCATTAAATCCATAAAAGATGTCGGTGCATTCGTTAGTCCAAAAGGCATTACTAAGAATTCGTAGTGTCCATATCTTGTATACAAGGCAGTCTTGGGCACATCACGCTCCTTGACTTTCATTTGATAATAACCTGACCTTAGATCAATCTTGGAGAACATAGAAGCATCTTTTAATTGATTGAACAGGTCGTCTATCCTGGGCAAAGGATACTTATTCTTAATGGTGACTTTGTTCAATTGTCTATAATCAATGCACAAACGGATCGAACCATCCTTCTTTTTGACAAAAAGAACCGGGGCTCCCCAAGGTGAAGAGTTATGTTAGATAAAACCTTTGTTCATAAGGTCTTGAATTTGAGCTTTTAATTCCTTCAACTCCGCCGCCGCCATCCGATATGGTGCAATGGAAACTAGAGCAATCCCAGGTTGCACCTCAATACCAAATTCCACTTCACGGGTTGGGGGCAATCCCGGAAGCTCGTCAGGAAAAACATCTGGGAATTCATTTACTGTATCAATGTCATGGAGCTGAAGTTCATTCTTGGATTCGGTGGACAATGCACACAACATGGAGTTCCGAGATTCCATCAACACTATCCTTTCCTTGACAAGGCCTCGAAGATACAATTTTTGCTTACTGCAATCTACCCATGCTTGATGGTTACTAAGCCAATCCATGCCTAGGATCGCATCAAACTCGTGGATTGGTAAAACTAGGAAGTCCGCAGGGAACGAAATTCCTTGAATCATGATTGGACAGTTCTTACATACAAGGCTTAGAGCAATACAATTACCTAACGAATTTGTCACAGAGACTTTTGTCGCTAAAGGTTCACTAGACATCCTATGTATTTTAACCAATTCCAGGCTTATAAAAGAATGTGTGGATCCAGGATCAATCAATACATACAATGAGTGAGCATATAACATAACGGTACTTGCTATAACATCATGTTCGTCATCCTCCTCGCGGCCTCTCACATGATACAACTGGGTAGAGGCCTTCGATTCTTGCTTATTACCCTGCTTCCCGGATCCGCCTGGTCTACCTGATGCTCCCGAAGGTGATTGTCTTAGCCCTTTTCCTCGAAAGGACTGAGCGGGTGAAGTGATGTCTCCGTGCACAGCCACTGACTTGGAGGGATTCCGAGGACAATCCCGGATGAAATGTCCTTGTTCCCCACAGAAGAAACATGCTCTCGTCTGCCTGCGACATTGCCCTACCGAGTGTCATTTTTGACAGAAGTTACAGACTGGATGTCGAACACTTCGATTCGAACCTCTAGTACTCTCCACTGAGGCCGCCTTAGACCAGGACTGGGTGATAGTCTGTCGTCTCTCAATGTTCCCTGTGCGGTAAGGCTGTGAGAAAGAAGCTTGCTTCGAACCTTGATACTTGCCTTTCTTGATCCATTTGGGTGGTCGAGAGTCGCTCCATGTTCTTTTCTCAGATCGGTTAGACATATTTCCTCTCTGAGCTCTCTGCGCTACTTTTGTTGCTTTAACTCGGTTCACCAAATCTTGGAAATTGTTGATACCCAAGGCAGTAAACATAGGTCGCAGCTCATCCCTCAACCTAGCAATAAACATTCTGCACTTGTCTTCTTCTTTCTTTATAAACTCGGCTCCATATCGGCAATACTTGCAGAAATCATGGATGTACTGCTCGATAGGCCTCCCACCTTGTCTCAAATGAAGAAAAGTGCTCATCCTTTCCGTGAGATAGTACTCGCTGATGTATTTGTTCCGGAATTCCTTAAGAAAGAATTCTCAAGTGACCGATTCTTCGGGAACAGTAAGGATAGTAGTCTCCCACCACATCAGAGCTTCATCGGTTAACAAAGCAATATCACACTCTAGCTTGTGCTCATCAGAGCACTGCAACTACTTGTTCAAGATGCGTAGGGTATTATCCAGCTAATATTCAGCAATTTCAGGATTATCATCATCTTGTCCAGTGAAAGAATAGGCTCGGAGTGAAGCCAGTTTGTCCACAGGGGCTCGAACGTATTGAGCAACAGGAGGAGTAGGCAGAACTGGTGGTGTTGCTTGCATCGCAGTCATAAACTGCTTAAACATATTGGCCATATTCTGATAACATTCGGCCCGAGCATTAGATGCAACAGGCTCAGCACCCTGAACATGAGGGTCATGTGGTTGCGGTGGGTCTGGAGGATTTCCTCCCCTAACCTCCTCGCCGTGTGTCGATGAGCCGGCAGTTTGCTCATCTACATGAGCTTCATTTGTCGTAGACATAACTATATGAAAGATCGGATTAGTCGATAAGTCACAATATATACAAAATAAAACTCGTGGGTGGCAAAGTAACATAATAACAATGCAACTGACTTTGGTTTAGTCCTAGAATCGACTAAACACTAGCTCTGATACCACATATGTAACACGCCCTCCTAGGTCTAGTAGAGAATCGGGTCAGAATGTGTTACCGAAAAACGAAGCGACAAACAGAGTTATGAATTTCAAAATAAACTCATGATTGGTCAATGGATGATGTCCAACATACATTCAATGCATTCTTTAACCTATATTATCAAGTAGACTACATAATTATCAATCAAGGGTCATTTTACAATTATTACAAACATGTAGGACTAAATTGTAAATTTTAACAAACTTAACATCCCTTATTGAATAGACTCTGTCAAAGTGAAATTCATTACTAAAGAATTATACCTACCAAATTTCATTCAATTATGAAGTCATTAGCACTACCAATTTGACTCTACAAGAATCAGTGACTCGATTGAAAAATAGTTAGAGCTGTCCAATGAGCCATAACAAACTTACCTAACCCCGTTTCGAAACAACTTAGGTTGTTTTGGAACAAGTACTCGAGAGTCAACCCTGTGCGGGAGAAATCTCAATGTTCCCTGTGCGGAAAGGTTGTGAGAAAGAAGCTTGCTTCGAACCTTGATACTTGTCTTTCTTGTTCCATTTGGGAGGTCGAGAGTCGCTCCATGTTTCAATCAAAACTTGGTAGTTCATATCATTGATTACGAGCTTTTCAACACGATTATATTGCAAAACTCAATTTTTATACTTTGTACTCAGTTAAAAGTCCAACGGGTCCATTTTACGACCCATTTATACCCGCTAGCCCGAAACCTCTACAAAAAGAACCGAAAAACAAGTTTTAATCAAACATTAGGAGTTCAAATCATTGATTACGATCTTTTCAACATGATTATATTGCAAAAACTCAACTTATGTACTTTTTACTCAGTTAAAAGTCCAACTGGTTCATTTTACGACCCATTTAGACTCGCTAGCCCGAAACCTCTACAAAAAGGATTGCAAAACAAGTTTTAATCAAAACTTAGGAGTTCATATCATTTATTACGACATTTTCAACACTATTTTATTGCAAAAATTCAATTTCTGTTCTTTTTACTCAGTTAAAACTCCAGCGGGTCCATTTTAAGGCCCATTTAGACCCGATCACACAAAACCTCTACAAAAATGACCGAAAAGCAAGTTTTAATCAATTTTTAGGAGTTCATATAATTGATTATGAGCTTTTCAACACGATTATATTGCAAAAACTCAATTTTTGTATTTTTTTACTTAGTTAAAAGCCTAACGGGTCCATTTTACGGCCCATTTAGACCCGCTCGTCCGAAACCTCTACAAAAAAATAGTAAAACAAGTTTTAATCAAATTTTAGGAGTTCATATCATTGATTATGATCTTTTCAACATGATTATATTGCAAAAACTCATTTTATGTACTTTTTACTCAATTTAAAGTCCAACGGGTCCATTTTATAGCACATTTAGACCCGCTCGTCAAAAACATCTACGAGAACGACCGCAAAACAAGTTTTATTCAAATTTTAGGAGTTCATATCATTGATTACGAGCTTTTCAACACGATTATATTGCAAAAATATCAATTGATGTTCTTTTTACTCAGTTAAGAGTCCAATGGGTCAATTTTATGGCCCATTTAGACCAGCTCGTCCGAAGCCTCTACAAAAAGGTCCAGAAAACAAGTTTCAATCCAAACTTAGTAGTTCATATCATTGATTACGAGCTTTTCGACACGATTATATTGCAAAAACTCAATTTTTGTACTTTGTACTCAGTTAAAAGTCCAACAGGTCCATTGTTCGGACCATTTAGGCCCGCTAGCCCGAAACCTCTACAAAAAGTACCGAAAACAAGTTTTAATCAAACATTGGGAGTTCATATCATTGTTTACGATCTTTTCAACATGATTATATTGCAAAAACTCAATTTATGTACTTTTTACTAAGTTTAAAGTCCAACGGGTTCATTTTACGGCCAATTTAGACCTGCTCGTCCGAAACCTCTACAAAAACAACCGCAAAACAAGTTTTAATCAAAACTTAGGAGTTCATATCATTGATTACGAGCTTTTCAAAACGATTATATTGCAAAAACTCAATTTCTGTACTTTTTACTCAGTTAATAGTCCAACGGGTCAATTTTATTGCTCATTTAAACCCGCTCGTCCGAAACCTCTACAAAAAAGAGAAAAAAATAAGTTTTAATCAAATTTTAAGAGTTCATATCATTGATTACGAGCTTTTCAACACGATTATATTGCAAAAACTCAATTCATGTAATTTTTACTAAGTTAAAAGTCCAACAGGTCCATTTTACGACCCATTTAGACCCGCTTGCCTGAAACCTCTACAAAAGGGACCACAAAACAAGTTTTAATAAAAACATAGGAGTACATATCATTATTTACGAGATTTTCAACGCTATTTTATTGCAAAAATTTAATTTCTGTTCTTTTTACTCAGTTAAAAGTCCAGCGGGTCCATTTTAAGGACCATTTAGACCCGCACACCCGAAACCTCAATAAAGAGGACCGAAAAACAAGTTTTAATCAATTTTTAGGAGTTCGTATAATTGATTATGAGCTTTTAAACACGATTATATTGAAAAAACTCAATTTATGTATTTTTTACTCAGTTAAAAGCCTGACGGGTCCATTTTACGGCCCATTTAGACCCGCTCGTCCGAAACCTTTACAAAAAGGACCGCAAAGCAGATTTTAATCAAATTTTAGGAGATCATATCATTGATTACGATCTTTTCAACACGATTATATTGCAAAAACTCATTTTCTGTACTTTTTACCCAGTTTAAAGTCATACGGGTCCATTTACTGGCCCATATAGACCCCCTCGTCCAAAACCTCTTCGAAAACCACCGCAAAATAAGTTTTAATCAAATTTTCGGAATTCATATCATTGATTATGAGCTTTTCAACACGATTATCCTGAAAAAACTCAAATTTTGTATTTTTTTGCTTAGTTAAAAGCCTAACGGGTCCATTTTACGGCCCATTTAGACCCGCTCGTCCGAAACCTCTACAAAACAAAATCGCAAAACAAGTTTTAATCAAATTTTAGGAGTTCATATCATTGATTATGATCTTTTCAACATGATTATATTGCAAAAACTCATTTTATGTACTTTTTACTCAGTTTAAAGTCCAACGGGTCCATTTTATGGCACATTTAGACCCGCTCGTCAGAAACATCTACGAAAACGACCGCAAACAAGTTTTATTCAAATTTTAAGAGTTCATATCATTGATTACGAGCTTTTCAACAGGATTATATTGCAAAAACTCAATTTATGTACTTTTTACTAAGTTAAAAGTCCAACAGGTCCATTTTACGACCCATTTAGACCCGCTTGCCCGAAACCTCTACAAAATAGACCACAAAACAAGTTTTAATAAAAACTTAGGAGTTCATATCATTAATTACGAGATTTTCAATGCTATTTTATTACAAAAATTCAATTTCTGTTCTTTTTACACAGTTAAAAGTCCAGCTGGTCCATTTTAAGGACCATTTAGACCCGCTCACCCGAAACCTCAATAAAGAGGACCGAAAAACAAGTTTTAATCAATTTTTAGGAGTTCGTATAATTGATTATGAGCTTTTAAACACGATTATATTGAAAAAAACTCAATTTCTATATTTTTTACTAAGTTAAAAGCCTAACAGGTCCATTTTACGGCCCATTTAGACCTGCTCGTCCGAAACCTTTACAAAAAGGACCGCAAAGCAAGTTTTAATCAAATATTAGGAGATTATATCATTGATTACGATCTTTTCAACACGATTATATTGCAAAAACTCATTTTCTGTACTTTTTACCCAGTTTAAAGTCCAACGGGTCCATTTAATGGCCCATATAGACCCGCTCGTCCGAAACCTCTTCGAAAACCACCGCAAAATAAGTTCTAATCAAATTTTAGGAGTTCATATCATTAAGTATGAGCTTTTCAACACTATTATATTGCAAAAACTCATTTTTTGTATTTTTTACTCAGTTAAAAGTCCAACGGGTCCATTTTACGGCCCATTTAGACCCGCTAGTCCGAAACCTCTACAAAAACGGCCGCAATACAAGTTTTAATCAAATTTTAGGAGTTCATTTCATTGATTATGATCTTTTCAACATGATCATATTGCAAAAACACAATTTCTGTATTTTTTACTCAGTTAAAAGTCCAACGAGTGCATTCTACGGCTCATTTAGACCCGCTCGTCCGAAACATCTACAAAAAGGACCGAGAAACAAGTTTTAAACTAATCTTAGAAGTTCATATCATTGGTTACGAGATTTTCAACACGATTATATTGCAGAAACTCAATTTATGTACTTTTTACTCTGTTAAGAGTCTAACGGGTCTATTTTACGGCGCATTTAGACCCGCTTGTCCGAAACCTCTACAAAATGGACTGAAAAACAAGTTTTAATCAAATTCTAGGAGTTCATATCATTGATTACGATCTTTTCAACATGATTATATTGCAAAAACTCAATTTATGTACTTTTTACTTAGTTAAAAGTCCAACGGGTCCATTTTACGGCTCATTTAGACCCGCTCGTCCGAAAGCTCTACAAAAAGAACCGCAAAACAAGTTTTAATCAAAACTTAGGAGTTCATATCATTGATTAAGAGCTTTTTAACACTATTGTATTGCAAAAATTCAATTTTTGTTCTTTTTACTTAGTTAAAAGTCCAACGGGTCTATTTCAAGGCTCATTTAGACCCGCTCGCCCGAAACCTCTACCAAAAGGACCGCAAAACAAGTTTTAATCAAAATTTAGGAGTCTATATAGTTGATTACGAGCATTTCAACACGATTATATTACAAAAACTCAATTTATGTATTTTTTACTCAAAACATATGAGTTCATATCATTGATTACGAGCTTTTCAACACTATTGTATTGCAAAAATTCAATTTCTGTTCTTTTTGCCCAGTTAAAAGTCCAACGAGTCCATTTTAAGGCCTATTTAGACTCGCTCGCCCGAAACCTTTACAAAAAGGGCCGAAAAACAAGTTTTAATTAAATTTTAGAAGTTCATATAATTGATTACGAGCTTTTCAACAAGATTATATTACAAAAACTCAATTTCGGTAATTTTTACTCAGTTTAAAGTCCAACGGGTCCATTTTACGGCCCATTTAGACTCGCTCGCCCGAAACCTCTACAAAAAGGACCGCAAAACAAGTTTTAATCAAAACTTAGGAGTTCATATCATTGGTTACGAGCTTTTCAACACTATTATTGCAAAAATTCAATTTTTGTTCTTCTTACTCAGTTAAAAGTCCAACGGGTCCATTTTAAGGCCCATTTAGACCCGCTCGCCCGAAACCACTACAAAAAGGACCGCAAAACAAGTTTTAATCAAGACTTAGGACTTCATATCATTGATTACGAGCTTTTCAACAAGATTATATTGCGAAAACTCAATTTCGGTATTTTTTACTCAGTTTAAAGTCCAACGAGTCCATTTTACGGCCCATTTAGACCCGCTCGCAGGAAACCTCTACAAAAGGACCGCAAAAAAAGTTTTAATCCAAACATAGGAGCTCATATCATTTAAAACAAGCTTTTCAACAATATTGTATTGTAAAAATTCGATTTCTATTCTTTTTACTCAGTTAAAAGTCCAACGAGTCCATTTTCAGGTCTATTTAAACCCGCTCGCCCGAAACCTCTACAAAAGGACCGAAAAATAAGTTTTGATTAAATTTTAGGAGTTCATATAATTGATTACGAGCTTTTCAACAAGATTATATTGGAAAAACTCAATTTTGGTATTTTTTTACTTAGTTTAAAGTCCAACGGGTCCATTTTACGGCCCATTTAGACCCACTCACCCGAAACATCTACAAAAAGGACCGCAAAACAAGTTTTAATCAAAACTTAGGGGTTCATATCATTGATTACGAATTGATTATGAGCTTTTCAACAAATTTATATAGCAAAAACACAATTTCGGTATTTTTTACTCAGTTTAAAGTCCAACGGGTCCATTTTACGGTCTATTTAGACCCGTTGGCCCGAAACCTATACAAAAAGGACCGCAAAACAAGTTTTTATCAAAACTTAGGAGTTCATATCATTGATTACGAGCCTTTCAACACTAATGTATTGCAAAAATTCAATTTTTGTTCTTTTTACTCAGTTAAAAGTCCAACGGGTCCATTTTAAGGCCCATTTAGACTCGCTCGCCCAAAACCCCTACAAAAAGGACCGCAAAACAAGTTTTAATCAAATTTTAGGAGTTCATATCATTGATTACGAGCTTTTCAACTCTATTGTATTGCAAAAATTCAATTTATGTTCTTTTTACTCAGTTAAAAGTCCAACGAGTCCATTTTAAGCTCTATTTAGACCTGCTCGCCGGAAACCTCTAAAAAAGGACCAAAAAACAAGTTTTAATTAAATGTTAGAAGTTCATATAATTGATTACGAGCTTTTCAACAAGATTATATTGTAAAAACTCAATTTCGGTATTTTTTACTCAGTTTAAAATCCAACGGGTCCATTTTACTGTCTATTTAGACCCGCTCGCCCAAAACCTCTACAAAAAGGACCGCAAAACAAGTTTTAATCAAAACTTAAGAGTTCATATCATTGGTTACGAGCTTTTCAACATTATTTTATAGCAAAAATTCAATTTTTGTTCTTCTTACTCAGTTAAAAGTCCAACGGGTCCATTTTAAGGCCCATTTAGACCCGCTCGCCCGAAACCACTACAAAAAAGACCGCAAAACATGTTTTAATCAAAACTTAGGACTTCATATCGTTGATTACGAGCTTTTCAACCCTATTGTATTGCAAAAATTCAATTCTTGTTCTTTTTACTCAGTTAAAAGTCCAACGAGTCCATTTTAAGGCTCATTTAGACCCGCACGCCCTAAACCTCTACAAAAGGGACCGAAAAACTAGTTTTAATCAAACTTGAGGAGTTCAAATCATTGATTACGATCTTTTCAACACTATTATATTGCAAAAACTCAATTTTTGTAGTTTTTACTCAGTTTAAAGTCAATGGGTCCATTTTACGGCCCATTTAGATCCACTCGTCCGAAACTTCTACAAAAAGGACCGAAAAACAAGTTTTAATCAAAATTTAGGAGTTCATATCATTGATTACGAGCTTTTCAATACGATTATATTGCAAAAAATCAATTTATGTGCTTTTTACTCAGTTAAAAGTCAAACGAGTCCATTTTACGTCCCACTTAGACCCGCTCGTCCGAAACCTCCACAAAAGGACCAGAAATCAAGTTTTAATCAAAACTTAGGACTTAATATCGTTCATTACGAGCTTTTCAACACTAATGTATCGCGAAAATTCAATTTTTGTTCTTTTTACACAGTTAAAAGTCCAACGGGTCAATTTTAAGGCCCATTTAGACCCGCTCTCCCGAATCCTCTACAAAAAGGACCGAAAACAAGTTTTAATCAAATTTTAGGAGTTCATATAATTGACTACAAACTTTTCAACACGATTATATTGCAAAAACTCAATTTCTGTATTTTATACTCGGTTAAAAGTCCAACGGGTCCATTTTAAGGCCCATTTAGACCAGGTCGCCCAAAATGTCTACAAAAAAGACCGAAAAACAAGTTTTAATCAAATTTAGGAGTTCATATAACTGATTACGAGCTTTTAAAAAAGATTTTATTGCAAAAACTCAATTTCAGTATTTTTTACTCAGTTTAAAGTTCAACGGGTCCATTTTACGGCCCATATAGTCCCGCTCACTCGAAACCTCTACAAAAAGGACCGCAAAACAAGTTCTAATAAAAACTTAGGAGTTCATATCATTGATTAGGAGGTTTTCAACACTATTGTATTGCAAAATATCAATTTTTGTTCTTTTTACTAAGTTAAAAGTCCAACGAGTCTATTTAAGGCCCATTTAGACCTGCTCGCCCGAAACCTCGACAAAAAGGACCGTAAAACAAGTTTTAATGAAAAATAAGGAGTTCATATCATTGATTACGAGCTTTTCAACACTAATGTATTGTAAAAATTCAATTTTTGTTCTTTTTACTCAGTTAAAAGTCCAACGGGTACTAAGTTAAAATTGCAACGGGTGCGGGTGGGATGGGGTCTCTCGAAATTCTCTCAACTCTCTCGGGTCTCATTAGTGGTTTAGCGTGTTTCTTTGCAATTCCCTTTTCTTTTTTCTTCTGCACCGCCGCATTACCCTTTCCCATTCTTTCTTTTCACCCTAGCTTTCCCTCTCATTTGTTGCTCTCTGCCGCCGCTTTTGCTCCCACTACGCCGTCCGCCTCCGCTCCCTTCCTCTCACCAGCCGGCGTTTCCCCCCACCATGAGATCCAGGTGACAAAAGGTTATGTTGCTTTGAGACCCCATCCCAGCCCAATCCCGATTTCAATTTTTAGATCTGGTTTTTCTTGTTCCGATTTCAATTTTTTCTCTCTTTTTATGTTTTTTTGTCTCATATATTTATTTCTTTGTTATTTTGCGAGGTTTCTCCTCTCCGATGCAATTTTGCTGTGTAAAATCTTGTTTTTTACAACCGGTGATGTGGGTTGCTATTTTTTCACCAATAGATTACTCTCTTGTGTTCATCAGAGCTCCTTCCCGTTTCCGAATCCGCTGTGGCCGCTCCGGCTGGCCAACCTCTTTTCCCTTTCTTTTTTATTTTTTTATTTTTATTGATTATGTTTTTCTCTCTCTGTTGCCTTGTCCTGACAGTGGATCTGTGGACCTCAGCCACGCCCATGGAGTTTTCAGTTTTAGGGCCTTCTCCTTCACATATACATTGGATTTTTATTTCTCCTTTCCCCTTCTTTGTTTCTATATGTGTTTCTCTTTTCTTTAATCATCCTCTGACCTTTGTTTTTTTCTTTTTTATGGCAAATTTCTGCCCAAGTCGAAACCAGGCTTGCCTTTCTCCACCGGGTTCCCGTCGGTTTTGCGATCTGTCCCACCCTCTGGTGAACGACGTATTTCATTTTATTGTAATTATTAATTTCCCATTTGTCAACCCGGAGAACAAAGGTAAATCTCCTCCCTCTTTATTTTTTATTTCTTCCATCTGTTTCTATCCGATTTATGCGCTCTTCATAATTTTGTGTTATTATATTCCCCTTAATAATTATGTTTTTTTGCTCATCATTCCACTGCTCTGTCATCTCATGTTTTTTTCTAATTTTAACTGTCTTTTTTATCGGATTAATCATCTACTTAGTTTGCTTTGGTTTAATTCCCAAATATGGTTGTTTCCCTCGAATTTTTCATCAAGCTTATGGATGGTTTCTTTTTATTATATGGGATATTATTAATTTTATCCTAATTTTTTTTATATTAGGTTATCTTTCCCTTATAATAATTTTAATATTTAATCATCTTTTCATGATTCAGCCTTGTTACCGTCCACTTCTTTTGTATCTTATTGCTTTTTGGATCCTTTTAATATTTATTAATCTTCTTTTATTTCTTTTATGGTTCTGTTCTTACTTGCATATACCTACTCTAACTTTTGTATTTTTTTTTCTCTTTGCATATCAATTATTTGGGTGAGGCCCACGTGTCCTCAGGTTGCCCATTTCAAGGAAAATGCTGTTCTTATCGTATAAACTTTCATTTTGTCTTTATTTTTTCCTTTAATCTTTTTAGCTATTTTTTGGCATTTATCTCTTTTTTTATCCCCCCTTTTTTGTTATCTAATTTATATTTTTTTGGCTTGTATATTTTTTTGGCTTGTTTCACGTTTTGGGTTTGTTGTTTAATTAATCTTTCTTGGGTTTCTAGATGCTTTTTCTATCATCCTTTTTTTAATATGATGTTTAACTTTATTCCAGCTCATATCCCTATAGCAATCTTTTCCATAACCAACTTTATTGGTATCATTTTAATATATTATCTTATGTTTCCCACTATGCTTCCCTTCTTTCTTTCTTTTACAGATTTTTCGGTGAATTATCTACTCCACTCCTATTATATTCATATTTTATTTTGCTTTCCATCTTCCTTTGTCTTTAGATTATGGAATTTTTTTATTTTAATTTTTTTTTTCTTTTTCTTCTATAATTGCTTCTGTCTTTTTTATTTTCATCAATTGTTATCATCTCTAGCTATTATCTTTTACCCTTTTATTATATCATTCCATATTATTTTATATCTATGGAATTCTTTCCATTATACTTCAATCACCAACACCTTTTTAGGTGGTTCTCTACTATCCCCCTTTGGGGAAATTACCACGATCACCTTCATGGTGAAATTAAATATTCAAGGATATCTATCAGCAAAATTTCATTCTACTCTGAACTACAATTGTTATACGCAAATTATTAAAAACCAATTTATTACCTACATAAATCCGTTTTATATATTTTCAAATGATTCACAATTTCAAATCAATAACTTATTTATCTTCTCTAACACCAATGTTACACTCATAAATTTATTTTATTACATCGTAAATTTTACGATATTCCCCATGTTAAGGATTTTCATACCTTTTCAGTTATTAAACAATTTTCCCTACTCCCTTAAATCACTCCATACTGATTATACTTATCCTACTATGAAACTTTATAATATCCTGAAAGTCCTAAATAACTCAATTAACCTCACTATTACTATAATTTCAACAAAATCACTATTCTATTACACTAACCATGCTATCTTGCTCAATAATTGTATTCCACTTTTTACTGTTTTCTTTTTGCTAGAGACAAAACTTTCCAGCTATAATATACAATTATTGCCACATTTACCAACTCCCACCCACCTCCTTTTTACTGTTTTCTTTTTGCGGAAGACAAAACTTCCCAGCTATAATATACAATTATTTCCACATTTACCTACTCCCAGTCACATCCTTATCTTATTTCTTGTCTTACTATCCTATTCTAAATATAAATTAAGCATTAATCTTGTCATTATAATACTTTTTTATATCCTTTTTTGGATCCTTTTAATATTTTTTAATCTTCTTTTATTTCTTTTATGGTTCTATTCTTACTTGCATATACCTACTCTAACTTTTGTATTTTTTTTCTCTTTGCATATCAATTATTCTAGTGAGGCCCACGTGCACTCATGTTTCCCATTTCAACGAAATTATTGTCCTAATCGTTACTTTCACTTTGTCTTTACTTTTTCCTTTAATCTTTTTAGCTATTTTTTCACATGTATCTTTTTCTATTATTATTATTATTTTGCAATTGTCTTATCTCTAGCTATTACTTTTTCTTTTCCTTTTATTATAATCATTCATATTATTTTATGTCTATGTAACTCTTTCCACCCTATTTCAATCACCAACACCTTCTTAGGTGGTTCTCTACTATCCCCCTTTGGGGAAATTACCACGATCACCATCATGGTGAAATTAAATGTTCAAGGACATCTGCCCGAAAAATTTTATTCTATTCTAAACCACAATCCTTATCCGAAAATAATCAACAATCCAATTATTACCTACATAAATTTGTTTTATATAATTTTAAATTACTCACAATTTCAAGTATTTAATTTAATTATTTTTTCAAGTAACACCAATATTACCTCCACTCGTTTATTTTATTATATCGTCAATTTTATGGTATTTTCTATGTCAAGGATTTTCATACCTTTTCAGTTATTAAACAATTTCTCATACACCCTTAAATCTCTCCACACAACCTATTTCTATTCTACTATGAAATTTTATAATTTTCTAAAAGCCCTAAAAATCTCAACTAACCTCAATATTATTATAATTTCAACAAACACACTATTTTATTACATTAATCCTGCCACTTTGCTTAATAATTGTTTTCCACATTTCACTCTTCTCTATTTGCTAAAGACAAAACTTTCCAGCTACATTATTCAATTATTGCCATTTTTACCAACTCTCAGTCACGTCCTTTTCTTATTTCTGTCTCTACTATCCTATTTTAAAAATAAATTAAGAATTAATCTTGACCCAACTAATTTGAAAGCTGGGATGAGCAGCGGAAAAAACTCTCCGGCGGCGGCTGATGTGCAGCCCCGCCGAGGGAAATGATCATTTTATGTTGGAACTTCCAGGGTCTCGGGAAGGTCCAGGCAGTTCAACATCTCCATCAATACATTCAACTTCATAATCCAGATTTACTTTTTTTATGCGAAACAAAACTTAAAAATACGGCTTATATCCGTCTTGCTACTTTGTTAGGAATGAACCTAGTCTTTTCGGTTGATTTTTCGGACGCATGTTCTGGACTCGCTTTATTTTCTTTAAAAACTAATAAGATTGATTTGCTTGCTTATTCGGATCGCTTTATCCATACTTATGTTAGTTGTAATTCATCTTCATTTTACTTTACCGGTATTCATGGTTTCTCGGAAACATGTAACAAACCTAAAACTTGGGAATTAATTAATTCACTCAATAATAATGATGGTCAACCTTGGCTTCTTGGCGGCGACTTTAACGAAATCCTAGCTGATAATGAAAAACAAGGTGGCTGTCGTCGGCCTAGATCTCAAATTAATAACTTTCGCCATTGTCTTTCACGAAATTACCTTTTTGATTGCAAACCTACAACGGGTTGGTTTACTTGGACCAAAACGGGGCCTAAAACTCCAACTTTATTTGAGAGATTAGATCGCTTCGTAGGGAATATGGCATGGAAAACCACCTATCCCAATTATAGCATCACTTCCGACTTTGACGCTAAATCAGATCACTGTTTTCTTATCTTGAATACGGAACCTCCTTCTCTAACAAATCATCGTCCCCCATCATCCAAGTTCAGATTTGAAAATTGTTGGGCTTCCAATGAAGAAGGTATTTCTGTCGTAAAACAAACTTGGTCATCCACCAAGGGTAACGCTTTGGATAAAATTAAAGCCATTGGATCCTGCCTAGGAGACTGGCAATCACAACAAAGATTTAAGACCAATGGTCGCATCAACTTTCTTACCACAAAAATTAATAAACTTCTACAACGACCTCTTTCAAATTCGGCTGAAAAAAGATATATCTCTGCCAAATCTGAACTTTACAAACTTCTTGAGGTACAAGATGCATATTGGGCACAGCGTTCTCGCAATCTATGGCTCTCCCAAGGAGATAAAAACACTCGGTTCTTTCATGCCCGAGCTTCTAGCAGAAAGAAGAAGAACACAATCTCTGGTCTTTTCGACTCCAATAATGTTTGGTGTACTAACGACACCGATCTAATGGAAATTGCTTCTTCATACTTCCACAACCTCTTTACTTCCTCCAACCCATGCTTTTCTGAACAAATCCTATCAAAGATCACTCCTACTATTACGACTGCTATGAATGAGTCCCTTTCTAAGGAATTCACTTCAGAAGAAATCATCACCGCTTTTCGAGACATCGATCCTAGGAAATCCCCGGGTATCGATGGTTTACCAAGCGGATTCTTTCGTCAACATTGGGATACTGTAGGACCAGACATCATATCACTCTGCCTCAATCTACTTAAAGGGTCAGCTGATATGGCTTCAGTTAACCAAACTATTTTGGTACTCATACCTAAAATCAAAGACCCCACTACTATGAGGCATCTCCGGCCCATCAGTCTTTGTACTGTAATTTATAAAATCATTGCTAAAGTTTTAGTTAACCGAATGAAACATACTATTCCCTTCTGTATCAGTTCCAATCAAGCTGCCTTTGTTCAGGGACGTAACATCACAAATAATATTCTTATTGCTCACGAAATTATTCACTCAATTAATACTGGTACCTCTAAATCCTCTCATGGAGCTGCCCTTAAACTTGATATGGAAAAGGCCTTTGACAGGGTCGAGTGGTCATTCCTTGAAAATGTTATGAACCGTATGGGTTTCACCTCTTCATGGGTTTCTCTTATCATGAGATGTATTTCTTCAGTTTCCTTTACGGTTAAGGTCAACAATTCCTTTTCCCCATTATTTCGACCTCAAAGGGGTCTCCGCCAAGGAGACCCTTTATCTCCTTTCCTCTTCCTATTTTGTACCCAAGGGCTTTCAGCTTTTTTGTCCGATGCTAAACATCAAGGCCTACTCCCAGGTCTAGGGGCATGTAAGCATGGTCCCAAGGTCAACCATCTTTTGTTTGCGGATGATTGCATAGTTTTCATTAATTCAAAATCCGATGAAGCTAAACACCTTAAGTTAGCCCTCCTGACTTATGCCTCTGCCTCTGGGCAAGCAGTCAACTTTGATAAGTCTACTATCTTTTACAATCCCCGTACTCTTACTTCTACTCGTCAAACTATTAACTCCTATCTTCAAGTACGTGAAGTCTCCAACCCTGGAGTCTATCTTGGAGTACCTCTCCTTATTGGTAAAAATAAGACCCTAGCCTTAGGTTTTATACGCGATAAAGTACATGAAAGATTATCCACATGGGACAAACAACTTCTTTCCTTCAGTGGTAGGGAAATTTTTATTAAAGCCGTTTTACAATCTCTACCCCAATACGTTATGTCATGTTACTTATTACCCCAAAATATTATTGATGATATGACATCTGCCATTCGTCGATATTGGTGGTCTGGGAAAACCAATAAGAAAGGATGGCATATGCTCCCATGGGACCAAGTGTGCTTACCTAAATCTGTTAGAGGATTGGGTTTACGGGACCTCAACAACTTCAACATTGCACTTCTCGGTAAACAATTATGGCGCCTTATTTGTGAACCTGACTCTCTCTTGGGACAAATCTATAAATTCAAATACTTTCCCTCAGGAAACATTATTAATGCCTCTCGACCCTCTCGAGGATCTTTTGCTTGGCAAGGTCTTTATAATGCTATGCAATACCTTTTTGGTTGTTTCCTCTATCGGCCTAGTATTAATAGTAACATACGTATCCATCATGATAACTGGGGAGGCTCTTCGTCTATTCATCTCTACGGAGACTATGAGCTATCTGAGGAAGTCCACGTTCGTTGTCGTGACTTTATGGTGCGAAACCAACCATCTTGGGATCCTATCAAAGTTCGTGCATACTTTACTACGGATGATGCCGATTCCATTCTTTCTGTTCCTATCATCAATGACACTCGGGACTCCATCCTCTGGAGGCCTAACAATTCTGGCGTTTATTCTGTCAGATCTGGTTACCTTTTCCTGCAACGCCCCCCTGAACCAAGACTTCGTCCCCCACGTATATGGAAATTTCTTTCCAAGCTTAAGGTTTTACCTAAGGTAAAAACTTTTGGTTGGCGTCTGGGGTCTGAGGCCCTACCTGTTGGGACTCGTCTTCAGACTTTTGATCCAGACTCCGGTCCCTGCCCTATTTGTAATTCTGGTACAGAGTCGATTATCCATGCTCTCCGTGATTGCTCTGGTGCTTCGGAGTCCCTCAAATTGATTGGTCTACCCTCTTCTCTTATTAATAGCTCTGCCTCCACTGGCCTCCAATGGCTTGAGGAAGGTGCTTCCCTCCTTTCTCCTGATCTATTTGGGCTTTTCTTGACTACCCTTTGGAACATCTGGAACAGGCGTAACGACTGGATCCATAATAAACATCTTCAACCCCCATGGCTAATTGCCGTCAACTCTATTAGTCTTCATCGAGAATACTCTAACTCTATATCCTTACCTACATCTTCCATCCCCTTATCATCGACTCCTCCTTCCCGCTGGAGGCATCCCCCTCGTGGTTTTATTAAAGTTAATGTGGATGGGGCTTTTGACCTTTCCACTCGTGCAGCGGCGGTTGGAGTTATCGCTCGTGATGACACAGGGACGGTTGTTGGTGGCTTGGCTTTTCCGCTAGGCAGTTGCTCTGATGCTATTTCATCTGAAGGAAGAGGTCTTCTTGCCGGTATAACTTTTGCCCTATCCAAGGGTTGGAGCCATTTGATCTTCGAGACAGACTGTGCATCTCTAGCGAACAAGATCAACTCTCTTGGGCCAGATATTTCTACTATGGGTCCGACGATTTTGCAGGCTCATACTGCTTTGGAGGATTTTACTGTAGCACATGTACAGTATGTTTGCCGTGAGGCTAATTTCGCAGCTCATACGTTAGCTACCCATGCCCTTAGATCAATGTCTTCTATGTCTTTTGGATCTACGTATCCTGACTGTATTAAAAACGTTGTACTTAGCGAGGTTTAACCTCATCTTAATAATATATTATGGGTACTCTTTTCCCCTTTTAGGTTTCTCCAAGCCTTGTGCTTGGGGATTTTAGTAGGGGTTTTTAACAGGGCCCGCTTTCTTCAAAAAAAAAAGTCCAACGGGTCCATTTTAAGGCCCATTTAGACCCGCTCGCCTGAAACCTCTACAAAAAGGACTGCAAATCAAGTTTAATCAAAACTTAAGAGTTCGTATCATTGATTACGAGCTTTTCAACACTATTGTATTTCAAAAAATCAATTTATGTGCTTTTTACTTAGTTAAAAGTCCAACGGGTCCATTTTATGGCCCATTTAGACCTGCTCGTCTGAAACCTCTACAAAAAGGGCTGGAAAACATGTTTTAATCAAATTTTAGGAGTTCATATCATTGATTACGATCTTTTCATCATGATTATACTGCAAAAACTCAATTTATGTACTTTTTACTCAATTTAATGTCCAACGGGTCCATTTTACGGCCCATTTTGACCTGCTTGTCCGAAACCTCTACAAAAAGGACCACAAAACAAGTTTTAATCAAAACTTAGGAGTTCATATCATTGATTACGAGTTTTTTAACATTATTGTATTGCAAAAATTCATTTTTTGTTCTTTTTACTCAGTTAAAAGTCCAACGGGTCCATTTTAAGGCCCACTTAGACCCGCTCGCCCGAAACCTCTACAAAAAGGAACACAAAACAAATTTTAAACAAATTTTAGGAGTTCATATAATTGATTACGAGGTTTTCAACACGATTATATTACAAAAACTCAATTTCTGTATTTTTACTCAGTTTAAACTCCAACGGGTCCATTTTACGGCTCATTTAGACCCGCTCGCAGGAAACCTCTACAAAAAGGACTGAAAAACAAGTTTTAATTAAATTTTAGAAGTTCTTTTAATTGATTATGAGCTTTTAAACAATATTATATTGCAAAAACTCAATTTCAATATTTTTTACTCAGTTTAAAGTCCAACGGGTCCATTTTAAGGACCGCAAAACAAGTTTTAATTAAAACTTAGGAGTTCATCTCACGGATTACGAGCTTTTCAACACTAATGTATTGCAAAAATTCAATTTTTGTTCTTTTTACTCAATTAAAAGTCTAACGGGTCCATTTTAAGGCCCATTTAGACCTGCTCGCCCGAAACCACTACAAAAAGGACCGCAAAACAAGTTTTAATCAAAACTTAGGACTTCATATCATTGATTACACGCTTTTCAACACTATTGTATTGCAAAATTTCAATTTTTGTTCTTTTTACTCAGTTAAAAGTCCAACGAGTCTATTTGAGGCCCATTTAGACCTGCTCGCCCGAAACCTCGACAAAAAGGACCGCAAAACAAGATTTAATAAAAAATAAGGAGTTCATATCATTGATTACGAGCTTTTCAACACTAATGTATTGTAAAAATTCAATTTTTGTTCTTTTTACTTAGTTAAAAGTCCAACGGGTCCATTTTAAGGCCCATATAGACCCGCTCGCCCGAAACCTCTACAAAAAGGAATACAAATCAAGTTTAATCAAAACTTAGGACTTTATATCATTGATTACGAGCTTTTCAACAGTATTGTATTGCAAAAATTCGATTTTTGTTCTTTTAACACAGTTAAAAGTCCAACGGGTCCATTTTAAGGCTCATTTAGACCCGCTCGCCCGAAAATTCTACAAAAAGGACCGAAAAAAAGGTTTTAATCAAAATTTAGAAGTTCATATAATTGATTACGAGCTTTTCAACAAGATTATATTGCAAATATTCATATTGGGATTTTTTACTCAGTTTAAAGTCCAACGGGTCCATTTTATGGCCCATTTAGACCCGCTCGCCCGAAACCTCTACAAAAAGGACCGCAAAACAAGTTTTAATCAAAACTTAGGAGTTCATATCATTGATTATGAGCTTTTTAACACTATTGTATTGTAAAAATTCAATTTATGTTCTTCCGACTCAGTTAAAAGTCCAACGGGTCCATTTTAAGGCCCATTTAGACCCGTTCGCCCGAAACCACTACAAAAAGGACCGCAAAACAAGTTTTAATCAAAACTTAGGTCTTCATATCGTTGATTACGAGCTTTTCAACACTATTGTATTGCAAAAATTCAATTTTTGTTCTTCTTACCCAGTTAAAAGTCCAACGAGTCCAGTTTAAGGCTCATTTAGACCCGCTCGCTCGAAACCACTACAAAAAGGATCGCAAAACAAGTTTTAATCAAAACTTAGGACTTTATATCGTTGATTACGAGCTTTTCAACACTATTGTATTGCAAAAAATCAATTCATTTTCTTTTTACTCAGTTAAAAGTCCAACGAGTCCATTTTAAGGCCCATTTAGACTCGCTCGCCCGAAACCTTTACAAAAAGGACCGAAAAACAAGTTTTAATCAAATTTTAAGATTTCATATAATTGATTATGAGCTTTTAAACACGATTATATTGCAAAACTCAATTTCTGTATTTTTTTACTCAGTTAAAAGTCCAACGGGTACATTTTGAGGCCTATTTAGACCCGCTCGCCCAAAACCTCTACAAAAATGACCGAAAAACAAGTTTTAATCAAATTTTAGGAGTTCATATAATTGATTACGAGCTTTTCAACAAGATTATATTGCAAAAACTCAATTTCTATATTTTTTACTTACTTAAAAGTCCAACAAGTCAATTTTACGGCCCATTTAGACCCGCTCGCATGAAACCTCTACAAAAAGGACCGGAAAACAAGTTTTAATCAAAACTAAGGAGTTCATATCATTGATTACGAGCTTTTCAACACTATTGTATTGCAATAATTCAATTTTTGTTCTTCTTACTCAGTTAAAAGTCCAACGAGTCCATTTTAACGCCCATTTAGACGCGCTCGCCCGAAACAACTACAAAAAGGACCGCAAAACAAGTTTTAATCAAAACTTAGGACTTCATATCGTTGATTACGAGCTTTTCAACACTATTGTATTGCAAAAATTCATTTTTTGTTCTTTTTACTCAGTTAAAAGTCCAACGGGTCCATTTTAAGGCCCATTTAGACCCGCACGCCCGAAACCTCTACAAAAAGGACAGAAAAAACAAGTTTTTATCAAATTTTAGGACTTCATATCATTGATTACGATCCTTTCAACACTATTATATTGCAAAAACTCAATTTTTGTACTTTTTACTCAGTTTAAAGTCCAATGGGTCCATTTTACTGCCCATTTAGACCCGCTCGTCCGAAACTTCTACAAAAAGGACCAAAAAAAGTTTTAATCAAAGTTTAGGAGTTCATACAATTGATTACGAGCTTTTCAACATGATTATAATGCAAAAAATCAATTTATGTGCTTTTTACTCAGTTAAAAGTCCAACGGGTCCATTTTAGGGCCCATTTAGACATGCTCGTCCGAAATCTCTATAAATGGACCGAAAAACAAGTTTTAATCAAAATTTAAGAGTTCATATCATTGATTACGAGCTTTTCAACATGATTGTATTGCAAAAAATCAATTTATGTGCTTTTTACTTAGTTAAAAATCCAACGGGTCTATTTTACAGCGCATTTAGACCTGCTCGTCTGAAACCTCTACAAAGAGGGCTGGAAAACATGTTTTAATCAAATTTTAGGAGTTCATATCATTGATTACGATCTTTTCATCATGATTATACTGCAAAAACTCAATTTATGTACTTTTTACTCAATTTAAAGCCCAACGGGTCCATTTGACGGCCCATTTTGACCTGCTCGTCCGAAACCTCTACAAAAAGGACCGCAAAACAAGTTTTAATCAAAACTTAGAAGTTCATATCATTGATTACGAGCTTTTTAACACTATTGTATTGCAAAAATTCATTTTGTGTTCTTTTTACTCAGTTAAAAGTCCAACGGGTCCATTTTAAGGCCCATTTAGACCCGCTCGCCTGAAACCTCTACAAAGAGGACGACAAAACAAGTTTTAAACAAATTTTAGGAGTTCATATAATTGATTAAAAAGTTTTCAACACGATTATATTACAAAAACTCAATTTCTGTATTTTTTACTCAGTTTAATGTCCAAAGGGTCTATTTTACGGCTCATTTAGACCCGCTCGCCTGAAACCTCTACAAAAAGGACCGCAAAACAAGTTTTAATCAAAACTTAGGAGTTCATATCATTGATTACGAGCTTTTCAACTCTTTTGTATTGCAAAAATTCAATTTCTGTTCTTTTTACTAATTTAAAATTCCAACGAGTCCATTTTAAGGTCTATTTAGACCCGCTCGCCGGAAACCTCTACAAAAAGGACCGAAAAACAAGTTTTAATTAAATTTTAGAAGTTCATATAATTTATTATGAGCTTTTCAACAAGATTATATTGCAAAAACTCAATTTCGATATTTTTTACTAAGTTTAAAGTCCAACGGGTCCATTTTACGGTCTATTTAGACCCGCTTGCCCTAAACCTCTACAAAAAGGAACGCAAAACAAGTTTTAATTAAAACTTAGGAGTTCATCTCACGGATTACGAGCTTTTCAACACTAATGTATTGCAAAAATTTAGTTTTTGTTCTTTTTACTCAATTAAAAGTCCAACGGGTCCATTTTAAGGCCGATTTAGACCTGCTCGCCCGAAACCACTACAAAAAGGACCGCAAAACAAGTTTTAATCAACACTTAGGACTTTATATCGTTGATTACGATCTTTTCAACACTATTTTATTGCAAAAAATCAATTTTTGTACTTTTTAATTAGTTAAAAGTCTAAAGGGTCTATTTTAAGGCCCATTTAGACCCGCTCGCCCGAAACCTCTACAAAAAGGACCGCAAAACAAGTTTTAATTAAATTTTATTATATTATATCATTGATTACGATCTTTTCAACACGATTATATTGCAAAAACTCATTTTTTGTACTTTTTACCCAGTTTAAAGTCCAACGGGTCCATTTAATGGCCCATATAGACCCGCTCGTCCGAAACCTCTTCGAAAACCACCGCAAAATAAGTTCTAATCAAATTTTAGGAGTTCATATCATTGAGTATGAGCTTTTCAACACTATTATATTGCAAAAACTCATTTTTTGTATTTTTTACTTAGTTCAAAGTCCAACGGGTCCATTTTATGGCCCATTTAGACCCGCTAGTCCGAAACCTCTACAAAAACGACCACAATACAAGTTTTAATCAAATTTTAGGAGTTCATATCATTGATTATGATCTTTTCAACATGATCATATTGCAAAAACTCAATTTCTGTATTTTTTACTCAGCTAAAAGTCCAACGAGTGCATTTTACGGCCCATTTAAACCCGCTCGTCCGAAACATCTACAAAAAGGACCGAAAAACAAGTTTTAAACTAATCTTAGGAGTTCATATCATTGGTTACGAGATTTTCAACATGATTATATTGCAGAAACTCAATTTATGTACTTTTTACTCTGTTAAAAGTCTAACGGGTCTATTTTACGGCGCATATAGACCCGCTTGTCCGAAACCTCTACAAAATGGACTGAAAAACAAGTTTTAATCAAATTCTAGGAGTTCATATCATTGATTACGATATTTTCAACATGATTATATTGCAAAAACTCAATTTATGTACTTTTTACTTAGTTAAAAGTCCAACGGGTCCATTTTACGGCCCATTTAGACCTGCTCGTCCGAAAACTCTACAAAAAGAACCGCAAAACAAGTTTTAATCAAAACTTAGGAGTTCATATCATTGATTAAGAGCTTTTTAACACTATTGTATTGCAAAAATTCAATTTTTGTTCTTTTTACTTAGTTAAAAGTCCAACGGGTCTATTTCAAGGCTCATTTAGACCCGCTCGCCCGAAACCTCTACCAAAAGGACCGCAAAACAAGTTTTAATCAAAATTTAGGAGTTTATATAGTTGATTACGAGCTTTTCAACACAATTATATTACAAAAACTCAATTTATGTATTTTTTACTCAGTTTAAAGTCCAACGAGCCCATTTTACGGCCCATTTAGACCCGTTCGCACCAAACATCTACAAAAAGGACCGCAAAACAAGTTTTAATCAAAACATAGGAGTTCATATCATTGATTACGAGCTTTTCAACACTATTGTATTGCAAAAATTCAATTTTTGTTCTTTTTGCCCAGTTAAAAGTCCAACGAGTCCATTTTAAGGCCTATTTAGACTCGCTCGCCCGAAACCTTTACAAAAAGGACCGAAAAACAAGTTTTAATGAAATTTTAGAAGTTCATATAATTGATTATGAGCTTTTCAACAAGATTATATTGCAAAAACTCAATTTCGGTATTTTTTACTCAGTTTAAAGTCCAACGGGTCCATTTTACGGCCCATTTAGACCCGCTCGCCCGAAACCTCTACAAAAAGGACCGCAAAACAAGTTTTAATCAAAACTTAGGAGTTCATATCATTGGTTACGAGCTTTTCAACACTATTATTGCAAAAATTCAATTTTTGTTCTTCTTACTCAGTTAAAAGTCTAACGGGTCCATTTTAAGGCCCATTTAGACCCGCTCGCCCGAAACCACTACAAAAAGGACCGCAAAACAAGTTTTAATCAAGACTTAGGACTCCATATCGTTGATTACGAGCTTTTCAACAAGATTATATTGCGAAAACTCAATTTCGGTATTTTTTACTCAGTTTAAAGTCCAACGAGTCCATTTTACGGCCCATTTAGACCCGCTCGCACGAAACCTCTACAAAAGGACCGTAAAACAAGTTTTAATCCAAACATAGGAGTTCATATCATTTATTACAAGCTTTTCAACACTATTGTATTTCAAAAATTCGATTTCTATTCTTTTTACTCAGTTAAAAGTCCAACGAGTCAATTTTCAGGTCTATTTAAACCCGCTCACCCGAAACCTCTACAAAAGGACCGAAAAATAAGTTTTGATTAAATTTTAGGAGTTCATATAATTGATTACGAGCTTTTCAACAAGATTATATTGGAAAAACTCAATTTTGGTATTATTTTACTCAGTTTAAAGTCCAACGGGTCCATTTTACGGCCCATTTAGACCCACTCACCCGAAACATCTACAAAAAGGACCGCAAAACAAGTTTTAATCAAATTTTAGGAGTTCATATAATTGACTACAAACTTTTCAACACGATTATATTGCAAAAACTCAATTTCTGTATTTTTTACTCGGTTAAAAGTCCAACGGGTCCATTTTAAGGCCCATTTAGACCCGCTCGCCCAAAATGTCTACAAAAAAGACTGAAAAACAAGTTTTAATCAAATTTAGGAGTTCATATAACTGATTACGAGCTTTTAAAAAAGATTTTATTGCAAAAACTCAATTTCGGTATTTTTTACTCAGTTTAAAGTTCAACGGGTCCATTTTACGGCCCATTTAGTCCCGCTCACTCGAAACCTCTACAAAAAAGACCGCAAAACAAGTTCTAATCAAAACTTAGGAGTTCATATCATTGATTACGAGGTTTTCAACACTATTGTATTGCAAAATATCAATTTTTGTTCTTTTTACTAAGTTAAAAGTCCAACGAGTCTATTTAAGGCCCATTTAGACCTGCTGATTACGAGCTTTTCAACACTAATGTATTGTAAAAATTCAATTTTTGTTCTTTTTACTCAGTTAAAAGTCCAACGGGTCCATTTTAAGGCCCATTTAGACCCGCTCGCCCGAAACCTCTACAAAAAGGACTGCAAATCAAGTTTAATCAAAACTTAGGAGTTCATATCATTGATTACTAGCTTTTCAACACTATTGTATTTCAAAAAATCAATTTATGTGCTTTTTACTTAGTTAAAAGTCCAACGGGTCCATTTTACGGCCCATTTAGACCTGCTCGTCTGAAACCTCTACAAAAAGGGCTGGAAAACATGTTTTAATCAAATTTTAGGAGTTCATATCATTGATTACGATCTTTTCATCATGATTATTCTGCAAAAACTCAATTTATGTACTTTTTACTCAATTTAAAGTCCAACGGGTCCATTTTCGGCCCATTTTGACCTGCTCGTCCGAAACCTCTACAAAAAGGACCGCAAAACAAGTTTTAATCAAAACTTAGGAGTTCATATCATTGATTACGAGCTTTTTAACATTATTGTATTGCAAAAATTCATTTTTTGTTCTTTTTACTCAGTTAAAAGTCCAACGGGTCCATTTTAAGTCCCATTTAGAACCGCTCGCCCGAAACCTCTACAAAAAGGAACACAAAACAAATTTTAGGAGTTCATATAATTGATTACGAGGTTTTCAACACGATTATATTACAAAAACTCAATTTCTGTATTTTTTACTCAGTTTAAACTCCAACGGGTCCATTTTACGGCTCATTTTGACCCGCTCGCCCGAAACCTCTACAAAAAGTAGCGCAAAACAAGTTTTAATCAAAACTTAGGAGTTCATATCATTGATTACGAGCTTTTCAACTCTATTGTATTGCAAAAATTCAATTTCTTTTCTTTTTACTAATTTAAAAGTCCAACGAGTCCATTTTAAGGTCTATTTAGACCCGCTCGCAGGAAACCTCTACAAAAAGGACTGAAAAACAAGTTTTAATTAAATTTTAGAAGTTCATATAATTGATTATGAGCTTTTCAACAAGATTATATTGCAAAAACTCAATTTCAATATTTTTTACTCAGTTTAAAGTCCAACGGGTCCATTTTAAGGATCGCAAAACAAGTTTTAATTAAAACTTAGGAGTTCATCTCACAGATTACGAGCTTTTCAACACTAATGTATTGCAAAAATTCAATTTTTGTTCTTTTTACTCAATTAAAAGTCCAACGGGTCCATTTTAAGGCCCATTTAGACCTGCTCGCCCGAAACCACTACAAAAAGGACCGCAAAACAAGTTTTAATCAAAACTTAGGACTTCATATCGTTGATTACACGCTTTTCAACACTATTGTATTGCAAAATTTCAATTTTTGTTCTTTTTACTCAGTTAAAAGTCCAACGAGTCTATTTGAGGCCCATTTAGACCTGCTCGCCCTAAACCTCGACAAAAAGGACCGCAAAACAAGTTTTAATCAAAACTAAGGAGTTCATATCATTGATTACGAGCTTTTCAACACTAATGTATTGTAAAAATTCAATTTTTGTTCTTTTTACTTAGTTAAAAGTCCAACGGGTCCATTTTAAGGCCCATATAGACCCGCTCGCCTGAAACCTCTACAAAAAGGACTGCAAATCAAGTTTAATCAAAACTTAGGAGTTCATATCATTGATTAAGAGCTTCTCAACATTATTGTATTGCAAAAATTCGATTTTTGTTCTTTTAACACAGTTAAAAGTCCAACGGGTCCATTTTAAGGCTCATTTAGACCCGCTCGCCCGAAACTTCTACAAAAAGGACCGAAAAAAGGTTTTAATCAAAATTTAGGAGTTCGTATAATTTATTAAGAGCTTTTCAACAAGATTATATTGCAAATACTCATATTGGGATTTTTTACTCAGTTTAAAGTTCAACGGGTCCATTTTATGGCCCATTTAGACCCGCTCGCCCAAAATCTCTACAAAAAGGACCGCAAAAACAAGTTTTAATCAAAACTTAGGAGTTCATATCATTGATTACGAGCTTTTTAACACTATTGTATTGTAAAAATTCAATTTATGTTCTTCCGACTCAGTTAAAAGTCGAACGGGTCCATTTTAAGGCCCATTTAGACCCGCTCGCCCTAAACCACTACAAAAAGGACCGCAAAACAAGTTTTAATCAAAACTTAGGACTTCATATCGTTGATTATGAGCTTTTCAACACTATTGTATTGCAAAAATTCAATTTTTGTTCTTCTTACCCAGTTAAAAGTCCAACGAGTCCAGTTTAAGACCCATTTAGACCCGCTCGCTCGAAACCACTACAAAAAGGACCACAAAACAAGTTTTAATCAAAACTTAGGACTTTATATCGTTGATTACGAGCTTTTCAACACTATTGTATTGCAAAAAATCAATTCATTTTCTTTTTACTCAGTTAAAAGTCCAACGAGTCCATTTTAAGGCCCATTTAGACTCGCTCGCCCGAAACCTTTACAAAAAGGACCGAAAAACAAGTTTTAATCAAATTTTAAGATTTCATATAATTGATTATGAGCTTTTAAACACGATTATATTGTAAAACTCAATTTCTGTATTTTTTACTCAGTTAAAAGTCCAACGGGTACATTTTGAGGCCTATTTAGACCCGCTCGCCCAAAACCTCTACAAAAATGACCGAAAAACAAGTTTTAATCAAATTTTAGGAGTTCATATAATTGATTACGAGCTTTTCAACAAGATTGTATTGCAAAAACTCAATTTCTATATTTTTTACTTACTTAAAAGTCCAACGAGTCAATTTTACGGCCCATTTAGACCCGCTCGCATGAAACCTCTACAAAAAGGACCGCAAAACAAGTTTTAATCAAAACTAAGGAGTTCATATCATTGATTACGAGCTTTTCAACACTATTGTATTGCAATAATTCAATTTTTGTTCTTCTTACTCAGTTAAAAGTCCAACGAGTCCATTTTAAGGCCCATTTAGATGCGCTCGCCCGAAACCACTACAAAAAGGACCGCAAAACAAGTTTTAATCAAAACTTAGGACTTCATATCGTTGATTACGAGCTTTTCAACACTATTGTGTTGCAAAAATTCAATTTTTGTTCTTTTTACTCAGTTAAAAGTCCAACGGGCCCATTTTAAGGCCCATTTAGACCCACACGCCCGAAACCTCTACAAAAAGGACAGAAAAAACAAGTTTTAATCAAATTTTAGGACTTCATATCATTGATTACGATCCTTTCAACACTATTGTATTGCAAAAACTCAATTTTTGTACTTTTTACTCAGTTTAAAGTCCAATGGGTCCATTTTACTTCCCATTTAGACCCGCTCGTCCGAAACTTCTACAAAAAGGACCAAAAAAAGTTTTAATCAAAATTTAGGAGTTCATACAATTGATTACGAGCTTTTCAACATGATTATAATGCAAAAAATCAATTTATGTGCTTTTTACTCAGTTAAAAGTCCAACGGGTACATTTTAGGGCCCATTTAGACCTGCTCGTCCGAAATCTCTATAAAAGGACCGAAAAACAAGTTTTAATCAAAATTTAAGAGTTCATATCATTAATTACGAGCTTTTCAACATGATTGTATTCCAAAAAATCAATTTATGTGCTTTTTACTTAGTTAAAAATCCAACGGGTCTATTTTACAGCGCATTTAGACCTGCTCGTCTGAAACCTCTACAAAGAGGGCTGGAAAACATGTCTTAATCAAATTTTAGGAGTTCATATCATTGATTACGATCTTTTCATCATGATTATACTGCAAAAACTCAATTTATGTACTTTTTACTCAATTTAAAGCCCAACGGGTCCATTTTACGGCCCATTTTGACCTGCTCGTCCGAAACCTCTACAAAAAGGACCGCAAAACAAGTTTTAATCAAAACTTAGGAGTTCATATCATTGATTACGAGCTTTTTAACATTATTGTATTGCAAAAATTCATTTTTTGTTCTTTTTACTCAGTTAAAAGTCCAACGGGTCCATTTTAAGTCCCATTTAGAACCGCTCGCCCGAAACCTCTACAAAAAGGAACACAAAAAAAATTTTAGGAGTTCATATAATTGATTACGAAGTTTTCAACACGATTATATTACAAAAACTCAATTTCTGTATTTTTTACTCAGTTTAAACTCCAACGGGTCCATTTTACGGCTCATTTTGACCCGCTCGCCCGAAACCTCTACAAAAAGTAGCGCAAAACAAGTTTTAATCAAAACTTAGGAGTTCATATCATTGATTACGAGCTTTTCAACTCTATTGTATTGCAAAAATTCAATTTCTTTTCTTTTTACTAATTTAAAAGTCCAACGAGTCCATTTTAAGGTCTATTTAGACCCGCTCGCAGGAAACCTCTACAAAAAGGACTGAAAAACAAGTTTTAATTAAATTTTAGAAGTTCATATAATTGATTATGAGCTTTTCAACAAGATTATATTGCAAAAACTCAATTTCAATATTTTTTACTCAGTTTAAAGTCCAACGGGTCCATTTTAAGGATCGCAAAACAAGTTTTAATTAAAACTTAGGAGTTCATCTCACGGATTACGAGCTTTTCAACACTAATGTATTGCAAAAATTCAATTTTTGTTCTTTTTACTCAATTAAAAGTCCAACGGGTCCATTTTAAGGCCCATTTAGACCTGCTCGCCCGAAACCACTACAAAAAGGACCGCAAAACAAGTTTTAATCAAAACTTAGGACTTCATATCGTTGATTACACGCTTTTCAACACTATTGTATTGCAAAATTTCAATTTTTGTTCATTTTACTCAGTTAAAAGTCCAACGAGTCTATTTGAGGCCCATTTAGACCTGCTCGCCCTAAACCTCGACAAAAAGGACCGCAAAACAAGTTTTAATCAAAACTAAGGAGTTCATATCATTGATTACGAGCTTTTCAACACTAATGTATTGTAAAAATTCAATTTTTGTTCTTTTTACTTAGTTAAAAGTCCAACGGGTCCATTTTAAGGCCCATATAGACCCGCTCGCCTGAAACCTCTACAAAAAGGACTGCAAATCAAGTTTAATCAAAACTTAGGAGTTCATATCATTGATTAAGAGCTTCTCAACATTATTGTATTGCAAAAATTCGATTTTTGTTCTTTTAACACAGTTAAAAGTCCAACGGGTCCATTTTAAGGCTCATTTAGACCCGCTCGCCCGAAACTTCTACAAAAAGGACCGAAAAAAGGTTTTAATCAAAATTTAGGAGTTCGTATAATTTATTAAGAGCTTTTCAACAAGATTATATTGCAAATACTCATATTGGGATTTTTTACTCAGTTTAAAGTTCAACGGGTCCATTTTATGGCCCATTTAGACCCGCTCGCCCAAAACCTCTACAAAAAGGACCGCAAAAACAAGTTTTAATCAAAACTTAGGAGTTCATATCATTGATTACGAGCTTTTTAACACTATTGTATTGTAAAAATTCAATTTATGTTCTTCCGACTCAGTTAAAAGTCGAACGGGTCCATTTTAAGGCCCATTTAGACCCGCTCGCCCTAAACCACTACAAAAAGGACCGCAAAACAAGTTTTAATCAAAACTTAGGACTTCATATCGTTGATTATGAGCTTTTCAACACTATTGTATTGCAAAAATTCAATTTTTGTTCTTCTTACCCAGTTAAAAGTCCAACGAGTCCAGTTTAAGGCCCATTTAGACCCGCTCGCTCGAAACCACTACAAAAAGGACCACAAAACAAGTTTTAATCAAAACTTAGGACTTTATATCATTGATTACGAGCTTTTCAACACTATTGTATTGCAAAAAATCAATTCATTTTCTTTTTACTCAGTTAAAAGTCCAACGAGTCCATTTTAAGGCCCATTTAGACTCGCTCGCCCGAAACCTTTACAAAAAGGACCGAAAAACAAGTTTTAATCAAATTTTAAGATTTCATATAATTGATTATGAGCTTTTAAACACGATTATATTGTAAAACTCAATTTCTGTATTTTTTACTCAGTTAAAAGTCCAACGGGTACATTTTGAGGCCTATTTAGACCCGCTCGCCCAAAACCTCTACAAAAATGACCGAAAAACAAGTTTTAATCAAATTTTAGGAGTTCATATAATTGATTACGAGCTTTTCAACAAGATTGTATTGCAAAAACTCAATTTCTATATTTTTTACTTACTTAAAAGTCCAACGAGTCAATTTTACGGCCCATTTAGACCCGCTCGCATGAAACCTCTACAAAAAGGACCGCAAAACAAGTTTTAATCAAAACTAAGGAGTTCATATCATTGATTACGAGCTTTTCAACACTATTGTATTGCAATAATTCAATTTTTGTTCTTCTTACTCAGTTAAAAGTCCAACGAGTCCATTTTAAGGCCCATTTAGATGCGCTCGCCCGAAACCACTACAAAAAGGACCGCAAAACAAGTTTTAATCAAAACTTAGGACTTCATATCGCTGATTACGAGCTTTTCAACACTATTGTGTTGCAAAAATTCAATTTTTGTTCTTTTTACTCAGTTAAAAGTCCAACGGGCCCATTTTAAGGCCCATTTAGACCCACACGCCCGAAACCTCTACAAAAAGGACAGAAAAAACAAGTTTTAATCAAATTTTAGGACTTCATATCATTGATTACGATCCTTTCAACACTATTGTATTGCAAAAACTCAATTTTTGTACTTTTTACTCAGTTTAAAGTCCAATGGGTCCATTTTACTTCCCATTTAGACCCGCTCGTCCGAAACTTCTACAAAAAGGACCAAAAAAAGTTTTAATCAAAATTTAGGAGTTCATACAATTGATTACGAGCTTTTCAACATGATTATAATGCAAAAAATCAATTTATGTGCTTTTTACTCAGTTAAAAGTCCAACGGGTACATTTTAGGGCCCATTTAGACCTGCTCGTCCGAAATCTCTATAAAAGGACCGAAAAACAAGTTTTAATCAAAATTTAAGAGTTCATATCATTAATTACGAGCTTTTCAACATGATTGTATTCCAAAAAATCAATTTATGTGCTTTTTACTTAGTTAAAAATCCAACGGGTCTATTTTACAGCGCATTTAGACCTGCTCGTCTGAAACCTCTACAAAGAGGGCTGGAAAACATGTCTTAATCAAATTTTAGGAGTTCATATCATTGATTACGATCTTTTCATCATGATTATACTGCAAAAACTCAATTTATGTACTTTTTACTCAATTTAAAGCCCAACGGGTCCATTTTACGGCCCATTTTGACCTGCTCGTCCGAAACCTCTACAAAAAGGACCGCAAAACAAGTTTTAATCAAAACTTAGGAGTTCATATCATTGATTACGAGCTTTTCAACTCTATTGTATTGCAAAAATTCATTTTTTGTTCTTTTTACTAAGTTAAAAGTCCAACGAGTCCATTTTAAGGTCTATTTAGACCCGCTCGCCGGAAACCTCTACAAAAAGGACCGAAAAACAAGTTTTAATTAAATTTTAGAAGTTCATATAATTGATTATGAGCTTTTCAACAAGATTATATTGCAAAAACTCAATTTCGATATTTTTTACTAAGTTTAAAGTCCAACGGGTCCATTTTACGGTCTATTTAGACCCGCTTGCCCTAAACCTCTACAAAAAGGACCGAAAAACAAGTTTTAATTAAAACTTAGGAGTTAATCTCACGGATTACGAGCTTTTCAACACTAATGTATTGCAAAATTTTAGTTTTTGTTCTTTTTACTCAATTAAAAGTCCAACGGGTCCATTTTAAGGCCCATTTAGACCTGCTCGCCCGAAACCACTACAAAAAGGACCGCAAAACAAGTTTTAATCAACACTTAGGACTTCATATCGTTGATTACGAGCTTTTCAACACTATTTTATTGCAAAAAATCAATTTTTGTACTTTTTACTTAGTTAAAAGTCTAAAGGGTCTATTTTAAGGCCCATTTAGACCCGCTCGCCCGAAACCTCTACAAAAAGGACCGCAAAACAAGTTTTTATCAAAACTTAGGAGTTCATATAATTGATTACGAACTTTTCAACATTATTGTATTGCAAAAAACTCTATTTCTGTATTTTTTACTCAGTTTAAAGTCCAACGAGTCCATTTTACGGCTCATTTAGACCCGCTCGCCCGAAATCTCAAAAAAAGGACCGCAAAAAAAGTTTTAATCAAAACTTAGGAGTTCATATCATTGATTACGAGCTTTTCCACTCTATTGTAATGCAAAAATTCAATTTATGTTCTTTTTACTAATTTAAAAGTTCAACGAGTCCATTTTAAGGTCTATTTAGACCCGCTCGCCGGAAACCTCTACAAAAAGCACCGAAAAACAAGTTTTCATTAAATTTTAGAAGTTCATATAATTGACTATGAGCTTTTTAAAAAATTATATTGCAAAAACTCAATTTCGGTATTTTTTACTCAGTTTAAAGTCCAACGGGTCTATTTTAAGGACCATTTAGACCCGTTCGCCCGAAACCTCTACATCAAGGACCGCAAAACAAGTTTTAATCAAAACTTAAGAGTTCATCTCACTGATTACGAGCTTTTCAACACTAATGTATTGCAAAAATTCAGTTTTTGTTCTTTTTACTCAATTAAAAGTCCAACGGGTCCATTTTAAGGCCCATTTAGACCTGCTCGCCCGAAACCACTACAAAAATGACCGCAAAACAAGTATTAATCAACATTTAGGACTTCATATCGTTGATTACGAGCTTTTCAACACTATTTTATTCCAAAAAATCTATTTCTGTTCTTTACACTTAGTTAAAAGTCTAACGGGTCTATTTTAAGGCCCATTTAGACCCTCTCGCCCGAAACCTCTACAAAAAGGACCGCAAAACAAGTTTTAATCAAAACTTAGGAGTTCATATCATTGATTACGAGCTTTTCAAAACTATGTATTGCAAAAATTCATTTTTTGTGTTCTTTTTACTCAGTTAAAAGTCCAACGAGTCCATTTTAAGGCCCATTTAGACCCGCTCACCCGAAACCTCTACAAAAAGGACCACAAAACAAGTTTTAATCAAAACTTAGGAGTTCATATCATTGATTACGAGCTTTTTAACACTATTGTATTGCAAAAATTCATTTTTTGTTCTTTTTACTCAGTTTTAAGTTCAACGGGTCCATTTTACGGCACATTTAGACCCGCTCGCCCGAAACCTCTACAAAAAGGACCGCGAAACAAGTTTTAATCAAAACTTAGGAGTTCATATCATTGATTACGAGCTTTTCAACTCTATTGTATTGCAAAAATTCAATTTATGTTCTTTTTAATAATTAAAAAGTCCAACGAGTCTATTTTAAGGTCTATTTAGACCCGCTCGCCGGAAACCTCTACAAAAAGGACCGAAAAACAAGTTTTAATTAAAGTTTAGAAGTTCATATAATTGATTATGAGCTTTTCAACAAGATTATATTGCAAAAACTCAATTTATGAATTTTTTACTAAGTTAAAATTCCAACGGGTCACTTTTACGGCGCATTTAGACCCGCTCATCCGAAAAATCTAAAAAAAGGACCGCAAATAAATTTTTAATCAAAACTTAGGAGTTTATATCATTGGTTACGAGCTTTTCAACATTATTGTTTTGCAAAAATTCAATTTTTGTTCTTCTTACTTAGTTAAAAGTTCAACGGGTCAATTTTAAGGCCCATTTAGACCCACTCGCCCGAAACCACTACAAAAAGGACCGGAAAACAAGTTTTAATCAAAACTTAGGACTTCATGTACTTGATTACGAGCTTTTCAACACTATTGTATTGCAAAAATTCAATTCTTGTTCTTTTTACTCAGTTAAAAGTCCAACGGGTCCATTTTGAGGCCCATTTAGACCCGCTCGTCTGAAACCTCTACAAAAAGGACCGAAAAACAAGTTTTAATCAAATTTTAGGACTTCAAATCATTGAATACGATCTTTTGAACACGATTATATTGCAAAAACTCAATTTTTGTACTTTTTACTCAGTTTAAAGTCCAATGGGTCCATTTTACGGCCCATTTAGACCCGCTCGTCCGAAACTTCTACAAAAAGGACCGATAAACAAGTTTTAATCAAAATTTAGGAGTTCATATCATTGATTACGAGCTTTTCAACACGATTATATTGCAAAAAATCAATTTATGTGCTTTTTACTCAGTTAAAAGTCCAACGGGTCCATTTTACGGCCCTTTTAGACCTGCTCGTCCGAAACCTCTATAAAAAGGACCGAAACACAAGTTTTAATCAAAATTTAGGAGTTCATATCATTTATTACGAGGTTTTCAACACGATTGTATTTCAACAAATCAATTGATGTACTTTTTACTCAATTTAAAGTCCAACGGGTCCATTTTACGGCCCATTTAGACCCGCTCGTCCGAAACCTCCACAAAATGGACCGCAAATCAAGTTTTAATCAAAACTTAGGACTTAATATCGTTGATTACGAGCTTTTAAACACTATTGTATTGCAAAAATTCAATTTTTGTTCTTCTTACTCAGTTAAAAGTCCGACGAGTCCAGTTTATGGCCCATTTAGACCCGCTCGCTCGAAACCACTACAAAAAGGACCGCAAAACAAGTTTTAATCAAAACTTAGGACTTCATATCGTTGATTACGAGCTTTTCATCACTATTGCATTGCAAAAAATCAATTCACGTTCTTTTTACTTAGTTAAAAATCCAACGGGTCAATTTTAAGGCCCATTAAGACCTGCTCGCCCGAAACCTCTATAAAAAGGACCGAAAAACAAGTTTTAATCAAATTTTAAGATTTCATATAATTGATTACGAGCTTTTCAACACGATTATATTGCAAAAATTCAATTTCTGTATTTTTTACATAGTTAAAAGTCCAACGGGTCTATTTTAAGGCCCATTTAGACCCGCTCGCCCGAAACCACTACAAAAGGACAACAAAACAAGTTTTAATCAAAATTTAGGAGTCCATATCACTGATTACGAGCTTTTCAACACTATGTGTTGTAAAAATTCATTTTTTGTTCTTTTTACTCAGTTAAAAGTCCAACGGGTCCATTTTAAGGCCCATTTAGACCCGCTCGCCCGAAACCTCTCCAAAAAGGACCACAAAACAAGTATTAATCAAAACTTAGAAGTTCATATCATTGATTACAAGCTTTTCAACACTATGTACTGCAAAATTTCATTTTTTTGTTCTTTTTACTCAATTAAAAGTTCAACGGGTCCATTTTAAGGCTCATTTAGACCCGCTCGCCCGAAACATCTACAAAAAGGACCGCTAAACAAGTTTTAAACAAATTTTACGAGTTCATATAATTGATTACGAGCTTTTCAACACGATTATATTACAAAACTCAATTTTTGTATTTTTTACTCAGTTTAAAGTCGAACGGGTCCATTTTACGGCCTATTTTGACCCGCTCGCCCGAAACCTCTATAAAAAGGACCGAAAAACAAGTTTTAATCAAATTTTAAGATTTCATATAATTGATTACGAGATTTTCAACACGATTATATTGCAAAAACTTAATTTCTATATTTTTTACTCAGTTTAAAATCCAACAGGTCCATTTTACGGCTCATTTAGACCCGCTTGCCCGAAACCTCTACAAAAAGGACCGCAAAAAAAGTTTTAATCAAAACTTAGGAGTTCATATCATTGATTACGAGCTTTTCAACTCTATTGTAATGCAAAAATTCAATTTATGTTCTTTTTACTAATTTAAAAGTCCAACGAGTCCATTTTAAGGTTTATTTAGACACGCTCGCCGGAAACCTCTACAAAAAGGACTGAAAAACAAGTTTTAATTAAATTTTAGAAGTTCATATAATTGACTATGAGCTTTTCAAAAAGATTATATTGCAAAAACTCAATTTCGGTATTTTTTACTCAGTTTAAAGTGCAACGGGTCTATTTTAAAGCCCATTTAGACCCGCTCGCCCGAAACCTCTACATAAAGGACCGCAAAACAAGTTTTAATCAAAACTTAGGAGTTCATCTCACTGATTACGAGCTTTTCAACACTAATGTATTGCAAAAATTCAGTTTTTGTTCTTTTTACTCAATTAAAAGTCCAACGGGTCTATTTTAAGCCCCATTTAGACCCGCTCGCCCGAAACCACTACAAAAAGGACAGCAAAACAAGTTTTAATCAACACTTAGGACTTCATATCGTTGATTACGAGCTTTTCAACACTATTTTATTGCAAAAAATCAATTTATGTTCTTTTCACTTAGTTAAAAGTCTAACGGGTCTATTTTAAGGCCCATTTAAACCCGCTTGTCCGAAACCTCTGCAAAAAGGACCGCAAAACAAGTTTTAATCAAAACTTAGGAGTTCATATCATTTATTACGAGCATTTCAACACTATTGTATTGCAAAAACTCAGTTAAAAGTTCAACGGGTCCATTTTACGGCCCATTTAGACCCGCTCGCCCGAAACGTCTACAAAAAGGACCGCAAAACAAGTTTTAATCAAAACTTAGGAGTACATATCATTGATTACGAGCTCTTCAACACTAATGTATTGCAAAAATTCAATTTTTGTTGTTTTTACTCAGTTAAAAGTCAAACGGGTCCATTTTACGACCCATTTAGACCTGCTCGCATGAAACCTCTACAAAAAGGACCGCAAAACAAGTTTTAATCAAAACTAAGGAGTTCATATCATTGATTACGAGCTTTTCAACACTATTGTATTGCAAAAATTCAATTTTTGTTCTTTTTACTCAGTTAAATGTCCAACGGGTCCATTTTAAGGCTCATTTAGACCCGCTCGCCCGAAACCTCTACAAAAATGACCGAAAAACAGGTTTTAATTAAATTTTTGGAATTCATATTATTCATTAAAAGCTTTTCAACAAGATTATATTGCAAAAACTCAATTTCTATATTTTTTTCTCAGTTAAAAGTCCTTCGGGTCCATTTTATTGCCCATTTAGACCCGCTCGCCCGAAACCTCTACAAAAGAACTGCAAATTAAATTTTAATCAAATTTTAGGACTTCATATAATTGATTATGAGCTTTTCAACATGATTATATTACTATAACTGAATTTCTGTATTTTTTACTCAGTTTAAAGTCCAACGAGTCCATTTTACGGCCCATTTAGACCCGCTCGCACGAAATTTCTACAAAAAGGACCGCAAAACAAGTTTTTATCAAAACTTAGGAGTTCATATCATTGATTACGAGCTTTTTAACACTATTGTATTACAAAAATTCAATTTTTGTTCTTTTTACTTAGTTAAAAGTCCAACGGGTCTATTTTAAGGCCCATTTAGACCCGCTGGCCCGAAACCTCGACAAAAAGAACCGCAAAACAAGTTTTAATCAAAACTTAGGAGTTCATATCATTGATTACGAGCTTTTCAACACTATTGTATTGCAGAAATTCAATTTTTGTTCTTCTTGTTCAGTTAAAAGTCCAACGAGTCCATTTTAAGGCCCATTTAGACCCGCTCGCCCGAAACCACTACAAAAAGGACCGCAAAACAAGTTTTAATCAAAACTTAAGACTTCATATCGTTGATTACGAGCTTTTCAACACTATTGTATTGCAAAAAATCAATTCACGTTCTTTTTAATCAGTTAAAAATCGAACGGGTCAATTTTAAGGCCCATTAAGACCCACTCGCCCGAAACCTCTATAAAAAGGACCGAAAAACAAGTTTTAATCAAATTTTAAGATTTCATATAATTGATTACGAGATTTTCAACACGATTATATTGCAAAAACTCAATTTCTGTATTTTTTACTCAGTTAAAAGTCCAACGTTTACATTTTGAGGCCTATTTAGACCCACTCGCCCAAAACCTCTGCAAAAATGACCAAAAACAGGTTTTAATCAAATTTTAGGAGTTCATATAATTGATTACGAGCTTTTCAACAAGATTATATTGCAAAAACTCAATTTCTATATTTTTTACTTAGTTAAAAGTCCAACGGGTCTATTTTAAGGCCCATTTAGACCCGCTCGCCCGAAACCACTACAAAAGGACCGCAAAACAAGTTTTAATCAAAACGTAGGAGTTCATATCATCGATTACGAGCTTTTCAACACTATGTATTGCAAAAATTCATTTTTTGTTCTTTTTACTCAGTTAAAAGTCCAACGGGTCCATTTTAAGGCCCATTTTGACCTGCTCGCCCGAAACCTCTACAGAAAGGACCGCAAAACAAGTTTTAATCAAAACTTAGGAGTTCATATCATTGATTACGAGCTTTTCAACACTATGTATTGCAAAAATTCATTTTTTTTTGTTCTTTTTACTCAGTTAAAAGTCCAACGGGTCCATTTTAAGGCCCATTTAGACCCCCTCGCCCGAAACCTCTACAAAAAGGACCGCAAAACAAGTTTTAATCAAAACTTAGGAGTTCATATCATTGATTACGAGCTTTTCAACACTATGTTTGCAAAAATTCATTTTTTTGTTCTTTTTACTCAGTTAAAAGTTCAACGGGTCCATTTTAAGGCCTATTTAGACCCGCTCGCCCGAAACCTCTACAAAAAGGACCGCTAAACAAGTTTTAAACAAAGTTTACGAGTTCATATAATTGATTACAAGCTTTTCAACACGATTATATAACAAAACTCAATTTCTGTATTTTTACTCAGTTTAAAGTCCAACGGGTCCATTTTACGGCCTATTTTGACCTGCTCGTCCGAAACCTCTACAAAAATGGCCGAAAAACAAGTTTTAATTAAAACTTAGGAGTTCATATCATTGATTACGATCTTTTTAACAATATTGTATTGCAAAAATTCATTTTTTTGTTCTTTTTACTCAGTTTAAAGTTCAGCGGGTCCATTTTACGGTTCATTTAGACCCGCTCGCCCGAAACCTCTACAAAAAGGACCGCAAAACAAGTTTTAATCAAAACTTAGGAGTTCATATCATTGATTACGAGCTTTTCAACTCTATTGTATTGCAAAAATTCAATTTCTGTTCTTTTTACTAATTTAAAAGTCCAACGAGTCCATTTTAAGGTCTATTTAGACCCGCTCGCCGGAAACCTCTACAAAAAGGACCGAAAAACAAGTTTTAATTAAACTTTAGAAGTTCATATAATTGATTATGAGCTTTTCAACAAGATTATATTGCAAAAACTCAATTTATGTATTTTTTACTAAGTTAAAAGTCCAACGGGTCACTTTTACGGCCCATTTAGACCCGCTCGTCCGAAAAATCTACAAAAAGGACCGCAAATAAATTTTTAACCAAAACTTAGGAGTTCATATCATTGGTTACGAGCTTTTCAACATTATTGTTTTGCAAAAATTCAATTTTTTTCTTCTAACTTAGTTAAAAGTTCAACGGGTCCATTTTAAGGCCCATTTAGACCCGCTCGCCCGAAACCACTACAAAAAGGACCGCAAAACAAGTTTTAATCAAAACATAGGACATCATATACTTGATTACGAGCTTTTCAACACTATTGTATTGCAAAAATTCAATTCCTGTTCTTTTTACTCAGTTAAAAGTCCAACGGGTCCATTTTAAGGCCCATTTAGACCCGCTCGCCTGAAACCTCTACAAAAAGGACCGAAAAACAAGTTTTAATCAAATTTTAGGGCTTCATATCATTGAATATGATCTTTTCAACACGATTATATTGCAAAAACTCAATTTTTGTACTTTCTACTCTGTTAATGTCCAATGGGTCCATTTTACAGCCCATTTAGACCCGCTCGTCCGAAACTTCTACAAAAATGACCGATAAACAAGTTTTAATCAAAATTTAGGAGTTTATATCATTGATTACGAGCTTTTCAACACGATTATATTACAAAAAATCAATTTATGTGCTTTTTACTCAGTTAAAAGTCCAACGGGTCCATTTTACGGCCCAGTTAGACCTGCTCGTCTGAAACCTCTATAAAAAGGACCGAAACATAAGTTTTAGTCAAAATTTAGGAGTTCATATCATTGATTACGAGCTTTTCAACACGATTGTATTGCAACAAATCAATTGATGTACTTTTTACTCAATTTAAAGTCCAACGGGTCCATTTTACGGCCCATTTAGACTCGCTCGTCCGAAACCTCCAAAAAATGGACCGCAAATCAAGTTTTAATCAAAACTTAGGACTTAATATCGTTGATTACGAGCTTTTAAACACTAATGTATCGCAAAAATTCAATTTTTGTTCTTTTTACTCAATTAAATGTCCAACGGGTCCATTTTAAGGCTCATTTAGACCCGCTCGCCCGAAACCACTATAAAAAGGACTGCAAAACAAGTTTTAATCAAAACTTAGGACTTCATATCGTTGATTACGAGCTTTTCAACACTATTTTATTGCAAAAAATCAATTTCTCTTCTTTGTACTCAGTTAAAAGTCCAACGGGCCCATTTTAAGGCCTATTTAGACCCGCTCGTCTGAAACCTCTACAAAAGGACCGAAAAACAGGTTTTAATAAAATTTTAGGAGTTCATATAATTGATTACGAGCTTTTCAACAAGTTTATATTGCAAAAACTCAATTTCTGTATTTTTTACTCAGTTAAAAGTCCAATGGGTCAAATTTATGGCCCATTTAGACTCGTTCGCCCAAAACCTCTACAAAAAGGACCGCAAAACAAGTTTTAATCAAAACATAGGAGTTCATATCATTGACTACGAGCTTTTCAACACTATTGTATTGCAAATTTTAATCTTTGTTCTTTTTACTTAGTTAAAAGTTCAACGTGTCTATTTTAAGGCTCATTTAGACCCGCTCGCCCGAAACCTCTACAAAAAGGACCGCAAAACAAGTTTTAATCAAAACTAAGGAGTTCATATCATCGATTACGAGCTTTTCAACACTAATGTATTGTAAAAATTCAATTTTTGTTCTTTTTACTCAGTTAAAAGTCGAACGGATCCATTTTAAGGCCCATTTAGACCCGCTCGCCCAAAACCTCTACAAAAAGAACTGCAAATCAAGTTTAATGAAAACTTAGGAGTTCATATCATTGATTAGGAGCTTTTCAACACTATTGTATTGAAAAAATTCTATTTCTGTTCTTTTAACCAAGTTAAAAGTCAAACGGGTCCATTTTAAGGCTCATTTAGACCCGCTCGCCCGAAACTTCTACAAAAAGGACCGAAAAACAAGTTTTAATCAAATTTTAGGAGTTCATATAATTGATTATGAGTTTTTTAACAAGATTGTATTGCAAATACTCAATTTTGGTATTTTTTACTCAGTTAAAGTGCAACGGGTCCATTTTACGGCCATTTAGACCCGCTCGCCCGAAACCTCTACAAAAAGGACCGCAACACAAGTTTTAATCAAAACTTAGGTGTTCATATCATTGATTACGAGCTTTTTAGCACTATTGTATTGTAAAAATTCAATTTTTGTTCTTCCGACTCAGTTAAAAGTCCAACGGGTCCATTTTAAGGCCCAATTAGGCCCGCTCGCCCGAAACCACTACAAAAAGGACCGCAAAACAAGTTTTAATCAAAACTTAGGACTTCATATCGTTGATTACGAGCTTTTCAACACTATTGTATTGCAAAAAATCAATTCATGTTCTTTTTACTCAATTAAAAGTCCAACGGGTCCATTTTAAGGCCCATTTAGACCCGCTCGCACGAAACCTCTACAAAAAGGACCGAAAAACAAGTTTTGATCAAATTTTAAGATTTCATATAATTGAATACAAGCTTTTCAACACGATTATATTGCAAAAACTCAATTTCTGTATTTTTTACTCAGTTAAAAGTCCAACGGGTACATTTTGAGGCCTATTTAGCCCGCTCGCCCAAAACCTCTACAAAAATGACCGAAAAACAAGTTTTAATCAAATTTTAGGAGTTCATATAATTGATTAAGAGCTTTTCAAGCAAAAACTCAGTTTCTATATTTTTTACTTAGTTAAAAGTCCGATGAGTCCATTTTACGGCCCATTTAGACTCGCTCGCATGAAACCTCTACAAAAAGGACCGCAAAACAAGTTTTAATCAAAACGAAGGAGTTCATATCATTGATTACAAGCTTTTCAACACTATTGTATTGCAAAAATTCAATTTTTGTTCTTCTTACTCTGTTACAAGTCCAACGAGTCCATTTTAAGGCCCATTTAGACCCGCTCGCCCGAAACCACTACAAAAAGGACCGCAAAATAGGTTTTAATCAAAACTTAGGACTTCATATCGTTGATTACGAGCTTTTCAACACTATTTTATTGCAAAACTTCAATTTTTGTTCTTTTTACTAAGTTAAAAGTCCAACGGGTCCATTTTAAGGCCCATTTAGAGTCGCACGCCCGAAACCTCTACAAAAAGGACAGAAAAACAAGTTTTAATCAAATTTTAGGACTTCATATCATTGATTACGATCTTTTCAACACTATTATATTGCAAAAAATCAATTTATGTGCTTTTTACTCAGTTAAAAGTCCAACAGGTCTATTTTACGGCCCATTTAGACCTGCTCGTCCGAAATCTCTATATAAAGGACCGAAAACAAGTTTTAATCAAAATTTAGGAGTTCATATCATTGATTACGAGCTTTTCAACATGATTGTATTGCAAAAAATCAATTTATGTGCTTTTTACTTAGTTAAAAGTCCAATGGGTCCATTTTACGGTCCATTTAGACCTGCTCGTCTGAAACCTCTACAAAAAGGGCTGGAAAACATTTTTTAATCAAATTTTAGGAGTTCATATCATTGATTACGATCTTTTCATCATGATTATACTGCAAAAACTCAATTTATGTACTTTTTACTCAATTTAAAGTACAACGGGTCTATTCTACGACTCATTTTGAACTGCTCGTCCGAAACCTCTACAAAAAGGACCGCAAAACAAGTTTTAATCAAAACTTAGGAGTTCATGTCATTGATTATAAGATTTTCAACACTATTGTATGCAAAAATTAAATTTTTGTTCTTCTTACTTAGTTAAAAGTTCAACGGGTCAATTTTAAGGCCCATTTAGACCCGCTCGCCTGAAACCTCTACAAAAAGGACCGAAAAACAAGTTTTAATCAAATTTTAGGACTTCTTATCATTGATTACGATCTTTTCAACACTATTGTATTGCAAAAATTCAATTCATGTTCTTTTTAATCAGTTAAAAGTCCAACGGGTCAATTTTAATCCCATTTAGACCCGCACGCCCGAAACCTCTACCAAAAGGACAAAAAAACAAGTTTTAATCAAATTTTAGGACTTCATATCATTGATTAAGATCTTTTCAACACTATTAAATTGCAAAAACTCAATTTTTGTACTTTTTACTCAGTTTAAAGTCCAAGAGGTCCATTTTACGGCCCATTTTGACCTGCTGGTCCGAAACCTCTACAAAAAGGACCGCAAAACAAGTTTTAATCAAAACTTAGGAGTTCATATCATTGATTACGAGATTTTTAACACTATTGTATTGAAAAAATTCATTTTTTGTTCTTTTTACTCTGTTAAAAGTCCAACGGATCCATTTTAATGCCCATTTAGACCCGCTCGCCCGATACCTCTACAAAAAGGACCGCAAAACAAGTTTTAAATAAATTTTAGGAGTTCATATAATTGATTACGAGGTTTTCAACATGATTATATTACAAAATCTCAATTTCTGTATTTTTTTACTTAGTTTAAAGTCCAACGGGTCCATTTTGCGGCTCATTTAGACCCGCTCGCCCGACACCTCTAGAAAAAGGACTGCAAAACAAGTTTTAATCAAAACTTAGGAGTTCATATCATTGATTACAAGCTTTTCAACTCTATTGTATTGCAAAAATTCAATTTCTGTTCTTTTTACTAATTTAAAAGTCCAACGAGTCCATTTTAAGGTCTATTTAGACCCGCTCGCCGGAAACCTCTACAAAAGGACCGAAAAACAAGTTTTAATCAAATTTTAGAAGTTTATATAATTGATTATAAGCTTTTCAACAAGATTATATTGCAAAATCTCAATTTCGATATTTTTTACTTAGTTTAAAGTCCAACGGGTCCATTTTACGGTCTATTTAGACCCGCTTGCCCGAAACCTCTACAAAAAGGACCGCAAAACAAGTTTTAATTAAAACTTAGGAGTTCATCTCACTGATTACGAGCTTTTCAACAGTAATGTATTGCAAAAATTCAGTTTTTGTTCTTTTTACTCAATTAAAAGTCCAACGGGTCCATTTTAAGGCCCATTTAGACCCGCTCGCCCGAAACCATTACAAAAAGGACCGCAAACAAGTTTTACTCAACACTTAGGACTTCATATAGTTGATTACGAGCTTTTCAACAATATTTTATTGCAAAAAATCAATTTCTGTTCTTTTTACTTAGTTAAAAGTCTAACGGGTCTATTTTAAGGCCCATATAGACCCGCTCGCCCGAAACCTCTACAACAAGGACCGCAAAACAAGTTTTTATCAAAACTTAGGAGTTCATGTCATTGATTACGAGCTTTTCAACACTATTGTATTGCAAAAATTCAATTTTTGTTCTTCTTACTTAGTTAAAAGTTCAACGGGTCAATTTTAAGGCCCATTTAGACCTACTCGCCTGAAACCTCTACAAAAAGGACCAAAAAACAAGTTTTAATCAAATTATAGGACGTCTTATCATTGATTACGATCTTTTCAACACTATTGTATTGCAAAAATTCAATTCATGTTCTTTTTACTCAGTTAAAAGTCCAACGGGTCAATTTTAATCCCATTTAGACCTGCACGCCCGAAACCTCAACAAAAAGGACCGAAAAACAAGTTTTAATCAAATTTTAGGACTTCATATCATTGATTACGATCTTTTCAACACTATTATATTGCAAAAACTCAATTTTTGTACTTTTTACTCAGTTTAAAGTCCAATGGGTCCATTTTACGGCCCATTTAGACCCGCTCGTCCGAAACTTTTACAAAAAGGCCCGAAAAACAAGTTTTAATCAAAATTTAGGAGTTCATATCATTGATTACGAGCTTTTCAACACGATTATATTGTAAAAAATCAATTTAAGTGCTTTTTACTCAGTTAAAAGTCCAACGGGTCCATCTTACGGCCCATTTAGACCTGCTCGTCTGAAATCTCTAAAAAAAGGACCGAAAAACAAGTTTTAATCAAAATTTAGGAGTTCATATCATTGATTACGAGCTTTTCAACATTATTGTATTGCAAAAAATCAATTTATGTGCTTTTTACTTAGTTAAAAGTCCAACGAGTCCATTTTACAGCCCATTTAGACCTGCTCGTCTGAAACCTCTACAAAAAGGGCTGGAAAACATGTTTAAATCAAATTTTAGGAGTTCATATCATTGATTACGATTCTTTCATCATGATTATACGGCAAAAACTCAATTTATGTACTTTTTACTCAATTTAAAGTCCAACGGGTCTATTTTACGGCCCATTTTGACCTGCTCGTCCGAAACCTCTACAAAAGGACCGCAAAACAAGTTTTAATCAAAACTTAGGAGTTCATATCATTGATTACGAGATTTTTAACACTATTGAATTGCAAAAATTCATTTTTTGTTCTTTTTACTCTGTTAAAAGTCCAACGGATCCATTTTAATGCCCATTTAGACCCGCTCGCCCGAAACCTCTACAAAAAGGACCGCAAAACAAGTTTTAATCAAATTTTAGGAGTTCATATAATTGATTACGAGGTTTTCAACACGATTATATTACAAAAAGTCAATTTCTGTATTTTTTTATCAGTTTAAAGTCCAACGGGTCCATTTTGCGGCTCATTTAGACCCGCTCGCCCGACACCTCTAGAAAAAGGACTGCAAAACAAGTTTTAATCAAAACTTAGGAGTTCATATCATTGATTACGAGCTTTTCAACTCTATTGTATTTCAAAAATTCAATTTCTGTTCTTTTTACTAATTTAAAAGTCCAACGAGTCCATTTTAAGGTCTATTTAGACCCGCTCGCCGGAAACCTCTACAAAAAGGACCGAAAAACAAGTTTTAATCAAATTATAGAAGTTTATATAATTGATTATGAGCTTTTCAACAAGATTATATTGCAAAAACTCAATTTCGGTATTTTTTACTTAGTTTAAAGTCCAACGGGTCCATTTTACGGTCTATTTAGACCCGCTTGCCCGAAACCTCTACAAAAAGGACCGCAAAACAAGTTTTAATTAAAACTTAGGAGTTCATCTCACTGATTACGAGCTTTTCAACAGTAATGTATTGCAAAAATTCAGTTTTTGTTCTTTTTACTCAATTAAAAGTCCAACGGGTCCATTTTAAGGCCCATTTAGACCCGTTCGCCCGAAACCACTACAAAAAGGACCGCAAACAAGTTTTACTCAACACTTAGGACTTCATATCGTTGATTATGAGCTTTTCAACACTATTTTATTGCAAAAAATCAATTTATGTTCTTTTTACTTAGTTAAAGGTCTAACGGGTCTATTTTAAGGCCCATTTAGACCCGCTCGCCCGAAATCTCTACAAAAAGGATCGCAAAACAAGTTTTTATCAAAACTTAGGAGTTCATGTCATTGATTACGAGCTTTTTCAACACTATTGTATTGAAAAAATTCAATTTTTGTTCTTCTTACTTAGTTAAAACTTCAACGGGTCAATTTTAAGGCCCATTTAGACCCGCTCGCCTGCAACCTCTACAAAGAGGACTGAAAAACAAGTTTTAATCAAATTTTAGGACTTCTCATCATCAATTACGATCTTTTCAACACTATTGTATTGCAAAAATTCAATTCATGTTCTTTTTGCTCAGTTAAAAGTCCAACGGGTCCATTTTAAGTCCCATTTAGACCCGCACGCACGAAACCTCTACAAAAAGGACAGGAAAACAAGTTTTAATCAAATTTTAGGACTTCATATCATTTATTACGATCTTTTCAACACTATTATATTGCAAAAACTCAATTTTTGTACTTTTTACTCAGTTTAAATTCATGGGTCCATTTTACGGCCCATTTAGACCCGCTCGTCCGAAACTTTTACAAAAAGGACCGAAAAACAAGTTTTAATCAAATTTTAGGAGTTCATATCATTGATTACGAGCTTTTCAACACGATTATATTGCAAAAAATCAATTTATGTGCTTTTTACTCAGTTAAAAGTCCAACGGGTCCATTTTACGGCCCATTTAGACCTGCTTGTCTGAAATCTCTATAAAAGGACCGAAAAACAAGTTTTAATCAAAATTTAGGAGTTCATATCATTGATTACTAGCTTCTCAACATGATTGTATTGCAAAAAAATCAATTTATGTGCGTTTTACTTAGTTAAAAGTCCAACGGGTCCATTTTACGGCCCATTTAGACCTGCTCGTCTGAAACCTCAACAAAAAGGGCTGTAAAACATGTTTTAATCAAATTTTAGGAGTTCATATCATTGATTACGATCTTTTCATCATGATTATACTGTAAAAACTCAATTTATGTACTTTTTACTCAATTTAAAGTCCAACGGGTCTATTTTACGGCCCCTTTTGACCTGCTCGTCTGAAACCTCTATAAAAAGGACCGAAAAACAAGTTTTAATCAAAACCTAGGAGTTCATGTCATTGATTACGAGCTTTTCAACACTATTGTATTGCAAAAATTCAATTTTTGTTCTTCTTACATAGTTAAAAGTTCAAGGGTCAATTTTAAGGCCCATTTAGACCCGCTCGCCTGAAACCTCTACAAAAAGGACCGAAAAACAAGTTTTAATCAAATTTTAGGACTTCTTATCATTGATTACGATCTTTTCAACACTATTGTATTTCAAAAATTCAATTCATGTTCTTTTTACTCAGTTAAAAGTCCAACGGGTCAATTTTAATCCCATTTAGACCCGCACGCCCGAAACCTCTACAAAAAGGACTGAAAAACAAGTTTTAATCAAATTTTAGGACTTCTTTTAACACTATTGTATTGCAAAAATTCAATTCATGGTCTTTTTACTCAGTTAAAAGTCCAACGGGTCAATTTTAATCCCATTTAGACCCGCACGCCCGAAACCTCTACAAAAAGGACTGAAAAACAAGTTTTAATCAAATTTTAGGACTTCTTTTTACACTATTGTATTGCAAAAATTCAATTGATGTTCTTTTTACTCAGTTAAAAGTCTAGATTATATTGCAGAAACTCAATTTTTGTACTTTTTACTCAGTTTAAAGTCCGATGGGTCCATTTTACGGCCCTTTTAGACCTGTTCGTCCGAAACCTCTATAAAAAGGACCAAAACACAAGTTTTAATCAAAATTTAAGAGTTCATATCATTGATTACGACCTTTTCAACACGATTGTATTGCAAAAACTCAATTTATGAATTTTTTACTAAGTTAAAATTCCAACGGGTCACTTTTACGGCGCATTTAGACCCGCTCATCCGAAAAATCTACAAAAAGGACCGCAAATAAATTTTTAATCAAAACTTAGGAATTTATATCATTGGTTACAAACTTTTCAACATTATTGTTTTGCAAAAATTCAATTTTTGTTCTTCTTACTTAGTTAAAAGTTCAACGGGTCAATTTTAAGGCCCATTTAGACCCACTCGCCCGAAACCACTACAAAAAGGATCGGAAAACAAGTTTTAATCAAAACTTAGGACTTCATATACTTGATTACGAGCTTTTCAACACTATTGTATTGCAAAAATTCAATTCTTGTTCTTTTTACTCAGTTAAAAGTCCAACGGGTCCATTTTAAGGCCCATTTAGACCCGCTCGCCGGAAACCTCTACAAAAAGGACCGAAAAACAAGTTTTAATCAAATTTTAGGACTTCAAATCATTGAATACGATCTTTTTAACACGATTATATTGCAAAAAATCAATTTATGTTCTTTTTACTCAGTTAAAAGTCCAACGGGTCCATTTTACGGCCCTCTTAGACCTGCTCGTCCGAAACCTCTATAAAAAGTACCGAAACACAAGTTTTAATCAAAATTTAGGAGTTCATATCATTGATTACGAGGTTTTCAACACTATTTTATTGCAACAAATCAATTGATGTACTTTTTACTCAATTTAAAGTCCAACGGGTCCATTTTACGGCCCATTTAGACCCGCTCGTCCGAAACCTCCACAAAATGGACCGCAAATCAAGTTTTAATCAAAACTTAGGACTTAATATCGTTGATTACGAGCTTTTAAACACTATTGTATTGCAAAAATTCAATTTTTGTTCTTCTTACTCAGTTAAAAGTCCGACGAGTCCAGTTTATGGCCCATTTAGACCCGCTCGCTCGAAACCACTACAAAAGGGGCCGCAAAACAAGTTTTAATCAAAACTTAGGACTTCATATCGTTGATTACGAGCTTTTCATCACTATTGCATTGCAAAAAATCAATTCACGTTCTTTTTACTCAGTTAAAAATCCAACGGGTCAATTTTAAGGCCCATTAAGACCTGCTCGCCCGAAACCTCTATAAAAAGGACCGAAAAACAAGTTTTAATCAAATTTTAAGATTTCATATAATTCATTACGAGCTTTTCAACACGATTATATTGCAAAAATTCAATTTCTGTATTTTTTACTTAGTTAAAAGTCCAACGGGTCTATTTTAAGGCCCATTTAGACCCGCTCGCCCGAAACCACTACAAAAGGACGACAAAACAAGTTTTAATCAAAACTTAGAAGTTCACTGATTACGAGCTTTTTAACACTATGTGTTGTAAAAATTCATTTTTTTTGTTCTTTTTACTCAGTTAAAAGTCCAACGGGTCCATTTTAAGGCCCATTTAGACCCGCTCGCCCGAAACCTCTACAAAAAGGACCACAAAACAAGTATTAATCAAAACTTAGAAGTTCATATCATTGATTACGAGCTTTTCAACACTATGTACTGCAAAAATTCATTTTTTTTGTTCTTTTTACTCAATTAAAAGTTCAACGGGTCCATTTTAATGCTCATTTAGACCCGCTCGCCCGAAACATCTACAAAAAGGATCGCTAAACAAGTTTTAAACAAATTTTACGAGTTCATATAATTGATTACGAGCTTTTCAACACGATTATATTACAAAATTCAATTTTTGTATTTTTTACTCAGTTTAAAGTCGAACGGGTCCATTTTACGGCCTATTTTGACCTGCTCGTCCGAAACCTCTACAAAAAGGACCGCAAAACAAGTTTTAATCAAAACTTAGGAGTTCATATCATTGATTACCAGCTTTTCAACTCAATTGTATTGCAAAAATTCAATTTCTGTTCTTTTTACTCAGTTTAAAGTCCAACGGGTCCATTTTGCGGCTCATTTAGACCCGCTCGCCCGACACCTCTAGAAAAAGGACTGTAAAACAAATTTTAATCAAAACTTAGGAGTTAAAATCATTGATTACGAGCTTTTCAACTCTATTGTATTGCAAAAATTCAATTTATGTTCTTTTGACTAATTTAAAAGTCCAACGAGTCCATTTTAAGGTCTATTTAGACCCGCTCGCCGGAAACCTCTACAAAAAGGACCGAAAAACAAGTTTTAATTAAACTTTAGAAGTTCATATAATTGATTATGAGCTTTTCAACAAGATTATATTGCAAAAACTCAATTTATGTATTTTTTACTAAGTTAAAAGTCCAACGGGTCACTTTTACGGCCCCTTTAGACCCGCTCGTCCGAAAAATCTACAAAAAGGACCGCAAATAAATTTTTAATCAAAACTTAGGAGTTCATATCATTGGTTACGAGCTTTTCAACATTACTGTTTTGCAAAAATTCAATTTTTGTTCTTCTTACTTAGTTAAAAGTCCAACGAGTCCAGTTTAAGGCCCATTTAGACCCACTCGCTCGAAACCACAACAAAAAGGACCGCAAAACAAGTTTTAATTAAACATTAGAAGTTCATATAATTGATTATGAGCTTTTCAACAAGATTATATTGCAAAAACTCAATTTATGTATTTTTTACTAAGTTAAAAGTCCAACGGGTCACTTTTACGGCCCTTTTAGACCCGCTCGTCCGAAAAATCAACAAAAAGGACCGCAAAACAAGTTTTAATCAAAACTTAGGACTTCATATCGTTTATTACGAGCTTTTCGACACTATTGTATTGCAAAAAATCAATTCATGTTCTTTTTACTCAGTTAAAAGTCCAACGGGTCCATTTTAAGGCCCATTTAGACCCGCTCGCCCGAAACCTCTACAAAAAGGACCGCAAAATAATTTTTAATCAAATTTTAGGACTTCTTTTAACACTATTGTATTGCAAAAATTCAATTCATGTTCTTTTTACTCAGTTAAAAGTCCAGATTATATTGCAAAAACTCAATTTTTGTACTTTTTACTCAGTTTAAAGTCCGATGGGTCCATTTTACGGCCCTTTTAGACCTGCTCGTCCGAAACCTCTATAAAAAGGACCAAAACACAAGTTTTAATCAAAATTTAAGAGTTCATATCATTGATTACGACCTTTTCAACACGATTGTATTGCAACAAATCAATTTATGTACTTTTTACTCAATTTAAAGTCAACCGGGTCCATTTTACGGCAGATTTAGACCCGCTCGTCCGAAACCTCCACAAAAAGGACCGCAAATCAAGTTTAAATCAAAACTTAGGACTTAATATCGTTGATTACGAGCTTTTCAACACTGATGTGTCGCAAAAATTCAATTTTTGTTCTTTTTACTCAGTTAAAAGTCCAACGGGTCCATTTTAAGGCGCATTTAGACCCGCTCGTCCGAAACCTATACAAAAAGGACCGAAAAAAAGTTTTAATCAAATTCTAGGAGTTCATATCATTGATTACGAGCTTTTCAACACGATTATATTGCAAAAAATCAATTTCTATATTTTTTACTCAGTTAAAAGTCCAACGGGTCCATTTTAAGGCCTATTTAGACCCGCTCCCCCGAAACCTCTACAAAAGGACCGAAAAATAGGTTTTAATCAAATTTTAGGAGTTCATATAATTGATTACGAGATTTTAACCAAGATTATATTGCAATTACTCAATTTTGGTATTTTTTACTCAGTTAAAAGTCCAACGGGTCGTTTTTACGTACCTTTTAGACCCGCTCGCCCGAAACCTCTACAAAAAGGACCGCAAAATAAGTTTTAATCAATACTTAGGAGTTCATATCATTGATTACGAGCTTTTCAACACTATTGTGTTGCAAAAATTCAATTTTTATTCTTTTTACTTAGTTTAAAGTCCAACGGGTCCATTTTACGGCCTATTTAGACCTGCTCGCCCGAAACCACTACAAAAAGGTCCGCAAAACAAGTTTTAATCAAAACTTAGGACTTCATAACGTTGATTACAAGATTTTCAACAAGATTATATTGCAAAAACTCAATTTCGGTATTTTTTTATTATTTTAAAGTCCAACGGGTCTATTTTACGGCCCATTTAGACCCGCTCGCCCGAAACCTCTACAAAAAGGACCGCAAAACAAGTTTTAATCAAAACTTAGGAGTTCATATAATTGATTACGTGCTTTTCAACACTATTGTATTGCAAAAATTCAATTTTTGTTCTTCTTACTCGGTTAAAAGTCCAACGAGTCCAGTTTAAGGCTCATTTAGTCCCGCTCGCCCGGAACCACTACAAAAAGGACCGCAAAACAAGTTTTAATCATAACTTAGGACTTCATATCTTTGATTATGAGCTTTTCAACACTATTGTATTGCAAAAAATCAATTCATGTTCTTTTTACTCAGTTAAAAGTCCAACGGGTCCATTTTAAGGCCTATTTAGACCCGTTCGCCCGAAACCTCTACAAAAAGGACCGAAAAACAAGTTTTAATCAAATTTTAAGATTTCATATAATTGATTACAAGCTTTTCAACACGATTATATTGCAAAAACTCAATTTTGTATTTTTTACTCAGTTAAAAGTCGAACGGGTACATTTTGAGGCCTATTTAGACCCGCTCGCCCAAAACCTCTACAAAAATGACCGAAAAACAAGTTTTAATCAAATTTTAGTTGTTGATATAATAGATTACGAGCTTTTCAACAAGATTATATTGCAAAAACTCAATTTCTATATTTTTTACTTAGTTAAAAGTCTAACGAGTCCATTTTACGGCCCATTTCGACCTGCTCGCACGAAACCTCTACAAAAAGGACCGCAAAACAAGTTTTAATCAAAACTAAGGAGTTCATATCAATGATTTTGAGCTTTTCAACACTATTGTATTTCAAAAATTCAATTTTTTATCTTCTTACTTAGTTAAAAGTTCAACGAGTCCATTTTAAGGCTCATTTAGACTTGCTCGCCCAAAACCACTAAAAAGAGGACCGCAAAACAATTTTAATCAAAACTTAGGACTTCATATCGTTGATTACGAGTTTTGCAACACTATTGTATTGCAAAAAATCAATTCACGTTCTTTTTACTCAGTTAAAAATCCAACGGGTCCATTTTAAGGCCCATTTAGACCCGCTCGCCCGAAACCTTAGGAGTTCATATCATTGATTACGAGTCCATTTTAAGGCTCGTTTAGACTTGCTCGCCCAAAACCACTAAAAAAAGGACCGCAAAACAAGTTTTAATCAAAACTTAGGAGTTCATATCATTGATTACGAGCTTTTCAACACAATTGTGTTGCAAAAATTCATTTTTTTGTTCTTTTTACTTAGTTAAAAGTCCAACGGGTCCATTTTAAGGCCTATTTAGACCCGCTCGCCCGAAACCTCTACAAAAAGGACCGCAAAACAAGTTTTAAACAAATTTTAGGAGTTATTTAATTGAATACGAGCTTTTCAACAAGATTATATTGCAAAAACTCAATTTCTATATTTTTTACTTAGTTAAAAGTCCAACGAGTCCATTTTACGACCCATTTCGACCCGCTCGCACGAAACCTCTATAAAAAGGACAGCAAAACAAGTTTTAATCAAAACTAAGGAGTTCATATCAATGATTTCGAGCTTTTCAACACTATTGTATTGCAAAAATGCAATTTTTGTTCTTCTTACTCAGTTAAAAGTTCAACGAGTCCATTTTAAGGCTAATTTAGACATGCTCGCCCGAAACCACTATAAAGAGGACCGCAAAACAATTTTTAATAAAAACTTAGGACTTCATATCGTTGATTACCAGTTTTTCAACACTATTGTATTGCAAAAAATCAATTCACGTTCTTTTTACTCAGTTAAAAATCCAACAGGTCCATTTTAAGGCCCATTTAGACCTCGCCCGAAACCTCTACAAAAATGACCGAAAAACAAGTTTTAATCAAATACTAGGAGTTCATATAATTGATTATGAGTTTTTCAACAAGATTATAATGCAAAACTCAATTTTTGTATTTTTTACTTAGTTAAAACTCCAACGAGTCCATTTTACGGCCCATTTACACCCGCTCGCACGAAACCTCTACAAAAAGGACCGCAAAACAAGTTTTAATCATAACTTAGGACTTCATATCGTTGATTACGAACTTTTCATCACTATTGTATTGCAAAAAATCAATTCATGTTCTTTTTACTCAGTTAAAAGTCCAACGGGTCCATTTTAAGGCCCATTTGGACCCGCTCGCACGAAACCTCTACAAAAAGGACCGCAAAACAAGTTTTAATCAAAACTTAGGAGTTCATATCATTGATTACGAGCTTTTCAACACTATTGTGTTGCAAAAATTCATTTTTTTGTTCTTTTTACTCAATTAAAAGTCTAACGGGTACTTTTTAAGGCCTATTTAGACCCGCTCGCCCGAAACCTCTACAAAAAGAACCGCAAAACAAGTTTTAAACAAATTTTAGGAGTTCATTTAATTGATTACGAGCTTTTCAACACGATTATATTACAAAAACTCAATTTATGTATTTTTTACTAAGTTTATAGTCCAACGGGTCCATTTTACTGCCCATTTAGACCCGCTCGCCCGAAACCTCTACAAAAAGGACCGCAAAACATGTTTTAATAAAAACTTAGGAGTTCATATCATTGATTACGAGCTTTTCAACTCTATTGTATTGCAAAAATTCAATTTATGTTCTTTTTATTCATTTAAAAGTCCAACGAGTCCATTTTAAGGCCTATTTAGACTCCCTCGCCGGAAACCTCTACAAAAAGAACCGAAAAACAAGTTTTAATAAAATTTCAGAAGTTCATATAATTGATTACGAGCTTTTCAACAAGATTATACTGTACAAACTCAATTTCGGTATTTTTTACTCAGTTTAAAGTCCAACGGGTCCATTTTACGGTCTATTTAGACCCGCCCGCCCGAAACCTCTACAAAAAGGACCACAAAACAAGTTTTAATCAAAACTTAGGAGTTAATATCACTGGTTACGAGCTTTTCAACATTATTGTATTGCAAAAATTCAATTTTTGTTCTTCTTACTCAGTTAAAAGTCCAACGAGTCCATTTTAAGTCCCATTTAGACCCGCTCGCCCGAAACCTCTACAAAAATGACCGAAAAACAAGTTTTAATCAAATACTAGGAGTTCATATAATTGATTATGAGTTTTTCAACAAGATTATAATGCAAAAACTCAATTTTTGTATTTTTTACTTAGTTAAAACTCCAACGAGTCCATTTTACGGCCCATTTACACCCGCTCGCACGAAACCTCTACAAGAAGGACCGCAAAACAAGTTTTAATCATAACTTAGGACTTCATATCATTGATTACGAACTTTTCATCACTATTGTATTGCAAAAAATCAATTCATGTTCTTTTTACTCATTTAAAAGTCCAACGGGTCCATTTTAAGGCCCATTTGGACCCGCTCGCACGAAACCTCTACAAAAAGGACCGCAAAACAAGTTTTAATCAAAACTTAGGAGTTCATATCATTGATTACGAGCTTTTCAACACTATTGTGTTGCAAAAATTCATTTTTTTGTTCTTTTTACTCAATTAAAAGTCTAACGGGTACTTTTTAAGGCCTATTTAGACCCGCTCCCCTGAAACCTCTACAAAAAGGACCGCAAAACAAGTTTTAATCAAACTTAGAAGTTCATATCATTGATTACGAGCTTTTCAAATGGATTGTATTGCAACAAATCAATTTATGTACTTTTTACTCAATTTAAAGTCCAACGGGTCCATTTTACGGCCCATTTAGACCCGCTCGTCCGAAACCTCCACAAAAGACCGCAAATCAAGTTTTAATCAAAAATTAGGACTTAATATCGTTGATTACGAGCTTTTCAACACTAATGTATCGCAAAAATTCAAATTTTGTTCTTTTTACACAATTAAAAGTCCAATGGGTCCATTTTAAGGCCTATTTAGACTCGCTCGCCCGAAACCACTACAAAAAGGATCGCAAAACAAGTTTTAATAAAAACTTAGGACTTCATATCTTTGATTACGAGTTTTTAACACTATTTTATTGCAAAAAATCAATTTCTATTCTTTTTACTCAGTTAAAAGTCCAACGAGTCAATTTTAAGGCCCATTTAGACCTGCTCGCCCGAAACCACTACAAAAAGGACCGCAAAACAAGTTTTAATCAAAACTTAGGAGTTCATATCGTTGATTACGAGCTTTTCAACACTACTGTATTGCAAAATTTCTATATTTGTTCTTTTTACTCAGTTAAACGTTCAACGAGTCTTTTTTTAGGCTTATTTAGACCCGCTCGCCCGAAACCTCTACAAAAAGAACCGCAAAACAAGTTTTAATCAAAACTAGGGAGTTCATATCATTGATTACGAGATTTTCAACACTAATGTATTGCAAAAATTCAATTTTTGTTCTTTTTACTCAGTTTAAAGTCCAACGGGCCCATTTAGACCTGCATGTCCGAAACCTCTACAAAAAGGACCGCAAATCAAGTTTAATTAAAACATAGGAGTTCATATCATTGATTACGAGCTTTTCAATACTATTGTATTGCAAAAATTCGATTTATCTTCTTTTAACCCAGTTAAAAGTCCAACGAGTCAATTTTAAGGCCCATTTAGAACAGCTCGTCCGAAACCTCTACAAAAAAGACCGCAAAACAAGTTTTAATCAAATTTTAGGATTTCATTTCATTGATTACGAGCTTTTCAACACTACTGTATAGCAAAAATTCAATTTTTGTTCTTTTTACTCAGTTAAAAGTCCAACTGGTCTATTTTAAGGCCCATTTAAACTCACTCGCCCGAAACCTCGATAAAAAGGACCGCAAAACAAGTTTTAATCAAAACTTAAGAGTTCATATCATTGATTACGAGCTTTTCAACACTAATGTATTGCAAAAATGCAATTTTGGTTCTTTTTACACAGTTAAAAGTCTAACGGGTCCAATTTAAGGCCCATTTAGACCCGCTGGCCCGAAACCACTACAAAAAGGACCGCAAAACAAGTTTTAATTAAAACTTAGGACTTCATATCGTTGATTACGAGCTTTTCAATACTATTTTATTGCAAAAAATCAATTTATTTTCTTTTTACTCTGTTAAAAGTCCAACGGGTCCATTTTAAGGCCCATTTAGACCCGCTCGCCTGAAACCTCTACAGAAAGGACCGAAAACAAGTTTTAATCAAATTTTAGGAGTTCATATAATTGAGTACGAGATTTTCAACACGATTATATTGCAAAAACTCAATATCTGTATTTTTTACTCAGTTAAAAGTCTAGTGGGTCCATTTTAAGGCCCATTTAGACCCGCTCGCCCGAAACCTCTACAAAAAGGACCGAAAAACAAGTTTTATTCAAACTTTAGGACATCATATCATTGATTACGATCTTTTCAACACGATTATATTGCAAAAACTCAAATTTTGTACTTTTTACTCAGTTTAAACTCCAACGGGTCCGTTTTACGGCCTATTTAGACCCGTTCGCCTAAAACCTCTACAAAAAGGACCGAAAAACAAGTTTTAATCAAAACTTAGGATTTCATATCATTGATTACGAGCTTATCAACAATAATGTATTGCAAAAATTCAGTTTTTGTTCTTCTTACTCAATTAAAAGTCCAATGGCTCCATTTTAAGGCCCATTTAGACCCGCTCGCCCGAAACCACTACAAAAAGGACCGCAAAACAAGTTTTAATCAACACTTAGGACTTCATATCGTTGATTACGAGCTTTTCAACACTATTTATTGCAAAAAATCAATTTCTGTTCTTTTTACTTAGTTAAAAGTCCAACGAGTCCATTTTAAGGCCCATTTAGACCCGCTCGCCCGAAACCTTTACAAAAAGGACCGAAAACGAGTTTTAATCAAATTTTAGGAGTTCATATAATTGATTACGAGCTTTTCAACACGATTATACTGAAAAAACTCAATTTCTGTATTTTTTACTCAGTTAAAAGTCCAACGGGTCCATTTTAAGGCCTATTTAGACTCGCTCTCCCGAAACCTCTACAAAAAAGACCGAAAACAGTTTTAATCAAATTTTAGGTGTTCATATAATTGATTACGAGCTTTTCAACAAAATTATATTGCAAAAACTCAATTTCTGTATTTTTTACTCAGTTAAAAGTCCATTTTACGGCCTATTTAGACTCGTTCGCCCGAAACCTCTACAAAAAGGACAGCAAAACAGGTTTTAATCAAAGCATAGGAGTTTATATCATTGATTACGACCTTTTCAACACTATTGTATTGAAAAATTCAATTTTTGTTCTTTTTACTTAGTTAAAAGTCCAACGGGTCTATTTTAAGGCCCATTTAAACCCGCTCGCCTGAAACCTCTACAAAAAGGACCGCAAAACAAGTTTTAATCAAAACTTAGGAGTTCATATCATTGATTACGAGCTTTTCAACACTAATGTATTGCAAAAATTCAGTTTTTGTTCTTTTTACTCAATTAAAAGTCTAACGGGTCCATTTTAAGGCCCATTTAGACCCGCTCGCCCGAAACCACTACAAAAAGGACCGCAAAACAAGTTTTAATCAAAACTTAGGACTTCATATCGTTGATTACGAGCTTTTCAACACTACTATATTGCAAAAAATCATTTTCTGTTCTTTTTACTTAGTTAAAAGTCCAACGGGTGGGATGGCTCTCATTCTCTCTCAACTTTTCCAGGTTCCTTTTTGGTTTTTGGCTTGGTCTCCTCTTTTCCCCCTTTTTCCGGTCGGTTTCATCCCTCTCTCTCTTCCACTTCCCCCCTACACGACACCTTTTCGTCTTCTTCCGAATTTGCAAGTGTTTCAATGAGACGACCATCACAAATTGGTTCCCTTGGATATTTGTTAGAGTTTGTTGAGGGTTATCCCACCCCGATATTTTTTTCAGATCATTTTTTTATTTACATTTTTCTCTGGTTTTTGCTTTTCCGGCCATTTTTTCTAACCATTTCTCTTTTTGCGAGGACTGGTCATATGCATCCCATCCCCATCTATCGTTCCACAAATCCTTTACCGGCTACGACACATCTGATGAAGGGGTCACTCTTGCTAGCAATCGTTTTACCTTCTCTGTCAATCTTCCATCGTTTCACCTGCTCTTAGGGTTTTTTCTAAAGCCCCTTTCTTTTTCAGATCTGGATCCTCCTTTCCCTGATCTGGTTTTTTCCTACCCTAATCTTTTTTTAATTTGCTTAATCTCTTATGTTTTTTTTCATTTTTAACATATTCTAACTCTATTTCCTTTCTGTTGTTGCGAGGTTCTCATCTTTTTTGTTCCATCCGTCTAGATTCTTTTTTTCTGCAGATTCCTTTAGAGAAGACGAACATGTCTTCCCCTTTATGGTCCCTTTCTGTGGTGTTTTTATTTCATTCCCGTTATTGATCTCATCGGATTCTCTCTGTTTCACAATCATCTTGGGTTTTTAATTTCTTTGCTTTTAGTTTCTCGATTTATCTTATTTTTTTGCTTTCTCGTTTTCTCTAGGTCTCCCTTTTGGCTGTCTATCCCATTCAAAGCCACATCATTTCCCCAGATCCATGGTTGTCTCTTCTCTGGGATGGTAACTCATTAACCTTTTACATCTTCTTACTCTTTGCTATTTTGCTTTATTTTTATTATCCGATCTACTGCCCTTTTTGTTTGTTTCCCTTGGTTTCAAGGGTTCTGTTCCTTTTCCCTTCTGTTCTTCCATTTATGATATCTATCTGTTATCTCAATACGCACTATATATCTGACTTTGGTTCTTTATATTATATTGATTGTTTCATATGTTTTCTCCCTCTCCGTTTGGCTATTTGTTGCCTCTTTTCTACGATTCTGTTAAATCTCCTGACTGTCTTTTATTTTGGTGATTTCCTCTGTACCTTTTTCCTACTAACAGTATGTATAACCTTTACCCCTTTATGCAATTTTTTCTTTTTCATGTCTCTTACATGCTTAATTATGCTCTTTTGCTATGTCATGTTATATCAACTTTTGTTTACCAATTTGTAACTGTTCTTTTTAGATCTTATTGTATGAATCTTCTGTTTCTTATATCTTGGTTCTCGGGCAACTATTTTCAATCCCTTCTTGGGAATTCTAATTCGACCCACCATGTGGGACTTTTTCATTCTCAAACCCTCTACCTGTTCTTAATACCATCTTCGATTTATATTGAATTACAGTCCATACATGCTTCTCTACACCTTTTCTTCATTTCCTCTATGATACTGAACTATTATCTCTGTGTGACCTACATGTATGATTTTAATTGTTTCATCCTTCTTCTCCCCATTCGCCTGTTTGTTTGCTGCTGCTCTACTATGATTTTATTAAGTTTCCTAAATCTCTTTTATCATTATGATTTCTTCTTTATCCTTGTTTCTTCTAACTGTTTGTATGCTTTTTATCTATCTATGATATTTGTTCTCTTATTTGTCTCCTGTATGCTTAATTCTGCTCTTTCACATTGTCATCTTGTATCCTCTTTAGGTTACCCTTTTGTATCGTTTCTCTCTAGCTCTCATTGTATGACCTATATGCCCTAGTTTTCAAGCCTTAACGTTCGATCCCTTCCAGGGAAATCTAATTCGACCCACCATGTGGGATTTCCTCCTTATTTACACATTCCCGCTAAACATACATACTCTGCTTCCTACATCTACCCTCTTACATGTCTCCAGTATGATTCACCTGATTTATATGCCTACTCTTCTACTCTTAATCATCCCTTTCGTTACCTATTTGGCAACATGGGATTTATATTGTTTACACACTGGCCCTCGGTTCCATCTATCACCTCGACTTTCAAACCTTTCCCATCTTCCTCTAATTTACAATTCTACTATGCATATAATATCAATACTAGCCACACGACTTTAATGCTTATTAGTATTTTCCCCTACACCTTTAAACCTTTTCCAATCCCCTCTACTTTTCTAAAACTATGTATCCTCTTTTATATACTAGTCTTTTGTGTTTAACTGCGTTATATACTTCCTATGAATGTTCCTTTTCAACTCTTTGTTATGTTTTAGCCTCCCTTCTGTCTGCTTTATGATGTATCAATGTTGTGATTTATTCATATTCCTTATTTTATCTCTATATTCTCGTTTGGCTAATTATTCTTGTTTCTTGTTTTTGCCTACTCATCTCTGCTTGCGTTACCAATCCAATGAGGGTTATCCACGAGCATCCTGGCCTCTTGTTCCACAACTCTGTAGCTCGATATTATTTTTTATTTTCTCATGGTCTGTATTAATTTTTTATTTATTTTCTTATATTTATTTCCCCCCAATTATTTGCTCTTTTGGTCTGTATTTAATTTCTTGCCCCTGCTCCTGCTTTCCCCTTGGGTTGTAATAATTTCTTCTCTTTGCCTTTATTTCCTGCTTTATTTTCTTTCTGTTTTTCCGTTATGCTCATTTACTTTTCTTATGATTATGTACTGCCATCATTGGTCTTTTTACTTTGCTGTTACTTCATGCCTGTCTGTATTATTTTTGTGATATTAACCATCAAATTACCTTTTTACTCTATACTAGATTTACTCACTACACCTCTTTTGGTGATCATTTTCAAGCCCTATTCAGGGATTCTATTACGACCACTTATTCAGTGGACCTACCCTACACACTCCTTGTCTTTCCTTTAAAAATCAAAACCTTTCGAAACCAACCTAAACTTCAGTTTTTCCTTTTCAATTTCTTTTACACAAACAATATAATTATTCTTATCACTTTAATTACAAAACATCCATTTTGCGGGCATTACCACTACTTTAATATGGAAATTATGACTATTGACTTTCTGTTGAGTTGATCGAACACTTGCAAATGGCCAAGAGGGGGGTGAACTGGCAATTAAAATTTTGGTGAAGAGAAAGATTGAAAATAAAAATGACACAAGGGGTTATAGTGGTTCAAGTTCTCCAAATGAACTCTACATCCACTACCTTAGTTCTCACTAAGGATTTTCAAACAATTCACTACTTTGAATTCGTCCCCTTTTCTTGGATGAGGAGGAAACCTTACAATTTCGATTAAGCTTTCTACCCAAAGCTTAATCCACTCAAATACAAAGAAAGATTTTGGTAAACTCAAATGTTTCCTCTCAAAGGATAATTGTCTACCCAATTACAATTTCAACAACCCCAAACACACAATACAAATTGACAATTTAAAACACACTAGAGTTGGGTACAAAAAAATTTGACTTTGAATAGCTCAAGGGTTTGGATTTTTTGATTTGATGATGCTTGAATATTGAATTGTTGTTGCTGACCTTCAAAGAGCTTCATTTTATACCTCCTCTATTAATTCTAGCCGTTTGGGTGGTTGGAAACATAAATGGAGCCGTTGGAACCCTCTCTTACCACCATAAATGCACTTCTGCAGCTATCCGTATCGGTACACGGGGAGCCGTATCGATACTATCTCAGAAAAGAAAGAGCCGTTGTGTGCAATAAATAAGGGGTGTCGATACGCACGTAAGCGTATCGGTACGGGGTATCGAAACGGGGGTTTGCCGTATTGATACCTTTTTCTCAACTTAGCTCACTGTCGATTTCTGTATCGGTACGAGGGTTTGGCGTATCGATACGGGTCAACGACCAATTTAAAATTTGGTTACCAACCAACTGACACCAACAGTCAAAATATTTAAACCGACTTGAATTTAAAAATCATTAAGTCCGTATCGATACGAGGGTTTATCGTATCGGTACGCCATTCAAACTCTTTGGACTTTTACGAAGGGGCGTATCGATACAGGTGAAGAGCGTATCGATACATGTTCCTCCAGTAGCCAACTTTGGTAAAAAGGTATCGATACGGATGGAAGCGTATCGATACATCTGGACGTTTTTCAATAGTTTGGCTTTGGAACACTTAGAAAAGATTTTGAGTTTGAGTTTTTCAAATCAGTTTTAAAGAGTTGGTAGTTTAAAACTTATTAAGGGACTTATAAAACAATTTTAATTTTTTCAAATTGATCCTTTAAAGATTTAATTATATCAAAATCAAACATAGGTTTTACAATCTCCCCTTTTTGATATAACAAAACTAAAACTTAAAATTTTTGACACTTTGAAAAAACTTTACAAAGTTAACTCCCCCTTAATATAAGCTTGGTAACTTTTGAGTTGAAATCAAAATTTTTGAAGTGTTGTGAGCTAGTTTATCTCCCCCTTTTTGTTAGATCAAAATTATTGAGACAATAGATAAGTGCATAAACATAGGCAAAGGTATAAATAAGGAACATTAATATTATTAATCATAGCATCAAACTTAAAAATCCAAACAAAAACAGAAAATCAAAGCATAGGTTTAAACATAAAGCAAACTTAGTCCTAAGAACATAAATCAAAGATGCATAAAATATAAAATCCTAAATGATATGCATGAGATGCAGGAAGAAACGTATAGGCATCATCTTCGTTGTCTTCATCATCTTCATCATCAACTCCCATCGGATCATTATCCCTCATGCTATTGTGCCACTCATCATGGAAAGCGGAGAGGGAAATATTCAGAGAATTATGACCGCTTTCAAGAGATGTGAGGCGATTCTCCATGCTCGTCATCCTTGTATCAAAAGTTGTTTCAAGGGCGGTAAGACGATTTCCCATGTCCGTGCGCAACCCGGTAAATTGCTCATTGAGGTATGTCATAAGAGCATCCATTGAGGCTTGAGGAGCTTGATCACCTTGAGGTTCTTCAAATACGGCTGCGGCCTCGGGTGGTAGCTCGGACAGACGTAACCAATTTCCATTAAAATAATGGAACTTACCCCGTGCAAGAGATCGCTCATCAATGGGATCGGTAAGGGGAGTTGGGTAGTCAAAAGAGCAATCAATATCCTTTTTCACAGAGAAATAACTTAAGGCCGTACCGTAGGTGAAAGAGGTGACGAGAGATGTGTGACGATTTTGCACAAGATAGACGATCTCCGCGAACATGATTCGAGCAAGGTTAGGACGCTTTCGCTCACGGAAGCAACGGATCCAAAAATCATCCACTTGAAGGATGGTAGAGTATTTTCCTTCGGAGGGACGAAACCACCAAGACACCATCAAATGGAGGATCCGATCTTGAGCATTTAGGGCGGTCACGGAGCCACTAAGAACATGCCCCAAAGCATTCTCATCATCAAGGCCTTCATCCTCTAATTTAAAGACTTCACAAATAGATTTGACATCAAGGATGAATTTTTTTCCATGAGATAAGAGCTAATGGCGACAACTTCCCCATTGCAAGAAACACATTTGGCATTAGTGTAGAAAATCAAAACCAAAAGACGATAATAAAAACCGGGAATAGATAGAAAATCCATGAAATTCCAACGACGAAGCAAAGGAAGATATTCAAATTTAAAGCGCTCCGAGTCGAGAAAAGGAATGGATATTACCCTTTCCGCACGAATCTTATAATTCTCGAATTGACGAAAGTATGTGAGACCCGCGGGAGTTTCAAAGGATTGTTCATAGATGGAAGTGTAGTTCGGACGTGCAACCATTCCAAGATTGGATGATTCACCGGTTTGAGAAACCCTTGATCGCTTCCTCGATTCCTTTGGTGCCATGATCTAAAAGAGAAATCATGCATAAAGATTTCTTCAATTTTGGTTAAGAACCAAGGTAAAAAAAAATTTAAAAAGATTTAAAAAAATTTGGAAGAACAAAAGTTTTGTTAAGAAAAATATGAATAATAAAAACAAAATCAAAACAAAAACACAAAAAAAAATTGAAAAGGAAAAAGAAAGAAAAATTTACCTTGATAGAAACTTGAGAGATTGAAGAAAATTCTAGCACAATTGTGATGAGAAGGAGCTTAAAGCTTTGCTTGATTGAAAAACTCTTTTAGATTTTGAGTTGTGGTGTGAAAATATGAGGGAGGAAGAGCCCTTTTATAGGCAAAAACGGCTAGGGTTTTTAGGGTTTGAAGAATTTTAGTTTTGGTAAAAGTTAAAGACTTTAAATGCCAAATTAAAAGCTGTCTGCGCAATCGAGTATCGATACGGGGGTAGAAACGTCATTTCCTTAAAAATGCTCGTTGGAGAATTGTATCGAAACGGATGAGGTCCGTATCGAAACGATTTAAATCTCGTATTGATACGGGTTTAATCGTATCGATACCCGTTTATGCAAAATGAATTATGGGAATCTGAATGAAGAACACGTATCGATACGCGTAGATCTGTATCGATACCCTATGCCAAGAAATGCATCTTTAGTCCTAAAGAACAACCATAAGCTCGATTTTAGCATCTCCTAAAGGTATGCAAATGATGAATGAACAGTTCTAAGCATATTTTAATAGAAGCATACTCCCACTAACTATAAGCATGAATATTTTCAAGAGTTACAACACATAAACATGCAATTTCACAAAATCAAGCATTTTTAAGCACAAAGAGGTCCTAAAAGGTCAAGATAGGCTAGCTATACCTAACTCTCTCCTAGGGGACCAAAAACGCTATTTATCTAAAGGTTTTGTAAATATATCCGCTAATTGGTTCAAGGTGTCAACATATTCAATAACAACATCATTTTTCAAAACATGATCTCTAATAAAATGATGTCGAATTTCTATGTGTTTAGTTCTAGAATGTTGGATGGGATTCTTAGTAAGACAAATGGCACTTGTGTTGTCACACTTAAGGGGTATGGTTTCTACTTCAACACCATAATCTAAGAGTTGTTGCTTCATCCAAAGGACTTGAGCACAACAACTCCCTAAGGATATGTACTCCGCTTCGGTGGTAGATAAGGCTACGCTATTTTATTTCTTAGAGAACCAAGATACGAGCATACTACCTAAGAATTGACATGTCCCGGAAGTACTTTTCCTATCTATCTTACATCCCCCATAATCCGCATCCGAATAAGCATGAAGGCTAAAGGAAGAATCTTTAGGATACCAAAGGCCTAAAGTAGGTGTGTCTCTAAGGTATCTAAAAATTCTCTTAATGGCAACTAGGTGTGATTCTCTAGGACTAGCTTGAAACCTAGCACACAAGCAAACACTAAACATGATATCCGGTCTACTTGCGGTAAGGTAAAGCAAAGAACCTATCATGGATCTATAAAGCTTAGAATCAACACACTTACCTCCTTCATCTTTGTCAAGCTTTATGGAAGAACTCATAGGAGTGGCTTGAGGCTTTGCATTCTCTAAGCCAAATTTTTTGAGCATATCATTCACGTACTTAGCTTGATTTATGAAGGTGCCATCTTTCCTTTGTTTGATTTGGAGTCCCAAAAAGAATGAGAGCTCCCCCATCATACTCATCTCGAACTCACCTTGCATTAGCTTAGAAAATTCTTTACAATAACACTCATTAGTAGAACCAAAAATGATATAATCAACATAAATTTGAACTACTAAGATGTCATTGTTATATCTTTTTATGAAGAGTGTTGTATCCACCTTTCCTTTTTCAAAACCCTTTTCAATTAAGAAATTTGAAAGTCTCTCATACCAAGCTCTAGGAGCTTGTTTTAAACCATAGAGAGCTTTTGTTAGTTTAAACACATGGTTTGGAAATTTTGAATCCTCAAAACCCGGTGGTTGTTCAACATACACCTCTTCATTTATAAAACCATTTAAAAAGGCACTTTTTACATCCATTTGAAAAAGCTTGAAATTATGATAACATGCAAATGCAAGCAACATCCTAATGGCTTCCATCCTAGCTACGGGTGCATAAGTCTCATCAAAATCAATTCTCTCTTCTTGTGTATAACCTTGAGCAACAATCCTAGCCTTGTTTCTCACTATGTTACCACTTTCATCTAATTTATTCCTAAAAACCCATTTAGTTCCTATAGTAGATTGATCATTAGGCCTTTCAACTAATGTCCAAACATTACTCCTCTCAAATTGATTTAATTCCTCTTGCATGGCCAAAATCCAAAAATCATCTTTTAAAGCTTCTTTAATATTTTTAGGCTCAATGCATGAAAGAAATGCAACATGATTCATTAATTTGAGAGAGGATCTAGTAGTTACCCCCTTGGATGGATCACCCAAGATTTCACCACCTTTGACATAGTTTAACTCCCTTGGGTAAGATACCTCCCTTTCCTCAAGAGCCAAGTCCTTCAAGGCTTCAAGAGGTGGATCTTGTGAGTCCTCATCTTTGGTTGGAATCTCATCCACCTTTGACGTTTGTCCTCCATCAATGGCATCAATGATTCCTACATCATCATCATCACAAGATTCCTTCCTCGGAAGGAGGTTATAATCGAAAACAACATGTATTGACTCTTCAACAACTAGAGTTCTTTTGTTAAATACACGATAGGCTTTAGAGTTTAAAGAATACCCTAAGAAAATAGCTTCATCACTTTTAGCATCAAATTTACCTAAGTTTTCTTTACCGTTATTCAAAACAATACACTTGCAACCAAAAGGATGAAAATAGCTAATGTTAGGCTTCTTAGATTTTAAAATCTCATAAGGTGTTTTCTTCAAAATTGGCCTAATCATTACTCGATTTATAATATAGCAAGCGGTATTTGTGGCTTCCGCCCAAAATTATTTAGGTAAATTATTTTCGCAAAGCATGGTTCTAGCCATTTCTTCTAAAGTTCGATTTTTCCTCTCAACTACCCCATTTTGTTGAGGAGTGCGAGGTGCCGAAAAATTGTGGCTAATCCCATTTTCATTTAAAAACTCATCGAAACCTAGATTTTGAAATTCGGTTCCATGATCACTTCTAATGTGAGAAATCTTAAGTTCAAGATCATTTTGAGTTATTTTAGAAAATGTGATGAATTTTTCTAAAGCCTCATCCTTTGTACTTAAGAATAGAACCCAAGTATACCTAGAGTAGTCATCTACAAGCACAAAAGCATATGATTTTCCACCCAAGCTCATTGTTCTAATAGGCCCAAAAAGATCCATATGAATTAATTGCAGACATCTACAAGTAGACACAACATTTATGGATTTAAAAGAACTTCTATGTTGTTTACCCTTTAAACATGCATCACAAATTTTATCATTTGAAAATTTAAGTTTGGGTAAACCTCTAACTAGATTAAGGGAAATTAATTTTTCTAAGACACTCATGCTAGCATGTCCTAATTTTCTATGCCAAAGCCAAGAGTCATGTTCATCATGTGCAACTAAGCATGTATGTGATGAATGAATGTCTTCTAGATGCACCATGTAAATTTTTCCTATGCGATGACCAATGAGTATTAGTTGATTTGTTTTAATGTTTACAATTTGCAACCACTTTTATCAAATATAACATTAAAACCCTTGTCACACAATTGACTAATACTCAACAAATTATGCTTAAGACCGTTGACATACAAAACATTTTCAATGAAAATAGAAGAGTGATTACCAATGGAGCCTATTCCTTCAATGTGGCCTTTGGAGTTGTCACCAAACGTCACCACTCCACCAACTTTAGGCTTTAGTTCCACAAATCGACTCTTGTCACCAGTCATGTGTCTTGAGCATCCACTATCAAGGTACCAAGAATTTTTGCTTGAAGCTTTAGCCTTGTAGCAATGCTCCCCCTACAAACAAAGAAATTAGGCCTTGATTTTTGGTACCCAAATCATTTTGGGTCCATGAGTGTTAGCCTTCAACATTTTGGTTCCCTTAGGAATCCAAGAAGCAATAGCATTCATATCATTGGAAATAATGAGTTCCTTATGAACCCAAAGACTCCTAACTCTTTGACCTCTAGATTGCTTATTAAAATTTCTTTGTTTAGGTATAAAAGGTTTTCTTTTTACATATTGGGATTTAGAATGATTTCCTTTTTCAAAATTATTTTTCCCAATAGCAATAGATGTTTTAAGATTATCCACTTCCTTTGTGTGATAATCTTGAAAATCGGAATGAATTTTTTCAAGCTCAAGATTTTTTGTTTTAAGATCATTTGAAAGATTTACTAAAAACAAAACCTTCTTTTCCAATTCGGAGTTAGCTTTAGAAAATGTCTCATTTTGATTTTTCAAATCGGAAATGATTTTCTTGTTTTTCAAAATGGATTCTTTGTATTTTCCTACTAACTCATCATACACTTCTTGCAATTCATCATAAGCATCTTGAAGTTCATCAATAGTAAAATCGAAATTGGATAAGTTAGAGTTTACCTTAGGTTCGTCATCAATGGCCATGAGACATAGATTGGCCACTTCCTCCTCTTCCTCGGATGACTCATCGTCACTCCAAGTAGCTATTTGTGCTTTGAGCTTGTTCTTCTTCCCAAAGCTTTTCTTTTTCAATTGAGGACACTCGGAATGGATGTGACCCGGTTTCTTGCATTCATAACAAGTAATTTGGTCCTTCTCCTCTTCCTTGCTTTTACTCTTGAAGTCTCCCTTTCTAATGAATTTTTTTCCACGATTTGACTTCATGAATCGAGTAAAACGTTTGGCCAACATAGCCATCTCCTCATCTTCATCCTCACTAGAATCGCTTTCTTGATGTGAAGTTTTAGTGCGATTCCCACTTTCTTCTTCTCAACTTCCTTCTTCTCCACTATCTTCTTCTCTTGTTCTCTTTCCTTCCTCATAATCTCATGTGTGAGTAGAGATCCACACCGAATTCTTCTTCGATGGCGACAAAGGTAAACCAGACACAAAATCTATGGTAATCCTTTCCCACTTCCACTCAGGAATCCTCAACGGTTGCAACAACCCAGAAGGAAACTGATGCTCAGCCTTAACTCGCTGACAAACCATGCACTTGCTCACATACTCAACAACATTCTTCTTCAAACCCACCCAATAGTACTCATCTCTAAGATCACGATACATCTTTGTACTACCAGGGTGCATAGCAAAAGGACTACTATGAGCTTCAGTCAGAATAGCACGCCTCAACTCAGCATCATTGGGCACTACTATCCGACTCCCAAAACATAAAACTCCATCATCATTAAAGCAGAAATCTGATGGCCTATCCTCAGCAATATCCTGAACATGTGGCACCAAGGAATCATCCAACAGCTGCTTATCCTTAATCAACTGAACAAAGGATGGTTTCACTTGCAACTCAGCCACAAGACCGCCATCCCGCGAAATGCTCAAGCTAGCAAACATAACCCTCAACTCCACTGCCACTTTCCTACTCAAAGCATCTGCTACAACATTAGCTTTGCCCGGATGGTACTCGATCGTTAGATCGTAATCTTTAAGCAACTCCACCCAACGTCGTTGCCTAAGATTCAACTCTTTCTGAGACATCAGATACTTCAAACTCTTGTGATCTGTGTACACCGTACACTTCTCACCGTACAGGTAATGTCTCCAGATTTTTAAAGCAAAAACCACCGCAGCTAACTCAATGTCATGCGTAGGATAGTTGCGCTCATGCACCTTCAACTGGCGCGATGCATAAGCCACCACCTTACCCTCTTGCATCAACACACACCCCAACCCAACATAGGATGCGTCACTATACACCACAAACTCTTTCCCTGATTCAGGCTGAACCAAGATAAGAGCTTGCGTCAAAGCTGCCTTAAGCTTCTCGAAAGCCTGCTGTCTCGCTTCCATCCACTCATACTTGACATCCTTCTGTAACAACTTCGTCAAAGGTGCAGCAATCTTCGAAAATCCATCCACGAACCTCCGATAGTATCCTGCCAAACCAAGGAAACTACGGACTTCATGAACAGACTTAGGAGGCTTCCAATTCATCACTGCCTCAATCTTCTGAGGATCAACACGAATCCCCTCAGCAGAAACAACATGTCCAAGGAACACAACTTCTCTAAGCCAGAATTCACACTTGCTTAACTTAGTATAAAGTTGATTTTCCAACAAAGCCTGCAACACAATCCTCAAATGCCCCTCATGCTCCTCCTTAGTACGAGAGTACACAAGGATATCATCAATGAACACCACAAAAAACTTGTCCAAATACTCATGGAACACTCTATTCATCATGTCCATAAAAGTCGCAGGAGCATTCGTCAAACCAAACGGCATCACAAGGAACTCATAATGCCCATACCTCGTTCTGAAGGCTGTCTTTGGCACATCCACATCCTTCACCTTCAACTGGTAATAACCTGACCTTAATTCAATCTTAGAGAACACAACAGCTCCCCTAAATTGATCAAAAAGATCATCAATCCTCGGCAATGGATACCGATTCTTGATAGTCAACTTGTTCAGCTGTCGATAATCGATGCACATTCTCATAATGCCATCCTTTTTCTTCACAAACAAGATCGGTGCACCCCAAGGTGACACACTCGGCCGAATGAAACCACAGTCACGGAACTCCTGAAGTTGCGTCTTCAGCTCCTTCAACTTCTTAGGTGCCATTCGATAAGAAGTAATGGACACTGGAGTTGTATTTTCATACAGCTCAATTCCAAACTCCACCTCTCGGTTAGGAGGCAATCCAGGTAACTCCTCTGAAAACACACCAGGAAACTCTCGCACAGTCCTGATATCCTGAACTCGCAACTCCTTAAAGCTAGGATTCATCACAAAGGCTAGGTAGGCTTCACAACCCTGCCTCAGCATTCGACTTGCCTCCAAGGTAGACACCACATTGGCAAGAAACTTCACATTCTCACCAACCACCACTACCTCATAATCATCTGCAAGCTTCAACGAAACTCGCTTGTTCTCAAAATCCACCACAGCTCGATGTTCAACAAGCCAATCCATACCAAGGATTAAATCGAAACCATATAATGGCAATTCCATGAGATCAACATGAAAAACATGATCTTGCACAACCAAGGGACATCTTCTATACAACTTCCGTGTCACAACGGTTTCACCAAAGGAACTAGTTACACGCATACCAACATCCAAAGACACAACAGGCAAACCAAGCAATTGAGCATGTTCACGCAATATGTATGAGTGTGTAGATCCAGAATCAATCAAGGAAAGTAATGACAAGGATTGCAAAGTGAAGGTACCTGCGATCACATCCGTGTCATTTCTCCCCTCTCGCTGCGCATACACTCGAGCCTGACACCCACCCTTAGGTTGAACAGCCACCACATACGCCACATTCCTTCCGCCATCATCTCTGCGCTGGAAGTTACCACGGCCGTGCCCACGACCTCTTTGTGGTGCAACAACTCCAGGAGCACGTCCCTGACTACCACCGGCCAACAGAGGACACTCCCTCTTTATGTGGTCTGCCGAACCACAATTCCAACACGAATTACCAGTCACTGCCGCAAGAGCCTGCACCTCTCTCACTGCCCGAGGACAATCACGCCTCAAATGACCACGCGATCCACACGTCTAGCACGTGTTCTGATCAGCTCTCGCCCTGTCTCCCTGAACAGGCGCACCATGCCCTCCATTACCACGCCTAGCAAAAGAATGATATCTCCTATCTCGTCCCCTCTTGTTCCGTCCACCACCGGAACTATACTCAACAGCTCTCTTGCCCGAGCCAGAACCAGCACTCCCGGAAGACAAACCCAGGTTCTGCTCAATATCCTTCGCCCTACCAACCAGCACATCTAAATCTGTGTACTCAGCTGCAAGCATAAAGGTCTTTACATCAGCCACCGCTCATCAGGGATAAGCTCAGGTGCGTACTGACTGAGTCGGACAAATTGAATCTCGTACTCAGCCACCGTCATGCTCCCTTGCGTAAGAGACATGAACTCTCTTTTCTTTTCATCCAGGTATCGCACACCTAGATACTTTCGCTTGAACGCGTTCAGGAAGAACGTCCAAGTCACATCAGCCTCCTCCATTCCGGAGACAGTGGTCATCCACCAGGTATACGCATCATCATGCAACAGCAATACCACACATCTTAACTTCTGCACATCATTGCAGTTCATCTGTCCCAATATCCTCTTGGTACTTTCCAACCAAGATTCAGAACCTTCAGCAGACAAACCTTTGAACTCAGTCCCTCCCAGACTGCGCAAACGTTCCAAAGGTAGTCTAGCATTAGCATCACCCTGATGCCCAGCTCCATGAGCTCCAACTACTGCCGCTTGAAAGGCTCCAACAATAGCATGTATCAAAACTGTCATGTCAGGTGCAGCTTGCCCCTGAACACCATCTGGTCCAGCGACCCCAGCACCAGCACCAACACCAGCTCCATCACCTCCAGCACCATCACCGCCAGGTGGTCCACCACCAGGGGGAGGAGGTAGATCCACAACATTATCAGCATTCTCCTCATTCTCGTTCTGAGCCATCGCTCGCGTATTAACTCTCGTCTCTCTACGAGGTCCCATTCACTAAAACAATGCACTAACACAAATGCAATAAACATAATTAGGCTCAACAAGGTAAGTAATCCAAGCTCTCAAGCTCATTTTTCAAAAACAATTCATTTCATTAGTTTTGATATGGCAATGGGTACCTCTAACATGCTTCAACATAGCATAGCATCACAATTGCAACATACTTTACAATTCATGCATCAAACTTTCATAAAAAAGACATATCATGCTATCACGCATACATCACCCACATAACCATTCCCGTTTACTCGAGAACTCGGCTCTGATACCACCAAATGTAACCCCTTTAGCCCGGTCTAGATGGTTGACCCGAACTATGAAGATTACACGGGGAAAACCAAAGTCAACCCGAAAGTCAACCTTGATTAACGACCCTTTTTTTCCTTTTTAATCTTGTCTAGATGCACATTAAATCTAAGCGTACTCTTGGGAAACACATACTTGAAAAGCACAGCGATCAGATTTCATTAAGGGACTCAATTGCACAAAATACAATATTAGGGACCAAAATGTTAATTCTGGAAATTAAAAGGACTTAACATATTTTTACTTTACCAATACCAAATTAGTCATATTACATGCTTCCCTGACAAATTTCACTTTAATCAGACATCTCAAGCTCATTTAATTGCAAGAACGATATTCAGGACTAAAACGTAAAACTTGCAAACCTTAAACCATTCAAATCAGTGCCCAACGGTCATCTGTTTCGGAACGGGGGTTGACCTTTCCGAAACGCGGGTTCGTTTCGAGACCTGTATCGAAACAGGGCTTGGCAGTGGCAAAAGCGTTTCGGAACGACCTCTACCCGTTATGATACACGAAGGTCATTACAGGCCCCCGTTTCGAAACGCTAGTACCCGTTCCGATACGGACTGCCCAGAAAGTGCAGAATTTGCTGGTTTAACACACATTTATCCACTCAAACTTGTTCTAATGACCTCCTAATCATGCCAACAAGTCATCATGCATATAAGGTACATATTTGCATCATCAAAGCACATTCATGGCATCAATTAGGAAAATCTACAAGTCTATAGGCATGCATCCTAATATTCAAAACCAATCAATCATCAAATCATCAAATCAAACACCAAAATGGCCATTTACAAGTCCAAAACCTCAAAGGCATCATGCCACACTTAGGGAGTCCAAAACATCTCCCAAAAACACAACCTAGGTTCCCATTGCCAAAATATCAAAAACTAATAGTGTTGTGAAAACATCACCATACATGAGCTTAGCTTTCCCTTGGATTCTTAGCCTCCTTGCTGCGCTCAAAACACTTCAATTCTCTGCATTATTGGTTCAAGAAATAGAGCGTAAGCACATTTTCTTAGTGAGACATGCTCTAAAGAAACAACACAATAATGCATTTTATAAAACACCTTTCATAAGGCCTTCAAACTCATAAACATCATTTCTCATGCAACAATGCATACACAACAAGCATCTCATGCTTCATTAACATCAACATGTCATATTGGCTTCCAAGTGATAAACCATAACCTTTTACAACATAAAACACAATCGGATACGTGGATTACAAGCGTTGTCCCATACGCTTCATACACACTACCGAACAAACAAGGTGGAGTTTACCGGTACAATCACAACCCCTCAACACCCGTGATGGAGTTTAACGGTACAATCACAACCCCTCCACATCACTCATCTGTAGTTGTATAACATCACTAACGAGAACACGGGACACACAATACAAGATCCTCACATGGCCTTTTAACCACCATTATGATCTTAAACATCTCGTTAGTGTACTTGGATGGAGTTTACGGTACTATTACAACCCTTCAACATCCAAGGTGACTTTATTCACGGTGCACCCAATCCTATAGCCAGCTAACTATATCCGATTCAAGTACTTTAAAACCATTATATCACTTGCCAATATACATCATTTATCATCAACAATCCACTGTTTTAAAGCATTAATCAAAGCCATTTAACCATCATGCATCACTATGCATCAAAACCACATTTATCAATATCAAACCAAGGATCTCTTACCTTGAGCATCCTTCAACACATGGCTTTCAAAACCAGCATTAATCATGCTAAAACATGCTTTCAAAACAGAATTTAAACATGCAAATTAATTACATTGCATCCAACCATCTCATGGTTCATCAAAGAGAAAGTTTCACCGAAAACTTACTCTTGAGCTTAGTTAAGTTGCTTAGACTTAAACTAAGCTCCCAAACCTTCAAACATTCATTACAAAGCTGGAAATCCCAACTTCACTCACCAATTCCGTTTCGCAAGCTTGCCGAAACGTCGATCAAGCCTCCGGATCAACACCACAAGGATCCGAAGATGTCTCCCCTGTTTTAAACACATCAAAGCAGAGGATTAATGCATCATCATGCATTAGAATCTTCAGCCATTACACCTAAACTCGCTGCTCTCACCAAATCTAACATTTCGGCTACCAAACACAACCGAAATCACTTCCAAACACTTCCACAACATTACCCAGCCAAGATCCATCACTTCTAAACATTCTTAAACATCAATTAACATCCAAAAAGAACATAAACTAGTCCTTATACCTCCAGCTATAACAGAATACCAAGATCACCCCAAAAACCACTATTTTCATAAGCAAAAACTTAGGAAATTCAACCTATTCGGGATTGCATTGATTAAACCTCAATTACACATTATTAAACATTCAAAATACATTAAAAAGCCATCTCAAAACAGAGCCCAAACAATCACCACGAAATTCTTCAAGATTTAATCCAAATCTTGAGTTTTAAGCCAAAATCAAGATCACAACATTAAAACCTTTTATAAAACTTAATTTAAGGATTGAGAACTTGGGAATTTCAGTAAAGAACTGAGTATTTAGAGGAGAAGAACATCCTTACCTCTAAATGTAGATTTCTCCTTGATTAGAGCCAAAATCCTTGAAAATTTAATAAGCAAATCAAGAGGTTTTGATGTAGAAAGGATTAGGAATCAATTGATGGTTGAAACCTCATCATTTAGTGTGAAAATAAAAAGAAATGTTGCTGTGGAAATGTGTTTGGCTGAGGGAATTTGTAGAGAAAATGAGATGAGAAAGTTTTTAAGAAAGTTAGTTATGAAAAGCTAAAATATGGTTTCCCTCTTTTCCTTTAATTAATTAAACATTAAATGAATCATTAAAATTAAGAAAAATCTGGAGAAATCCTTCCTTGGGTAAATTAACTCCTTAAAGATTCAAAGTTTCAATCCTTACAAAACCGTCACCACTGAACTTTTCAAAAATTACATTTTAGTTACTATTTCGAAATGTCACACTTCCAAACCTCATTTTGTAAAATTGATTTCACCACTCTCTTATATATATTAAAAGAGGATTTTTAGATATTTTTCCATATTTTTAATGCATCCTGAACTAGGCTTTCCCTAAAACCACCTTTTATACTCGAACCGAAAATCAAATCGGTCCGGTTCAGACCCTAAACTTCCAAGCCCAAAATTGGGGTGTTACAACTCTCCACCCCTTAAGAAATTTCGTCCTCGAAATTTACCTGGAGGAAAGAGGTACAGAAACTGCTTCTTCATGTCATCCTTTCGTTCCCACGTGGCTTCCTCAACACCACGATGCTTCCACAACACCTTTACCAACTCAATGGTCTTGCCTCGAAGAACTTTACTGTCTGAATCTAAAATTTCCACCGGCTCCTCATCATAGGTCAAATCTGGATTCAACTCCACTTCCTCCACAGGCATAACATGCGAAGGATCCGATCAATACCTCCTAAGCATAGAGACGTGAAACACATCATGAATCTTTTCCAACTCTTGCGGCAACCTCAACCTGTACGCAACAGGACCCACACGCTCAATCACCTCGTATGGTCCAATGTACCTAGGGCTCAACTTACCCTTTCGGCCAAACCTCATCACCTTTTTCCAAGGCGAAACTTTCAAAAACACATGGTCACCTACCGCATACTCAATCTCCTTACGCTTCAATTCCGCGTAAGACTTCTGTCGATCAGAAGCTGCCTTCAAACGCTCACAAATGAGCTTCACCTTCTCGGTGGTTCCTTTCAACAAAGCTGGCATTGAAACCAATTTCTGACCTGTTTCAGCCCAACAAAGAGAAGTTCTGCATTTCCTCCCGTACAAGGCTTCATAAGGTGCCATTTGAATACTTGCCTGGTAGCTATTGTTATAAGCAAACTCCACCAAAGGCAAATGCTTCTCCCAAGAGCCCTGAAACTCAATCACACAACACCTCAACATATCCTCCAGCACTTGGATAACACGCTCACACTGTCCATCCGACTGTGGATGATAAGAAGTACTGAAATTCAACCGTGTACCCAAAGCTTGATGCAAACATTCCAGAAACACGATGTAAACCTCGGATCCCTATCCAACACTATAGACTTTGGCACACCATGCAGTCGCGCAATATCAGCAATGTGCAACTCCGCAAGCTTGTCCAAAGTATACGTAATATGCACAGGCAAGAAATGCGCACACTTCGTCAGGCGATCCACAATCACCCACACCGAATTCTTCTTCGATGGCGACAAAGGTAAACCAGACACAAAGTCCATGGTAATCCTTTCCCACTTCCACTCAGGAATCCTCAACGGTTGCAACAACCCAGAAGGAAACTGATGCTCAGCCTTAACTCGCTGACAAACCATGCACTTTCTCACATACTCAGCAACATCCTTCTTCAAACCCACCCAATAGTACTCATCTCTAAGATCACGATACATCTTTGTACTACCAGGGTGCATAGCAAAAGGACTACTATGAGCTTCAGTCAGAATAGCACGCCTCAACTCAGCATCATTGGGCACTACTATCCGACTCCCAAAACATAAAACTCCATCATCATTAAAGCAGAAATCTGATGGCCTATCCTCAGCAATATCCTGAACATGTGGCACCAAGGAATCATCCAACAGGTGCTTATCCTTAATCAACTGAACAAAGGATGGTTTCACTTGCAACTCAGCCACAAGACCGCCATCCCGCGAAATGCTCAAGCTAGCAAACATAGCCCTCAACTCCACTGCCACTTTCCTACTCAAAGCATCTGCTACAACATTAGCTTTGCCCAGATGGTATTCGATCGTTAGATCGTAATCTTTAAGCAACTCCACCCAACGTCGTTGCCTAAGATTCAACTCTTTCTGAGACATCAGATACTTCAAACTCTTGTGATCTGTGTACACCGTACACTTCTCACCGTACAGGTAATGTCTCCAAATTTTTAAAGCAAAAACCACTGCAGCTAACTCAATGTCATGCGTAGGATAGTTGCGCTCATGCACCTTCAACTAGCGCGATGCATAAGCCACCACCTTACCCTCTTGCATCAACACACACCCCAACCCAACATAGGATGCGTCACTATACACCACAAACTCTTTCCCTGATTCAGGCTGAACCAAGATAGGAGCTTGCGTCAAAGCTGCCTTAAGCTTCTCGAAAGCCTGCTGTCTCGCTTCCGTCCACTCATACTTGACATCCTTCTGTAACAACTTCGTTAAAGGTGCAACAATCTTCGAAAATCCATCCACGAACCTCCGATAGTATCCTGCCAAACCAAGGAAACTACGGACTTCATGAACAGACTTAGGAGGCTTCCAATTCATCACTGCCACAATCTTCTGAGGATCAACACGAATCCCCTCAGCAGAAACAACATGTCCAAGGAACACAACTTCTCTAAGCCAGAATTCACACTTGCTTAACTTAGCATAATGTTGATTTTCCAACAAAGCCTGTAACACAATCCTCAAATGCCCCTCATGCTCCTCCTCAGTATGAGAGTACACAAGGATATCATCAATGAACACCACAAAAAACTTGTCCAAATACTCATGGAACACTCTATTCATCATGTCCATAAAAGTCGCAGGAGCATTCGTCAAACCAAACGGCATCGCAAGGAACTCATAATGCCCATACCTCGTTCTGAAGGCTGTCTTTGGCACATCCACATCCTTCACCTTCAACTGGTAATAACCTGACATTAATTCAATCTTAGAGAACACAACAGCTCCCCTAAATTGATCAAAAAGATCATCAATCCTCGGCAATGGATACCGATTCTTGATAGTCAACTTGTTCAGCTGACGATAATCGATGCGCATTCTCATAGTGCCATCCTTTTTCTTCACAAACAAGACCGGTGCACCCCAAGGTGACACACTCGGCCGAATGAAACCACGGTCAAGAAACTTCTGAAGTTGCGTCTTCAGCTCCTTCAACTCCTTAGGTGCCATTCGATAAGAAGTAATGGACACTGGAGTTGTATTTTCATACAGCTCAGTTCTAAACTCCACCTCTCGGTTAGGAGGTAATCCAGGTAACTCCTCCGAAAACACACCAGGAAACTCTCGCACAGCCCTGATATCCTGAACTCGCAACTCCTTAGAGCTAGGATTCATCACAAAGGCTAGGTAGGCTTCACAACCCTGCCTCAGCATTCGACTTGCCTCCAAGGTAGACACCACATTGGCAAGAAACTTCACATTCTCACCAACCACCACTACCTCATAATCATCCGCAAGCTTCAACGAAACTTGCTTGTTCTCAAAATCTACCACAGGTCGATGTTCAACAAGCTAATCCATACCAAGGATTACATCGAAACCATAGAATGGCAATTCCATGAGCTCAACATGAAAAACATGATCTTGCACAACCAAGGGACATCTTCTATACAACTTTCGTGTCACAACGGTTTCACCAAAGGAACTAGTTACACGCATACCAGCATCCAAAGACTCAACAGGCAAACCAAGCAATTGAGCATGTCCACGCAATATGTATGAGTGTGTAGATCCAGAATCAATCAAGGAAAGTAATGACAAGGATTGCAAAATGAAGGTACTTGCGATCACATCCGTGTCATTTCTCCCCTCTCGCTGCGCATACACTCGAGCCTGACCACCACCCTCAGGTTGAACAGCCACCACATGCGCCACATTCCTTCCGCCATCATCTCTACGCTTGAAGTTACCACAGCCGCGCCCACGACCTCTTTGTAGTGCAACAACTCCAGGAGCACGTCCCTGACCACCACCGGCCAACAAAGGACACACCCTCTTTATGTGGTCTGCCGAACCATAATTCAAACACAAATTACCAGTCACTGCCACAGGAGCCTGCACCTCCCTCGCTGCCCGAGGACAATCACGCCTTAAATGACCACGCGATCCACACGTCCAGCACATGTTCTGATCAGCTCTCGCCCTGTCTCCTTGAACAGGCGCACCATGCCCTCCATTACCACGCCTAGCAGAAGACTGATATCTCCTATCTCGTCCCCTCTTGTTCCGTCCACCACCGGAACTATACTCAGCAGCTCTCTTGCCCGAGCCAGAACCAGCACTCCTGGAAGACAAACCCAGGTTCTGCTCAATATCCTTCGCCCTACCAACCAGCACATCAAAATCCGTGTACTCAGCTGCAAGCATAAAGGTCTTTACATCCGACACCAAACCATATCGGAAACGTTCACACCTCTCCCGCTCATCAGGGATAAGCTCAGGTGCGTACTGACTGATTCGGACAAACTGAATCTCGTACTCAGCCACCGTCATGCTCCCTTGTGTAAGAGACATGAACTCTCTTTTCTTTTCATCCAGGTATCGCACACCTAGATACTTTCGCTTGAACGCGTTCAGGAAGAACGTCCAAGTCACATCAGCCTCCTCTATTCCGGAGACAGTGGTCGTCCACCAAATATACGCATCATCATGCAACAGTGATACCACACATCCTAACTTCTGCACATCATTGCAGTTCATCTGTCCCAATATCCTCTTGGTACTTTCCAACCAAGATTCAGAACCTTCAGCAGACAAACCTCTGAACTCAGTCCCTCCCAAACTGCGCAAACGTTCCAAAGGTAGTCTAGCATTAGCATCACCCTAATGCCCAGCTCCATGAGCTCCAGCTACTACCGCCTGAATGGTTCCAGCAATAGCCAGTATCAAAACTGTTATGTCAGGAGCAGCTTGCCCCTGAACACCATCTGGTCTAGCGACCCCAGCACCAGCACCAACACCAGCTCCATCACCATCACCGCCAGGTGGTCCACCACCAGGGGGAGGAGGTAGATCCACAACATTATTAGCATTCTCCTCATTCTCGTTCTGAGCCATCTCTCGCGTATTAACTCTCGTCTCTCTACGAGGTCCCATTCACTAAAACAATGCACTAACACAAATGCAATAAACCTAATTAGGCTCAACAAGGTAAGTAATCCAAGCACTCAAGCTCATTTTTCAAAAACAATTCATTTCATTAGTTTTGATATGGCAATGGATACCTCTAACATGCTTCAACATAGCATAGCATCACAATTGCAACATACTTTACAATTCATGCATCAAACTTTCATCAAAAAGACATATCATGCTATCACGCATACATCACCCACATAACCATTCCCGTTTACTCGAGAACTCAGCTCTGATACCACCAAATGTAACCCCCTTAGCCCGGCCTAGACGGTTGAACCGAACTATGAAGATTACACAGGGAAAACCAAAGTCAACCTGAAAGTCAACCTTGATTAACGACCCTTTTTTTCCTTTTTAGTCTTGTCTAGATGCACATTAAACCTAAGCTACTCTTGGGAAACACATACTTGAAAAGCACATCGATCAGATTTCATTAAGGGACTCAATTGCACAAAATACAATATTAGGGACCAAAATGTAAATTCTGGAAATTAAAAGGACTTAACAGATTTTTACTTTACCAATACAAAATTTGTCATATTACATGCTTCCCTAACAAATTTCACTTTAATCAGACATCTCAAACTCATTTAATTGCAAGAACGATATTTAGGACTAAAACGTAAAACTTGCAAACCTTAAACCATTCAAATCAGTGCCCAACGGTCATCTGTTTCGGAACGGGGGTTGACCGTTCCGAAATGCGGGTTCGTTTTGAGACCTGTATCGAAACAGGGCTTGGCAGTGGCAAAAGTGTTTCGGAACGACCTCTACCCGTTTCGATACACGAAGGCCATTACAGGCCCCCGTTTCGAAACGCTAATGCCCGTTCCGATACGGACTGCCCAGAAAGTGCAGAATTTGCTGGTTTAACACACATTTATCCACTCAAACATGTTCTAATGACCTCCTAATCATGCCAACAAGTCATCATACATATAAGGTACATATTTGCATCATCAAAACACATTCATGGCATCAATTAGGAAAATCCACAAGTCTATAGGCATGCATCCTAATATTCAAAACCAACCAATCATCAAATCAAACACCAAAATTGCCATTTACAACTCCAAAACCTCAAAGGCATCATGCCACACTTAGGGAGTCCAAAACATCTCCCAAAAACACAACCTAGGTTCCCATTGCCAAAATATCAAAAACTAATAGTGTTGTGAAAACATCACCATACATGAGCTTAGCTTTCCCTTGGATTCTTAGCCTCCTTGCTGCCCTCAAAACACTTCAATTCTCTGCATTATTGGTTCAAGAAAGAGAGCGTAAGCACATTTGCTTAGTGAGACATGCTCTAAAGAAACAACACAATAATGCATTTTATAAAACACCTTTCATAAGGCCTTTAAACTCATAAACATCATTTCTCATGCAACAATGCATACACAACAAGCATCTCATGCTTCATTAACATCAACATGTCATATTGGCTTCCAAGTGATAAACCATAACCTTTTACAACATAAAACACAATCGGATACGCGGATTACAAGCGTTGTCTCATACGTTTCATACACACTACCGAACACACAAGGTGGAGTTTACCGGTACAATCACAACCCCTCAACACCCGTGATGGAGTTTAACGGTACAATCACAACCCCTCCACATCACTCATTGGCAGTTTTATAACATCACTAACGAGAACACGGGACACACAACACAAGATCCTCACATGGCCTTTTAACCACCATTATGATCTTAAACATCTCGTTAGTGTACTTGGATGGAGTTTACGATACTATTACAACCCCTCAACATCCAAGGCGACTTTATTCACGGTGCACCCAATCCTATAGCCGGCTAACTATATCCGATTCAAGTACTTTAAAATCATTATATCACTTGCCAATATACATCATTTATCATCAACAATCCACTGTTTTAAAGCATTAATCAAAGCCATTTAACCATCATGCATCACTATGCATCAAAACCACATTTATCAATATCAAACCAAGGATCTCTTACCTTGAGCATCCTTCAACACATGGCTTTCAAAACCAGCATTAATCATGCTAAAACATGCTTTCAAAACAGAATTTAAACATGCAAATTAAATACATTGCATCCAACCATCTCATGGTTCATCAAAGAGAGAGTTTCACCGAAAACTTACTCTTGAGCTTAGTTAAGTTGCTTAGACTTAAACTAAGCTCCCAAACCTTCAAACATTCATTACAAAGCTGGAAATCCCAACTTCACTCACCAATTCCGTTTCGCAAGCTTGCCGAAATGCCGATCAAGCCTCCGGATCAACACCACAAGGATCCGAAGATGTCTCCCCTGTTTTAAACACATCAAAGCAGAGGATTAATGCATCATCATGCATTAGAATCTTCAGCCATTACACCTAAACTCGCTGCTCTCACCAAATCTAACATTTCGGCTACCAAACACAACCGAACACTTCCAAACACTTCCACAACATTACCCAGCCAAGATCCATCACTTCTTAACATTCTTAAACATCAATTAACATTCAAAAAGAACCTAAACTCGTCCTTATACCTCTAGCTATAACAGAACACCAAGATCACCCCAAAAACCACCATTTTCATAAGCAAAAACTTAGGAAATTCAACCTATTCGGGATTGCATTGATTAAACCTCAATTACACATTATTAAACATTCAAAATACATTAAAAAGCCATCTCAAAACAGAGCTCAAACAATCACCACGAAATTCTTCAAGATTTAATCCAAATCTTGAGTTTTAAGCCAAAATCAAGATCACAACATTAAAACCTTTTATAAAACTTAATCTAAGGATTGAGAACTTGGGGATTTCAGTAAAGAACTGAGTATTTAGAGGAGAAGAACATCCTTACCTCTAAATGTAGATTTCTCCTTGATTAGAGCCAAAATCCTTAAAAATTCAATAAGCAAATCAAGAGGTTTTGATGTAGAAAGGATTAGGTATCAATTGATGATTGAAACCTCATCATTTAGTGTGAAAATCAAAATAAATGTTGCTGTGTAAATGTGTTTGGCTGAGGGAATTTTGAGAGAAAATGAGATGAGAAAGTTTTTAAGAAAGTTATGAAAAGCTAAAATATGGTTTCCCTCTTTTCCTTTAATTAATTAAACATTAAATGAATCATTAAAATTAAGAAAAATCTGGAGAACTCATTCCTTGGGTAAATTAACTCCTTAAAGATTCAAAGTTTCAATCCTTACAAAACAATCACCACTGAACTTTTCAAAAATTACATTTTAGTCACTATTTCGAAATGTCACACTTCAAAACCTCATTTTGTAAAATTGATTTCACCACTCTCTTATATATATTAAAAGAGGATTTTTAGATATTTTTCCATATTTTTAATGCATCCTGAACTAGGCTTTCCCTAAAACCACCTTTTATACTCGAACCAAAAATCAAACCGGTCCGGTTCAGACCCTAAACTTCCAAGCCCAAAATTGGGGTGTTACACAAACATTCTCACCCATACTCCAACATCAACAACTTCTTTTTTCTTCCTACCTTTTCTATTCTCTCCCAATCTTTCAACATGGCGTTTTCTTTCCTTCCTCACCTTAACTCCCTTGACCTTACTAGCGAAGAAGCTGAACTTCTCTACACACAGGATTTTGGCTGGGATTTCGCTAAGGAGGACCCCAAACTTTTTCTTATTGGTTGTTTCATCTCGTCCAAACCAATCGATATCTATGATGTCCTTAGTGCCTTCGAAGGAATCTGGAAACCTAGTAACATGCTCTCTTTATCAGTCATTAAGGATAACTTCCTTAAAATCAAGTTCAAGGAGGTTAAAGCTTGCTATGAAGTTCTTAACCGTGGCCCTTGGTTGTATAAGGATGAATGGTTGGCCTTAACCGAATACAACCCCTCCAAAAACATTGACGACTACTCTTTCACTATTATGCGCATCTGGATTCGTATTTTTGGTCTGCCTGCCTCTCTCTTCGAAGATATTGACCGTTCCCACCTTGTGGGCCATGCTCTAGGTTCAATGGTTGGAAACGTCCTACGAACTGATACTCGAGAAATGGAAGGAAATATGACTGAATTTTTGCGAGTGGAAATTATGCTCGATGTCACCCGACCGGTCACCCGATTCCTTTTTATCGGGAATGGCTCCGATAAGACCATGTGTCGACTACAATATGAACACCTCTCTACTCTATGCCCTGGCTGCGGAATCATCAGTCATTCCATTGACAACTGCCCAATCCGCTCGTCTCTTGATCTAAGCAAGCTGCAATACGGGGAACGGCTCCGTTACCTTCCCCCTCGACGTCGCCCAATCGGCACACGTGGTCGAATCCGCACTGTTGAGGCTGAATTCAACCAAGCTAATCCTTTTCCCTCGAGTAGGTTCTTTTCGCTTTTCACATCTTGTTCACACGTATCTTTCTTTCGTCATATTTCGGCTTCTCCTTTCCTCTTTATGATTATATTACTAATCTTGATTCTAATTTCCACAGTCCCAAATGTTAATGCTCCTGAACCTAACGATAAGAACAACATAGGTCGCTTCCCGAGTCCTATTTTCAATTCACTATTTCATTGTTTTAGCTCTTTGCTTATATTCCCGATAACACTCTCTTTCCCCTTCACAGGCTCTCTTAATGAGGGTGATGCCGCATCCTTTTCTGAACAACCCGTTGAGGAGGCCCCTAATAATGACACCAATATAGATGATGCCTCTCTTCCAAAGGAGTCTAATGCTTCGGGATACAATCAAAAGAACCCCCAAACCCGCTCCAACCCGCAAGTATCTCTCCCTCCAAGGGCCCTTGAGCCTCAACCATTGAATACAATTTTCCCAATCCCGGAGGATGTTTCGGACGAAGATTGGGATGCCCAAGATGATAGTATCCCTAGCCCCACTGCTCAACAAATCAAGAAAATTGATGTTGATTTACGTAAGCCCCCTGTTAATACCGAATCATCCACTTTTCATGAATTTAACCTCTGGCTTTTAAAACCTTACCCGAATGATGCAGGTAATGCCCCTGCTCCTGCACCCCCAAATCGTGGTACCAAGCGTCGTTCCCCTATCCAAGTGGTCCTCCAACCCAAGAAGGCTAAGCCCTCTGGTTCTACTCCTAAGGCTGGGATGAGCAACTCAAAAAACTCTCCGTCGGCGGCTGACTCTCAGCCCGCCGAGCAAAATGAGAGTTCTATGTTGGAACTGCCAGGGTCTATGACAAGTCTAGGCAGTTCAGCACCTTCAGCGCTGTGTCCAACATTCCTCTTCGGATATTTTATTTCTTTGCCAAACTAAATTAAATAATACGGCATGTAGTCGCCTTAGTCTTTCCCTTGGTATGGTTGAAATTATATCTATTCCCCCAAACGATAATTGTTCTGGCTTAGCGCTTTTTACATCTAATAATATTAATATCAGTTTGCTTTCGTATTCGAACCGTTTCATACATACTTTAATTCAATTTGGTTCGTTCTCAATGAAATTCACTGGTACGCATGGCTATTCTGAAACTAGTCAAAAATATAAAACTTGGGATATGATAGACTCTTTAAATACTGACAATAATATTCTTTGGCTCCTTGGTGGGGACTTTATTGAAATACTATCAAATTGTGAAAAACAAGGAGGTACTCGTCGTGCTAGATCGCAAATAAATAATTTTTGTCACTGCCTATCACGAAATAACCTCTATGATTGCAAACCCACATCCGGTTGGTTCACTTGGATGAAAATTGGGCCGCAAACTCCAACTCTCCATGAGCGTTTAGACTGTTTTATTGGTAACTTGGCTTGGAAAGCTTTACACCCCTATCATAGGATTTCTTCGGACTTTGTTGCCAAATCTGACCATTGTTTTTTACCTCTTGATACATCCCCTACGACTCACACGCCAATTCGTCACCCTCCTAACAATTTTCGATTTGAAAATTGTTGGGCATCCTACGATGACAATATCTCCTTTGTCCAGAGAACTTGGACCAACACAAATGGAACAACAATAGAAAAAATCCAAGCAATTGGCTCATGCCTGGAAGATTGGCAATCTCAACAAAGAACTAAAACATCAGGACGTATCGCATTTTTAACCAATAAAATTAATAAGTTTCTACGTCGACCATTAACACCCACAAACGAAGACTCATACCTAAGAGCCAGAACTGAACTTAATAAGCTTCTTCTGGAACAAGAAACCTATTGGGCGCAAAGATCCCGAAACTTATGGCTCTCTCAGGGAGACAAAAACACAAGATTTTTTCACGCCCGTGCGAATAATAGAAGGGAGAAAAACACAATCATCGGTCTTTTCGACTCTAACTCTATATGGTGCACCGATGTAAATGACATTATGACTATCGCTTCCGACTATTTTCAAAACCTTTTTACATCCTCTAACCCGCAACTTTCAGAACAAATTCTGTCAAAAATTCCATCTACCATAACCCCAACTATGAATGAATCTCTCTCTAAGGCTTTTACAAAGGAAGAAATTGTTAATGCTTTCCGTGACATTGATCCACAGAAGGCACCTGGTATAGATGGTTTGCCTAGCAGTTTCTTTAGGCAACATTGGGACACTGTAGGCAATGATGTCTCCTCTCTCTGTCTTAGCCTCCTTAATGGCACTAAGGACATGGCTTCGGTCAACAAAACTATCTTAGTACTTATTCCTAAGATCAAAGATCCGACTACCATGAGGCACCTTCAACCAATTAGCATGTGCACTGTTATCTATAAAATTGTAGCTAAAGTTTTAGTCAACAGGATGAAACAAACGATCCCCTTCTGCATCAGCTCTAATCAGGCCGCCTTTGTTCAGGGTCGTAATATCTCAGACAACATTCTTATCGCCCACGAAATTATACATAATATTAACTCTGGGAACACAAAATCTGCACAAGGTGCTGCCCTCAAATTAGATATGGAAAAAGCTTTTGACATAGTTGAATGGTCCTTTCTTGCGAATGTAATGCAACGTATGGGCTTTGCACCTACATGGGTCTCTCTTATCATGCATTGCATTTCCTCGGTTTCCTTCTCTGTTAAAATCAACAATTACTTCTCACCTTTCTTTCAACCACAACGGGGTCTTCGACAAGGAAACCCCCTATCGCCTTTTCTATTCCTCTTTTGTACACAAGGTCTTTCAACATATCTATCTGATGCTCAACAGATTAACACCCTTCCTGGCCTTGGTGCGAGCAGATTCGGTCCTAAAGTTAACCATCTCCTCTTTGCGGATGATTGCATGGTTTTTCTTAATGTTAATCCCGAGGAAGCAATTCAACTCAAAATGGCTCTACAAACTTATGCATCTGCTTCAGAACAAGCCGTGAACTTTGAGAAGTCGACTATCTTCTATAACTCGCGCGCCCCATGCTCAACACGAGATGCGATCAATGGCTCCTTGCATGTACGTGAGGTTACCAATCCTGGTGTCTATCTAGGTGTTCCGCTACTCATTGGGAAAAACAAAACTGAATCCTTAGGATTCGTTCGTGATAAAGTCCATGATCGTTTATCTACCCGGGACAAACAACTCCTCTTTTTTAGCGGTCGAGAAATTTTCATTAAAGCTGTTCTACAATCCTTACCTCAATATGTCATGTCCTGCTATCTCCTGCCGCAAAACATTATGGACGATATGACTTCAGCCATTCATCAATATTGGTGGTCTGGTAAATCTAACAAAAAGGGTTGGCACATGCTTCCTTAGAATCATGTTTTTCTACCTAAAGCGGCAAGGGGCATGGGCTTCAGAGATCTGAATGATTTTAACAATGCTCTCCTTGGTAAACAACTCTGGCGACTCATTTGTGAACCTAACTCTTTGTTGGGTCAAATCTACCGTTCTAAGTATTTCCCTTCTGGTAATATTTTAGATGCTACCCGACCAACTCGAGGTTCTTTTGCCTGGCAAGGTCTGTATACTACTTTACAACATCTATTTAATGGCTTCTTATACCGCCCTGGTATTAATAGCAACATACGTGTCCATAAAGATAACTGGGGAGGCTCATCTCCTATCACCCTCTCTGGTGATTATGAGGTCTCGGATGAAGTACATGTTCGTTGTAGAGACTTTATGCTCCGGAACCAGACTGCTTGGGACCCCACAAAGGTCCAACACTACTTTAACCCTGCCGATGCAGCTGCTATCCTTCGTATCCCTATAATTAATGATACCCGTGATTCTATCATGTGGTCTCCTAATGATTTCGGAATTTACTCGGTTCGCTCTGGTTACCTATTCCTACAATGATCTCCGGAACCCCGAAACCATCCAACGCGAATTTGGAAGGTCCTTGCTAAAGTTAAGGCTCTTCCCAAGGTCAAAACATTTGGCTGGCGTACGGCCTCCGAAGCCCTACCTGTTGGCTCCAGACTGCGGGCTTTTTCCCCTAATTCTAAACCATGTCCTATTTGCGGGTTTTCCTCGAAATCCGCCCTTCATGCACTTCGTGACTGTTCTGGGGCTGTTGAGGCCCTACGTCTGTCTGGCATCCCTGATGTTCTTTCTAAAAGTTCGGCTGTTACCACCATCCAATGGTTAGAGGAGGCTGCTCACCTCTTATCTGCTGACCAATTTGGTCTTTTTCTCACAACTATTTGGAATATCTGGAATAGACGCAATGACTGGGTTCACAACCATCATATGCAACCCCCTTAGCTTACTGCTATCAACTCGATCAGCCTACATAAGGATTTCTGCAGTGCTACATCTTCACCCCACTCCCAGCCGAGTTCCTCTATGCTTTCACCTCCACGTTGGAGGCCTCCCCCACATGATCATCTTAAGATTAATGTGGACGGGGCTTTTGACCCAGCCACTCGTGCAGCGGTTGTTGGTGTTGTGGCGCGTAATGCTTCTGGTGCAGTTATTGGGGGCCTCGCTTACCCCTTGGGCAGTTGTTTGGATGCTGGTTTGAGCCTTCTTTCGGGTGTTACCTTTGCTCAAGCCCAGGGTTGGCAAAGGTTATTGTTTGAAACGGACTGTGCCTCTCTTGCGAACAGACTCAACAATCCAGGGCCAGATCTCTCCACTTCAGGGCCTCTGCTTCTTCAAGTTCGAGATGCTCTAATATCTTTACCTGCTGCTCTTGTTTATTATGTAAGCCGTGAGGCAAACACTGTGGCCCATGCTCTGGCTACTCATGCCCTCAGGACTATGTCTTCCATGCCCTTTGGCTCTGATATTCCCCTTGTATTAAACACCTTGTAAAGGGCAACTTTTCGAATTAATAAAACATAAGGTACTCTTTTCCCTTTTTTAGGGTTCTCTGGCACAGCGCCTGGGGACATTAGTAGGGGTTTTTAATAAGGCCTTTTTCTCTCAAAAAAGTCTATCGGGTCCATTTTAGGGACCACTTAGACCCGCTCGCCCGAAATCACTACAAAAGGACCGAAAACGAGTTTTAATCAAATTTAGGAGTTCATATAATTAATTACGAGCTTTTCAACATGATTATATTGCAAAAACTCAATTCTGTATTTTTTACTCAGTTAAAAGTCCAACGAGTCCATTTTAAGGCCTATTTAGACCGCTCGCCTGAAACCTCTACAAAAAGGACCGAAAAATAGGTTTTAATCAAATTTTAGGAGTTCATATAATTGTTTACGAGCTTTTCAACACGATTATATTAGAAAAACTCAATTTCTGTATTTTTTACCCAGTTTAAAGTCCAACGAGTCCATTTTACAGCCCATTTAGACCCGCTCGCACGAAACCTCTACAAAAAGGACCGCAAAACAAGTTTTAATCAAAACTTAGGAGTTCATATCATTGATTACGAGCTTTTCAACACTATTGTATTGCAAAATTTCAATTTCTGTTCTTTTTACTCAGTTAAAAGTCCAACGAGTCTATTTTAAGGCTCATTTAGACCCGCTCGCCCGAAACCTCTACAAAAAGGACTGCAAAACAAATTTTAATCAAAACTAAGGAGTTCATATCATTGATTACGAGTTTTTCAACACTAATGTATTGTAAAAATTCAATTTTTGTTCTTTTTACTCAGTTAAAAGTCTAATGGGTCCATTTTAAGGCCCATTTAGACCCGCTCGCCCGAAACCTCTACAAAAAAGACAGCAAAACAAATTTTAATCAAAACTTAGGACTTCATATCATTGATTACGAGCTTTTCAACACGAATGTATTGCGAAAATTCAATTTTTGTTCTTTTTACTCAGTTTAAAGTCCAACAGGTCCATTTTACGGCCCTTTTAGACCCGCTCGTCCGAAACCACTACAAAAAGGACCACAAATCAAGTTTAATCAAAACTTAGGACTTCATATCATTGATTACAAGCTTTTCAACACTATTGTATTACAAAAATTCGATTTATGTTGTTTTAACCTAGTTAAAAGTCCAACGGGTCCATTTTAAAGCTCATTTAGACCCGCTCGCCCGAAAATTCTACATAAAGGATCGAAAAACAAGTTTTAATCAAACTTCAGGAGTTCATATAATTGATTACGAGCTTTTCAACAAGAATATATTGTAAAAACTCATTTTTTATATTTTTACTCAGTTAAAAGTCCAACGGGTCCATTTTACGGCCTATTTAGACCAGCTCGTCCGAAACCTCTACAAAAAGGACCGTAAAACAAGTTTTAATCAAAACTTAGGAGTTCATATCATTGATTACGAGCTTTTCAATAGTATTGTATTGCAAAATTTCAATTTTTTTCTTTGTACTCAGCTAAAAGTCTAACGGGTCAATTTTAAGGCCCATTTAGACCTGCTCGCCCGTAACCACTACAAAAAGGACCGCAAAACAAGTTTTAATCAAAACTTAGGATTCATATCATTGATTACGAGCTTTTCAACACTATTGTATTACGAAAATTCGATTTATGTTGTTTTAACCCAGTTAAAAGTCCAACGGGTCCATTTTAAAGCTCATTTAGACCCTCTCGCCCGAAACCTCTACAAAAAGGACCACAAAACAAGTTTTAATCAAATTTTAGGAGTTCATATAATTGATTACGAGCTTTTCAACACGATTATATTACAAAAACTCAATTTCTGTATTTTTTACTTAGTTAAAAGTCCAACAGGTCCATTTTAAGGACTATTTAGACCTGCTCGTGGAAACCTCTACAAAACGGACAAAAATAAGTTTTAATCAAATTTTAGGAGTTCATATAATTGATTACGAGCTTTTCAACAAGATTATATTACAAAAACTCAAATTCACTTGTTTTTACTCAGTTTAAAGTTCAACGGGTCCATTTTACGACCCATTTAGACCCGCTCGTCCGAAACCTCTACAAAAAGGACCGCAAAACAAGTTTTAATCAAAACTTAGGGGTTAATATCATTGATTACGAGCTTTTCAACACTATTGTATTGTAAAAATTCAACTTTTGTTCTTTTTACTCAGTTAAAAGTCCAACGGGTCTATTTTAAGGCCCATTTAGACCCGCTCGCCCGAAACTTCGACAAAAAGAACCGCAAAACAAGTTTTAATCAAAACTTAAGGGTTTATATCATTGATTACGAGCTTTTAAACAAGATTATATTGCAAAAACACAATTTCTATATTTTTTACTCAGTTAAAAGTCCAACGGGTCCATTTTACGGCCCATTTGGACCCGCTCGTCCGAAACCTCTACAAAAAGGACCGCAAAACAAGTTTTAATCAAAACTTAGGAGTTCATATCATTGATTACGAGCTTTTCAACACTATTTTATTGCAAAAATTCGATTTATGTTCTTTTAACCTAGTTAAAAGTCCAACGGGTCCATTTTAAGGCCCATTTAGACCCGCTCGCCTGAAACCTCTACAAAAAGGACCGCAAAAAAAGTTTTAATCAAATTTTCGGAGTTCACATAATTGATTACGAGCTTTTCAACACGATTATACTGCAAAAATTCAATTCTATATTTTTTACTTAGTTAAAAGTCCAACGAGTCCATTTTAAGGCCTATTTAGACCCGCTCACCCGAAACCTCAACAAAAAGGACCGCAAAATAAGTTTTAGTCAAAACTTAGGAGTTCATATCATTGATTACGAGCTTTTCAACACTATTGTATTGCAAAAATTCAAATTTTGTTCTTTTTACTCAGTTAAAAGTCCAACGGGTCTATTTTAAGGCCGATTTAAACTCGCTCGCCCTAAATCTCGACAAAAGGACCGCAAAACAAGTTTTAATCAAAACTTAGGAGTTCATATCATTGATTACGAGCTTTTCAACACTAATGTATTGCAAAAATTCAATATAAGTTCTTTTTACTCAGTTAAAAGTCCAACGGGTCCATTTTAAGGCCCATTTAGACCTGCTCGCCCGTAACCACTACAAAAAGGACCGCAAAACAAGTTTTAATCAAAACTTAGGACTTCATATCATTGATTACGAGCTTTTTAACACTAATGTATTGCAAAAATTCAATTTTTGTTGTTTTTACTCAGTTAAAAGTCCAACGGGTCAATTTTAAGGCCCATTTAGAATCGCTCGCCGAAAACCGCTACAAAAGCGACTGCAAAACAGATTTTAATCAAATTTTAGGAGTTCATATAATTGATTACGAGCTTTTCAACACGATTATATTGCAAAAACTCAATTTTTGTATTTTTTACTCAGTTAAAAGTCCAACGGGTCCATTTTAAGGCCTATTTAAACCAGCTCGCCCGAAACCTTTACAAAAAGGACCGAAAAACATGTTTTAATCAAATTTTAGGAGTTCATATAATTGATTACAAGCTTTTCAACACGATTATATTGCAAAAACTCAATTTCTGTATTTTTTACTCAGTTAAAAGTCCAACTGGTCCATTTTAAGGCCTATTTAGACCAGCTCGCCCGAAACCTCTACAAAAGGACCGAAAAACAGGTTTTAATCAAATTTTAGGAGTTCATATAATTGATTACGAGCTTTTCAACACGATTATATTACAAAACCTCAATTTCTGTATTTTTTACTCAGTTAAAAGTCCAACGGGTCCATTTTACGGCCCATTTAAACCCGCTCGCCCGAAACCTCTTCAAAAGGACCGCAAAACAAGTTTTAATCAAAACTTAGGAGTTCATATCATTGATTACGAGCTTTTCAACATTCTTGTATTGCAAAATTTCAATTTTTGTTTTTTTTACTTAGTTAAAAGTCCAACGTGTCTATTTTAAGGCCCATTTAGACCCGCTCGTCCGAAACCTCTACAAAAAGGACCACAAAACAAGTTTTAATCAAAACTAAGGAGTTCATATCATTGATTATGAGCTTTTCAACACTATTGTATTGCAAAAAATCAATCCCTCTTCTTTTTACTCAGTTAAAACTCCAACGGGTCCATTTTAAGGTCCATTTAGACAAGCTCGCCCGAATCCTCTACAAAAAGGAACGAAAAAAAGTTTTAATCAAATTTTAAGAGATCATATAATTGATTACGAGCTTTTCAACACGATTATATTGCAAAAACTCAATTTCTGTATTTTTTACTCAGTTAAAAGTCCATCAGGTCCATTTTACCCATTTAGACCCGCTCACCCGAAACCTCTACAAAAAGGACCGAAAAATAGGCTTTAATCAAATTTTAGGACTTCATATCATTGATTACGATCTTTTCAAGACGTTTATATTTCAAAAACTCAATTTATGTACTTTTTACTCAGTTAAAAGTCCAACGGGTCCATTTTACGGTCCATTTAGACCCGCTCGTACGAAAGCTCTACAAAAAGGACCGCAAAACAAGTTTTAATCAAATCTTAGGAGTTCATATCATTGATTACGAGCTTTTTAACACTATTGTATTGCAAAAATTTAATTGTTGTTCTTTTTACTCTGTTAAAAGTTCAACGGGTCCATTTTAAGGCCCATTTTGAACCGCATGCCCGAAACCTCTACAAAAAGGACCGCAAAACAAGTTTAAATCAAAATTTAGGAGTTCATATAATTGATTACGAGCTTCTCAACACGATTATATTACAAAAACTCAATTTCTTTATTTTTTACTAAGTTTAAAGTCCAACGGGTCCATTTTAAGGCCCATTTAGACCCGCTCGCCCGAAACCCCTAAAAAAGGACCGCAAAACAAGTTTTAATCAAATCCTAGGAGTTCATATCATTGGTTACGAGCTTTTCAACACTATTTTATTGCAAAAATTCAATTTTTGTTCATCTTACACAATTAAAAGTTCAACGGGTCAATTTAAGGCCCATTTAGACCTGCTCGCCCGAAACCACTACAAAAAATACCACAAAACAAGTTTTAATCAAAACTAAGGAGTTCATATCATTGATTACGAGCTTTTCAACACTAATGTATTGCAAAAATTCAATTTTTGTTCTTTTTACTCAGTTTAAAGTCCAACGGGTCCATTTTACGGCCCATTTAGACCCGCTCGTCCGAAACCTCTATAAAAAGGAACGCAAAACAAGTTTTAATCAAAACTTAGGAGTTCATATCACTGATTACGAGCATTTCAACACTATTGAATTGCAAAACTTTGATTTATGTTCTTTTAACCCAGTTAAAAGTCCAACGGGTCCATTTTACGGCCCATTTAGACCCGCTCGTCCGAAACCTCCACAAAAAGGACCACAAATCAAGTTTTAATCAAAACGTAGGAATTAATATCGTTGATTACGAGCTTTTCAACACTAATGTATTGCAAAAACTCAATTTTTGTTCTTTTTACACAATTAAAAGTCCAACGGGTCCATTTTAAGGCCCATTTAGACCCGCTCGCCCGAAACCACTACAAAAAGGACCACAAAACAAGTTTTAATCAGATTTTAGGACTTCATTTCATTAATTACGATCTTTTCAACATGGTTATATTGCAAAAACTCAATTTTTGTACTTTTTACTCAGTTTAAAGTCCAACGAGTCCATTTTACGGCCTATTTAGACCCGCTCGCCCGAAACCTCTACAAAAAGGACCGAAAAACATGTTTTAATCAAATATTAGGAGTTCATATAATTGATTACGAGCTTTTCAACAAGATTATATTGTAAAAACTCAATTTCTGTATTTTTTACTCAGTTAAAAGTCCAACGAGTCCATTTTACGGCCCATTTAGACCCGCTCGCTCGAAACCTCTACAAAAAGGACCGCAAAACAAGTTTTAATCAAAACTTAGGATTTCATATCATTGATTATGAGCTTTTGAACACTATTGTATTGCAAAATTTCAATCTTTGTTCTTTTTACTCAGTTAAAAGTTCAACGAGTCTATTTTAAGGCTCATTTAACCTCGCTCGCCCGAAACTTCTACAAAAAGGACCGCAAAACAAGTTTTAATCAAAACTAAGGAGTTCATAATATTGATTACGAGCTTTTCAACACTAATGTATTGCAGAAATTCAATTTTTGTTCTTTTTTCTCAGTTAAAAGTCCAACGGGTCCATTTGAAGGCCCATTTAGACCCGCTGTCTGAAACCTCTACAAAAAGGACCGCAAAACAAGTTTTAATCAAAACTTAGGAGTTCATATCATTGATTACGAGCTTTTCAACACTAATGTATTGCAAAAATTCAATTTTGGTTCTTTTTACACAGTTAAAAGTCCAATGAGTCTATTTTAAGGCCCATTTAGACTCGCTCGCCCGAAACCACTACAAAAAGGACTGCAAAACAAGTTTTAATTAAAACTTAGGACTTCATATCGTTGATTACGAGGTTTTCAACACTATTATATTACAAACAAATCAATTTATTTTTTTTACTCTGTTAAAAGTCCAACGGGTTCATTTTAAGGCTCATTTAGACCCGCTCGCCCGAAACCTCTACAAAAAGGACCGCAAAACAAGTTTTAATCAAAATTTAGGAGTTCATATAATTGATTACGAGCTTTTCAACACGATTATATTGCAAAAACTCAATTTTTGTACTTTTTACTTAGTTTAAAGTCCAACGGGTCCATTTTACGGCCTATTTAGACTCGCTCACCCGAAACCTCTACAAAAAAGGACTGAAAAACAAGTTTTAATCAAAACTTAGGAGTTCATATCATTGATTATGAGCTTTTCAACACTAATGTATTGCAAAAATTCAGTTTTTGTTCTTTTTACTCAATTAAAAGTCCAACGGGTCCATTTTAAGGCCCATTTAGACCCGCTCGCCCGAAACCACTACAAAAAGGACCGCAAAACAAGTTTTAATCAACACTTAGGACTTCATATCGTTGATTACGAGCTTTTCAACACTATTTTATTGCAAAAAATCAATTTTTGTTCTTTTTACTTAGTTAAAAGTCTTGTGACATGGGCTACACCGAGACTTAGCGAAGACAAGGTTAGGCAGTGTGTTGATCAAAGACTATGAGGAGATTATCCACCCAAGGCTGTTGCCAAGAGGGCTGTTGTTGTTGCATTGTGTGTGCAATATGAAGCTGATTTCATGCCAAATATGAGCATCGTTGTCAAAGCTCTTCATCCCCTGTTAAATGCCCGGCCTGGACCTGCTGGTGAAACACCAAGCACGTAACTTTATTTGTCTCCTACGTTCTCGCTCTCGTTCTCTTTTTATATCTCAGTTCTACATGTACGTGCGGAAGTATTCGAACGTCCAAGCATCCAGAATTCGTAACAAGGGGACAATTTTAGAATCTGATGATACTTTGTTTATTCGAAGTTGCATATGCAGCGATTACATACTCTATTCGATTTGTTCATAATGTGTGAGGTGTTTGTTTTTTTGGTTCTTGCATATATGTTGTTGGTGTTGTATCATTTTGTCTAAATTTAATCAAAACCCTTTCTCCTTCAAAAAAAAGTCCAACGGGTCCATTTTAAGGCTCATTTAGACCCGCTCGCCCGAAACCTCAACAAAAAGGACAGAAAACGAGTTTTAATCAAATTATAGGAGTTCATATAATTGATTACGAGCTTTTCAACACGATTATATTGCAAAAACTCAATTTCTATATTTTTTACTCATTTAAAAGTCCAACGGGTCCATTTTAAGGCCTATTTAGACCCGCTCACCCGAAACCTCTACAAAAAAGACCGAAAACAGGTTTAATCGAATTTTAGGAGTTCATATAATTGATTACGAGCTTTTCAACAAAATTATATTGCAAGAACTCAATTTATATTTTTTTACTCAGTTAAAAATCCAGTGGGTCCATTTTACGGCCAATTTAGACTCGTTCGCCCGAAACCTCTACAAAAAGGACCGCAAAACAAGTTTTAAACAAAATATAGGAGTTTATATCATTGATTACGAGCTTTTCAACACTATTGTATTCCAAAAATTCAATTTTTGTTCTTTTTACTCAGTTAAAAGTCCAACAGGTCTATTTTAAGGCTTATTTAGACCCGCTCGCCCGAAACCTCTACAAAAAGGACCACAAAATCAAGTTTTAATCAAAACGTAGGAGTTCATATCATTGATTACGAGCTTTTCAACACTAATGTATTGCAAAAATGCAGTTTTGTTCTTTTTACTCAATTAAAAGTCTAACGGGTCCATTTTAAGGCCCATTTAGACCCGCTCGCCCGAAACCACTACAAAAAGGACCGCAAAACAAGTTTTAATCAACACTTAGGACTTCATATCGTTGATTACGAGCTTTTCAACACTATTTTATTGCAAAAAATCAATTTATGTTCTTTTTACTTAGTTAAAAGTCTTGTGACATGGGCTACACCGAGACTTAGCGAAGACAAGGTTAGGCAGTATGTTGATCAAAGACTAGGAGGAGATTATCCACCCAAGGCTGTTGCCAAGATGGCTGTTGTTGCTGCATTGTGTGTGCAATATGAAGCTGATTTCATGCCAAATATGAGCATCGTTGTCAAAGCTCTTCATCCCCTGTAAAATGCCCGGCTTGGACCTGCTGGTGAAACACCAAGCACGTAACTTTATTTGTCTCCTACGTTCTCGCTCTCGTTCTCTTTCTATCTCTCAGTTCTGCCTGTGCGTGCGGAAGTATTCAAACGTCCAAGCATCCAGAATTCGTAACAAGGGGACAATTTTAGAATCTGCTGATACTTTGTTTATTCGAAGTTGCATATGCAACGATTACATACTATATTCGATTTGTTCATAATGTGTGAGGTGTTTGTTTTTTTGGTTCTTGCATATATGTTGTAGGTGTTGTATCATTTTGTCTAAATTTAATCAAAACCCTTTCTCCTTCAAAAAAAGTCCAACGGGTCCATTTTAAGGCTCATTTAGACCCGCTCACCCGAAACCTCAACAAAAAGGACAGAAAACGAGTTTTAATCAAATTATAGGAGTTCATATAATTGATTACGAGCTTTTCAACACGATTATATTGCAAAAACTCAATTTCTATATTTTTTACTCATTTAAAAGTCCAACGGGTCCATTTTAGGCCTATTTAGACCCGCTCGCCCGAAACCTCTACAAAAAAGATCGAAAACAGGTTTAATCAAATTTTAGGAGTTCATATAATTGATTACGAGCTTTTCAACAAAATTATATTGCAAGAACTCAATTTATATTTTTTTACTCAGTTAAAAATCCAGTGGGTCCATTTTACGGCCTATTTAGACTCGTTCGCCCGAAACCTCTACAAAAAGGACCGCAAAACAAGTTTTAAACAAAATATAGGAGTTTATATCATTGATTACGAGCTTTTCAACACTATTGTATTGCAAAAATTCAATTTTTGTTCTTTTTACTCAGTTAAAAGTCCAACGGGTCTATTTTAAGGCTTATTTAGACCCGCTCGCCCGAAACCTCTAAAAAAAGGACCACAAAACAAGTTTTAATCAAAACTTAGGAGTTCATATCATTGATTACGAGCTTTTCAACACTAATGTATTGCAAAAATGCAGTTTTGTTCTTTTTACTCAATTAAAAGTCTAACGGGTCCATTTTAAGGCCCATTTAGACCCGCTCGCCCGAAACCACTACAAAAAGGACTGCAAAACAAGTTTTAATCAACACTTAGGACTTCATATCGTTGATTACGAGCTTTTCAACACTACTATATTGCAAAAAAATCATTTTCTGTTCTTTTTACTTAGTTAAAAGTCCAACGGGTCCATTTTAAGGACCAATTAGACCCGCTCGCCCGAAATCTCTACAAAAAAGGACCCAAAACGAGTTTTAATAAAATTTTTGGAGTTCATATAATTGATTACGAGCTTTTCAACATGATTATATTGCAAAAACTCAATTCTCTATTTTTTACTCAGTTAAAAGTCCAACGAGTCCATTTTAAGGCCTATTTAGATCGCTCGCCTGAAACCTCTACAAAAGGACCGAAAAACAGGTTTTAATCAAATTTTAGGAGTTCATATAATTGATTATGAGCTTTTCAACAAGATTATATTGCAAAAACTCAATTTGTGTACTTTTTACTCAATTAAAAGTCCAACGGGTCCATTTTACAGCCCATTTAGACCCGCTCGCCCGAAACCTCTACAAAAAGCACAACAAAACAAGTTTTAATCAAATTTTAGGAGTTCATATAATTGATTACGAGCTTTTCAACACGATTATATTAGAAAAACTCAATTTCTGTAGTTTTTACTAAGTTTAAAGTCCATAGAGTCCATTTTACGGCCCATTTAGACCCGCTCGCCCGAAACCTCTACAAAAAGAACCGCAAAACAAGTTTTAATCAAAACTTAGGAGTTCATATCATTGATTACAAGCTTTTCAACACTATTATATTGCAAAATTTCAATTCTTGTTCTTTTTACTTAGTTAAAAGTCCAACGAGTCTATTTTAAGGCTCATTTAGACCCGCTCGCCCGAAACCTCTACAAAACGGACCGCAAAACAAGTTTTAATCAAAACTTAGGAGTTCATATCATTGATTACGAGCTTTTCAACATTATTGTATTGCAAAATTTCAATTTTTGTTCTTTTTACTTAGTTAAAAGTCCAACGAGTCTATTTTAAGGCTAATTTAGACCCACTCGCCCGAAACCTCTACAGAAAGGACCGCAAAACAAGTTTTAATAAAAACTAAGGAGTTCATGTCATTGATTATGAGCTTTTCATCACAAATGTATTGCAAAAAATCAATTTTTGTTCTTTTTACTCAGTTAAAAGTCCAACGGGTCCATTTTAAGGCCTATTTAGACCCGCTCTCCCGAAACCTCTCCAAAAACGACCGCAAAACAAGTTTTAAGAAAAACTTCGGACTTCATATCGTTGATTACGAGCTTTTCAACACTATTGTTTTGCAAAAAATCAAGTCCTCTTCTTTTTACTCAGTTAAAAGACCAACGAGTCAATTTTAAGGCCCATTTAGACCAGCTCGCCCGAAACCTCTGCAAAAAGGACCGAAAAAAGTTTTAATCAAATTTTAAGAATTAATATAATTGATTACGAGCTTTTCAATACGATTATATTGCAAAAAACTCAATTTCTGTATTTTTTACTGAGTTAAAAGTCCAACGAGTCCATTTTACGGCTCATTTAGATCCGCTCGCCCGAAACATCTACAAAAAGGACCGAAAACAGGGTTTTATGAAAATTTAGGACTTCATATCATTGATTACGATCTTTTCAACACGATTATATTGCAAAAACTCAATTTATGTACTTTTTACTTAGTTAAAAGTCCAACGGGTCCATTTTACGGTCCATTTAGACCCGCTCGTACGAAAGCTCTACAAAAAGGACCGCAAAATAAGTTTTAATCAAAACTTAGGAGTTTATATCACTGATTACGAGCTTTTTAACATATTGTATTGCAAAAATTCAATTTTTGTTCTTTTTACTCTGTTAAAAGTTCAACGGGTCCATTTTAAGGCCCATTTTGACCCGCACGCCCGAAACCTCTACAAAAAGGACCGCAAAACAAGTTTAAATCCAAATTTAGGAGTTCATATAATTGATTACGAGCTTCTCAACAGGATTCTATTACAAAAACTCAATTTCTTTATTTTTTACTCAGTTTAAAGTCCAACGGGTCAATTTTACGGCTCATTTAGACCCGCTCGCCCGAAACCTCTACAAAAGGACTGCAAAGCAAGTTTTAATCAAAACTTAGGACTTCATATCATTGATTACGAGCTTTTCAACACTAATGTATTGCAAAATTTGAATTTTTGTTCTTTTTACTCAGTTTAAAGTCAAAACAGGTTCATTTTACGGCCCTTTTAGACCCGCTCGTCCGAAACATCTACAAAAAGGACCGCAAATAGAGTTTAATCAAAACTTAGGACTTCATATCATTGATTACGAGCTTTTCAACACTATTGTATTGCAAAAATTCGATTTATGTTGTTTTAACCCAGTTAAAAGTCCAACGGGTCCATTTTAAAGCTCATTTAGGCCCGCTCGCCCGAAAAACAAGTTTTAATCAAACTTCAAGAGTTCATATAATTGATTACGAGCTTTTCAACAAGATTATATTGCAAAAACTCGATTTCTATTTTTTTTACTCAGTTAAAAGTCCAACATGTCCATTTTACAGCCTATTTAGACTCGCTCGTCCGAAACATCTACAAAAAGCACCTCAAAACAAGTTTTAATCAAAACTTAGGAGTTCATATCATTGATTACGAGCTTTTCAACACTATTGTTTTGCAAAAATTCTTTTTTTTCTTTTTACTCAGCTAAAAGTCCAACGAGTCCATTTTAAGGCCCATTTAGAGCCGCTCGCCCGAAACCTCTACAAAAAGGACCGCAAAACTAGTTTTAATCAAATTTTAGGAGTTCATATAATTGATTACGAGCTTTTCAACACGATTATATTACAAAAACTCAATTTATGTATTTTTTACTCAGTTAAAAGTCCAATAGGTCCATTTTAAGGCCTATTTAGACATGCTCGCCCGAAACCTCTACAAAAAGGACCGAAAAACAAGTTTTAATCAAATTTTAGGAGTTCATATAATTGATTAAGAGCTTTTCAACAAGATTATATGGCAAAAACTCAATTTCGCTATTTTTTACTCAGTTTAAAGTTCAACGGGTCCATTTTACGACCCATTTAGACCCGCTCGCCCGAAACCTCTACAAAAAGGATTCCAAAACAAGTTTTAATCAAAACTTAGGGGTTCATATCAATGATTTCGAGCTTTTCAACACTATTGTATTGTAAAAATTCAACTTTTGTTCTTTTTACTCAGTTAAAAGTCCAACGGGTCTATTTTAAGGCCCATTTAGACCCGTTAGCCCGAAACCTCGACAAAAAGGACCGCAAAACAAGTTTTAATCAAAACTTAGGAGTTCATATCATTGATTACGAGCATTTCAACACTATTGTATTGCAAAAATTTGATTTATGTTCTTTTAACCCAGTTAAAAGTCCAACGGGTTCATTTTACGGCCCATTTAGACTCGCTCGTCCGAAACCTCCACAAAAAGGACCGCAAATCAAGTTTTAATCAAAACGTAGGACTTAATATCGTTGATTACGAGCTTTTCAACACTAATGTATCGAAAAAATTCAATTTGTGTTCTTTTTACACAATTAAAAGTCCAACGGGTCAATTTTAAGGACCATTTAGACCCGATCGTCCGAAACCTCTACAAAAAGGACCACAAAACAATTTTTAATCAAAACTTAGGAGTTCATATCATTGATTACTAGCTTTTCAACATGATTATATTGCAAAAACTGAATTTCTGTACTTTTTACTCAGTTAAAAGTCCGACAGGTCCATTTTACAGCCCATTTAGACCAACTCGTCCGAAACCTCTACAAAAAGGGTGCAAAACAAGTTTTAATCAAAACTTAGGAGTTACTATCATTGATTACGAGCTTTTCAACAAGATTATACTGCAAAAACTCAATTTCGCTATTTTTTACTCAGTTTAAAGTTCAACGGGTCCATTTTACGGCCCCTTTAGACCCGCTCGCCCGAAACCTTAAAAAGGATCGCAAAACAAGTTTTAATCAAAATTTAGGGGTTCATATCAATGATTACGAGCTTTTCAACACTATTGTATTGTAAAAATTCAACTTTTGTCCTTTTTACTCAGTTAAAAGTCCAACGGGTCTATTTTAAGGCCTATTTAGACCCGCTCGCCCGAAACCTCGACAAAAAGGACCGCAAAACAAGTTTTAATCAAAACTTAGGGGTTCATATCATTAATTACGAGCTCTTGAACACTAATGTATTGCAAAAATTCAATTTTTGTTCTTTTTACTCAGTTAAAAGTCAAACGGGTCCATTTTACGGCCCATTTAGACCAGCTCGTCCGAAACCTCTACAAAAAGGATCGCAAAACAAGTTTTAATCAAAACTAAGGAGTTCATATAATTGATTATGAGCTTTTCAACACTAATGTATTGCAAAAAATCAATTTTTGATCTTTTTACTCAGTTAAAAGTCCAACGGGTTCATTTTAAGGCCCATTTAGACTCGCTCTCCTGAAACCTCTACAAAAAGGACCGCAAAACAAGTTTTAATCAAAACTTAGGAGTTCATATTATTAGTTACGAGCTTTTCAACATTATTGTATTGCAAAAATTCAATTTTTGTTCTTCTTACTCAGTTAAAAGTTGAACGGGTCAATTTTAAGGCCCATTTAGACCCGCTCGCCCGAAACCACGACAAAAAGGACCGAAAAACAAGAACTCGTTTTTTTTCCTTTTTACTTAATTTAAAGTCCAATGGGCCATTTTACGGCCCATTTGGACCCACTCGTCCGAAACTTCTACAAAAAAGGACCGAAAAACAAGTTTTAATCAAAATTTAGGAGTTTATATCATTGATTACGAGCTTTTGAACACTATTATATTACAAAAAAATCAATTCATGTGCTTTTTACTCAGTTAAAAGTCCAACGGGTCCATTTTACAGTCCATTTAGACCTGCTCGTCCGAAACCTCTATAAAAAGGACCGAAAAACGAGTTTTAATCAAAATTTAGGAGTTCATATCATTAATTACGAGCTTTTCAACATGTTCGTATTGCAAAAAATCAATTTATGTGCTTTTTACTCAGTTAAAAGTCCAACCGGTCCATTTTACGGCCCATCTAGACCTGCTCGTCCAAAACCTCTACAAAAAAGACTGGAAAACATGTTTTAATCAAATTTTAGGAGTTCATATCATTGATTACGATCTTTTCATCATGATTATACTGCAAAACTCAATTTATTTACTTTTTACTCAATTTAAAGTCCAACGGGACCATTTTACGGCCCATTTTGACCTGCTCGTCCGAAAACTCTACAAAAGGACAGCAAAACAAATTTTAATCAAAACTTAGGAATTCATATCATTGATTACGAGCTTTTTAACACTATTGTATTGGAAAAATTCAACTTTTGTTCTTTTTACTCTGTTAAAAGTCCAACGGGTCCATTTTAAGGCCCATTTAGACTGGCTCGCCCGAAACCTCTACAAAAAGGACTACAAAACAAGTTTTAAACAAATTTGAGGATTTCATATAATTGATGACGAGCTTTTCAACACGATTATATTACAAAACTCAATTTCTGTATTTTTTACTCAGTTTAAAGTCCAACGGGTCCATTTTACGGCCCATTTAGACCCGCTCGCCCGAAACCTCTACAAAAAGAATCGCAAAACAAGTTTTAATCAAAACTTAGGAGTTCATATCATTGATTACGAGATTTTCAACAAGATTATATTTCAAAAACTCAATTTCTGTATTTTTTACTTAGTTAAAAGTCCAACGGGTCCATTTTACAACCCATTTAGACCCGCTCGCCCGAAACCACTACAAAAAGAATCGCAAAACAAGTTTTACTCAAAACTTAGGAGTTCATATCATTGATTACGAGCTTTTCAACACTATTGTATTGCAAAATTTCAATTTTTGTTCTTTTTACTCAGAAAAAAGTCCAACGAGTCTATTTTAAGGCCCATTTAGACCCGCTCGCCCGAAACCACTAAAAAATGGACCGCAAAACAAGTTTTAATCAAATTAGACCCGCTCGCCTGAAACCTCTACAAAAAGGACCGAAAAACAAGTTTAAATCAAATTTTAGAACTTCATCTCATTGATTACGATATTTTCAACACGGTTATATGACAAAAACTCATTTTTTGTACTTTTTACTCAGTTTAAAGTCCAATGGGTCCATTTTACGGCCCATTTAGACCCGCTCGTCCGAAATTTCTACAAAAAGGACCGAAAAAAAGTTTTAATCAAAATTTAGGAGTTCATATCATTGATTACGAGCTTTTCAACACGATTGTATTGCAACAAATCAATTCATGTAGTTTTTACTCAATTTAATGTCCAACGGGTCCATTTTACGTCCCATTTAGACTCGCTCGTCCGAAACCTCCACAAATCAATTTATGTAGTTTTAATCAAATTTTAGGAGTTCATATAATTGATTACAATCTTTTCAACGCGATTATATTGCAAAAACTCAATTTCTGTATTTTTTACTCAGTTAAAAGTGCAACGAGTCCATTTTAAGGCCTATTTAGACCCGCTCGCCCGAAACCTCTACAAAAAGGATCGAAAAACAGGTTTTAATCAAATTTTAGGAGTTCATATAATTGATTACGAGCTTTTCAACAAGATTATATTTCAAAAACTCAATTTCTGTATTTTTTACTCAGTTATAAGTCCAACGGGTCCATTTTACAGCCCATTTAGACCCGCTCGCCCGAAAGCTCTACAAAAAGAATCGCAAAACAAGTTTTAATCAAAACATAGGAGTTCATATCATTGATTACGAGCTTTTCAACACTATTGTATTGCAAAATTTCAATTTTTGTTCTTTTTTACTCAGTTTAAAGTCCAACTAGTCCATTTTACGACCCTTTTAGACCCGCTCGTTCGAAAACTCTACAAAAAGAACCGAAATCAAGTTTAATGAAAACTTAGGAGTTGATATAATTGATTACGAGCTTTTCAACACTATTGTATTGAAAAAATTTGATTTCTGTTCTTTTAACCCAGTTAAAAGTCCAACGGGTCCATTTTAAGGCTCATTTAGACCCGCTCACCCGAAACTTCTACAAAAAGGTCCGAAAAACAAGTTTTAATCAAACCTCATGAGTTTATATAATTGATTATGAGCTTTTAAACAAGATTATATTGCAAAAACACAATTTCTATATTTTTTACTCAGTTAAAAGTCCAACGGGTCCATTTTAAGGCCTATTTAGACCCGCTCGCCCGAAACCTCTACAAAAAGGACCGCAAAACAAGTTTTAATCAAAACATAGGAGTTCATATCATTGATTACGAGCTTTTCAACACTAATGTATTGCAAAAATTCAGTTTTTGTTCTTTTTACCCAGTTAAAAGTCCAACGGGTCAATTTTAAGGCCCATTTAGACCCGCTCGCCCGAAACCTCTACAAAAAGTACCGAAAATAAGTTTTAATCAAATTTTAAGAGTTCATATAATTGATTACGAGCTTTTCAATAGGATTATATTATAAAAACTCATTTTCTGTATTTTTTACTCAATTAAAAGTCCAATGGGTCCATTTTACGGCCCATTTAGACCCGCCCGCCCGAAACCTCTACAAAGAGGACAGCAAAAAAAGTTTTAATCAAAACTTAGGAGTTCATATCATTGGTTACGAGCTTTTCAACATTATTGTATTGCAAAAATTCAATTTTTGTTCTTCTTACTCAGTTAAAAGTCCAACGGTTCCATTTTAAGCCCCATTTAGACCCGCTCGCCCGAAACCACTACAAAAAGGACCGCAAAACAAGTTTTAATCAAAACTTAGGACTTCATATCGTTGATTATGACCTTCTCAACACTATTGTATTGCAAAAATTCAATTCATGTTCTTTTTACTCAGTTAAAAGTCCAACGAGTCTATTTTAAGGCCCATTTAGACCTGCACGCCCGAAACCTCTACAAAAAGGACCGAAAACAAGTTTTAATCAAATTTTAGGACTTCATATAATTGATTACGATCTTTTCAACACTATTATATTGCAAGAACTCATTTTTTGTACTTTTTACTTAGTTTAAAGTCCAATGTGTCCATTTTACGGCCCATTTGGACCCACTCGTCCGAAACTTCTACAAAAAGGACCGAAAAACAAGTTTTAATCAAAATTTAGGAGTTTATACCATTGATTACGAGCTTTTCAACACGATTATATTGCAAAAAAATCAATTTATGTGCTTTTTACTCAGTTAAAATTCCAACGGGTCCATTTTACGACCCATTTAGACCTGCTCGTCCGAAACCTCTATAAAAAGGACCGAAAAACAAGTTTTAATCAAAATTTAGGAGTTCATATCATTGATTACGAGCTTTTCAACATGTTTGTATTGCAAAAAATCAATTTATGTGCTTTTTACTCATTTAAAAGTCCAACGGGTCCAATTTACGGCCCATCTAGACCTGCTCATCCGAAACCTCTTCAAAACGGACTGGAAAACATGTTTTAATCAAATTTTAGGAGTTATTATCATTGATTACGATCTATTCATCATGAATATACTGCAAAAACTCAATTTATGTACTTTTTACTCAATTTAAAGTCCAACGGGACCATTTTACGGCCCATTTTGACCTGCTCGTCCGAAACCTCTACAAAAGGACCACAACACAAATTTTAATCAAAACTTAGGAGTTCATATCATCGATTACGAGCTTTTTAACACTATTGTATTGGAAAACAAGTTTTAAACAAATTTTACGAGTTCATATAATTGATTACGAGCATTTCAACACTATTATATTACAAAACTCAATTATTGTAATTTTTACTTAGTTTAAAGTCCAACGGGTCCAATTTACGGCCCATTTAGACCCGCTCGCCCGAACCTCTACAAAAAGGACCGCAAAACAAGTTTTAATTAAAACTTAGGAGTTCATATCATTGATTACGTGCTTTTCAACTCTACTGTATTACAAAAACTCAATTTCTGTATTTTTTACTTAGTTAAAAGTCCAACGGGTCCATTTTAAGGCCTATTTAGACCCGCTCGCCGGAAACCTCTACAAAAAAGACCGAAAAACAAGTTTTAATTAAATTTTAGAAGTTCATATAATTGGTTACGAGCTTTTCAACAAGATTATATTGCAAAAACTCAATTTCAGTATTTTTTACTCAGTTTAAAGTCCAACGTGTCCATTTTACGGTGTATTTAGACCCGCTTGCCCGAAACCTCTACAAAAAGGACCGTAAAACAAGTTTTAATCAAAACTTAGGATTTCATATAATTAGTTACGAGCTTTTCAACATTATTGTATTGCAAAAATTCAATTTTTGTTTTTCTTACTTAGTTAAAAGTTCAATGGGTCAATTTTAAGGCCCATTTAGACCCGCTCGCCCGAAACCACGACAAAAAGGACCGCAAAACAAGTTTTAATAAAAACTTAGGAGTTCATATCGTTGATTACGAGCTTTTCAACACTATTGTATTGAAAAAATTCAATTTTTGTTCTTTTTACTCAGTTAAAAGTCCAACGGGTGCATTTTAAGTCTCATTTAGACCCGCTAGCCTGAACCCTCTACAAAAAGGACCGAAAAACAAGTTTATATCAAATTTTAGAACTTCATCTCATTGATTACGATATTTTCAACACGATTATATTGCAAAAACTCAATTTTTGTACTTTTTACTCAGTTTAAATTCCAATGGGTCCATTTTACGGCCCATTTAGACCCACTCGTCCGAAATTTCTACAAAAAGGACCGTAAAAAAGTTTTAATCAAAATTTAGGTGTTCATATCATTGATTACGAGCTTTTCAACACGATTGTATTGCAACAAATCAATTTATGTACTTTTTACTCAATTTAATGTCCAGCGGGTCCATTTTACGTCCCATTTAGACCCGCTCGTCTGAAACCTCCACAAAAAGGACCGCAAATCAAGTTTTAATCAAAACTTAGGACTTAATATCGTTGATTACGAGCTTTTCGACACTAATGTATCGCAAAAATTCAATTTTTATTCTTTTAACTCAATTAAAAGTCCAACGGGTCCATTTTAAGGCCCATTTAGACCGGCTCGCCCGAAACCACTACAAAAAGGACCGCAAAACAAGTTTTAATCAAAACTTAGGACTTCATATCGTTTATTACGAGGTTTTCAACACTATTTTTTGCAAAAAATCAAATTCTATTCTTTTTACTCCATTAAAAGTCCAACGGGTCCTTTTTAAGGCCCATTTAGACCCGCTCGCCCGAATCGTCTACAAAAAGGACCGAAAACAAGTTTTAATCAAATTTTAGGAGTTCATATAATTTATTGCAATCTTTTCAACACGATTATATTGCAAAAACTCAATTTCTGTATTTTTTACTCAGTTAAAAGTCCAACGAGTCCATTTTAAGGCGTATTTATTCCCGCTCGCCCGAAACCTCTACAAAAAGGACCGAAAAATAGGTTTTAATCAAATTTTAGGAGTTCATATAATTGATTACGAGCTTTTCAACAAGATTATATTTCAAAAACTCAATTTCTGTATTTTTTACTCCGTTAAAAGTCCAACAGGTCCATATTACGGCCCATTTAGACCCGCTTGCCCGAAACCTCTACAAAAAGAATCGCAAAACAAGTTTTAATCAAAACTTAGGAGTTCATATCATTGATTACGAGCTTTTCAACACTATTGTATTGCAAAAACACAATTTCTATATTTTTTTACTCAGATAAAAGTCCAACGAGTCTATTTTAAGGCTCATTTAGACCTGCTGGCCCAAAACCTCTACAAAAAGGACCGCAAAACAAGTTTTAATCAAAACATAGTAGTACATATCATTGATTACAAGCTTTTCAACACTAATGTATTACAAAAATTCAGTTTTTGTTCTTTTTACTCATTTAAAAGTCCAACGGGTCAATTTTAAGGCCCATTTAGACCCGCTCGCCCGAAACCGCTACAAAAAGGACCGAAAACAAGTTTTAATCAAATTTTAAGAGTTCATATAATTGATTACGAGCTTTTCAACACGATTATATTGTAAAAACTCATTTTTTGTATTTTTTACTCAATTAAAAGTCCAATGGGTCCATTTTACGGCCCATTAAGACCCGCCCGTCCAAAACCCCTACAAAAAGGACCGCAAAACAAGTTTTAATCAAAACCTAGGTGTTCATATCATTGGCTACGAGCTTTTCAACATTATTGTATTGCAAAAATTCAATTTTTGTTCTTCTTACTCAGTTAAAAGTCCAACGGTTCCATTTTAAGGCCCATTTAGACCCGCTCGCCCGAAACCACTACAAAAAGGACCGAAAAACAAGTTTTAATCAAAACTTAGGACTTCATATCGTTGATTATGAGCTTCTCAACACTATTGTATTGCAAAAATTCAATTCATGTTCTTTTTACTTAGTTAAAAGTCCAACGAGTCTATTTTAATGCCCATTTAGACCCGCACGCCCGAAACCTCTACAAAAAGGACCGAAAACAAGTTTTATTCAAATTTTAGGACTTCATATAATTGATTACGATCTTTTCAATACTATTATATTGCAAAACTCATTTTTTGTACTTTTTACTTAGCTTAAAGTCCAATGGGTCCATTTTACGGCCCATTTGGACCCACTCATCCGAAACTTCTACAAAAAAGACCGAAAAACAAGTTTTAATCAAAATTTAAGAGTTTATATCATTGATTACGAGCTTTTCAACACGATTATATTGCAAACAAAATCAATTTATGTGCTTTTTACTCAGTTAAAAGTCCAACGGGTGCATTTTACGGCCCATTTAGAACTGCTCGTCCGAAACCTCTATAAAAAGGACAGAAAAACAAGTTTTAATCAAAATTTAGGAGTTCATATCATTGATTACGAGCTTTTCAACATATTTGTATTGCAAAAAATCAATTTATGTGCTTTTTACTCAGTTAAAAGTCCAACGGGTCCATTTTACGGCCCATCTAGAACTGCACGTTCGAAACCTCTACAAAAAGGATTGGAAAACATGTTTTAATCAAATTTTAGGAGTTCATATCATTGATTACGATCTTTTCATCATGATTATACTGCAAAAACTCAATTTATGTACGTTTTACTCAATTTAAAATCCAACGGGACCATTTTACGGCCCATTTTGACCTGCTCGTCCGAAACCTCTACAAAAGGACCGCAAAACAAGTTTTAATCAAAACTTAGGAGTTCATATCATTGATTACGAGCTTTTTAACACTATTGTATTGGAAAAATTCATTTTTTGTTCTTTTTACTCAGCTAAAAGTCCAACGGGTCCATTTTAAGGCCCATTTAGACTCGCTCGCCCGAAACCTCTACAAAAAGGACTACAAAACAAGTTTTAAACAAATTTTAGGAGTTCATATAATTGATTACGAGCTTTTCAACATGATTATTTTAAAAAACTCAATTTCTGTATTTTTTACTAAGTTTAAAGTCCAACGGGTCCAATTTACGGCCAATTTAGACCCGCTCGCCTGAACCTCTACAAAAAGGACCGCAAAACAAGTTTTAATTAAAACTTAGGAGTTCATATCATTGATTACGAGCTTTTCAACTGTACTGTATTACAAAAACTCAATTTCTGTATTTTTTACTTAGTTAAAAGTCCAACGGGTCCATTTTAAGGCCTATTTAGACCCGCTCGCCGGAAACCTCTACAAAAAAGACCGAAAAACAAGTTTTAATTAAATTTTAGAAGTTCATATAATTGATTACGAGCTTTTCAACAAGATTATATTGCAAAAACTCAATTTTAGAATTTTTTACTCAGTTTAATGTCCAACGTGTCCATTTTACGGTGTATTTAGACCCGTTCGCCCGAAACCTCTACAAAAAGGACCGCAAAACAAGTTTTAATCAAAACTTAGGAGTTCATACCATTAGTTACGAGCTTTTCAACATTATTGTATTGCAAAATTTCAATTTTTGTTCTTCTTACTCAGTTAAAAGTTCAACGGGTCAATTTTAAGGCCCATTTAGACCCGCTCGCCCGAAACCACGACAAAAAGGACCGCAAAACAAGTTTTAATCAAAACTTAGGATTCATATCATTGATTACGAGCTTTTCAACACTATTGTATTGCAAAAATTCAATTCTTGTTCCTTTTACTCAGTTAAAAGTCCAACGGGTCCATTTTAAGTCCCATTTAGACCCGCTCGCCTGAAACCTCTACAAAAAGGACCGAAAAAAAGTTTAAATCAAATTTTAGAACCTCATCTCATTGATTACGATATTTTCAACACGATTATATTGCAAAAACTCAATTTTTGTACTTTTTACTCAGTTTAAAGTCCAATGGGTCCATTTTACGGCCCATTTAGACCCGCTCGTCCGAAATTTCTACAAAAAGGACCGAAAAAAAGTTTTAATCAAAATTTAGGAGTTCATATCATTGATTACGAGCTTTTCGACACGATTGTATTGCAACAAATCAATTTATGTACTTTTTACTCAATTTAATGTCCAACTGGTCCATTTTACGTCTCATTTAGACCCGCTCGTCCGAAACCTCCACAAAAAGGACCGCAAATCAAGTTTTAATCAAAACTTAGGACTTAATATCGTTGATTACGATCTTTTCAACACTAATGTATCGCAAAAATTCAATTTTTGTTCTTTTTACTCAATTAAAAGTCCAACGGGTTCATTTTAAGGCCCATTTAGACCCGCTCGCCCGAAACCTCTACAAAAAGAACTGCAAAACAAGTTTTAATCAACACTTAGGACTTCACATCGTTGATTACGAGCTTTTCAGCACTATTTTATTGCAAAAAATCAATTTCTGTTCTTTTTTACTTAGTTAAAAATCCAACGGGTCCATTTTAAGGCCCATTTAGACCCGCTCGCCCGAAACCTCTACAAAAAGGACCGATAATGAGTTTTAATCAAATTTTAGGAGTTCATATAATTGGTTACGAGTTTTTCAACAAGATTATATTACAAAACCACAATTTCTGTATTTTTTACTTAGTTAAAAGTCCAACGGGTTCATTTTAAGGCCTATTTAGACCCGCTCTCCCGAAACCTCTACAAAAAAGACCGAAAACATGTTTAATCAAATTTTAGGAGTTCATATAATTGATTACGAGCTTTTCAACAAAATTATATTGCAAAAACTCAATTTCTGTATTTTTTACTCAGTTAAAAGTCCAGTGGGTCCATTGTACGGCCTATATAGACCCGTTCGCCCGAAACCTCTACAAAAAGGACCGCAAAACAAGTTTTAATCAAAGCATAGGAGTTTATATCATTGATTACGAGCTTTCCAACACTATTGTATTTCAAAAATTCAATTATTGTTCTTTTTACTCAGTTAAAAGTCCCGCGGGTGTATTTTAAGGCCCATTTAGACCCGCTCGCCCGAAACCTCTACAAAAATGATCGCAAAACAAGTTTTAATTAAAACTTAGGAGTTCATATCATTAATTACGAGCTTTTCAACACTAATGTATTGCAAAAATTCATTTTTTGTTCTTTTTACTCAATTAAATGACTAACGGGTCTATTTTAAGGCCCATTTAGACCCGCTCGCCCGAAACCACTACAAAAAGGACCGCAAAACAAGTTTTTATCAAAACTTAGGACTTCATATCGTTATTACGAGCTTTTCAACACTACTTTATTGCAAAAAATCAATTTCTGTACTTTTTACTTAGTTAAATGTCCAATGGGTTCATTTTAAGGCCCTTTTAGACCCGCTCGCCCGAAATCTCTACAAAAAAGACCGAAAACGAGTTTTAATCAAATTTTAGGAGTTCATATAATTGATTACGAGCTTTTCAACATGATTATATTGCAAAAACTCAATTTCTATATTTTTTACTCAGTTAAAAGTCCAACGGGTCCATTTTAAGGCCTATTTAGACCCGCTCGCCCGAAACCTCTACAAAAAGGACCGAAAAATAGGTTTTAATCAAATGTTAGGAGTTCATATAATTGATTACGAGCTTTTCAACAAGATAATATTGCAAAAAACTCATTTTTTGTATTTTTTACTAAGTTAAAAGTCCAACGGGTCCATTTTACCGCACATTTAGACCCGCTCGCCCGAAACCTCTACAAAAAGGACCGCAAAACAAGTTTTAATCAAAACTTTGGTGTTCATATCATTGATTACGAGCTTTTCAACACTATTGTATTGCAAATTTTCAAATTTTGTTCTTTTTTAGTCAGTTAAAAGTTCAACAAGTCTATTTTAAGGCTCATTTAGACCCGCTCGTCCGAAACCTCTACAAAAAGGACCGCAAAACAAATTTTAATCAAAACTAAGAACTTCATATCGTTGATTACGAGCTTTTCAACACTATTTTATTGCAAAAAAATCAATTTATGTTCTTTCTACTAAGTTAAAAGTCCAACGGGTCCATTTTAAGGCCCATTTAGACCCGCTCGCCCGAAACCTCTACAAAAAGGACCGCAAAACAAGTTTTAATCAAAACTTTGGAGTTCATATCATTGATTACGAGCTTTTCAACACTATTGTATTGCAAAATTTCAAATTTTGTTCTTTTTAGTCAGTTAAAAGTTCAACAAGTCTATTTTAAGGCTCATTTAGACCCGCTCGCCCGAAACCTCTACAAAAAGGACCGCAAAACAAGTTTTAATCAAAACTAAGGAGTTCATATCATTGATTACGAGCTTTTCAACACTAATGTATTGCAAAAATTCAATTTTTGTTCTTTTTACTTAGTTAATAGTCCAACGGGTCCATTTTATGGCCCATTTAGACCCGATCTTTCGAAACCTCTACAAAAAGGATCGCAAATCAAGTTTTATCAAAACTTAAGAGTTCATATCATTGATTACGAGCTTTTCAACACTAGTGTATTGCAAAAAATAAATTTCTATTCTTTTAACTCAGTTAAAACTCCAACGGGTCCATTTTAAGGCTCATTTAGACCCGCTCGCCCGAAACTTCTACAAAAAGGACCGAAAACAAGTTTTAATCAAATTTCAGGACTTGATATAATTGATTACGAGCTTGTCAACATGATTAAATTGCAAAAACTCAATTTCTATATTTTTTTCTTAGTTAAAAGTCCAACGGGTCCATTTTACGGCACATTTAGACCCGCTCGTCCGAAACATCTACAAAAACGACCGCAAAACAAGTTTTTATCAAAACTTAGGGGTTCATATCATAGATTACGAGCTCTTCAACACTAATGTATTGCAAAAATTCAATTTTTGTTCTTTTTACTTAGTTAAAAGTCCAACGGGTCCATTTTACTGCCCATTTAGCCCCCTAGTCCGAAACCTTTACAAAAAGGACCGCAAAACAAGTTTTAATCAAAACTTAGGAGTTCATTTCATTGATTACGAGCTATTCAAGACTATTTTATTGCAAAAATTCAATATTTGTTCTTTTTACCCAGTTAAAAGTCCAACGGGTCTATTTTGAGGCCCATTTAGACCCGCTCGGCCGAAACCTCTACAAAAATGACCGCAAAACAAGTTTTAATCAAAACTTAGGAGTTCATATCATTGATTACGAGCTTTTCAACACTAATGTATTGCAAAAATTCAGTTTTTGTTCTTTTTACTCAATTAAAAGTCTAACGGGTCCATTTTAAGGCCCATTTAGACCCGCTCGCCCGAAACCACTACAAAAAGGACCGCAAAACAAGTTTTAATCAAAACTTAGGACTTCATATCATTGATTACAAGCTTTTCAACACTAATGTATTGCAAAAATTCAATTTTGGTTCTTTTTACACAATTAAAAGTCCAACGGGTCCATTTTAAGGCCCATTTAGACCCGCTCGCCCGAAACCACTACAAAAAGAACCGCAAAACATGTTTTAATTAAAACTTAGAACTTCATATCGTTGATTACGAGCTTTTCAACACTATTTTATTGCAAAAAAATCAATTTATGTTCTTTCTACTAAGTTAAAAGTCCAACGGGTCCATTTTAAGGCCCATTTAGACCCGCTCGCCCGAAACCTCTACAAAAAGGACCAAAAACAAGTTTTAATCAAAATTTGGGAGTTCATATAATTGATTACGAGCTTTTCAACACGATTATATTGCAAAAACCCATTTTTTGTATTTTTTACTTAGTTAAAAGTCCAGTGGGTCCATTTTACGGCCTATTTAGACTCGTTCGCCCGAAACCTCTACAAAAAGGACCGAAAAATAGGTTTTAATCAACTTTTAGGAGTTCATATAATTGATTACGAGCTTTTCAACAAGATAATATTGCAAAAAACTCATTTTTTGTATTTTTTACTAAGTTAAAAGTCCAACGGGTCCATTTTACCGCCCATTTAGACCCGCTCGCCCGAAACCTCTACAAAAAGGACCGCAAAACAAGTTATAATCAAAATTTTGGAGTTCATATCATTGATTACAAGCTTTTCAACACTATTGTATTGCAAAATTTCAAATTTTGTTCTTTTTAGTCAGTTAAAAGTTCAACAAGTCTATTTTAAGGCTCATTTAGACCCGCTCGCCCGAAACCTCTACAAAAAGGACCGCAAAACAAGTTTTAATCAAAACTAAGTAGTTCATATCATTGATTACGAGCTTTTCAACACTAATGTATTGCAAAAATTCAATTTTTGTTCTTTTTACTTAGTTAAAAGTCCAACGGGTCCATTTTACGGCCAATTTAGACCCGCTCTTTCGAAACCTCTACAAAAAGGATCACAAATCAAGTTTAATCAAAAGTTAAGAGTTCATATCATTGATTACGAGCTTTTCAACACTAGTGTATTGCAAAAATTAAATTTCTATTCTTTTAACCCAGTTAAAACTCCAACGGGTCCATTTTAAGGCTCATTTAGACCCGCTCGCCCGAAACTTCTACAAAAAGGACCGAAAACAAGTTTTAATCAAATTTCAGGAGTTGATATAATTGATTACGAGCTTGTCAACAAGATTATATTGCAAAAACTCAATTTCTATATTTTTTACTTAGTTAAAAGTCCAACGGGTCCATTTTACGGCACATTTAGACCCGCTCGTCCGAAACATCTACAAAAACGACTGCAAAACACGTTTTTATCAAAACTTAGGGGTTCATATCATAGATTACGAGCTCTTAAACACTAATGTATTGCCAAAATTCAATTTTTGTTCTTTTTACTTAGTTAAAAGTTCAACAGGTCCATTTTACGGCCCATTTAGCCCCCTCGTCCGAAACCTCTACAAAAAGGACCGCAAAACAAGTTTTAATCAAAACTTAGGAGTTCATTTCATTGATTACGAGCTTTTCTACACTAATGTATTGCAAAAATTCAGTTTTTGTTCTTTTTACTCAATTAAAAGTTTAACGGGTCCATTTTAAGGTCCATTTAGATCCGCTCGCCCGAAACCACTACAAAAAAGACCGCAAAACAAGTTTTAATCAAAACTTAGGACTTCATATCATTGATTACAAGCTTTTCAACACTAATATATTGCAAAAATTCAATTTTGGTTCTTTTTACACAGTTAAAAGTCCAACGGGTCCATTTTAAGGCCCATTTAGACCCGCTCGCCCGAAACCACTACAAAAAGGACCGCAAAACAAGTTTTAATTGAAACTTAGAACTTCATATCGTTGATTACGAGCTTTTCAACACTAATTTATTGCAAAAAAATCAATTTATGTTCTTTTTACTCAGTTTAAAGTCCAACGGGTCCATTTTACGGCCATCTTAGACCCGCTAGTCCGAAACCTCTACAAAAAGGACCGAAAATCAAGTTTAATCAAAACTTAGGACTTCATTTCATTGATTACGAGCTTTTCAACACTATCGTATTGCAAAAACTCAATTTATGTATTTTTTACTTAGTTAAAAGTCCAGTGGGTCCATTTTAAGGCTCATATATACCCGCTCGCCCGAAACTTCTACAAAAAGGACTGAAAAACAAGTTTTAATCAAACTTTAGAAGTTGATATAATTGATTACGATCTTTTCAACAAGAATATATTGCAAAAACTCAATTTCTATATTTTTTACTTAGTTAAAAGTCCAACGGATCCATTTTACGGCCCATTTAGACCCGCTTACCCAAAACTTCTACAAAAAGGACTGAAAAACAAGTTTTAATCAAACTTCAGGAGTTCATATAATTGATTACGAGCTTTTCAACAAGATTATATTGCAAAAACTCAATTTCTATATTTTTTACTTAGTTAAAAGTCCAACGGATCCAGTTTACGGCCCATTTAGACCCGCTCGTCCGAAACCTCTAAAAAGGACCGCAAAACAAGTTTTAATCAAAACTTAGGAGTTCATATCATTGATTACGAGCTTTTCAACACTATTGTATTGCAAAAATTCAATTTTTTTCTTTTTACTTAGCTAAAAGACCAACGTGTCCATTTTAAGGCCCATTTAGACTCGCTCGCCCGTAACCTCTACAAAAAGGACCTCAAAACAAGTTTTAATCAAATTTTAGGAGTTCATATAATTGATTACGAGCTTTTCAACACGATTATATTAAAAAAAACTAAATTTCTATATTTTTTACTCAGTTAAAAGTCCAACGGGTCCATTTTAAGGCCTATTTAGACCCGCTCGCCCGAAACCTCTACAAAAAGGACCGAAAAACAAGTTTTAATCAAATTTTAGGAGTTCATATAATTGATAACGAGCTTTTCAACAAGATTATTTTACAAAAACTCAATTTATGTGTAACACCCTGGTTTAGGGGTCGGGTGAAAAGAATATTAAAATATTGTTTCAGGTTTCGGTTTTATAATTTAAATAATAAAATATTGTTTCAGGTCGGGTGAAGCTAAATTCCATGGATTTTAAGATTAATGAGAATGCCATCTCATTAATGGCATTTTTGTAATAAAATGGACTTAAATTTAAAAAGCCCATTTTCAATTAAAAGAACCTTTTATCATCTTCTTCCCTATTCATTCTCCCATTTCAACGACAAAGAACCCCTCCCCCTCTAAATCACTATTCCATCTCCTTGCTTCTTCATTTTGGCTCGGTTTTGAAAGGTAATCACTTTCCCATCTTGCTCTCATCTTCCTCTCTTTGAAAGTACCACTAGTTTTCATTTTCATCCATGTTTTAGGAATTTGGTTTTTCATGGAAAAGGTTAAAGGTTGTGACTTTATGAGTTTTTATCAAAGCTATTGATTCAATGATGTTAGATATGTTGTTTATGAACCTTGAGGTCCAACATAGATGAATTTCAAAGTGTTTTAACATGATTTTCGTATTTGGGTTTCCATGGGGTTTTTGAAGGGTTTTGGAATGGGTTTTGGGTGTGTTCTATGTTGGAAATGGAAGGCCTTTGGTTGTATGTTGGTTGAGGATTGTTTTGGAAGTATTTGAGTGTGTTAAATGAGTTGAAATCATAAGTTTACGATTGGGTATAATGGCTGCTGGAGTTTGATGTTTTGGGGGTTGTTCATGGCTTGAATTCATGTGTTTATTGCTTAAATAGTGTTCTGGGTTGCTACATTGTTGTGTGGACTGATTTGAGATTATTTTGATTGTGTTGGGTTGATTAGAGGCAAGAGTTTGTGTTTATGAGACATCGGGAGTGAATCCGGAAGCTTGAAGGTCTTGGTTGCTTGGTTGTTGAGCTTAGAAGTGAAAATGAGTGGTTTAATGCTTTCAAAATGGTTTTGAGTATTTGGTTCAAGCATGTGGACTAGGTTGGGCTTGGTAGACCCACCTAGAGTTGGGATTAGAGTGGTAGCCTAATCTCAAGCTTTAATTAGAGACTTTGGTTGCACTCTTTAATTATTATTTATGCCTCATGATGATTTATGTTTATGATGGTTATGTATATATGTGTATATGTATATATGTGTTATACATGTATGTTGAGGCATGGTTGTGATGCATTGTTATATGCATGAGGTATGGGCATGATGTTAATCATGGTGAGTGCGTGCTAAACACAAAAATGGTTGTGAATTGTTATTGTGGATTGTGTTTAGTATTGGCACTAGTATGCTTGAGTACAAATGATCGATCATTAGGATGTTAGTGTGCACACGTGAGTCAAATGCGCGCGTGGTCTTGATGATGGTAGTCATCAAGATGGAGTACGGGTTCGCCCGGAAAACCTTCTTATATATGTCAGTCGATGATGAGTGTAATCCTATCGGCGGGGCGTGAGGATTAGTGAAATCCCCTCCGCGAGAACGGTGATGAGTGTAATCCCACCGTAAGGTAATGGTTGTGTTGGATGTGAGTTCCAACATGTTTATCCGCGTATTCGAGTCATAGCTATGTGCCAATATGAGTTGATATGTGGATCAATATGATATGAAATGTGATTCCTATATGGATTATTATATGTGTTTACATATGATGTGGATTTAAGCTTGTTGAGCATGGCATAACATCGATTATATGTTCATGCATCATGTGTATTTTGGCTCATGAGGATCGAAGGTAAGAACATGAATCTACCTTGGTTGTGCTCGTGCTTGGACCCTGCATTATCGAGGTTTGATTTTAATGAGCTTACCCTCACTAAGCTTTATGCTTACGCTCTCTTTTGTTCGACAATGCAGATCCGTAGCCCGTGGGTTGCTAGTGAAAGAAGGGGCCTCCAAGTGTGTTACTTGGACTTTGAAACCTTTCAACTATGGATTTTATATTATATGATGTAATGGTCAAGCAATGGGACATGTATTAGTTTCTTTGAGCTTTTAAGTATGTTGGTGTTGGTTGTTTAAAAGCATGTTAGACTCCTTTAAATGCCATGTTGTTGGTTGGCTTTTGGTTGCCTTGAATGCTTGTAAACCATGTTTGAGTTACCTTCTTGAATGTCTAATTGTATGCTCTTGTGAAGCATGAGCCTCGAATGCTATGTATGGTCTTTTGAATGGATGCCCTATCTTATGTCTTTATGAATCTTGAGTATGTTTGCAATAGGGTGCATGCCTCTAGAATGTTTGCTTCTCGGGGTCGTTAAGGACGTTTGGGATCATTTGGAGATGTTTAAAGCTGATTTTGGGAATTCGCAGGCAGCAAGTGTTTCGAAACAGGTTGCCCTGTTTCAAAACAGTTGTGGTTCCAGGGCCCCCGTATCGGAACTCGTTTCGATACGTTTTGGCTACTGTGAGCCCCTGTTTCGAAACAAGTTTCGAAACACTTTGGCTACTGGAATTGCTTGTTTCGAAACGGGTATCGAAACGCTTAGGCAAAATGGGACCCTATTCCGAAACGGGGTGGATGCGTTTTGGTACGGGTGTCTGACTTTTCAAACTGGAGCCCGTGTTTCGAAACGGGCTATGACTGTTTCGAAACACAGGCCTGTAAATGGGCTTTTTGACATCTCTAAAGGGTTTCAAGGGTTGCTCTTAGGCCCTGTTTGCTGTTAGGCTCCTCGTGATTCTTGTTTCTGCTGTGGTTTCACGCTTAGGTTTAATTAATGCATCTAGATAAGATAATAAATGAAAAAGTTTTCCTAGGGTCGGTAACCGAAGTGGAGCCTTAACAGGTTTCATCTCCGTTATCCCCGTGTAACCCACTCAGATCGGTCAAGTGTCCGGACCGGGACGAGGGGGTTACACTTGTTAGTATCGGAGCCTAAGGTTTCCGAGACCTTGGGCAGGTAAGTGAGGTAAGTTGTGTTTTTTTGTTGAAAATGCACGGTGTTTGCTTGCCATGTAAGCATGTTTGCTTGTTTATCAAGTATGCTTGTTGTTTTGTTTGAAGCATGTTGTTTAGAGTCACATTGCTAATATTACATCGGGAAAAGGATTTTTAAAGTGAGGGAACATACTTGAGCCACTTGGAGCCCTTGCCTTGCTAACCATATCTTTGTGTTTTCTTGTTGTTGTTGTAGTTGTTGTTTGTGAGCACGATATCGAGGCTGAGAGGTAGGCCGAGGTTGGTTCGTCAGGAACCACGTGTTGTGGCTCCTGTTAATGAGCCGGTGGTTGGGGTTGAGGCTCATGTAGTAGAGCCTGCTGCTGGAGTTGGAGCTCCTCCACCACCTCCACCACCACTACCTCCTCAGCCTGGAGTTGGAGGCGAGGATGGAGCTGAGGGAGAGGGACCTCAGGGTGGCCAAGGTTCGGCCATAATAGGTATGGCTCCGCTTGTGCAAGCTATAGCAGGAGCATTTCAGGCCGCAGTTGCTGGAGCTCAGGCTGCAGCTCAACCTAAAGGTGATGATGCTAGTTTACCGTTGGAGAGGCTCCGTAGCCTAGGGGCTGAAGGGTTCAGAGGGTCTACACCTAAGAGATTCGAGTTGTGGTTAGAGAAGACCGTTCGCATCTTAGCTTAGATGGGTTACGTTGGTGCTCGCAAATTGGGCTATGTGATTTCTTTGCTTCAGGGTGATGCCTACACCTGGTGGGTCACCATTACTACCGGAGTTCCAGAGGCTGAGATTGGATGGGATTTCTTTGAGTCTGCTTTTAGAAAGAGGTACTTAGGGTCGAGGTATCTAGATGAGAATAAGCGAGAGTTTATGGCTCTTGTTCAGGGAGAGGCTACTGTGACTGACTACGAGATCCGTTTTGTCCGTTTGAGTCAGTATGCTCCAGAGATAGTTCCTACTGAGAGGGACCGATGTAACCATTTCAGATATGGGCTTCATGAGGAAGTTAAGAGGTATACCTTAGCTTCAGACTACTCAGATTTTGATGTCTTGGTTGCTAGTGCCAAGGACATTGAGCATAGCTTGGGGCTGACCAAGCATTCTGGAGGATCTAGTTCTGGTAAGAGACATAATAACGTTGACCGTAGAGATGCCAAGAGACATCGGGGTGGCGGACAGTAGTTTGACCATAAACGTGGCGGTGGCCACCATGGTAGAGGCCACCAGGGCCATAGAGGTGGAGGGCGTTTTCCCGAGTGTACACGTTGTGGGAGACAGCATTCTGATGAGTGTTGGGGTAACTTCCATGCTTGTTGGAACTGTGGTTCGAGGGACCACTTTAGGAGGGAGTGCCCGCATCAGGCAGCACAGGCACTGAACATAGCACAGGCTCCAGCGAGGGACAATGATAATCAAAGAGGTCGTGGGCGCGGTTGTGGCTACTTCCAGCCTAGGGCTGATGCACCTAGGGTAGATGCTCAGAGGAACCTTGCTCATGTTGTGGCAGTGCAGCCAGAGGCAGGTGGACCAACGAGAGTCTATGCTCAGAGAGAGGCCGGGAACGACACAGATGTGATAGCAGGTAATTTTGAGTTACAGTCTATGTCTTTGCTTTCTTTGGTTGATTCGGGTTCTACGCATTCCTACATTTTGAGTGAGCATGCACGGAAGTTAGATATACCTGTTGAGATCTTAGATGTAGGTATGCATGTGACAAGTTCTTTTGGTGAGAAGGTTGTGGTTAGAGGAATGTATAGGAGGTGTCCGCTGAAGATTCAGGGTCATGTGTTTTCCGTTGATATGATAGATCTTCCGTTTTATGGTTTTGATATTATTTTGGGTATGGGCTGGTTAGTTGAGCACCGAGCTAGTGTGGATTTTGAGACGAAGAGAATTGCTTTGAAACTTTCTGATGACTACGAGGTAGTAGTAGTAGGCGAGAACATTAAGTTCTTGTCTAATGTTGTGTCAGCTTTAGAGGCTCATAGGTTGATGGATCCCGGATGTGGGGCTTACTTAGCTTATGTGATGAATCCGAATATGAGTGAGGCTAGACCGAAAGATATTAGAACAGTTTGTGATTTTCTGGATGTGTTTCCAGAAGAGTATGTTGAGGCATGGTTGTGATGCATTGTTATATGCATGAGGTTTTATCATGATGTTAATCATGGTGAGTGCGTGCTAAGCACGAAAATGGTTGTGAATTGTTGTTGTGAATTGTTATTGTGGATTGTGTTTAGTATTGGCACTAGTATGCTTGAGTACAAATGATCGATCATTAGGATGTTAGTGTGCACACGTGAGTCAAATGCGCGCGTGGTCTTGATGATGGTAGTCATCAAGATGGAGTACGGGTTCGCCCGGAAAACCTTCTTATATATGTCAGTCGATGATGAGTGTAATCCCATCGGCGAGGCGTGAGGATGAGTGGAATCGCCTCCGCGAGAACGGTGATGAGTGTAATCCCACCGTAAGGTAATGGTTGTGTTGGATGTGAGTTCCAACGTGTTTATCCGCGTATTCGATTCATAGCTAGGTGCCAATATGAGTTGATATGTGAATCAATATGATGTGAAATGTGATTCCTATATGGATTATTATATGTGTTTACATATGATGTGGATTTGAGCTTGTTGAGCATGGCATAACATCGATTATATGTTCATGCATCATGTGTATTTTGGCTCATGAGGATCGAAGGTAAGAACATGCATCTACCTTGGTTGTGCTCATGCTTGGACCCTGCATTGTCGAGGTTTGATTTTAATGAGCTTACCCTCACTAAGCTTTATGCTTACGCTCTCTTTTGTTCAACAATGCAGATCTGTAGCCTGTGGGTTGCTAGTGCAAGAAGGGGCCTCCAAGTGTGCTAGTTGGACTTTGAAACCTTTCAAGTATGGATTTTATATTATATGATGTAATGGTCAAGCAATGGGACATGTATTAGTTGCTTTGAGCTTTTAAGTATGTCGATGTTGGTTGTTTAGGAGCATGTTACACTCCTTTAAATGCCATGTTTTTGGTTGGCTTTTGGTTGCCTTGAATGCTTGTAAACCATGTTTGAGTTACCTTCTTGAATGTCTAATTTTATGCTCTTGTGAAGCATGAGCCTCGAAGGCTATGTATGGTCTTTTGAATGGATGCCCTATCTTATGTCTTTATGAATCTTCAGTATGTTTGCAATAGGGTGCATGCCTCTAGAATGTGTTTATATGTTGTGTTTGCTTCTCAGGGTCGTTAAGGACGTTTGGGATCATTTGGAGATGTTTAAAGATGATTTTGGGAATTCGCAGGCAGCAGGTGTTTCGAAACGGGTTGCTCTATTTCGAAACGAGTGTGGTTCCAGGGCCCCGTATCGGAACTCGTTTCGATACGTTTTGGCTACTGTGAGCTTGCCTGTTTCGAAACGAGTATCGAAACGCTTAGGCAAAATGGGTCATTGTTCCAAAACGGGGTGGATGCGTTTCAGTACGGGTGTCTAACTTTTCAAGCTGGAGCCCGTGTTTCGAAACAGGCTATGACTGTTTCGAAACACAGGCCTGTAAATGGGCTTTTTGACATCTCTAAAGGGTTTCAAGGGTTGGGCTTAGGCCCTGTTTGCTGTTAGGCTCATCGTGAGTCTTGTTTCCGCTGTCGTTTCACGCTTAGGTTTAATTAATGCATCTAGATAAGATAATTAATGAAAAGGGTTTTCCTAGGGTCGGTAACCGAAGTGGAGCCTTAACGTTTCATCTCGGTTATCCCCGTGTAACCCACTCGGATCGGTCAAGCATCCGGACCGGGATGAGGGGGTTACATTCTGTATTTTTTACTCAATTCAAAGTCCAACGGGTCCATTTTACTGCCCATTTAGACCCGCTCGCCCGAAACCCCTGCAAAAAGGACTACAAAACAAGTTTTTATCAAAACTTAGGAGTTCATATCATTGATTACGAGCTTTTCAACATTATTGTTTTGCAAAATTTCATTTTTTGTTCTTTTTACTCAGTTAAAAGTCCAACGAGTCTATTTTAAGGCTCATTTAGACCTGCTCGCCCGAAACCTCTACAAAAAGGACCGCAAAACAAGTTTTAATCAAAACTAAGGAGTTCATATCATTGATTACGAGCTTTTCAACATTAATTTATTGTAAAAATTCATTTTTTATTCTTTTTACTCAGTTAAAAGTCCAACGAGTCCATTTTAAGGCCCATTTAGACCCGCTCGCCCGTAACCACTGCAAAAAGGACCGCAAAACAAGTTTTAATCAAAACTTAGGACTTCATATCATTGATTACGAGATTTTCAACACTAATGTATTGCAAAAAATCAATTTTTGTTCTTTTTACTCAGTTAAAAGTCCAAAGGGTCTATTTTAAGGCCCATTTAGACCCGCTCGCCCGAAACCACTACAAAAAGGACCGTAAAACGAGTTTTAATCAAATTTTAGGAGTTCATATAATTGATTACGAGCTTTTCAACACGATTATATTGCAAAAACTCAATTTCTGTATTTTTTACTCAGTTAAAAGTTCAATGGGTCCATTTTAAGGCCTATTTAGACCCGCTCGCCCGAAACCTCTACAAAAAGGACCGTAAAACAAGTTTTAATCAAAACTTAGGAGTTCATATCATTGATTACGAGCTTTTGAACATTATTGTATTGAAAAATTTCATTTTTTGTTCTTTTTACTCAGATAAATGTCCAACGAGTGTATTTTAAGGCTCATTTAGACCCGCTAGCCCGAAACCTCTACAAAAAGGACCGTAAAACAAGTTTTAATCAAAACTAAGGAGTTCATATCATTGATTACGAGCTTTTAAACACTAATGTATTGCAAAAATTGAATTTTTGTTCTTTTTACTCAGTTAAAAGTCCAACGGGTCCATTTTAAGGCCTATTTAGACCCGCTCTTCCAAAACCTCTCCAAAAAGGACCGCAAAACAAGTTTTAATAAAAACTTAGGACTTCATATCGTTGATTACGAGCTTTTCAACACTATTGTATTGCAAAAAATCAATTCCTCTTCTTTTTAATCAGTTAAAAGTCCAACGGGTCCATTTTAAGGCCCATTTAGACTCGCTCGCCCGAAACCTCTACAAAAAGAATCGAAAAAAAGTTTTAATCAAAATTTAAGAGTTCATATAATTGATTAAGAGCTTTTCAACACGAATATATTGCAAAAACTCAATTTCTGTATTTTTTACTTAGTTAAAAGTCCAACGGGTCCATTTTATGGCCAATTTAGACCCGCTCGCCCGAAACCGCTACAAAAAGGACCGAAAAACAGGTTTTGATCAAATTTTAGGACTTCATATCATTGATTACGATCTTTTCAACATGATTATATTGCAAAAACTCAATTTCTATATTTTTTAACTTAGTTAAAAGTCTAATGGGTCCATTTTACGGCCCATTAAGACCCGCTCGCCCGAAACCTCTACAAAAGGACCGAAAAACAGGTTTTGATCAAATTTTAGGACTTCATATCATTGATTACGATCTTTTCAACGCGATTATATTGCAAAAACTCAATTTATGTACGTTTTACTCAGATAAAAGTCCAATGGGTCCATTTTACGGTCCATTTAGACCCGCTCGTCCGAAAGCTCTACAAAAGGACCGCAAAACAAGTTTTATTCAAAACTTAGGAGTTCATTTCATTGATTACGAGCTTTTTACCACTATTGTATTGCAAAAATTCATTTTTTGTTCTTTTTACTCTGTTAAAAGTTCAACGAGTCCATTTAAGGCCCATTTTGACCCGCACGCCCGAAATCTCACAAAAAGGACCGCAAAACAAGTTTAAATCAAATTTTAGGATTTCATATAATTGATTACGAGCTTCTCAACACGATTATATTACAAAACTCAATTTTGTATTTTTTACTCAGTTTAAAGTCCAACGGGTCCATTTTACGGCCCATTTAGACCCGCTCGCCCGAAACCTCTACAAAAAGGACCGCAAAACAAGTTTTAATCAAAACTTAGGAGTTCATATCATTGATTATGAGCTTTTCAACACTATTGTATTGCAAAAAATCAATTTTTGTTCTTTTTACTTAGTTAAAAGTCCAACGGGTCCATTTTAAGGGCCATTTAGACCCGCTCGCCCGAAACCTCTAAAAAAAGACAGCAAAACAAGTTTTAATCAAATATTAGTAGTTCATATAATTAATTACGAGCTTTTCAAAACTCATTTTCTGTATTTTTTACTGAGTTAAAATTCTAAGAGGTCCATTTTAAGGCCTATTTAGACCCCCTCGCCGAAAACCTCTCCAAAAAGGACAGAAAAAAATGTTTTAATTAAATTTTAGAAGTTCATATAATTGATTACGAGCTTTTCAACAAAATTATATTGCAAAAAGTCAATTTCGGTATTTTTTACTCAGTTTAAAGTCCAACAGGTCCATTTTACGGTCTATTTAGAACCGCTCGCCCGAAACCTCTACAAAAAGGACCACAAAACAAGTTTTAGTCAAAACATAGGAGTTCATATCATTGGTTACAAGATTTTCAACATTATTGTATTGCAAAAATTCAATTTTTGTTCTTCTTACTCAGTTAAAAGTTCAATGGGTCAATTTTAAGGCTCATTTAGACCCGCTCACCCGAAAACACTACAAAAAGGACCGCAAAACAAGTTTTAATCAAAACTTAGGACTTCATATCGTGGATTACGACCTTTTCAACACAACTGTATTGCAAAAATTCAATTCTTGTTCTTTTTACTCAGTTAAAAGTCCAACGGGTCCATTTGAAGGCCCATTTAGACCCGCTCGCCTGAAACCTCTACAAAAAGGACCGAAAAAAAGTTTTAATCAAATCTTGGGAGTTCATATCATTGATTACGAGCTTTTCAACATGATTATATTGCTAAAACTTAATTTATGGACTTTTTACTTAGTTAAAAGTCCAACAGGTCCATTTTACGGCCCATTTAGACCCACTCGTCCGAAACATCTACAAAAAGGACCGCAAAACAATTTTTAATCCAAACTTAGGAGTTCATATCATTGATTACTAGCTTTTCAACACGATTATATTGCAAAAACTGTATTTTTGTACTTTTTACTCAGTTAAAATTCTAACGGGTCCATTTTACGGACCATTTAGACCCACTCGCCCGAAACCTCTACAAAAAAGACCGCAAAACAATTGTGTTGAAAAGTTCGTAATCCACGATATGAAGTCCTAAGTTTGGATTAAATTGACCTCGTTTTCGGTCCTTTTTGTAGAAATTTCGGGCGAGCGGGTCTAAATGGGCCTTAAAATTGACCCGTTGGACTTTTAACCAAGTAAAAAGAACAGAAATTGATTTTTTGCAATAAAATAGTGTTGAAAAGCTTGTAATCAACGATATGAAGTCCTAAGTGTTGATTAAAACTTGTTTTGCGGTCCTTTTTGCAGTGGTTTCGGTTTAGAACCGCTTACCTGAATCCTCTACAAAAAATCAATTTCTGTTCTTTTTACTTGGTTAAAAGTCCAACGGGTCCATTTTAAGGCTCATTTAGACTCGCTCGCCCGAATCCTCTACAAAAAGGACCGAAAACGAGTTTTAATCAAATTTTAGGAGTTCATATAAATGATTACGAGCTTTTCAACACGATTATATTGAAAAATTCAATTTCTGTATTTTTCACTCAGTTAAAAGTCCAACAGGTCCATTTTAAGGCCTATTTAGACCCGCTCGCCCGAAACCTCTACAAAAAAATACCGAAAACAGATTTATTCAAATTTTAGAAGTTCCAATAATTGATTACGAGCTTTTCAACAAAATTATATTGCAAAAACTCAATTTCTGTATTTTTTACTCAGTTAAAAGTGCAGTGGGTCCATTTTACAACCTATTTAGACCCGTTCGCCCGAAATCTCTACAAAAAGGACCGCAAAATAAGTTTTAATCAAAACATAGGAGTTTATATCATTAATTACGAGCTTTTCAACACTATTGTATAGGTAAAATTAGATTTTTGTTCTTTTTACTTAGTTAAAAGTCCAACAAGTCTATTTTAAGGCCCATTTAGACCCGCTCGCCCGAAACCTCTACAAAAAGGACCGCAAAACAAGTTTTAATCAAAACTTAGGAGTTCATATCGTTGATTACGAGCTTTTCAACACTAATGTATTGCAAAAATTCAGTTTTTGTTCTTTTTACTCAATAAAAAGTCTAACGGGCCCATTTTAAGGCCCATTTAGACCCGCTCGCCCTAAACCACTACAAAAAGGACCGCAAAACAAGTTTTAATCAAAACATAGGACTTCATATCGTTGATTACGAGCTTTTCAACACTACTTTATTGCAAAAAATCAATTTATGTCATTTTTACTTAGTTAAAAGTCCAACGGGTCCATTTTAAGGCCCATTTAGACCCGCTCGCCCGAAATTTCTACAAAAAGGACCGAAAACGAGTTTTAATCAAATTTTTTAGGATTTCATATAATTGATTACGAGCTTTTTAACATGATTATATTGCAAAATCTCAATTTCTATATTTTTTACTCAGTTAAAAGTCCAACGAGTCCATTTTAAGGCCTATTTAGACCCCCTCGCCCGAAACCTCTACAAAAAGGACCGAAAATAGGTTTTAATCAAATTTTAGGATTTCATAAAATTAATTACGAGCTCTTCAACAAGATTATATTGCAAAAACTGTATTTCTGTATTTTTTACTCAGTTAAAAGTCCAACAGGTCCAATTTACGGCCCATTTAAACCCGTTCGCCCGAAACCTCTACAAAAAGGACCACAAATCAAGTTTTAATCAAAACTTAGGAGTTCATATCATTGATTACGAGCTTTTCAACACTATTGTATTGCAAAATTTCAATTTTTGTTCTTTTTACTCAGTTAAAAGTCCAACGAGTCCATTTTAAGGCCCATTTAGACCCGCTCGACCGAAACCTTTACAAAAAGGGCAGCAAAACAAATTTTAATCAAAACTTATGACTTCATATCTTTGATTACGAGCTTTTCAACACTAATGTATTTCAAATATTCAATTTTTGTTCTTTTTATTCAGTTTAAAGTTTAACAGGTCCATTTTACGGCACTTTTAGACCCGCACGTCCGAAACCTCTACAAAACTTAGGACTTCATATCATTGATTACGAGCTTTTCAACACTATTGTATTGCAAAAATTCGATTTCTGTTGTTTTAACCCAGTTAAAAGTCCAAGGGACCATTTTAAGGCTCATTTAGACACGCTCGCCCGAAACTTCTACTAAAAGGACCGAAAACAAGTTTTAATCAAACTTCATGAGTTCATATTATTGATTACGAGCTTTTCAACAAGATTATATTGCAAAAACTCAATTTCTATATTTTTTACTTAGTTAAAAGTCCAACGGGTCCATTTTAAGGTCTATTTAGACCAACTCGCCCGAAAACTCTACAAAAGGACCGAAAAACAAGTTTTAATCAAATTTTAGGAGTTCATATAATTGATTACGAGCTTTTCAACAAGATTATATTACAAAAAACTCAATTTCTGTATTTTTTACTCAGTTAAAAGTCCAACGGGTCCATTTTACGGCCCAATTAGGCCCGCTCGCCCGAAATCTCTACAAAAAGGACCGCAAAACAAGTTTTAATAAAAACTTAGGTGTTCATATCATTGATTACGAGTTTTCAACATTATTGTATTGCAAAATTTCATTTTTTTTTGTTTTTTTTACTCAGTTAAAAGTCCAACAAGTCTATTTTAAGGCTCATTTAGACCCGCTCGCCCGAAACGTCTACAAAAAGGACCGCAAAACAAGTTTTAATCAAAACTAAGGAGTTCATATCATTGATTACGAGATTTTCAACACTAATGTATTGCAAAAATTCAATTTTTGTTCTTTTTACTCAGTTAAAGTCCAACGGGTCCATTTTAAGGCCCATTTAGACCCTCTCGCCCATAACCACTACAAAAAGGACAGCAAAACAAGTTTAAATCAAAACTTAGGACTTCATATCATTGATTACGAGCTTTTCAACACTAATGTATTGTAAAAATTCAATTTTTGTTCTTTTTACTTAGTTAAAAGTCCAACAGGTCTATTTTAAGGCACATTTAGACCCGCTGGCCCGAAACCACTACAAAAAGGACCGCAAAACGAGTTTTAATCAAATTTTAGGAGTTCATCTAATTGATTACGAGCTTTTCAACACGATTATATTGCAGAAACTCAATTTATGTATTTTTACTCAATTAAAAGTCTAACGGATCCATTTTAAGGCCTATTTAGACCCGCTGGCACGAAACCTCTTCAAAAAGGACCGAAAAACAGGTTTTAATCAAATTTTAGGAGTTCATATAATTGATTACGAGCTTTTCAACAAGATTATATTACAAAAACTCAATTTCTGTATTTTTTACTCAGTTAAAAATCCAACGGGTCCATTTTACAGCCCATTTAGACCCGCTCGCCCGAAACGTCTACAAAAAGGACCGCAAAACAAGTTTTAATCAAAACTTAGGAATTCATATCATTGATTACGAGCTTTTGAACATTATTTTATTGCAAATTTTCATTTTTTGTTCTTTTTACTCAGTTAAAAGTCCAACGAGTCTATTTTAAGGCTCATTTAGACCCGCTCGCCCGATACCTCTACAAAAGGACCGCAAAACAAGTTTTAATCAAAACTAAGGAGTTCATTCATTGATTACAAGCATTTCAACACTAATGTATTGCAAAAATTCAATTTTTGTTCTTTTTATTCAGTTAAAAGTCCAACTGGTCCATTTTATGGCCCATTTAGACCCGCTCTCCCGAAACCTCTACAAAAAGGACCGCAAAACAAGTTTCAACAAAAACTTAGGAGTTCATATCATTGATTACGAGCTTTTCAACATTATTGTATTGCAAAATTTCATTTTTTGTTCTTTTTACTCAGTTAAAAGTCCAACGAGTCTATTTTAAGGCTCATTTAGACCCGCTTGCCAGAAACCTCTACAAAAAGGACTGCAAAACAAGTTTTAATCAAAACTAAGGAGTTCATATCATTGATTACGAGCTTTTCAACATGAATATATTGCAAAAACTCAATTTCTGTATTTTTTACTCAATTAAAAGTCCAACGGGTCCATTTTACGGCCCATTTAGACCCGCTTGCCCGAAACCTCTACAAAAAGCACCGGAACACATGTTTTAATCAAATTTTAGGACTTCATATCATTGATTACGATCTTTTCGACATGATTATATTGCAAAAACTCAATTTATGTACTTTTTACTCAGTTAAAAGTCCAATGGGTCCATTTTACGGTCCATTTAGACCCGCTCGTCTGAAAGCTCTACAAAAAGGACCACAAAAACAAGTTTTAATCAAAACTTTGGAGTTCATATCATTGATTACGAGCTTTTTAACACTATTGTATTGCAAAAATTCAATTTTTTTTTCTTTTTACTCTGTTAAAAGTTCAACGGGTCCATTTTAAGGCCCATTTTGACCCGTACGCCCGAAACCTCTACAAAAAGGACCGCAAAAAAGTCTAAATCATATTTTAGGATTTCATATAATTGATTACGAGCTTCTCAACACGATTATATTACAAAAACACAATTTCTATATTTTTTACTTAGTTTAAAGTCCAACGGGTCCATTTTACGGCACATTTCGATCCGCTTGCCCGAAACCTCTACAAAAAGGACCGCAAAACAAGTTTTAATCAAAACTTAGGAGTTCATATCATTGATTACGAGCTTTTCAACACTATTGTATTGCAAAAATTCATTTTTTTTCTTTTTACTCAGTTAAAAGTCCAACGGGTCCATTTTAAGGCCCATTTAGACTCGCTCGCCCGAAACCTCAAAAAAAATGACCGCAAAACAAGTTTTAATCAAATTTTAGGACTTCATATAATTAATTACGAGCTTTTCAAAACTCATTTTCTGTATTTTTTACTAAGTTAAAATTCCAAAAGGTCCATTTTAAGGCCTATTTAGACTCCCTCGCCGAAAACCTCTACAAAAAGGACCGAAAAAAGTGTTTTAATTAAATTTTAGAAGTTCATATAATTTTTTACGAGCTTTTCAACGATATTATATTGCAAAAACTCAATTTCGGAATTTTTTACTCAGTTTAAAGTCCAACGGGTCCATTTTACGTTCTATTTAGACCCGCTCGCCCGAAACCTCTACAAAAGGACCGCAAAACAAGTTTTAATCAAAACTTAGGAGTTCATGTCATTGATTACGAGCTTTTAACATTATTGTATTGCAAAAATTCAATTTTTGATCTTCTTACTCAGTTAAGAGTTCAACGGGTCAATTTTAAGGCCCATTTAGACCCGCTCGCCCGAAACCACTACAAAAAGGACCACTAAACAAGTTTTAAGAAAAACTTAGGACTTCATATCGTTTATTACGAGGTTTTCAACTCAATTATATTGCAAAAATTCAATTGTGTTCTTTTTACTCAGTTAAAAGTCCAACGGGTCCATTTTAAGGCCTATTTAGACCCGCTCGCCTGAAACCTCTACAAAAAGGACCGAAAAACAAGTTTTAATCAATTTTTAGGACTTCATATCATTGTTTACGATCTTTTTGAACAAGGTTATATTCCAAAAACTCAATTTTTGTGCTTTTTACTCAGTTAAAAGTCCAACGGGTCCATTTTACGGCCCATTTAGACATACTCGTCCGAAACCTCTATAAAAAGGCCCGAAACACAAGTTTTGATCAAAATTTAGGAGTTCATATCATTGATTATGAGCTTTTCAACACGATTGTATTGCAACAAATTAATTTCTGTACTTTTTACTCAATTTAAAGTCCAACGGGTTCATTTTACGGCCCATTTAGACCCGCTCGTCCGAAACCTCCACAAAAAGGACTGAAAATCAAGTTTTAATCAAAACTTAGGACTTAATATCGTTGATTAGGAGCTTTTCAACACTTATGTATTGCAAAAAATCAAATTTTGTTCTTTTTACTCAATTAAAAGTCCAACGGGTCCATTTTAAGGCCCATTTAGACCCGCTCGCCCGAAACCACTACAAAAAGGGCCGCAAAACAAGTTTTAATCAAAACTTAGGACTTCATATCGTTGATTACGAGGTTTTCAACATTATTTGATTGTAAAAAATCAATTTCTATTCTTTTTACTCAGTTAAAAAGTCCAACGGTTCCATTTTAAGGCCCATTTAGACCCGTTCGCCTGAATCATCTACTAAAAGGACCGAAAACAAGTTTTAATCAAATTTTAGGAGTTCCTATAAATGATTACAAGCATTTCAACACGATTATATTGCAAAAACTCAATTTCTGTATTTTTTACTAAGTTAAAAGTCCAAAGGGTCCATTTTAAGGCCTATATAATCCCGCTCGCTGGAAACCTCTACAAAAAGGACCGAAAAACAGGTTTTAATCAAATTTTAGAAGTTCATATAATTGATTACGAGCTTTTCAACAAGATTATATTGCAAAAACTCAATTTCTGTATTTTTTACTTAGTTAAAAGTCCAACGGGTCCATTTTACGGCCCATTTAGACCCGCTCGCCCGAAACCTCTACAAAAGGACCGCAAAACAAGTTTTAATCAAAACTTAGGAGTTCATATCATTGATTACGAGCTTTTCAACACTATTGTATTGCAAAATTTCAATTTTTGTTCTTTTTACTCAGTTAAAAGTCCAACGAGTCTATATTTAGGTTCATTTAGACCCGCTCGCCCTAAACCTCTACAAAAAGGACCGCAAAACAAGTTTTAATCAAAACTAAGGAGTTTATATCATTGATTACGAGCTTTTCAACACTAATGTATTGCAAAAATTTAATTTTTCTTATTTTTACTCAGTTAAAAGTCCAACTGGTCCATTTTAAGGCCCATTTAGACCCGCTCGCCTAAAACCTCTACAAAAAGGACAGCAAAACAAGTTTTAATCAAAACCTAGGTCTTCATATCATTGATTACGAGCTTTTCAACACTAATGTATTGCAAAAATTCAATTTTTGTTCTTTTTACTCAGTTCAAAGTCCAACGGGTCCATTTTACGACCCATTTAGACCCGCTCGTCCGAAACCTCTACAAAAAGGACCGCAAATCAAGTTTAATCAAAACTTAGGAGTTCATATCATTGATTATGAGCATTTCAACCCTATTGTATTGCAAAAATTCGATTTCTGTTCTTTTAACCCAGTTAAAAGTCCAACGGGTCCATTTTAAGGCTCATTTAGACCCGCTCGCCCAAAACTTCTATAAAAAAACCGAAAAACGAGTTTTAACCAAATTTCAGGAGTTCATATAATTGATTATGAACTTTTCAACAAGATTATATTGCAAAAACTCAATTTCTATATTTTTTATTCAGTTAAAAGTCCAACGTGTCCATTTTACTGCCCATTTAGACCCGCTCGTCCGAATCCTCTACAAAAATGACCGCAAAACAAGTTTTAATCAAAACTTAGGAGTTCATATAATTGATTACGAGCTTTTCAACACTATTGTATTTCAAAAATTCAATTTTTGTTCTTTTTACTCTGTTAAAAGTCCAACAGGTTCAATTTAAGGCCCATTTAGACCCGCTCGCCCGAAATCTCGACAAAAATGACCGCAAAACAATTTTTCATCAAATTTTAGGAGTTCATATAATTGATTAAGAACTTTTCAACACGATTATACTACAAAAACTCAATTTCTGTAATTTTTACTCAATTAAAAGTACAACGTGTCCATTTTAAGGCATATTTAGACCCGCTCGCCCGAAGCCTCTACAAAAGGACCGAAAAACAAGTTTTAATCAAATTTTAGGAGTTCATATAAATGATTACAAGCTTTTCAACAAGATTATACTGCAAAAACTCAATTTCGGTATTTTTTACTTAGTTTAAAGTTCAACAGGGCCATTTTACGGCCTATTTAGACCCGCTCGCCCGAAACCTCTACAAAAAGGACCACAAAACAAGTTTTAATCAAAACTTAGGGGTTCATATCATTGATTACGATCTTTTCAACACTATTGTATTGTAAAAATTCAACTTTTGTTCTTTTTACTCAGTTAAAAGTCCAACGGGTCTATTTTACGGCCCATTTAGACTCGCTCATCCGAAACCTCTACAAAAAGGCCCGCAAAACAAGTTTTAATCAAAACTTAGGAGTTCATATCATTGATTATGAGCTTTTCAACACTATTGTATTGCAAAAACTCAATTTATTTATTTTTCACTCAGTTAAAAGTCCAACGGGTCCATTTTACGGCCCATTTAGACCCGCTCGCCCGAAATCTCGACAAAAAGGACCGCAAAACAAGTTTTATTCAAAACTTAGGAATTCATATCATTGATTACGAGCTTTTCAACACTATTGTATTGCAAAATTTCAATTTTTGTTCTTTTTACTCAGTTAAAAGTCCAACGAGTCTATTTTTAGGCTCATTTAGACCCACTCGCCCAAAACCTCTACAAAAAGGACCGCAAAACAAGTTTTAATCAAAACTAAGGAGTTCATATCATTGATTACGAGCTTTTCAACACTAATGTATTGCAAAAATTTAATTTTTCTTCTTTTTACTTAGTTAAAAGTCCAACGGGTCCATTTTAAGGCCCATTTAGACCCGCTCGCCTGAAACCTCTACAAAAAGGACAGCAAAACAAGTTTTAATCAAAACTTATGTCTTCATATCATTGATTACGAGCTTTTCAACACCAATTTATTGCAAAAATTCAATTTTTGTTCTTTTTACTCATTTTAAAGTCCAACGGGTCCATTTTACGACCCATTTAGACCTGCTCGTCCGAAACCTCTACAAAAGGACCGCAAATCAAGTTTAATCAAAACTTATGAGTTCTTATCATTGATTATGAGCTTTTCAACACTAATGTATTCCAAAAATTCAATTTTTGTTCTTTTTACTCAGTTAAAAGTCCAACGGGTCCATTTTACGGCCCATTTAGACCCGCTCGTCCGAAACCTCTACAAAAAGGACCGCAAAACAAGTTTTAATCAAAACTTAGGAGTTCATATCATTGATTACGAGCTTTTCAACATTATTGTATTGCAAAAATTCAATTTTTGTTCTTTTTACTCAGTTAAAAGTCCAACGAGTGTATTTTAAGGCCCATTTAAACTCGCTCGCACGAAACCTCGACAAAAAGGACCGCAAAACAAGTTTTAATCAAAACTTAGGAGTTCATATCATTGATTACGAGCTTTTCAACAATAATGTATTGCAAAAATTCAATTTTGGTTCTTTTTACTCAGTTAAAAGTCCAATGGTTCCATTTTAAGGCCCATTTAGACCCGCTCGCCCGAAACCACTACAAAAAGGACCTCAAAATAAGTTTTAATCAAAACTTAGGACTTCATATCGTTGATTACGAGCTTTTCAACACTATTTTACTGCAAAAAATCAATTTATGTTCTTTTTACTTAGTTAAAAGTCGAACGGTTCCATTTTAAGGCCCCTTTAGACCCGCTTGCCCGAAACCTCTACAAAAAGGACTGAAAACAAGTTTTAATCAAATTTTAGGAGTTCATATAATTGATTAGGAGCTTTCAACACAATTATATTGCAAAAACTCAATTTCTATATATTTTACTCAATTAAAAGTCCAGTGGGTCCATTTTACGGCTGATTTAGACCCGTTCGCCCGAAACCTCTACAAAAAGGACCGCAAAACAAGTTTTAATCAAAACATAGTTGTTTATATCATTGATTTTGAGCTTTTCAACAGTATTGTATTGCAAATATTCAAATTTTGTTCTTTTTACTCAATTAAAAGTCCAGTGGGTCCATTTTACGGCCGATTTAGACCCGTTCGCCCGAAACCTCTACAAAAAGGACCGCAAAACAAGTTTTAATCAAAACATAGTGGTTTATATCATTGATTACGAGCTCTTCAACACTAATGTATTGCAAAAATTCAATTTTTGTTATTTTTACTCAGTTAAAAGTCCAACGGGTCCATTTTACGGCCCATTTAGACCCGCTCGTCCGAAACCTCTACAAAAAGGACCGCAAAAAAAGTTTTAATCAAAACTTAGGAGTTCATATCATTGATTACGAGCTTTTCAACACTAATATACTGTAAAATTTCAATTTTTGTTCTTTTTACTCAATTAAAAGTCCAACGGGTCTATTTTAATGTCCATTTAGACCCGCTCGCCCGAAACCACAACAAAAAGAACCAAAAATCATGTTTTAATCAATACTTAGGACTTCATATTGTTGATTATGAGCTTTTCAACACTATTTTATTGCAAAAAAATCAATTTTTGTTCTTTTACTTAGTTAAAAGTCCAACGGGTCCATTTTAAGGCCCATTTAGACCCGCTCGCCCGAAACCTTTACAAAAAGGACCGAAAACGAGTTTTAATTAAATTTTAGGAGTTCATATAATTGATTACGAGCTTTTCAACACGATTATATTGCAAAAGCTAAATTTCTATATTTTTTACTCAGTTAAAAGTCCAACGAGTCCATTTTAAGGCTTATTTAGACCCGCTCACTCAAAACATCTACAAAAAAAACCGAAAACAGGTTTAATCAAATTTTAGGAGTTCATATAATTGATTATGAGCTTTTCTACAAAATTATATTGCAAAAACTCAATTTCTGTATTTTTTACTCAGTTAAAAGTCCAGTGGATCCATTTTACAGCCTATTTAGACCCGTTCGCCCGAACCCTCTACAAAAAGGACCGCAAAACATGTTTTAATCAAACATAGGAGCTTATATCATTGATTACGAGCTTTTCAACACTATCGTATTGCAAAAATTCAATTTTTATTCTATTTACTCAGTTAAAAGTCCAACGGGTCTATTTTAAGGCCCATTTAGACCCGCTCACCCGAAACCTCCACAAAAAGGACCGCAAAACAAGTTTTAATCAAAACATAGGAGTTCATATCATTGATTACGAGCTTTTCAACACTAATGTACTGCAAAAATTTAGTTTCTGTTCTTTTTACTCAATTAAAAGTCCAACGGGTCCATTTTAATGTCCATTTAGACCCGCTCGCCCGAAACCACTACAAAAAGGACCAAAAAACAAGTTTTAATCAATACATAGGACTTCATATTGTTGATTACGAGCTTTTCAACACTACTTAATTGCAAAAAATCAATTTCTGTTCTTTTTACTTAGTTAAAAGTCCAACGGGTCCATTTTAAGGCCCATTTAGACCCGCTCGCTCGAAACCTTTACAAAAAGGAACGAAAACGAGTTTTAATCAAATTTTAGGTGTTCATATAATTGATTACGAGCTTTTTAACACGATTATATTGCAAAAACTCAATTTTTGTATTTTATTCTCAGTTAAAAGTCCAACGGGTCTATTTTAAGGCCTATTTAGACCCGCTCGCCCTAAACCTCTACAAAAAGGACCGAAAACAGGTTTTAATCAAATTTTAGGAGTTCAGATAATTTATTACGAGCTTTTCAACAAGATTATATAGCAAAAACTCAATTTATGTATTTTTCACTCAGTTAAATGTCCAACGGGTCAATTTTACGGCCCATTTAGACCCGCTTGCCTGAAACCTCTACAAAAGGATTGCAAAACAAGTTTTAATCAAAACGTAGGAGTTCATATCATTGATTACGAGCTTTTAAACACTATTGTATTGCAAAATTTCAATTTTTGTTCCTTTTACTCTGTTAAAAGTTCAACGGGTCCATTTTAAGGCCCATTTTGACCCGCACGCCTGAAACCTCTACAAAAAGGACCGCAAAAAAGTTTAAATCATATTTTAGGATTTCATATAATTGATTACGAGCTTCTCAACACGGGTCCATTATACGGCACATTAAGATCCGCTCGCCCGAAACCTCTAAAAAATGACCGCAAAACAAGTTTTAACCAAATTTTAGGAGTTCATATAATTAATTACGAGCTTTTCAAAACTCATTTTATGTATTTTTTACTGAGTTAAAATTCCAAAAGGTCCATTTTAAGGCCTATTTAGACCCATCGCCGGAAACCTCTACAAAAAGGACCGAAAAAAGTGTTTTAATTAAATTTTAGAAGTTTATATAATTTTTACGAGCTTTTCAACGATATTATATTGCAAAAACTCAATTTCGGTATTTTTTACTCAATTTAAAGTCCAATGGGTCCATTTTACGGTCTATTTAGACCCGCTCGCCCGAAACCTCTACAAAAGGACCGCAAAACAAGTTTTAATCAAAACTTAGGAGTTCATGTCATTGGTTACGAGCTTTTTAACATTATTGTATTGCAAAAATTTAATTTTTGATCTTCTTACTCAGTTAAAAGTTCAACGGGTCAATTTTAAGTCTCATTTAGACTCGCTCGCCCGAAACCACTACAAAAAGGACCGCAAAACAAGTTTTAATAAAAACTTAGGACTTCATATCGTTTATTACGAGCTTTTCAACACAATTGTATTGCAAAAATTCAATACGTGTTCTTTTTACTTAGTTAAAAGTCCAACGGGTCCTTTTTAAGGCACATTTAGACCCGCTCGCTTGAAACCTCTACAAAAAGGACCGAAAAACAAGTTTTAATCAAATTTTAGGACTTCAGATCATTGTTTACGATCTTTTTGAACACGGTTATATTGCAAAAACTCAATTTTTGTGCTTTTTACTCAGTTAAAAGTCCAACGGGTCCATTTTACGGCCCATTTAGACCTGCTCGTCCGAAACCTCTATAAAAAGGCCCGAAACACAAGTTTTAATCAAAATTCAGGAGTTCATATCATTGATTATGAGCTTTTCAACACGATTGTATTGCAACAAATCAATTTATGTACTTTTTACTCAATTTAAAGTCCAACGGGTCCATTTTACGGCCCATTTAGACCCGCTCGTCCGAAACCTCCACAAAAAGGACTGCAAATCAAGTTTTTATCAAAATTTAGGACTTAATATCGAAGATTACGAGCTTTTCAGCACTAATGTATTGCAAAAAATAATTTTTTGTTCTTTTTACTCAATTAAAAGTCCAACGGGTCCATTTTAAGGCCCATTTAGACCCGCTCGCCCGAAACCACTACATAAAGGGCCGCAAAACAAGTTTTAATCAAAACTTAGGACATCATATAGTTGATTACGAGCTTTTCAAGATTATTTTATCGTAAAAAATCAATTTCTATTATTTTTACTCAGTTAAAAGTCCAACGGTTCCATTTTAAGGCCCATTTAGACCCGCTCGCCCGAATCATCTACTAAAAGGACCGAAAACAAGTTTTAATCAAATTTTAGGAGTTCATATAATTGATTACAAGCTTTTCAACATGATTATATTGCAAAAACTCAATTTCTGTATTTTATTCTCAGTTAAAAGTCCAACGGGTCTAATTTAAGGCCTATTTAGACCCGCTCGCCCTAAACCTCTACAAAAAGGACCGAAAAACAGGTTTTAATCAAATTTTAGGAGTTCAGATAATTTATTACGAGCTTTTCAACAAGATTATATAGCAAAAACTCAATTTATGTATTTTTCACTCAGTTAAATGTCCAACGGGTCAATTTTACGGCCCATTTAGACCCGCTTGCCCGAAACCTCTACAAAAGGATCGCAAAACAAGTTTTAATCAAAACGTAGGAATTCATATCATTGATTACGAGCTTTTAAACACTATTGTATTGCAAAATTTCAATTTTTGTTCCTTTTACTCTGTTAAAAGTTCAACGGGTCCATTTTAAGGCCCATTTTGACCCGCACGCCCGAAACCTCTACAAAAAGGACCGCAAAAAAGTTTAAATCATATTTTAGGATTTCATATAATTGATTACGAGCTTCTCAACACGAGTCCATTATACGGCACATTAAGATCCGCTTGCCCGAAACCTCTACAAAAAGGACCGCAAAACAAGTTTTAATCAAAACTTAGGAGTTCATATCATTGATTACGAGCTTTTCAACACTATTGTATTGCAAAAATTCATTTTTTTCTTTTTACTCAGTTAAAAGTCCAACGAGTCCATTTTAAGGTCCATTTAGACCCGCTCGCCCGAAACCTCTAAAAAATGACCGCAAAACAAGTTTTAACCAAATTTTAGGAGTTCATATAATTAATTACGAGCTTTTCAAAACTCATTTTCTGTATTTTTTACTGAGTTAAAATTCTAAAAGGTCCATTTTAAGGCCTATTTAGACCCATCGTCGGAAACCTCTACAAAAAGGACCGAAAAAAGTGTTTTAATTAAATTTTAGAAGTTTATATAATTTTTACGAGCTTTACAACGATATTATATTGCAAAAACTCAATTTCGGTATTTTTTACTCAATTTAAAGTCCAATGGGTCCATTTTACGGTCTATTTAGACCCGCTCGCCCGAAACCTCTACAAAAGGACCGCAAAACAAGTTTTAATCAAAACTTAGGAGTTCATGTCATTGGTTACGAGCTTTTTAACATTATTGTATTGCAAAAATTCAATTTTTGATCTTCTTACTCAGTTAAAAGTTCAACGGGTCAATTTTAAGTCCCATTTAGACTCGCTCGCCTGAAACCACTACAAAAAGGACCGCAAAACAAGTTTTAATAAAAACTTAGGACTTCATATCGTTTATTACGAGCTTTTCAACACAATTGTATTGCAAAAATTCAATTCGAGTTCTTTTTACTCAGTTAAAAGTCCAACGGGTCCATTTTAAGGCACATTTAGACCCGCTCGCTTGAAACCTCTACAAAAATGACCGAAAAACAAGTTTTAATCAAATTTTAGGACTTCAGATCATTGTTTACGATCTTTTTGAACACGGTTATATTGCAAAAACTCAATTTTTGTGCTTTTTACTCAGTTAAAAGTCCAACGGGTCCATTTTACGGCCCATTTAGACCTGCTCGTCCGAAACCTCTATAAAAAGGCCCGAAACACAAGTTTTAATCAAAATTCAGGAGTTCATATCATTGATTATGAGCTTTTCAACACGATTGTATTGCAACAAATCAATTTATGTACTTTTTACTCAATTTAAAGTCCAACGGGTCCATTTTACGGCCCATTTAGACCCGCTCGTCCGAAACCTCCACAAAAAGGACTGCAAATCAAGTTTTTATCAAAATTTAGGACTTAATATCGAAGATTACGAGCTTTTTAGCACTAATGTATTGCAAAAAATAATTTTTTGTTCTTTTTACTCAATTAAAAGTCCAACGGGTCCATTTTAAGGCCCATTTAGACCCGCTCGCCCGAAACCACTACATAAAGGGCCGCAAAACAAGTTTTAATCAAAACTTAGGACATCATATAGTTGATTACGAGCTTTTCAAGATTATTTTATTGTAAAAAATCAATTTCTATTATTTTTACTCAGTTAAAAGTCCAACGGTTCCATTTTAAGGCCCATTTAGACCCGCTCGCCCGAATCATCTAGTAAAAGGACCGAAAACAAGTTTTAATCAAATTTTAGGAGTTCATATAATTGATTACAAGCTTTTCAACATGATTATATTACAAAAACTCAATTTATGTATTTTTTACTCAGTCAAAAGTCCAAATGGTCCATTTTAAGGACTATTTAGACCTGCTCGCCCCAAACCTCTACAAAAAGGACCGAAAGACAGGTTTTAATCAAATTTTAGGAGTTCATATAAATGATTACGAGCTTTTCAACAAGATTATATTGCAAAAACTCAATTTCTGTATTTTTTACTCAGTTAAAAGTCCAACGGGTCCATTTTACGGCCCATTTAGACACGCTTGCCCGAAACCTCTACAAAAAGGACCGCAAAACAAGTTTTAATCAAAACTTAGGAATTCATATCATTGATTACGAGCTTTTCAACACTATTGTATTGCAAAATTTAAATTTTTGTTCTTTTTACTCAGTTAAAAGTCCAACGAGTCTATTTTTAGGCTCATTTAGACCCACTCGCCCGAAACCTCTACAAAAAGGACCGCAAAACAAGTTTTAATCAAAACTAAGGAGTTCATATCATTGATTACGAGCTTTTCAACACTAATGTATTGCAAAAATTTAATTTTTCTTCTTTTTACTTAGTTAAAAGTCCAAGGGTCCATTTTAAGGCCCATTTAGACCCGCTCGCCTGAAACCTCTACAAAAAGTACAGCAAAACAAGTTTTAACCAAAACTTATGTCTTCATATCATTGATTACGAGCTTTTCAACACTAATTTATTGCAAAAAATCAATTTTTGTTCTTTTTACTCAGTTTAAACTCCAACGGGTCCATTTTACGACCCATTTAGACCCGCTCGTCCGAAACCTCTACAAAAGGACCGCAAATCAAGTTTAATCAAAACTTATGAGTTCTTATCATTGATTATGAGCTTTTCAACACTATTGTATTGCAAAAATTCGATTTCTGTTCTTTTAACCCAGTTAAAAGTCCAACGGGTCCATTTTAAGGCTCATTTAGACCCGCTCGACCGAAACTTCTTTAAAAAGGACCGAAAACAAGTTTTAACCAAATTTCAGGAGTTCATATAATTGATTACGAGATTTTCAACAAGATTATATTGCAAAAACTCAATTTCTATATTTTGTACTCAGTTAAAAATCCAACGTGTCCATTTTACGGCCCATTTAGACCCGCTCGTCCGAAACCTCTACAAAAATGACCGCAAAACAAGTTTTAATCAAAACTTAGGAGTTCATATCATTGATTACGAGCTTTTCAACACTATTGTATTGCAAAAATTCAATATTTGTTCTCTTTACTCTGTTAAAAGTCCAACGGGTCCAATTTAAGGGCCATTTAGACCCACTCGCCCGAAATCTCTACAAAAATGACTGCAATACAAGTTTTATCAAATTTTATGAGTTCATATAATTGATTACGAACTTTTCAACACGATTATACTACAAAAACTCAATTTATGTATTTTTTACTCAATTAAAAGTCCAACGGGTCCATTTTAAGGCATATTTAGACCCGCTCGCCCGAAGCTTCTACAAAAGGACCGAAAAACAAGTTGTAATCAAAACATAGGGGTTCATATCATTGATTACGATATTTTCAACACTATTGTATTGTAAAAATTCAACTTTTGTTTTTTTACTCAGTTAAAAGTCCAACGGGTCTATTTTAAGTCCCATTTAGACCCGCTCGCCCGAAACTTCGACAAAAAGGACCACAAAACAAGTTTTAATCAAAACTTAGGAGTTCATATCATTGATTACGAGCTCTTCAACACTAATTTATTGCAATAATTCAATTTTTGTTATTTTTACTCAGTTAATAGTCCAACGGGTCCATTTTACGGCCCATTTAGACCCGCTCGTCCGAAACCTCTACAAAAAGGACCGCAAAAAAAGTTTTAATCAAAACTGAGGAGTTCATATCATTGATTACGAGCTTTTCAACACTATTGTATTGCAAAAATTCAATTTTTGTTCTTTTTACTCAGTTAAAAGTCCAACGAGTCTATTTTAAGGCCCATTTAAACTCGCTCGCACGAAACCTCTACAAAAAGGACTGCAAAATAAGTTTTAATCAAAACTTAGGAGTTCATATCACTGATTACGAGCTTTTCAACAATAATGTATTGAAAAAAATTCAATTTTGGTTATTTTTACTCAGTTAAAAGTCCAATGGGTCCATTTTAAGGCCCATTTAGACTCGCTCGCCCGAAACCACTACAAAAAGGACCGCAAAATAAGTTTTAATCAAAACTTAGGACTTCATATCGTTGATTACGAGCTTTTCAACACTATTTTATTGCAAAAAAATCAATTTCTGTTCTTTTTACTTAGTTAAAAGTCGAACGGGTCCATTTTAAGGCCCCTTTAGACCCGCTTGCCCGAAACCTCTACAAAAAGGACCGAAACCAAGTTTTAATGAAATTTCAGGAGTTCATATAATTGATTACAAGCTTTTCAACACAATTATATTGCAAAAACTCAATTTCTATATATTTTACTCAATTAAAAGTTCAGTGGGTCCATTTTACGGCCTATTTAGACCCCTTCGCCCGAAACCTCTACAAAAAGGACAGCAAAACAAGTTTTAATCAAAACATTGTGGTTTATATCATTGATTACGAGCTTTTCAACAGTATTGTATTGCAAATATTCAAATTTGTTCTTTTTACTCAGTTAAAAGTCCAACGGGTCTATTTTAAGGCCCATTTAGACCCGCTCACCAGAAACCTCTACAAAAAGGACCACAAAACAAGTTTTAATCAAAACATAGGAGTTCATATCATTGATTACGAGCTTTTCAACACTAATATACTGCAAAATTTCAGTTTTTGTTCTTTTTACTCAATTAAAAGTCCAACGGGTCCATTTTAATGTCCATTTAGACCCGCTCGCCCGAAACCAGAACCAAAAGGACCTAAAAACAAGTTTTAATCAATACTTAGGACTTCATATTGTTGATTATGAGCTTTTCAACACTATTTTATTGCAAAAAATCAATTTCTGTTCTTTTTACTTAGTTAAAAGTCCAACGGGTCCATTTTAAGGCCCATTTAGACCCGCTCGCCCGAAACCTCTACAAAAAGGACCGAAAACGAGTTTTAATCAAATTTTAGGAGTTCATATAATTGATTACGAGCTTTTCAACACGATTATATTGCAAAAACAAAATTTCTGTATTTTTTACTAAGTTAAAAGTCCAGTGGGTCCATTTTAAGGCCTATTTAGACCCGTTCGCCCGAAACCTCTACAAAAAGGACCGCAAAACATGTTTTAATCAAGACATAGGAGTTTATATCATTGATTACAAGCTTTTCAACACTATTGTATTACAAGCTTTTTAACAAGATTATATTGCAAAAACTCAATTTCTATATTTTTTACTCAGTTAAAAGTCCAATGGGTCCATTTTACAGCCCATTTAGACCCGCTCGGCCGAAACCTCTACAAAAGGACCGCAAAACAATTTTTAATCAAAACTTAGGACTTCATATCATTGATTACGATCTTTTTAACGAGATTATATTGCAAAAACTCAATTTCTGTATTTTTCACTCAGTTAAAAGTCCAACGGGTCCATTTTACGGCCCATTTAGACCCGCTCGCACGAAACCTCTACAAGAAGGACCACAAAACAAGTTTTAATCAAAACATAGGAGTTCATATCATTGATTACGAGTTTTTAAACACTATTGTATTGCAAAATTTCAATTTTTGTTCTTTTTACTCAGTTAAAAGTCCAATGAGTCTATTTTAAGGCTCATTTAGACTCGCTCGCCCGAAACCTCTACAAAAAAGACTGCAAAAAAAGTTTTACTCAAAACGAAGGAGTTCATATCAATTATTACGAGCTTTTCAACACTAATGTATTTCAAAAATTCAATTTTTGTTCTTTTTACTAAGTTTAAAGTCCAACGGGTCCATTTGTTGCCCTTTTAGACCCGCTCGTCCGAAACCTCTACAAAAAGGACCGCAAATCAAGTTTAATCAAAACTTAGGAGTTCATATCATTGATTACGAGATTTTCAACAATATTGTACTGCAAAAATTCGATTTCTTTTCTTTTAACACAGTTAAAAGTCCAACGGGTCCATTTTAAGGCTCATTTAGACCCGCTCGCCCGAAACTTCTACAAAAAGGACCGAAAAACAAGTTTTAAACAAACTTCAGGAGTTCATACAATTGATTACGAGCATTTCAACAAGATTATATTGCAAAAACTCAATTTCTATATTTTTTACTCAGTTAAAAGTCCAACAGGTCCATTTTACGGCCTATTTAGACCCGTTCGCCCGAAAAATCTACAAAAATGGCCGCAAAACAAGTTTTAATCAAAACATAGTGGTTTATATCATTGATTACGAGCTTTTCAACAGTATTGTATTGCAAATATTCAAATTTTGTACTTTTTACTCAGTTAAAAGTCCAACGGGTCTATTTTAAGGCCCATTTAGACCCGCTCGCCAGAAACCTCTACAAAAAGGACCGCAAAACAAGTTTTAATCAAAACATAGGAGTTCATATCATTGATTACGAGCTTTTCAACAATATTGTATTGCAAAAATTCGATTTCTGTTCTTTTAACACAGTTAAAAGTCCATAGGGTCCATTTTAAGGCTCATTTAGACCCGCTCGCCCGAAACTTCTACAAAAAGGACCGAAAACAAGTTTTAAACAAACTTCAGGAGTTCATACAATTTATTACTAGCTTTTCAACAAGATTATATTGCAAAAACCCACTTTCTATATTTTTTACTCAGTTAAAAGTCCAACGGGTCCATTTTACGGCCCATTTAGACCCGCTCGGCCGAAACCTCTACGTAAAGGACCGCAAAACAATTTTTTATCAAAACTTAGGAGTTCACATCATTGATTACGAGCTTTTCAACAAGATTATATTGCAAAAACTCAATTTCTATATTTTTTACTCAGTTATAAGTCCAATGGGTCCATTTTACGGCCCATTTAGACCCGCTCGGCCGAAACCTCAACGAAAAGGACCGCAAAACAATTTTTAATCAAAACTTAGGAGTTCATATCATTGATTACGAGCTTTTCAACAAGATTATATTGCAAAAACTCAATTTCGGTATTTTCACTCAGTTAAAAGTCCAACAGGTCCATTTTACGGCCCATTTAGACCTGCTCGCCCGAAACCTCTACAAAAAGGACCGCAAAACAATTTTAATCAAAACTTAGGAGTTCATATCATTGATTACGAGCTTTTCAACACTATTGTATTCCAAAATTTCAATCTTTGTTCTTTTTACTCAGTTAAAAGTCCAACGAGTCTATTTTAAGGATCATTTAGACTCGCTCGCGCGAAACCTCTACAAAAGGACCGCAAAACAAGTTTTAATCAAAACTAAGGAGTTCATATCATTGATTACAAGCTTTTCAACACTAATGTATTGCAAAAATTCAATTTTTGTTCTGTTTAATCAGTTAAAAGTTCAACGGGTCCATTTTAAGGCCCATTTAGACACGCTCGCCCGAAACCTCTACAAAAAGGACGCCAAAACAAGTTTTAATCAAAATTTGGTCTTCATATCATTGATTACGAGCTTTTCAACACTAATGTATTGCAAAAATTCAATTTTTGTTCTTTTTACTCAGTTTAAAGTCCAACGGGTCCATTTTACGGCCCATTTAGACTCGCTCGTCCGAAACCTCTACAAAAAATGACCGCAAATCAAGTTTAATCAAAACTTAGGACTTCATATCATTCATTACGAGCTTTTCAACACAATTGTATTGCAAAAATTAGATTTCTATTCTTTTAACCTAGTTAAAAGTCCAACGGGTCCATTTTATGGCCCATTTAGATCCGCTCGTCCGAAACCTCTACAAAAAGGACCGCAAAACAAGTTTTAATCAAAACTTAGGAGTTCATATCATTGATTACGAGCTTTTCACCACTATTGTATTGCAAAAATTCAATTTTTTTTGTTTTTACTTTGTTAAAAGTCCAACGGGTCCATTTTAAGGCCAATTTAGACCAGCTCGCCCGAAACCTCTACAAAAAGGATCGCAAAACAAGTTTTAATCAAATCTTAGGAGTTCATACAATTGATTACGAGATTTTCAACAAGATTATATTGCAAAAACGCAAATTCGGTATTTTTTACTTAGTTTAAAGTTCAATAGGTCCATTTTACGGCCCATTTAGACCCGCTCGCCCGAAACCTCTACAAAAAGGATCGCAAAACAAGTTTTAATCAAATCTTAGGAGTTCATATAATTGATAACGAGCTTTTCAACAAGAATATATTGCAGAAACTCAATTTTGGTATTTTTTACTTAGTTTAAAGTTCAACGGGTCCATTTTACGGCCCATTTAGACCCGCTCGCCCGAAACCTCTACAAAAAGGAGCGCAAAACAAGTTTTAATCAAAACTTAGGAGTTCATATCATTGATTACGAGCTTTTCAACTCTATTGAATTGCAAAAATTCAATTTTTGTTCCTTTTACTCAGTTAAAAGTCTATCGAGTCCATTTTAAGGCCCATTAAGACCCGCTCGCCTGAAACCTCTAAAAAAGGACCGCAAAACAAGTTTTAAACAAATTTTAGGAGTTCATATAATTAATTACGAGCTTTTCAAAACTCATTTTCTATAATTTTTACTGATTTAAAAGTCCAACAAGTCCATTCTAAGGCCTATTTAGACCCGCTCGCCAAAAACCTCTTCAAAAAGGATCGAAAAATAAGTTTTAATCAAATTCTAGGAGTTCATATAATTGATTACGAGCTTTTCAACAAGATTATATTGCAAAAATTCAATTTCGTTATTTTTTACTCAGTTTAAAGTCCAACGGGTCCATTTTACGGCCAATTTAGACCCGCTCATCCGAAACCTCTACAAAAAGGACCACAAAACAAGTTTTAATCAAAACTTAGGAGTTCATATAATTGATTACGTGCTTTTCAACACTATTGTATTGCAAAAATTCAATTTTTGTTCTTTTTAATTAGTTAAAAGTCCAACGGGTCCATTTTAAGGGTCATTTAGACCCGCTCGCCCGAAATCTCTACAAAAAAGACCGCAAAACATGTTTTAATCAAAACTTAGGAGTTCAAATCATTGCTTACGAGCTTTTCAACACTATTGTATAACAAAAATTTAATATTTGTTCTTCTTACTCAGTTAAAAGTCCAACGGGTCCATTTTAAGGCTTATTTAGACCCACTCCCCCGAAACCTCTACAAAAAAGACCGAAAACAGGTTTAATCAAATGTTAGGAGTTCATATAATTGATTACGAGCTTTTCAACAGATTTATATTGCAAAAACTCAATTACTGTATTTTTTACTCAGTTAAAAGTCCAGTGGGTCCATTTTACGGCCTATTTAGACCCGCTCGCCCGAAACCTATACATAAAGGACCGAAAAACAGGTTTTAATCAAATTTTAGGAGTTCATATAATTGATTACGAGCTTTTCAAAAAGATTATATTGCAAAAACTCAATTTCTGTATTTTTACACTGTTAAAAGTCCAACTGGTCCATTTTACGGCCCATTTAGACCCGCTCGCCCGAAACCTCTACAAAAAGGACCGCAAAACAAGTTTTAATCAAAACTTAGGAGTTCATATCATTGATTACGAGCTTTTCAACACTATTGTATTGCAAAATTTCAATTTTTGTTCTTTTTACTCAGTTAAAAGTCAAACGAGTCAATTTTAAGGATCATTTAGACCCGCTCGCCCGAAACCTCCACAAAAGGACCGCAAAACAAGTTTTAATCAAAACTAAGGAGTTCATATCATTGATTACAAGCTTTTCAACACTAATGTATTGCAAAAATTCAATTTTTGTTCTTTTTACTCAGTTAAAAGTCTAACGGGTCCATTTTAAGGCCCATTTAGACCCGCTCGCCCGAAACCTCAACAAAAAGGACAGCAAAACAAGTTTTAATCAAAACTTAGGTCTTCATATCATTGATTACGAGCTTTTCAACACTAATGTATTGCAAATTCAATTTTTGTTCTTTTGACACAGTTTAAAGTCCAACGGGTCCATTTTACGTCCCATTTAGACCCGCTCGTCCGAAACCTCTACAAAAAGGACCGCAAATAAAGTTTAATCAAAACTTAGGACTTCATATCATTGATTACGAGCTTTTCAACAAGATTATATTGCAAAAAATCAATTTCTATATTTTTTACTCAGTTATAAGTCCAACGGGTCCATTTTATGGCTCATTTAGACCCGCTTGTCTGAAACCTATACAAAAAGGACCGCAAAACAAGTTTTAATCAAAACTTAGGAGTTCATATCATTGATTACGAGTTTTTCACCACTATTGTATTGGAAAAATTCAATTTTTGTTCTTTTTACTTTGTTAAAAGTCCAACGAGTCCATTTTAAGCCCAATTTAGATCAGCTCGCCCAAAACCTCTACAAAAAGGACCGCAAAACAAGTTTTAATCAAATTTTAGGAGTTCATACAATTGATTATGAGCTTTTCAACACGATTATACTGCAAAAACTCAATTTTTGTATTTTTACTCATTTAAAAGTCCAACGGGTCCATTTTAAGGCCTATTTAGACCCACTCGCCCGAAACCTCTACAAAAAGGACCGAAAAACAAGTTTTAATCCAAACTTAGGAGTTCATATAATTGATTACAAGCTGTTCAACAAGATTATATTTCAAAAACTCAATTTCGGTATTTTTTACTTAGTTTAAAGTTCAACGGGTCCATTTTACGGCCCATTTAGACCCGCTCGCCCGAAACCTCTACAAAACCGATCGAAAAACAAGTTTTAATCGAAACTTAGGAGTTCATATCATTGATTACGAGCTTTTCAAAAAGATTATATTGCAAAAACTCAATTTCTATATCATTGATTACGAGCTTTTCAACACTATTGTATTGCAAAAATTCAATTTTTGTTCTTTTTACTCAGTTAAAAGTCCAACGGGTCTATTTTAAGGCCCATTTAGACCCGCTCGCCCAAAACCTCTACGAAAAGGACCGCAAAACAAGTTTTAATCAAAACTTAGGAGTTCATATTATTGATTACGAGCTTTTCAACACTAATATACTGCAAAAATTCAGTTTTTGTTCTTTTTACTCAATTAAAAGTCCAACGGGTCCATTTTAATGTCCATTTAGACCCCCTTGCCCGAAACCAGAACAAAAAGGACCAAAAAACAAGTTTTAATCAACACTTAGGACTTCATATCGTTGATTAAGAGCTTTTCAACACTATTTTATTGCAAAGAATCAATTTCTATTCTTTTTACTTAGTTAAAAGTCCAACGGGTCATTTTTAAGGCCTATTTAGACCCGCTCGCCCGAAACCTCTACAAAAAGGACCGAAAACGAGTTTTAATCAAATTTTAGGAGTTCATATAATTGATTACGAGCTTTTCAACACGATTATATTGCAAAAACTCAATTTATGTATTTTTACTTAGTTAAAAGTCCAACGGGTCTATTTTAAGGCCTATTTAGACCCGTTCGCTCGAAACCTCTACAAAAAAGACCGAAAACATGTTTAATCAAAATTTAGGAGTTCATATAATTGATTACGAGCTTTTCAACAAACTTATATTGCAAAAACTCAATTTCTGTATTTTTTACTTAGTTAAAAGTCCAGTGGGTCCATTTTACGGCCTATTTGGACCCGTTCGCCCGAAACCTCTACAAAAGGACCGCAAAACGAGTTTTAATGAAAACATAGGAGTTTATATCCTCGATTACGAGCTTTTCAACACTATTGTATTGCAAAAATTCAAAATTTGTTCTTTTTACTCAGTTAAAAGTCCAACGGGTCTATTTTAAGGCCCATTAACACCCGCTCGCCCGAAACCTCTACAAAAGGACCGCAAAACAAGTTTTAATCAAAACTTAGGAGTTCATATCATTGATTACGAGCTTTTCAACACTAATGTATTGCAAAAATTCAGTATTTGTTCTTTTTACTCAATTAAAAGTCCAACAGGTGCATTTTAAGGCCCATTTAGACTTCCTCGCCCGAAACCACTACAAAAAGAACCGCAAAACAAGTTTTAATCAAAACTTAGGACTTCATATCGTTGATTACGAGCTTTTCAACACAATTTTATTGCAAAAAACCAATTTATGTTCTTTTTACTTAGTTAAAAGTCCAACGGGTCCATTTTAAGGACAATTTAGACCCGCTTGCCCAAAACCTCTACAAAAAGGACCCAAAATAGGTTTTAATCAATTTTAGGAGTTCATATAATTGATTACGAGCTTTTCAACAAGATTATATTGCAAAAACTCAATTTCTGTATTTTTTACTCAGTTAAAAGTCCAACGGGTCCATTTTACGGCCCATTTAGACCCTCTCTCTCGAAACGTCTGCAAAAGGACCGCAGAACAAGTTTTAATCAAAACTTAGGAGTTCATATCATTGATTAGGAGCTTTTCAACACTATTGTGTTGCAAAATTTCAATTTTTGTTCTTTTTACTCACTTAAAAGTCCAACGAGTCTATTTTAAGGCTCATTTAGACCCGCTTGCCCGAAAACTCTCCAAAAAGGACCGCAAAACAAGTTTTAATAAAAACTTAGGACTTCATATCGTTGATTAGGAGCTTTTCAACACTATTGTATTGCAAAAAATCAATTCCTCTTCTTTTTACTCAGTTAAAAGTCCAACGGATCCATTTTGAGGCTCATTTAGACCCGCTCGCCCGAAACCTCTACCAAAAGGAGCGAAAACAATTTTAATCAAATTTTAAGAGTTCATATATTTGATTACGAGCTTTTCAACACAATTATATTGCAAAAACTCAATATATGTTTTTTTACTCAGTTAAAAGTCCAACCGGTCCATTTTACGGTCCATTTAGACCTGCTCGCCTAAAACCTCTAGAAAAAGGACCGAAAAACAAGTTTTAATCAAATTTTAGAACTTCATATAATTGATTACGATCTTTTCAACACGATTATATTGCAAAAACCCAATTTATGTACTTTTTACTTAGTTAAAAGTCCAACGGGTCCATTTTACGGTCCATTTAGACCCGCTCGTCCGAAACCTCTTCAAAATGGATTGTAAAACAAGTTTTAATCAAAACTTAGGAGTTCATATCATTGATTATGAGCTCTTTAACACTATTGTATTGCAAAAATTCAATTTTTATTCTTTTTACTATGTTAAAAGTCCAACGGGTCCATTTAAAGGCCCATTTAGACCCGCTCGCCCGAAACCTCTACAAAAAGGACCGCAAAACAAGTTTTAATCAAATTTTAGGAGTTCATATAATTGATTACGAGCTTCTCAACACGATCATATTACAAAAACTCAATTTCTGTATTTTTACTTAGTTTAAAGTCCAACGGGTCCATTTTACGGCCAATTTAAACTCGCTCGCCAGAAACCTCGACAAAAAGGACCACAAAACAAGTTTTAATCAAATTTTAGGAGTTCATATAATTAATTACGAGCTTTTCAACAAGATTATATTACAAAAACTCATTTTCTGTATTTTTTACTTGGTTAAAAGTCCAACATGTATATTTTAAGGCCTATTTAGACCCGGTCGCCCAAAACCTCTTCAAAAAAGACCGAAAAACAAGTTTTAATCAAAATTTAGGAGTTCATATAATTGATTACGAGCTTTTCAACAAGATTGTATTGCAAAAACTCAATTTCGGTATTTTTTACTCACTCTAAAGTACAACGAGTCCATTTTACGGCCCATTTAGACCCCTCGTCCGAAACCTCTACAAAAAGGACCACAAAACAAGTTTTAATCAAAACTTAGGAGTTCATATCATTGATGACGTGCTTTTCAACACTATTGTATTGCAAAAATTCAATTTTTGTTCTTTTTACTCAGTTAAAAGTCCAACGGGTCCATTTTAAGGCCTATTTAGACCCGCTCGCCCGAAACCTCTACAAAAAGGACCGAAAAACAAGTTTAATTCAAATTTTAGGAGTTCATATAATTGATTAAGAGCTTTTCAACAAGATTATATTGCAAAAGCTCCATTTCTGTATTTTTTACTCAGTTAAAAGTCCAACGGTTCCATTTTACAGTCCATTTAGACCCGCTCGGCCAAAACCTCTACAAAAAAGACCGAAAAACAAGTTTTAATCAATTTTTAGGACTTCATACCATTGATTACGATCTTTTCAACACGATTATATTGCAAAAACTCGGTTTTTGTACTTTTTACTCAGTTTAAATTCCAACGGGTCCATTTTACGGCCCATTTAGACCAGCTCGTCTGAAACCTCTACAAAAAAGACCGCAAATTAAGTTTTAATCAAAACTTAGGAGTTCATATCATTGATTGTGAGCTTTGTAACACTATTGTATTGCAAAAATTTGATTTTTGTTCTTTTTACTCAGTTAAAAGTCCAACGAGTCCATTTTAAGGCCCATTTAGACCCGCTCACCCGAAACATCTCCAAAAAGGAATGAAAAACAAGGTTTAATCAAATTTTAGGAGTTCATATAATTTATTACGAGCTTTTCAACAAGATTATATTGGAAAAACTCAATTTTGTATTTTTTACTCGGTTAAAAGTCCAAGGGCTCCATTTTACGGCCCATTAACCCCTGCTCGCTCGAAACCTTTACAAAAAGGACCGAAAAACAAGTTTAATCAAATTTTAGTAGTTAGTATAATTGATTACGAGCTTTTTAACATGATTATATTGAAAAAGCTCAATTTATGTACTTTTTACTCAATTAAAAGTCCAACAGGTTTATTTTACGGCCCATTTAGACCCGCTCGCCCGATATCTCTTCATAAAGGACCACAAAAAGAGTTTTAATCAAATTTTAGGAGTTCATATCTTTGATTACGTGCTTTTCAACATGATTATATTGCAAAAACTCAATTTATATACTTTTTACTCAGTTAAACGTCCAATGGGTCCATTTTACGGCCTATTTAGACCCGCTTGTCCACAAAAAGAGTTTTAATCAAATTTATATACTTTTTACTCAGTTAAACGTCCAATGGGTCCATTATATTGCAAAAACTCAATTTATATACTTATGAGTTCATATAATTGATTACGAGCTTTTCAACACGACTATATTACAAAAACTCAAAATTTTTATTTATTACTGAATTAAAAGTACAACGGGTCCATTTTAAGGCATATTTAGACCCGCTCGCCCAAAACCTCTTCAAAAAGGACCGAAAACAAGTTTTAATCAAATTTTAGGAGTTCATATAATTGATTACAAGCTTTTCAACAAGATTATATTGCAAAAACTCAATTTCTATATTTTTTACTTAGTTAAAAGTCCAACGAGTCCATTTTACGGCCCATTTAAACCCACTCGTCTAAAACCTCTACAAAAAGGACAGCAAAACAAGTTTTAATCAAAACTTAGGAGTTTACATCATTGATTACGAGCTTTTCAACACTATTGTATTGAAAAAAAATCAATTTTTGTTCTTTTTACTCAGTTAAAAGTCTAACGGGTCCATTTTAAGGCCCATTTAGACCCCCTCGCCCGAAACCTCCACAAAAAGGACCGCAAAACAAGTTTTATTCAAAATTCAGGAGTTCATATCATTGATTACGAACCTTTCAACACTAGTGCATTGTAAAAATTCAATTTTTGTTCTTTTTACTCAGTTAAAAGGCCAACGGGTCCATTTTAAGGCCCATTTACACTCGCTCGCCTGAAAACACTATAAAGAGGACCACAAACAAGTTTTAATCAAAACATAGGACTTCATATCATTGATTACGAGCTTTTCAACACTAAAAAGTCCAACATGTACATTTTGAGGCCTATTTGAACCCGCTCGCCCGAAACCTCTACAAAAATGATCGAAAAACAAGGTTTAATCAAATTTTAGGAGTTCATATAATTGATTACGAGCTTTTCAACAAGATTATATTGCAAAAACTCAATTTCTATATTTTTTACTCAGTTAAAAGTCCAATGCGTCCATTTTACGGCCCATTTAGCCCGCTCGCCTAAAACCTCTACAAAAAGGACCGAAAAACAAGTTTTTATCAAATTTTAGGACTTAATATCATTGATTACGAGCTTTTTAACACTATTGTATTGCAAAAATTCAGTTTTTGTTCTTTTTACTCAGTTTAAAGTCCAACGGGTCCATTTTAAGGCCCATTTAGACCCGCTCGCCTGAAACCTCTACAAAAAGGACCGCAGAACAGGTTTTAATCAAAATTTAGGAGTTCATATAATTGATTACGAGCTTTTCAACACGATTATATTACAAAAACTCATTTTATGTATTTTTTATCGAGTTAAAAGTCCAACGGGTCCATTTTAAGGCCTATTTAGACTCGCTCGCCCAAAACCTCTTCAAAAAAGGACCGAAAAACAAGTTTTAATCAAATTCTAGGAGTTCATATAATTGATTACGAGCTTTTCAACAAGATTATATTGCAAAAACTCAATTTCAGTATTTTTTACTCAGTTTAAATTCCAACGGGTCCATTTTACAGCCCATTTAGATCCGCTCGTCTGAAACCTCTTCAAAAAGGACGACAAAACAAATTTTAATCAAAACATTGGAGTTCATATCATTGATTACGTGCTTTTCAACACTATTGTATTGCAAAAATTCAATTTTTGTTCTTTTACTCAGTTAAAAGTCCAACGGGTCCATTATAAGGCTCATTTTGACCCGCTCGCCTGAAACCTCTACAAAAAGGACCGCAAAACAAGTTTTAATCAAAACTTAGGAGTTCAAATCATTGATTACGAGCTTTTCCACACTATTGTATTGCAAAAATTTAATTTTTGTTCTTTTTAATCAGTTAAAAGTCCAACGGGTCCATTTTAAGGCCTATTTAGACCCGCTCGCCCGAAACCTCTACAAAAAGGACCGAAAAACAAGTTTTAATCATATTTGAGGACTTTATATCAATGATTACGATCTTTTCAACATAATTATATTGCAAGAACTCAGTTTTTACTTTTTACTCATTTTAAAGTCCAACGGGTCCATTTTACGGCCCATTTAGACCCGCTCGTCCGAAACCACAACAAAAAGGTCCGCAAAACAAGTTTTAATCAAAACTAAGGAGTTCATATCATTGATTACGAGCTTTTCAACACTATTGTATTGCAAAAATTTGATTTTTGTTCTTTTTACTCAGTTAAAAGTCCAACGTGTCTATTTTAAGGCCCATTTAGACCCGCTCGTCCGAAACCTCTACAAAAAGGACCGCAAAACAAGTTTTAATCAAAACTTAGGAGTTCATATCATTGATTACGAGCTTTTCAACACTATTGTATTGCAAAAATTTGATTTTTGTTCTTTTTACTCAGTTAAAAGTCCAACGTGTCTATTTTAAGGCCCATTTAGACCAGCTCTCCCGAAACATCTACAAAAAGGACAGAAACCAAGTTTTAATCAAATTTTAGGTGTTCATATAATTGATTGCGATCTTTTCAACACGATTATATTACAAAAACTCAATTTCTGTATTTTTTACTTAGTTAAAAGTCCAACAGGTCCATTTTACGGCCCATTTAGACCCGCTCGCCCGAAACCTCTACAAAAAGGACCGAAAACAAGTTTTAATCAAATTTTAAGACTTTCATATCATTGATTATGATCTTTTCAACACGATTATATTACAAAAACTCATTTTATGTACTTTTTAATCAATTAAAAGTCCAACGACTCCATTTTGCGGCCCATTTAGACCCGCTCGCCCGAAACCCCTATAAAAAGGACCGCAAAACAAGTTTTAATCAAATTTCAGGAGTTCATATAATTGATTACGAGCTTTTCAACACGATTATATTGCAAAAACTAAATTTATTTACTTTTTATTTAGTTAATAGTCCAACTAGTCCATTTTACGGCCCATTTAGACCCGCTCGTCCGGAACCTCTACAAAGAGGACTACAAAACAAGTTTTAATCAAAATTTAGGAGTTTATATAATTGATTACGAGCTTTTCAACACGATTATACTACAAAAACTCAATTTCTGTATTTTTTACTCTTTTAAAAGTCCAACGGGTCCATTTTAAGGCTTATTTAGACCCGCTCGCCCGAAACCTCTACAAAAAGGACCGCAAAACAAGTTTTAATCAAATGTTAGGAGTTCATATAATTGATTACGAGCTTTTCAACACGATTATACTACAAAAACTCAATTTCTGTATTTTTTAACCATTTAAAAGTCCAACGGGTCCATTTTAAGGACTATTTAGACCCGCTCGCCCGAAACCTCTACAAAAAGGATTGAAAAACAAATTTTAATCAAATCTTAGGATTTCATGTAATTGATTACGAGCTTCTCAACAAGATTATATTGCAAAAATTCAATTTCAGTATTTTTTTACTTAGTTAAAAGTCCAACAGGTCCATTTTACAGCCTATTTAGACCCGCTCGCCCGAAACCTCTTCAAAAAGGACCGAAAAAAAGTTTTAATCTAAATTTAGGTGTTCATATCATTGATTACGAGCTTTTCAACACGATTATATTGCAAAAACTAAATTTATTTACTTTTTACTCAGTTAATAGTCCAACTGGTCCATTTTACGGCCGATTTAGACCCGCTCGTCCGAAACCTCTACAAAGAGGACTGCAAAACAAGTTTTATTCAATACTAAGGAGTTTATATCATTGATTACGATCTTTTCAACATTATTGTATTGAAAAAATTCAACTTATGTTCTTTTTACATAGTTAAAAGTCCAACGGGTCCATTTTAAGGCCCATTTAGACCCGTTCGCCCGAAACCTCTACAAAATGGACCGAAAACAATTTTTAATTAAATTTTAGGAGTTCATATAATTGATTACGAGCTTTTCAACACGGTTATATTGCAAAAACTCAATTTTTGTATTTTTTACTCAATTAAAAGTCCAACGGATCCATTTTATGGCGTATTTAGACCCGCTCTCCCGAAACCTCTACAAAAAGGACCGCAAAACAAGTTTTAATCAAAACTTAGGACTTCATATCATTGATACGAGCTTTTTAACAAGAATTTATGGCAAAAACTCAATTTCGGTATTTTTAACTCAGTAAAATGTCCAACGGGTCCATTTTACGGCCCATTTAGACCCGCTCCCCCGAAACCTCTACGAAAATGACCACAAAACAGGTTTTAATCAAAACTTAAGAGTTCAAATCATTTATTACGAGCTTTTCAACACGACTATATTGCAAAAACTCAATTTATGTACTTTTTACTCAGTTAAAAGTCCAACTGGTCTATTTTACGACCCATTTAAACCCGCTCGTCTGAAACCTTTACAAAAAGGATCGAGAAACAAGTTTTAATCAAAATTTAGGAGTTAACATCATTTTTTACGAGCTTTTCAACACTATTGTATTGCAAAAGTTCAATTTATGTTCTTTTTACTCAGTTAAAAGTGCAACGGGTCCATTTTAAGGCCTATTTATACCCGCTCGCATGAAACCTCTAAAAAAATGACCGAAAAACAAGTTTTAATCAAATTTTAGGAGTTCATATAATTTTTACGAGCTTTTCAACAAGATTATATTGCAAAAACTCAATTTCTGTATTTTTTACTCAGTTAAAAGTCCAATGGGTCCATTTTACGGCCCATTTAGACCCGCTCGCCCGAAACCACTACAAAAAGGACCGAAAATAAGTTTTAATCAAATATTAGGACTTCATATCATTGAATACGATCTTTTCAACACGATTATATTGCACAAACTAAATTTTGTACTTTTTACTAAGTTTAAAGTCCAACTGGTCCATTTTACGGCCCATTTAGACCCGCTCGCCCGAAACCTCTACAAAAATGACCGAAAAACAGGTTTTCATCAAATTTTAGGAGTTTATATAATTGATTACGAGCTTTTAAACACGATTATATTACAAAAACTCATTTTATGTATTTTTTACTGAGTTAAAAGTCCAACAAGTCCATTTTAAGGCCTATTTAGACCCGCTCGCCCAAAACCTCTGCAAAAAAGGACCGGAAACAAGTTTTAATAAAATCCTAGGAGTTCATATAATTGATTACGAGCTTTTCAACAATATTATATTGCAAAAACTCAATTTCCGTATTTTTTACTCAGTAAAATGTCCAACAGGTCCATTTTACGGCCTATTTAGACCTGCTCGTCCGAAACCTCTACAAAAAGGACCACAAAACAAGTTTTAATCAAAACTTAAGAGTTCAAATCATTTATTACGAGCTTTTCAACACGATTATATTGCAAAAACTCAATTTATGTACTTTTTACTCAGTTAAAAGTCCAACGGGTCCATTTTACGACCCATTTAAACCCGCTCGTCCGAAACCTCTACAAAAAGGACCGGGAAACAAGTTTTAATCAAAATTTAGGAGTTAACATAATTTATTACGAGCTTTTCAACACTATTGTATTGCAAAAATTCAATTTCTGTTCTTTTTACTTAGTTAAAAGTCCAATGGGTCCATTTTAAGGCCCATTTAACACCGCTCGCTCGAAACCTCTACAAAAAGGACTGAAAAACAAGTTTTAATTATATTTTAGGAGTTCATATAATTGATTACGAGCTTTTCAACATGATAATATTTCAAAATCTCAATTTATGTACGTTTTACTCAATTAAAAGTCCAACAGGAGCATTTTACGGCCCATTTAAACCCGCTCGCTCGAAATCTCTACAAAAAGGACCGCAAAAAAGTTTTAATCAAATTTCAGGAGTTCATATCTTTGATTACGAGCTTTTCAACCTAATTATATTTTAAAAACTCAATTTATAAACTTTTTACTCAGTTAAAAGTCTATCGGGTCCATTTTAAAGCCTATTTAGACCCGCTCGCATGAAACCTCTACAAAAATGACCGAAAAACAAGTTTTAATCAAATTTTAGGAGTTCATATAATTTTTACGAGCTTTTCAACAAGATTATATTGCAAAAACTCAATTTCTGTATTTTTTACTCAGTTAAAAGTCCAACGTGTCCATTTTACGGCCCATTTAGACCCGCTCGCCCGAAACCACTACAAAAAGGACCGAAAATAAGTTTTAATCTAATATTAGGACTTCATATCATTGATTACGATCTTTTCAACACGATTATATTGCACAAACTTTAATCAAAACATAGGAGTTCATATCATTGATTACGTGCTTTTCAACACTATTGTATTGTAAAAATTCAATTTTTGTTCTTTTTACTCAGTTAAAAGTCCAACGGGTCCTTTTTAGGCTCATTTACACCCGCTCGCCCGAAACCTCTACAAAAAGGGCCGCAAAACAAGTTTTAATCAAAACTTAGGAGTTCAAATCATTGATTACGAGCTTTTCAACACTATTGTATTGCAAAAATTTAATTTTTGTTCTTTTTAATCAGTTAAAAGTCCAACGGGTCCATTTTAAGGTCTATTTAGACCCGCTCGCCCGAAACCTCTTCAAAAAGGACCGAAAAACAAGTTTTAATCAAATTTTAGGAGTTCATATAATTGATTACGAGCTTTTCAACAAGATTATATTGCAAAAACTCAATTTTTGTATTTTTTACTTAGTTAAAAGTCCAACGGGTCCATTTTAAAGCCTATTTAGACCCGCTCGCCCGAAACCTCTACAAAAATGACCGCAAAACAAGTTTTAATCAAAACTTAGGACTTCATATCATTTATTAAGAGCTTTTCATCACTATTGTATTGCAAAAAATCAATTTCTGTTCTTTTTACGTAGTTAAATGTCCAACGGGTCTATTTTAAGGCTTATTTCGACCAGCTCGCCCGAAACCTCTACAAAAAGGACCGAAAAACAAGTTTTAATCAAATTTTAGGACTTCATATCATTGATTATGATCTTTTCAACACGATTATATTGAAAAAACACAATTTATGTACTTTTTACTCAGTTAAAAGCTCAACGGCTCCATTTTACGGCCCATTTAGACCCGCTCCTCCGAAACCTCTACAAAAAGGACCGCAAAACAAGTTTCAATCATAACTTAGGAGTTCATATCATTGATTACAAGCTTTTCAACACTTTTGTATTGCAAAAATTCAATTTTTGTTCTTTTTACTCAGTTAAAAGTCCAACGGGTCCATTTTAAGGCCCATTTAGTGCCATTCGCCCGAAACCTCTACAAAAGGACCACAAAACAAGTTTTAGTCAAACCTTAGGAGTTCATATCATTGATTACGAGCTTTTCAACACTAATGTATTGCAAAAATTCAATTTTTGTTCTTTTTACTCATTTTAAAGTCCAACGGGTCCATTTTAAGGCCAATTTCGACCCGCTCGCCCGAAACCTCTACAAAAAGGACCAAAAAAGTTTTAATCAAATATTAGGATTTCATATAATTAATTACGAGCTTTTCAACACGATTATATTGCAAAAACTCAATTTCTGTATTTTTGACTTAGTTAAAAGTCCAACGGGTCCATTTTAAGTCCTATTTAGACCTGCTCGCCCGACACCTATACAAAAGGACTGAAAAACAAGTTTTAATCAAATTTTAGGAGTTCATATAATTGATTACGAGCTTTTCAACAAGATTATATAGCAAAAACTCAATTTTTGTATTTTTTACTTAGTTAAAAGTCAAACAGATCCATTTTACGGCCCATTTAGACCCACTCGCCCGAAATCTCTACAAAATGGACCGAAAACAAGTTTTAATCAAAATTTAGGTGTTCACATCTTTGATTACGAGCTTTTCAACACGATTACATTGCAAAAACAAGTTTTAACCAACGGGTCCAATTTACAGTCCATTTAAACTCGCTCATCCGAAACCTCGACAAAAAGGACAGCAAAACAAGTTTTAATCAAAACCTAGGATTTCATATCATTGATTACGAGCTTTTCAACACTATTGTATTGCAAAAATTCGATTTTTGTTCTTTTTACTCAGTTAAAAGTCCAACAGGTCCATTTTAAGGCCCATTTGGACCCGCTCACCCGAAACCTCTACAAAAAGGACCGAAAAACAAGTTTTATTCAAAATTTAGGAGTTCATATAATTGATTACGAGCTTTTCAAAAAGACTATATTGGAAATTCAATTTCTGTATTTTTTACTAAGTTAAAAGTCCAACGGGTCCATTTTACGGCCCATTTAGCCCCGTTCGCCCGAAACCTCAACAAAAGGACCGAAAACAAGTTTTAATCAAATTTTAGGAGTTCATATAATTTATTACGAGCTTTTCAACACGGTAATATTGCAAATGCTCAATTTTTGTACTTTTTACTCAATTAAAAGTCCAACGGTACCATTTTACGGCCCATTTAGACCCGCTCGCCCTAAATCTCTACAAAAAGGACCACAAAAAAGTTTTAATTAAATTTTTGGAGTTCATATCTTTGATTACGAGCTTTTCACCACGATTATATTGCAGAAACTCAATTTATATATTTTTTACTCAGTTAAAAGTCCAACGGGTCCATTTTACGGCCTATTTAGACCCGCTCGTCCCAAACCTCTACAAAAAGGACCGCAAAACAAGTTTTAATCAAAACTTATGAGTTCATATCATTGATTACGATATTTTCAACACTATTGTATTGCAAAAATTCAATTTATGTTCTTTTTTCTCAGATAAAAGTCCAACGGGTCTATTTTAAGGCCCATTTAGACCCGTTCGCCCGAAACCTCTACAAAAAGGACTGAAAAAACAAGTTTTAATTAAATTTTAGGACTTTATATAATTGATTACTATATTTTCAACACGATTATATTGTGTAGAACTAATGTTTTGATATAATAATTGAAAAATGTTTTGGACAAAGTTAAAAAGAATTCAAAACTGTTTCTATAGTCCAAACAACTTGAAACTATGTTTAAGGGATGTTTTAAAAGGTTTTTACATGTTTTCAATGCCAAATCCAACAAAACCATCCAGGTGTTTCGAAACACCCCTAGGTGTTTTGATACGGGTATTTACAGTGTTAAAGTGTTTCGAAACGAGCCTTACTGGATGAGAATTTTGCTTATTGTTTCGATACGGTCTCTGTCGTTTCGATATGCCTACATGGCATTGATCTCAACGGTGATAAACCCCCAACGACTATTTCCCAACTAACATTTAAATGCAGAGCGTTTCGATACGGTGATAAGCGTTTCGATACGGGCGTTCCGATACGGCCAAGGACGTTTCGATACGGGTGTTGCAACGGCTCTTTCTATTTCAAGAGTGTTTCAAAACGGGGAGCTGCAGAACTGCATTTATGGTGAGAAATTAAGTCTCCAACGGCACCAATTCAACCCTAACAGCTAGTAACGGCTACAAACTCATTAAGGAGTATAAAAGGGCCCTCAAAGCATCTAGTAATGGTTAATGCTTCAGTTGTAAAACATCATATGATCAAAAATATGTCGTAGTGCCTAATTGTCATTTTCTTGTATAGACAAACACTAGTGAGCAAAAATTGTTACATTTGCTCAAGTGTTTTAGGATTGGGTGAGAGCTTAATTGTGCAAACAAATACCTATTAGAGGGATTTGCGTTTGCTTATTTTTATCTCTTTGTAAAGAGGGTTTGATCAAGGCTTTGGGTAGAAAGCTTGATCGGTTTGTAAGGGTTTCCTCCTAAGCCTAGAAAAGGGGACGAATCAATAGTGGATTGATTGGAAATCCTTAGTGGGAAGCTAAGGTAGTGGATGTAGACCTTGGTTAGAAGGTTGAACCACTATAAATATCGTGTCCTTCATCTTTTTAGCTTCCACACCTCTTACACCCAAATTTCCACTTCTCCATAACTTGGCGAGCAAGAACGGTTGAAGGAATCGAGCACCGTACATCCCAACATATTGCAAAAACCCAATTTATGTACTTTTTACTCAGTTAAAAGTCCTACGGGTCTATTTTACGGCCCATTTAGACCCGCTCGTCTGAAACCTCTACAAAAGGACCGGAAAACAAGTTTTAATCAAAACTTAAGAGTTCATATCATTGATTACGAGCTTTTCAAAACTATTGTATTGCAAAAATTCAATTTCTGCTCTTTTTACTCAGTTAAAAGTCCAACGGGTCCAATTTAAGGCCCATTTAGACCCGCTCGCTTGAAACCTCTACAAAAAGGACCGAAAAACAAGTTTTAATAAAATTTTAGGAGTTCATATAATTGATTACGAGCTTTTCAAGACGATTATATTGCGAAAACTCAATTTCTGTATATTTTACTAAGTTAAAAGTCCAACAGGTCAATTTTACGGCCCATTTAGACCCGCTCGTCCGAAACCACTACATAAAGGACCGAAAAATATGTTTTAATCAATTTTTAGGAGCTCGTATCATTGATTACGATCTTTTCAACATGATTATGTTGCAAAACTCAATTTATGTACTTTTTACTTAGTTTAAAGTCCAACGGGTCCAGTCTACGGCACATTTAGTCCCGCTCGTCGGAAACCTCTACAAAAAGGACCGCAAATCATGTTTTAATCAAAACTTAAGAGTTTATATCATTGATTACGAGCTTTTCAACACTATTGTATTGCAAAAAGTCAATTTTTATTCTTTTTACTCAGTTATAAGTCCAATGGGTCCATTTTAAGGGCCATTTAGCCCCGCTCGCCCGAAACCTCTACAAAAAGGACCGAAAAACAAGTTTTAATCAAATTTTAGGAGTTCATATAATTGATTAAGAGCTTTTTTAACATGATTATATTGCAAAAACTCAATTTATGTACTTTTTACTCATTTTAAAGTCCAACGGGTCCATTTAAACTCGCTCGTCCAAAACCTCTACAAAAAGGACCGCAAAGCTAGTTTTAATCAAAACTTAGGAGTTCATAACATTGATTACAAGATTTTCAACACTATTGTATTGCAAAAATTCAATTTATGTTCTTTTTACTCAGTTAAAAGTCCACTAGTCCATTTTAAGGACCATTTCATCCGGCTCGCCCGAAACCTCTACAAAAAGGACAGAAAAACAAGTTTTAATTATATTTTAGGAGTTCATATAATTGATTACGAGCTTTCCAACATGATAATATTGCAAAATCTCAATTTATGTACTTTTTACTCAATTAAAAGTCCAACGGGACTATTTTACGGCCGATTTAGACCCACTCGCCCGAAATCTCTACAAAAAGGACCGCAAAAAAAGTTTTAATCAGATTTCAGGAGTTCATATCTTTGATTACGAGCTTTCCAACACGATTATATTGCAAAAACTCAATTTATATACTTTTTACTCAGTTAAAAGTCCAACGGGTCCATTTTACGGCGTATTTAGACCCGCTTGTCCCAAACCTCTACAAAAGGACCGCAAAACAAGTTTTAATCAAAACTTTTGAGTTCATATCATTGGTTACGATCGTTTCAACACTATTGTATTGTAAAAATTCAATTTTAAGTTCTTTTTACTCAAGTAAAAGTCCAACGAGTCAATTTTAAGGCCCATTTAGACTCGGCCGCCCGAAACCTCTACAAAAGGACCAAAGAACAAGTTTTAATCCAATTTTAGGATTTCATATCATTGATTAAGAGCTATTTTAACATGATTATATTGCAAAAACTCAATTTATGTACTTTTTATTCAGTTTAAAGTCCAACGGGTCCATTTAGACCAACTCGTCCAAAACCTCTACAAAAAGGACCGCAAAACAAGTTTTAAGCAAAACTTAGGAGTTCATAACATTGATTACAAGCTTTTCAACACTATTGTATTGCAAAAACTCAATTTCTGTATTTTTGACTCAGTTAAAAGTCCAACGGCTCCATTTTAAGTCCTATTTAGACATGCTCGCCCGAAACCTATACAAAAGGACTGAAAAACAAGTTTTAATCAAATTTTGGGACTTCATATAATTGATTACGAGCTTTACAACAAGATTATATAGCAAAAACTCAATTTTTGTATTTTTTACTCAGTTAAAAGTCAAACAGATCCATTTTACGAGCTTTTCAACACGATTACATTGCAAAAACTCAATTTATGTACTTTTTACTCAGTTAAAAGTCCAACGGGTCCAATTTACAGTCCATTTAAACTCGCTCATCTGAAACCTCTACAAAAAGACCGCAAAACAAGATTTAATCAAAACTTAGGAGTTCATATCATTGATTACGAGCTTTTCAACACTATTGTATTGCAAAAATTCGATTTTTGTTCGTTTTACTTAGTTAAAAGTCCAACGGGTCCATTTTAAGGCCCTTTTAGACCCACTCGCCCGAAACCTCTACTAAAAGGACCGAAAAACAAGTTTTATTCAAAATTTAGGAGTTCATACAATTGATTACGAGCTTTTCAAAAAGATTATATTGGAAAAACTCAATTTCTGTATTTTTTAATTAATTAAAAGTCCAACGGGACCATTTTACGGCCCATTTAGACCCGCTCGCCCGAAATCTCTACTAAAAGGACCGCAAAAAAAGTTTTAATCAAATTTCAGGAGTTCATATCTTTCATTACGAGCTTTTCAACATGATTATATTGCAAAAACTTAATTTACATACTTTTTAATCAGTTAAAAGTCCAACGGGTCCATTTTACAGCCTATTTAGTCCCGCTTGTCCCAAACCTCTACAAAGGACCGCAAAACAAGTTTTAATCAAAACTTATGAGTTCATATCATTGGTTACGATCGTTTCAACACTATTGTATTGTAAAAATTCAATTTATGTTCTTTTTACTCAAGTAAAAGTCCAACGAGTCCATTTTAAGGCCCATTTAGACTCGCTCGCCCGAAACCTCTACAAAAGGACCGAAAAACAAGTTTTAATCCAATTTTAGGATTTCAAATCATTGATTAAGAGCTTTTTTAACATGATTATATTGCAAAAACTCAATTTATGTACTTTTTATTCAGTTTAAAGTCAAATGGGTCCATTTAGACCCGCTCGTCCAAAACCTCTACAAAAAGGACCGCAAAACAAGTTTTAATCAAAACTTAGGAGTTCATAACATTGATTACAAGCTTTTCAACACTATTGTATTGCAAAAACTCAATTTCTGTATTTTTGACTCAGTTAAAAGTCCAACGGCTCCATTTTAAGTCCTATTTAGACCTGCTCACCCGAAACCTATACAAAAGGACTGAAAAACAAGTTTTAATCAAATTTTAGGAGTTCATGTAACGCCCCGGTTTTGGGCTTAGAAGTTTTGGGCGTTGACCGGTTCGGTCAAAGTGCTGTTCGAATCTAAAAAGGTGAAATTAGGAAAGCCTAGTTCGGGTTGCATTAAAAATATGGAAAAATATTCTAAAATCATATTTTAATATAAATAAGTGAACTGTGAAATAAATTTTACAAAATGAGGTTTGGAAGGGTGACATTTTGGCTAGTGACCAAAATGTAATTTTTGAAAGTTGCGTGACTGTTTTAGAAAGGATTGAAACTTTGAATCTTTAAGGAGCTATTTACCCAAAGGGAGTTTCTCCAGATTTTTCTAAGATATTTTAAGGTTTATTTCTAATTTTAAAACAAAAGAAAAGAGGAGGGAAACTATTTTTCCTATTTTGTAACTAACTTCCCATATTTTCCAATTTTCCTTTCTCTCATTTTCTCTCAACCCAAACATCTTTTCTCCAGAGATTTTCTTCTGGTTTTGGCATCTAAACACCTCTTTTCAATCAACCTTTGATTGCTAATCATCTTATCAACAAAACCTCACCAATTGCCATTGGATTCTTCAAGCTTTTTGGTTCTAAAAGAGGAGAAACTCAAGTTTGGAGGTAAGAACGTCCTTCTCCTCTGAACTTCAAGTTCTTTAATGAAATTCCTAAGTTCTCAATCCTTATTTGGTGATTTATAAAAGGTTTTTAAGGTTGTGTAATGGATCTTGGCTTTAAATGCAAGATTTGATGATTTTTGATGAATTTTCGTTGGATCTGTTAAAGCAGTGATTTGAGGTGTATAATTGGTGATAAATGAATGTTAATTTGTTATGGAATTGAGTTTTAACTAATGCAATCTCGGATAGGTTGAATTTCCTAAGTTTAGCTTGTGGTTCTTGGTTGTTTTTGGGTGATCTTGTGGATCTGTTGTTGCTGGAGGTATAAGGATGTTGTTAGGTCCTTTTTAGTTGTTAAATGATGTTTAAGGATGCTTAGTTTTGATGGTTTATGGCTGGGCTTTGTTGAGGAGTTGTTTGGATGCATTTTTGGTTGTGTTTGGTGGCCGAAAATGGAGTGTGGATGAGAGCAGCGAGTTTAGGTGCTTTCATTGAAGCTATTAATGCATGATGATGCATTAATCTACTGTTTTAATGTGTTAAAACAGGGGAGTCATCTTTGGATCCAAGTGGTGGTGATCCGGAAGCTTGATTTGGTGTTTCGGCAAGAGGCGAAACGGAATCGGTGAGTGGATTTTGGTTTTCGGCTTTGAAACCAATGTTTTGGAGGTTTGGGAGCTTAGTCTAAGTCTAAACAACTTTGCTAAGCTCAAGAGTAAGTTTTCGGAAAAACTCTCTTGTTGAGGAACCATGTGATGGTTGGGTGCAATGTGTTTGTTGCATGTTTAAATTCTATTCTTAAAGCATATCTAGCATGTGTGTTGCTGAGATTATAAGCCATGTGTTTAAGGAAGCTCAAGGTTAGAGTTCCTTGTTGTTGAACATTGTATAAATGTTGTTTGATGCTTAAGAATGCATGATGTTTATGGCTTGGTTAAATGCTTTAAAACAGTGGATTATTGATGATATATGATGTATATTGGCAAATGATGTTTTTGAAAAGGTTAAGGTCACTAAGGTGGTTAAAAGTCCTTGAGTGAGCCTTGTTTACTTAAGAACATCAAGGTGGTTAAAAGTCCTTGGATGGTTCTTGTTACGGACACAAAGGTGTTTAAAAGTCCTTGTGTGGTCCTTTCCAAGGTGTTTAAAAGTCCTTGGGGCCAAGGTGTTTAAAAGTCCTTGGGGTGATCTATATCATGGTGTTTAAAAGTCCATGGCCAAGGTGTTTAAAAGTCCTTGGGGTCAAGGTGTTTAAAAGTCCTTGAGGTGAAACTTGTTGAAGGACACAAAGGTGTTTAAAAGTCCTTGTGTGGTCTTTGCCATGGTGTTTAAAAGTCCATGGGCCAAGGTGTTTAAAAGTCCTTGGGGATAAGATCACAATGGTGTTTAAAAGTCCATGTATGAGTCTTATGTTGATCTTGTTTTAAAGATGGTAATTATCACTTGTGGCCAATATGACATGTTATGATGTGAAGCATGAGATGCTTGTTTAAGATTGCTTGTGAGCATGTCTAAATGTATTTTGAAGTATGATTTATAAATGAGTTTTATAAATGCATTATTGTGTGGTTCTAAGGAGCTTTCCTCACTAAGCTTTTGCTTACGCTTTCTCTCTTTTCTTAAACCAATAATGCAGAGCATTAAAGTGCATTGAGGGCAGCAGGGAGGGCAAGCAATCAAGTGGAAGTTAAGCTCATGTATGAGAAGGTTTTCTTAAACACTTTTAGCTTTTGGCATTTGGCAATGGGGGACCTATGTTGTTGTTTTGGGAGATGTTTGGAACTCCCTAAGTTGGATTCATGTTGTTGTTAATGTTGGTTTTTGTAATTGGCCATTATGTGTTGGTTTGAAGGCTTTTGTGCATGAATGGTTGCTTGTGTAGGAAGCATGCCTTTAGATTTGGGGCTTTTCATATATGTTGATATAATGATGATTGGTTGATGCAAATATGTCTCTTGTATGTTGTATGAGATGCTGGTAAAGTTTGATAGCAATTGGAGCATGATTGGTTGGTCAATTGCATGTTTAGGCAAGCAAACTTCTGCATTTTGTGCAGGCCGTATCGGAACAGTGCCTGCCGTTTCGGAACGGGTGCCTCGAAGCAGCCCAGGCGTCCGAAACGGGTGACACCGTTCCGAAACGGAAAGGCTACTGTCAGCCCTCGTTTCGGTACGTGTTGCGGAACGGCCCCGCGTTTCGAAACGGGCTGTCTCCCGTTTCGGAACGGATGACCGTTGGGGGCTGACATTGGTAGTTATATGTTTCAAAATGTTTGCATTTTGGTCCTGAAACTTGTATGTGCGATTGTATGAGTTTGGAATGTCCGTTTGAGCTGAAATTTGGCCGAGATGCATAAAACATGATTAATTTCAAGTTGGTAACTTTAATTTGGGTGAAGTTCTTATATTTATCAGAATTTACAATTTGGTCCCTAAAGTTGTAATTTGTTCAATTGGGTCCCTGTTCGATCTCTGATGTTTATGATCTTTGAGTATGTTGTTTGAATGACCATAACTAGGGTTAATGTGCATCTAGACAAGTTTAAAAAGAAAAAAAAGGGTCGTTAATCAAGGTTGACTTTCGGGTTGACTTTGGTTTTCCCCGTGTGAATTTCTTAATTCGGGTCAACCGTTTAGGCCGGGTTAAGGGGGTTACAGTTCATATAATTGATTACGAGCTTTAAAACAAGATTATATAGCAAAACTCAATTTTTTCTATTTTTTACTCAGTTAAAAGTCAAACAGATCCATTTTACGGCCCATTTAGACCCACTCGCCCGAAATCTCTACAAAAAGGACCGAAAACAAGTTTTTATCAAAATTTAGGTGTTCATATCTTTGATTACGAGATTTTCAACACGATTACATTGCAAAAACTCAATTTATGTACTTTTTACTCAGTTAAAAGTCCAACGGGTCCAATTTACAGTCCATTTAAACTCGCTCATCCGAAACCTCTACAAAAAGGACTGCAAAACAAGTTTTAATCAAAACCTAGGAGTTCATATCATTGATTACGAGTTTTTCAACACTATTGTATTGCAAAAATTCGATTTTTGTTATTTTTACTCAGTTAAAAGTCCAACGGGTCCATTTTAAGGCACATTTAGACCCGCTCGCCCGAAACCTCTACAAAAAGGACCGAAAAACAAGTTTTATTCAAATTTTAGGAGTTCATACCATTGATTACGAGCTTTTCAAAAAGATTATATTGGAAAAACTCAATTTATGTATTTTTTACTAAGTTAAAAGTCCAACGGGTCCATTTTACGGCCCATTTAGCCCCGTTCGCCCGAAACCTCTACAAAAAGGACCGAAAACAAGTTTTAATCAAATTTTAGGAGTTCATATAATTTTTTACGAGCTTTTCAACACGGTAATATTGCAAATGCTCAATTTATGTACTTTTTACTCAATTAAAACTCCAACGGGACCATTTTACGGCTCATTTAGACCCGCTCGCCCGAAATCTCTACAAAAAGGCTCGCAAAAAAGTTTTAATTAAATTTTTGGAGTTCATATCTTTGATTACAAGATTTTCAACACGATTATATTGTAAAAACTTAATTTATATACTTTTTACTCAGTTAAAAGTCCAACATGTCCATTTTACGGCCTATTTAGACCCGCTTGTCCCAAACCTCTACAAAAGGACCGCAAAACAAGTTTTAATCAAAACTTATGAGTTCATATCATTGATTACGATCTTTTCAACACTATTGTATTGCAAAATTCAATTTATGTTGTTTTTTCTCAGATAAAAGTCCAACAGGTCTATTTTAAGGCCCATTTAGACCCGTTCGCCCGAAACCTCTACAAAAAGGACTGAAAAAACAAGTTTAATGAAATTTTAGGACTTTATATAATTGATTACTATCTTTTCAACACGATTATATTGTGTAGAATTAATGTTTTGATATAATAATTGAAAAATGTTTTGGACAAAGTTAAAAAGAATTCAAAACTGTTTCTATAGTCCAAATAACTTGAAACTATGTTTAAGGGATGTTTTAAAAGGGTTTTACATGTTTTCAATGCCAAATCCAACAAAACCATCCAGGTGTTTCGAAACACCCCTATGTGTTTTCATACGGGTATTTACAGTGTTAAAGTGTTTCGAAACGGGCCTTACTGGATGAGAATTTTGCCTATTGTTTCGATACGGTCTCTGTCATTTCGATATGCCTACGTGGCATTGACCTCAATGGTCATAAACCCCCAACGACTATTTCCCAACTAACATTTAAATGCTGAGCGTTTCGATACGGTGATAAGCGTTTCGATATGCCAAAGACGTTTCGATATGCCAAAGACGTTTCGATACGGGTGCTGCAACGGCTCTTTCTATTTCAAGAGTGTTTCGAAACGGAGAGCTGCAGAACTGCATTTATGGTGGGAAATTAAGTCTCCAACGGCACCAATTCAACCCCAACAGCTAGTAACGGCTACAAACTCATTAAGGAGTATAAAAGGGCCCTCAAAGCATCTAGTAATGGTTAATGCTTCAGTTGTAAAACATCATATGATCAAAAATATGTCTTAGTGCCTAATTGTCATTTTCTTGTATAGACAAACACTAGTGAGCAAAAATTGTTACATTTGCTCAAGTGTTTTAGGACTGGGTGAGAGCTTAATTGTGCAAACAAATACCTATTAGAAGGATTTGCGTTTGCTTATTTTTATCTCTTTATAAAGAGGGTTTGATCAAGGCTTTGGGTAGAAAGCTTGATCGGTTTGTAAGGGTTTCCTCCGAAGCCTAGAAAAGGGGACAAATCAATAGTGGATTGATTGGAAATCCTTAGTGGGAAGCTAAGGTAGTGGATGTAGACCTTGGTTAGAAGGTTCAACCACTATAAATCATCGTGTCCTTAATCTTTTTAGCTTCCACACCTCTTACACCCAAATTTCCACTTCTCCACAACTTGACGAGCAAGAACGGTTGAAGGAATCGAGCACCGTACATCCCAACATATTGAAAAAACTCAATTTATGTACTTTTTACTCAGTTAAAAGTCCTACGGGTCTATTTTACGGCCCATTTAGACCTGCTCGTCCTAAACCTCTACAAAAAGGACCGCAAAACAAGTTTTAATCAAAACTTAAGAGTTCATATCATTGATTACGAGCTTTTCAAAACTATTGTATTGCAAAAATTCAATTTTTGCTCTTTTTACTCAGTTAAAAGTCCAACGAGTCCATTTTTAGGCCCATTTAGCCCCGCTCGCCCGAAACCTCTACAAAAAGGACAGAAAAACAAGTTTTAATCAAATTTTAGGAGTTCATATAATTGATTAAGAGCTTTTTTAACATGATTATATTGCAAAAACTCAATTTATGTACTTTTTACTAAGTTTAAAGTCCAACGGGTCCATTTAGACCCGCTCGTCCAAAACCTCTACAAAAAGGACCTCAAAACAAGTTTTAATCAAAACTTAGGAGTTCATAACATTGATTACAAGCTTTTCAACACTATTGTATTGCAAAAATTCAATTTATGTTCTTTTTACTCAGTTAAAAGTCCAATGGGTCCATTTTAAGGCCCATTTAACACCGCTCGCTCGAAACCTCTACAAAAAGGACCGAAAAACAAATTTTAATTATATTTTAGGAGTTCATATAATTGATTACGAGCTTTTCAACATGATAATATTTCAAAATCTCAATTTATGTACGTTTTACTCAATTAAAAGTCCAACGGGACCATTTTACGGCCCATTTAGACCCGCTCGCTCGAAATCTCTACAAAAATGACCGCAAAAAAAGTTTTAATCAAATTTCAGGAGTTCATATCTTTGATTACGAGCTTTTCAACCTGATTATATTTTAAAAACTCAATTTATGTACTTTTTACTCAGTTAAAAGTCCTACGGGTCTATTTTACGGCCCATTTAGACCCGCTTGTCCTAAACCTCTACAAAAAGGACCGCAAAACAAGTTTTAATCAAAACTTATAAGTTCATATCTTTGATTACGATCGTTTCAACACTATTGTATTGTAAAAATTAAATTTATGTTCTTTTTACTCAATTAAAAGTGCAACGAGTCCATTTTAAGGCCCATTTAGACTTGCTCGCCCGAAACCTCTACAAAAGGACCGAAAAACAAGTTTTAATCCATATTTAGGATTTCATATCATTTATTCAGAGCTTTTTTAACATGACTATATTGCAAAAACTCAATTTATGTACTTTTTACTAATTTTAAAGTCCAACGGGTCCATTTAGACCCGCTCGTCCAAAACCTCTACAAAAAGGACCTCAAAACAAGTTTTAATCAAAACTTAGGAGTTCATAACATTGATTACAAGCTTTTCAACACTATTGTATTGCAAAAATTCAATTTATGTTCTTTTTACTCAGTTAAAAGTCCAATGGGTCCATTTTAAGGCCCATTTAACACCGCTCGCTCGAAACCTCTACAAAAAGGACCGAAAAACAAATTTTAATTATATTTTAGGAGTTCATATAATTGATTACGAGCTTTTCAACATGATAATATTTCAAAATCTCAATTTATGTACGTTTTACTCAATTAAAAGTCCAACGGGACCATTTTACGGCCCATTTAGACCCGCTCGCTCGAAATCTCTACAAAAATGACCGCAAAAAAGGTTTTAATCAAATTTCAGGAGTTCATATCTTTGATTACGAGCTTTTCAACCTGATTATATTTTAAAAACTCAATTTATGTACTTTTTACTCAGTTAAAAGTCCTACGGGTCTATTTTACAGCCCATTTAGACCCGCTTGTCCTAAACCTCTACAAAAAGGACCGCAAAACAAGTTTTAATCAAAACTTATAAGTTCATATCTTTGATTACGATCGTTTCAACACTATTGTATTGTAAAAATTAAATTTATGTTCTTTTTACTCAATTAAAAGTGCAACGAGTCCATTTTAAGGCCCATTTAGACTTGCTCGCCCGAAACCTCTACAAAAGGACCGAAAAACAAGTTTTAATCCATATTTAGGATTTCATATCATTTATTCAGAGCTTTTTTAACATGACTATATTGCAAAAACTCAATTTATGTACTTTTTACTAATTTTAAAGTCCAACGGGTCCATTTAGACCCGCTCGTCCAAAACCTCTACAAAAAGGACCTCAAAACAAGTTTTAATCAAAACTTAGGAGTTCATAACATTGATTACAAGCTTTTCAACACTATTGTATTGCAAAAATTCAATTTATGTTCTTTTTACTCAGTTAAAAGTCCAATGGGTCCATTTTAAGGCCCATTTAACACCGCTCGCTCGAAACCTCTACAAAAAGGACCAAAAAACAAATTTTAATTATATTTTAGGAGTTCATATAATTGATTACGAGCTTTTCAACATGATAATATTTCAAAATCTCAATTTATGTACGTTTTACTCAATTAAAAGTCCAACGGGACCATTTTACGGCCCATTTAGACCCGCTCGCTCGAAATCTCTACAAAAATGACCGCAAAAAAAGTTTTAATCAAATTTCAGGAGTTCATATCTTTGATTACGAGCTTTTCAACCTGATTATATTTTAAAAACTCAATTTATAAACTTTTTACTCAGTTAAAAGTCTAACGGGTCCATTTTACGGCCTATTTAGACCCGCTTGTCCTAAACCTCTACAAAAAGGACCGCAAAACAAGTTTTAATCAAAACTTATAAGTTCATATCTTTGATTACGATCGTTTCAACACTATTGTATTGTAAAAATTAAATTTATGTTCTTTTTACTCAATTAAAAGTGCAACGAGTCCATTTTAAGGCCCATTTAGACTTGCTCGCCCGAAACCTCTACAAAAGGACCGAAAAACAAGTTTTAATCCATATTTAGGATTTCATATCATTTATTCAGAGCTTTTTTAACATGACTATATTGCAAAAACTCAATTTATGTACTTTTTACTCAGTTTAAAGTCCAACGGGTCCATTTAGACCCGCTCGTCCAAAACCTCTACAAAAAGGACCGCAAAACAAGTTTTAATAAAAAATTAGGAGTTCATAACATTGATTACAAGCTTTTCAACACTATTGTATTGCAAAAATTCAATTTATGTTCTTTTTACTCAATTAAAAGTCCAATGGATCCATTTTAAGAGCCTTTTAACCCCGCTCGCCAGAAACCTCTACAAAAAGGACCGAAAAACAAGTTTTAATTATATTTTAGGAGTTCATATAATTGATTACGAGCTTTTCAACAAGATTATATAGCAAAAACTCAAATTTTGTATTTTTTACTCAGTTAAAAGTCAAACAAATCCATTTTACGGCCCATTTAGACCCACTCACCCGAAATCTCTAAAAAAGGATCGAAAACAAGTTTTAATCAAAATTTAGGTGTTCATATCTTTGATTACGAGCTTTTCAACACGATTACATTGCAAAAACATAATTTATGTACTTTTTACTCAGTTAAAAGTCCAACGGGTCCAATTTACAGTCCATTTAAACTCGCTCATCCGAAACCTCTACAAAAAGGACCGCAAAACAAGTTTTAATCAAAACCTAGGAGTTCATATCATTGATTACGAGCTTTTCAACACTATTGTATTGCAAAAATTTGATTTTTGTTCTTTTTACCCAGTTAAAAGTCCAACGGGTCCATTTTAAGGCACATTTAGACCCGTTCGCCCGAAACCTCTACAAAAATGACCGAAAAACAAGTTTTATTCAAATTTTAGGAGTTCATATAATTGATTACGAGCTTTTCAAAAAGATTATATTGGAAAAACTCAATTTATGTATTTTTACTAAGTTAAAAGTCCAACGAGTCCATTTTACGGCCCATTTAGCCCTGTTCGCCCGAAACATCTACAAAAAGTACCGAAAAATATGTTTTAATCAAATTTTAGGAGTTCATATCATGGATTACGATCTTTTCAACATGATTATGTTGCAAAAACTCAATTTATGTACTTTTTACTCAGTTTAAAGTCCAATGGGTCCATTCTACGGCCCATTTAGACCCGTTCGTCGGAAACCTCTACAAAAAGGACCGCAAAACAAGTTTTAATCAAAACCTAGGAGTTCATAACAATGGTTACGAGCTTTTCAACACTATTGTATTGCAAAAATTCAATTTCTGTTCTTTTTACTCAGTTAAAAGTCCAACGGGTCCATTTAAGGCCTATTTAGACCCGCTTGCCCGGAACCTCTACAAAAACGACCAGAAAACAAGTTTTAATCAAATTTTAGATGTTCATATCATTGATTACGAGCTTTTCAACATGATTATATTGCAAAAAAATCAATTTATGTGCTTTATACTCAGTTAAAAGTCTAACGGGTCCTTTTTACGGCCCATTTAGACCCGCTCGCCCGAAACCTCTACAAAAATGACCGAAAAACAAGTTTTAATCAAATTAGAGGACTTCATATCATTGATTATGATCATTTAAACACGATTATATTGCAAAAACTCAATTTTTGTACTTTTTACTCAGTTTAAAGTATAACAGGTCCATTTTACGGCCCATTTAGACCCTCTCATTCGAAACCTCTACAAAAAGGACCGGAAAAAATGTTTTAATCAAATTTTAGGAGTTCATATCATTGATTACGATCTTTTCAACATGAGTATATTGCAAAAACTCAATTTATGTACTTTTTACTTAGTTTAAAGTCCAACGTGTCCATTTTACGACCCATTTAGACTCGCTCATTCGAAACCTCTACAAAAAGGACCGCAATTTCGAATCCTCGATCGAGAAGTCAAGAGACTTCGAAATAAATGTGTTCCTCTTGTCAAAGTTCTTTGGAGGAGTCATAACATCGCAGAAGCGACGTGGGAACCGGAGGACACGATGAAAAAGCAATATCCTCATCTGTTCGATTCAGGTAAAATTCGAGGAAGAAATTTCTTTAAGGGGGGAGTTGTAACACCCTAAAAACCACCCTAGTTAGAATTATAGAAAACGACAAGGGTAGCGTAAACAATTTACAATTTATTTAAGATTATAATGAAACCATATAAACTAAGCTCTATTAAGTTACAAATGAAGTACGAATAATAGATATATTCATGTGTAAACTTATAAGTAATTGAATATAATATGTAATAACATGTATGTCACATATGTTAGATTAAAGTTTAAATAGGACCAAATTAATGTTATTATAAGTAAAATATATAACTAATATACATATATAATTAGATATATATAGATAGTGGCTGATAAATTAAAATTATTATAAGAATAAAATACATGTAATTCCACTTAGTGGAAATAAACGTGGCTAACAAAGGAACCATGTGTCCTTTACTAAGCCATATTCGGCCATTAAGGCTTAAAATCAAACAAGTGTAAACCTAAAGCCATTATCATCTTCCACCTTCTTCATTCATCTTCTTCACCGAGAATTAAGAGAAATTAGACAAGAAAGTTGCTGGAAATTAAATGGAAAATACATGCATGTTGATTCCATAGCTCAAGTAAGTGTTTGTTAGTCATTTGATGTTGTTCTTGAGATTTAGGGTATATTTCGATGATTTTGATTATGAATGGTTGCTGTAAATAAGGTTAGAATTAATTCATAAAGTTGTTTGATAGCTGGGTTCATGTTAGAATAGCTAAATTTCTGGAAATTTAATATGAACATGAACTTAGATTGAATCTGCCCAGATTAGGGTTCATACATTGCCTTGTTTTGAATTTGAATTTTGAATGGGTTAGGGTTCGAATTAGGAAAACATTTGTAAATAAAAGTTGTAGAGCTGAATGAGTAATATAAGAAAATGGTCTCTTGAGTATGAAAACGACATATGATTGAAATGTTTAGGGGTTTAATTGATGCTGATAAATTCTGGAAAATTTGTTAGAAACATGGGAGATATTGTAGGAATGAAAAATAAATGGTTTAGCTTGAATTATATATCAATTGATAGTTTAAATATCATTAGAACACATAGAGGATCAAAATGAACTAGTTTGTAAGGATTGATAATTGAGGACTTACATGCCTTGTTTTTGTGGTTGCTGGAACATCATTATTATGTTAATATATGTAGGTAAATGTGGTTAAAAACTCAAGATTATTGGTGTAGTGAAACATAGGTTATAAATGCACTAAAGTCACAAATTAAGCATAGGCAGATTAGGTTTATGAAAATGCCCTATGTTCAAGTAATAAACTGTATTGATAGGAAAATGATAAAAATATGTGATATACATGGTTGTAAAGGTGTGTTTATTAGCTTTCTAGAATGGTAAAGAACTCTTTGTTTGGAGTTGTGAGTAAAAAGATATGGTTGTAAGTGTGTATTGCTTGTTAGATAAGCATGCTTAGCATAAATATGATTAGTTGCTATGATGTGTTGATTGCTTGAGCTATGTGAAATGAGACTAAATGATAAGCTTTGCTACTGGTTTTTGATGATTATAAAATGAAAATGATCTCATGTGCTAGCTGGATTTTATGTTACCATGATGCTTGATTGATTATATGTGTATGCCTATTGAAATGGTTAAATGCCTTTGAAATTATGAATGATTGGCAAGTGAATGCTCTTGTTAATAAAGAAAGATAAGTAAAATCCTTGGTTTGATTAATGTCTATAGGTAGAAGGGCATGCCTTAGAGTCATTGAGCTCCTCTGATCTTTGTTATAGGATGGTGGTTAGTCACCTATAAACCTGATAAGGTGGTTAGTCACCTTGATAATTGAATGGTGGTAAGTCACCATTGATGCCTATGCATCCTCTGTTATAAGTTTAAATGAGTAATGGATACTTTGAGTATCTAATGTTACATGTTACATGAAGACTTGATTACCTAATTCATTAATCATCCAAGGCATACCATGATTAGAACAATGATATATGTTTAAATGAACAAGTTGGGTATTAGCCCTTATGATATGGAATGAATATGTGTACTTGGTTGAGATTTAAAATGAACTATGTTGTGATATGAAACTATGAAATGTTGCTGCCAAGATGACAATGAGATTATATGTTGTTTTCTGTTCAATTTAGCTTGAATTGTACATTTGCTTGCTGCCCAAATTTGGCTTGAATTGTATATGTTGCTTGCTGTCCAATTTGGTATGAATGTATATGTAGCTTGCTGCCCAAATTGGTGTGTTTTAAATGAAATGGTTGCTGCCCAATAAGTCATTGTACATGTAAATGCTTGCTGTCCTATTGGTTAGTACATGAAAATAGCTATGTTAACTTGGTTTTGATAGACTAGCTAGGTATTCCAATACGTGCTAAGCCTAGCTAAGTAACCTTAAAGATTGAATAAGACTTTAAAAGATTGAAACTAGTAATGTTTAGGGCTGCCTCACTAAGTACATTATGTGTACTTATCAATCTCTTTGTTTCCTTCCTCCAAAATAACATGTTCGTTAATATCCGAAAGCTAGCCGTTTTGTTTTGAGAGCCGTCACAAGCTAAAACACAAGTATGATATAGTTTTGTTTAGTCTCCTAGATGGTAGCATAGTCTATGTTAATGTGTCACATGCATTGAAGAATATGTATTTTGATAGTTGGCTTCTATACGTTAAGACAAGTTAGGTTATGTAATAGAATTGATGGTTGATATGTATATATATGGATTTGGTGATATGAATAAGTTATGTTTAAGTTATCTAAGCTTGATATGGATTTGAATGATATGATACGTACAAGTTGATTTATATGCTTGGTTTAGGTATTTACATTTAGACTTTGTTATAGTTGTTACTTGTTTCGAATGATGCATAAAGTAATGGTTTTATATAGTTTAATAATTTGAACATGCTAATTGGTATGTATATTGAAGTATTAGTATGTTAGGATAGTCGATTGTATATAGGTTGTTTATATGTTAGCCGAATGTTTATCTTTATGAATTGGATTGGTTAATTGGCATTGAATGCTCAAGTGTATCCATGATTAATCATTGAATTATGTAAATAGTCATGTTATATGTTAGTTAATAAATTAGATCGCATGTTAAGAAAAATTTAAAATGGCCCACTTTAGTCTAAATGATCTGGTGTATATGTTTGATTGATTCACATGTTGAAAGGTTCTAAGTAATGAATTGGATTGATTACTTTAGTTTGCTAAGCATGTTTGTATGATCATTTCTTATTCTGTTATAAGTTGTATATTTAATTGACTATTATGGTTTGCCAAGCCTGTGTATTTTGTTATATGTTTTTTGTTGTTCGAATGTGACATCTCTCGTTCTTAACCGTGCGAGGGGTGTTACATAAATTGGTATCAGAGCTTCAATTTAGTCGATTCTCGGACTAAATCGGGTCTATTGCATCATAAAGGTTAAACTATGCCACCTAGGGGTTTTATATCTAACTGCTTGCGATTGCGCTCTCTAACTTCAATCTTATTAGAATGTCCAAATCACGTATGGCTCGTGATAATGAAAGTTCTCGGGAATCATCTAACGAGGATGGTAGCGTTAGGATGAAAACCAACACTCCGGGACAATCTAATCCTCCTGAGCAAGCGGACCCTCCGAGAAGATCAGAACCGCGAGAACCGACTCTGCTCCCTGAACCGAATCAGACAACTCCGACAATTCCGACTGTTCAGAGTGCTCAGCGGGAATGTCTCCAAAGTATGATGGAGATGTTCGATCAATTAGTAATGAACATCCGACGAGAACAACCGACTTCGGTGGTTGCTGCCCCGAGTCGAGCCCCTATCGACAAGCTCACGCAACATCGAGCAACTACATTCACCGGCGAAAATGAGGAAAAGCCGGAAGAAGCTGAGAACTGGCTCAAAAAAACCACTCAAATCTTAACTCGTCAACTTCAATGTTCGGATGAACATAAACTTGAATGTGCGATTGCACTTCTAGCCGACGAAGCTCTAAGTTGGTGGGAAACCACGACTCTGACCGCCCCTACCGAGTCAGTTACATGGAAATTCTTCGTTGATGAATTCAAAAAGAAATATATTAACGAACAATACCTTGCTGATCGGAGGAAGAAGTTCTTACATCTGAAACAGGCCAATCGGCCGATTGAACAATATGTTGTCGATTTCTACAAATACTGCAAGTATGGCTCAGAGTACATCAAAACCGAGAAAGATAAATGCCAAATGTTCATCGACGGGCTTAGTGATGAATTGAGTCAGATGTTCAGAGCACTTGACATTACGGATTTTCAAATCCTTGTGAATCGGGCCATCGCCACTGAATATAAGATGCGAAATGCCGAGAAACGAAAGAATGGATTTCGAACTGATAAGAAGAAAAAGAGTGACGACAAGTCTCGGTGGTCTAAGAAGCCGAAACATCATAAGGAATCATCCTCCACCTGTATACCATCTACTCGGAATAATTTCTAACCACAACACTCCAACAAGATGGCTATTCTGGTTGTTTCCGTCAACAGTACTGGAAATGTCGAAATATCTCCTGTTTGCAAATTCTGTCAGAAGAATCACTTTGGCCAATGCCGAGCCCAAGCGAACCTCTGTTATGCTTGTGGCGCTGACGATCATTACATCCGAGACTGTCCAAAACGAAATGATCAATCTTTTGTTCGACCGGCTAACCAAAGTTCTGTGCCGTCTAGCCGAGGCAAACATCCGAGACAAGTTCAGTCGAACAATCCCGGGAAAGGCAAGGCTGCCCAGTCAAAAGCCACCACTTATTAGGAGTCCCGAGCCCCAGCTCGTGTCTACCACATTCGTGGAAAAGATGAGGATGAATCTCCCGATGTCATTGCAGGTACGGTTGAACTGAACCTTAAACCTCTTTATGCTTTGATAGATTCGGGATCAACACATTCATTTGTTTGTTCATATCTGTTAGATGAACTAAATTTGAAGACAGAAATTGTAAAATCAAGCCTTGTAGTTTCAAATCCAATAGGTGGAAACTTGCCGATTAACTTGATCTGTAGAGACTGCCAAATAACCATACGAAATGTACCCTTCTCTTGTAATCTATATGTATTACCCAAATGTGAATTTGATATAGTTTTAGGACTAGATTGGTTGGGAAAACATGAAGCCTGGGTAGACTGTAAAAACGTAGGTTATATTTACGGGGTTTAGGAAAAGAATCCATCCTATTAATAGACAAGAAACCGATCTCTATTTTCGCCGCTATGGCACTACAAGACGAGCTTGATTTCGGTTTACTTGAAATGCTTGTTGTATCTGAATTTTCCGATGTTTTTCCCGAGGAACTCCCTGGCCTTACTCCAACTCAGGAAGTAGAATTCAAGATCGAAGTTCAACCCGGAACTAATCCTGTGTCCATTACACCTTATCAGATGGCACCTGTGGAACTCAAAGAACTAAAGAAGCAAATTCAAGAATTCAAGGATAAGGGATTCATCCGACCTAGCATCTCTCCCTGGGGTGCTCCTGTCATGTTCGTGAAAAAGAAGGACGGTACGATGTGACTTTGTATCAATTACCGGCAACTTAATAAAATAACCATCAAGAACAAGTATCCGCTGCCGAGAATCGAAGATTTGTTCGATCAACTCAAACACGCAGCCGTGTTCTCCAAGATTGATCTTCGGTTTGGTTACTATCAAATGAGGGTGGAAGAAGAAGATGTGCCCAAAACAGCTTTCCGAACTCGAAATGGACATTACGAGTTCCTAGTAATGCCATTTGGTTTAACGAATGTCCATGTTGTGTTCATGGACATGATGAATCGAGTATTCAAGCCTTATCTTGACAAGTTCGTGGTTGTTTTCATTGACGACATCCTTGTATACTCTCGGAACAAGGAAGAACTTGCTGATCATCTTCGAATTGTGCTTCAAACGCTCCGAGATCGCCAATTATACGACAAGTTCACTAAATGTGAATTTTGGTTATTCAAAGATTCATTCCTCGGACACATCATTTCTGCCGATGGAATCAAAGTCGATTCAAAGAAAATTCAAACTATCCTTGATTGGAGACCTCCGAGAAATGTGAGCGAAGTCCGAAGTTTCCTCGGATTAGCCGGCTATTACCGAAGATTTGTGAAAGGATTTTCCACTATTGCAGCACCATTAACCAAACTCCTCCGAAAGGATATAAACTTTGAGTGGTCAGAAAAACAACAACGAAGTTTTGATCAACTCAAGCAAACTTTGACACACGCTCCTGTTCTTATTCAACCCGAATCGAGCAAAGAATTCGTAGTGTACAACGATGCATCACACTCGGGCCTAGGTTGTGTTCTGATGCAAGAAGGCAACGTGATTGCATACGCCTCCCGGCAACTGAAGTAACGCGAATTGAATTATCCTACTCACGATCTCGAGCTTGCGGCCATTGTGTTCGCGCTCAAAATTTGGCGACACTACTTGTTTGGTGAAAGATGCAAGTTGTTCATTGATCACAAAAGCCTGAAGAATTTACTCACTCAAAAAGATCTGAACCTTAGAAAAAGAAGATGGTTAGAGTTGCTCAAAGACTACGACCTGGCCATCGATTATCATTCCGGAAAAGCCAATGTCGTTGCCGACGCTCTGAGTCGAAAACCGAACCTCTGAAAGTTACTCAAAATCCTCAAAAATTTGAAAACGTTCAATCTTCAAATTTAAAATGATCATTCGAATTCCTTCTTGATAGTCAAGGAAGAATTCGAACACTTTCTTATTTAGCAAGAAATCCTTCAAATGAAATTTTGTAACCTAAGTAACGTCTTCAATTTGTTTATTCATAGCTTTTTTAGCTATCAACACTCATTTCCGGCTATGCAAGGCTCGGAATTATCTGAATGAACTTCAAGTTCAATCTACTCTGATCACCAGGATCAAAGAACTTTAACAAATTGATCCGGAATTTCAGAAAATCAATTCTAAGCTAGAGTCTAATCCTGACTTCTCTGTTAAGTCGAACGGTCTTCTATACTTCAAAGATCATATATGTGTCCCTAATAACAAAGAATTACAAGATGAAATCCTACAAGAAGCGCACCAAAGTTCTTTTTCGATCCACCCTAGATCAGTTAAGATGTACAAGGATCTCAAGCCCTTGTATTGGTGGCCAGGAATGAAAACGGCTATCAACGACTCTGTAGCAAAATGTCTGAACTGGCAACGGGTTAAAGCCGAGCACCAAGTCCCTACTGGTTTGCTTCAACCTCTCAAATTTCCGCAATGGAAATGGGAACGGATCACAATAGATTTCGTAACCGGTCTTCCTTGTTCGCCAAGAAAGTGCGACGCTATCTGGGTGATCGTTGATCATTTCACCAAGTCAGCACACTTCATTCCGGTGAGAATGAATCTCAGTCTTGAAGCCTTGGCTGAATTATACATCTGAGAAGTAATTCGTTTACATGGAGTTCTAATCTCAATAGTCTCCAATCGAGATCCCTGATTCACAGCTCGATTTTGGAAGACTCTACATAAAGCTCTCGAAACCAAACTGAATCTTAGCACAGCTTTCCATCTGCAAATCGATGGTCAATCCGAGCGAGTAATTCAAATTCTCGAAGACATGCTCAGAGCTTGTATCATTGACTTCGGAAAGAACTGGGAGAAATCGCTACCTTTGGTAGAATTCGCCTACAACAATAGCTTCCAATCTTCGATTCAAATGGCTCCTTTCGAAGCGTTGTATGGCAGAAGATGTCAAACACCTCTGTGTTGGTCTGAACTCGGTGATAATAAAGTTTTGGGACCACAATTGCTTCGGGAAACCGAAGAACAAGTTCAAAGCATTCATTCTCGATTGAAGCAAGCCTTTGATCGTCAAAAGTCTTACGCTGATCTGAAACGTAGAGACATTCAACATGAAGTCAGAGATAAAGTGTTCCTCAAAGTTTCCTCGTGGAAGAAAGTATTCTGATTTGGCAAAAGAGGCAAACTAAGTCCTCGGTTTATCGGACCATTTGAAGTAGTCGAAAGAATTGGTCATGTAGCTTATCAACTCGCTCTTCCTCCCGAGTTCGATAAGATACACAATGTCTTCCACGTCTCAATGCTCAAAAAATATCGATCTGATCCGTCTCACGTTCTTGAGCCTGAAGAAGTTGAGCTCAATCCCGATCTTTCATACGAAGAAGAACCCATCCGAATCCTCAATCGAGAAGTCAAGAGACTTCGAAATAAAAGTGTTCCTCTTGTCAAAGTTCTTTGGAGGAATCATAACGTCGAATAAGCGACGTGGGAACCTGAGGACACGATGAAAAAGCAATATCCTCATCTGTTTGATTCAGGTAAAATTCGAGGACGAATTTTCTTTAAGGGGGGAGGAGTTGTAACACCCTAAAAACCACCCTAGTTAGAATTATAGAAAACGACAAGGGTAGCGTAAACAATTTACAATTTAGTTAAGATTATAATGAAACCATATAAACTAAGCTCTATTAAGTTACAAATGAAGTAGGAATAATAGATATATTCATGTGTAAACTTATAAGTAATTGAATCTAATATGTAATAACATGTATGTCACATATGTTAGATTAAAGTTTAAATAGGACCAAATTAATGTTATTATAAGTAAAATATATAACTAATATACGTATATAATTAGATATATATAGATAGTGGCTGATAAATTAAAATTATTATAAGAATAAAATACATGTAATTCCACTTAGTGGAAATAAACGTGGCTAACAAAGGAAACATGTGTCCTTTACTAAGCCATATTCGGCCATTATGGCTTAAAATCAAACAAGTGTAAACCCAAAGCCATTATCATCTTCCACCTTCTTCATTCATCTTCTTCACCGAGAATTAAGAGAAATTAGAGAAGAAAGTTGTTGGAAATTAAATGGAAAATACATGCATGTTGATTCCATAGCTCAAGTAAGTGTTTGTTAGTCATTTGATGTTGTTCTTGAGATTTAGGGTATATCTTGATGATTTTGATTATGAATGGTTGCTGTAAATAAGGTTAGAATTAAGTCATAAAGTTTTTTGATAGCTGGGTTCATGTTAGAATAGCTATATTTCTGGAAATTTAATATGAACATGAACTTAGATTGAATCTGCCCAGATTAGGGTTCATGCATTGCCCTGTTTTGAACTTGAATTTCGAATGGGTTAGGGTTCGAATTAGGAAAACTTTTGCAAATAAAAGTTGTAGAGATTAATGAGTAATATAAGAAAATGGTCTCTTGAGTATGAAAACGACATAGGAAGTGACTAGAAATTGAATTACAAAAAGACTGCTCAGAATTGAATGAATCTGGAAACTACTTAGGTTAAATTGTAATTTTGAAAATGTTTAGGGGTTTAATTGATGCCAATAAATTCTGGAAAATTTGTTAGAAACAGGTGAGGTATTGTAGGAATGAAAAATAAATGGTTTAGCTTGAATTATATATCAATTGATAGTTTAAATATCATTAGAACACATAGAGGATCAAAATGGACTAGTTTGTAAGGATTGATAATTGAGGACTTACATGCCCTGTTTTTGTGGTTGCTGGAACATCATTATTATGTTAATATATGTAGGTAAATGTGGTTAAAATCTCAAGAATAATGGTGTAGTGAAACATAGGTTATAAATGCACTAAAGTCACAAATTAAGCATAGGCGCAGATTAGGTTTCTGAAAATGCCCTATGTTCAAGTAATAAACTGTATTGATAGGAAAATGATAAAAATATGTGCTATACATGGTTGTAAAGGTGTGTTTATTATCTTTTTAGAATGGTAAAGAACTCTTTGTTTGGAGTTGTGAGTAAGAAGATATGGCCAGTTTAGTAGAGGTTACTCAAACTGCCAGTTTAGGGGGCAGATTCACTTGTCTAGGTGATTATGCTTAAGTAAATGAATTTATATGTTTGAATTAATTACTAATGGGAATTGTATATGATATTTTATGATTTAAGATCACATTGGTGAAGAATTTCAAGAAGATTCAAGGAGTGATCAAGCAAAGAGAAGGGGGAAAGGAATCATCATCAAGGATAACAACTAAGCTTGGAAGTATTTGTGAGTGTAGCATTGCTTAAGTGTTAGGATTAGTATCCTAACCTTTATGTTTTTGATTATTAGATAACATGAATGAATCATGTAATGAATTTAATAATGATTGGTAAAATTTAAAATGATAAGGAAGAAGGATTAAAGGCAAGAATATTGACCTAAGTGTGTATTGCTTGTTAGATAAGCATGCTTAGCATAAATATGATTAGTTGCTATGATGTGTTGATTGCTTGAGCTATGTGAAATGAGACTAAATGATAAGCTTTGCTACTGGTTTTTGATGATTATAAAATGAAAATGATCTCATGTGCTTGCGGGAATTTTATGTTACCATGATGCTTGATTGATTATATGTGTATGCCTATTGAAATGGTTAAATGCCTTTGAAATTATGAATGATTGGAAAGTGAATGCTCTTGTTAATAAAAAAAGATAAGTAAAGTCCTTGGTTTGATTAGTGTCTATAGGTAGAAGGGCATGCCTTAGAGTCATTGAGCTCCTCTGATCTTTGTTACAGGATGGTGGTTAGTCACCTATAAACCTGATAAGGTGGTTAGTCACCTTGATAATTGAATGGTGGTAAGTCACCATTGATGCCTATGCATCATTTGTTATAAGTTGAAATGCGAAATGGATACTTTGAGTATCTAATGTTACATGTTACATGAAGACTTGATTACCAAATTCATTAATCATCCAAGGCATAACATGATTAGAACAATGATATATGTTTAAATGAACAAGTTGGGTATTAGCCCTTATGATATGGAATGAATATGTGTACTTGGTTGAGATTTAAAATGTTGGGTATTAGCCCTTATGATATGGAATGAATATGTGTACTTGGTTGAGATTTAAAATGAACTATGTTGTGATGTGAAACTATGAAATGTTGCTGCCAAGATGACAATGAGATTATATGTTGTTTGCTATTCAATTTAGCTTGAATTGTACATTTGCTTGCTGCCCAAATTTGGCTTGAATTGTATATGTTGCTTGCTGTCCAATTTGGTATGAAATGTATATGTAGCTTGCTTCCCAAATTGGCGTGTTTTAAATGAAATGGTTGCTGCCCAATAAGTCATTGTACATGTAAATGCTTGCTGCCCTATTGGTTAGTACATGAAAATAGCTATGTTAACTTGGTTTTGATAGACTAGCTAGGTATTCCAATACGTGCTAAGCCTAGCTAAGTAATCTTAAAGATTGAATAAGAATTTAAAAGATTGAAACTAGTAATGTTTAGGGTTGCCTCACTAAGTACATTATGTGTACTTATCACTCTCTTTGTTTCCTTCTTCCAAAATAACAGGTCCGTTGATATCCGAAGCTAGCCGTTTTGTTTCGAGAGCCGTCGCAAGCCAAAACACAAGTATGATATAGTTTTGTTTAGTCTCCTAGATGGTGGCATAGTCTATGTTAATGTGTCACATGCATTGAAGAATATGTATTTTGATAGTTGGCTTGTATAAGTTGAGACACGATTATATTGCAAAAAATCAAATTATGTACTTTTTACTCAGTTTAAAGTCCAACGTGTCCATTTTACGACCTATTTAGACTCGCTCGTCCGAAAACTCTACAAAAGGATCGCAAAACAAGTTTTAATAAAAACTTATGAGTTCATATCATTGATTACGAGCTTTTCAACACTATTGTATTGCAAAAATTCGATTTATGTTCTTTTAACATAGTTAAAAGTCCAACGGGTCCATTTTAAGGCCCATTTAGACCCACTCGCCCGAAACGACTTCAAAAATGACCGAAAAACAAGATTTAATCAAATTTTAGGAGTTCATATAATTGGTTACGAGCTTTTACACTAGATTATATTGCAAAAACACAAATTCTGTCGTTTTTTACTCAGTTAAAAGTCCAACAGGTCCATTTTAAGTACCATTTAGACCCGCTCGCCCGAAACCTCTACAAAAAAGACCGAAAAACAAGTTTTAATCAAATTTTAGGACTTCATATCATTGATTACAATCTTTTCAACAAAATTATATTGCAAAAAATTGAATTATGTACTTTTTACTCAGTTTAAAGTCCAACGGGTCCATTTTATGGCCCACTTAGACCCGCTCATCCGAAACCTCTACAAAAAGGACCGCAAATCAAGTTTTAATCAAAACTTAGGAGTTCATATCATTGAGTACGAGCTTTTCAACACTATTTTATTGCAAAAATTTTATTTTTGTTCTTTTCACCCAGTTAAAAGTCCAACGGGTCCATTTTAAGGCCCATTTAGACCCGCTCGCCCTTAACCACTTCAAAAATGACCGAAAAAGAAGTTTTAATCAAATTTTAGGAGTTCATATAATTGATTACGAGCTCTTCAACAAGATTATATTGCAAAAACTCGATTTCTGTATTTTTTCTCATTTAAAAGTCCAAGGGGTCCATTTTACGGCCCATTTAGACCTGCTCGCCCGTAACCTTTACAAAAAGTACCGAAAAACAAGTTTTAATCAAATTTTAGGACTTCATATCATTGATTACCATCTTTTCAACACGATTATATTGCAAAACCTCAATTTATGTACTTTTTACTCAGTTTAAAGTCCAACGGGTCCATTTTACGGCACATTTAGACCTGCTCGTCCGAAACCTCTACAAAAAAGACCGCAAATCATGTTTTAATCAAAACTTAGGAGTTCATATCATTGATTACGAGCTTTTCAACACTATTGTATTGCAAAAATTCGATTTTTGTTCTTTTTACTTAGTTAAAAGTCCAACAGGTCCATTTTAAGGCTCATTTAGACCCGCTCGCCCGAAACCTCTACAAAAATGACCGAAAAACAAGTTTTGATCAAATTTTAGGAGTTCATATAATTGATTACGAGCTTTTCAACACTATTGTATTGCGAAAATTTGATTTCTGTTCTTTTAACCTGGTTAAAAGTCCAACGGGTCCATTTTAAGGCCCATTTAGACCTGCTCGCCCGAAACCACTTCAAAAATGACCTAAAAAGAAGGTTTAATCAAATTTTAGGAGTTCATATAATTGATTACGAGCTTTTCAACAAGATTATTTTGCAAAAACTCAATTTCTGTATTTTTTACTCAGTTAAAAGTCCAACGGGTCCATTTTTATGACCATTTAGACACGCTCGCCCGAAACCTCTACAAAAAGGACCGCAAATTAAGTTTTAATCAAAACTTAGGAGTTCATATCATTGAGTACGAGCTTTTCAACACTATTGTATTGCAAAAATTTGATTTCTATTCTTTTAAGCAAATTTTAGGAGTTCATATAATTGATTACGAGCTTTTCAACTAGATTATATTGCAAAAACTCAATTTTTGTATTTTTTACACAGTTAAAAGTCCAATGGGTCCATTTTACGGCCCATTTAGACCCACTCGCCCGAAACCTCTTCAAAAAGGACCGAAAAACATGTTTGATCAAATTTTAGGACTTCATATCATTGATTACGATCTTTTCAACACGATTACATTGCAAAAACTCAATTTATGTACTTTTTACCTAGTTAAAAGTCCAACGTGTCCATTTTATGGCCCATTTAGATCTGCTTGTCCGAAACCTCAATAAAAAGGACCGCAAAACAAGTTTTAATAAAAACTTAAGAGGTCATATCATTGATTACGAGCTTTTCAACAAGATTATATTGCAAAAACTCAATTTCTGTATTTTTTACTCAGTTAAAAGTCCAACGGGTCCATTTTAATGCCAATTTAGACCCGGTCGCCCGAAACCTCTACAAAAAGAACTGAAAAACATGTTTTAATCAAATTTTAGGACTTCATATAATTGATTACGAGCTTTTCAACAAGATTATATTGCAAAAACTCAATTTCTGTATTTTTTTACTCAGTTAAAAGTCCAACGGGTCCATTTTACTGCCCATTCAGACCCGCTCGCCCGAAACCTCTACAAAAATGACCGAAAAACAAGTTTTAATCAGAACTTAGGAGTTCATATCATTTATTACGAACTTTTCAACACTTTTGTAATGCAAAAACTCAATTTCTGTTCTTTTAACCTAGTTAAAAGTCTAACGGGTCCATTTTAACGCCCATTTAGACCCACTCGCCAGTTTATGTAATTGATTACGAGTTTTCAACACGATAATATTGCAAAAGCTCAATTTATGTACTTTTTACTCAATTAAAAGTCTAATGGGACCATTTTGACGGCCCATTTAGTCCCGCTCGCCCGAAATCTCTACAAAAAGTACCTCAAAAAAAGTTTTAATCAAATTTTAGGAGTTCACATCTTTGATTACCAACTTTTCAACACGATTATATTGCAAAAACTCAATTTATATACTTTTTACTCAGTTAAGAGTCAAACGGGTCGATTTTACGGCCTATTTTGACCCGCTTGTCCCAAACCTCTACAAAAAGGACCGCAAAACAAGTTTTAATCAAAACTTATGACTTCATATCATTGGTTACGATCTTTTCAACACTATTGAATTGAAAAACTCAATTTCTGTATTTTTTACTAAGTTAAAAGTCTAACTGGTCCATTTTACGGCCCATTTAGACCCGCTCGCCCTAAACCTTTACAAGAAGGACCGAAAACACGTTTTAATCAAAACTTAGGAGTTCATACCATTGATTACGAGCTTTTCAACACTATTGCATTGCAAAAACGCAATTTTTGTTATTTTAACCCAGTTAAAAGTCCAACGAGTCCATTTTAAGGCCAATTTAGACCCACTCGCCCGAAACCTCTTCAAAAATGACCGAAAAACAATTTTAATCAAATTTTAGGAGTTCATATAATTAATTACGAGCAATTCAACAAGATTATATTGTAAAAACTCAATTTCAATATTTTTACTCAGTTAAAAGTCCAATTGGTCCATTTTAAGGACCATTTAGACCCACTCGCCCGAAACCTCTACAAAAAGGGCTGAAAAACAAGTTTTAATCAAATTTTAGGACTTCATATCATTGATTACGAGCCTTTCAACAAGATTATATTGCAAAAACTCAATTTCTGTATTTTTTCTTAGTTAAAAGTCCAACGGGTCCATTTTACGGCCCATTTAGACCCGCTCGCCTGAAACCTTTACAAAAAGGACCGAAAAACAAGTTTTAATCAAATTTTAGGACATCATATCATTGATTACGGTCTTTTCAACACGATTATATTACAAAAACTCAATTTTTGTACTTTTACTCAGTTTAAAGTCCAACGGGTCCATTTTACGGTACATTTAGACCCGCTCGTCCGAAACCTCAACAAAAAGGATCGCGAAACAAGTTTTAATCAAGACTTATGAGTTCATATCATTGATTACGAGCTTTTCAACACTATTGTATTGCAAAAACTCAATTTTTATACTTTTTACTGAGTTTAAAGTCCAACGTGTCAATTTTACGGCCCATTTAGACCCGCTCGTCCAAAACCTGTACAAAAAGGACAACAAAAAAGGTTTTAATCAAAAATTATGAGTTCATATCATTGATTACGAGCTTTTCAACACTATTGTATTGCAAAATTCGATTTCTGTTCTTTTAACCTTGTTAAAAGTCAAACGGGTCCATTTTAAGGCCCATTTAGACCTGCTCGCCCGAAACCACTTCAAAAATGACCGAAAAACAAGATTTAATCAAATTTTAGGAGTTCATATAATTGGTTACGAGCTTTTCAACAAGATTATATTGTAAAAACTCAATTTCTGTATTTTTTACTCACTTAAAAGTCTAACGGGTCTATTTTAAGGACCATTTAGACCCACTCGCCCGAAACATCTACAAAAATGACCGAAAAACAAGTTTTAATCAAAATTTAGTACTTCATATCATTGATTACGATCTTTTCAACAGAATTATATTGCAAAAAATTGAATTATGTACTTTTTACTCAGTTCAAAGTCCACATGTCCATTTTATGGCCCATTTAGACCCGCTCGCCCGAAACCTCTACAAAAAGGACCGAAAAACAAGTTTTAATCAAATTTTAGGACTTCAAATCATTGAATACGATCTTTTAAACATTATTATATTGCAAAAACTCAAATTATGTACTTTTTACTCAGTTCAAAGTCCAACATGTCCATTTTATGGCCAATTTAGACCCGCTCGTCCGAAACCTCTACAAAAAGGACCGCAAATCAAGTTTTAATCAAAACTTAGGAGTTCATATCATTGAGTACGAGCTTTTCAACACTATTGTATTGCAAAAATTTGATTTCTGTTCTCTTAAGCAAATTTTAGGAGTTCATATAATTGATTACGAGGTTTTCAACTAGATTATATTGCAAAAACTCAATATTTGTATTTTTTACTCAGTCAAAAGTCCAACGGGTCCATTTTACGGCCCAATTAGACCCGCTCGCCCGAAACCTCTACAAAAAGGACCGAAAAACATGTTTGATTAAATTTTAGGACTTCATATCATTGATTACGATCTTTTCAACACGATAACATTGCAAAAACTCAATTTATGTACTTTTTACTCAGTTAAAAGTCCAACGGGTCCATTTTACGGCCCATTTAGACACGCTCGTCCGAAACCTCAATAAAAAGGACCGCAAAACAAGTTTTAATCAAAATTTAAGAGGTCATATCATTGATTACGAGCTTTTCAACAAGATTATATTGCAAAAACTCAATTTTTGTATTTTTTACTCAGTTAAAAGTCCAACGGGTCCATTTTAATGCCCATTTAGACCCGGTCGCTCGAAACTTCTACAAAAATGACTAAAAACATGTTTTAATCAAATTTTACGACTTCATATCATTGATTACGAGCTTTTCAACAAGATTATATTGCAAAAACTCAATTTCTGTATTTTTTTACTCAGTTAAAAGTCCAACGGGTCCATTTAGACCCGCTCGCCCGAAACCTCTATAAAAAAGGACCGAAAAGCAAGTTTTAATCAAAACTTAGGAGTTCATATCTATTATTACGAGCTTTTCAACACTTTTGTAATGCAAAAACTCAATTTCTGTTCTTTTAACCCAGTTAAAAGTCCAACAGGTCCATTTTAACGCCCATTTAGACCCACTCGCCAGTTTATGTAATTGATTACGAGTTTTCAATACGATAATATTGCAAAATCTCAATTTATATACTTTTTACAAAATTAAAAGTCCAACGGGACCATTTTGACGGCCCAATTAGACCCGCTCGCCCGAAATCTCTACAAAAAGGACCACAAAAAAAGTTTTAATCAAATTTTAGGAGTTCACATCTTTGATTACCAACTTTTCAACACGATTATATTGCAAAAACTCAATTTATAAACTTTTTACTCAGTTAAGAGTCAAACGGGTCCATTTTACGGCCTATTTAGACCTGCTTGTCCCAAACCTCTACAAAAAGGACCGCAAAACAAGTTTTAATCAAAACTTATGAGTTCATATAATTGATTACGATCTTTTCAACACTATTGAAATGCAAAAACTCAATTTCTGTATTTTTTACTAAGTTAAAAGTCTAACTGGTCCATTTTACGGCCCATTTAGACCCGCTCGCCCTAAACCTTTACAAGAAGGACCGAAAACACGTTTTAATCAAAACTTAGGAGTTCATACCATTGATTACGAGCTTTTCAACACTATTGTATTGCAAAAACGCAATTTTTGTTATTTTAACCCAGTTAAAAGTCCAACGAGTCCATTTTAAGGCCAATTTAGACCCACTCGCCCGAAACCTCTTCAAAAATGACCGAAAAACAAGTTTTAATCAAATTTTAGGAGTTCATATAATTGATTACGAGCTTTTCAACAAGATTATATTGTAAAAACTCAATTTCTATATTTTTTACTCAGTTAAAAGTCCAACGGGTCCATTTTAAGGCCTATTTAGACCCGCTCGCCGGAAACCTCTACAAAAAGGGCTGAAAAACAAGTTTTAATCAAATTTTAGGACTTCATATCATTGATTACGAGCCTTTCAACAAGATTATATTGCAAAAACTCAATTTCTGTATTTTTTCTTAGTTAAAAGTCCAACGGGTCCATTTTACAGCCCATTTAGACCCGCTCGCCTGAAACCTTTACAAAAAGGACCGAAAAACAAGTTTTAATCAAATTTTAGGACATCATATCATTGATTACGGTCTTTTCAACACGATTATATTACAAAAACTAAATTTTTGTACTTTTTACTCTGTTTAAAGTCCAACGGGTCCATTTTACGGTACATTTAGACCCGCTCGTCCGAAACCTCAACAAAAAGGATCGCGAAACAAGTTTTAATCAAGACTTATGAGTTCATATCATTGATTACGAGCTTTTCAACACTATTGTATTGCAAAAACTCAATTTTTATACTTTTTACTGAGTTTAAAGTCCAACGTGTCAATTTTACGGCCCATTTAGACCCGCTCGTCCAAAACCTGTACAAAAAGGACAACAAAAAAGGTTTTAATCAAAAATTATGAGTTCATATCATTGATTACGAGCTTTTCAACACTATTGTATTGCAAAATTCGATTTCTGTTCTTTTAACCTTGTTAAAAGTCAAACGGGTCCATTTTAAGGCCCATTTAGACCTGCTCGCCCGAAACCACTTCAAAAATGACCGAAAAACAAGATTTAATCAAATTTTAGGAGTTCATATAATTGGTTACGAGCTTTTCAACAAGATTATATTGTAAAAACTCAATTTCTGTATTTTTTACTCACTTAAAAGTCTAACGGGTCTATTTTAAGGACCATTTAGACCCACTCGCCCGAAACATCTACAAAAATGACCGAAAAACAAGTTTTAATCAAAATTTAGTACTTCATATCATTGATTACGATCTTTTCAACAGAATTATATTGCAAAAAATTAAATTATGTACTTTTTACTCAGTTCAAAGTCCAACATGTCCATTTTATGGCCCATTTAGACCTGCTCGCCCGAAACCTCTACAAAAAGGACCGAAAAACAAGTTTTAATCAAATTTTAGGACTTCAAATCATTGAATACGATCTTTTAAACATTATTATATTGCAAAAACTCAAATTATGTACTTTTTACTCAGTTCAAAGTCCAACATGTCCATTTTATTGCCAATTTAGACCCGCTCGTCCGAAACCTCTACAAAAAGGACCGCAAATCAAGTTTTAATCAAAACTTAGGAGTTCATATCATTGAGTACGAGCTTTTCAACACTATTGTATTGCAAAAATTTGATTTCTGTTCTCTTAAGCAAATTTTAGGAGTTCATATAATTGATTACGAGGTTTTCAACTAGATTATATTGCAAAAACTCAATATTTGTATTTTTTACTCAGTCAAAAGTCCAACGGGTCCATTTTACGGCCCAATTAGACCCGCTCGCCTGAAACCTCTATAAAAAGGACCGAAAAACATGTTTGATTAAATTTTAGGACTTCATATCATTGATTACGATCTTTTCAACACGATAACATTGCAAAAACTCAATTTATGTACTTTTTACTCAGTTAAAAGTCCAACGGGTCCATTTTACGGCCCATTTAGACACGCTCGTCCGAAACCTCAATAAAAAGGACCGCAAAACAAGTTTTAATCAAAATTTAAGAGGTCATATCATTGATTACGAGCTTTTCAACAAGATTATATTGCAAAAACTCAATTTTTGTATTTTTTACTCAGTTAAAAGTCCAACGGGTCCATTTTAATGCCCATTTAGACTCGGTCGCTCGAAACTTCTACAAAAATGACTAAAAACATGTTTTAATCAAATTTTACGACTTCATATCATTGATTACGAGCTTTTCAACAAGATTATATTGCAAAAACTCAATTTCTGTATTTTTTTACTCAGTTAAAAGTCCAACGGGTCCATTTAGACCCGCTCGCCCGAAACCTCTATAAAAAAGGACCGAAAAGAAAGTTTTAATCAAAACTTAGGAGTTCATATCTATTATTACGAGCTTTTCAACACTTTTGTAATGCAAAAACTCAATTTCTGTTCTTTTAACCCAGTTAAAAGTCCAACAGGTCCATTTTAACGCCCATTTAGACCCACTCGCCAGTTTATGTAATTGATTACGAGTTTTCAATACGATAATATTGCAAAATCTCAATTTATATACTTTTTACAAAATTAAAAGTCCAACGGGACCATTTTGACGGCCCAATTAGACCCGCTCGCCCGAAATCTCTACAAAAAGGACCACAAAAAAAGTTTTAATCAAATTTTAGGAGTTCACATCTTTGATTACCAACTTTTCAACACGATTATATTGCAAAAACTCAATTTATAAACTTTTTACTCAGTTAAGAGTCAAACGGGTCCATTTTACGGCCTATTTAGACCTGCTTGTCCCAAACCTCTACAAAAAGGACCGCAAAACAAGTTTTAATCAAAACTTATGAGTTCATATAATTGATTATGATCTTTTCAACACTATTGAAATGCAAAAACTCAATTTCTGTATTTTTTACTAAGTTAAAAGTCTAACTGGTCCATTTTACGGCCCATTTAGACCCGCTCGCCCTAAACCTTTACAAAAAGGACCGAAAACAAGTTTTAATCAAAACTTACGAGTTCATACCATTGATTACGAGCTTTTCAACACTATTGTATTGCAAAAACGCAATTTCTTTTATTTCAACCCAATTAAAAGTCCAACGAGTCCATTTTAAGGCCAATTTAGACCCACTCGCCCGAAACCTCTTCAAAAATGACCGAAAAACAAGTTTTAATCAAATTTTAGGAGTTTATATAATTGATTACGAGCTTTTCAACAAGATTATATTGCAAAAACTCAATTTCTATATTTTTTTACTCAGTTAAAAGTCCAACCGGTCCATTTTAAGGACCATTTAGACCCACTCGCCCGTAACATCTACAAAAAGGACCGAAAAACAAGTTTTAATCAAATTATAGGACTTCATATCATTGATTACGAGCCTTTCAACAAGATTATATTGCAAAAACTAAATTTCTGTATTTTTTCTAAGTTAAAAGTCCAACGTGTCCGTTTTACGGCGCATTTAGACCCGCTCGCCCGAAACCTTTACAAAAAGGACCGAAAAACAAGTTTTAATCAAATTTTAGGACATCATATCATTGATTACAATCTTTTCAACATGATTATATTGCAAAAACTCAATTTTTGTACTTTTTACTCAGTTTAAAGTCCAACGGGTCCATTTTACGGCACATTTAGACCGGCTCGTCCGAAACCTCAACAGAAAGGACCGCAAAACAAGTTTTAATCAAGACTTATGAGTTTGTATCATTGATTACGAGCTTTTCAACACTATTGTACTGCAAAAACTCAATTTTTATACTTTTTACTGAGTTTAAAGTCAAACGTGTCAATTTTACGGCCTATTTAGACCCGCTCGTCTGAAACCTCTACAAAAAGGACCACAAAACAGGTTTTAATCAAAACTTATGAGTTCATATCATTGATTACGAGCTTTTCAACACTATTGTATTGCAAAAATTCGATTTCTGTTCTTTTAACCTAGTTAAAAGTCCAACGGGTCCATTTTAAGGCCCATTTAGACCTGCTCGCCCGAAACCACTTCAAAAATGACCGAAAAACAAGATTTAATCAAATTTTTGGAGTTCTTATAATTGGTTACGAGCTTTCAACAAGATTATATTACAAAAACTCAATTTCTGTATTTTTTACTCACTTAAAAGTCCAACGGGTCCATTTTAAGGACGATTTAGACCACTTGCCCGAAACATCTACAAAAAGAACCGAAAAACAAATTTTAATCAAATTTTAGGACTTCATATCATTTATTACGATCTTTTCAACAAAATTATATTGCAAAAACTTAAATTATGTACTTTTTACCCAGTTCAAAGTCCAACAGGTCCATTTTATGGCCCATTTAGACCCGCTCGTCCGACCTCTACAAAAAGGACCGCAAATCAAGTTTTAATCAAAACTTAGGAGTTCATATCATTGACTACGAGCTTTTCAACACTATTGTATTGAAAAAAATTTATTTTTGTTCTTTTCATCCAGTTAAAAGACCAACGGGTCCATTTTAAGGGCCATTTAGACCCGCTGGCCCGAAACCTCTTCAAACATGACCGAAAAACAAGTTTTAATCAAAACTTAGGAGTTCATATAATTAATTACGAGCTTTTCAACAAGATTATATTGCAAAAACTCAATATCTGTATTTTTTCTCAGTTAAAAGTCCAACGGGTCCATTTTAAGACCCATTTAGACCCGCTCGCCTGAAACCTTTACAAAATGGACCGCAAATAAAATTTTAGGACTTCATATCATTGATTACGATCTTTCCAACACGATTATATTGCAAAACCTCAATTTTTGTACTTTTTACTCAGTTTAAAGTCCAACAAGTCCATTTTACGGTCCATTTAGACCCTCTCGTCCGAAACCCCTACAAAAAAGACTGCAAATCAAGTTTTAATCAAAACTTAGGAGTTCATATCATTGATTACGAGCTTTTCAACACTATTGTTTTGCAAAAATTCGAATTTTGTTCTTTTTACTTAGTTAAAAGTCCAACTGGTCCATTTTAAGGCCCATTTATACCCGCTCGCCCGAAACCTCTACAAAAAGGACTGAAAAACAAGTTTTGATCAAATTTTAGGAGTTCATATAATTGATTACGACCTTTTCAACACGATAATATCGCAAAAGCTCAATTTATGTACTTTTTACTCAATTAAAAGTCCAACGGGACCATTTTACGGCCCATTTAGATCCGCTCGCCTGAAATCTCTACAAAAAGGACCCCAAAAAAGTTTTAATAAAACTTTAGGAGTTCATATCTTTGATTACGAGCTTTTCAACACAATTATATTGCAAAAACACAAATTATGTAATTTTTACTCAGTTTAAAGTCCAACGTGTGCATTTTTCGGCCCATTTTGACCCGCTCCTCCGAAACCTCTACAAAAAGCACCGCAAAACAAGTTTTAATCAAAACTTATGAGTTCATATCATTGATTACGAGCTTTTCAACACTATTGTATTGCAAAAATTTGATTTATGTGCTTTTAACCTAGTTAAAAGTCCAACGGGTCCATTTTAAGGCCCATTTAGACATGCTCGCCCGAAACCACTTCATAAATGACCGAAAAACAAGATTTAATCAAAATTTAGGAGTTCATATAAATGATTACGAGCTTTTCAACAAGATTATATTGCAAAAACTCAATTTCTATATTTTTTACTCACTTAAAAGTCCAACGGGTCCATTTTAAGGACCTTTTAGACCTGCTCGCCCGAAACCTCTATAAAAAGGACCGAAAAACGAGTTTTAATCAAGTTTTAGGACTTCATATCATTGATTACGATCTTTTCAACAGAATTATATTGCAAAAACTCAAATTTTGTACTTTTTATTAAGTTCAAAGTCCAACGGTTCCATTTTATGGCCTATTTAGACCCGCTAGTCCAATACCTCTACAAAAAGGACCGCAAATCAAGTTTTAATCAAAAGTTAGGAGTTCATATCATTGATTACGAGCTTTTCAACACTATTGTATTGCAAAAATTTGATTTCTGTTCTTTAAACCCAGTTAAAAGTCTAACGGGTCCATTTTAAGGCCCATTTAGACCCGCTCGCCTGAAACCTCTTCAAAAATGACCGAAAAACAAGTTTTAATCAAATTTCAGGAGTTCATCTAATTGATTACGAGCTTTTCAACAAGTTTATATTGCAAAAACTCAATTTTTGTATTTTTTCTCAGTTAAAAGTCCAATGGGTACATTTTACGGCCCATTTAGACCCGCTCGCCTGAAACCTCTACAAAAAGGACCGAAAAAGAGTTTTAATCAAAACTTAGGAGTTCATATCATTGATTACGACCTTTTCAAACCTATTTTATTGCATAAACTCGATTTATGTTCTTTTAACCCAGTTAAAAGTCCAACGGGTCCATTTTAAGGCCCATTAAGACCCGCTCACCCAAAATCTCTTGAAAAGTGACCGAAAAACAAGTTTTAATCAAATTTTAGGAGTTCATATAATTGATTACGAGCTTTTCAAAAAGATTATATTTCAAAAACTCAATTTCTGTATTTTTTACTCAGTTAAATGTCCAACGAGTCCATTTTACGGCCCATTTAGACCCGCTCACCCGAAACCTCTACAAAAAGGACCAAAAACAAGTTTAATCAAATTTTAGGACTTCATATCATTGATTACGATCTTTTCAACAAGATTACATTGCAAAAACTCAATTTATGCACTTTTTACTCAGTTAAAAGTCCAACGGGTCCATTTTATAGCCCATTTAGACCCGCTCATCCGAAACCTCAACAAAAAGGACCGCAAAACAAGTTTTAATCAAAACTTAAGAGGTCATATCATTGATTACGAGCTTTTCAACAAGATTATATTGCAAAAACTCAATTTCTGTATTTTTTACTCAGTTAAAAGTCCAATGGGTCCATTTTAATGCCCATTTAGACCCGCTCGCCCGAAACCTCTATAAAAAGGACTGAAAAGCATGTTTTAATCAAATTTTAGGACTTCATATAATTGATTACGAGCTTTTCAACAAGATTATATTGCAAAAACTCAGTTTCTGTATTTTTAGGGAACCTACAATCAACCCACCCTGTGGGATTCTCTCCATCTTTGGCTTACTATTTTTCTGCCCATGATACTCTCTTGTGTTCTTCAATCCTTTCCTATTATTTCAGACTTAACTTTCATTCTGGTTATCTCTTATTTTGTTTTCCGTTCATGTCCTTCTCTACCTTCAACTTAACGAATGCTGCCTTACTTTTCATCTATGTTCTGGTGTTCATCCCTTCTACTATTTTACTATTCCGTTTATATATATGCATGCCCCCTTTTCAACCTTTTTTCAATATTGTCTCTTTATCTCCCGTGGCTGTACCTGCCCATACATATATGCTTCTATAGTGCTCTATGGACATGATCCCTCTTGTTCTCATACCTTGGCATTTAAGCCACTACACCTTAACCTACCATTCAGGTCTCTTCTTTTACCAACACCAGCCTTATTATTCTAAATTTTCTAATTCCCATTACTTTTCCTATCCATTGTCGAGCTCTATTTTCCTAATCCTAATTTACTTTATTCTCTGCACACATACACAATGTATTATATACTATGTCTTCTTGTTCTTTCTTGGCTATGCTACAGGTGTTTTACTTCCTGGTAAAGTGTCCCTTAAGATATCATACAACTTATTGGCACACCCATTGAATAGTAACCATAAGCTTCTTAATATGAAGTTGTGGATCACATTGATGCGTTTTCCCCTTCATTTAAATTCATCTATTTTGTGCATAATAATTTGGCTTACCTGGTTGTTGACATCTGCATCCTCCTGCTACATTTTGCTTTTGTCTATGCTCTACCTTATATTCCTTAAATTTATTTTTGATTTTATTTGGCTTCATGCTCTCTCTCATGATTATTTCTTGCTTTTCTATGTGGTTTATGCTTATATCTAGGAGCACCCTTATCAACATGCTAACTCACTACGTCTGGATCAATGGGGTCAAGTTCCACTGTTTCAAAGCAACTCCTTCCATTTTCTTTATCTTTGGGTTTGTAATTATTATTTTGTTGTTATTTTTTTCCATTTCTTTCCTCCCCTTTTTTTGCTCTTTTGGTATGTAATTAATTTCTTAGCCCCGCTTCTTCCTTCCCCATGGTCTGTAATTTTTAATTCATGTCCTTTCTTTCTGCTTTTCTTTACTTTACGTTTGTACTTTTATTGCCTGATTGTATGCTATCTATCTGCTTATTTCCTTTCTTCTTTTAATTATTTTTCAAACTTGTACAAGTTTCTCAAAATCACTTCTACCCTAATCATAAGGGAATTCTTTTTCCACTACACCTTTTCAGGTGCTTATACTCTAGCCCTATTCAGGGACTTCTCTACAACCTTTTTGATAATGGAACATAACAGTCAAAATTTTTATTGTTTATCTTTTCTCTCATACCATTTCCTTGTTTTGATTATATTTCTTCAAAACATTTGTTATAGTACGCCTTTTTCTTCCCTGCTTTCTACCTCTTTAACTTTCCACTTTCCGTTTTTCAACAATTTCAGTCTATACATATCATTAATATTATTTCCTACTCTAATTATATGATTGTTTCTTTTTATTTATTTCCCCATATCTATAATACCTTTGACTTTTTTCAAATCATTTACTTTCTGCGAATACATTAGCATTAATACCCATTTTAAATTCACCTCTTCAAACTTTGCACGTCATTCTCCATTACCTCTCCTTTGACTTTCAACTATCATACCCGATCTATGTTATTGAACATTTATTTTTTCCTTTTCAAACTCTATATAATATCATTAGTCACTATTTTATTCCCTTTTTTGCCTGTACTTTTGTCCATTTATTTTCTCCTTTTTTAACTATTGTCTTGGTTATTTGGTCCTTTTCCTTAACTCCTGCTTTGCACCTGGTATTTCCTATTTTATTTTGGGCACCTTCCTCTTCTAACCAATTCTCCCTATTTAATAGGGATCAGCTTTTAATTTCTTTCTCACACAATCTAATATTCTTACCTTTTTTCCTTTCTTTCTATAACCTAATTCTAATAACCACTAATACTCTCCACCCCTCTATTTATATCAACCAATTTCACCCCTACTTCAACATCGACCTCCCCTTCTCTTTGCCTACATTCTTTATCGCCCTTCTTACTCTCAATATGGCGTCTTCCTCTTTCCCCCAGCTCAACTTCATTGCCCTTACTAGCGAAGAAGCTAAACTTCTCTACACACCAGATTTTGGCTGGGATTTCGCTAAGGAAGACCCCAAACTTTCCCTTATAGGCTGTTTCATCTCGTCCAAACCAATCGATATCTATGTTGTCCTTAGTGCCTTCGAAGGAATCTGGAAACCTAGTAACCTGGTTTCTATATCTGTCATTAAGGACAACTTCCTTAAAATCAAGTTCAAGGAGATCAAAGCTTGCTATGAAGTTCTTAACCGTGGTCCTTGGTTGTACAAGGATGAATGGTTGGCCTTAACCGAATACAACCCCTCGAAAAATATGGACGACTACTCTTTCACTATTATGCGCATCTGGATTCGTATTTTTGGTCTACATGCCTCTCTCTTCGAAGATATTGACCGTTCCAGCCTTGTGGGCCATGCTCTGGGTTCAATGGTTGGCAACGTCCTACGCACTGATACTCGAGAAATTGAAGGTAATATGAATGAATTTTTATGAGTGCAAATTATGCTCGATGTCACCCGACCGGTCACCCGATTCCTTTTCATTGGGAATGGCTCTGATAAGACCATGTGCCGATTACAATATGAACGCCTCCCTACTCTATGCCCTGGCTATGGAATCACAAGTCATACCATTGACAACTGCCTGATCCGCTCATCTCTTAATCTAAACAAGCTGAATATGGGGAATGGCTCCGTTACCTTCCTACTCGACGTCGCCCAATCGGCACACGTGGTCGAATCCGCACTGTTGAGGTTGAATGCAACCAAGCTAATCCTATTCCCTCGGGTAGGTTATTTTTGCTTTTCACATCTTGTTCACGCGTATATTTTTATCGTCATATTCTGGCTTCTCCTTTCCTCTTTACGATTACATTACTAATCTTGACTCTATTTTTCATGGTCCCAAATGTTAATGCTCCCGAACCTACCGATCAGAATAACATAGGTCACCTCCCCAGTCCTCTTCTCAATTCACTATTTTACTGCTTTAGCTTTTCATTTATATTCTTGATAACACACTCTTTCCCCTTCACAGGCTCTCTTAATGAGGGTGATGCCACATCCTTTTCTGAACAATCCGTTGAGGAGGCCCCTAATAACGACACCAATATGGGTGATGCCTCTCTTCCAAATGATTACAATGCTTCGGGATCCAAGCAAAAGAACCCCCAAACCCGCTCCAACCCGCAAGTCTCTCTTCCTCCAAGGGCCTTTGAGCCTCAACCGTTGAATACAATTTTCCCAATTCCGGAGGACGCTTCGGACAATGATTGGGATGTCCATGATGATAGTATCCCTAGTCCCACTGCTCAACAAATCAAGAAAATTGATGCTAATTTACGTAAGCCCCCTGTTAATACCGAATCATCCACTTTTCATGAATTTAACCTTTGACTTTTAAAAACTTACCCGAATGATGTAGCTAATGCCCCTGCTCCTGCCCCCCAAATCGTGGTACCAAGCGTCGTTCCCCTATCCAAGTGGTCCTCCAACCCAAGAAGGCAAAGCCCTCCGGTTCTACTCCTAAGGCTAGGATGAGCAACTCAAAAAACTCTTCGGCGGCTGCTGACTCAGCCCCGCCGAGCAAAATGAGAGTTCTATGTTGGAACTGCCAGGGTCTAGGACAAGTCCAGGAAGTTCAACACCTTCAGCGCTATGTCCAACATTCCTCTCCGGATATTTTATTTCTTTGCGAAACTAAATTAAATAATGCGGCATGTAGCCGTCTTAGTTTTTCCCTTGGTATGGTTGAAGTTATCTTTATTCCCCCAAACGATAATTGTTCTGGCATTGCGCTTTTTAAGTCCAATAATATTAATATCAACTTGCTTTCGTACTCGGACCGATTCATACATATTTTAATTCATCTTGATTCATTTTCGATGAAATTCACTGGTATGCATGGATATTCTGAAACTAGCCATAAATATAAAACTTGGGATATTATTGACTCTTTAAACACTGACACTGACATTCTGTGGCTCCTCGGTGGAGATTTCAATGAAATTCTATCGGATAATGAAAAACAAGGAGGCCTCCGTCAGGCTAGATCTCAAATAAATATTTTTCGCCAATGCTTATCACGAAATAATCTCTACGATTGTAAGCCAACTTCCGGTTGGTTCACTTGGATGAAAATTGGGCCACAAACCCCAACAATTCATGAACGCTTAGACCGATTCATTGGTAACTCGGCTTGGAAAGCTTTACACCCCTCTCATAGTATTTCTTCAGACTTTGTTGCTAAATCTGACCATTGTTTTTTACTTCTTGATACCTCCACTAATCCTCAAACACCTATTCGACACCTTCCTAACAATTTTTGCTTTGAAAATTGTTGGGCATCCCACGATGACAATATCTCCCTTGTCCAGCAAACTTGGGCCAACACAAATGGAACGACACTTGAAAAAATCCAAGCCATTGGCTCTTGTCTGGGAGATTGGCAATCTCAACAAAGATCTAAAACATCAGGACGTATCGCCCTCTTAACCAATAAAATTAACAAGTTCCTGCGTCGTCCATTAACACCCACAAATGAAGAATCTTATCTAAGAGCTAGATCCGAACTTAATAAACTTCTTCTTGAACAAGAAACCTATTGGGCGCAAAGATCTCGAAACTTATGGCTCTCTCAGGGAGACAAGAATACAAGATTTTTCCACTCCCGTGCGAATAATAGAAGGAAAACAAAATACAATTTCTGGTCTATTCGACTCTAACTCTACATGGTGTACTGATGTACACGACATTATGACTATCGCCTCCGACTATTTTCAATCCCTATTCACATCCTCTAACCCGCAAATTTCAGAACAAATTCTGTCAAAAATTCCATCTACCATAACCCCAACTATGAATGATTATATCATTGATTAAGAGCTTTTCAACAAGATTATATTGCAAAAACTCAATTTATGTATTTTTTACTCAGTTAAAAGTCCAACGGGTCCATTTTAATGCCTATTTAGACCCGCTCGCCCAAAACCTCTACAAAAAGGACCGAAAAACAAGTTTTAATCAAAACTTAGGAGTTCATATCATTGATTACGAGCTTTTCAACACTATTGTATTGCAAAAACTCAATTTATGTTCTTTTAACCCAGTTAAAAGTCCAACGGGTCCATTTTAACGCCCATTTAGACCCACTCGCCCGAAACCTCTTCAAAAATGACCGAAAAACAAGTTTTAATCAAATTCTAGGAGTTCATATAATTGATTACGAGCTTTTCAACAAGATTTTATTGCAAGAACTCAATTTCTATATTTTTTACTTAGTTAAAAGTCCAACGAGTCCATTTTACGGCCCAATTAGACCCGCTCGCCCGAAACCTCTACAAAAATGACCGAAAAACAAGTTTTAATCAAAACATAGGAGTTCATATCATTGATTACGGGCTTTTCAACACTATTGTATTGCAAAAACTCAATTTATGTTCTTTTAACCAGTGAAAAGTCAAACGGGTCCATTTTAACGCCCATTTAGACCCACTCGCCCGAAACCTCTTCAAAAATGACCGAAAAACAACTTTTAATCAAATTCTAGTTGTTAATGTAATTGATTACGAGCTTTCCAACAAGATTATATTGCAAAAACTCAATTTCTATATTTTTTTACTCAGTTAAAAGTCCAACGTGTCCATTTTAATGCCCAATTAGACCCGCTCGCCCGAAACCTCTACAAAAAGGACCCAAAAACATGTTTTAATTAAATTTTAGGACCTTTTGTCATTGATTACGATCTTTCAAACAAAAGTATATTGCAAAAACTCAAATTATGTACTTTTAACTCAGTTTAAAGCCCAACGAGTCCATTTTACGGCCCATTTAGACCCGCTCGTCCGAAACCTCTACAAAAAGGATCGCAAATCAAGTTATAATCAAAACTGATGAGTTCATATCATTGATTACGAGCTTTTCAACACAATAGAATTGCAAAATTTCGATTTATGTTCTTTAAACCCAGTTAAAAGTCCAACAGGTCCATTTTAAGGTCCATTTAGACCCGCTCGCCCGAAACCTCTACAAAAATGACCGAAAAACAAGTTTTAATCATAACTTAGGAGTTCATATAATTGATTACGAGCTTCTGAACACTATTGTATTGCAAAAACTCAATTTTTGTTCTTTTAACAAAGTTAAAAGTCCAACGGGTCCATTTTACGGCCCATTTAGACCCGCTCGCCCGAAACCTCTACAAAAAGAATCAAAAACAAGTTTAATCAAATTTTAGGACTTCATATCATTGATTACGATCTTTTCAACACGATTATATTGCAAAAACTCAATTTTTGTATTTTTTACTTAGTTAAAAGTCCAACGAGTCCATTTTACGGCCCATTTAGACCCACTCGTCCGAAACCTCTACAAAAAGAACCGCAAAACAAGTTTTAATCAAAACTTAGGAGTTCATATCATTGATTACAAGCTTTTCAACAAGATTATATTGCAAAATATCAATTTCTGTATTTTTTACTCAGTTAAAAGTCCAACGGGTCCATTTTAAGGCCCATTTAGACCCCGCTCACCCGAAACCTCTACAAAAAGGACCGAAAAACATGTTTTAATCAAATTTTAGGACTTCATAAAATTTATAACGAGCTTTTCAACAAGATTATATAGCAAAAACTCAATTTCTATATTTTTTACTCAGTTAAAAGTCCAACAATTCCCTTTTACGGCCCATTTAGACCCGCTCGCACGAAACCTCTACAAAAAGGGCCGAAAAACAAGTTTTAATCAAAACATAGGAGTTCATATCATTGATTACGAGCTTTTCAACACTATTGTATTGCAAAAACTCAATTTATGTTCTTTTAACCAGTGAAAAGTCAAACGGGTCCTTTTTAACTCTCATTTAGACCCACTTGCCCGAAACCTCTTCAAAAATGACCGAAAAACAACTTTTAATCAAACTCTAGTTGTTAATGTAATTGATTACGAGCTTTCCAACAAGATTATATTGCAAAAACTCAATTTCTGTATTTTTTACTCAGTTAAAAGTCCAACGGGTCCATTTTAATGCCCAATTAGACCGGCGCGCCCGAAACCTCTACAAAAAGGACCCAAAAACATGTTTTAATCAAATTTTAGGACTTCATGTCATTGATTACGATCTTTCCAACAGAATTATATTGCAAAAACTCAAATTATGTACTTTTTACTCAGTTTAAAGTCCAACGGGTCCATTTTACGACCCATTTAGACCCGCTCGTCCGAAATATCTACAAAAAGGACCGCAAATCAAGTTATAATTAAAACTTATGAGTTCATATCATTGATTACGAGCTTTTCAACACTATTGTATTGCAAAAATTCGATTTATGTTCTTTTAACATAGTTAAAAGTCCAACGGGTCCATTTTAAGGCCCATTTAGACACGCTCGCCCGAAACCTCTACAAAAATGACCGAAAAACAAGTTTTAATCAAAACATAGGAGTTCATATAATTGATTACGAGCTTTTCAACACTACTATATTGCAAAAACTCAATTTTTGTTCTTTTAACACTGTTAAAAGTCCAACGGGTCCATTTTAACGCCCATTTAGACCTGCTCGCCCGAAACCTCTACAAAAAAAGGACAGAAAAACAAGTTTTAATCAAAACTTAGGAGTTCATATCATTGATTACGAGCTTTTCAACACTATTGTTTTGCAAAAACTCAATTTATGTTCTTTTAACCAGTGAAAAGTCCAACGGGTCCATTTTAACGCCCATGTAGACCCACTCGCCCGAAACCTCTTCAAAAATGACCGAAAAACAACTTTTAATCAAATTCTAGTTGTTAATGTAATTGATTACGAGCTTTCCAACAAGATTATATTGCAACACTCAATTTCTGTATTTTTTACTTAGTTAAAAGTCCAACCAATCCATTTTAATGCCCAATTAGACCCGCTCGCCCGAAACCTCTACAAAAAGAACCCAAAAACATGTTTTAATCAAATTTTAGTACTTCATGTCATTGATTACGATCTTTCCAACAGAATTATATTGCAAAAACTCAAATTATGTACTTTTTACTCAGTTTAAAGTCCAACAGGTCCATTTTACGACCCATTTAGACCCGCTCGTCCGAAACCTCTAAAAAAAGGACTGCAAATCAAGTTATAATCAAAACTTATGAGTTCATATCATTGATTACGAGCTTTTCAACACTATTGTATTGCAAAAATTCGATTTATGTTCTTTTAACATAGTTAAAAGTCCAACGGGTCCATTTTAAGGCCCATTTAGACCCGCTCGCCCGAAACCTCTACAAAAATGACCGAAAAACAAGTTTTAATCAAAACATAGGAGTTCATATAATTGATTACGAGCTTTTCAACACTACTATATTGCAAAAACTCAATTTTTGTTCTTTTAACACTGTTAAAAGTCCAACGGGTCCATTTTAACGCCCATTTAGACCTGCTCGCCCGAAACCTCTACAAAAAAAGGACCGAAAAACAAGTTTTAATCAAAACTTAGGAGTTCATATCATTGATTACGAGCTTTTCAACACTATTATGTTGCAAAAACTCAATTTATGTTCTTTTAACCCAGTTAAAAGTCCAACGGGTCACCTTTAAGGCCCATTTAGACCCGCTCCCCCGAAACCTCTTCAAAATGACTGAAAAACAAGTTTTAATCAAATTTTAGGAGTTCATATAATTGATTACGAGCTTCTCAACTAGATTATATTGCAAAAACTCATTTTTTGTATTTTTTACTCAAGTAAAAGTCCAACCGGTCCATTTTACGGCCTATTTAGACCTGCTTGTCCCAAACTTCTACAAAAAGGATCGCAAAAGAAGTTTTAATCAAAACTTAAGAGGTCATATCATTGATAAAGAGCTTTTCAACAAGATTATATTGTAAAAACTCAATTTATGTATTTTTTACTCAGTTAAAAGTCCAACGGGTCCATTTTAATGCCCATTTAGACCCGCTCGCCCAAAACCTCTACAAAAAGGACCGAAAAACAAGTTTTAATCAAAATTTAGGAGTTCATATCATTGATTACGAGCTTTTCAACACTATTGTATTGAAAATACTCAATTTATGTTCTTTTAACCCAAGTTAAAAGTCCAACGGGTCCATTTTAACGCCCATTTAGACCCACTCGCCCGAAACCTCTTCAAAAATGACCGAAAAACAAGTTTTAATCAAATTCTAGGAGTTCATATAATTGATTACGAGCTTTTCAACAAGATTATATTGCAAAAACTCAATTTTTGTATTTTTTACTAAGTTAAAAGTCCAACGGGTCTATTTTAATGCCCAATTAGACCCGCTCGCCCGAAACCTCTACAAAAAGGACCCAAAAACATGTTTAATTAAATTTTAGGACTTCTTGTCATTGATTACGATCTTTCCAACATAATTATATTGCAAAAACTCAAATTATGTACTTTTTACTCAGTTTAAAGCCCAACGGGTCCATTTTACAGCCCATTTCGACCCGCTCGTCCGAAACCTCTACAAGAAGGACCGCAAATCAAGTTATAATCAAAACTTATGAGTTCATATCATTGATTACAAGCTTTTCAACACTATTGAATTGCAAAAATTCGATTTATGTTCTTTTAACACAGTTAAAAGTCCAACATGTCCATTTTAAGGCCCATTTAGACCCGCTCGCCCGAAACCTCTACAAAAACGACCGAAAAACAAGTTTTAATCAAAACTTAGGAGTTCATATAATTGATTACGAGCTTTTGAACACTATTTTATTGCAAAAACTCAAATTTTGTTTTTTTAACACAGTTAAAAGTCCAACGGATCCATTTTACGGCCCATTTAGACCCGCTCGCCCGAAACCTCTACAAAAAGAACCAAAAACAAGTTTAATCAAATTTTAGGACTTCATATCATTGATTACGATCTTTTCAACACGATTATATTGCAAAAACTCAATTTTTGTATTTTTTACTTAGTTAAAAGTCCAACGAGTCCATTTTACGGCCCATTTAGACCCGCTCTTCCGAAACCTCTTCAAAAAGAACCGCAAAACAAGTTTTAATCAAAACTTATGAGTTCATATCATTGATTACAAGCTTTTCAACAAGATTATATTGCAAAATATCAATTTCTGTATTTTTTACTCAGTTAAAAGTCCAACGGGTCCATTTTAAGGCCCATTGAGACCCGCTCACCCGAAACCTCTACAAAAAGGACCGAAAAACATGTTTTAATCAAAATTTAGGACTTCATAAAATTTATAACGAGCTTTTCAACAAGATTATATAGAAAAAACTCAATTTCTGTATTTTTTACTCAGTTAAAAGTCCAACAGTTCCATTTTACGGCCCATTTAGACCCGCTCGCACGAAACCTCTACAAAAAGGACCGAAAAACAAGTTTTAATAAAAACATAGGAGTTCATATCATTGATTACGAGCTTTTCAACACTATTGTATTGCAAAAACTCAATTTATGTTCTTTTAACCAGTGAAAAGTCCAACGGGTCCATTTTAACGCCCATTTAGACCCACTCGCCCGAAACCTCTTCAAAAATGACCGAAAAACAACTTTTAATCAAATTCTAGTTGTTAATGTAATTGATTACGAGCTTTCCAACAAGATTATATTGCAACACTCAATTTCTGTATTTTTTACTCAGTTAAAAGTCCAACGGGTCCATTTTACGACCCATTTAGACCCGCTCGCCCAAAACCTCTACAAAAAGGACCGAAAAACAAGTTTTAATCAAAACTTAGGTGTTCATATCATTGATTACGAGCTTTTCAACACTATTGTATTGCAAAAACTCAATTTATGTTCTTTTAATCCAAGTTAAAAGTCCAACGGGTCCGTTTTAACGCCCATTTAGACCCACTCGCCCGAAACCTCTTAAAAAATGACCGAAAAACAACTTTTAATCAAATTCTAGGAGTTCATATAATTGATTACGAGCTTTTCAACAAAATTTTATTGCAAGAACTCAATTTCTGTATTTTTTACTCAGTTAAAAGTCCAACGACTCCATTTTAATGCCCAATTAGACCCGCTCGCCCGAAACCTCTACAAAAAGGACCCAAAAACATGTTTTAATCAAATTTTACGACTTCATGTCATTAATTACGATCTTTCCAACAGAATTATATTGCAAAAACTCAAATTATGTACTTTTTACTCAATTTAAAGTCCAACGGGTCCATTTTACGGCCCATTTAGACTCGCTCGTCCGAAACCTCTACAAAAAAGGACCGAAAATCAAGTTATAATTAAAACTTATGAGTTCATATCATTGATTACGAGCTTTTCAACACTATTGTATTGCAAAAATTCGATTTTTGTTCTTTTATCCCAGTTAAAAGTCCAACGGTCCATTTTAAGGCCCATTTAGACCCGCTCGCCCGAAACCTCTACAAAAATGACCGAAAAACAAGTTTTAACCAAAACTTAGTAGTTCATATCATTGATTACGAGCTTTTCAACACAACTGTATTGCAAAAACTCATTTTTTGTTCTTTTAACACGGTTAAAAGTCCAACGGGTCCATTTTAACACCCATTTAGACCCGCTCGCCCGAAACCTCTACAAAAAATGACCGAAAAACAAGTTTTAATCAAAACTTAGGAGTTCATATCATTGATTACGAGCTTTTCAACACTATTGTGTTGCAAAAACTCAATTTCTGTTATTTTAACCCAGTTAAAAGTCCAACGGGTCATCTTTAAGGCCCATTTAGACCCGCTCGCCCGAAACCTCTTCAAAATGACTGAAAAACAAGTTTTAATCAAATTTTAGGAGTTCATATAATTGATTACGTTCTTTTCAACTAGATTATATTGCAAAAACTCATTTTTGATATTTTTTACTCAAGTAAAAGTCCAACGGGTCCATTTTATGGCCTATTTAGACCGACTTGTCCCAAAGTTCTACAAAAAGGGTCGCAAAACAAGTTTAAATGAAAACTTATGAGTTCATATCATTGATTACGATCTTTTCAATTCCATTGTATTGCAAAAATTCAAATTCTGTTCTTTTTACTTAGTTAAAAGTCCAACGGGTCCATTTTAAGGCCCATTTAGACCCGCTCGCCCGAAATCTCTACAACAAGGACCGAGTAACATGTTTTAATCAAATTTTAGGACTTCATGTAGATGATTACGAGCTTTTCAACAAGATTATATTGCAAAAACACAATTTCTGTATTTTTTACTTAGTTAAAAGTCCAACAGGTCCATTTTACGGCCCATTTAGACTCGCTCGCCCGAAACCTCTACAAAAAGACCGAAAAACAAGTTTTAATAAAAAATTAGGAGTTCATATCATTGGTTACGAGCTTTTGAACACTATTGTATTGCAAAAACTCAATTTCTATTCTTTAAACCTAGTTAAAAGTCCAACGGGTCCATTTTACGGCCCATTTAGACTCGCTCGCCCGAAACCTCTACAAAAAGGACCGAAAAACAAGTTTTAATTAAAACTTAGGAGTTCATATAATTGATTACGAGCATTTCAACAAGATTATATTGCAAAAACTCAATTTCTGTATTTTTTAGTTAGTTAAAAGTCCAACGGGTCCATTTTAATGCCCAATTAGACCCGCTCGCCCGAAACCTCTACAAAAAGGACCGAAAAACATGTTTTAATCAAATTTTAGGAATTCACGTAAATGATTACGAGCTTTTCAATAGAATTATATTGAAAAAACTCAAATTATATACTTTTTACTCAGTTTAAATTCCAACGGGTCCATTTTACGACCCATTTAAACCCGCTCGTCCGAAACCTCGACAAAAAGGACCGCAAAACAAGTTTTAATCAAAACTTAGGAGTTCATATCATTGATTACGAGCTTTTCAACACTAATGTATTGCAAAAATTCAATTTTTGTTCTTTTTACCCAGTTAAAAGTCCAACGGGTAAACGTGTAGGAACTTTGGGAAATGAAAATTCTCTCTGAAATCTCTCATTTCCTCCTTTTGCTTCTTCTCTCTCTCTCACCCCCTCCACACCAACCACCGTCCCTTCCGCCACAACCTTGACACTCCTCCCCCACGGCCACCACATATCCACCACATAATATGCCATCTCCTGCCAGCATGCAATCACTGTTCTTGGTTTCATGCCATCGACAACCACCTTATCCTCCTCAGCAACCCCTTTCACAACCATAGGCATTGGTTGCATGCCACAATCAGAGCTGAATTGGCAAAGGTACGTTCTTCTTCTCTTGTTAGTTTTGTTTTCTTTATTCAACAGTGTAATTATTTTTTAATTATGTTCTTAAGGATCCAACCTTGGTTCGATCCCATCGGCCACATTTCTTATGTTATTAATGCATTTGGGATGTGGATTCAGCATTGGCCGGGCTATGCTTTAATTCTAAGGCTCCCGGCAGTGATGCAACAATCATGGCCCTTGAGGCCTTGTAACCATTTACTCCATTCTTATGAATGGGAATTTTCCTGGCCCTCTGGGCCTTGTAAACCTACTGGCTTATTCGAAAGATTTATGTCAGTTGGGCTACCGAAACGGTGGCAATTGAAGCCCTCGTGGCTAGCCCCTGGGCATAGAACACTTAATACTCATGCTGAAGGAATTTTAATGCATGCTGGACAGGGCTTACACATACACGTCCCTACTATTAAAACCATCACGCGGTTTGCATGGCACATGCAGACGGAGTGCTTGGAGGCTGCTGCATCCATATGTCACCATATGCAATGGAGGCAGTGGCTCCTGCAGTTTCCGGTGGCTGGCACTCTCCGACCACCGCCAATTTTACCGTTCTCCAAATCCCGAAATATCGGGAATTTCCAAGTTCACGATAAAGGCCTACTTTTAAGGGATTTGCTTTATTTTAAATTCATATCAATACTCTCGTGGAGTCTTCAACTAGGACTAAACCTCTACCTAACAATAAGCTTCCTATTATCTAGGAATATTGTAGGGATCCATGATAGTGTTTGGTGGTCCCTGACATTTGAATTACAATCTGACTTATCCTCTCTTACTATAATAAATTTATTCAAATTGGATACACTCCTTAAAGATAGGAATTCTACTAGAGTCCTACTTTTCTACTCCTTCTGGATTATCTTCTATCCGAACAACCTCCATCAATTCAAATTTGAATTCCTAAATTTGGAATTGATTCAAATTGTCCGGGTGGATTACCTCACATTATCATTTAGAGAGGAATATTATTGGAGCAACACCTCATACGATAATTCCATCCTAGTTTGTTGCTTCATTCGATTTCCCTACTCCAAACCTCCACAAACAATGGCTTCCTCGGACTCGTTCTTGGACCACTTCGACAATTTGCAATTTACTGCTGAAGAGCAGGCAGTGGTATACGCCCCCAAGGCCACAAAGGCCATTCCATTGGAGGACCAACGCTGCTCACTATTAGGGAAGCTTTTTCCCACAACGAAACCGGACGACACAGCCCTGGTGAAGGTCTTCACGGCTGTTTGGAAGGAGGATAAGCTTATCTCCACCACAATACTTGGCTCGGGATATTTCCTTTTCAAGTTTGAGACCGCTGCAAAAGTCAGAGATATTCTTAAGAGGGGGCCATGGACGTTTAAGAGAGATTGGCTGGCCCTCACTCCCATTCAACCTCAGCTGACACTGGAGGAATACAAATTTACACACATGAGGATATGGGTCCGTATCCTACGTGTCCCACTAGCGATGATGATTGGCGACACTGTGGCTAATGCATCCGGACGTGCTCTAGGCAGCGGTCTAGGTGTTGTGATAAGCACCGACACTCGCAAAGATGATGAAGGGAACCGCGTACAGTTCCTACGAGTTGGGGTGCTTATAGACGTTAATCGGCCCCTCAGGCGAGGCGTCGCTCTAGCTGACGAGGAGAATCCGGATAAGCCCAAAATGCTTCCGGTAAGATACGAGAAGTTACCTAACTTCTGTCATGGCTGTGGAATGTTGTTTCATCTACGTGAAACTTGTGCTGCTTTCAAGGATAAGCCAAGTGTGGGACTGCCTTACACTGACTGGCTTCGTGCACCGGCCCCTAAACCAAAGGTGAAAACAAATGTTAGAGGACGGATCCGGTACTTCGAGCCAGGTTCCTCTTCTACTCCGCGAGAACAATCCACAGGTTCCTCTTCCTTTTTTTACGATTACTTCGGAAATTGGTAATGGCCAGTAGGATTATATTCCAACGTTAAGCATAACTGTTATGTTATATGCGTTTCGATTGTTGGGTCCACCCTCCTTTCTTTCCACGATTTTAATAAATATATATGGCATATCATATTCTTTTTGTGCCCTTTTTTTCGACTTCACTGTGCATGTGGTTGGTTAATCAGCTTGCCTTCATGTTTTTTATGCTGGCCGTACAGTGCCTATTCATGGAATGTATTGTTATTATATAGGGTTGCATACAGTGAATATATATGGACTGCATATTTGATGGCATGCCTTATGTACGGACAGTGCAATGATTCTGTGTGGGATGTAATATTGATATACTTCGTTACATCCTCATTTGGCTTGTTCTCACAAACATTTGTTTTCGCTACTGTCCTTTCAGGGAACAACGGGAAGGGTAAGGCAGCTGCCACCCCGATGGCCACTCCGGACGTGGCAAAAGGTTAACCCACGGTGCAGCCGGGCGGTGGCACATTGAATCTAGAGGAGGATGATTTATTGGGCGAGGAAATTGCCACCCCTCCTACCGATGCTGCAGCGCCACTGCCAGCAGAAGGGATAGCCGCTGAAGTCGATGTTGAGGTCGATGTTCATGTTGTCGCTGCCCAGCAAGAGCCACTGGACATTGCACCACTGGACATGATACCAGCAGATGCTGAATCTGTGAACAACGGCTCAAGGGAGGCTGACGTTGATGATGAACATGCCGTGCAGCCATACAAGTCCGACACTCCGCCGGACAAACGTTTCATTTTGATCGATGAGGATTCTTTTCCTGTGCCAATCATGGATGATACGGCCACGGGGGAAAGCTTGAATAAAGGTAAAGGTCCGAGGGACAATGGGAAAGAACCGGTCAATCCGGAATTTGAAGTTTGGTTAGCTACCACGACCGACAAGGGTCCGGACGCTGCAGTCCTAAAGAAGGCTAAATGCACATCGCCCATTATCACTGGTGGGATTGCCAAACGCCCGAGAACTTCACCATTGGTGGCCGGAAAAGCAGTGAAACAGGCTGAGAAAAATCAAAGGAAAGCTGGGATGAGCAGCAAAAACTCTTCGGCGGTGGTTGACCGTCAACCCCGCCGGGAGAAATGAGAGCCATATGTTAGAACTGTCGGGGACTTGGTATGCCCTCGGCAGTTCACGAGCTTCGTTCTATCATTTCACGTTTAAGTCCAGATTTTATTTTTTTGTCTGAAACTCGTTTAAACATTTCTAAGTTTGATTCTATTAAACTTTCTCTTGAAATGGAGGGTTTTTTTGCTGTGGATAGCAGCCCTTCTTGTGCAGGTTTATGCCTGCTTTTTAATAAAAACGTTACAGTTGATTTTCTCTCGTCATCGACGAGATACATTGATGTTATTGTGAATGGTTCAAACTGTCGCTTTCGCTTTACTGGTATTTACGGATATGCAGCCACAAACATGAAAAAACACACTTGGGAACTCATTGATTCCCTTAAAACAAAATCAAATCTTCCATGGCTCATCGGAGGTGACTTAAATGACATCTTAGATGACTCGGAAAAACAAGGAGGCAATCGTAGGCCTCGATCACAAATTCTAAACTTTCGCGATTGTCTAACGAGGAATAATTTGTTTGATTGTAAACCAAACACGGGTTGGTTCACTTGGACCCGTACGGGGCCTAACGTCAATCCGGTTTGTGAGAGGCTGGACCGTTTCTTGGCATGCTCACAATGGATGCATAAATTCCCCAACTACGGCCATTTTCACTCATTTTCACTCGAGTCGGACCATAGTGTCATCATCCTGGACACCAAGAATGCCCCATTAACAAACCATTATACCCAGCAAGCAGTGGATCATTTTAGGTTTGAAGCTTGTTGGGCTCATGACCCAGCGGGCATCCAAGTTTGTCAACAAACATGGGCTGCCACGCCGGGGTCCATTTTGGACAAATTATCTGCACTGGGCCATAATCTTCAAGAGTGGCAGCATGCTCAACGCAAGCTGTCCATTCTCCGCATGCAACAGTTGCAACGATCTATTAATAATCTTCTACGACGTAGACACCTATCCCGGAAAGCTCTATCCACGCTTCACAGTGCTAAATTGGAACTCCGGAAATTAACAGTGGCTAAAGAAGCTTACTGGGCTCAACGCTCTCGTATATCCTGGTTAACCAACGGGGATAAAAATACCACCTACTTCCATGCGATGGCCACCAAACGACGTAGGAAAAACGCAATCAAGGGATTAATGGATGTAAACGGAGTTTGGCAGTCTTCCACTGCTAACATTCTAAAAATTGCGTCGTCCTACTTTCAAGGAATTTTTTCTTCATCGTGTCCGGTGTCCTCACCGGAATTGTTAAACAATATTCGCCCTACGGTGACCACAACTATGAATGATACTCTTCTACGGCCTTTCACGGTAGAAGAAATCCGTGCCGCTTTTCTGGATATCAATCCTAAGAAAGCACCTGGTGTTGATGGTTTCCCCAGTAGTTTCTACAGACAGCACTGGGATATGATTGGTCCTGATTTCATTTCTCTTTGCATGGATCTCCTACAGGGGAAAGCCGATATGGCATCGGTTAACCGATCGGTCATAGTGCTTATACCTAAGATTTCTGATCCCACCACTATGAAGCACTTTCGTCCAATCAGTCTGTGTACTGTCATATACAAGACGGTTTCCAAGGTTCTGGTCAATCGCCTGAAGCTATCCCTATCTTCTTGTATCAGCGATTCGCAAGCTGCATTCATTAGCGGACGCAATATTACCGACAATATCTTGATTGCACATGAGCTGGTGCATACCCTTCACTCTAGTGGCACACTGTCCTCCCAAGGGGCGGCTGTCAAACTCGATATGGAAAAGGCCTTTGACAGGGTAGAATGGTCCTTTCTAAGGGATTTCATGCTCCGTATGGGGTTTGCACGGGATTGGGTCAACCTTATCCTACGTTGTGTCTCCTCGGTCTCCTTTTCGGTAAGAATTAATGGCTCAATATCGGAGGAGTTTTTCCCTACCCGGGGTATCCGTCAAGGTGATCCTCTGTCACCTTTCCTATTCCTCATTTGCTCCCAAGGGCTCTCAGCGGCTTTGGAAACGGAGCAAAAAGAAGGATGCCTTTCAGGGCTTAGTGCTAGCCGCCGTGGGCCCAGGGTAACACATCTCCTCTTTGCAGATGATAGTTTGGTGTTCCTTCGCAATGAGCCAGCAGAAGTGGATCGATTGCGATACGTCCTGTCTCAGTATGCCTCGTCTTCCGGTCAAACGGTAAACTTTGATAAGTCTACCGCTTACTGCAGTCGCGGGTGCTCCCCCGCCTTTCTCCATGCTATGCGTTCAACTCTGGGTGTACGCCTAGTGGATGATCCAGGCATATATTTGGGAGTCCCCCTTTTAATCAAAAGGAATAGAACTGCCTCCTTAGGCTTTGTGAGAGATAAAGTCCAATCCCGTATGAGCAAATGGGATAACAGTTTCCTTTCATATAGTGGACGAGAAATCCTCATTAAGGCCGTCGCACAAGCTATGCCACAATATGTGATGTCATGCTACCTATTACCCCAAAACATAATCGACGACATTACTATGTCCATACGGCGTTACTGGTGGTCAGGGCGTAGTAATAAGCGAGGATGGCCGCTTCTGTCGTGGGATTCTCTCTGCACACCTAAAAATGTGGGAGGCCTAGGTTTCCGCGACCTGCGATCTTTTAATATTGCCCTTTTAGGGAAGCAAATTTGGCATCTGCTGTCACACCCGGACTCTTTCTTGGCAAGGGTCCTTCGCGCTAAATACTACCCATCAGGCGACCTCCTGCACGCCTCGGCGGACAAGCGGGCTTCGTTTGCATGGAAAGGTATGCACCAAGCAATTCTCTCCCTTGGGCCTGGTTATTTTTGGCGGCCCGGGATCAAGAGTTCGATACGTCTGCTCAGTGATACCTGGGGAGGGGATAAACCACTTACGCTTTTTGGACAATATATGGATAATGAAGAGCTCCCATTGCGTTGTCGGGACTACATGTTGCGTGACTATGCATCATGGGATGAGTCCAAACTTCGAAATGATTTTGACAAGGATGATGTCGAGAGTATCCTTCGGGTCCTGATTCATCAGGATAGACCGGACAAGCTGGTTTGGGGACAACATGACTCCGGGAACTATACAGTCAGGTCCGGGTACTTTTTTCTTCACCAACCTGCGAGACCGGTGACGCGACCTACACGTCTCTGGAAAGTAATATCTAAATCTCCGACTTTACCAAAAATACGCTCCTTCGGCTGGCGAGCGGGCCGTGATGCTTTACCCACTGGGGATAAGCTCCGAGCGATACATCATACGGATGGACATTGTCCTTTTTGCCCAGCGGTGTTGGAATCCGCTTTGCATACCCTTCGTGATTGTCCAAACGCTCAGGATGTTCTTCGCCTAGTGAGGCTTCCGTCGAGCGTCTATACCAATCACACCAGCACAATGGTGGACTGGCTGTCGGAAGGAACTTATAGTTTGGACACTTCAGGATTTGCGCTGCTCCTCACAACTATTTGGAATATCTGGAACCGTCGTAATGACTGGGTTCATTCCCAAAGACTTCAGCCAACCTGGCTTACGGCCATGAATGCTACAGGTCTTCTACAGGAATACGCAGCAGCTAACGCTCTCCCCGCCGTATCAGCCGCCACACCAGCAGCAACCCCCCCTCGATGGATGACGCCAAGCCCGGGATGTATAAAGATAAACATCGACGGAGCCTTCCATCCAGGATCTGGTGATGCAGCTATCGGAGTCATTGCTAGGGACGCACATGGCTCGATTGTTGGAGGATGCGCTGTCCATGAGGCAGGCTGTCATGATGCCACCATGGTCGAGCTACATGCCATTGTTGCGGGTATCATGTTGACCCGAGATAGAGGGTGGGGCGAGGTGCTCATTGAATCCGACTCGGCTACGGTGATCAACAAGCTCTCGCGCACCACTGAGGACAACTCCCTGCTGGGACCACAGATTGCAGACACGCATGCTTTGCTTAGATCTTTTCCTTTAATCACGCTATCTTTTGTACCTAGATCGGCCAATTTTATGGCCCATAACTTAGCCGCTTGGGCTTTACGCTTTACTTCCTCTATGTACTTTGATTCAGTTGTTCCTGACTGTATTAACGTCGATGTACTGGCTGACTCTCAGCCCTTTTCTTGTTATAATAATAACAACACTCAGGGCACTCTTTTCCCCTTAGGTTCACTTTGTGCTTCGGCACAAGGTGGTTAGAGGGGTTTTTAATGAGGTCCTTTTTCTTCAAAAAAAAGTCCAACGGGTCCATTTTAAGGCCCATTTAGACCCGCTCGCCCGAAACCTCTACAAAAAAGTCCGAAAAACAAGTTTTAATAAAAACTTAGGATTTCATATCATTGATTACGAGCTTTTCAACACTATAGTGCTGCAAAAACTCAATTTCTGTTCTTTTAACACAGTTAAAAGTCCAACAGGTCCATTTTAAGGCCCATTTAGACCCGCTCGCCCGAAACCTCTTAAAAATGACCGAAAAACAAGTTTTAATAAAAAAATTAGGAGTTCATATTATTGATTACGAGCTTTTCAACACTATTGTATTGCAAAAACTCAATTTCTGTTTTTTAAAGCCAGTTAGAAGTCCAACGGGTCCATTTTAACGCCCATTTAGAGCCACTCGCCCGAAACTTCTTAAAAAATGACCGAAAACAAGTTTTAATCAAATTATAGGAGTTCATATAATTGATTACGAGCTTTTCAACAAGATTATATTGCAAAAATTCAATTTCTGTAATTTTTACTCAATTAAAAGTCCAACGGATCCATTTTGATGCCCAATTAGACCCGCTCACCTGAAAACTCTACAAAAAGGACCGAAGAACATGTTTTAATCAAATTTTAGGACTTCATGTCATTGATTACGATCTTTTCAGCAGAATTATATCAAAAAAAAACTCAAATTATGTACTTTTTACTCAGTTTAAAGTCCAACGGGTCCATTTTACGACCAGTTTAGACCCGCTCGTCCGAAACCTCTACAAAAAGGACCGCAAATCAAGTTATAATCAATACTTATGAGTTCATATCATTGATTGCGAGCTTCTCAACACTATTGTATTGCAAAAATTAGATTTATGTTCTTTTAAACTAGTCAAAAGTCCAACAGGTCCATTTTAAAGTCCATTTAGACCCGCTCGCCCGAAACCTCCACAAAAAGGTCCGAAAAACAAGTTTTAATAAAAACTTAGGATTTCATATCATTAATTACGAGCTTTTCAACACTATAGTATTGCAAAAACTCAATTTCTGTTCTTTTAACACAGTTTAAAGTCCAACGGGTCCATTTTAAGGCCCATTTAGACCCGCTCGCTCGAAACCTCTTCAAAATGACCGAAAAACATGCTTTAATCAAATTTTAGGACTTCATATCATTGATTACGATCTTTTGAACAGAATTATATTGCAAAAACTCAAATTATGTACTTTTGACTCAGTTTAAAGTCCAACGGGTCCATTTTACTACCTATTTAGACCCCGCTTGTCCCAAACATCTACAAAAAGGATCGCAAAAAAAGTTTTAATCAAAACTTATGAGTTCATATCATTGATTATGATCTTTTCAACACTATTGTATTGCAAATATTCAATTTCTGTTCTTTTTACTCAGTTAAAAGTCCAACGGGTCAATTGTAAGGTCCATTTAGACCGGCTCGCCCGTAATCTCTACAAAAAGGACCGAAAACATGTTTTAATCAAATTTTAGGAGTTCATATAAATTATTACGAGCTTTTCAACAAGATAATATTGCAAAAACTCAATTTTTGTATTTTTTACTCAATTAAAAGTCCAACGGGTCCATTTTACGGCCAATATAGACCCGCTCGCCCGAAACCTCTACAAAAGGACCGAAAAACAAGTTTTAATCAAAACTTAGGAGTTCATATCATTGATTCGAGCTTTTCAACACTATTGTAATGCAAAAACTCAATTTCTGTTCTTTTAACCTAGTTACAAGTACAACGGGTCCATTTTAATTCCCATTAGACCCGCTCGCCCGAAACCTCAATTTCTGTACAATTGATTATAAGCTTTTCAAACATATTATATTGCAAAAACTCAATTTCTGTAATTTTTACTCAGTTAAAAGTCCAACGTATCCATTTTAATGCCCAATTAGACCCGCTCGCCCGAAACCTCAACAAAAAGGACCGAAAACATGTTTTAATCAAACTTTAGGAGTTCATATATTTGATTACGAGCTTTTCAACACGATTATATTGCAAAAACTCAATTTCTGTTATTTTTACTCAGTTAAAAGTCCAACGGGTCCATTTTACGGCCCATTTAGACCCGCTCGCCCGAAACCTCTACAAAAAGGACTGAAAAACATGTTTAATCAAATTTTAGGACTTCATATCATTGATTAGGATCTTTTCAACTCGATTATATTGCAAAAAATCAATTTTTGTATTTTTACTTAGTTAAAAGTCCAACAAGTCCATTTTACGGCCCATTTAGACCCGCTCGTCCGAAACCTCTACAAAAAGGACCGCAAAACAAGTTTTAATCAAAACTTAGGAGTTCATATCATTGATTACAAGGTTTTCAACAAGATTATATTGCAAAATATCTATTTCTATATTTTTACTCAGTTAAAAGTCCAACGGGTCCATTTTAAGGCCCATTTAGACCCGCTCGCCCGAAACCTCTACAAAACAACCAAAAAACATGTTTTAATCAAATTTTAGGACTTCATATAATTGATTACGAGCTTTTCAACAAGATTATATTGCAAAAACTCAATTTCTATAGTTTTTACTAAGTTTAAAGTCCAACGGGTCCATTTTACGGCCCATTTAGACCCGCTTGCCCGAAACCTTTACAAAAGAACCGAAAAACAAGTTTTAATCAAAACTTAGGAGTTCATACCATTGATTACGAGCTTTTCAACACTATTGTATTGCAAAAACTCAATTTATGTTCTTTTAACCCAATTAAAAGTCCAACAGTTCCATTTTAACGCCCATTTAGACCCACTCGACCGAAACCTCTTCAAAAATGACCGAAAAACAACTTTTAATCAAATTCTAGTAGTTCATATAATTGATTACGAGCTTTTCAACAAGATTATCTTGCAAAAACTCAATTTCTGTATTTTTTACTTAGTTAAAAGTCCAACGGGTTCATTTTAGTGCCCAATTAGACCCACTGGCCCGAAACCTCTACAAAAAGGACCCAAAAACATGTTTTAATCAAATTTTAGGACTTCATATAATTGATTACCAGCTTTTCAACTAGATTATATTGCAAAAACTCAATTTTTGTATTTTTTACTCAGTTTAAAGTCCAACGAGTCCATTTTAATGCCCATATAGACCCGCTCACCCGAAACCTCTACAAAAAGGACCGAAAAACATGTTTTAATCAAATTTTAGGACTTCATATCATTGATTACAATCTTTTCAACAGAATTATATTGCAAAAACTCAAATTATGTACTTTTTACTCAGTTTAAAGTCCAACGGGTCCATTTTACGGCCCATTTTGACCCGCTCGTCTGAAACCACCACAAAAGGACCGCAAATCAAGTTTTAATCAAAACTTAGGACTTCATATCTTTGATTACAAGCTTTTCAACACTATTGTATTGCAAAAATTTGATTCCTATTGTTTTAACCCAGTTAAAAGTCCAACGAGTCCATTTTACGGCCCATTTAGACCCGCTCGCCCGAAATCTCTTCAAAAATGACCAAAAAATCACTTTTGATCAAAATTTAGGAGTTCATATAATTGATTATGAGCTTTTGATTGCGATAATATTGCAAAAACTCAATTTCTGTATTTTTTACTCAGTTAAAAGTCCAACGGGTCCATTTTAATGCCCATTTAGACCCGCTCGCCCGAAATCTCTACAAAAAGGACCGCAAAAAAAGTTTTAATCAAAATTTAGGAGTTCATATCTTTGATTATGAGCTTTTCAACACGATTATATTGCAAAAACTCTATTTTTATGCTTTTTACTCAGTCCAAAGTCCAACGGATCCATTTTACGGCCTATTTAGACCCGCTTGTCCCAAACGTCTAAAAAGGATCACAAAACAAGTTTTAATCAAAACTTATGAGTTCATATCATTGATTACGATCTTTTCAACACTATCGTATTGCAAAAATACAATTGCTGTTCTTTATACTCAATTAAAAATCCAACGGGTCCATTTTAAGGCCTATTTAGACCCGCTCGCCTGAAACCTCTACAAAAAAGACCGAAAACATGTTTTAATAAAATTTTAGGAGTTCATATAATTGATTACGAACTTTTGAACAAAATTATATTGCAAAAATTCAATTTCTATATTTTTTACTCAGTCAAAAGTTCAACGGGTCTATTTTACGGCCAATTTAGACCCACTCGCCCGAAACCTCAACAAAACGGACCGAAAAACAAGTTTTAATCAAAACCTATGAGTTCATATCATTGATTACGAGCTTTTCAACGCTATTGTGTTGCAAAAACTCAATTTCTATTTTTTTAACCAGTTAAAAGTCCAACGGGTCCATTTTAACGCCCATTTAGACCCACTCGCCTGAAACCTCTTCAAAAATGACCGAAAACAAGTTTTCATCAAATTTTAGGAGTTCATATAATTGATTACAAGCTTTTCAACAAGATTATATTGCAAAAACTAAATTTCTGTATTTTTTACTCAGTTAAAAGTCCAACGGTTCCATTTTAACGCCCTGTTGCCTGTAAAAGTGTCTATCGTAGTGTAGTGCAAGTGTACATGACGCAAGTAGTAAAGTGATACTGAAGTATCGGATATCGTCTCCACAGGTACTTGGCTAATAGCTTCACCTTGGATTACTGCACGAGAGAGGAAAAGAATATTTGAAAATGTTGTCACGAAAACAATAAAGAATACTGAAAGTAAAGAGGATTGAAATCAAGATAGAGAGAATGGGACGGTATTGAATTGCTCAGTAGTGTAGGTGTTGCAAAGTCTAGGAAACTTTGTTCTGTCGTCTCGCCTGCTGCGGCAGCAGTCCGTTTGTTATCGCGGTAGCGATTACTCAACTCAGTACTTCAAGTTTGGCAAGAATCCCTACTGTGCCTTGGCCTATCCCTAGGTCCAAGTCTGTCGATGAACACGTCTTTGATGATACCTCTCGGCGTGAATCGAAGGATGAACACCGATGTTGTTGAATTCTTCCTTAGCCACTTAACCTCGTCCTATCCCTAGGTCCGAGATAGTTCAACTATAAACTAGAGAACTCGCACTTATTCCTTTCGTATACTTAACTCTCCCGATATTAAGTAAATAAATAATCTCACAATGCTCTCTCGATACTCTTGCAAGATGTTAAAACCAGAATAAGAGAACTTGAAGTAATTTTATTGAACAAAGAAAATCCTAAAACAAAGCAATCCTTGCAACTACTTTACAAAGCAACCCTTAGCCCTAGGGGGAAGTTTAGAACATGGTGAGGAAGGTAAACGGCTAGGGTTTTGGGAAGAAGGCTAGAGAATGATGATGACCTCTCCTAGGTCGAATTACATGCCTTTATATAGGCCTTGGGTTCAAGTTTTCTAATATGACAAGAATACAACTTTAAATTAAAGTACAACTCTAATAAAGACTAAATCTTCAAAGCAGCAGTCTTTAATTCGTCCTTGCTTCTTGCTTGGGATTTCTTCCTTGAATCTTGGGCTTGGCCTTCATTCTGATCTAGGGCTCGGAAAAATATAGGGGTACTCCACGACATATGGGCTTAATTTTCTCTTTCTATCGAGGCCCACTTTGCTTCGTCTCCTCAAAACTGTTGTCGTCCTTGGCTGCCACGGCGGCAACCATGGCAGCATCGTCCTCCTCGATTGCTCATCCAGTTCCAGCTTTTCTGCATCACTACCCAGCTCTTGCTTCTCCATCTGCTACAACAACAACCTGCAAAAACAACTAATTTCAGTAGAAACTGTGCCATTTAATATATTTGTGATGTAAAACTAAAATCTAACCTAAATGCAATGAATTATGCTTGAATGCAGCAGAAATATGGGTTAAATAGGGGGTAAAATATAGAACTTTTACACACTCAACACACCCCCAAACTCAAGTTTTTGCTTGCCCTCAAGCAATTCAGACCTAACAAAGAAAATAAAATTTTTATTTGGCTTAAAACAATGAACTTTCTCTTACCTACCATTTCATTCCCTATTGCAAGCAACTCTTTGTCGGATAATTCAGGATTTTATTCGGAACCATGCTATAATTCTCGTGTAGTGTGTGCATGCTTTGTGAACAGTTATATGCCTAGACTCACTTAGCTTACTAGAATAGCTGAAACTTCTAACTTGAATTTTTATGCCAAAGTTCATCTTTTTGGAGGAAATTTTTAGGTTCCTTTAGTTCAGACTCGATTCTATTTTTCAAGCTTAAGTTTGACTAGAGCCGGTTTTGGGCACCTCTAGCTAACTTCCTAGAGCCGGTTTCGGGCACCTCTAGGTGTAAGAGTCTATGTTTCTTAACTTCTTTTCCTAGAGCCAGTGTTAGGCACCTCTAGGGGCTATTCAAGTACTAAGCTTTTCCCTATTCTAGTTTACCAGTAAAGTTCTAGACAGTATAAGAGTCACAAATGGTGTTTAAGTTTCAGAAATATAGCAAGGCTCTAAACTGTTCCTAAAACTATCCTAAAAGTGCTGCCACGACAGAGACTGTCACGGCAGGTAAGTTTAGTTCAAAAGACTTAAGCCAAAATTTCCAATTTTTTTGAACAAAAATAAACTAAGTAAAAGACACGAGTTTTAAACTAAATTAAGACTCCATTAATGGAGGGATGCCACCCCCAAACTCGAGGGTTGCATTGCCATCAATGCAAAATGACAGATAAAAAGAAAATGAAAAGTACATCACAAAATATATAAAAGAGGCATACATCAATAATAAGATAAGAAACTTAAATTTTAGTTGTTGTCGTCGTCGCTGCTGAGACGGATCTGTCGGCGGGCAGGGGCCTTCTTAACCGGTGCTGGCTGGCGGATGGGGGAGGCAGATGTGTTCTTCGTTTTCGCCTCCCTCGGAAGTTGAATTCTGGTAGGGGAGATGTGAGGGGGTTTCTCCACTACCTGCACCTCGGAGCTACTGCTGCTGCTGTGGCTGTCACTGCTGCTGCCCTTCTTGTTCTTGTCTGCCACTATTTTTTGCCTCTTGACGGGTGTGAACTCTTTGGACAGATTCCTCTTTACAGAGGGTTCGCCATCAGATGCTGCCTAAACTGAAGAAGAGGAGAAGCCTGCTATGAATGCATCGAGTTCGTCGGATGGCATTCTTCTCTTGGTTCCACGGGCAGAGGTATTAGCTTCGCGGTTGCTACCTGCAGCTGTCGTGGCAGGGGTCGGTGTGGATGCTGCAGATGGTGTCTTGGGTGTGGCAGCATGTGTCGGGGTATAGGCATGGGTGGTTGCAGCAAAATATTGGGAAGGGAAGGTAGGAAATACAGCATCAGGGAAATTAAGAGAAGTGTGAATGAATTGTACCGTGGCTGTGGTGAAATCCCTGATGAAGCTCATAAGGCCGAGCTGTCGTTCCTCCATCTTCTATATGGCAGCAAGAATCTGGGAGGAGGTATCGCCTGGAGCTGCTGCTGCGGTGGGCTGCCTGGCTTCCGTGGCAACAGGTTCAGTGTCTGTCGGTTCTGTCGTCTCTACTACCGTGGCAGTGGGGTCGAAAGAGGACATCGGGGTGGCAGCAGTCAGTTCCATCAGGCTAAGGAGATTTCGCTCAGTCCAGCCCTTCCCTTGGACTCATAGATCGGTGACAGCTTCAGGTACATGATGGCCGCGGCAGAGGGCGGTGATGAGGTAGGGGAAATAGAGTGGTCCGGTCGGCCGGTGTGCGCATTCCAAAATGCTCTCTTGGATGTATCTACCCACGTTAATCGGCCGTTCATGTAGTATAGAATGAATGAGGGCTAACCTGGGTTAGTCCACGGTCGTATTGTGCGAGGAGGGCATGATTCTCTTTTTAATGAAGGCGTTCCACAGCTTGGCCTCTAAGGTTAGTTGAACTCTCTTCACCGTTCTCGGGTTCTTTGGGTCCATATTCCATTGAGTTCCTTCTTTCGTGAGCTCTGCCATGAGAGCATCATAGGCAGCAGGGTCGAGGCTCTCCAGAAATTGCTGGTGACCATCTTCATTGATGCCCACATAGAAACCATATAAAGTGTTGATGTATTCTGGTTCGAAGGGCACCTCTCTTCCTCTTACCGTGACTGTTTTCGTGTGTCTGCTGTCGATGGCAGCATAGAAATCTCGGACCAGTGACACATTCATCTCGTTTGGCTGTTCTGCGAACAGCTTCCACTTCAGGGCTCTGATTTTCTTCGCTATGAATGGCTGCAGGCCCAGGTTCCCCTCCTTGGAAGTGTAAATGAAGCCCTTTTCCTCCCACATGTCGCGAATCTGGAAGGATCGTGGGGTGGATGCTGCTGGGGCAGAGCCTGAAGCAGCACTTCTACGGGTGTTTCTGGAAGACATGGTTGCAAGGATTGTGTAAATAAAATGAAAGAAAGAAAAACTCTAGAGAAAGCAAGTAGAAGAAGTAGAAGTGAGTGAAAAATGGAAAGTAAAATGGGGTTTATATAGGGAGGAGTTTGCTGCTCGTTGGAGCTGTAACGACAGGCGCGAATAACGGGGCCAGCTGTTACGTTGTTTCTAACGCGTCTGTCACGCGTTTTCGTGTCTGCTATGCGTCTGTTACGCGTTTGTGTGTCTGTCGCGACAGCGTGTTGACAGGCTGTATTTTCCGCGTCTGTCGCGGCAGCTGTAACGACAGCGACCAAATGTTGGGCTTTTTGGGCTGATGGAAAATGGTGGGCTGGATCCACTTCTCTTCTTTTCCTTGTCTCCTTTATTTCCTAAAAATAATAAAAATAAAAACTTTAATTCCTAAAAATAAAATAACTCTAATTACCTAATAAATATATAAATAATAAAATTAATAAAAATAAAATTAGGTTAAATTAGGGATGCCAGGAGGGGCATCTCCTAAGGTAACCACTTCCTGCATTCTTGGGGCTTCAGTCCCCTGATAATGCTTCAATCGTTGTCCATTCACTTTGAATTGGTGCCCGTCTTTTAAAGATCTGATCGTGATGGCACCATGTGGAAAAACTTGTACCACTTGGAATGGGCCATACCATCTAGATTTCAGCTTCCCTGGGAAGAGCTTCAACCTAGAGTTAAATAGCAACACAAGCTACCCTGGGTAGAACTGTCGTGGCAGCAACTTCTTGTCATGCCACTTCTTGGTCTTGTCCTTGTATATTCTTGCGTTGTCATAGGCCATTGCTCGAATTTCTTCGATTTCGTTCAAGTCAAGCAGCCTTTTCTGTCCTGCCTTTTCCAAGTCCAAATTAACTGCCTTGATGGCCCAATATGCTTTGTGCTCAATCTCGACAGGTAAATGACACGTTTTCCCGTAAATCAGCCGATAGGGAGACATTCCCAATGGAGTTTTGAACGATGTCCTGTAGGCCCATAATGCATCATTGAGGTGTAAAGACCAGTCCTTCCTAGTTGGTTTAACCATCTTCTCCAGAATGTTCTTAACCTCTTTGTTGGATATTTCAGCCTGTCCATTGGTCTGAGGGTGGTATGCTGTTGCAATCCGATGTTTGACACCATACTTTTTTAAGGCAACAACTATAACCCTATTGTCAAAATGCCTCCCTTCATCACTGATGATCGCCTTAGGTATGCCGAATCTGGAAAAAATGTTTTTATTCAAAAACCTTTGAACCGTCTTGGCATCATTTTTCTGAGTGGCGATTGCTTCAACCCACTAGGACACATAATCTACTGCCAGGAGGATGTATAAGTTCCCACATGAAGATGGGAATGGTCCCATAAAATCTATCCCCCAAACGTCGAAGATCTTGACTTCAAGAATATTTTGCAACAGCATCTCGTGTCTCCTTGAGATGTTTCCCGTCCGTTGACACTTGTCACAGCTCTTATAGAAGATTTGAGCATCTTTATACAGTGACGGCCAATAGAATCCTGACTGCAAAACCTTGGCAGCAGTTTTGTTGCCTCCCAAGTGTCCTCCATACTGTGAAGCATGACAGTGATGAAGTATATCTTTCTGTTCATCTTGTGGTACGCATCTCCTTATAATCTGATCTGCACAAATTTTGAAAAGAAGAGGTTTGTCCCAATAATAATGCTTAACATCATTTTGGAACCTCTTCCTAGCTTTATAATTAAGGTCAGGAGGAATTATTCCGCTAACTAAAAAATTAACGAAATCGGCGTACCAAGGGAGTTCAGAAAACTTACCTGCCGCCATGGCTGTCACGGCAGTGATTGTGGCAGCAAACAGCTGCTCATTAGGGAAGGTCTCCAGTATGTGTGTCTCGTCTGCTGGGAGACTTTTTCCCTTCTCTAACCTTGACAAGTGATCTGCAACCTAATTCTCTGTCCCCTTTTTGTCCTTGATTTCCAGGTCGAATTCTTGCAGTAGCAGAATCCAACGTATCAGTCTAGGCTTTGCATCCTTTTTGGTGAACAGATACTTCAGTGCAGAGTGGTCTGTGTGCACTATGACCTTCCTTCCAAGTATATAAGAACGGAACTTGTCAATAGAGAATACCACAGCTAATAGTTCCTTCTAGGTGGTGGTGTAGTTCACTTGGGCGTCATTCAGTGTTTTGCTGGCATAGTATATGACATGAAAAAGCTTGTCTTTCCTCTGTCCAAGTGCTGCCCCGACAGCATAGTCACTAGCATCACACATGATCTCAAACGGCAGTTTCCAGTCTGGTGGCTGTACTATTGGGGCTATTACCAGCTTTTCTTTCAGAACCTTGAATGCCTCAGTACATCCAGTGTTAAAGTCGAAGGGTCGGTTCTGCTCCAGAAGATGGCATAGGGGCTTGGTGATTTTTGAAAAATTTGCAATGAACCTCCGATAAAAACCAGCATGCCCCAAGAAGCTTCTGATTCCCTTGACTGTGGTGGGTGGCGGCAGCTTTTCGATTACTTCTATCTTGGCTCTGTCGACTTTTATGTCGCGGCAGCTAATTTTATGGCCGAGGACTATCCCTTCATCCACCATGAAGTGACACTTTTCCCAGTTCAATACCAAGTTTGCTTTTTCACATCTCTCGAGCACTTTCTGTAGGTTGCCTAGGCAGCTTTCAAAGTAGTCTCCAAAGACTGAAAAATCATCCATAAATATTTCTAGGAAATCCTCCACCATGTCGGAGAATATTTCCATCATGCACCTTTGAAAGGTGGCTGGTGCATTACAAAGTCCAAAGGGCATTCTCCGAAAAGCATAGGTACCATATGGGCATGTGAAAGTCGTCTTTTCTTGATCTTCCGGTGCGATGGCTATTTGATTATAACCTGAGTAACCATCAAGAAAACAATAGTAAGGCTTACCCGCTAATCTATCAAGCATTTGATCAATAAAGGGTAAAGGGAAGTGATCCTTTCGGGTAGCTTTATTAAGCTTCCGATAGTCCATACAAACCCTCCAACCGGTCACAGTCCTGGTTGGGATTAGCTCGTTTTCTTCGTTGGTTATCACAGTTATTCCTCCTTTCTTGGGAACGCATTGCACCGAGCTCACCCAATTGCTATCTGAGATGGCATAGATTATTCTAGCATCTAGCCACTTTATGATCTCTTTACGCACCACTTCTCGCATAGCATCATTCAATCGTCTATGTGCATCAATGGTCGGCTTATGATCATCCTCAATGAGGATTTTATGCATGCATAGTGCCGGACTAATGCCTTGGATATCAGCTATCGTCCATCCAATCGCCTTTTTGTGCTGCTGTAGCATCCCTATCAGCTGTTGTTCATGTTCCTGCATCAACTTGGAAGAGATGATTACGGGCAACATATCATTTAAACCAAGGAAAGCATATTTTAACTGCCCTGGCAGGGGCTTAAGATCTAGAACAGGGGGTTCAACAATTGATGGCTTTTGAATTATATGGTTATCCGAGGTATAATTTAAAGGCTCGAACAACTTACCTGGACGATTGCCAATCCAATTTACCTTCTCTTGATCTTCAGTATCAGATATATCAGATTCTGAGGAGCTGCTTTCGTCGGTGCTGTCGTAACATTCTTCTAAATGGCTGCCGAAGCAGTGACCAATTTTGATGTCGTGGTAGCCCAACCTGATGCAGGGTTGGTCAAAGGTGATTGCAGTGATGGCCTTGCACTCTTCTCCTGCATCAGCATGTTTCATTGCTTGGAGAACGTTCAGCTTGATCTCTTGATCGTTCACTCTCATAGTGAGTTCTCCTCTTTCCACATCAATCAGTGATCTTCTTGTGGCTAAGAAGGGTCGCCCCAGGATGATTGGTGTGTTCTCATCTGCTTGCATAATCGGATAAGAAAGTCAGCAGGAAAAATAAACTTATCCACTCTTACCAGAATATCTTCAATTTTTCCTTCTGGGTGAACGTAAGAGCGGTCTGCCAGCTGCACTACTACTGTTGTGGGCCGAGCTTTTCCAATACCTAATTTCTGAAAAATAGATTTGGGCATTAAATTTATGCTAGCACCAAGATCACAAAGTGCCTTACCCACAAATTTGTCTCCGATTATGCACGGTATGATGAAGCTCCCAGGATCCTTCTTTTTCTGGGCTGGATACTTGTGCAGAATACTCATGCATCCATGTGTCATGTTAACCGTTTCAAATTCCCCAAGTCTGGATTTCTTTGACATGGTATCCTTGAGAAATTTGGCATAACTAGGTATTTCCCTCACAACATCTAACAGTGGAATGTTGATATGAACATGCTTAAAAATATCATAAATCTTCTTAAGCTGTGATTCCTGTTTCAATTTCTGTAGCCGCTGAGGGAAAGGTGGTGGGGGACGGTAATCAGCAATGCGTCCTTCCCAAAGCATCCGGATCTGAGGAGGTTTAGGTTCATCATCTTTCTCCTCTGTCCCTTCTACTGTCGTGATTGGTTCATCGGCAGCAGGCTGCTTGTCGTCTGCCGGGGCAGCTTCCTCGGCAGGAGTTTCCAAGGCTGGTTTCTTAACTGTTTCAGCTTCCTTCTCTGGCCCTGGTAATTTCTTCCCACTCCTAGTAGTGATGGCTTTACACTACTCATGTGTGGAATGTCTAGCATTTTCAGTATTGCTAGGAAATCCGCCATTCTGCCTTGGTTTAACATGCTAGGAAATCTGACCCATTTGTGTCTCTAGTGACTTCAGAGTAGCTTCATGGTTAGTCATCCCCATCTCTGTTGTATCCATGAATGTCTCAGTCTTTTTGACGAAGTGATTCATGTTCTCAATGTAGGTTCCTGTTTGAGAAATAAACTTAGCCAGGGTCTGCTCCAGTATACTAGTTGAGGCAGGTGGTGTCTGTTGCTGCTGCTGCTGCTGCTGCTGTGGTTGCTGCCGAGTCAGCAATCTAGGTCCTCCCTGATTCTGTGTATTCTGTGCTTGAGGATTCAGGGCATTATTAGGATTGCTCCAAGAGAACTTGGGATCCTTTCTCCAATTTGGATTGTAATTGTTGGAGTTATAATTCTGCTTGTTGTAGTTTCCAACATACATCCCTTCTTCTAACTGTAACGGGCTCTCCTCCGAACTGTGATTTCCATCGCAAGTTTCGCATACTTCTTCAGCAGAATAGACAGGCTGTGAATCTTCTTTTAAGAGCTTTTTCATCGCCTTTGTGAGGTATGCCACCTGTGATTTTAATATACTGTCGGCCTCATAATCCTTTACAGCTAGAACTCTTTTACCCCCTTTTCTTGCCGTAGGAAACTGCTCCTCATTCTTTGCCAGATTTTTCAATACTGCCATCGCCTCATCTGGGTCTTTGTCCAGCAGTAATCCATTTGTTGCTGAATCAATTCTAATACGAGTTTGTAAATTGGCAGCATTATAGAATTTTGTTAACTGGTTCTAAACGGGGAATCCATGATCATTAAGCATGTAGTCTCGACATGACCGATGTGCGGCAGCGGCAGGAGGGTCGACAGCTTGACCGTTCCCTCCATTCCCGACAAGATTGTTATTATCCTGGAGATTCCCTTGGTTGTCCCTTCTTTCTTCACGTCCTTCGTTCTCCATTGCTATGAGTTGTTGCTCTAGGTATTCGTTCCTTTCAACGAGGTAATGGACTCTTTTCTTGAGATTGAACGTTCGTTCAGGTTCAGGATCTAACTGGTACTCCGGGTCCTTCCCCCATTGAGATCTGCGCATACGAAAACAAAAGACATTGTGAAAGGTATAGGTTGAACAATCCAAGTAAAATAGAAAGATAAAACGAATGCAGTAAAAGGTAGGGTAAAGATATGTTGCCAGTCCCCGGTAACGGCGCCAAAAACTTGTTGCGTGTAAAAGTGTCTATCGCAGTGTAGTGCAAGTGTACACGACGCAAGTAGTAAAGTGATACTGAAGTATCGGATATCGTCTCCACAGGGACTGGGCTAATAGCTTCACCTTGGATTACTGCACGAGAGAGGAAAAGAATATTTTAAAATGTTGTCACGAAAACAATAAAGAATACTGGAAGTAAAGAGGATTGAAATCAAGATAGAGAGAATGGGCCGGTATTGAATTGCTCAGTAGTGTAGGTGTTGCAAAGTCTAGGAAACTTTGTTCTGTCGTCGCGCCTGCTGCGGCAGCACCTGTCGCGACATCAGTCCGTTGGTTATCGCGGCAGCGATTACTCAACTCAGTACTTCAAGTTTGGCAAGAATCCTTGTTGTGCCTTGGCCTATCCCTAGGTCCAAGTCTGTCGATGAACACATCTTTGATGATACCTCCTAGCGTGAATCGAAGGATGAACACCGATGTTGTTGAATTCTTCCTTAGCCACTTAACCTCGTCCTATCCCTAGGTCCGAGATAGTTCAACTATAAACTAGAGAACTCGCACTTATTCCTTTCGTATACTTAACTCTCCCGATATTAAATAAATAAATAATCTCACAATGCTCTCCCGATACTCTTGCAAGATGTTAAAACCAGAATAAGAGAACTTGAAGTAATTTTATTAAACAAAGAAAATCCTAAAACAAAGCAATCCTTGCAACTACTTTACAAAGCAACCCTTAGCCCTAGGGGGAAGTTTAGAACATGGTGAGGAAGGTAAACGGCTAGGGTTTTGGGAAGAAGACTAGAGAATGATGATGTCCTCTCCTAGGTCGAATTACATGCCTTTATATAGGCCTTGGGTTCAAGTTTTCTAATATGGCAAGAATACAACTTTAAATTAAAGTACAACTCTTAATAAAGACTAAATCTTCAAAGCAACAGTCTTTAATTTGTCCTTGCTTCTTGCTTGGGATTTCTTCCTTGAATATTAGGCTTGGCCTTCATTCTGATCTATGGCTCGGAAAAATATAGGGGGTACTCCACGACAGATGGGCTTAATTTTCTCTTTCTGTCGAGGCCCACTTTGCTTCTTCTCCTCAAAACTGCTGTCGACCTTGGCTGCCACGGTGGCAACCATGGCAGCATCGTCCTCCTCGACTGCTCATCCAGTTCTAGCTTTTTTGCATCACTGCCCAGCTCCTGCTTCTCCATCTGCTACAACAGCAACCTGCAAAAACAACCAATTTCAGTAGAAACTGTGCCATTTAATATATTTGTGATGTAAAACTAAAATCTAACCTAAATGCAATGAATTATGCTTGAATGCAGCAGAAATATGGGTTAAACAGGGGGTAAAATATAGAACTTTTACACACTCAACATGCCCATTTAGACCCACTCGCCCGAAACCTCTTCAAAAATAACCGAAAAACAAGTTTTAATCAAATTTTAGGAGTTCATATAATTGATTACAAGCTTTTCAACAAGATTATATTGCAAAAACTCAATTTATGTATTTTTTACTTAGTTAAAAGTCCAATGAGTCCATTTTAATGCCCAATTAGACCCGCTAGCCCAAAATCTCTACAAAAAGGATCGAAAAACATGTTTTAATCAAACTTTAGGAGTTCATATATTTGATTACGAGCTTTTCAACGCGATTGTATTGCAAAAACTCAAATTATATACTTTTTACTCAGTTAAAAGTCCAACGGGTCCATTTTACGGCCTATTTAGACCCGCTTCTCCCAAACCTCTACAAAAAGGACCGTAAAACAAGTTTTAATCAAAACTTATGAGTTCATATCATTGATTACGATCTTTTCCACACTGTTGTATTGCAAAAATTCAATTTATGTTCTTTTTACCCAGTTAAAAGTCCAACGGGTCCATTTTAAGGCCCATTTAGACACGCTCGCCCGAAACCTCTACAAAAAGGACTGAAAACATGTTTTAATCAAATTTTAGGATTTCATATAATTGATTGCGAACTTTTCAAGAAGATTATCTTGCAAAAACTCAATTTCTGTCTTTTTTACTTAGTTAAAAGTCCAACGAGTCCATTTTACGGCCCATTTAGACTCGCTCGCCCGAAACCTCTACAAAAAAGACCCAAAAGCAATTTTTAATCAAAAATTAGGAGTTCATATCATTGATTACGAGCTTTTGAACACTATAGTACTGCAAAAACTCAATTTCTATTCTTTAAACCCAGTTAGAAGTCCAACGGGTCCATTTTAACGCCCATTTAGACCCACTCGCCCGAACCCTCTACAAAAAGGACCCAAATACATGTTTTAATCAAATTTTAGGACTTCATGTAAATGATTACGAGCTTTTCAAAAGATTATATTGCAAAAACTCAATTTCTGTATTTTTTACACAGTTAAAAGTGCAACAGGTCCATTTTATAGCCCATTTAGACCCGCTAGCCCAAAACCTCTACAAAAAAGAACGAAAAACAAGTTTTAATAAAAAAATAGGAGTTCATATCATTGACTACGAGCTTTTGAACACTATTGTATTGCAAAAACTCAATTTCTGTTCTTTAAACCCAGTAAGAAGTCCAACGAGTCCATTTTAACGCCCATTTAGACCCACTCGCCCGAAACCTCTTAAAAATGACCGAAAACAAGTTTTAATGAAATTCTAGGAGTTCATATAATTGATTACGAGCTTTCCAACAAGATTATTTTGCAAAAACTCAATTTCTATAATTTTTACTCAGTTAAAAGTCCAACGGATCCATTTTAATGCCCAATTAGACCCGCTCACCCGAAAACTCTACAAAAAGGATAGAAAAACATGTTTTAATCAAATTTTAGGACTTCATGTCATTGATTACGATCTTTCCACATAATTATATTGAAAAAACTCAAAAACCACTATTGTGTTGCAAAAACTCAATTTCTGTTCTTTTAACCGAGATAAAAGTCTAACGAGTCCATTTTAACGCCCATTTAGACCAGCTCGCCCGAAACCACTTTAAAATGACCGAAAAACAAGTTTTAATCAAATTTTAGGAGTTCATATAATTGATTACGAGCTTTTCAACTAGATTATATTGCAAAAAATCAATTTCTGTATTTTTTACACTACAAGAAACTTCTATTGTTGTGAAAAATTCAATTTTGACAAAATCATTTTTGTCACTATTAGTAGCTTTATTGTGACAAAATAAATAAGCGACACTTTAAACTAGAAAAACATATACAATTGTGACAAAAACTAAAACCACCATAATATTTTGTCACAATTAGCAAATTTGTATAACATATGGTGACAAAATATAATTTGTCACCATTTTTGTCACAAAATGTTTCCCTCCATTTTTGGCGCAAAATAAAAGGCATATAGTTACAAGTTTTGTAACTATAAGTTTAAATAATTATTACAGAAAAATTATCACAACAAATAATGATATTCATTTTTTATGACAAATTATGTTTCTAGTTATGTATTTTAATTATAGTGACAAAATGTATAATCACAAATGTTTCCCTCCATTTTTTGGATAAAAAAAAAGTCATATAGTGACAAGTTTTGTAACTATAAGTTATAATTATTGTCACAGAAAATAATTGTCACAACAAATAATGAGATTCAAATTTTTTGTGACAAATTATGTTTGTAGTTATATATTTTAATTATAGTGACAAAATATATTGTCACAAATGTTTTCCTTCATTTTTTTTGCTGCAAAAACTTATAGAGTGATAAATTTTGTAACTATAAGTTATAGTTGTTGTTACAAAAAAATGTCACAACAAATAATAAAATTTAAGTTTTTGTGATAAATTATGTCTGCAGTCATATAGTTTCATTACAGTGATAAAATATATTGGCACAAGTGATGATAAAAAAGATCCACACATTTCCACATACCCCGCAGTGCTTAAAATATTTAAAAAAAACCTATCAATATGAACAATTGAACAAATCAAAAGTAATTTTATTTAGAAGCATACAAACAATCATAATTAATTGAAATAAATAACATATTTTTAATAAAAAAAACAATTATCTCAATTGGATCGAAAAGGCTTAATTACTAGTCAATTTAGTGAATAATGACCTAATTGAATGAAATTAATCATATGGTTAATTTATTAAATAAAAATGCAAAATAGTAACCTAAATGCAAAGCAAACTAAATTTTAAGGCTCAATTAACAACTAATTAGCTAATATTTAGTGCCTAATTAAAATAAATTAAACATACATGCTGAAAATCAATCAAATTAAAATTAAATAAGACAAAATTGTATTAGATCTAAACCTAAAAGACTAATTGAGGACCTAAATTAAGACTCAAAAATGCCGCGAGACTTAAACGAAATAATCCTAAAACTAAAAATACCGCGGGTTATAAGTCTCTAGCGGGTCGGTCTAACGGGTTATCGGGGTAAGTATATAGGTTACTATATTCTCTTTTTTAAACGCATACCACCAGCCGATGGTTTAATCATCTTCTCCTGCTTTCGCTCTCCATCGGATCTATGCCTTTCCTTTTCTTGTTATACTTAATATTTCAGTTCGTTTCTATCGCAAAACAATCGCCTCGATCCCAAGGTAGTTTCTCTCTTTTTTTATTAATGTTTTTTTTCGCTTTAATTCCTTTTCTTTCTCTTTCGATTTTGGGATTTTTTTATTTTTATTTTTGAGTTTGTTGCTCGATGAATTTCTGTAATAAAAATTTGATCTCTGTTTAAATTGATAATCAAAGTTTACAATGTAGTTTATACAGATTTTTAGAAATTTATTTGTTAATTTTTTCGTAATGATTTTTGCCAATTCATTGGTTGTACTATTTATAGGAATCAATTGAAAATTGGGAACCTTATGTAATCTTGTGTGTCTGCCTCTTCATAAATTTCACGTTAATGGACCCATTCATTCCTTGAATTTAGCACCTCATTTCTTGTGGGTTATAATATCATCTTAGCCTTGAGAATTTAGGTTATGAATTTTATATTTTTTTATCATTATAAATTTGAGGAATATAAGGGTGACACATGACTTCAATCTTGATTTGTAATGTCTACGAATAATGGTGAAAAAAATGCATGTTGCTTTGTTGAGTCATTCTCGTGATTTTTGATTTTGTGCCTGTAAGTTTGTTTTTGAAGTTTTTAGGTCTTAATCAGTCGATGGTTTCACTGGATCAATTTTTTTAATCAGCTAATTTGTCTGCTTATATGGATCTTTAGGTAGAGAATTTTAGGCAAATGATTGTGGAATTTATGATATGACTGTCTTCCGTCAATTATTTGTTCTTAGTTTACTCTCTTTTTTTTGGTCAGTGAATGATTATACTTTAGAAGTTAAGAAACAAAACAGGGGTGGAGTTTTCATTTTGTTGTGGCCAAGACTACTTTTAAGATTTTCAACCTTGAACATTTTTTATTTGATTTGGATGTCCTTGTAGGCCCATGAGAGTGTGGTTGAAGATGTATTTAGAGAATCCTTGGTGTGCATATCCTCATGTATTTGTTTTCAAATATGTATTAAAATACATTAAACACATTGGACTCGAGTACTTCAAAAGGAATGAAGTTGTTTTAGTAACATCGTCAATTTGACCATTTTAAAACCCAAACTTGCTTTGTTCTTATGGTTTTGATCATCTTTTGGTTTGCCTAGTAGTATTGATCCACTTAACCACCATTAATATTATTACATATAAACATTATGACCTGTTTGTGCACTCTCTCACGACCTATTATTATCTTATTATTAAATTGCAGGATTGAAGAAGAGGCGACTAGAAATTGAGTTATACTCTGATGATGCCCCTCTCGAGCTCATTTTCGTTCATGGAGGCCATAACGTTAAGATTTCAGAATTCTCATGGAACAAAAAATGAGCCATGAGTGATTTCAAGTGTAGCTGATTATAACACTCTTCAGGTGTGGCAATTGGCAGAGAGTATATATCAAGAGGACGATGACATTCAAACAGCAGAGGACTGAGGACTGACTATCCATAGTTCATAGATATTGGATTTAGAGTCTTAAGAATGACCTTTTAAGTGAGTGAACGCTAGTTATTATATGAACGACTTTAGGAGTGCTGTCACAAATACAATTTCTTTTTCGATGTTAAAATCCAAGCTAATTGTGACAAAATTTATTTTTGTGATGAAATAAATATATTATTTTAACAAATATTTTTTCCTTATAAGTAACATTTAGTGATGAAATAAAAGTAGTGAAAAATTAAATTTTGTTGTAATATGTATTTTTGTCGTGAATTTTTTTTTTCGTTCGATGTTAAAAATTTAAGTTAATTGTGACAAAATTTACTTTTTATGATAAAATAAATATTTTATTCTAACAAATATTTTGTCTCTACAAGTTACATTTACTGACAAAATAGAAGTAGTGAAAAATTAATTTTTGTTGTAATACGTATTTTTGTCACAAAAACCTTTTATATTTGATGTTAAAGTACAAGTTAGTTGTGACAAAATATACTTCTCTTGAAGAAATAGTTAATTTACTGTGACAAATATTTTGTCGTGATAAGTTAATTATAATAATAAAATTTCATTGTTACGATAAATAGTATAAAATGGTAACAAATACAATTTTGTCACAGTATACTTTACATGACGGGGTTATTCTAACAAACATGATAACAAACAAAATTTGTCAAAATAAATATATCGCGAAAAATATAGTACTTTTAGTAATAAATTATTTTGTTGTAATATTATAAATTTCTTGTAGTGTTACTAAGTTAAAATTCCAACGAGTCCATTTTAATTCCTATTTAGACCCGCTCGACCGAAACCTTTACGAAAAGGACCGAAAACATGTTTTAATCAAATATTAGGACTTCATATCATTGATTACGATCGTTTCAAAAGAATTATATTGCAAAAACTCAAATTATGTACGTTTTACTTAGTTAAAAGTCCAACGAGTCCATTTTACGACCCATTTAGACCCGCTCGCCCGAAACCTCTACAAAAAGGACCGCAAATCAAGTTTTAATCAAAACTTAGGAGTTCATATTCTTGATTACAAGCTTTTCAACACTATTGTATTGGAAGAATTCGATTTATGTTCTTTTAACCCAGTTAAAAGTCCAACGAGTCTATTTTAAGGCCCATTTAGACCCGCTCGCCCGAAACCTCTTCAATAATGACCTAAAAATCAGTTTTGATCAAATTTTAGGAGTTTATATAATTGATTACGAGCTTTTCAACACGATAATATTGCAAAAGCTCAATTTATGTGCTTTTACTCTATTAAAAGTCCAACGGGACAATTTTACGGCACATTTAGACCCGCTCGCCCGAAATATCTACAAAAAGGACCGCAAAAAAAGTTTTAATCAAATTTTAGGAGTTCATATCTTTGATTACGAGCTTTTCCACACGATTATATTGAAAAATGTAACACCCCTCGCCCGGGTTAGGAGCGAGAGATGTCACGACATATAACAAACGATTCAGAACAAATAAACAATCGAAACGAAACATGTAACAACATCAATCAGGGTTGTGCAACTTGTAACTTATCAAACTTAATATGTTAACATGTGAACTTAGAATCATGTTACTAAATCATATACACATATGTGGGCTAATTTAAAACTTTCACATTTCATTAGACATATAACATATCATAACATAAAACTATCCATCTTAAGCTTTCAACTAACCAACCTAAACATACTTACACTTTTTAATCTTTCATTTATTATTCAAACCAAAAACAAACATAATTTTAGCATATTCGGCTAACTCATGAACATGCTTCTAAATATTCTTATAATCATCCAAATCAGTCCATCAAACGTCTATACACCTACACCATTCATGATCAACTAACCTAATCAAACAAGCATCCTATTCAAACTACACTAGACAACCTATCAATCGAATATTACAAGGTTAATTCAAGTGATTTACAATTCAGATAAATATCACTAGATACATGTATAATCCTATGTTTATTTCATTATCAAGTGTAATATCCTACCATAACATGTGTCACTCAAAACATAGTACTAAACAAAGCAACTCCAAGTGCATATCATCTAGATTAATCATACATATCCATCACAAACATAACTTATAATTTGGGCAGCAACCAAACTAAACAACCTAATACATTTCCATGATCCATGACAAACCTAAACAACATAGCCATATACTCATTTATACCATCAAAGCTATATATACACAACCAACACCAAATTCAACATTACATAACATAAACCTTGTTATTAAGTTTATACAAACCAACTAACATTCACATGTTCTCATAATTCAAATGCATGTGACACACTAATATAGACCATGCCACCGTCTAGGAGACTAATAAGACTATATCATACTTGTACGTAGGCTTACGATAGCTTCTCGAGACAAAACAAATGGCTTTCAGATATCAACGTACCTGTTATTTTGAAAGAAGGAAACAAAGAGAGTGATAGGTACACATAATGTACTTAGTGAGGCAGCCCTAAACTTTACTAGTTTCAATCTTTTAAAGTCTTATTCCATCTTTTAAAGTCTTATTCCATCTTTAAGGTTACTTAGCTAGGCTTAGCACATATTGGAATACCTAGCTAGTCTATCAAAACCAAGTTAACTTAGCTAGTTTCATGAACTAACCAATAGGGTAGCAAGCATTTACATGTACTATGACTTATTGGGCATCAACTGTATTACTTAAAACACACCAATTTTGGCAGCAAACAACATATACATTTCATACCAAATTGGGCAGCAAGCATCATATACAAATCATATCAAGTTGGGCAACAAACAATATATAATTACATTGTTATCTTGAGCAGCATCATTTCACAAATTCAAAACATAATATAAGTCATCTTAGATCACAATTAAGTACACATGTTCAAGCCATTTCATTAGGGCCATTACCCAACTTATTCATTCAAACATATATCATTGATCTAATCATGTTTTTGCCTTGTATGATTAATGAAATATGTAATCAAGTCTTCATGTAACATGTTACATTAGATACTCAAAGTATCCATTTCACATTTCAACTTATAAGAGAGGATGCATAGGCATCAATGGTGACTTACCACCATTCAATTATCAAGGTGACTAACCACCTTATCAGGTTTATAGGTGACTAACCACCATCCTGTAACAAAGATCAGAGGAGCTCAATGACTCTAAGGCATGCCCTTCTACCTATAGACACTAATAAAACCAAGGACTTTACTTATCTTTCTTTATTAACAAGAGCATTCACTTGCCAATCATTCATAATTTCAAAGGCATTTAACCATTTCAATAGGCATACATATATAATCAATCAAGCATCATGGTAACATAAAATTCCAGCAAGCACATGAGATCATTTTCATTTTATAATCATAAAAAACCAGTAGCAAAGCTTATCATTTAGTCTCATTTCACATAGCTCAAGCAATCAACACATCATAGCAACTAATCATATTTATGCTAAGCATGCTTATCTAACAGGCAATACACACTTAGGTCAATATTCTTGCCTTTAATCCTTCATCCTTATCATTTTAAATTTTACCAATCATTATTAATTTCATTACATGCTTCATTCATGTTATCTAATAATAAAAAATATAAAGCTTAGGATACTAATCCTAACACTTAAGCAATGCTACACTCACAAATACTTCCAAGCTTAGTTGTTATCCTTGATGATGATTCATTTCCCCCTTCTCTTTGCTTGATCACTCCTTGAATCTTCTTGAAATTCTTCACCAATGTGATCTTAAATCAAAAAATATCATATACAACATTCATTAGTAATTAATTCAAACATATAAATTCATTTACTTAAGCATAATCACCTAGACAAGTGAATTTGCCCCCTAAATTGGCAGTTTGAGTAACCTCTACTAAACTGGCCATATCATTTTACTCAAAACTCCAAATAAAGAGTTCTTTACCATTATAGAAAGCTTATAAACACACCTTTGCGACCATGTATGTCACATAATTTTATCATTTCCCTATCAATACAGTTTATTACTTGGACTTAAGGCATTTTTAGAAACCTAATCTGCCTATGCTTAATTTGTGACTTTAGTGCATTTATAACCTATGTTTCACTACACCATTAATCTTGAGCTTTTAACCACATTTACCTACACATATTAACATAATAATTTTGTTCCAGCAACCATGAAAACAGGGCATATAAGTCCTCAAATTATCAACCCTTACAAACTAGTCCATTTTGATCTTCTATGTGTTCTAATGATATTTAAACTATCAATTGATATATAATTCAAGCTAAATCATTTATTTTTCATTCCTACAATACCTCCCCTGTTTCTAAAAATTTTTCCAGAATTTATTGGCATCAATTAAACTCCTAAACATTTTCAAAATTACAATTTAACCTAAGCAGTTTCCAGATTCATTCAATTCTGATCAGTCTTTTTGTAATTCAATTTTCAGCCACTTCCTATGTCGTTTTCATACTTAAGAGGCAATTTTCTTATAGTAATCATTCATCTATACAACTTTTATTTACAAAAGTTTTCCTAATTCGAACTCTAACCCATTCAAAATTCCAGTTTAAAACTTGGCAGTGTTCAAGTACGAATCTGGGCAGATTCAAAATTCAAGCTTAGTACATGTCACTTCTCTAGCATTTTAATCAATCTAATCTATCACACATACTCTTAAATCATCAGTAAACATTCTAGAACCAAATTTCTATCATAATCTAACCAGAAAAACAATCAAACATCATCAAGAACGTCGAATAAAAAAAACATGACCAGAATTGATACTTACATGAACTGTTTTGTGGATGCAAGAACATATGTTATTCCTAGCTTAAATCCAATAGCATGCATGGATTTTTCTCACTAATTTTCCAGATTTTGAGTGTTTAAGATCTCTCTCCCTCTCTCTTTTCTCACGGTGAAGATGAAAAAGGAAGAAAAGTGATGATGAAAACACATGTGGGTGTTCTAACTAAGGTGGCTGAATACGGTCCTCACGAGGACACTTGGAATGTTTGATTTCCAAGCATCTCCACTAAGTTTAATTTCATATATTTTATTCATAAATTAAATTTAATCATCAGCCATTATCTCACATAATATATATATATATATATATATATATAACATTGTTTTACTTTAATCTAATATTAACTTTAGATTAATCTATGTAACATTTTTATATATCACTTATTTATCAAGTTCAAATCTTATAATTTTACATACAAACATATCCTTAATTCTTATTCATTTGTAACTTAATAGGGCTTAGTTCATATGATTTCAATTCTATCTTAATTAAATCGTAAAATGTTTACATTACCGTTGTCGTTTTCTATAATTCGTACTAGGGTGGTTTTTAGGGTGTTACAACTCCTCCCCCTTAAAGAAAATTCGTTCTCAAATTTTACCTGAATTGAATAAGTGGGGATATTGCTTCCGCATTGAATCCTCTGGTTCCCAAGTCGTTTTTCGACTTTGTGATTTCTCCAAAGAATTTTAACTAGAGGAACGTTTTTCTTGCGAAGTCTCTAGACTTCTCGATCAAGAATTTGAACAGGTTCTTCTTCGTACGAGAGATCAGGATTGAGCTCAACTTCTTCAGGCTCAAGGACGCTAGACGGATCGGATCAATATCTTCTAAGCATTGAGACATGGAAGACATTGTGTATCTTATCAAACTCGGGAGGAAGAGCGAGTCGATAAGCTACATGACCAATTCTTTCAATTACTTCAAATGGTCCGATAAACCGAGGACTTAGCTTTTCTCTTTTGCTGAATCGGAATACTTTCTTCCACGGGAAAACTTTGAGGAACACTTTATCTCCGACTTCATGTTGAATGTCTCTACGTTTCATATCAGCGTAAGACTTTTGGCGATCAAAGGCTTGCTTCAATAGAGAATGAATGATTTGAACTTGTTCTTCGGTTTCCCGAAGCAATTGTGGTTCCAAAACTTTATTATCACCGAGTTCAGACCAACACAGAGGTGTTCGACATCTTTTTCCATACAACGCTTCGAAAGAAGCCATTTGAATCGAAGATTGGAAGCTATTGTTGTAGGTGAATTCTACCAAAGGTAGCAATTTCTCCCAGTTCCTTCCGAAGTCAATGATACAAGCTCTGAGCATGTCTTCGAGAATTTGAATTACTCGCTCGGATTGACCATCGCTTTGCGGATGGAAAGTTGTGCTAAGATTCATTTTGGTTCCGAGAGCTTTATGTAGTGATTTCCAAAATCGAGCTGTGAATCGGGGATCTCGATCGGAGACTATTGAGATTGGAACTCCATGTAAACGAATTACTTCTCGGATGTATAATTCAGCCAAGGTTTCAAGACTGAGATTCGTTCTCACTGGAATGAAATGTGCTGACTTGGTGAAACGGTCAATGATCACCCAGATAGCGTCGTACTTTCTTGGCGAACAAGGAAGACCAGTTACGAAATCCATTGTGATTCGTTCCCATTTCCATTGCGGAAATTTGAGAGGTTGGAGCAAACCAGTAGGGACTTGGTGCTCGGTTTTAACCCGTTGGCAGTTCAAACATTTCGCTATAGAGTCGTTGATAGTCGTTTTCATTCCTGGCCATCAATACAAGGGCTTGAGATCCTTGTACATCTTAACTGAACCAGGGTGGATCGAAAAAGAACTTTGGTGCGCTTCTTGAAGGATTTCATCTTGTAATTCTTTGTTATTAGGGACACATATACGATCTTTGAAGTATAGAAGACCATTCGACTTAATAGAGAAGTCATGATTAGACTCAAGCTTAGAATTGATTTTCTAAAATTCCGGATCAATTTGTTGAAGTTCTTTGATCCTGGTGATCAGAGTAGATTGAACTTGAAGTTCATTCAGATAATTTCGAGCCTTGCATAGCCAGAAATGAGCGTTGATAGCCAAAGAAGCTACGAATAAACAAATTGGAGACGTTACTTAGGTTACAAAATTTCATTTGAAGGATTTCTTGCTAAACAAGAAAGTGTTCATATTATTCCTTGACTATCAAGAAGGAATTCGAATGATCACTTTAAATTTGAAGATTGAACGTTTTCGAATTTTTGAGGATTTCGAGTAACTTACAGAGGTTCGGTTTTCTACTCAGAGCGTCGGCAACGACATTGGCTTTTCCGGGATGATAATCGATGGTCAGGTCGTAGTCTTTGAGCAACTCTAACCATCTTCTTTGTCTAAGGTTTAGATCTTTTTGAGTGAGTAAATACTTTAGGCTTTTGTGACCAGTGAACAACTTGCATCTTTCACCGTACAAGTAGTGTCGCCAAATTTGGAGCGCGAACACAATGGCCGCAAGCTCGAGATCGTGAGTAGGATAATTCAATTCGTGTTGCTTCAGTTGCCGGGAGGTGTATGCAATCACATTGCCTTCTTGCATCAGAACACAACCTAGGCCCGAGTGTGATGCATCGCTGTACACTATGAATTCTTCGCCCGATTCAGGTTGAATAAGAACAGGAGCGTGTGTCAAAGTTTGCTTGAGTTGATTAAAACTTCGTTGCTGTTTTTCTGACCGCTCAAAGTTTACATCCTTTCGGAGGAGTTTGGTTAATGGCGCGAAAATAGTGGAAAATCCTTTCACAAATCTTCGGTAATAGCCGGCTAATCCGAGGAAACTTCAGACTTCACTCACATTTCTCGGAGATCTCCAATCAAGAATATCTTGAATTTTCTTGGAGTCGACTTTGATTCCTTCGGCAGAAATGATGTGTACGAGGAATGAAACTTTGGATAACCAAAACTCACACTTAGTGAATTTGGTAAACAATTGGTGATCTCGGAGCGTCTGAAGCACAATCTGAAGATGATCAGCATGTTCTTCCTTGTTCCAAGAGTATACAAGGATGTCGTCAATGAAAACAACCACGAACTTGTCAAGATAAGGCTTGAATACTCGATTCATCAGGTCCATGAACGCAGCAGGGGCATTCATTAAACCGAATGGCATTACTAGGAAATCGTAATGTCCATATCGAGTTCAGAAAGCTGTTTTGGGCAAATCTTCTTCTTTTACCCTCATTTGATAGTAACCGGACCAAAGATCAATCTTAGAGAACACGGCTGCGTGTTTGAGTTGATCGAACAAATCTTCGATTCTCGATAGCGGATACTTGTTCTTGATGGTTACTTTATTAAGTTGCCGATAATCGATACAAAGCCGCATTGTACCGTCCTTCTTTTTCACGAATAGGACAGGAGCACCCCAGGGAGAGATGCTAGGTCGGATGAATCCTTTATCCTCGAGTTCTTGAATTTGCTCCTTTAGTTCTTTAAGTTCAACAGGTGCCATCCGTTAAGGTGTAATGGACACAGGATTAGTTTCGGGTTGAACTTCGATATTGAATTCAACTTCCCAAGTTGGAGGAAGGCCAGGGAGTTCCTCGGGAAAAACATCGGAAAATTCAGATACAATAGGCATTTCAAGTAAACCGAAATCAAGCTCGTCTTGCAGTGCCATAGCGGCGAAAATAGAGATCGGTTTCTTATCTATCAATAGGATTGATTCTTTTCCTAAACCCCGTAAATATAACCTACAGTTTTGACAGTCTACCCAGGCTTCATGTTTTCCCAACCAATCTAGTCCTAAAACTAGATCAAATTCACATTTGGGTAATACATATAGATTACAAGGAAAGGGTACATTTCGGATTGTTATCTGACAGTCTTTACAAATCAAATTTATAGGCATACTACCTCCTATAGGGTTCGAAACAATTAGCCATGTTTGTATAATTTTAGGTTTCAATTTAAGTTCATCTAACAAGTATGAGCATATAAATGAATGGGTTGATCCCAAATCTATCAATGCGCAAACAAGTTTAAGGTTAAGTTCAACCGTACCCGCAATGACATCGGGAGACTCTTCTTCTTCCTTGCCACGAATGTGATAGACACGAGCTAGGGCTCGGGACTCCTGATAAGTGGTGGATTTTGACTGGGCAGCCTTGCCTTTCCCGGGATTGTTCGACTGAACTTGTCTCGGATGTTTGCCTCGGCTAGACGGCACAAAACTTTGGTTAGCCGGTCGAACAAAAGATTGGTCATTTCGTTTTGGACAGTCTTGAATGTAATGATCGTCAGTGCTACAAGCATAACAGAGGTTCGCCTGGGCTCGGCATTGGCCAAAGTGATTCTTCTGACAGAATTTGCAAACAGGAGGTTTGTCGACATTTCCAGTACTGTTGACGGAAACAACCAGAATAGCCATCTTGTTGGAGTGTTGAGGTTGGAAATTATTCCGAGTAGATGGTATATAGGTGGAGGATGATTCATTCTGATGTTTCGGCTTCTTAGACCACCAAGACTTGTCGTCACTCTTCCGCTTCTTATCAGTTCGGAATCCACTCTTTCGTTTCTCGGCATTCCGCATCTTAGATTCAGTGGCGATGGCCCGATTCACAAGGATTTGAAAATCCGTAATGTCAAGTGCTGTGAACATCAGACTCAATTCATCACTCAGCCCGTCGATGAACATTCAGCATTTATCTTTCTCGGTCATAATGTACTCCGAGCCATACTTGCAGTATTTGCATAAATTGGCAACATATTGTTCAATCGGCCGATTGGCCTGTTTCAGATGTAAGAACTTCTTCCTCCGATCAGCAAGGTATTGTTCGTTAATATATTTCTTTTTGAATTCATCAACGAAGAATTTCCATGTAACTGATTCGGCAAGGGCGGTCAGAGTCGTGGTTTCCCACCAACTTAGAGCTTCGTCGGATAGAAGTGCAATCGCACATTCAAGTTTATGTTCATCCGAACATTGAAGTTGACGAGTTAAGATTTGAGTGGTTCTTTCGAGCCAGTTCTCAGCTTCTTCCAGCTTTTCCTCGTTTTCGCCGGTGAATGTAGTTGCTCGATGTTGCGCGAGCTTGTCGATATGGGCTCGACTAGGGGTAGCAACCACCGGAGTCGGTTGTTCTCGTCGGATGTTCATTACTAATTGATCGAACATCACCTTCATACTTAGGAGACATTCCCGCTGAGCACTCTAAATAGTCAGAATTGTCTGAATCGGTTCAGGGAGCGGAGTCGGTTCTCGCGGTTCTGATCTTCTCGGACGGTCCGCTTGCTTGGGAGGATTAGATTGTCCCGGAGCGTTGGTTTTCATCCTAACGCTACCATCCTCGTTAGATGATTCCTTTAGAACTTCCATTATCACGAGCCATACGTGATTCAGACATTCTAATAAGATTTCAGAAAAGATCGAAGTTAGAGAGCGCAATCGCAAGCAATTCGATATAAAACTTCTAGGTGGCATAGTTTAACCTATATGATGCAATAGACCCGATTTAGTCTGAGAATCGACTAAACCGAAGCTCTGATACCAATTTATGTAACACCTCTCGCCCGGGTTAGGAGCGAGAGATGTCACGACATATAACGAACGATTCATAACAAATAAACCATCGAAACAAAACATGTAACAACATCAATCAGGGTTGTACAGCTTGTAACTTATCAAACTTAATATGTTAACTTGTGAACTTAGAATCATGTTACTAAATCATATAAACATAAGTGGGCTAATTTAAAACTTTCACATTTCATTAGACATATAACATATCATAACATAAAACTATCCATCTTAAGCTTTCAACTAACCAACCTAAACATACTTACACTTTTTAATCTTTCATTTATTATTCAAACCAAAACAAATTTAATTTTAGCACATTCGGCTAACTCATGAACATGCTTCTAAATATTCTTATACTCATCCAAACAAATCCATCAAACGTTTATACACCTACACCATTCATGATCAACTAACCTAATCATACAAGCATCCTATTCAAACTACACTAGACAACCTATCAATCGAATATTACAAGGTTAATTCAAGTGATTTCCAATTCAGATATATATTAGTAGATACATGTATAATCCTATGTTTATTTCATTATCAAGTGTAATATCCTACCATAACATGTGTCACTCAAAACATAGTACTAAACAAAGCAACTCCAAGTGCATATCATCTAGATTAATCATACATATCCATCACAAACATAACTTATAATTTGGGTAGCAACCAAACTAAACAACCTAATACATTTCCATGATCCAAGACAAACCTAAACAGCATAGCCATATACTCATTTATACCATCAAAGCTATATATACACAACCAACACCAAATTCAACATTACATAACATAAACCTTGGTATTAAGTTTATACAAACCAACTAACATTCACATGTTCTCATAATTCAAATGCATGTGACACACTAATATAGACTATGCCACCATCTAGGAGACTAATAAGACTATATCATACTTGTACGTAGGCTTGTGACAGCTTCTCGAGACAAAACAGATCGCTTTCGGATATCAACGGACCTGTTATTTTGAAAGAAGGAAACAAAGAGAGTGATAAGTACACATAATGTACTTAGTGAGGCAGCCCTAAACTTTACTAGTTTCAATCTTTTAAAGTCTTATTCCATCTTTAAGGTTACTTAGCTAGGCTTAGCACATATTGGAATACCTAGCTAGTCTATCGAAACCAAGTTAACTTAGCTAGTCTCATGAACTAACCAATAGGATAGCAAGCATTTATATGTACTATGACTTATTGGGTAGCAACCGTATTACTTAAATCACACCAATTTTGGTAGCAAACAACTTATACATTTCATACCAAATTGGGCAGCAAGCATCATATACAAATCATATCAAGTTGGGCAACAAACAATATATAATTACAATGTTATCTTGAGCAACAACATTTCACAAATTCAAAACATAATAAGTCATCTTAGATCACAATTAAGTACACATGTTCAATCCATTTCATTAGGGCCATTACCCAACTTATTCATTTAAACATATATCATTGATCTAATCATGTTTTTGCCTTGGATGATTAATGAAATAGGTAATCAAGTCTTCATTTAACATGTAACATTAGATACTCAAAGTATCCATTTCTCATTTCAACTTATAACAGTGGATGCATAGGCTTCAATGGTGACTTACCACCATTCAATTATCAAGGTGACTAACCACCTTATCAGGTTTATAGGTGACTAACCACCATCCTATAACAAAGATCAGAGGAGCTCAATGACTCTAAGGCATGCCCTTCTATCTATAGACACTAATCAAACCAAGGACTTTACTTATCTTTCTTTATTAACAAGAACATTCACTTGCCAATCATTCATAATTTCAAAGGCATTTAACCATTTCAATAGGCATACACATATAATCAATCAAGCATCATGGTAACATAAAATTCCAGCAAGCACATGAGATCATTTTCATTTTATAATCATCAAACACCAGTAGCAAAGCTTATCATTTAGTCTCATTTCACATAGCTCAAGCAATCAACACATCATAGCAACTAATCATATTTATGCTAAGCATGCTTATCTAACAAGCAATACACACTTAGGTCAATATTCTTGCCTTTAATCCTTCTTCCTTCTCATTTTAAATTTTACCAATCATTATTAAATTCATTACATGCTTCATTCATGTTATCTAATAATAAAAAATATAAAGGTTAGGATACTAATCCTAACACTTAAGCAATGCTACAATCACAAATACTTCCAAGCTTAGTTGTTATCCTTGATGATGATTCCTTTCCCCCTTCTCTTTGCTTGACCACTCCTTGAATCTTCTTGAAATTCTTCACCAATGTGATCTTAAATCATAAAATATCATATACAATATCCATTAGTAATTAATTCAAATATATAAATTCATTTACTTAAGCATAATCACCTAGACAAGTGAATATGCCCCCTAAACTGGCAGTTTGAGTAACCTCTACTAAACTGGCACATAATTTTATCATTTCCCTATCAATATAGTTTATTACTTGAACATAAGGCATTTTTAGAAACCTAATCTGCCTATACTTAATTTTTGACTTTAGTGCATTTAAAACCTATGTTTCACTACACCATTAATCTTGAGCTTTTAACCACATTTACCTACACATATTAACATAATAATGTTGTTCCAGCAACCATGAAAACAGGGCATATAAGTCCTCAAATTATCAACCCTTACAAACTAGTCCATTTTGATCTTCTATGTGTTCTAATGATATTTAAACTATCAATTGATATATAATTCAAGCTAAATCATTTATTTTTCATTCCTACAATACCTCCCGTATTTCTAAAAAAATTTCCAGAATTTATTGGCATCAATTAAACCCCTAAACATTTTCAAAATTACAATTTAACCTAAGCAGTTTCCAGATTCATTCAATTCTGAGCAGTCTTTTTGTAATTCAATTTTCAGCCACTTCCTATGTCTTTTTCATACTCAAGAGGCCATTTTCTTATAGTACTCATTCAGCTCTACAACTTTTATTTACAAAAGTTTTCCTAATTCGAACCCTAACCCATTCAAAATTCCAGTTTAAAACTTAGCAGTGTTCAAGTACGAATCTGGGCAGATTCAAAATTCAAGCTTAGTACATGTCACTTCTCTAGCATTTTAATCAATCTAATCTATCACACATACTCTTAAATCATCAGTAAACATTCTAGAATCAAATTTCTATCATAATCTAACCAGCAAAACAATCAAAGATCATCAAGAACATAAAAAAACATGACCAGAATCGATACTTACATAAACTGTTTTGTGGATGCAAGAACATGTGTTATTCCTAGCTTAAATCCAATAGCATGCATGAAATTTCCTCACTAATTTTCCAGATTTTGAGTGTTTAAGCTCTCTCTCTCTTTTCTCACGGTGAAGATGAAAAAGGAAGAAAAATGATGATTAAAACACATGTGGGTGTTCTAACTAATGTGGCTGAATATGGTCCTCACGAGGACACTTGGAATGTTTGATTTCCAAGCATCTCCACTAAGTTTAATTTCATATATTTTATTCATAAATTAAATTTAATCATCAGCCATTATCTCACATAATATATATATATAACATTGTTTTACTTTAATCTAATATTAACTTTAGATTAATCTATGTAACATTTTTATATAGCACTTCTTTATCAAGTTCAAATCTTATAATTTTTCATACAAACATATCCTTAATTCTTATTCATTTGTAACTTAATAGGGCTTAGTTCATATGATTTCAATTCTATCTTAATTAAATCGTAAAATGTTTACGTTATCGTTGTCGTTTTCTACAATTCGTACAAGGTTGGTTTTTAGGGTGTTACACAAAAACTCAATTATTATACTTTTTACTCAGTTAAAAGTCCAACGGGTCCATTTTACGGCCTATTTAGACCCGCTTGTCCCAAACCTCTACAAAAAGGATCGCAAAACAAGTTTTAATCAAAGCTTATGAGTTCATATCATTGATTACGATCTTTTCAACACTATTGTATTGCAAAAATTCAATTTTTGTTCTTTTAACCCAGTTAAAAGTCCAACGGGTCCATTTTACGGCCCATTTAGACCCGCTCGCCGGAAACCTCTTCAAAAATGACCGAAAAACAAGTTTTAATCAAAACTTAGGAGTTCATATCATTGATTACGAGCTTTTTAACACTATTGTGTTGCAAAAACTCAATTTATGTTCTTTTAACCCAGTTAAAAGTCCAACGGGTCCATTTTAACGCCCATTTAGACCCGCTCGCCCGGAACCTCTTCAAAATGACTGAAAACAAGTTTTAATCAAATTTTAGGAGTTCATATAATTGATTACGAGCTTTTCAACTAGATTATATTGCAAAAACTCAATTTCTGTATTTTTTACTCAGTTAAAAGTCCAACGAGTCCATTTTAATGCCCATTTAGACCCGCTCGCCCGAAACCTCTACAAAAGGGACCGAAAAACATGTTTTAATCAAATTTTAGGACTTCATATCATTGATTACGATCTTTTCAACAGAATTATATTGCAAAAACTCAAATTATGTACTTTTTACTCAGTTAAAAGTCCAACGGGTCCATTTTATGACCCATTTAGACCCGCCCGCCCGAAACTTCTACAAAAAGGACTGCAAATCAAGTTTTAATCAAAACTTAGGAGTTCATATCATTGATTACGAGCTTTTCAACAATATTGTATTGCAAAAATTCGATTCATGTTCTTTTAACCTAGTTAAAACTCCAACGGGTCCATTTTAAGGCCCATTTAGACCCGCTCGTCTGAAACCTCTTCAAAAATGACCTAAAAATCAGTTTTGATCAAATTTTAGGAGTTCATATAATTGATTGCGAGCTTTTCAACTAGATTATATTTCAAAATCTCAATTTATGTACCTTTTACTCAAATAAAAGTCCGACTGGACCATTTTACGGCCCACTTAGACCCGCTCGCCCGAAACCTCTACAAAAAGGACCGAAAAACATGTTTTAATCAAATTTTAGGACTTCATAGCATTGATTACGATCTTTTCAACAGAATTAAATTGCAAAAACTCAAATTATGTACTTTTTACTTAGTTTAAAGTCCAACGTGTCCATTTTACAGCCCATTTAGACCAGCTCGTCCGAAACATCTACAAAAAGGTCCGCTAATAAAGTTTTAATTAATACTTAGGAGTTCATATCATTGATTACGAGCTTTTAAACATTATTTTATTGCAAAAATTCGATTTAAGTTCTTTTAACATAGTTAAAAGTCCAACGGGTCCATTTTAAGGCCCATTTAGACCCGCTCGCCCGAAACCTCTTCAAAAATGACCTAAAAACCAGTTTTGATCAAATTTTAGGAGTTCATATAATTGATTACGAGCTTTTCAACACGATAATATTGCAAAAGCTCAATTTATGGGCTTTTTACTCTATTAAAAGTCCAACGGGACCATTTTACGGCCCATTTTGACCCGCTCGCCCGAAATATCTACAAAAAGGATCGCAAAAAAAGTTTTAATCAAATCTTAGGAGTTCATATATTTGATTACGAGCTTTTCAACAAAATTATATTGCAAAAACTCAATTATTATACTTTTTACTCAGTTAAAAGTCCAACGGGTCCATTTTACGGCCTATTTAGACCCGCTTGTCCCAAAGCTCTACAAAAAGGACTGCAAAACAAATTTTAATCAAAACTTTTGAGTTCATATCATTGATTACAATCTTTTCCACACTATTGTATTGCAAAAATTCAATTTTTGTTCTTTTTATCTAGTTAAAAGTCTAACGGGTCCATTTTAAGGCCCATTTAGACCCGCTAGCCCGAAACCTCTTCAAAAATGACCGAAAAACAAGTTTTAATCAAATTTTAGGAGTTCATATAATTGATTACGAGCTTTTCAAAAATATTATATTCCAAAAACTCAATTTCTTTCTTTTTTACTCAGTTAAAAGTCCAACGATTCCATTTTACGGCCCATTTAGACCAGCTCTCCCGAAACCTCTTCAAAAAGGACCGGAAAACAAGTATAATAAAATTTTAGGACTTCATATCATTGATTACAATCTTTTCAACACGATTATATTGAAAAAACTCAATTTCTGTACTTTTTACTCAGTTAAAAGTCCAACGGGTCCATTTTACGGCCCATTTAGACCCGCTCGTCCGAAACCTCTACAAAAAGGACCGCAAAATAAGTTTTAATCTAAACTTAAGAGTTCATATCATTGATTACGAGCTTTTCAACAAGATTATATTGCAAAAAGTCAATTTCTGTATTTTTTTACTCAGTTAAAAGTCCAACGGGACCATTTTACGGCCCATTTAGACCCGCTCGCCTGAAACCTCTACAAAAAGGACCGAAAAACAAGTTTAATCAAATTTTCGGACTTCATATCATTGATTACGATCTTTTCAACACGATTATATTGCAAAAACTTAATTTATGTACTTTTTACTCAATTAAAAGAACAACGAGACCATTTTACGGCCCATTTAGACCTGCTCGCCCGAAACCTCAACAAAAATGACCGAAAAAAGTTTTAATCAAACTTAGGAGTTCATATCATTGATTACGAGCTTTTCAACACTATTGTACTACAAAAACTCAATTTATGTTCTTTTAACCCAGTTAAAAGTCCAACGAGTCCATTTTAAGGCCCATTTAGACCCGCTCGCCGGAAACCTCTTCAAAAATGACCGAAAAACAAGTTTTAATCAAAACTTAGGAGTTCATATCATTGATTATGAGCTTTTCAACACTATTGTGTTGCAAAAACTCAATTTTTGTTCTTTTAACCAAGATAAAAGTCCAACTGGTCCATTTTAACGCCCATTTAGACCCGCTCGCCCGAAACCTCTTCAAAAATGACCTAAAAATCAATTTTAATCAAATTTTAGGAGTTCATATAATTGATTACGAGCTTTTCAACTATATTATATTGCAAAAGCTCAAATTATGTACTTTTTACTCAAATAAAAGTCCAACGAGACCATTTTACGGCCTATTTAGACCCGCTCGCCCGAAACCTCTATAAATAGGATCGAAAAACATGTTTTAATTAAATTATAGGACTTCATATCATTGATTACGATCTTTTCAACATAATTATATTTCAAAAACTCAAATTATGTACTTTTTACTCAGTTTAAAGTCCAACGGGTCCATTTTACGGCCCATTTAGACCCGCTCGTCCGAAACATCTACAAAAAGGACCGCTAATAAAGTTTTAATCAAAACTTAGGAGTTCATATCATTGATTACGAGCTTTTCAACACTATTGTGTTGCAAAATTTTGATTTATATTCTTTTAACACAGTTAAAGGTCCAACGGGCCCATTTAGACCCGCTCGCCCGAAACCTTTTAAAAAATGATCGAAAAACAAGTTTTCATCAAATTTTAAGAGTTCATATAATTGATTACGAGCTTTTCAAAAAGATTATATTGCAAAACCCAATTTATGTATTTTTAACTCAGTTAAAAGTCTAACGGGTCCATTTTACGGCCCATTTAGACCCGCTCGCCCGAAACCTCTACAAAAAGGACCGAAAAACAAGTTTTATCAAATTTTAGGACTTCATATCTTTGATTACAATCTTTTCAACACGATTATATTGCAAAAACTTAATTTATTTACTTTTTACTCAGTCAAAAGTCCAACGGGTCCATTTTATGGCCCATTTAGACCCGCTCGTCCGAAACCACTACAAAAATTACCACAAAACAAGTTTAAATCAAAATTTAAGAGTTCATATCATTGATTTTGAGCTTTTCAACAAGATTATATTGCAAAAACTCAATTTCTGTATTTTTTACTCAGTTAAAAGTCCATCGGGTCCATTTTAAGGCCCATTTAGACCCGCTCGCCCGAAACCTTTACAAAAAGGACCGAAAAACATGTTTTAATCAAACTTTAGGAGTTCATATCTTTGATTACGAGCTTTTCAACACGATTATATTGCAAAAACACAATTTCTAAACTTTTTACTCAGTTAAAAGTCCAACGGGTCCGTTTTACGATCTATTTAGACTCGCTTGTCCCAAACCACTACAAAAAGGACTGCAAAACAAGTTTTAATCAAAACATATGAGTTCATATCATTGATTACGATCTTTTCCACACTATTGTATTGCATAAATTCAATTTATGTTCTTTTTATCCAGTTAAAAGTCCAACAGGTCCATTTTAAGGCCCATTTAGACCCGATCGCCCGAAACCTCTTCAAAAATGACCGAAAAACAAGTTTTAATCAAACTTTAGGAGTTCATATAATTGATTACGAGCTTTTCAAAAATATTATATTGCAAAAACTCAATTTCTTTCTTTTTTGCTCAGTTAAAAGTCTAACGAGTCCATTTTAAGGCCCATTTGGACCCGCTCGCCCGAAACCTCTACAAAAAGTACCGAAAACATGTTTTAATCAAATTTTAGGAGTTCATATAATTAATTACGAGCTTTTCAACAAGATTTTATTCCAAAAACTCAATTTATGTATTTTTTACTCAGTTAAAAGTCCAACCTATCCATTTTACGGCCCATTTAGACCCGCTCGCCCGAAACCTCTACAAAAGGACCGAATAACAAGTTTTAATCAAAACTTAGGAGTTCATATCATTGATTACGAGCTTTTCAACACTATTATATTGCAAAAACTCAATTTCTATTCTTTTAACCCAGTTAAAAGTCCAGCGGGTCTATTTTAAGGCCCATTTAGACCCGCTCGCCCGAAACCTCTTCAAAAATGACCGAAAACAAAATTTAGACCCGCTCGCCTGAAACCTCTACAAAAAGGATCGAAAAACATGTTTAATCAAATTTTAGGACTTCATATCATTGATTACGATCTTTTCAACACGATTATATTGCAAAAACTCAATTTATGTACTTTATACTCAGTTAAAAGTCCAACGGGTGTATAATATGTGCCTATATTATTGCTCACATTTTTTATCATATTTTAGTAGTTTAAATAATGTTGGTCTAGCATATTCTGTGTACTCCTTGCCTTTACATATATACTTGTTTATCCCCTACCTTCGATCCTTCTTCATCTATAAACGGTCTCTACAATTCTCTAACATTCATCAATCTTATCTCTTTTCTCTGTCAGATCAAAATACATGTCAATCTCCTTCCAATACTATTGCAATAATCAAGGAAGTTTGGAATCATGGGCCATCGTACTGGTATTACTCATATTTAATTATTATCCATCGAGTTTGTATTTATTTTCTATTAGCGATTCATTCTCCCCCTTTTTTGCTCCTTTGGTCTGTAACTAATTTCTTATCCCCGCTTCCTTCTATCCCTGGGCATGTAATATTTATTATTTTCTGCTCTTCTTTTTCGCTTTCCTTTTCTGTTTGTTCATGTCTGTCATGCTTATTTTATTTTTGGTTGGTTTTAATGTATGTTGCATACTATTCGTTCGATTACATTACGTCATTCAATAGGTTTAGTAAATATTCAACGGGTCAATCTCTCAAATTTTCTTACATCCTCCTTTCCTCTCTCTCTTTACTTCAAAAAATCAAACTCAACGCCTCATCTGGCGAATTATTTCCAGCCCTTTTTAGGGAATTATATACGACCATCATTATGATGGAAAACAAATTTCACTCCCAGATATTTATGCCCAAATTTTTCACTTTCCTTATATACAAACCAATTAATTTCTCCACCACAAATTTTGTTTATTATACGCTTTTAAAACAATATATGGCTCCCTCATTAATTTCTTTCTTCCCACTTAATGTCTATATTTATTACTTTCCCATTATTGATAATTTTTCTATTACTCTACCTATTTCATTTAAGGAATATAATTTACTATCCTTAAATCCTTTTATTCTTTTCTCTTACTTTATTACCAATCACCCAGCTTATAATCACAATTTAAATTCCCGATTTACTTCCTCTTTTATTAAAAAGCCAGCTATAATTTTCAGTTATAAGTCATTCTTTCCTTATATATCCCTAAATATCAATAAATATACACGTACCCGCTTACTTTATTTTCTATTTCACCTCCCTTTTAAATTCTTTTTGCTTTTAAGGTATTCTTCCTTAAATCTTGCTTTGAAGTTACCATTATTAAATATATTTAATGAAAATTCTCCTTATGTCCAGCTAACTCGTTTTAATAAGGAAAGCTTATTTCTATCTTGCCTTTATGTCATTATTATTACCCAATTTTTATGGTCACTAATTTTTCCTCAACTTCCCTTATTTACTCAGTTAAAACTCAATTTCTGTATTTTTTACTCAGTTAAAAGTCCATCGGGTCCATTTTAAGGCCCATTTAGACCCGCTCGCCCGAAACCTTTACAAAAAGGACCGAAAAACATGTTTTAATCAAACTTTAGGAGTTCATATCTTTGATTACGAGCTTTTCAACATGATTATATTGCAAAAACTCAATTTCTAAACTTTTTACTCAGTTAAAAGTCCAACGGGTCCGTTTTACAACCTATTTAGACTCGCTTGTCCCAAACCACTACAAAAGGACCGCAAAACAAGTTTTAATCAAAACATATGAGTTCATATCATTGATTACGATCTTTTCCACACTATTGTATTGCATAAATTCAATTTATGTTCTTTTTATCCAGTTAAAAGTCCAACAGGTCCATTTTAAGGCCCATTTAGACCCGCTCGCCTGAAACCTCTTCAAAAATGACCGAAAAACAAGTTTTAATCAAACTTTAGGAGTTCATATAATTGATTACGAGCTTTTCAAAAATATTATATTGCAAAAACTCAATTTCTTTCTTCTTTGCTCAGTTAAAAGTCTAACGAGTCCATTTTAAGGCCCATTTGGACCCGCTCGCCCGAAACCTCTACAAAAAGGAACGAAAACATGTTTTAATCAAATTTTAGGAGTTCATATAATTAATTACGAGCTTTTCAACAAGATTTTATTCCAAAACTCAATTTATGAATTTTTTTACTCAGTTAAAAGTCCAACGTGTCCATTTTACGGCCCATTTAGACCCGCTCGCCCGAAACCTCTACAAAAGGACCGAAAAACAAGTTTTAATCAAAACTTAGGAGTTCATATCATTGATTACGAGCTTTTCAACACTATTATATTGCAAAAACTCAATTTCTATTCTTTTAACCCAGTTAAAAGTCCAGAGTGTCTATTTTAAGGCCCATTTAGACCCGCTCGCCCGAAACCTCTTCAAAAATGACCGAAAACAAAATTTAGACCCGCTCGCCCGAAACCTCTACAAAAAGGACCGAAAACATGTTTTAATCAAATTTTAGGAGTTCATATATTTAATTACGAGCTTTTCAACAAGATTTTATTCCAAAAACTCAATTTATCTATTTTTTACTCAGTTAAAAGTCCAACGTGTCCATTTTACGGCCCATTTAGATCCGCTCACCCGAAACCTCAACAAAAGGACCGAAAAACAAGTTTAATCAAAACTTAGGAGTTCATATCATTGATTACGAGCTTTTCAACACTATTATATTGCAAAAACTCAATTTCTGTTCTTTTAACCCAGTTAAAAGTCCAACGAGTCTATTTTAAGGCCCATTTAGACCCGGTCGCCTAAAACCTCTTCAAAAATGTAACGCCCCGGTTTTGGGCTTAGAAGTTTTGGGCGTTGACCGGTTTGGTCAAAGTGCTGTTCGAATCTAAAAGGGTGAATTTAGGAAAGTCTAGTTCGGGTTGCATTAAAATTATGGAAAAATGTTCTAAAATCATCTTTTAATATAATTAAGTGAACTGTGAAATCAATTTTGGAAAATGAGTTTTGGAAGGGTGACATTTTGGCTAGTGACCAAAATGTAATTTTTGAAAGTTTTGTGACTGTTTTAGAAAGGGTTGAAACTTTGAATCTTTAAGGAGCTATTATTCCAAAAGTAGTTTCTCCAGATTTTTCTAAGATATTTTAAGCTATATTCTGATTTTAAAACATATCAAAAGAGGAGGGAAATCCATTTTGGCCATTTTGATAACTAATTTCCTATTTTCTTTTCTCTCATTTTCTCTCAACCCAAACACTTTCTTTCCAGAGAATTGTTTCTGATTTTCTCACCTAAATCTTTCCTTTCAACTCTCTTTTGATTCCTAATCATCATATCTACAAAACCTCATCATTTGCTACTTGATTCATCAAGGTTTTTGATTCCAAAAAGAGGAGAAACTCAAGTTTGGAGGTAAGAACGTCCTTCTCCTCTAAACTATCAGTTCTTTACTGAAATTCCTAAGTTTTCAATCCTTAATTGATGTTTTATTAAAGACTTTTAAGTGGTGAAATGGATCTTGGCTTATAATGCAAGATTTGGTGATTTTTTTGATGATTTTCATTTGATCTGTTAGATCTGTGATTTGAGATATGTTTTTGATGATATTTGAACTCTAAATAGATAAGGAATTGAGTTTTGATTGATGCAATCCCGGATAGGTTGGGTTTCCTAAGTTTAGCTTGTGATTCTTGATTGTTTTTGAGGTGATCTTGTGGATCTGGTGTTGCTGGAGGTATAAGGATGTTGTTAGGTTCTTTTTAGATGTTAAATGATGTTAAAGGATGTTAAGTTTTGATGGTTTATGGTTGGGCTTTGTTGAGAAGTGGTTTGGATGCATTTTCGGTTGTGTTTGGTGGCCGAAAATGGGGTGTGGATGAGAGCAGCGAGTTTAGGTGCTTTCATTGAGGATATTAATGCATGATGATGCATTAATCTACTGTTTTGATGTGTTAAAACAGGGGAGTCATCTTTGGATCCAAGTGGTGGTGATCCGGAGGCTTGATTTGGTGCTTCGGCAAGAGGCGAAGTGGAATCGGTGAGTGAAATTGGGTTTTCGGCCTTGAAACCAATGTCTTGGGGAGCTTAGTTTAAGTCTAAACAACTTTGCTAAGCTCAAGTGTAAGTTTTCGGAAATACTCTCTAGTGGTGGCCATGATTTGATTGTTGTGCAATGTGGTTTATTGCATGTTTTAAACTCTGTTTTGAAAGCATGATTTAGCATGGTTAATGTTGTTTTTGTAAGCCATATGTTGAAGGAAGCTCTAGGTAAGAGTTCCTTGTTTTTGAACATTGATTAAATGTGGTTTGATGCTTTTAAATGCATGATGAATATGGCTTGGTTTAATGCTTTAAAACAGTGGATAAATTGATGATAATGATGTATATTGGCAAGTGATGTTTTGCAAAGGTTAAGGTCACTAAGGTGGTTAAAAGTCCTTGAGTGAGCCTTGTTTACTTAAGAACACCAAGGTGGTTAAAAGTCCTTGGATGATTCTTGCTACGGACACAAATGTGGTTAAAAGTCCTTGTGTGGTCCTTTCCATGGTGTTTAAAAGTCCATGGGCCAAGGTGTTTAAAAGTCCTTGGGGCCAAGGTGTTTAAAAGTCCTTGGGGTGAAACTTGTTACGGACACAAAGGTGGTTAAAAGTCCTTGTGTGGTCCTTTCCATGGTGTTTAAAAGTCCATGGGCCAAGGTGTTTAAAAGTCCTTGGGGCCAAGGTGTTTAAAAGTCCTTGGGGTGAAAGTTGATGAACTTGTTTTTAAAGAAATGAAATGTATCACTTGTGGCCAATATGACATGTAATGATATGAAGCATGAGATGCTTGTTTAAAGATTGCTTTTGAGCATGTGTAAATGATGATTTGAAGCATGATTTATAAAGTGTTTATAAATGCATTATTGAATGGTTTTATTGAGCATTTCTCACTAAGCTTTTGCTTATGCTCTCTTTGTTTTCTCAAATCAATAATGCAGAACATTAAAGTACTTTGAGGGCAGCAAGGAAGGCAAGCATTCAAGTGGAAGTAAAGCTCAAAGTATGGAAAGTTTTCTTAAATACATTTAGCTTTTGGTAATTTGGCAATGGGGGACCTATGTGTATGTTTTTGGGAGATGTTTTGAACTCCCCAAGTATGTTTTAGGTTGTTGAGAATGCTGGTTTTTGTAATTGGCCTTTATATGCTTGAATTGGAAGTTTATGCTTGAATGGTTGCTTGTGTAGGAAGCATGCCTATAGATTTGGGGCTTTTCATATATGTTGATGTTTTGATGAATTGTTGATGCATGTATGTCTCATATATGTTGAATAGCATGCTGGTAAAGTTTGGTGGCATTTGGAGCATGATTGGATGTTTAATTGCATGTTTAAGTATGCATTTTGGGGTAATCTGTGCAGGGTGTTTCGGAACAGTGCCTGCCGTTTCGGAACGGGTGCCTTGAAGCAGCCCAGGCGTCCGAAACGGGTGACACCGTTCCGAAACGGATAGGCTACTGTCTGCCCTCGTTTCGGTACGCGTTGCGGAACGGCCCCGCGTTTCGAAACGGGCTGTCTTCCGTTTCGGAACGGGTGACCGTTAGGAGCTGACATTGGCAGTTAGATGTTTTGAAATGTTTGCATTTTGGTCCTGAATCTTGTTTGTGAAATTGTATGAGTTTGGGAAGCCCTTTTGAGCTGAAATTTTACAGAGAAGCATGAAACCTGATTAATTTCAAGTTGGTAACTTTAATTTGGGTTAAGTCCTTATATATATCAGAAATTACAATTTGGTCCCTAAAGTTGTAATTTGTTCAATTGAGTCCCTGTTTGATCTCTGATGTTTATGATCTTTGAGTATGCTGTTGTATGATCATATCTAAGGATTAATATGCATCTAGACAAGTTTAAAAAGAAAAAAAAAGGGTCGTTAATCAAGGTTGACTTTCGGGTTGACTTTGGTTTTCCCCGTGTGACTTTCTTAATTCGGGTCAACCGTCTAGGCCAGGTTAAGGGGGTTACATTTGGTGGTATCAGAGCTGAGTTCTCGAGTAATTGGGAATGAATGTGTGCATGATTGAAGTATGTGTGCCTTGTATGCTTGTTGATCGAAAGCATGTTTAGTGGCTTGTGATTTGGATGCAATTGAGATGTATGCTGTGATGTAGCATGTTGTGGGTACCCATTGCCAAATAAAAGCTAATGAAATGGTGTTGATTTTGAATGAAATTGAGCTTGAATACTTGGATTGCTTACCTTGCTGGGCCTGACTTCGTTTTATTTGTATTGTGATTGCATGGTAAAAGTATGGCACCACGTAGAGAGTTACGAGGTAATGTGCGAGCTACGGCTCCTAATGAGAACGAGAATGAGGAAAACACGGGTAGTGCGGTGTTACCTCCTCCTCCACCTGGTGGTGGTGCTGAGGGTGAAAGAGCTGAAGCTGCAGCTGGTGCTGGAGCTGCTGGACCAGAGGTTGGTCAGGGGCAAGCTATGCCTGATATGTCTATGTTGGTACAAGCTATTGCGGGTGCTTTCCGAGCAGCAGTAGCTGGAGCTCAAGGAGCTGGGCATCAGGGAGATGCTGGTGTTAGACTACCTTTGGAGCGCTTACGCAGTCTTGGTGGGACTGAGTTCAGGGGTATGTCTGCTGAGAGTTCTGAAGCTTGGCTAGAGAGTACCAAGCGAATCTTGGGTCAGATGAGTTGCACTGATGTGCAGAAGCTGGGGTGTGTTGTATCCTTGCTGCAGGATGATGCGTATACGTGGTGGACGACCACTATAGCTGGGATGGTTGAAGCTGATGTGACTTGGACATTCTTTCAGAATGTGTTCAAGCGGAGATATCTTGGTGTTAGATATCTTGATGAGAAGAAGCGTGAATTCATGTCTCTTACCCAAGGGAGCATGAGTGTGGCTGAGTATGAAGTGCAGTTTGTGCGACTCAGTCAGTATGCACCTGAGCTAATACCTGATGAGCGGGCAAGGTGCGAGAGGTTCCGTTATGGCTTAGTGACGGATGTGAAAATGTATGTGTTGGCCACCGAGTATGATGATTTTGATGTGTTGGTGGGCCGAGCCAAGGACATTGAGATGAACTTGGGTTTATCTGCGAAAGGTGCTGGAGCAAGTTCTGGTAAGAGAGCCGCTGAGTATAGTTCCGGAGGTGGACGGAACAAAAGGGGACGTGATCAGAAGTATCAGTCTTCAGCTAAGAGAGGTGGTGGTGCACCTGCTAGAGGAGGCAATGCTAGAGCTGATCCAAGTGCTTGTTGGATCTGTGGTTCACGTGGTCACATGAAGCGTGACTGTCCTCGTGCTGTGAGAGAGGTGCAAGCTCCTGTTGCGGCAGCTGGTAATGGGTGTTGGAATTGTGGATCCGCAGACCATTTGAGGCGAGATTGTCCTAGGTTGGCTGGTGATCAGGTGCGTGCTCCTGTTGTTGCTGCACCGCAGAGAGGACGTGGGCGCGGCCGTGGTAATTTCCAGAGGAGAGAGGAAGGTGGTCGTGGAGTGGCCCATGTTGTGGCTATTCAGCCTGAAGGTGGAGGCCAAGCGAGGGTGTATGCTCAGCGTGAGGGAAGGAATGATGCGGATGTGATTGCAGGTACCTTTACTTTGCAGTCCTTGTCATTGCTTTCTTTGATAGATTCTGGATCTACGCATTCATACATTTTGCGTGAGCATGCTGAATTGCTTGGTTTGCCTGTTGAGTCTTTGGATGTTGGTGTTCGTGTCACTAGTTCTTTTGGTGAGACTGTTGTGACTCGAAAGCTTTATAGAAGGTGTCCCTTGGTTGTTCAAGAACATGTTTTTCATGTTGATCTTATGGAGTTGCCCTTTTATGGTTTTGATGTAATCCTTGGTATGGATTGGCTTGCTGAGCATCGTGCTGTTGTGGATTGTGAAAACAAGCGAGTTTCGCTTAAGCTTGCGGATGATTATGAAGTTGTTGTGGTTGGTGAGAATGTGAAGTTTCTTGCCAATGTAGTGTCTACCTTGGAGGCGAGCAGGATGCTGAGGCAAGGTTGCGAAGCCTATCTAGCTTTTATGATGAATCCTAGCTCTAAAGAGTTGAGGGTGCAAGATATCAGAGTTGTGAAGGAGTTTCCTGATGTTTTTCCTGAGGAGTTGCCTGGTTTACCTCCTAACCGCGAGGTGGAGTTTGGAATTGAGCTGTATGAGAATACAACTCCTGTGTCCATTACTCCCTATAGAATGGCACCTAAGGAGCTGAAGACGCAGTTGCAAGAGTTGCTTGATCGTGGTTTCATCCGGCCGAGTGTGTCACCTTGGGGAGCACCGGTCTTGTTTGTGAAAAAGAAGGATGGCACTATGAGAATGTGCATTGATTACCGTCAGCTGAACAAGTTGACTATCAAGAATCGGTATCCTTTGCCGAGGATTGATGATCTCTTTGATCAATTTCGGGGAGCTGTTGTGTTCTCTAAGATTGACTTGAGGTCAGGGTATTATCAGTTGAAGGTGAAGGATGTGGATGTGCCTAAGATAGCTTTCAGAACAAGGTATGGGCATTATGAGATCCTTGTGATGCCGTTTGGTTTGACAAATGCTCCTGCTGCTTTCATGGACATGATGAATCGTGTGTTTCATGAATACCTGGACAAGTTTGTTGTGGTGTTCATCGATGATATCCTCATGTACTCGCGTACTGAGGAGGAGCATGAAGAGCATTTGAGGATTGTTTTGCAGGCTTTGTTGGAGAATCAGCTCTATGCTAAGCTGAGCAAGTGTGAGTTCTGGCTTAAGGAGGTGGTGTTTCTTGGGCATGTGGTCTCAGCTGAGGGGATTCGTGTTGATCCTCAGAAGATTGAGGCGGTGATGAACTGGAAGGTTCCTAAGTCTGTTCATGAGGTCCGTAGTTTCCTTGGTTTGGCGGGATACTACCGTAGGTTTGTGGATAGTTTTTCCAAGATTGTTGCTCCTTTGACGAAGCTGTTGCAAAAGGATGTTAAGTATGAGTGGACGGAAGCGAGACAGCAGGCTTTTGGGAAGCTTAAGGCGGCTTTGACGCAAGCTCCTATCTTGATTCAGCCTGAATCAGGGAAAGAGTTTGTGGTTTACAGTGATGCATCCTATGTTGGTTTGGGGTGTGTGCTGATGCAGGAGGGTAAGGTGGTGGCTTATGCATCACGGCAGTTGAAAGTGCATGAGCGCAATTACCCTACGCATGATATTGAGCTGGCTGCAGTGGTTTTTGCTCTGAAGATCTGAAGACATTATCTCTATGGTGAGAAGTGTACTGTGTACACAGATCACAAGAGTTTGAGGTATCTGATGTCTCAGAAGGAGTTGAATCTTAGGCAGCGGCGTTGGTTGGAGTTGCTCAAGGATTATGATCTGACAATTGAGTATCATCCTGGAAAAGCTAATGTTGTTGCGGATGCCTTGAGTAGGAAAGTAGCTGTTGAGCTGAGGGCTATGTTTGCTAGCTTGAGCATATCGCAAGATGGTGGTCTTGTTGCTGAATTGCAAGTGAAACCATCTTTGGTTCAGTTGATCAAGGATAAGCAGTTGCTGGATGATTCCTTGGTGTCTCATGTTCAGGATATCGCGGAGGGTAGACCTTTGGATTTCTGCTTTAATGATGATGGAGTGTTGTGTTTTGGGAGTCGGATAGTAGTGCCTGCTGATGCTGAGTTGAGGCGTGCTATTCTGACTGAAGGTCATAGTAGTCCTTTTGCTATGCACCCTGGTAGTACCAAGATGTATCGTGATCTTCGTGATGAGTACTATTGGGTGGGTTTGAAGAAGGATGTTGCGGAGTTTGTGAGCAAGTGTTTGGTGTGTCAGCGAGTTAAGGCTGAGCATCAGTTTCCTTCAGAGTTGTTGCAACCGTTGAAAATCCCTGAATGGAAGTGGGAAAGGGTTACCATGGATTTTGTATCTGGTTTACCTTTGTCTTCCTCGAAGAAGAATTCTGTTTGGGTGATTGTGGATCGCCTAACGAAGTGTGCGCATTTCTTGCATGTGCATACCACGTTTTCTTTAGATAAGTTGGCAGAGCTGTACATTGCTGAGATTGTGCGGCTGCATGGTGTGCCTAAGTCGATTGTGTCGGATAGGGATCCGAGGTTCACATCGTGTTTCTGGCAGTGTTTGCATCAAGCTCTGGGTACAAGGTTGCATTTCAGTACATCCTATCATCCTCAGTCGGATGGTCAGTCTGAGCGAGTTATCCAGATTTTGGAGGATATGTTGAGGTGCTGCGTGATTGAGTTTCAAGGTTCTTGGGAGAAGCATCTGCCTTTGGTTGAGTTTGCTTATAACAACAGTTATCAGGCAAGTATACAGATGGCACCTTATGAGGCTTTTGTACGGGAGGAAGTGTAGGACTCCTCTTTGTTGGGCTGAAACTGGTCAAAAGTTGGTTTCGATGCCGGCTTTGTTGAAAGGGACCACAGAGAAGGTAAAGCTCATTTGTGAGCGGTTGAAGGCTGCCTCTGATCGGCAAAAGTCTTACGCGGATTTGAAGCGTAAGGAGATAGAGTATGCGGTGGGTGACCGTGTGTTCTTGAAGGTTTCGCCTTGGAAAAAGGTGATGAGGTTTGGCCGAAAGGGTAAGTTGAGCCCTAGGTACATTGGACCATATGAGGTGGTTGAGCGTGTGGGTCCTGTTGCGTATCGGTTGAGGTTACCTCAGGAGTTGGAGAAGATTCATGATGTGTTTCATGTTTCTATGCTCCGGAAGTATAGATCTGATCCTTCGCATGTGATGCCTATGGAGGAAGTGGTTTTGAATCCGGATTTGACCTATGATGAGGAACCGGTGAAGGTTCTGGATTCGGATAGCAAGGTTCTTCGTGGCAAGACCATTGAGTTGGTGAAGGTGCTGTGGAAGCATCGAGGTGTTGAGGAAGCCACGTGGGAGCGGAAGGAAGACATGCTGAAGCAGTTTCCTTATCTCTTTCCTTCAGGTAAATTTTGGGGACGAAATTTCTTAAGGGGGGGAGAGTTGTAACGCCCCGGTTTTGGGCTTAGAAGTTTTGGGCGTTGACCGGTTTGGTCAAAGTGTTGTTCGAATCTAAAAGGGTGAATTTAGGAAAGCCTAGTTCAGGTTGCATTAAAATTATGGAAAAATGTTCTAAAATCATCTTTTAATATAATTAAGTGAACTGTGAAATCAATTTTGGAAAATGAGTTTTGGAAGGGTGACATTTTGGCTAGTGACCAAAATGTAATTTTTGAAAGTTTTGTGACTGTTTTAGAAAGGGTTGAAACTTTGAATCTTTAAGGAGCTATTATTCCAAAAGTAGTTTCTCCAGATTTTTCTAAGATATTTTAAGCTATATTCTGATTTTAAAACATATCAAAAGAGGAGGGAAAGCCATTTTGGCCATTTTGATAACTAATTTCCTATTTTCTTTTCTCTCATTTTCTCTCAACCCAAACACTTTCTTTCCAGAGAATTGTTTCTGATTTTCTCACCTAAATCTTTCCTTTCAACTCTCTTTTGATTCCTAATCATCATATCTACAAAACCTCATCATTTGCTACTTGATTCATCAAGGTTTTTGATTCCAAAAAGAGGAGAAACTCAAGTTTGGAGGTAAGAACATCCTTCTCCTCTAAACTATCAGTTCTTTACTGAAATTCCTAAGTTTTCAATCCTTAATTGATGTTTTATTAAAGACTTTTAAGTGGTGAAATGGATCTTGGCTTATAATGCAAGATTTGGTGATTTTTTTGATGATTTTCGTTTGATCTGTTAGATCTGTGATTTGAGATATGTTTTTGATGATATTTGAACTCTAAATTGATAAGGAATTGAGTTTTGATTGATGCAATCCCGGATAGGTTGGGTTTCCTAAGTTTAGCTTGTGATTCTTGATTGTTTTTGAGGTGATCTTGTGGATCTGGTGTTGCTGGAGGTATAAGGATGTTGTTAGGTTCTTTTTAGATGTTAAATGATGTTAAAGGATGTTAGGTTTTGATGGTTTATGGCTGGGCTTTGTTGAGAAGTGGTTTGGATGCATTTTCGGTTGTGTTTGGTGGCCGAAAATGGGGTGTGGATGAGAGCAGCGAGTTTAGGTGCTTTCATTGAGGATATTAATGCATGATGATGCATTAATCTACTGTTTTGATGTGTTAAAACAGGGGAGTCATCTTTGGATCCAAGTGGTGGTGATCCGGAGGCTTGATTTGGTGCTTCGGCAAGAGGCGAAGTGGAATCAGTGAGTGAAATTGGGTTTTCGGCCTTGAAACCAATGTCTTGGGGAGCCTAGTTTAAGTCTAAACAACTTTGCTAAGCTCAAGTGTAAGTTTTCGGAAATACTCTCTAGTGGTGGCCATGATTTGATTGTTGTGCAATGTGGTTTATTGCATGTTTTAAACTCTATTTTGAAAGCATGATTTAGCATGGTTAATGTTGTTTTTGTAAGCCATATGTTGAAGGAAGCTCTAGGTAAGAGTTCCTTGTTTTTGAACATTGATTAAATGTGGTTTGATGCTTTTAAATGCATGATGAATATGGCTTGGTTTAATGCTTTAAAACAGTGGATAAATTGATGATAATGATGTATATTGGCAAGTGATGTTTTGTAAAGGTTAAGGTCACTAAGGTGGTTAAAAGTCCTTGAGTGAGCCTTGTTTACTTAAGAACATCAAGGTGGTTAAAAGTCCTTGGATGATTCTTGCTACGGACACAAAGGTGGTTAAAAGTCCTTGTGTGGTCCTTTCCATGGTGTTTAAAAGTCCATGGGCCAAGGTGTTTAAAAGTCCTTGGGGCCAAGGTGTTTAAAAGTCCTTGGGGTGAAACTTGTTACGGACACAAAGGTGGTTAAAAGTCCTTGTGTGGTCCTTTCCATGGTGTTTAAAAGTCCATGGGCCAAGGTGTTTAAAAGTCCTTGGGGCCAAGGTGTTTAAAAGTCCTTGGGGTGAAAGTTGATGAACTTGTTTTTAAAGAAATGAAATGTATCACTTGTGGCCAATATGACATGTAATGATATGAAGCATGAGATGCTTGTTTAAAGATTGCTTTTGAGCATGTGTAAATGATGATTTGAAGCATGATTTATAAAGTGTTTATAAATGCATTATTGAATGGTTTTATTGAGCATTTCTCACTAAGCTTTTGCTTACGCTCTCTTTGTTTTCTCAAATCAATAATGCAGAACATTAAAGTACTTTGAGGGCAGCAAGGAAGGCAAGCATTCAAGTGGAAGTAAAGCTCAAAGTATGGAAAGTTTTCTTAAATACATTTAGCTTTTGGTAATTTGGCAATGGGGGACCTATGTGTATGTTTTTGGGAGATGTTTTGAACTCCCCAAGTATGTTTTAGGTTGTTGAGAATGCTGGTTTTTGTAATTGGCCTTTATATGCTTGAATTGGAAGTTTATGCTTGAATGGTTGCTTGTGTAGGAAGCATGCCTATAGATTTGGGGCTTTTCATATATGTTGATGTTTTGATGAATTGTTGATGCATGTATGTCTCATATATGTTGAATAGCATGCTGGTAAAGTTTGGTGGCATTTGGAGCATGATTGGATGTTTAATTGCATGTTTAAGTATGCATTTTGGGGTAATCTGTGCAGGGTGTTTCGGAACAGTGCCTGCCGTTTCGGAACGGGTGCCTTGAAGCAGCCCAGGCGTCCGAAACGGGTGACACCGTTCCGAAACGGATAGGCTACTGTCTGCCCTCGTTTCGGTACGCGTTGCGGAACGGCCCCGCGTTTCGAAACGGGCTGTCTTCCGTTTCGGAACGGGTGACCGTTAGGAGCTGACATTGGCAGTTAGATGTTTTGAAATGTTTGCATTTTGGTCCTGAATCTTGTTTGTGAAATTGTATGAGTTTGGGAAGCCCTTTTGAGCTGAAATTTTACAGAGAAGCATGAAACCTGATTAATTTCAAGTTGGTAACTTTAATTTGGGTTAAGTCCTTATATATATCAGAAATTACAATTTGGTCCCTAAAGTTGTAATTTGTTCAATTGAGTCCCTGTTTGATCTCTGATGTTTATGATCTTTGAGTATGCTGTTGTATGATCATATCTAAGGATTAATATGCATCTAGACAAGTTTAAAAAGAAAAAAAAAGGGTCGTTAATCAAGGTTGACTTTCGGGTTGACTTTGGTTTTCCCCGTGTGACTTTCTTAATTCGGGTCAACCGTCTAGGCCAGGTTAAGGGGGTTACATTTGGTGGTATCAGAGCTGAGTTCTCGAGTAATTGGGAATGAATGTGTGCATGATTGAAGTATGTGTGCCTTGTATGCTTGTTGATCGAAAGCATGTTTAGTGGCTTGTGATTTGGATGCAATTGAGATGTATGCTGTGATGTAGCATGTTGTGGGTACCCATTGCCAAATAAAAGCTAATGAAATGGTGTTGATTTTGAATGAAATTGAGCTTGAATACTTGGATTGCTTACCTTGCTGGGCCTGACTTCGTTTTATTTGTATTGTGATTGCATGGTAAAAGTATGGCACCACGTAGAGAGTTACGAGGTAATGTGCGAGCTACGGCTCCTAATGAGAACGAGAATGAGGAAAACACGGGTAGTGCGGTGTTACCTCCTCCTCCACCTGGTGGTGGTGCTGAGGGTGAAAGAGCTGAAGCTGCAGCTGGTGCTGGAGCTGCTGGACCAGAGGTTGGTCAGGGGCAAGCTATGCCTGATATGTCTATGTTGGTACAAGCTATTGCGGGTGCTTTCCGAGCAGCAGTAGCTGGAGCTCAAGGAGTTGGGCATCAGGGAGATGCTGGTGTTAGACTACCTTTGGAGCGCTTACGCAGTCTTGGTGGGACTGAGTTCAGGGGTATGTCTGCTGAGAGTTCTGAAGCTTGGCTAGAGAGTACCAAGCGAATCTTGGGTCAGATGAGTTGCACTGATGTGCAGAAGCTGGGGTGTGTTGTATCCTTGCTGCAGGATGATGCGTATACGTGGTGGACGACCACTATAGCTGGGATGGTTGAAGCTGATGTGACTTGGACATTCTTTCAGAATGTGTTCAAGCGGAGATATCTTGGTGTTAGATATCTTGATGAGAAGAAGCGTGAATTCATGTCTCTTACCCAAGGGAGCATGAGTGTGGCTGAGTATGAAGTGCAGTTTGTGCGACTCAGTCAGTATGCACCTGAGCTAATACCTGATGAGCGGGCAAGGTGCGAGAGGTTCCGTTATGGCTTAGTGACGGATGTGAAAATGTATGTGTTGGCCACCGAGTATGATGATTTTGATGTGTTGGTGGGCCGAGCCAAGGACATTGAGATGAACTTGGGTTTATCTGCGAAAGGTGCTGGAGCAAGTTCTGGTAAGAGAGCCGCTGAGTATAGTTCCGGAGGTGGACGGAACAAAAGGGGACGTGATCAGAAGTATCAGTCTTCAGCTAAGAGAGGTGGTGGTGCACCTGCTAGAGGAGGCAATGCTAGAGCTGATCCAAGTGCTTGTTGGATCTGTGGTTCACGTGGTCACATGAAGCGTGACTGTCCTCGTGCTGTGAGAGAGGTGCAAGCTCCTGTTGCGGCAGCTGGTAATGGGTGTTGGAATTGTGGATCCGCAGACCATTTGAGGCGAGATTGTCCTAGGTTGGCTGGTGATCAGGTGCGTGCTCCTGTTGTTGCTGCACCGCAGAGAGGACGTGGGCGCGGCCGTGGTAATTTCCAGAGGAGAGAGGAAGGTGGTCGTGGAGTGGCCAATGTTGTGGCTATTCAGCCTGAAGGTGGAGGCCAAGCGAGGGTGTATGCTCAGCGTGAGGGAAGGAATGATGCGGATGTGATTGCAGGTACCTTTACTTTGCAGTCCTTGTCATTGCTTTCTTTGATAGATTCTGGATCTACGCATTCATACATTTTGCGTGAGCATGCTGAATTGCTTGGTTTGCCTGTTGAGTCTTTGGATGTTGGTGTTCGTGTCACTAGTTCTTTTGGTGAGACTGTTGTGACTCGAAAGCTTTATAGAAGGTGTCCCTTGGTTGTTCAAGAACATGTTTTTCATGTTGATCTTATGGAGTTGCCCTTTTATGGTTTTGATGTAATCCTTGGTATGGATTGGCTTGCTGAGCATCGTGCTGTTGTGGATTGTGAAAACAAGCGAGTTTCGCTTAAGCTTGCGGATGATTATGAAGTTGTTGTGGTTGGTGAGAATGTGAAGTTTCTTGCCAATGTAGTGTCTACCTTGGAGGCGAGCAGGATGCTGAGGCAAGGTTGCGAAGCCTATCTAGCTTTTATGATGAATCCTAGCTCTAAAGAGTTGAGGGTGCAAGATATCAGAGTTGTGAAGGAGTTTCCTGATGTTTTTCCTGAGGAGTTGCCTGGTTTACCTCCTAACCGCGAGGTGGAGTTTGGAATTGAGCTGTATGAGAATACAACTCCTGTGTCCATTACTCCCTATAGAATGGCACCTAAGGAGCTGAAGACGCAGTTGCAAGAGTTGCTTGATCGTGGTTTCATCTAGCCGAGTGTGTCACCTTGGGGAGCACCGGTCTTGTTTGTGAAAAAGAAGGATGGCACTATGAGAATGTGCATTGATTACCGTCAGCTGAACAAGTTGACTATCAAGAATCGGTATCCTTTGCCGAGGATTGATGATCTCTTTGATCAATTTCGGGGAGCTGTTGTGTTCTCTAAGATTGACTTGAGGTCAGGGTATTATCAGTTGAAGGTGAAGGATGTGGATGTGCCTAAGATAGCTTTCAGAACAAGGTATGGGCATTATGAGATCCTTGTGATGCCGTTTGGTTTGACAAATGCTCCTGCTGCTTTCATGGACATGATGAATCGTGTGTTTCATGAATACCTGGACAAGTTTGTTGTGGTGTTCATCGATGATATCCTCATGTACTCGCGTACTGAGGAGGAGCATGAAGAGCATTTGAGGATTGTTTTGCAGGCTTTGTTGGAGAATCAGCTCTATGCTAAGCTGAGCAAGTGTGAGTTCTGGCTTAAGGAGGTGGTGTTTCTTGGGCATGTGGTCTCAGCTGAGGGGATTCGTGTTGATCCTCAGAAGATTGAGGCGGTGATGAACTGGAAGGTTCCTAAGTCTGTTCATGAGGTCCGTAGTTTCCTTGGTTTGGCGGGATACTACCGTAGGTTTGTGGATAGTTTTTCCAAGATTGTTGCTCCTTTGACGAAGCTGTTGCAAAAGGATGTTAAGTATGAGTGGACGGAAGCGAGACAGCAGGCTTTTGGGAAGCTTAAGGCGGCTTTGACGCAAGCTCCTATCTTGATTCAGCCTGAATCAGGGAAAGAGTTTGTGGTTTACAGTGATGCATCCTATGTTGGTTTGGGGTGTGTGCTGATGCAGGAGGGTCAATTTTACGATCATTCATTTTTGTAAAAACTTCACATCATTCATTACGATCTTTTCAACACGATTATATTGTAAAAACTCATTTTTGTACTTTTTACTCCGTTTAAAGTCCAACGGGTCAATTTTACGGCCCATTTAGACCCTATCGTCCGAAACCTCTAGAAAAAAAGACCGCAAATCAAGTTTTAATCAAAACTTAGGAGTTCATATCATTGATTATAAGCTTTTCAAGACAATTGTATTGCAAAACTTTGATTTTTGTTCTTTTTACTTAGTTAAAAGTCCACCGGGTCCATTTTAAGGCCCATTTAGCCCCGCTTTCCCGAAACCTTACAATGAGGACCAAAAAACAAGTTTTGATCAAATTTTAGGAGTTCATATCTTTGAATACGAGCTTTTCAACACTGTTGTGTTCCAAAAACTAAATTTTTGTTCTTTTAACCCAATTAAAAGTCCAATGGATCCATTTTAACGCCTATTTAGACCCGTTCGCCCGAAACCTCTTCAAAATGACCGAAAACAAGTTTTAATCAAACTTTTAAGAGTTCATATAATTGAATACATGATTTTCAACTAGATTATATTGCAAAAACTCGATTTCTGTATTTTTTACTCAGTTAAAATTCCAACGAGTCCATTTTAATGCCCACTTAGACCTGGTCGTGCGAAACCTCTACAAAAAGGACCGAAAAACATGTTTTAATCAAATTTTAGGACTTCATTACATTGATTACGATCTTTTCAACAGAATTATATTGCAAAAACTCAAATTATGTACTTTTTACTTAGTTAAAAGTCCAACGGGTCCATTTTACGACCCATTTGTACTCGCTCGCTCGAATCCTCTACAAAAAGGACTGCAAATAAAGTTTTAATCTAAACTTAGGAGTTCCTATCATTGATTACGAGCTTTTCAACGCTATTGTATTGCAAAAATTCGATTTCTGTTCTTTTATCCCAGTTAAAAGTTCAACGAGTCTATTTTATGGCCCATTTAGACCCGCTCGCCCGAAACATCGTCAAAAATGACCTAAAAATCAGTTTTCATCAAATTTTAGGAGTTCATATAATTGATTACGAGCTTTTCAACACGATAATATTGCAAAAGCTCAATTTATGTACTTTTTACTCAAATAAAAGTCCAACGGGACCATTTTACGGCCCATTTAGACCCGCTCGCCCGAAATCTCTACAAATAGGACCGCAAAAAAAAGTTTTAATTAAATTGTAGGAGTTCATATCTTTGATTATGAGCTTTTCAACACGATTATAATGCAAAAACTCAATTTTAATACTTTTTACTCGGATAAAAGTCCAACGGGTCCATTTTACGGCCTATTTAGAGCTGCTTGTCCCAAACCTCTACAAAAAGGATCGCAAAACAAGTTTTAATCAAAACTTATGAGTTCATATCATTGATTACGATCTTTTCAACACTACTGAATTGCAAAAATTCAATTTCCATCCTTTTCCTCCGTTAAAAGTCCAACGGGTCCATTTTACGTCCCATTTAGACCCGCTCGCCCGAAACCTCTTCAAAAAGGACCGAAAAACAAGTTTTAATCAAAATTTCGGAGTTCATATAATTGATTACGAGCTTTTCAACAAGATTATATTGCAAAAACTCAATTTCTCTATTTTTACTTAATTAAAAGTCCAACGGGTCTATTTTACGGCCCATTTAGCCCCGCTCGCCCGAAACCTCTACAAAAAGGACCGAAAAAAAGTTTTAATCAAATTTTATTAGTTCATATAATTGATTACGAGCTTTTCAACACGATTATATTGCACAAGCTCAATTTATGTACTTTTTACTAAGTTAAAAGTCCAACAGGTCCATTTTACGGCCTATTTAGACCCGCTTGTCCCAAACCTCTACAAAAAGGACCGAAGACATGTTTTAATCAAATTTTAGGAGTTCAAATATATGATTACGACCTTTTCAAAAATATTATATTGCAAAAACTCAATTTCTTTCTTTTTTACCCAGTTAAAAGTCCGACGAGTCAATTCTACGGCTCATTTACACCCGCTCTCCCAAAACCTCTACAAAAAGGACCGGAAAACAAGTTTAATCAAATTTTAGGACTTCATATCATTGATTAAGATGTTTTCAACACGCTTGTATCGCAAAAACTCAATTTATGTACTTTTTACTCAGTTAAAAGTCCAACGGGTCCATTTTATGGCCCATTTAGACCCGCTCGTCCGAAACCTCTACAAAAAGGACCGCAAAAAAAGTTTTAATCAAAACTTAAGAGTTCATATCATTGATTACGAGCTTTTCAAAAAGATTTTATTGCAAAAACTCAATTTCTATATTTTTTACTGAGTTACAATTCCAACGGGTCCATTTTAAGGCCCATTTAGACCCGCTCGCCCGAAACCTTTACAAAAAGGACCGAAAACATGTTTTATTCAAATTTTAGGAGTTCATATAATTGATTACGAGCTTTTCACCAAGATTATATTCCAAAAACTCAATTTATGTACTTTTTACTCAGTTAAAAGCCCAACGGGTCCATTTTACGGCCCATTTAGACCCCTCGTCTGAAACCTCTGCAAAAAGGATCGCAAAACAAGATTTAATCAAAACTTAGGAGTTCATATCATTGATTATGATCTTTTCAACATGATTATATTGCAAAAACACAGTATATGTACTTTTTACTTAGTTAAAAGTCCAACGGGTCCATTTTACGGCCCATTTAGACCCGCTCGTCCGAAACCTCTACAAAAAGGACCGCAAAACAAGATTTAATCAAAACTTAGGAGTTCATATCATTGATTACGAGCTTTTAAACAAGATTATATTGCAAAAACTCAATTACTATATTTTTAATGAGTTAAAAGTCCAACGGGTCCTTTTTAAGGCCCATTTAGACCCGCTCGCCCGAAACCTCTACACAAAGGACCGAAAAACATGTTTTGATCAAATTTTAGGACTTCATAAAATTGATTACGAGCTATTCAACAAGATTATATTGAAAAAACTCAATTTCTGTATTTTTTTACTCAGTTAAAAGAACAACGGGTCCATTTTAAGGCCCATTTAGACCCGCTCGCCCGAAACCTCTTCAAAAATGACCGAAAAAAAAGTTTAATCAAATTTTAGGAGTTCATATAATTGATTACGAGCTTTTCAAAAATATTATATTGCAAAAACTCAATTTCTTTCTTTTTTACTCAGTTAAAATCCAACGAGTGCATTTTACGGCCCATTTAGACCCGCTCTCCCGAAACCTCTACAAAAAGGACCAGAAAACAAGTTTAATAAAATTTTAGAACTTCATATCATTGATTACAATCTTTTGAACACGATTATATTGCAAACACTCAATTTATGTACTTTTTACTCAATTAAAAGTTCAACAGGACCATTTTACGGCCCATTTAGACCCGCTCGCCCAAAACCTATACAAAATGGACCGAAAAACAAGTTTTAGTCAAATTTTAGGAGTTCATATCATTGGTTATGAGCTTTTCAAAACAATTATATTGCGAAAACTTAATTTATGAACTTTTTACTCAGTTAAAAGTCCAACGGGTCCATTTTTCGGCCCATTTAGACCCGATCGTCAGAAACCTCTACAAAAAGGACCGCAAAACAAGTTTTAATCAAAACTTAAGAGTTCATATCATTGATTACGAGCTTTTCAACAAGATTATATTGCAAAAACACAATTTCTGTATTTTTTACTTAGTTAAAAGTCCAACGGGTCCATTTTAAAGCCCATTTAGAGCCGCTCGCCCAAAACCTCTACAAAAAGGACCGAAAACATGTTTTAATCAAATTTTAGGAGTTCATGTAATTAATTACGAGCTTTTCAACAAGATTTTATTCCAAAAACTCAATTTCTATATTTTTTACTCAGTTAAAAGTCCAACGTGTCTATTTTACGGCCCATTTAGACCCGCTCACCCGAAACCTCTACAAAAGGACCGAAAAACAAGATTTAACCAAACTTAGGAGTTCATATCATTGATTACGAGCTTTTCAACACTATTATATTGCAAAAACTCAATTTCTGTTCTTTTAACCCAGTTAAAAGTCCAACAGGTCTATTTTAAGGCCCATTTAGACCCGCTCGCCTAAAACCTCGTCAAAAATGACCGAAAAACAAGTTTTAATAAAATTTTAAGAGTTCATATAATTGATTACGAGCTTTTCAAAAATATTATATTGCAAAAACTTAATTTTGTAATTTTACTCAGTTAAAAGTCCAACGGGTCCATTTTACGGCCCATTTAGATCCGCTCGCCCGAAACCTCTACAAAAAGTATCGAAAAACATGTTTAATCAAATTTTAGGACTTCATATCATTGATTACGATCTTTTCACACAATTATATTGCAAAAACTCAATTTATGTACTTTTTATTCAGTTAAAAGTCCAACGGGACCATTTTACGGCCCATTTAGACCCGTTCGCCCTAAACCTCTACAAAAAGGACCGAAAAACAAGTTTTAATCAAAACATGGGAGTTCATTTAATTGATTACGAGCTTTTCAACAAGATTATATTGCAAAAACTCAATTTCTGTATTTTTTACTCACTTAAAAGTCCAACGGGTACATTTTAATGCCCATTTAGACCAGCTCGCCCGAAACCACTTCAAATTGACCGAAAAACAAGTTTTTATCAAATTTTAGGAGTTCATATAATTGATTACGAGCTTTTCAACAAGATTATGTTGCAAAAACTCAATTTCCGTATTTTTGACTCAGTTAAAAGTCCAACGGGTACATTTTAATGCCCAATTAGACCCGCTCTCCCCAAACCTCTACAAAAAGGACCGAAAAACATGTTTTAATCAAATTTTAGGACTTCATGTCATTGATTACGATCTTTCCAACAGAATTATATTGCAAAAACTCAAATTATGTACTTTTTACTAAGTTTTATCTCCAACGGGTCCATTTTACGGCACATTTAGACCTGCTCGTCCGAAACCTCTACAAAAAGGACCAAAAAACAAGTTTTGATCCAATTTTACGAGTTCATATAATTGATTACGAGCTTTTCAACAAGATTATATTGCAAAAACTCAAATTCGGTATTTTTTACTTAGTTAAAAGTCCAACGGGTCCATTTTACGGCCCATTTAGACCCGCTCGCCCGAAACCTCTACAAAAAGGACCGAAAAACAAGTTTTAATCAAATTTTAGGACTTCATATCATTGATTACGATCTTTTCAACACGATTATATTGCAAAAACTCATTTTTTGTACTTTTTACTCAGTTTAAAGTCCAACGGGTCAATTTTACGGCCCCTTTAGACCCTATCGTCCGAAACCTATTGAAAAAATACCGCAAATCAAGTTTTAATCAAAACTTAGGAGTTCATATCATTGATTATGAGCTTTTCAAGACTATTGTATTGCAAAACTTTGATTTTTGCTCTTTTTACTCAGTTAAAAGTCAACCGAGTCCATTTTAAGGCCCATTTAACCCCGCTCGCCCGAAACCTCTACAAAGAGGACCGAAAAACAAGTTTTTATCAAATTCTAGGAGTTCATATCATGGAATACGAGCTTTTCAACACTATTGTGTTGCAAAAACTAAATTTTTGTTCTTTTAACCCAGTTAAAAGTCCAACGGGTCCATTTTAACGCCTATTTAGATCCGCTCGCCCGAAACCTCTTCAAAATGACCGAAAACAAGTTTTAATCAAATCATAGGAGTTCATATAATTGATTACAAGCTTTTCAACAATATTATATTCCAAAACTCAATTTCTGTATTTTTTTTCTAAGTTAAAAGTCCAACATGACCATTTTACAGATCATTTAGACCCGCTCGCTCAAAACATCTACAAAAAGGACCGAAAAACAAGTTTAATCGAATTTTAGGACTTCAAATCATTGATTTCGATCTTTTCAACACGGTTATATTGCAAAAACTCAATTTATGTAGTTTTTACCCAGTTAAAAGTCCAACGGGTGCATTTTACGGCCCATTTAGACCCGCTCGTCCGAAACCTCTACAAAAAGGACCACAAAACAAGTTTTAATCAAAACTTAAGAGTTTATATCATTGATTACGAGCTTTTCAACTAGATTATATTGAAAAAACTCAATTTCTGTATTTTTGACTAGTTAAAAGTCCAACGGGTCCATTTTAAGGCCCATTTAGACCCGCTCACCAGAAAACTCTACAAATAGGACCGAAAACATGTTTTAATCAAACTTTAGCAGTTCATATCTTTGATTACGAGCTTTTCAACACGATTATATTGCAAAAACACAATTTTTATACTTTTTACTCAGCTAAAAGTCTAACGGGTCCATTTTACGGCCTATTTAGACTTGCATGTCCCAAACCACTACAAAAAGGACCGCAAAACAAGTTTTAATCAAAACTTATGAGTTCATATCATTGATTACGATCTTTTTTCCACACTATTGTATTGCAAAATTTCAATTTATGTTCTTTTTACCCAGTTAAAAGTCCAACGGGTCCATTTTAAGGCCCATTTAGACCCGCTCGCTCGAAACCTCTACAAAAACGACCAAAAACATGTTTTAATCAAAATTTAGGAGTTCATATACTTGATTAGGAGCTTTTCAACAAGATTATATTGCAAATACTCAATTTCTGTATTTTTTACCTAGTTAAAAGTCCAACGTGTTCATTTTACGGCCCATTTAGACCCGCTCGCCCGAAACCTCTACAAAAAGGACCGACAAACAAATTTAATCAAAACTTAGGAGTTCATCTCATTGATTACGAGCTTTTCAACACTATTGTATTGCAAAAACTCGATTTCTATTCTTTTAACCTAGTTAAAAGTCCAATGGGTCCATTTTAAGGCCCATTTAGACAAGCTCGCCCGAAACCTCTTAAAAAATGACCGAAAAATAGGTTTTAATCAAATTTTAAGAGTTCATATAATTGATCACGAGGTTTTCAAAAAGATTATAATGTAAAAACTCAATTTTTGTATTTTTTACTCAGTTAAAAGTCCAACGGGTCCATTTAGACCCGCTCGCCCGAAACCTCTACAAAAGGACCGAAAACATGTTTAATCGAATTTTAGGACTTCATATCATTGATTATGATATTTTCAATACGATTATATTGCAAAAACTTAATTTACGTACTTTTTACTTAGTTAAAAGTCCAACGGGTCCATTGTACGGCCCATTTAGACCCGCTCATCCGAAACCTCTACAAAAAGAACCACAAAACAAGATTTAATCAAAATTTAGGGGTTCATATCATTGATTACGAGCGTTTCAGCTAGATTATATTGCAAAAACTCAATTTCTGTATTTTTTACTGAGTTAAAAGTCCAACAGGTCCATTTTACGGCCCATTTAGACCCGCTCATCCGAAACCTCTACAAAAAGAACCGCAAAACAAGATTTAATCAAAATTTAGGGGTTCATATCATTAATTACGAGCTTTACAACTAGATTATATTGCAAAAACTCAATTTCTGTATTTTTTACTGAGTTAAAAGTCCAACGGGTGCATTTTTAAGGCCTATTTATGTATTTTAACGTTCATTTAGACCCACTCGCCCGAAACTTCTTTAAAAATGACCGAAAAACAAGTTTTAATCAAATTTGAGGAGTTCATATAATTTATTACGAGCTTTTCAACAAGATTATATTGCAAAAATTAAATTTCTGCATTTTTTACTCAGTTAAAAGTCCAACGGGTCCATTTTAAAGCCCATTTAGAGCCGCTCGCCCAAAACCTCTACAAAAAGGACCGAAAACATGTTTTAATCAAATTTTAGGAGTTCATGTAATTAATTACGAGCTTTTCAACAAGATTTTATTCCAAAAACTCAATTTCTATATTTTTTACTCAGTTAAAAGTCCAACGTGTCCATTTTACGGCCCATTTAGACCCGCTCACTCGAAACCTCTACAAACGGACCGAAAAACAAGATTTAACCAAACTTAGGAGTTCATATCATTGATTACGAGCTTTTCAACACTATTATATTGCAAAAACTCAATTTCTGTTCTTTTAACCCAGTTAAAAGTCCAACAGGTCTATTTTAAGGCCCATTTAGACCCGCTCGCCTGAAACCTCGTCAAAAATGACCGAAAAACAAGTTTTAATAAAATTTTAAGAGTTCATATAATTGATTACGAGCTTTTCAAAAATATTATATTGCAAAAACTTAATTTTTGTATTTTTACTCAGTTAAAAGTCTAACGGGTCCATTTTACGGCCCATTTAGATCCTCTCGCCTGAAACCTCTTCAAAAAGTATCGAAAAACATGTTTAATCAAATTTTAGGACTTCATATCATTGATTACGATCTTTTCACACGATTATATTGCAAAAACTCAATTTATGTACTTTTTATTCTGTTAAAAGTCCAACGGGTCCATTTTACGGCCCATTTAGACCCGCTCGCCCGAAACCTCTACAAAAAGGACCGAAAAACAAGTTTTAATCAAAACATGGGAGTTCATTTAATTGATTACGAGCTTTTCAACAAGATTATATTGCAAAAACTCAATTTCTGTATTTTTTACTCACTTAAAAGTCCAACGGGTACATTTTAATGCCCATTTAGACCAGCTCGCCCGAAACCTCTTCAAAATGACCGAAAAACAAGTTTTTATCAAATTTTAGGAGTTCATATAATTGATTACGAGCTTTTCAACAAGATTATATTGCAAAAACTCAATTTCCGTATTTTTGACTCAGTTAAAAGTCCAACGGGTACATTTTAATGCCCAATTAGACCCGCTCGCGCCAAACCTCTACAAAAAGGACCGAAAAACATGTTTTAATCAAATTTTAGGACTTCATGTCATTGATTACGATCTTTCCAACAGAATTATATTGCAAAAACTCAAATTATGTACTTTTTACTAAGTTTTATCTCCAACGGGTCCATTTTACGGCACATTTAGACCCGCTCGTCCGAAATCTCTACAAAAAGGACCAAAAAACAAGTTTTGATCCAATTTTACGAGTTCATATAATTGATTACGAGCTTTTCAACAAGATAATATTGCAAAAACTCAAATTCGGTAATTTTTACTTAGTTAAAAGTCCAACTGGTCCATTTTACGGCCCATTTAGACCCGCTCACCCGAAACCTCTACAAAAAGGACCGAAAAACAAGTTTTAATCAAATTTTAGGACTTCATATCATTGATTACGATCTTTTCAACACGATTATATTGCAAAAACTCATTTTTGTACTTTTTACTCAGTTTAAAGTCCAACGGGTCAATTTTACGGCCCATTTAGACCCTATCGTCCGAAACCTATTGAAAAAATACCGTAAATCAAGTTTTAATCAAAACTTAGGAGTTCATATCATTGATTATGAGCTTTTCAAGACTATTGTATTGCAAAACTTTGATTTTTGCTCTTTTTACTCAGTTAAAAGTCAACCGAGTCCATTTTAAGGCCCATTTAGCCCCGCTCGCCCGAAACCTCTACAAAGAGGACCGAAAAACAAGTTTTGATCAAATTCTAGGAGTTCATATCATTGAATACGAGCTTTTCAACACTATTGTGTTGCAAAAACTAAATTTTTGTTCTTTTAACCCAGTTAAAAGTCCAACGAGTCCATTTTAACGCCTATTTAGATCCGCTCGCCCGAAACCTCTTCAAAATGACCGAAAACAAGTTTTAATCAAATCTTAGGAGTTCATATAATTGATTACAAGCTTTTCAACAAGATTATATTCCAAAACTCAATTTCTGTATTTTTTTTCTAAGTTAAAAGTCCAACAGGACCATTTTACAGACCATTTAGACCCGCTCGCTCAAAACATCTACAAAAAGGACCGAAAAACAAGTTTAATCGAATTTTAGGACTTCAAATCATTGATTACGATCTTTCCAACATGACTATATTGCAAAAACTCAATTTATGTAGTTTTTACCCAGTTAAAAGTCCAACGGGTGCATTTTACAGCCCATTTAGACCCGCTCGTCCGAAACCTCTACAAAAAGGACCACAAAACAAGTATTAATCAAAACTTAAGAGTTTATATCATTGATTACGAGCTTTTCAACTAGATTATATTGAAAAAACTCAATTTCTGTATTTTTGACTAGTTAAAAGTCCAACGGGTCCATTTTAAGGCCCATTTAGACCCGCTCACCAGAAAACTCTACAAATAGGACCGAAAACATGTTTTAATCAAACTTTAGCAATTCATATCTTTGATTACGAGCTTTTCAACACGATTATATTGCAAAAACACAATTTTTATACTTTTTACTCAGCTAAAAGTCCAACGGGTCCATTTTACGGCCTATTTAGACTCGCATGTCCCAAACCACTACAAAAAGGACCGCAAAACAAGTTTTAATCAAAACTTATGAGTTCATATCATTGATTACGATCTTTTTTCCACACTATTGTATTGCAAAATTTCAATTTATGTTCTTTTTACCCAGTTAAAAGTCCAACGGGTCCATTTTAAGGCCCATTTAGACCCGCTCGCCCGAAACCTCTACAAAAACGACCAAAAACACGTTTTAATCAAAATTTAGGAGTTCATATACTTGATTACGAGCTTTTCAACAAGATTATATTGCAAATACTCAATTTCTGTATTTTTTACTCAGTTAAAAGTCCAACGTGTTCATTTTACGGCCCATTTAGACCCGCTCGCCCGAAACCTCTACAAAAAGGACCGACAAACAAATTTAATCAAAACTTAGGAGTTCATCTCATTGATTACGAGCTTTTCAACACTATTGTATTGCAAAAACTTGATTTCTATTCTTTTAACATAGTTAAAAGTCCAATGGGTCCATTTTAAGGCCCATTTAGACCAGCTCGCCCGAAACCTCTTAAAAAATGACTGAAAAACAGGCTTTAATCAAATTTTAAGAGTTCATATAATTGATCACGAGCTTTTCAAAAAGATTATAATGTAAAAACTCAATTTTTGTATTTTTTACTCAGTTAAAAGTCCAACGGGTCCATTTAGACCTGCTCGCCCGAAACCTCTACAAAAGGACCGAAAATATGTTTAATCGAATTTTAGGACTTCATATCATTGATTATGATCTTTTCAATACGATTATATTGCAAAAACTCAATTTATGTACTTTTTACTTAGTTAAAAGTCCAACGGGTCCATTGTACGGCCCATTTAGACCCGCTCATCCGAAACCTCTACAAAAAGAACCACAAAACAAGATTTAATCAAAATTTAGGAGTTCATTTCATTGATTACGAGCGTTTCAGCTAGATTATATTGCAAAAACTCAATTTCTGTATTTTTTACTGAGTTAAAAGTCCAACGGGTCCATTTTACGGCCCATTTAGACCCGCTCATCCGAAACCTCTACAAAAAGAACCGCAAAACAAGATTTAATCAAAATTTAGGGGTTCATATCATTGATTACGAGCTTTTCAACTAGATTATATTGCAAAAACTCAATTTCTGTATTTTTTACTGAGTTAAAAGTCCAACGGGTGCATTTTTAAGGCCTATTTATGTATTTTAACGTTCATTTAGACCCACTCGCCCGAAACTTCTTTAAAAATAACCGAAAAACAAGTTTTAATCAAATTTGAGGAGTTCATATAATTGATTACGAGCTTTTCAACAAGATTATATTGCAAAAATTAAATTTCTGTATTTTTTACTCAGTTAAAAGTCCAACGGGTACATTTTAATGCCCAATTAGACCCGCTCGCCCGAAACCTCTACAAAAGGACTAAAAAACATGTTTTAAACAAATTTTAGGAGTTCATATCATTGATTACCATCTTTCCAACATAATAATATTGCAAGAACTCAAATTATGTACTTTTTACTAAGTTTTAATTCCAACGGGTCCATTTTACGGCCCATTTAGACCCGCTCGTCCGAAACCACTACAAAAAGGACCGTAAATCAAGTTATAATCAAAACTTATGAGTTCATATCATTGATTTCGAGCTTTTCAACACTATTGAATTGCAAAATTTCAATTTTTGTTCTTTTAACCCAGTTAAAAGTCCAACGGGTCCATTTGAAGGCCCATTTAGACCAGCTCACCCGGAACCTCTTAAAAATGACCGAAAAATAAGTTTTAATCAAATTTTAGGAGTTCAAATAATTGATTACGAGCTTTTTAACAAGATTATACTGCAAAAACTCAATTTTTGTATTTTTTACTCAGTTAAAAGTCCAATAGGTCCATTTTACGGTCCATTTAGACCCGCTCGCCCGAAACCTCCACAAAAAGGACAGAAAAACAAGTTTTAATCAAATATTAGGACTTCATATCATTGATTACGATCTTTTCAACACGATTATATTGCAAAAACTCATTTTTGTACTTTTTACACAGTTTAAAGTCCAACGGGTCTATTTTACGGCCCATTAAAACCCTCTCGTTCGAAACCTTTACAAAAAGACCGCAAATCAAGTTTTAATCAAAACTTAGGAGTTCATATCATTGATTATGAGCTTTTCAACAATATTGTATTGCAAAAATTCAATTTTTGTTCTTTTTACTCAGTTAAAAGTTCAACGAGTCTATTTTATGGCCCATTTAGACCCGCTCGCCCGAAACATCTTCAAAAATGACCTAAAAATCAGTTTTCATCAAATTTTAGGAGTTCATATAATTGATTACGAGCTTTTCAACATGATAATATTGCAAAAACTCAACTTATGTACTTTTTACTCAAATTTTTGGACTTCATATCATTGATTACGATCTTTTCAACACGCTTGTATCGCAAAAACACAATTTATGTACTTTTTACTCAGTTAAAAGTCCAACAGGTCCATTTTATGGCCCATTTAGACCCGCTCGTCCAAAACCTCTACAAAAAGGACCGCAAAACAAGTTTTAATTAAAACTTAAGAGTTCATATCATTGATTACGAGCTTTTTAAAAAGATTTTATTGCAAAAACTCAATTTCTGTATTTTTTACTGAGTTAAAAGTCCAACAGGTCCATTTTAAGGCCCATTTAGACTCACTCGCCCGAAACCTCTACAAAAAGGACCGAAAACATGTTTTATTCAAATTTTAGGAGTTCATATAATTGATTACGAGCTTTTCACCAAGATTAAATTCCAAAAACTCAATTTCTGTATTTTTTACTCAGTTAAAAGTCCAACTGGTCCATTTTACGGACCATTTAGACCCGCTCGCCCGAAACCTCTACAAAAAGGACCGAAAAACAAGTTTTAATCAAAACTTAGGAGTTGATATCATTGATTACGAGCTTTTCAACACTATTGTATTGCAAAAACTAAATTTCTGTTCTTTTAACCCAGTTGAAAGTCCAACGGGTCCATTTTAACGCTCATTTAGACATGCTCGCCCGAAACCTCTTCAAAATGACCGAAAACAAGTTTTAATCAAAACTTAGGAGTTGATATAATTGATTACGAGCTTTTCAACACTATTGTATTGCAAAAATACGATTTTTGTTCTTTTAACCTAGTTAAAAGTCCAACGAGTCTATTTTAAGGCCCATTTAGACCCGCTCGCCCGAAAACTCTTCAAAAATGACCTAAAAATCAGTTTTGATCAAATTTTAAAACTTCATATCATTGATTACGATCTTTTCAACAAAATTATATTGCAAAAACTCAAATTATGTACTTTTTACTCAGTTAAAAGTCGAACGGGTCCATTTTACGGCCTATTTAGACCTGATTGTCCCAAACCTCTACAAAAATGATCGCAAAACAAGTTTTAACCAAAACTTATAAGTTCATATCATTGATTAAGATCTTTTCAACACTATTGTATTACAGAAATTCAATTTCTGTTCTTTTTACGCAGTTAAAAGTCCAACGGGTCCATTTTACGGCCCATTTAGACCCACTCGCCCGAAATCTCTACAAAAAGGATCGAAAAACAAGTTTTAATCAAATTTTAGGAGTTCATATAATTGATTACGAGCTTTTCAACAAGATTATATTGCAAAAACTCAATTTCTCTATTTTTTACTCAGTTAAAAGTCCAACGGGTCCATTTTACGGCTCATTTAGCCCCGCTCGCCCGAAACCTCTAAAAAAGGACCGAAAAACAAGTTTTAATCAAATTTTAAGTGTTCATATAATTGATTACGAGCTTTTCAACACGATTATATTGCAAAAGCTCAATTCATGTACTTTTTACTCAATTAAAAGTCCAACAGGACTATTTTACGACCCATTTAGACCCGCTCGCCCGAAATATCTACAAAAAGGACCGCAAAAAAGTTTTAATCAAAATTTAGGAGTTCATATCTTTGATTACGAGCTTTTCAACACGATTATATTGCAGAAACTCAATTTATATACTTTTTACTAAGTTAAAAGTCTAACAGGTCCATTTTACGGCATATTTAGACCCGCTTGTCCCAAACCTCTACAAAAAGGACAGAAGACATGTTTTAATCAAATTTTAGGAGTTCTCATATATGATTAAGAGCTTCTGTACAAGATTAAATTGCAAAAACTCAATTGTTGTATTTTTTACTCAGTTAAATGTCCAACGGGTCCATTTTACAGCCCATTTAGAACCGCTCGCCCGAAACCTCTACGAAAAGGACCGAAAAACAAGTTTTAATCAAAACTCAGGAGTTCATATCATTGATTACGAGCTTTTCAACACTATTGTATTGCAAAAACTCGATTTTTGTTCTTTTAACCCTGTTAAAAGTCCAACGGGTCCATTTTAAGGCCCATTTAGACTCGCTCGCCCGAAACCTCTTCAAAAATGACCGAAAACAAGGTTTAATCAAATTTTAGAAGTTTATGTAATGGATTACGAGCTTTTCAAAAATATTGTATTGCAAAAACTCAATTTCTTTCTTTTTTGCTCAATTAAAAGTCCAACGAGTCCATTTTACGGCCCATTTAGACCCGCTCTCCCGAAACCTTTACAAAAAGGACCAGAAAACATGTTTAATCGAATTTTAGGACTTCATATCATTGATTACGATCTTTTCAACACGATTATATTGCAAAAACTCAATTTATGTACTTTTTACTCAGTTAAAAGTTCAACAGGTCCATTTTGCGGCCAATTAGACTCGCTCGTCCGAAACCTCTACAAAAAGGACCGCAAAACAAGTTTTAATAAAAAAACTTAGGAGTTCATATCATTGATTACGAGCTTTTCAATACTATTATGTTGCAAAAACTCAATTTATTTTCTTTTAACCCAGTTAAAAGTCCAACAGGTCCATTTTTAGACTCATTTAGACCCGCTCGCCCGAAACCTCTTTAAAAATGACCGGAAAACAAGTTTTAATCAAAACTTAGGAGTTCATATCATTGATTACGAGCTTTTCATCACTATTGTGTTGCAAAAACTCAATTTCTATTCTTTTAACCCAGTTAAAAGTCCAACGGGTCCATTTTAAGGTCCATATATATGATTAATAGCTTTTCAACAAGATTATATTGCAAAAATTCAATTTATGTATTTTTTACTCAATTAAAAGTCAACGGGTCCATTTTACGGCTCATTTAGACCCGCTCGCCCGAAACCTCTACAAAAAGGACCGAAAACAAGTTTTAATAAAAAATTAAGAGTTCATATCATTGATTACGAGCTTTTCAACATTATTGTATTGCAATAACTAAATTTCTGTTCTTTTAACCCAGGTAAAAGTCCAACGGGTCCATTTTAACGCCCACTTAGACCCACTCGCCCGAAACCTCTTCAAAATGACCGAAAAACAAGTTTTAATCAAAACTTAGTAGTTCATATCATTGATTACGAGCTTTTCAATACTATTGTGTTGCAAAAACTCAGTTTCTGTTATTTTATCCTATTTAAAAGTCCAACAGGTCCATTTTAAGGCCCATTTAGACCCGCTCGCCCGAAACCTCTTCAAAATGACAGAAAAACATGTTTTAAACAAATTCTAGGAGTTCATATGATTGATTACGAGCTTCTCAACTAGATTATATTGCAAAAACTCAATTTCTATATTTTTTACTTAGTTAAAAGTCCAACGAGTCCATTTTAATGCCCATTTAAACCTGCTCGCCCGAAACCTCTACAAAAAGGATCGAAAAACATGTTTTAATCAAATTTTAGGACTTCATATCATTGATTATGATCTTTTCAACAGAATTATATTGCAAAAACTCAATTTATTTACTTTTTACTTAGTTAAAAGTCCAACAGGTCCATTTTACGGTCCATTTAGACCCGCTCGCCCGAAAACTCTACAAAAAGGACCGAAAAACAAGTTTTAATCAAATTTTAGGACTTCATATCATTGATTACGATCTTTTCAACACGATTATATTGCAAAAACTAATTTTTGTACTTTTTACTCAGTTTAAAGTCCAACGGGTCAATTTTACGGTCCCTTTAGACCATATCGTCCGAAACCTCTAGAAAAAAGACCGCAAATCAAGTTTTAATCAAAACTTTGGAGTTCATATCATTGATTATGAGCTTTTCAAGACTATTGTATTGCAAAACTTCGATTTTTGTTCTTTTTACTCAGTTAAAAGTCCACCGGGTCCATTTTAAGGCCCATTTAGCCCCGCTCGCCCGAAATCTCTACAAAGAGGGCCGAGAAACAGGTTTTGATCAAATTTTAGGATTTCATATCTTTGAATACGAGCTTTTCAACACTATTGTGTTGCAAAAACTAAATTTTTGTTCTTTTAACCCAATTAAAACTCCAACGGGTCCATTTAAACGCTTATTTAGTCCCGCTCGCCCGAAACCTCTTCAAAATGACCGAAAACAAGTCTAATCAAATTTTAGGAGTTCATATAATTGATTACAAGCTTTTCAACTAGATTATATTGCAAAAACTCGATTTCTGTATTTTTTACTAAGTTAAAATTCCAACGAGTCCATTTTAATGCCCATTTAGACCCGCTCGCCCGAAACCTCTACAAAAAGGACCGAAAAACATGTTTTAATCAAATTTTAGGACTTCATATCATTGATTACGATCTTTTCAAGAGAATTATATTGCAAAAACTCAAAGTATGTACTTTTTACTCAGTTAAAAGTCCAATGGGTCCATTTTTCGACCCATTTATACTCGCTCGCTCGAAACCTCTACAGAAAACACCACAAATCAAGTTTTAATCAAAACTTAGGAGTTCATATCATTGATTACGAGCTTTTCAACGCTATTGTATTGCAAAAGTTCTATTTTTGTTCTTTTAACCCAGTTAAAAGTTCAACGAGTCTATTTTATGGCCCATTTAGACCCGCTCGCCCGAAACATCTTCAAAAATGACCTAAAAATCAGATTCATCAAATTTTAGGATTTCATATAATTGATTATGAGCTTTTCAACACGATAATATTGCAAAAGCTCAATTTATGTACTTTTTACTCAAATAAAAGTCCAACAGGACCATTTAGACCCGCTCGCCCAAAATCTCTACAAATAGGACCGCAAAAAAAGTTTTAATCAAATTGTAGTAGTTCATATCTTTGATTATGAGCTTTTCAACACGATTATAATGCAAAAACTCAATTTTTATACTTTTTACTCGGTTAAAAGTCCAACGGGTCCATTTTACGGCCTATTTAGATCTGCTTGTCCCAAACCTCTACAAAAAGGATCGCAAAACAAGTTTTAATCAAAACTTATGAGTTCATATCATTGATTACGATCTTTTCAACACTACTGAATTGCAAAAACTCAATTTCTGTATTTTCTACTGTGTTAAAAGTCCAACGGTTCCATTTTACGGCCCATTTAGACCCGCTCGCCCGAAACCTCTACAAAAAGGACCGAAAAACAAGTTTTAATCAAATTTTAGGAGTTCATACAATTGATTACGAGCTTTTCAACAAGATTATATTGCAAAAACTCAATTTCTCTATTTTTTACTTAGTTAAAAGTCCACCGGGTCCATTTTACGGCCCATTTAGCCCCGCTCGCCCGAAACCTCTACAAAAAGGACCGAAAAACAAGTTTTAATCAAATTTTAGGAGTTCATATAATTGATTACGAGCTTTTCAACACGATTATATTGCAAAAGCTCAATTTATGTACTTTTTACTAAATTAAAAGTCCAATAGGTCCATTTTACGACCTATTTAGACCCGCTTATCCCAAACCTCTACAAAAAGGACCGAAGACATGTTTTAATCAAATTTTAGGAGTTCAAATATATGATTACGAGCTTTTCAAAAATATTATATTGCAAAAACTCAATTTTTTTCTTTTTTACTCAGTTAAAAGTCCGACGAGTCCATTCTACGGCTCATTTAGACCCGCTCTCCCGAAACCTCTACAAAAAGGACCGGAAAACAAGTTTAATCAAATTTTAGGACTTCATATAATTGATTACGATCTTTTCAACACGCTTGTATCGCAAAAACTCAATTTATGTACTTTTTACCTAGTTAAAAGTCCAACAGGTCCATTTTATGGCCCATTTAGACCCGCTCGTCCGAAACCTCTACAAAAGGACCGCAAAACAAGTTTTAATTAAAACTTAAGAGTTTATATCATTGATTACGAGCTTTTCAAAAAGATTTTATTGCAAAAACTCAATTTCTCTATTTTTTACTGAGTTAAAAGTCCAACGGGTCCATTTTAAGGCCAATTTAGACCCGCTCGCCCGAAACCTCTACAAAAAGGACCGAAAACATGTTTTATTCAAATTTAAGGAGTTGATATAATTGATTACGAGCTTTTCACCAAGATTATATTCCAAAAACTCAATTTCTGTATTTTTTACTTAGTTAAAAGTCCAACTGGTCCATTTTACGGACCATTTAGACCCGCTCACCCGAAACCTCTACAAAAAGGATCGAAAAACAAGTTTTAATCAAAACTTAGGAGTTGATATCATTGATTACAAGCTTTTCAACACTATTGTATTGCAAAAACTCAATTTCTATTCTTTTAACCCAGTTAAAAGTCCAATGGGTCCATTTTAAGGCCCATTTAGACACGCTCGCCCGAAACCTCTTAAAAAATGACCGAAAAACAAGTTTTAATCAAAACTTAGGAGTTTATATCATTGATTACGAGCTTTTCAACACTATTGTGTCGCAAAAACTCAATTTCTGTTCTTTTAACCCAGTTAAAAGTCCAACGGGTCCATTTTAACGCCCATTTAGACCCGCTCGCCCAAAACCTCTTCAAATATGACCTAAAAATCAGTTTTGATCCAATTTTAGGAGTTCATATAATTGATTACTAGCTTTTTAATTAGATTATATTGCAAAAGATCAATTTATGTACTTTTACTGAAATAAATGTTCAAAGGTCCATTTTACGACCCATTTAAACCCGCTCGTCCGAAACATCTACAAAAAGGACCGATAATAAAATTTAATCATAACATAGGAGTTCATATCATTGATTACGATCTTTTCCACACTATTGTATTGCAAAATTTCAGTTTCTGTTCTTTTTACCCAGTTAAAAGTCCAACGGGTTCATTTTAAGGCCCATTTAGACCCGCTCACCCGAAACCTCTACAAAAAGGACCGAAAACATGTTTTAATCAAATTTTAGGAGTTCATATACTTGATTACGAGCTTTTCAACAAGATTATATTGCAAAAACTCAATTTCTGTATTTTTTACTCAGTTAAAAGTCCAACGTGTTCATTTTACGGCCCATTCAGACCCGCTCGCCCGAAACCTCTACAAAAGGACCGAAAAACAAATTTTAATCAAAACTTAGGAGTTCATATTATTGATTATGAGCTTTTCAACACTATTGTATTGCAAAAAGTCGATTTCTGTTCTTTTAACCAAGTTAAAAAGTCCAACGGGTCAATTTTAAGGCCCATTTAGACCAGCTCGCCCGAAACCTCTTCAAAAATGACCGAAAAATAAGTTTTAATCAAATTTTAAGAGTTAATATAATTGATTACGAGCTTTTCAAAAAGATTATATTGCAAAAACTCAATTTTGGTATTTTTTACTCAGTTAAAAGTCCAACGGGTCCATTTAGACTCGCTCGCCCGAAACCTCTACAAAAAGGACCGAAAAACATGTTTAATCAAATTTTAGGACTTCATATCATTGATTATGATATTTTCAACACGATTATATTGCAAAAACTCAATTTATGTACTTTTTACTCAATTAAAAGTCCAACGGGTCCATTTTACGGCCCATTTAGACCCGCTCGTTCGATACCTCTACAAAAAGGACCGCAAAACAAGATTTAATCAAAACTAAGGAGTTCATATCATTGATTACGAGCTTTTAAGCAAGATTATATTGCAAAAACTCAATTTCTATATTTTTTACTGAGTTAAAAGTCCAACGGGTCCATTTTTAAGGCCCATTTAGACCCGCTCGTCCGAAACCTCTACAAAAAGGACAAAACAATAATTTTTAATCAAATTTTATGAGTTCATATAATTGATTACGAGCTTTTCAAAAATATTATATTGCAAAAACTCAATTTCTTTCTTTTTTACTCAGTTAAAACTCCAACGAGTGCATTTTAAGGCCCATTTAGACTCGCTCTCCCGAAACCTCTACAAAAAGGACCAGAAAACAAGTTTAATAAAATTTTAGAACTTCATATCATTGATTACGATCTTTTCAACACGATTATATTGCAAAAACTCAATTTATGTACTTTTTACTCAATTAAAAGTCTAACAGGACCATTTTACGACCCATTTAGACCCGCTCGCCTGAAACCTATACAAAATGGACCGAAAAACAAGTTTTAGTCAAATTTTAGGAGTTCATATCATTGGTTATGAGCTTTTGAAAACAATTATGTTGCGAAAACTTAATTTATGAACTTTTTACTCAGTTAAAAGTCCAACGGGTCCATTTTACGGCCCATTTAAACCCGCTCGTCCGAAACCTCTACAAAAAGGACCGCAAAACAAGTTTTAATCAAAACTTAAGAGTTCATATCATTGATTACGAGCTTTTCAACAAGATTATATTGCAAAAACTCAATTTCTGTATTTTTTACTTAGTTAAAAGTCCAACGGGTCCATTTTAAGGCTCATTTAGACCCGCTAGCCCGAAACCTCTACAAAAAGGATCGAAAACATGTTTTAATCAAATTTTAGGAGTTCATATAATTAATTACGAGCTTTTCAACAAGATTTTATTCCAAAAACTCAATTTCTGTATTTTTTACTTAGATAAAAGTCCAACGTGTCCATTTTACTGCCCATTTAGACCCGCTCGCCTGAAACCTCCACAAAAGGACCGAAAAACAAGTTTTAATCAAAACTTAGGAGTTCATATCATTGATTACGATCTTTTCAACACTATTATATTGCAAAAACTCAATTTCTATTCTTTTAACCCAGTTAAAAGTCCAACGGGTCTATTTTAATGCCCATTTAGACCCGCTCGCCCGAAACCCCCTAAAAAATGACCGAAAAACAAGTTTTAATCAAATTTTAAGAGTTCATATAATTGATTACGAGCTTTTCAAAAATATTATGTTGCAAAAACTCAATTTTTGTATTTTTACTTAGTTAAAAGTCCAACGGGTCCATTTTACGGCCCATTTAGACCCGCTCGCCCGAAACCTCTACAAAAAGGATCGAACAACATGTTTAATCAAATTTTAGGACTTCATATCATTGATTACGATCTTTTCAACACGATTATATTGCAAAAACTCAATTTATGTACTTTTTACTCAGTTGAAAGTCCAACGGGTCCATTTTACGGCCCGTATAGACCCGCTCGTCCGAAACCTCTACAAAAATTACCGCAAAACAAGTTTTAATCAAAACTTAGGAGTTCATATCATTGATTACGAGCTTTTCAACAAGATTATATTGCAAAAACTCAATTTTTGTATTTTTACTGAGTTAAAAGTCCAACGGGTCCTTTTTAAGGACCATTTAGACCCGCTCGCCCGAAACCTCTACACAAAGGGCTGAAAAACATGTTTTGATCAAATTTCAAGACTTCATAAAATTGATTACGAGCTTTTCAACAAGATTATATTGCAAAAACACAATTTCTGTATTTTTTATTCAGTTAAAAGACCAACGGGTCCATTTTACGGCCCATTTAGACCCGCTCGCCCGAAACCTCTAGAAAAAGAACCGAAAAACAAGTTTTAATCAAAACATAGGAGTTAATATCATTGATTACGAGCTTTTCAACACTATTGTATTGCAAAAACTCAATTTATGTTCTTTTAATCCGGTTAAATGTCCAACGGGTCCATTTTAACGCCCATTTAAACCCACTCGCCCAAAACTTCTTCAAAAATGACCGAAAAACAAATTTTAATCAAATTTTAGGAGTTCATATAATTGATTACGAGGTTTTCAACAAGATTATATTGCAAAAACTCAATTTTTGTATTTTTTACTCAGTTAAAAGTCCAACGGGTACATTTTAATGCCCAATTAGACCCGCTCGCCCGAAACCTCTACAAAAAGGACCGAAAAACATGTTTTAATCAAATTTTAGGACTTCATGTCATTGATTACGATCTTTCCAACATAATTATATTGCAAAAACTCAAATTATGTACTTTTTACTAAGTTTTATTTCCAACGGGTCCATTTTACGGCACATTTAGACTCGCTCGTCCGAAACCTCTACAAAAAGGACCGCAAATCAAGTTATAATAAAAACTTATGAGTTCATATCATTGATTACGAGCTTTTCAATACTATTATGTTGCAAAAACTCAATTTATTTTCTTTTAACCCAGTTAAAAGTCCAACAGGTCCATATTTAGACTCATTTAGCCCCGCTCGCCCGAAACCTCTTTAAAAATGACCGGAAAACAAGTTTTAATCAAAACTTAGGAGTTCATATCATTGATTACGAGCTTTTCATCACTATTGTGTTGCAAAAACTCAATTTCTATTCTTTTAACCCAGTTAAAAGTCCAACGGGTCCATTTTAAGGTCCATATATATGATTAATAGCTTTTAAACAAGAATATATTGCAAAAATTCAATTTATGTATTTTTTACTCAATTAAAAGTCAACGGGTCCATTTTACGGCCCATTTAGACCCGCTCTCCCGAAACCTCTACAAAAAGGACCGGAAAACAAGTTTAATCAAATTTTAGGACTTCATATCATTGATTACGATCTTTTCAACACGCTCGTATCTCAAAAACTCAATTTATGTACTTTTTACTCAGTTAAAAGTCCAATAGGTCCATTTTATGGCCCATTTAGACCCGCTCGTCCGAAACCTCTACAAAAAGGACCGCAAAACAAGTTTTAATTAAAACTTAAGAGTTTATATCATTGATTACGAGCTTTTCAAAAAGATTTTATTGCAAAAACTCAATTTCTGTATTTTTTACTGAGTTAAAAGTCCAACGGGTCCATTTTAAGGCCCATTTAGACCCGCTCGCCCGAAACCTCTACAAAAAGGACCGAAAACATGTTTTATTCAAATTTAAAGAGTTCATATAATTGATTACGAGCTTTTCACCAAGATTATAATCCAAAAACTCAATTTCTGTATTTTTTACTCAGTTAAAAGTCCAACTGTTCCATTTTACGGACCATTTAGACTCGCTCGCCCGAAACCTCTACAAAAAGGACCGAAAAACAAGTTTTAATCAAAACTTAGGAGTTGATATCATTGATTACGATCTTTTCAAGAGAATTATATTGCAAAAACTCAATGTATGTACTCGCTCGCTCGCTCCCTCGAAACCTCTACAGAAAGGACCACAAATCAAGTTTTAATCAAAACTTAGGAGTTCATATCATTGATTACGAGCTTTTCAACGCTATTGTATTGCAAAAGTTCTATTTTTGTTCTTTTAACCCAGTTAAAAGTTCAACGAGTCTATTTTATGGCCCATTTAGACCCGCTCGCCCGAAACATCTTCAAAAATGACCTAAAAATCAGATTCATCAAATTTTAGGAGTTCATATAATTGATTATGAGCTTTTCAACACGATAATATTGCAAAAGCTCAATTTATGTACTTTTTACTCAAATAAAAGTCCAACAGGACCATTTTACAGTCCATTTAGACCCGCTCGCCCAAAATCTCTACAAATAGGACCGCAAAAAAAGTTTTAATCAAATTGTAGGAGTTCATATCTTTGATTATGAGCTTTTCAACACGATTATAATGCAAAAATTCAATTTTTATACTTTTTACTCGGTTAAAAGTCCAACGGGTCCATTTTACGGCCTATTTAGATCTGCTTGTCCCAAACCTCTACAAAAAGGATCGCAAAACAAGTTTTAATCAAAACTTATGAGTTCATATCATTGATTACGATCTTTTCAACACTACTGAATTGCAAAAACTCAATTTCTGTATTTTCTACTGTGTTAAAAGTCCAACAGTTCCATTTTACGGCCCATTTAGACCCGTTCGCCCGAAACCTCTACAAAAAGGACCAAAAAACAAGTTTTAATCAAATTTTAGGAGTTCATACAATTGATTACGAGCTTTTCAACAAGATTATATTGCAAAAACTCAATTTCTCTATTTTTTACTTAGTTAAAAGTCCAACGGGTCCATTTTACGGCCCATTTAGCCCCGCTCGCCCGAAACCTCTACAAAAAGGACCGAAAAACAAGTTTTAATCAAATTTTAGGAGTTCATATAATTGATTACGAGCTTTTCAACACGATTATATTGCAAAAGCTCAATTTATGTACTTTTTACTAAGTTAAAAGTCCAATAGGTCCATTTTACGACCTATTTAGACCCGCTTATCCCAAACCTCTACAAAAAGGACCGAAGACATGTTTTAATCAAATTTTAGGAGTTCAAATATATGATTACGAGCTTTTCAAAAATATTATATTGCAAAAACTCAATTTCTTTCTTTTTTACTCAGTTAAAAGTCCGACGAGTCCATTCTACGGCTCATTTAGACCCGCTCTCCCGAAACCTTTACAAAAAGGACCGGAAAACAAGTTTAATCAAATTTTAGGACTTCATATCATTGATTACGATCTTTTCAACACGCTTGTATCGCAAAAACTCAATTTAAGTACTTTTTACCTAGTTAAAAGTCCAACAGGTCCATTTTATGGCCCATTTAGACCCGCTCGTCCGAAATCTCTACAAAATGGACCGCAAAACAAGTTTTAATTAAAACTTAAGAGTTTATATCATTGATTACGAGCTTTTCAAAAAGATTTTATTGCAAAAACTCAATTTCTGTATTTTTTACTGAGTTAAAAGTCCAACGGGTCCATTTTAAGGCCCATTTAGACCCGCTCGCCCGAAACCTCTACAAAAAGGACCGAAAACATGTTTTATTCAAATTTAAAGAGTTGATATAATTGATTACGAGCTTTTCACCAAGATTATATTCCAAAAACTCAATTTCTGTATTTTTTACTTAGTTAAAAGTCCAACTGGTCCATTTTACGGACCATTTAGACCCGCTCGCCCGAAACCTCTACAAAAAGGATCGAAAAACAAGTTTTAATCAAAACTTAGGAGTTGATATCATTGATTACAAGCTTTTCAACACTATTGTTTTGCAAAAACTCAATTTCTATTCTTTTAACCTAGTTAAAAGTCCAATGGGTCCATTTTAAGGCCCATTTAGACACGCTCGCCCGAAACCTCTTAAAAATGACTGAAAAACAAGTTTTAATCAAAACTTAGGAGATTATATCATTGATTACGAGCTTTTCAACACTATTGTGTCGCAAAAACTCAATTTATGTTCTTTTAACCCAGTTAAAAGTCCAACGGGTCCATTTTAACGCCCATTTAGACCCGCTCGCCCAAAACCTCTTCAAATATGACCTAAAAATCAGTTTTGATCTAATTTTAGGAGTTCATATAATTGATTACTAGCTTTTTAATTAGATTATATTGAAAAAGATCAATTTATGTACTTTTCAACAAGATTATATTGCAAAAATCAGTTGAAAGTCCAATGGGTCCATTTTACGGCCCATATAGACCCGCTCGTCCGAAACCTCTACAAAAATTACCGCAAAACAAGTTTTAATCAAAACTTAGGAGTTCATATCATTGATTACGAGCTTTTCAACAAGATTATTTTGCAAAAACTCAATTTCTGTATTTTTACTGAGTTAAAAGTCCAACGGGTCCTTTTTAAGGACCATTTAGACCGCTCGCCCGAAACCTCTACACAAAGGGCTGAAAAACATGTTTTGATCAAATTTCAAGACATCATAAAATTGATTACGAGCTTTTCAACAAGATTATATTGCAAAAACTCAATTTCTGTATTTTTTGTTCAGTTAAAAAACCAACGGGTCCATTTTACGGCCCATTTAGACCCGCTCACCCGAAACCTCTACAAAAAGGACCGAAAAACAAGTTTCAATCAAAACATAGGAGTTAATATCATTGATTACGAGCTTTTCAACACTACTGTATTGCAAAAACTCAATTTATGTTCTTTTAACCCGGTTAAATGTCCAACGGGTCCATTTTAACGCCCATTTAAACCCACTCGCCCGAAACTTCTTCAAAAATGACCGAAAAACAAATTTTAATCAAATTTTAGGAGTTCATATAATTGATTACGAGCTTTTCAACAAGATTATATTGCAAAACTCAATTTTTGTATTTTTTACTCAGTTAAAAGTCCAACGGGTACATTTTAATGCCCAATTAGACCAGCTCGCCCAAAACCTCTACAAAAAGGACCGAAAAACATGTTTTAATCAAATTTTAGGACTTCATGTCATTGATTACAATCTTTCCAACATAATTATATTGCAAAAACTCAAAGTATGTACTTTTTAGTAAGTTTTATTTCCAACGGGTCCATTTTACGGCACATTTAGACTCGCTCGTCCGAAACCTCTACAAAAAGGACCGCAAATCAAGTTATAATAAAAACTTATGAGTTCATATCATTGATTACGAGCTTTTCAATACTATTATGTTGCAAAAACTCAATTTATTTTCTTTTAACCCAGTTAAAAGTCCAACAGGTCCATATTTAGACTCATTTAGCCCCGCTCGCCCGAAACCTCTTTAAAAATGACCGGAAAACAAGTTTTAATCAAAACTTAGGAGTTCATATCATTGATTACGAGCTTTTCATCACTATTGTGTTGCAAAAACTCAATTTCTATTCTTTTAACCCAGTTAAAAGTCCAACGGGTCCATTTTAAGGTCCATATATATGATTAATAGCTTTTAAACAAGAATATATTGCAAAAATTCAATTTATGTATTTTTTACTCAATTAAAAGTCAACGGGTCCATTTTACGGCCCATTTAGACCCGCTCTCCCGAAACCTCTACAAAAAGGACCGGAAAACAAGTTTAATCATATTTTAGGACTTCATATCATTGATTACGATCTTTTCAACACGCTCGTATCTCAAAAACTCAATTTATGTACTTTTTACTCAGTTAAAAGTCCAATAGGTCCATTTTATGGCCCATTTAGACCCGCTCGTCCGAAACCTCTACAAAAAGGACCGCAAAACAAGTTTTAATTAAAACTTAAGAGTTTATATCATTGATTACGAGCTTTTCAAAAAGATTTTATTGCAAAAACTCAATTTCTGTATTTTTTACTGAGTTAAAAGTCCAACGGGTCCATTTTAAGGCCCATTTAGACCCGCTCGCCCGAAACCTCTACAAAAAGGACCGAAAACATGTTTTATTCAAATTTAAAGAGTTCATATAATTGATTACGAGCTTTTCACCAAGATTATAATCCAAAAACTCAATTTCTGTATTTTTTACTCAGTTAAAAGTCCAACTGTTCCATTTTACGGACCATTTAGACTCGCTCGCCCGAAACCTCTACAAAAAGGACCGAAAAACAAGTTTTAATCAAAACTTAGGAGTTGATATCATTGATTACGATCTTTTCAAGAGAATTATATTGCAAAAACTCAATGTATGTACTCGCTCGCTCGCTCCCTCGAAACCTCTACAGAAAGGACCACAAATCAAGTTTTAATCAAAACTTAGGAGTTCATATCATTGATTACGAGCTTTTCAACGCTATTGTATTGCAAAAGTTCTATTTTTGTTCTTTTAACCCAGTTAAAAGTTCAACGAGTCTATTTTATGGCCCATTTAGACCCGCTCGCCCGAAACATCTTCAAAAATGACCTAAAAATCAGATTCATCAAATTTTAGGAGTTCATATAATTGATTATGAGCTTTTCAACACGATAATATTGCAAAAGCTCAATTTATGTACTTTTTACTCAAATAAAAGTCCAACAGGACCATTTTACAGTCCATTTAGACCCGCTCGCCCAAAATCTCTACAAATAGGACCGCAAAAAAAGTTTTAATCAAATTGTAGGAGTTCATATCTTTGATTATGAGCTTTTCAACACGATTATAATGCAAAAATTCAATTTTTATACTTTTTACTCGGTTAAAAGTCCAACGGGTCCATTTTACGGCCTATTTAGATCTGCTTGTCCCAAACCTCTACAAAAAGGATCGCAAAACAAGTTTTAATCAAAACTTATGAGTTCATATCATTGATTACGATCTTTTCAACACTACTGAATTGCAAAAACTCAATTTCTGTATTTTCTACTGTGTTAAAAGTCCAACAGTTCCATTTTACGGCCCATTTAGACCCGTTCGCCCGAAACCTCTACAAAAAGGACCAAAAAACAAGTTTTAATCAAATTTTAGGAGTTCATACAATTGATTACGAGCTTTTCAACAAGATTATATTGCAAAAACTCAATTTCTCTATTTTTTACTTAGTTAAAAGTCCAACGGGTCCATTTTACGGCCCATTTAGCCCCGCTCGCCCGAAACCTCTACAAAAAGGACCGAAAAACAAGTTTTAATCAAATTTTAGGAGTTCATATAATTGATTACGAGCTTTTCAACACGATTATATTGCAAAAGCTCAATTTATGTACTTTTTACTAAGTTAAAAGTCCAATAGGTCCATTTTACGACCTATTTAGACCCGCTTATCCCAAACCTCTACAAAAAGGACCGAAGACATGTTTTAATCAAATTTTAGGAGTTCAAATATATGATTACGAGCTTTTCAAAAATATTATATTGCAAAAACTCAATTTCTTTCTTTTTTACTCAGTTAAAAGTCCGACGAGTCCATTCTACGGCTCATTTAGACCCGCTCTCCCGAAACCTTTACAAAAAGGACCGGAAAACAAGTTTAATCAAATTTTAGGACTTCATATCATTGATTACGATCTTTTCAACACGCTTGTATCGCAAAAACTCAATTTAAGTACTTTTTACCTAGTTAAAAGTCCAACAGGTCCATTTTATGGCCCATTTAGACCCGCTCGTCCGAAATCTCTACAAAATGGACCGCAAAACAAGTTTTAATTAAAACTTAAGAGTTTATATCATTGATTACGAGCTTTTCAAAAAGATTTTATTGCAAAAACTCAATTTCTGTATTTTTTACTGAGTTAAAAGTCCAACGGGTCCATTTTAAGGCCCATTTAGACCCGCTCGCCCGAAACCTCTACAAAAAGGACCGAAAACATGTTTTATTCAAATTTAAAGAGTTGATATAATTGATTACGAGCTTTTCACCAAGATTATATTCCAAAAACTCAATTTCTGTATTTTTTACTTAGTTAAAAGTCCAACTGGTCCATTTTACGGACCATTTAGACCCGCTCGCCCGAAACCTCTACAAAAAGGATCGAAAAACAAGTTTTAATCAAAACTTAGGAGTTGATATCATTGATTACAAGCTTTTCAACACTATTGTTTTGCAAAAACTCAATTTCTATTCTTTTAACCTAGTTAAAAGTCCAATGGGTCCATTTTAAGGCCCATTTAGACACGCTCGCCCGAAACCTCTTAAAAATGACTGAAAAATAAGTTTTAATCAAAACTTAGGAGATTATATCATTGATTACGAGCTTTTCAACACTATTGTGTCGCAAAAACTCAATTTATGTTCTTTTAACCCAGTTAAAAGTCCAACGGGTCCATTTTAACGCCCATTTAGACCCGCTCGCCCAAAACCTCTTCAAATATGACCTAAAAATCAGTTTTGATCTAATTTTAGGAGTTCATATAATTGATTACTAGCTTTTTAATTAGATTATATTGAAAAAGATCAATTTATGTACTTTTCAACAAGATTATATTGCAAAAATCAGTTGAAAGTCCAATGGGTCCATTTTACGGCCCATATAGACCCGCTCGTCCGAAACCTCTACAAAAATTACCGCAAAACAAGTTTTAATCAAAACTTAGGAGTTCATATCATTGATTACGAGCTTTTCAACAAGATTATTTTGCAAAAACTCAATTTCTGTATTTTTACTGAGTTAAAAGTCCAACGGGTCCTTTTTAAGGACCATTTAGACCGCTCGCCCGAAACCTCTACACAAAGGGCTGAAAAACATGTTTTGATCAAATTTCAAGACATCATAAAATTGATTACGAGCTTTTCAACAAGATTATATTGCAAAAACTCAATTTCTGTATTTTTTGTTCAGTTAAAAAACCAACGGGTCCATTTTACGGCCCATTTAGACCCGCTCACCCGAAACCTCTACAAAAAGGACCGAAAAACAAGTTTCAATCAAAACATAGGAGTTAATATCATTGATTACGAGCTTTTCAACACTACTGTATTGCAAAAACTCAATTTATGTTCTTTTAACCCGGTTAAATGTCCAACGGGTCCATTTTAACGCCCATTTAAACCCACTCGCCCGAAACTTCTTCAAAAATGACCGAAAAACAAATTTTAATCAAATTTTAGGAGTTCATATAATTGATTACGAGCTTTTCAACAAGATTATATTGCAAAACTCAATTTTTGTATTTTTTACTCAGTTAAAAGTCCAACGGGTACATTTTAATGCCCAATTAGACCAGCTCGCCCAAAACCTCTACAAAAAGGACCGAAAAACATGTTTTAATCAAATTTTAGGACTTCATGTCATTGATTACGATCTTTCCAACATAATTATATTGCAAAAACTCAAAGTATGTACTTTTTAGTAAGTTTTATTTCCAACGGGTCCATTTTACGGCACATTTAGACTCGCTCGTCCGAAACCTCTACAAAAAGGACCGCAAATCAAGTTATAATAAAAACTTATGAGTTCATATCATTGATTACGAGCTTTTCAATACTATTATGTTGCAAAAACTCAATTTATTTTCTTTTAACCCAGTTAAAAGTCCAACAGGTCCATATTTAGACTCATTTAGACCCGCTTGCCCGAAACCTCTTTAAAAAATGACCAGAAAACAAGTTTTAATCAAAACTTAGGAGTTCATATCATTGATTACGAGCTTTTCATTACTATTGTGTTGCAAAAACTCAATTTCTATTCTTTTAACCCAGTTAAAAGTCCAACGGGTCCATTTTAAGGTCCATATATATGATTAATAGCTTTTCAACAAGATTATATTGCAAAAATTCAATTTATGTATTTTTTACTCAATTAAAAGTCAACGGGTCCATTTTACGGCCCATTTAGACCCGCTCTCCCGAAACCTCTACAAAAAGGACCGGAAAACAAGTTTAATCAAATTTTAGGACTTCATATCATTGATTACGATCTTTTCAACATGCTTGTATCGCAAAAACTCAATTTATGTACTTTTTACTCAGTTAAAAGTCCAACAGGTCCATTTTATGTCCCATTTAGACCCGCTCGTCCGAAACCTCTACAAAAAGGACCGCAAAACAAGTTTTAATTAAAACTTAAGAGTTTATATCATTGATTACGAGCTTTTCAAAAAGATTTTATTGCAAAAACTCAATTTCTGTATTTTTACTGAGTTAAAAGTCCAACGGGTCCATTTTAAGGCCCATTTAGACCCGCTCGCCCGAAACCTCTACAAAAAGGACCGAAAACATGTTTTATTCAAATTTAAGGAGTTCATATAATTGATTACGAGCTTTTCACCAAGATTATAATCCAAAAACTCAATTTCTGTATTTTTTACTCAGTTAAAAGTCCAACTGGTCCATTTTACGGACCATTTAGACTCGCTCGCCCGAAACCCCTACAAAACGCACCGAAAAACAAGTTTTAATCAAAACTTAGGAGTTGATATCATTGATTACAAGCTTTTCAACACTATTGTATTGCAAAAACTCAATTTCTGTTCTTTTAACCCAGTTAAAAGTCCAACGGGTCCATTTTAACGCCCATTTAGACTCGCTCGCCCAAAACCTCTTCAAATATGACCTAAAAATCAGTTTTGATCTAATTTTAGGAGTTCATATAATTGATTACTAGCTTTTTAATTAGATTATATTGAAAAAGATCAATTTATGTACTTTTCAACAAGATTATATTGCAAAAATCAGTTGAAAGTCCAATGGGTCCATTTTACGGCCCATATAGACCCGCTCGTCCGAAACCTCTACAAAAATTACCGCAAAACAAGTTTTAATCAAAACTTAGGAGTTCATATCATTGATTACGAGCTTTTCAACAAGATTATTTTGCAAAAACTCAATTTCTGTATTTTTACTGAGTTAAAAGTCCAACGGGTCCTTTTTAAGGACCATTTAGACCGCTCGCCCGAAACCTCTACACAAAGGGCTGAAAAACATGTTTTGATCAAATTTCAAGACATCATAAAATTGATTACGAGCTTTTCAACAAGATTATATTGCAAAAACTCAATTTCTGTATTTTTTGTTCAGTTAAAAAACCAACGGGTCCATTTTACGGCCCATTTAGACCCGCTCGCCCGAAACCTCTACAAAAAGGACCGAAAAACAAGTTTTAATCAAAACATAGGAGTTAATATCATTGATTACGAGCTTTTCAACACTACTGTATTGCAAAAACTCAATTTATGTTCTTTTAACCCGGTTAAATGTCCAACGGGTCCATTTTAACGCCCATTTAAACCCACTCGCCCGAAACTTCTTCAAAAATGACCGAAAAACAAATTTTAATCAAATTTTAGAAGTTCATATAATTGATTACGAGCTTTTCAACAAGATTATATTGCAAAACTCAATTTTTGTATTTTTTACTCAGTTAAAAGTCCAACGGGTACATTTTAATGCCCAATTAGACCAGCTCGCCCAAAACCTCTACAAAAAGGACCGAAAAACATGTTTTAATCAAATTTTAGGACTTCATGTCATTGATTACGATCTTTCCAACATAATTATATTGCAAAAACTCAAAGTATGTACTTTTTAGTAAGTTTTATTTCCAACGGGTCCATTTTACGGCACATTTAGACTCGCTCGTCCGAAACCTCTACAAAAAGGACCGCAAATCAAGTTATAATAAAAACTTATGAGTTCATATCATTGATTACGAGCTTTTCAATACTATTATGTTGCAAAAACTCAATTTATTTTCTTTTAACCCAGTTAAAAGTCCAACAGGTCCATATTTAGACTCATTTAGACCCGCTTGCCCGAAACCTCTTTAAAAAATGACCAGAAAACAAGTTTTAATCAAAACTTAGGAGTTCATATCATTGATTACGAGCTTTTCATTACTATTGTGTTGCAAAAACTCAATTTCTATTCTTTTAACCTAGTTAAAAGTCCAACGGGTCCATTTTAAGGTCCATATATATGATTAATAGCTTTTCAACAAGATTATATTGCAAAAATTCAATTTATGTATTTTTTACTCAATTAAAAGTCAACGGGTCCATTTTACGGCCCATTTAGACCCGCTCTCCCGAAACCTCTACAAAAAGGACCGGAAAACAAGTTTAATCAAATTTTAGGACTTCATATCATTGATTACGATCTTTTCAACATGCTTGTATCGCAAAAACTCAATTTATGTACTTTTTACTCAGTTAAAAGTCCAACAGGTCCATTTTATGTCCCATTTAGACCCGCTCGTCCGAAACCTCTACAAAAAGGACCGCAAAACAAGTTTTAATTAAAACTTAAGAGTTTATATCATTGATTACGAGCTTTTCAAAAAGATTTTATTGCAAAAACTCAATTTCTGTATTTTTACTGAGTTAAAAGTCCAACGGGTCCATTTTAAGGCCCATTTAGACCCGCTCGCCCGAAACCTCTACAAAAAGGACCGAAAACATGTTTTATTCAAATTTAAGGAGTTCATATAATTGATTACGAGCTTTTCACCAAGATTATAATCCAAAAACTCAATTTCTGTATTTTTTACTCAGTTAAAAGTCCAACTGGTCCATTTTACGGACCATTTAGACTCGCTCGCCCGAAACCCCTACAAAACGCACCGAAAAACAAGTTTTAATCAAAACTTAGGAGTTTATATCATTGATTACAAGCTTTTCAACACTATTGTATTGCAAAAACTCAATTTCTGTTCTTTTAACCCAGTTAAAAGTCCAACGGGTCCTTTTTAACGCCCATTTAGACCCGCTCGCCCAAAACCTCTTCAAATATGACCTAAAAATCAGTTTTGATCTAATTTTAGGAGTTCATATAATTGATTACTAGCTTTTTAATTAGATTATATTGAAAAAGATCAATTTATGTACTTTTCAACAAGATTATATTGCAAAAATCAGTTGAAAGTCCAATGGGTCCATTTTACGGCCCATATAGACCCGCTCGTCCGAAACCTCTACAAAAATTACCGCAAAACAAGTTTTAATCAAAACTTAGGAGTTCATATCATTGATTACGAGCTTTTCAACAAGATTATTTTGCAAAAACTCAATTTCTGTATTTTTACTGAGTTAAAAGTCCAACGGGTCCTTTTTAAGGACCATTTAGACCGCTCGCCCGAAACCTCAACACAAAGGGCTGAAAAACATGTTTTGATCAAATTTCAAGACATCATAAAATTGATTACGAGCTTTTCAACAAGATTATATTGCAAAAACTCAATTTCTGTATTTTTTGTTCAGTTAAAAAACCAACGGGTCCATTTTACGGCCCATTTAGACCCGCTCGCCCGAAACCTCTACAAAAAGGACCGAAAAACAAGTTTTAATCAAAACATAGGAGTTAATATCATTGATTACGAGCTTTTCAACACTACTGTATTGCAAAAACTCAATTTATGTTCTTTTAACCCGGTTAAATGTCCAACGGGTCCATTTTAACGCCCATTTAAACCCACTCGCCCGAAACTTCTTCAAAAATGACCGAAAAACAAATTTTAATCAAATTTTAGAAGTTCATATAATTGATTACGAGCTTTTCAACAAGATTATATTGCAAAACTCAATTTTTGTATTTTTTACTCAGTTAAAAGTCCAACGGGTACATTTTAATGCCCAATTAGACCAGCTCGCCCAAAACCTCTACAAAAAGGACCGAAAAACATGTTTTAATCAAATTTTAGGACTTCATGTCATTGATTACGATCTTTCCAACATAATTATATTGCAAAAACTCAAAGTATGTACTTTTTAGTAAGTTTTATTTCCAACGGGTCCATTTTACGGCACATTTAGACTCGCTCGTCCGAAACCTCTACAAAAAGGACCGCAAATCAAGTTATAATAAAAACTTATGAGTTCATATCATTGATTACGAGCTTTTCAATACTATTATGTTGCAAAAACTCAATTTATTTTCTTTTAACCCAGTTAAAAGTCCAACAGGTCCATATTTAGACTCATTTAGACCCGCTTGCCCGAAACCTCTTTAAAAAATGACCAGAAAACAAGTTTTAATCAAAACTTAGGAGTTCATATCATTGATTACGAGCTTTTCATTACTATTGTGTTGCAAAAACTCAATTTCTATTCTTTTAACCCAGTTAAAAGTCCAACGGGTCCATTTTAAGGTCCATATATATGATTAATAGCTTTTCAACAAGATTATATTGCAAAAATTCAATTTATGTATTTTTTACTCAATTAAAAGTCAACGGGTCCATTTTACGGCCCATTTAGACCCGCTCTCCCGAAACCTCTACAAAAAGGACCGGAAAACAAGTTTAATCAAATTTTAGGACTTCATATCATTGATTACGATCTTTTCAACACGCTTGTATCGCAAAAACTCAATTTATGTACTTTTTACTCAGTTAAAAGTCCAACAGGTCCATTTTATGTCCCATTTAGACCCGCTCGTCCGAAACCTCTACAAAAAGGACAGCAAAACAAGTTTTAATTAAAACTTAAGAGTTTATATCATTGATTACGAGCTTTTCAAAAAGATTTTATTGCAAAAACTCAATTTCTGTATTTTTACTGAGTTAAAAGTCCAACGGGTCCATTTTAAGGCCCATTTAGACCCGCTCGCCCGAAACCTCTACAAAAAGGACCGAAAACATGTTTTATTCAAATTTAAGGAGTTCATATAATTGATTACGAGCTTTTCACCAAGATTATAATCCAAAAACTCAATTTCTGTATTTTTTACTCAGTTAAAAGTCCAACTGGTCCATTTTACGGACCATTTAGACTCGCTCACCCGAAACCTCTACAAAACGCACCGAAAAACAAGTTTTAATCAAAACTTAGGAGTTTATATCATTGATTACGAGCTTTTCAACACTATTGTGTTGCAAAAATTCAATTTATGTTCTTTTAACCCAGTTAAAAGTCCAACGGGTCCATTTTAACGCCCATTTAGACCCGCTCGCCCAAAACCTCTTCAAATATGACCTAAAAATCAGTTTTGATCCAATTTTAGGAGTTCATATAATTGATTACTAGCTTTTTAATTAGATTATATTGCAAAAGATCAATTTATGTACTTTTACTCAAATAAATGTTCAAAGGTTGATTTTACGACCCATTTAGACCCGCTCGTCCGAAACATCTACTAAAAGGATCGATAATAAAATTTAATCAAAACTTAGGAGTTCATATCATTGATTACGATCTTTTCCGCACTATTGTATTGCAAAATTTCAGTTTCTGTTCTTTTTACCCAGTTTAAAGTCCAACGGGTTCATTTTAAGGCCCATTTAGACCCGCTCGCCCGAAACCTCTACAAAAAGGACCGAAAACATGTTTTAATCAAAGTTTAGGAGTTCATATACTTGATGACGAGCTTTTCAACAAGATTATATTGCAAAAACTCAATTTCTGTATTTTTTACTCAGTTAAAAGTCCAACGTGTTCATTTTACGGCCCATTTAGACCCGCTCGCCCGAAACCTCTACAAAAAGACCGAAAAAAAATTTTAATCAAAACTTAGGAGTTCATATTATTGATTACGAGCTTTTCAACACTATTGTAATGCAAAAAGTCGATTTCTGTTCTTTTAACCAAGTTAAAAAGTCCAACGGGCCCATTTTAAGGTCCATTTACACCAGCTCACCCGAAACCTCTTCAAAAATGACCGAAAAATAAGTTTTAATCAAATTTTAAGAGTTAATATAATTGATTACGAGCTTTTCAAAAAGATTATATTGCAAAAACTCAATTTTGGTATTTTTTACTCAGTTAAAAGTCCAACGGGTCCATTCAGACTCGCTCGCCCGAAACCTCTACAAAAAGGACCGAAAAACATGTTTAATCGAATTTTAGGACTTCATATCATTGATTATGATCTTTTCAACACGATTATATTGCAAAAACTCAATTTATGTACTTTTTACTCAGTTAAAAGTCCAACGGATCCATTTTACGGCCCATTTAGACCCACTCGTTCGATACCTCTACAAAAAGGACCGCAAAACAAGATTTAATCAAAATGAAGGAGTTCATATCATTGATTTCGAGCTTTTAAACAAGATTATATTGCAAAAACTCAATTTCTATATTTTTTACTGAGTTAAAAGTCCAACGGGTCCATTTTAAGGCCCATTTAGACCCGCTCGTCCGAAACCTCTACAAAAAGGACAAAAAAACAATTTTTAATCAAATTTTATGAGTTCATATAATTGATTACGAGCTTTTCAAAAATATTTTATTGCTAAAACTCAATTTCTTTCTTTTTTACTCAGTTAAAACTCCAACGAGTGCATTTTACGGCCCATTTAGACCCGCTCTCCCGAAACCTCTACAAAAAGGACCAGATTACAAGTTTAATAAAATTTTAGAACTTCATATCATTGATTACGATCTTTTCAACACGATTATATTGCAAAAACTCAATTTATGTACTTTTTACTCAATTAAAAGTCCAACAGTACCATTTTACGACCCATTTAGACCCGCTCGCCCGAAACCTATATAAAATGGACCGAAAAACAAATTTTAATCAAATTTTAGGAGTTCATATCATTGGTTATGAGCTTTTCAAAACAATTATATTGCGAAAACTTAATTTATGAACTTTTTACTCAGTTAAAAGTCCAACGGTTCCATTTTACGGCCCATTTAGACCCGCTCGCCCAAAACCTCTACAAAAAGGACCGCAAAACAAGTTTTAATCAAAACTTAAGAGTTCATATCATTGATTACAAGCTTTTCAACAAGATTATATTGCAAAAACTCAATTTCTGTATTTTTTTCTCAGTTAAAAGTCCAACGTGTTCATTTTACGACCCATTTAGACCCGTTCGCCCGAAACCTCTTCAAAAATGACCGAAAAACAAGTTTTAATCAAATTTTAAGAGTTCATATAATTGATTACGAGCTTTTCAAAAATATTATGTTGCAAAAATTCAATTTTTGTATTTTTACTCAGTTAAAAGTCCAACGGGTCCATTTTACGGCCCTTTTAGACCCGCTCGCCCGAAACCTCTACAAAAAGGATCGAAAAACATGTTTAATCAAATTTTAGGACTTCATATCATTGATTACGATCTTTTCAACACGATTATATTGCAAAAACTCAATTTATGTACGTTTTGCTCAGTTGAAAGTCCAACGGGTCCATTTTACGGCCCATATAGACCCGCTCGTCCGAAACCTCTACAAAAATTACCGCAAAACAAGTTTTAATCAAAACTTAGGAGTTCATATCATTGATTACGAGCTTTTCAACAAGATTATATTGCAAAAACTCAATTTCTGTATTTTTACTGAGTTAAAAGTCCAACGTGTCCTTTTTAAGGACCATTTAGACCCGCTCGCCCGAAACCTCTCCACAAATGGTCGAAAAACATGTTTTGATCAAATTTCAGGACTTCATAAAATTGATTACGAGCTTTTCAACAAGATTATATTGCAAAAACTCAATTTCTGTATTTTTTAATTAGTTAAAAGACCAACGGGTCCATTTTATGGCCCATTTAGACCCGCTCGCCCGAAACCTCTACAAAAAGGACCGAAAAACAAGTTTTAATCAAAACATAGGAGTTAATATCATTGATTACGAGCTTTTCAACACTATTGTATTGCAAAAACTCAATTTATGTTCTTTTAACCCGGTTAAATGTCCAACGGGTCCATTTTAACGCCCATTTAAACCCACTCGCCCGAAACTTCTTCAAAAATGACCGAAAAATAAGTTTTAATCAAATTTTAGGAGTTCATATAATTGATTACGAGCTTTTCAACAAGATTATATTGCGAAAACTCAATTTTTGTATTTTTTACTTAGTTAAAAGTCCAACGGGTACATTTTAATGCCCAATTAGACCCGCTCGCCCAAAACCTCTACAAAAAGGACCGAAAAACATGTTTTAATCAAATTTTAGGACTTCATGTCATTGATTACGATCTTTCCAACAGAATTATATTGCAAAAACTCAAATTATGTACTTTTTACTAAGTTTTATTTCCAACAGGTCCATTTTACGGCACATTTAGACTCGCTCGTCCGAAACCTCTACAAAAAGGACCGCAAATCAAGTTATAATAAAAACTTATGAGTTCATATCATTGATTACGAGCTTTTCAATACTATTATGTTGCAAAAACTCAATTTATATTCTTTTAACCCAGTTAAAAGTCCAACAGGTCCATTTTTAGACTCAGTTAGACCCGCTCGCCCGAAACCTCTTTAAAAAATGACCGGAAAACAAGTTTTAATCAAAACTTAGGAGTTCATATCATTGATTACGAGCTTTTCATCACTATTGTGTTGCAAAAACTCAATTTCTATTCTTTTAACCCAGTTAAAAGTCCAACAGGTCCATTTTAAGGTTCATATATATGATTAATAGCTTTTCAACAAGATTATATTGCAAAAATTCAATTTATGTATTTTGTTTACTTAATTAAAAGTCAACGGGTCCATTTTACAGCCCATTTAGACCCGCTCGCCCGAAACCTCTACAAAAATGACCGAAAAACAAGTTTTAATAAAAAAATTAAGAGTTCATATCATTGATTATGAGCTTTTCAACACTATTGTATTGCAACAACTCAATTTCTGTTCTTTTAACCCATGTAAAAGTCCAACGTGTCCATTTTAATGCACATTTAGACCCACTCGCCCGAAACCTCTTCAAAATGACCGAAAAACAAGTTTTAATCAAAACTTAGTAGTTCATATCATTGATTACGAGCTTTTCAATACTATTGTGTTGCAAAAACTCAGTTTCTGTTATTTTATCCTAGTTAAAAGTCCAACATATCCATTTTAAGGCCCATTTAGACCCCTCGCCCGAAACCTCATCAAAATGACAAAAAAACATGTTTTAAACAAATTCTAGGAGTTCATATGATTGATTACGAGCTTTTCAACTAGATTATATTGCAAAAACTCAATTTCTATATTTTTTACTTAGTTGAAAGTCAAACGAGTCCATTTTAATGCCCATTTAAACCTGCTCGCCCGAAACCTCTACAAAAAGGATCGAAAAACATGTTTTAATCAAATTTTAGGACTTCATATCATTGATTATGATCTTTTCAACAGAATTATATTGCAAAAACTCAATTTATGTATTTTTTACTTAGTTAAAAGTCCAACAGGTCCATTTTACGGTCCATTTAGACCCGCTCGCCCAAAACCTCTACAAAAAGGACCGAAAAACAAGTTTTAATCAAATTTTAGGACTTCATATCATTGATTACGATATTTTCAACACAATTATATTGCAAAAACTCATTTTTGTACTTTTTAATAAGTTTAAAGTCCAACGGGTCAATTTTACGGCCCCCTTAGACCCTATCGTCCGAAACCTCTAGAAAAAAGACCGCAAATCAAGTTTTAATCAAAACATAGGAGTTCATATCATTGGTTATGAGCTTTTCAAGACTATTGTATTGCAAAACTTCGATTTTTGTTCTTTTTACTCAGTTAAAAGTCCACCGGGTCCATTTTAAGGCCCATTTAGCCCCGCTCGCTCGAAATCTCTACAAAGAGGACCAAGAAACAAGTTTTGATCAAATTTTAGGCGTTCGTATCTTTGAATACGAGCTTTTCAACACTATTGTGTTCCAAAAACTAAATTTTTGTTCTTTTAACCCAATTAAAACTCCAACGGGTCCATTTTAACGCCTATTTAGACCTGCTCGCCCGAAACCTCTTCAAAATGACCGAAAACAAGTCTAATCAAATTTTAGGAGTTCATATAATTGATTACAAGCTTTTCAACTAGATTATATTGCAAAAACTCGATTTCTGTATTTTTTACTAAGTTAAAATTCCAACGAGTCCATTTTAATGCCCATTTAGACCCGCTCGCCCGAAACCTCTACACAAAGGACCGAAAAACATGTTTTAATCAAATTTTAGGACTCCATATCATTGATTACGATCTTTTCAACAGAATTATATTGCAAAAACTCAAAGTATGTACTTTTTACTCAGTTAAAAGTCCAATGGGTCCATTTTACGACCCATTTATACTCGCTCGCTCGAAACCTCTACAGAAAGGACCACAAATCAAGTTTTAATCAAAACTTAGGAGTTCATATCATTGATTACGAGCTTTTCAACACTATTGTATTGCAAAAGTTCGATTTTTGTTCTTTTAACCCATTTAAAAGTTCTACGAGTCTATTTACGGCCCATTTAGACCCGCTCGCCCGAAACATCTTCAAAAATGACCTAAAATTCAATTTTCATCAAATCTTAGGAGTTCATATAAATGATTACAAGCTTTTCAACACAATAATATTGCAAAATCTCAATTTATGTACTTTTTACTCAAATAAAAGTCCAACATGACCATTTTACGGCCCATTTAGACCCGCTCGCCCAAAATTTCTACAAATAGGACCACAAAAAAGTTTTAATCAAATTGTAGGAGTTCATATCTTTGATTATGAGCTTTTCAATTATAACGCAAAAGCTCAATTTTTATACTTTTTACTCGGTTAAAAGTCCAACGGGTCCATTTTACGGCCTATTTAGATCTGCTTGTCCCAAACCTCTACAAAAATGATCGCAAAAGAAGTTTTAATCATAACTTATGAGTTCATATCATTGATTACGATCTTTTCAACACTACTGAATTACAAAACTCAATTTCTGTATTTTTTACTAAGTTAAAAGTCCAACGGGTCCATTTACGGCCCATTTAGACCCGCTCGCCCGAAACCTCTACAAAAAGGACCGAAAAACAAGTTTTAATCAAATTTTAGGAGTTCATACAATTGATTACTAGCTTTTCAACAAGATTATATTGCAAAAACTCAATTTCTCTATTTTTTACTTAGTTAAAAGTCCAACGGGTCCATTTTACGGCCCATTTAGCCCCGCTCGCCCGAAACCTCTACAAAAAGGACCGAAAACCAAGTTTTAATCAAATTTTAGGAGTTCATATAATTGATTACGAGCTTTTCAACACGATTATATTGCAAAAGCTCAATTTATGTACTTTTTACTAAGTTAAAAGTCCAATAGGTCCATTTTACGGCCTATTTAGACCCGCTTGTCCCAAACCTCTACAAAAAGGACCGAAGACATGTTTTAATCAAATTTTAGGAGTTCAAATATATGATTACGAGCTTTTCAAAAATATTATATTGCAAAAACTCAATTTCTTTCTTTTTTACTCAGTTAAAAGTCCGACGAGTCCATTCTACGGCTCATTTAGACCAGCTCTCCCAAAACCTCTACAAAAAGGACCGGAAAACAAGTTTAATCAAATTTTAGGACTTCATATCATTGATTACGATCTTTTCAACACGCTTGTATTGCGAAAACTCAATTTATGTACTTTTTACTTAGTTAAAAGTCCAATAGGTCCATTTTATGGCCCATTTAGAACCGCTCGTCCGAAACCTCTACAAAAAGGACCGCAAAACAAGTTTTAATTAGAACTTAAGAGTTCATATCATTGATTACGAGCTTTTCAAAAAGATTTTATTACAAAAACTCAATTTCTATATTTTTTACTGAGTTAAAAGTCCAACGGGTCCATTTTAAGGCCTATTTAGACCCGCTCGCCCGAAACCTCTACAAAAAGGACCGAAAATATGTTTTATTCAAATTTTAGGAGTTCATATAATTGACTATGAGCTTTTCACCATGATTATATTCCAAAAACTCAATTTCTGTATTTTTTCCTCAGTTAAAAGTCCAACTGGTCCATTTTACGGACCATTTAGACCCGCTCGCCCGAAACCTCTACAAAAAGGACCGGAAAACAAGTTTTAATCAAAACTTAGGAGTTGATATCATTGATTACGAGCTTTTCAACACTATTGTATTGCAAAAACTAAATTTCTTTTCTTTTAACCCAGTTAAAAGTCCAACGGGTCCATTTTAACGCCCATTTAGACCCGCTCACCCGAAACCTCTTCAAAATGACCGAAAACAAGTTTTAATCAAAACTTAGGAGTTCATATAATTGATTATGAGCTTTTCAACACTATTGTATTGCAAAAATATGATTTTTGTTCTTTTAACCCAGTTAAAAGTCCAACGAGTCTATTTTAAGGCCCATTTAGACCCGCTCGCCCGAAACCTCTTCAAAAATGACCTAAAAATCAGTTTTGATCAAATTTTAAAACTTCATTTCATTGATTACGATCTTTTCAACAAAATTATATTTCAAAAACTCAAATTATGTACTTTTTACTCAGTTAAAAGTCCAACGGGTCCATTTTACGGCCTATTTAGACCTGATTTTCCCAAACCTCTACAAAAATGATCGCAAAACAAGTTTTAATCAAAACTTATATGGTCATATCGTTTATTAATATCTTTTCAACACTATTGTATTACAAAAATTAAATTTTTGTTCTTTTTAGTCAGTTAAAAGTCCAACGGGTCCATTTTACGACCCATTTAGACCCACTCGCCTGAAATCTCTACAAAAAGGATCGAAAAACAAGTTTTAATCAAATTTTAGGAGTTCATATAATTGATTACGAGCTTTTCAACAAGATTATATTGCAAAAACTCAATTTCTCTATTTTTTACTTAGTTAAAAGTCCAACGGGTCCATTTTACGGCTCATTTAGCCCCGCTCGCCTGAAACCTCTAAAAAGGACCGAAAAACAAGTTTTAATCAAAATTTTAAGTGTTCATATAATTAATTACGAGCTTTTCAACACGATTATATTTCAAAAGCTCAATTCATGTACTTTTTACTCAATTAAAAGTCCAACGGGACTATTTTACGACCCATTTAGACCCGCTCGCCCGAAATATCTACAAAAAGGACCGCAAAAAAGTTTTAATCAAAATTTAGGAGTTCATATCTTTGATTACGAGCTTTTCAACACGATTATATTGCAAAAACTCAATTTATATACTTTTTACTAAGTTAAAAGTCTAACATGTCCATTTTACGGCATATTTAGACCCGCTTGTCCCAAACCTCTACAAAAAGGACAGAAGACATGTTTTAATCAAATTTTAGGAGTTCTTATATATGATCAAGAGCTTCTCTACAAGATTAAATTGCAAAAACTCAATTTCTGTATTTTTTACTCAGTTAAAAGTCGAACGGGTCCATTTTACGGCCCATTTAGACCCGCTCGTCCGAAACCTCTATAAAAAGGACCGCAAAACAAGTTTTAATCAAAACTTAGGAGTTCATATCATTGATTACGAGCTTTTCAATACTATTATGTTGCAAAAACTCAATTTATTTTCTTTTAACCCAGTTAAAAGTCCAACATGTCCATTTTTAGACTCATTTAGACTCGCTCGCCCGAAACCTCTTTAAAAAATGACCGGAAAACAAGTTTTAATCAAAACTTAGGAGTTCATATCATTGATTACGAGCTTTTCATCACTATTGTGTTGCAAAAACTCAATTTCTATTCTTTTAACCCAGTTAAAAGTCCAACGGGTCCATTTTAAGGTCCATATATATGATTTTTAGCTTTTCAACAAGATTATATTGCAAAAATTCAATTTATGTATTTTTACTCAATTAAAAGTCAACGGGTCCATTTTACGGCCCATTTAGACCCGCTCGCCCGAAACCTCTACAAAAAGGACCGAAAAACAAGTTTTAATTAAAAATTAAGAGTTCATATCATTGATTACGAGCTTTTCAACACTATTGTATTGCAAAAACTCAATTTCTGTTCTTTTAACCTAGGTAAAAGTCCAACGGGTCCATTTTAACGCCCATTTAGACCCACTCGCTCGAAACCTCTTCAAAATGACCGAAAAACAAGTTTTAATCAAAACTTAGTACTTCATATCATTGATTACGAGCTTTTCAATACTATTTTGTTGCAAAAACTCGGTTTCTGTTATTTTATCCTAGTTAAAAGTCCAACAGGTCCATTTAGTCCCGCTCGCCCGAAACCTCTTCATATCATTGATTACGATCTTTTCAACACGATTATATTGCAAAAACTCATTTTTGTAGTTTTTACTCAGTTTAAAGTCCAACGGGTCAATTATACGGCCCCTTTAAACCCTATCGTCCGAAACCTCTAGAAAAAAGACCGCAAATCAAGTTTTAATCAAAACTTAGGAGTTCATATCATTGATTATGAGCTTTTCAAGACTATTGTATTGCAAAAATTCAATTTTTGTTCTTTTTACTCAGTTAAAAGTCCACCGGGTCCATTTTAAGGCCCATTTAGCCCCGCTCGCCCGAAATCTCTACAAAGAGGACCGAGAAACAAGTTTTGATCAAATTTTAGGAGTTCATATCTTTGAATACGAGCTTTTCAACACTATTGTGTTGCAAAAACTAAATTTTTGTTCTTTTAACCCAATTAAAACTCCAACGGGTCCATTTTAACGCCTATTTAGACCCGCTCGCCCGAAACCTCTTCAAAATGACCGAAAACAAGTCTAATCAAATTTTAGGAGTTCATATAATTGATTACAAGCTTTTCAACTAGATTATATTGCAAAAACTCGATTTCTGTATTTTTTACTAAGTTAAAATTCCAATGAGTCTATTTTAATGCCCATTTAGACCCGCTCGCCCGAAACCTCTACAAAAAGGACCGAAAATTACGTTTTAATAATATTTTAGGACTTCATATCATTGATTACGATCTTTTCAACAGAATTATATTGCAAAATCTCAAAGTATGTACTTTATACTCAGTTAAAAGTCCAATAGTTCCATTTTACGACCCATTTATACTCGCTCGCTCGAAACCCCTACAGAAAGGACCACAAATCAAGTTTTAATCAAAACTTAGGAGTTCAAATAATTGATTACGAGCTTTTCAACGCTATTGTATTGCAAAAGTTCGATTTTTGTTCTTTTAACCCAGTTAAAAGTTCAACGTGTCTATTTTATGGCCCATGTAGACCCGATCGCCCGAAACATCTTCAAAAATGACCTAAAAATCAATTTTCATCAAATTTTAGGAGTTCATATAATTGATTACGAGCTTTTCAACACGATAATATTGCAAAAGTTCAATTTATGTACTTTTTACTCAAATAAATGTCCAATATGACCATTTTACGGCCCATTTAGACCCGCTCGCCCAAAATCTCTACAAATAGGACCGCAAAAAAAAAGTTTTAATCAAATTGTAGGAGTTCATATCTTTGATTATGAGCTTTTCAACACGATTATAATGCAAAAACTCAATTTTTATACTTTTTTCTCGGTTAAAAGTCCAACGGGTCCATTTTACGGCCTATTTAGATCTGCTTGTCCCAAACCTCTACAAAAAGGATCGCAAAACAAGTTTTAATCAAAACTTATGAGTTCATATCATTGATTACGATCTTTTCAACACTACTGAATTGCAAAAACTCAATTTCTGTATTTTTTACTGAGTTAAAAGTCCAACGGGTCAATTTTACGGCCCATTTAGACCCGCTCGCCCGAAACCTCTACAAAAAGGATCGAAAAACAAGTTTTAATCAAATTTTAGGAGTTCATACAATTGATTACGAGCTTTTCAACAAGATTATATTGCAAAAACTCAATATCTCTATTTTTTACTTAGTTAAAAGTCCAACGGGTCCATTTTACGGCCCATTTAGCCCCGCTCGCCCGAAACCTCTACAAAAAGGACCGAAAAACAAGTTTTAATCAAATTTTAGGAGATCATATAATTGATTACGAGCTTTTCAACACGATTATATTGCAAAAGCTCAATTTATGTAATTTTTACTAAGTTAAAAGTCCAATAGGTCCATTTTACATCCTATTTAGACCCGCTCGCCCGAAACCTCTACAAAAAGGACAGAAGACATGTTTTAATCAAATTTTAGGAGTTCAAATATATGATTACGAGCTTTTCAAAAATATTATATTGCAAAAACTCAATTTCTTTCTTTTTTACTCAGTTAAAAGTCCGACGAGTCCATTCTACGGCTCATTTAGACCCGCTCTCCCGAAACCTCTACAAAAAGGACCGGAAAACATGTTTAATCAAATTTTAGGACTTCATATCATTGATTACGATCTTTTAAACACGCTTGTATCGCAAAAACTCAATTTATGTACTTTTTGCTCAGTTAAAAGTCCAACATGTCCATTTTATGGCCCATTTAGACCCGCTCGTTCGAAACCTCTACAAAAAGGACCGCAAAACAAGTTTTAATTAAAACTTAAGAGTTCATATCATTGATTACGAGCTTTTCAAAAATATTTTATTGCAAAAACTCAATTTCTGTATTTTTTACTGAGTTAAAAGTCCAACGGGTCCATTTTAAGGCCCATTTAGACCCGCTCGCCCGAAACCTCTACAAAAAGGACCGAAAACATGATTTATTCAAATTTTAGGAGTTCATATAATTGATTACGAGCTTTTCACCAAGATTATATTCCAAAAACTCAATTTCTGTATTTTTTACTCAGTTAAAAGTCCAACTGGTCCATTTTACGGACCATTTAGACCCGCTCGCCCGAAACCTCTACAAAAAGGACCGAAAAACAAGTTTTAATCAAAACTTAGGAGTTGATATCATTCATTACAAGCTTTTCAACACTATTGTATTGAAAAAACTCAATTTTTGTTCTTTTAACCCAGTTAAAAGTCCAATGGGTCCATTTTAAGGCCCATTTAGACACGCTCGCCCGAAACCTCTTAAAAAATGACCGAAAAACAAGTTTTAATCAAAACTTAGGAGTTTATATAATTGATTACGAGCTTTTCAACACTATTGTGTTGCAAAAACTCAATTTCTGTTCTTTTAACCCAGTTAAAAGTCCAACGGGTCCATTTTAACGCCCATTTAGACCTGCTCGCCCAAAACCTCTTCAAAAATGACCTAAAAATCAGTTTTGATCAAATTTTAGGAGTTCATATAATTGATTACTAGATTTTTAAGTAGATTATATTGCAAAAGATCAATTTATGTACTTTTACTCAAATAAATGTCCAAAGGTCCATTTTACGACCCATTTACACCCGCTCGTCCGAAACATCTACAAAAAGGACCGATAATAAAATTTAATCAAAACATAGGAGTTCATATCATTGATTACGATCTTTTCCACACTATTGTATTGCAAAATTTCAGTTTCTGTTCGTTTTACCCAGTTAAAAGTCCAACGAGTCCATTTTAAGGCCCATTTAGACCCGCTCGCCCGAAACCTCTACAAAAAGGACCGAAAACATGTTTTAATCAAATTTTAGGAGTTCATATACTTGATTATGAGCTTTTCAACAAGATTATATTGCAAAAACTCAATTTCTGTATTTTTTACTCAGTTAAAAGTCCAACGTGTTCATTTTACGGCCCATTTAGACCCGCTCGCCCGAAACCTCTACAAAAAGACCGAAAAACAAATTTTAATCAAAACTTAGGAGTTCATATCATTGATTACGAGCTTTTCAAAAAGATTATATTGCAAAAACTCAATTTTGGTATTTTTTACTTAGTTAAAAGTCCAACGTGTCCATTTAGACTCGCTCGCCCGAAACCTCTACAAAAGGACCGAAAAACATGTTTAATCAAATTTTAGGACTTCATATCATTGATTATGATCTTTTCAACACGATTATATTGCAAAAACTCAATTTATGTACCTTTTACTCAGTTAAAAGTCCAACGGGTCCATTTTACGGCCCATTTAGATCCCTCGTCCGAAACCTTTGCAAAAAGGATCACAAAACAAGATTTAATCAAAACTTAGGAGTTAATATCATTGATTATGATCTTTTCAACACGATTATATTGCAGAAACTCAATTTATGTACTTTTTACTTAGTTAAAAGTCCGACGGGTCCATTTTATGGCCTATTTAGACCCGCTCGTTCGATACCTCTACAAAAAGGAGCGCAAAACAAGATTTAATCAAAACTAAGGAGTTCATATCATTGATTACGAGATTTTAAACAAGATTATATTGCAAAAACTCAATTTCTTTCTTTTTTACCCAGTTAAAACTCCAACGAGTTCATTTTACGGCCCATTTAGATCCGCTCTCCCGAAACCTCTACAAAAAGGACCAGAAAACAAGTTTAATAAAATTTTAGAACTTCATATCATTGATTACGATCTTTTCAACACGATTATATTGCAAAAACTCAATTTATGTACTTTTTACTCAATTAAAAGTCCAACAGGACCATTTTACGGCCCATTTAGACCCGCTCGCCCGAAACCTATACAAAATTGACCGAAAAACAAGTTTTAGTCAAATTTTAGGAGTTCATATCATTGGTTATGAGCTTTTCAAAACAATTATATTGCGAAAACTTAATTTATGAACTTTTTACTCAGTTAAAAGTCAAACGGGTCCATTTTACGGCCCATTTAGTCCCGCTCGTACGAAACCTCTACAAATAGGACCGCAAAACAAGTTTTAATCAAAACATAAGAGTTCATATCATTGATTACGAGCTTTTCAACAAGATTATATTGCAAAAACTCAATGTCTGTATTTTTTACTTTGTTAAAAGTCCAACGTGTGCATTTTAAGGCCCATTTAGACCCGCTCGCCCGAAACTTCTACAAAAAGGACCGAAAACATGTTTTAATCAAATTTTAGGAGTTCATATAATTAATTACGAGCTTTTCAACAAGATTTTATTCCAAAAACTCAATTTCTGTATTTTTTACTCAGTTAAAAGTCCAACGTGTCCATTTTACGGCCCATTTAGACCCGCTCACCTGAAACCTCTACAAAAGGACCGAAAAACAAGTTTTAATCAAAACTTAGGAGTTCATATCATTGATTACGAGCTTTTCAACACTATTATATTACAAAAACTCAATTTCTGTTCTTTTAATCCAGTTAAAAGTCCAACGGGTCTATTTTAAGGCCCATTTAGACCCGCTCGCCCGAAACCTCCTCAAAAATGACCGAAAAACAAGTTTTAATCAAATTTTAAGAGTTCATATAATTGATTACGAGCTTTTCAAAAATATTATATTGCAAAAACTCAATTTTTGTATTTTTACTCAATTAAAAGTCTAACGTGTCCATTTTACGGCCCATTTAGACCCGCTCGCCCGAAACCTCTAAAAAATGATCGAAAACATGTTTAATCAAATTTTAGGACTTCATATCATTGATTACGATCTTTTCAACACGATTATATTGCAAAAACTCAATTTTTGTATTTTTACTGAGTTAAAAGTCCAACGGGCCCTTTTTAAGGACCATGTAGACACGCTCGCCCGAAACCTCTACACAAAGGGCCGAAAAATATGTTTTGATCAAATTTCCGGACTTCATAAAATTGATTACGAGCTTTTCAACAAGATTATACTGCAAAAACTCAATTTCTGTATTTTTTATTCAGTTAAAAGACCAACGGGTCCATTTTACGGCCCATTTAGACCCGCTCGCCCGAAACCTCTACAAAAAGGACCAAAAACAAGTTTTAATCAAAACATAGGAGTTAATATCTTTGATTACGAGCTTTTCAACACTATTGTATTGCAAAAACTCAATTTATGTTCTTTTAACCCGGTTAAATGTCCAACGGGTCCATTTTAACGCCCATTTAAACCCACTCGCCCGAAACTTCTTCAAAAATGACCGAAAAACAAGTTTTAATCAAATTTTAGGAGTTCATATAACTGATTACGAGCTTTTCAACAAGATTATATTACAAAAACTCAATTTTCGTATTTTTTACTCAGTTTAAAGTCCAACGGGTACATTTTAATGCCCAATTAGACCCGCTCACCCGAACCCTCTACAAAAAGGACCGAAAAACATGTTTTAATCAAATTTTAGGACATCATGTCATTAATTACGATCTTTCTAACAGAATTATATTGCAAAAACTCAAATTATGTACTTTTTACTAGGTTTTATTTCCAACGGGTCCATTTTACGGCACATTTACACTCGCTCGTCCGAAACCTCTACAAAAAGGACCGCAAATCAAGTTATAATCAAAACTTATGAGTTCATATCATAGATTACGAGCTTTTCAACATTATTGTATTGCAAAATTTTGATTTCTATTATTTTAACCCAGTTAAAAGTCCAACGGGTCCATTTTAAGGCTCATTTAGACCCGATCGCCCGAAACCTCTTCAAAAATGACCAAAAAACAAGTTTTATTCAAAATTTCGGAGTTCATATAATTGATTATGAGCTTTTCAACAAGATTATATTGCAAAAACTCAATTTCTATTTTTTTACTCAGTCAAAAGTCCAACAGGTCCATTTTATGGTCCATTTAGACCCGCTCGCCCGGAACCTCTACAAAAAGGACCGAAAAACAAGTTTTAATCAAAGTTTAGGACTTCATATCATTGATTACGATCTTTTAGACACATTTATATTGCAAAAACTCATTTTTTTGTACTTTTTACTCAGTTTAAAGTCCAACGGGTTAATTTTACGGCCCATTTAGACCCTATCGTCCGAAACCTCTAGAAAAAAGGCCGCAAATCAAGTTTTAATCAAAACTTAGGAGTTCATATCATTGATTATGAGCTTTTCAAGACTATTGTATTGCAAAACTTTGATTTTTGTTCTTTTTACTCAGTTAAAAGTCCACAGAGTCCATTTTAAGGCCCATTTAGCCCCGCTAGCCCGAAACCTCTACAAAGAGGACCGAAAAACAAGTTTTGATCAAATTTTAGAAGTTCATATCTTTGAACACGAGCTTTTCAACACTATTTTGTTGCAAAAACTAAATTTTTGTTCTTTTAACCCAATTAAAAGTCCAACGGGTCCATTTTAACGCCTATTTAGACCCGCTCGCACGAAACCTCTTCAAAATGACCGAAATCAAGTTTTAATCAAATTTTAGGAGTTCATATAATTGATTACAAGCTTTTCACCAAGATTATATTCCAAAACTCAATTTCTGTATTTTTTTTCTAAGTTAAAAGTCCAACAGGTCCATTTTACGGACCATTTAGACCCGCTCGCCCGAAACATATACAAAAAGGACCGAAAAACAAGTTTAATCAAATTTTAGGACTTCAAATCATTGATTACGATCTTTTCAACACGATTATATTGCAAAAACTCAATTTATGTACTTTTTACTCAGTAAAAAGTCCAACGGGTGCATTTTACGGCCCATTTAGACCCGCTCATCCGAAACCTCTACAAAAAGGACCACAAAACAAGTTTTAATCAAAACTTAAGGGTTTATATCATTGATTACGAGCTTGTCAACAAGATTATATTGAAAAAACTCAATTTCTATATTTTTGACTAGTTAAAAGTCCAACGAGTCCATTTTAAGGCCCATTTAGACCCGCTCACCAGAAACCTCTACAAATAGGACCGAAAAACATGTTTTAATCAAACTTTAGGAGTTCATATCTTTGATTACGAGTTTTTCAACACGGTTATATTGCAAAAACACAATTTTTATACTTTTTACTCAGCTAAAAGTCCAACGGGTCCATTTTACGGCCTAATTAGACTCACATGTCCCAAACCACTACAAAAGGGACCACAAAACAAGTTTTAATCAAAAGTCCAACGGGTCCATTTTAATTTCTGTTCTTTTTACCTAGTTAAAAGTCTAACGGGTCCATTTTAAGGCTTATTTAGACCCGCTCTCCCGAAACCTCTACAAAAATGACCGAAACATGTTTTAATCAAAATTTAGGAGTTCATATACTTGATTACGAGCTTTTCAACAAGATTATATTGCAAAAACTCAATTTCTGTATTTTTTACTCAGTTAAAAGTCCAACGTGTTCATTTTACGGCCCATTTAGACCCGCTCGCCCGAAACCTCTACAAAAAGGACCGAAAAACAAATTTTAATCAAAACTTAGGAGTTCATATCATTGATTACGAGCTTTTCAACACTATTGTATTGCAAAAACTCAATTTCTATTCTTTTAACTGAGTTAAAAGTCCAATGGGTCCATTTTAAGGCCCATTTAGACCAGCTCGCCCGAAACCTCTTCAAAAATGACCGAAAAACAAGTTTTAATCAAATTTTAAGAGTTCATATAATTGATTACGAGCTTTTCAAAAAGATTTTATTGGAAAAACTCAATTTTTGTATTTTTTACTCAGTTAAAAGTCCAACGGGTCCATTTAGACCCGCTCGCTCGAAACCTCTACAAAAAGGACTGAAAAACATGTTTAATCAAATTTTAGGACTTCATATCATTGATTATGATCTTTTCAACACGATTATACTGCAAAAACTCAATTTATGTACTTTTTACTCAGTTAAAAGTCCAACGGGTCCATTTTACGGCCCATTTAGACCCGCTCATCCGAAACCTCTACAAAAAGAATCGCAAAACAAGATTTAATCAAAATTTAGGGGTTCATATCATTGATTACGAGCTTTTCGACTAGATTATATTGCAAAAACTCAATTTCTGTATTTTTTTACTGAATTAAAAGTCCAACGGATCCATTTTTAAGGCCTATTTAGACCCGCTCGCCTGAAACCTCTACAAAAAGGACCAAAAAACAAGTTTTAAACAAAACTTAGGAGTTCATATCATTGATTACGAGCTTTTCAACACTATTGTATTGCAAAAACTCAATTTATGTATTTTAACGCTCATTTAGACCCACTTGCCCGAAACTTCTTCAAAAATAACCGAAAAACAAGTTTTAATCAAATTTGAGGAGTTCATATAATTGATTACGAGCTTTTCAACAAGATTATATTGCAAAAATTAAATTTCTGTAATTTTTACTCAGTTAAAAGTCCAACAGGTACATTTTAATGCCCAATTAAACCCGCTCGCCCGAAACCTCTACAAAAAAGACCAAAAAACATGTTTTAATCAAATTTTAGGAGTTTATATCATTGATTACGATCTTTCCAACATAATTATATTGCAAGAACTCAAATTATTTACTTTTTACTAAGTTTTAAACCCTAAACCACTACAAAAAGGACCGCAAATCAAGTTATAATCAAAACTTATGAATTCATATCATTGATTACGAGCTTTTCAACACTATTGAATTGCAAAATTTCGATTTATGTTCCTTTAACCCAGTTAAAAGTCCAACGGGTCCATTTGAAGGCCCATTTAGACTCGCTCGCCCGGAACCTCTTAAAAAATGACCGAAAAACAAGTTTTAATCAAATTTTAGGAGTTCATATAATTGATTACGAGCTTTTCAACAAGATTATACTGCAAAAACTCAATTTCTGTATTTTTTACTCAGTTAAAAGTCCAACGGGTCCATTTTACGGTCCGAAAAACAAGTTTTAATCAAATTTTAGGACTTCATACCATTGATTACGATCTTTTCAACACGATTATATTGCAAAAACTCATTTTTGTACTTTTTACACAGTTTAAAGTCCAACGGGTCCATTTTACGGCCCATTTAGACCCTCTCGTCCGAAACATTTACAAAAAGACCACAAATCAAGTTTTAATCAAAACTTAGGAGTTCATATCATTGATTATGAGGTTTTCAACAATATTGTATTGCAAAAACAATTTTTTTGTTCTTTTAACCCAGTTAAAAGTCCAACGGGTCCATTTTAACGCCTATTTAGACCTGCTCCCCGAAACATCTTCAAAATGACCGAAAACAAGTTTTAATCAAATCTTAGGAGTTCATATAATTGATTACAAACTTTTCAAGAAGATTATATTCCAAAACTCAATTTATGTATTTTTTTTTCTAAGTTAAAAGTCCAACAAGTCCATTTTACGGACCATTTAGACCCGCTCGCCCAAAACAACTACAAAAAGGACCGAAAAACAAGTTTAATCAAACTTTAGGACTTCAAATCATTGATTACGATCTTTTCAACACAATTATATCGCAAAAACTCAATTTATGTAGTTTTTACCCAGTTAAAAGTCCAACGGGTGCATTTTACGGCCCATTTAGACCCGCTCGTCCGAAACCTTTACAAAAAGGACCACAAAACAAGTTTTAATCAAAACTTAAGAGTTTATATCATTGATTACGAGCTTTTCAACAAGATTATATTGAAAAAACTCAATTTCTGTATTTTTGACTAGTTAAAAGTCCAACGGGTCCATTTTAAGGCCCATTTAGACTCGCTCACCAGAAAACTCTACAAATAGGACTGAAAACATGTTTTAATCAAACTTTAGCAGTTCATATCTTTGATTACGAGCTTTTCAACACGATTATATTGCAAAAACACAATTTTTATACTTTTTACTCAGCTAAAAGTCCAACGGGTCCATTTTACGGCCTATTTAGACTCGCATGTCCCAAACCACCACAAAAAGGACCGCAAAACAAGTTTTAATCAAAACTTATGAGTTCATATCATTGATTACGATCTTTTCCACACTATTCTATTGCAAAATTTCAATTTCTGTTCTTTTTACCCAGTTAAAAGTCAAACGGGTCCATTTTAAGGCCCATTTAGACCCGCTCGCCCGAAACCTCTACAAAAACGACCAAAAACATGTTTTAATCAAAATTTAGGAGTTCATATACTTGATTACGAGCTCTTCAACAAGATTATATTGCAAAAACTCAATTTCTGTATTTTTTACTCAGTTAAAAGTCCAACGTGTTCATTTTACGGCCCATTTAGACCCGCTCGCCCGAAACCTCTACAAAAAGGACCGAAAAACAAATTTAATCAAAACTTAGGAGTTCATATCATTGATTACGAGCTTTTCAACACTATTGTATTGCAAAAACTCGATTTTTGTTCTTTTAACCCAGTTAAAAGTCCAATGGGTCCATTTTAAGGCCCATTTAGACCAGCTCGCCCGAAACCTCTTCAATAATGACCGAAAAACAAGTTTTAATCAAATTTTAAGAGTTCATATAATTGATTATGAGCTTTTCAAAAAGATTATAATTCAAAAACTCAATTTTTGTATTTTTTACTCAGTTAAAAGTCCAACGGGTCCATTTAGACCCGCTCGCCCGAAACCTCTACAAAAGGACCGAAAACATGTTTAATCGAATTTTAGGACTTCATATCATTGATTATGATCTTTTCAACACGATTATATTGCAAAAACTCAATTTATGTACTTTTTACTTAGTTAAAAGTCCAACGGGTCCATTTTACGGCCCATTTAGACCCGCTCATCCGAAACCTCCACAAAAAGAACCACAAAACAAGATTTAATCAAAATTTAGGGGTTCATATCATTGATTACGAGCTTTTCAGCTAGATTATATTAAAAAAACTCAATTTTTGTATTTTTTACTGAGTTAAAAGTCCAACGGGTCCATTTTACGGCCTATTTAGACCCCCTCATCGAAACCTCTACAAAAAGAACCGCAAAACAAGATTTAATCAAAATTTAGGGGTTCATATCATTGATTACGAGCTTTTCAGCTAGATTATATTGCAAAAACTCAATTTCTGTTTTTTTTACTGAGTTAAAAGTCCAACGTGTCCATTTTTAAGGCCTATTTATGTATTTTAACGCTCATTTAGACCCACTCGCCTGAAACTTCTTTAAAAATAACCGAAAACAAGTTTTAATCAAATTTGAGGAGTTCATATAATTGATTACGAGCTTTTCAACAAGATTATATTGCAAAAATTAAATTTCTGTATTTTTTACTCAGTTAAAAGTCCAACGGGTACATTTTAAAGCCCAATTAGACCCGCTCGCCCGAAACCTCTACAAAAAGGACCGAAAAACATGTTTTAAACAAATTTTAGGAGTTCATATCATTGATTACCATCTTTCCAACATAATAATATTGCAAGAACTCAAATTATGTACTTTTTACTAAGTTTTAATTCCAACGGGTCCATTTTACGGCCCATTTAGACCCGCTCGTCCGAAACCACTACAAAAAGGACCGCAAATCAAGTTATAATCAAAACTTATGAGTTCATATCATTGATTACGAGCTTTTCAACACTATTGAATTGCAAAATTTCGATTTCTGTTCTTTTAACCTAGTTAAAAGTCCATCGGGTCCATTTGAAGGCCCATTTAGACCAGCTCGCCCGGAACCTCTTAAAAAATGACCGAAAAATAAGTTTTAATCAAATTTTAGGAGTTCAAATAATTGATTACGAGCTTTTTAACAAGTTTATATTGCAAAAACTCAATTTCTGTATTTTTTACTCAGTTAAAAGTCCAACAGGTCCATTTTACGGTCCATTTAGACCCGCTCGCCCGAAACCTCCACAAAAAGGACCGAAAAACAAGTTTTAATCAAATATTAGGACTTCATATCATTGATTACTATCTTTTCAACACGATTATATTGCAAAAACTCATTTTTGTACTTTTTACATAGTTTAAAGTCCAACGGGTCCATTTTACGGTCCATTTAGACCCTCTCGTTCGAAACCTTTACAAAAAAGACCGCAAATCAAATTTTAATCAAAACTTAGGAGTTCATATCATTGATTTTGAGCTTTTCAACAATATTGTATTGCAAAAGTTCGATTTATGTTCTTTTAACACAGTTAAAACTCCAACTGGTCCATTTTAAGGCCCATTTAGACCCGCTCGCCCGAAACCTCTACAAAAAGTACCGAAAAACAAATTTTGATCCAATTTTAGGATTTCATATAATTGATTACGAGCTTTTCAACAAGATTATATTTCGAAAACTCAATTTCTGTATTTTTTACGAAGCATTTAGACCCGTTCGTCCGAAACCTCTACAAAAAAGACTGCAAAAAAAGTTTTAATAAAAAATTAGGAGTTGATATTATTGATTACGAGCTTTTCAACATGATTATTTTGCAAAAACTCAATTTTTGTACTTTTTACTCAGTTAAAAGTTCAACAAGTCTATTTTATGTCCCATTTAGACCCGCTTGCCCAAAACATCTTCAAAAATGACCTAAAAATCAGTTTTCATCAAATTTTAGGAGTTCATATAATTGATTACGAGCTTTTCAACACGATAATATTGCAAAAGCTCAATTTATGTACTTTTTACTCAAATTTTAGGACTTCATATCATTGATTACGATCTTTTCAACACGCTTGTATCGCAAAAACTCAATTTATGTACTTTTTACTCAGTTAAAAGTCCAACAGGTCCATTTTATGGCCCATTTAGACCCGCTCGTCCGAAACCTCTACAAAAAGGTCCGCAAAACAAGTTTTAATTAAAACTTAAGAGTTCATATCGTTGATTACGAGCTTTTCAAAAAGATTTTATTGCAAAAACTCAATTTCTGTATTTTTTACTGAGTTAAAAGTCCAACGAGTCCATTTTAAGGCCCATTTAGCCCCGCACGCCCGAAACCTCTACAAAGAGGACTGAAAAACAAGTTTTGATCAAATTTTAGGAGTTCATATAATTGATTACGTGCTTTTAAACACGATAATATTGCAAAAGCTCAATTTATGTACTTTTTACTCAATTAAAACTCTAACGGGACCATTTTACGGCCCATTTAGACCTGGTCGCCCGAAATCTCTTCAAAAAGGACCGCAAAAAAGTTTTAACTAAATTTTAGGAGTTTATATCTTTAACTAATTCTTCCACCCAAATAATAACACATTAGACCCACATCAGTCATCTCGAAAACAAGTGACATATCCTTCTTGAATTCTTCAATTAGGTTGTGATTGTTGCTTGTAAAAATCAAATCATCCACGTACAGACAAACTATCAAGATATCTCCACCATTTTTCACTTTAATATAAAGTGCATGTTCATGTAGGCAACGATCAAAACCTTTATCTTGAAAATACTTGTCGATGAGGCTGTACCATGCACGAGGCGCTTGCTTCAATCCATATAATGCCTTTTTCAACCTTAGACATTTATTTTCTTGCCCTTTGACTTTGTATCCAATGGGTTGTTCAATGTAAACTTCCTCTTCTAAGAAACCATTAAGAAATGCTGATTTCACATCAAGTTGATGGATTTTCCACTTCTTTTGAGCCGCTAGAGAAATAATCAATCGAATAGTTTCAATTCGAGCAACTGGTGCAAAGACTTCATCATAATCGATCCCATGCTTCTGCTTATAGCCTTTAACAACAAGTCTTGCTTTGTATCTCACCACTTCTCCTCTTGCATTCTTCTTTTTCTTGAAAATCCACTTGACTCCAATAGCTTTATGTCCTTTTGGAAGTTCTGATAGCTCCCAAGTGTTGTTCTTCTCAATTGATTTTATTTCTTCATCCATGGCTAGTCTCCAATTCTCATCTTTCACTGCATCACCGAAGTTAAGTGGCTCATTATCTACAAATAGACAAAACAAGTTATTGATAGCTTCAGTGGAGCGGTATAAATCTTCGACACTTCTGAATTTATGTGGCGTTTCACTTGAGCTTTCTCCAGAGCTAGAGCTTTCTTCAAAACTTTCACGGACCGGAGCAGGTGAAGGGGGAGGAGTCATGTCTTGTTGAGGAGTCATGTCTGCAAATGGTTCATTACATGTGTTGGAGTCACATCTTGTTCTTCCACGAAGTATGGAAAGAAATCATAAGATTGTTCTTCTTGTGCTTCCCAATTCCAACTTGCTTGTTCATCGAACTCAACATCACGACTTATGATAATCCTTCCATTGCTTGGATTATACAACTTGTAGCCTTTGGAGTTTGAATCATAGCCAATGAAAACATATTTAGAACTCTGATCATCAAGCTTTAATCTACCTTGGTCAGGTACATGTGCATAGGCAATGCTTCCAAACACCCGAATATGTCTTACACTTGGCTTTCTTCCGCTCCAAGCTTCTTGAGGAGTTACATTATCCACATTCTTTGTTGGTGAGCGATTGGATAGATAAACTGCACATGAAACAGCTTCGGCCCAAAATTCCATGGGCATATTCTTTGCCTTCAACATACTTCTTGCCATGTTCAAAATGGTCCTATTTTTTCGTTATGCAACGCCATTTTGTTGTGGAGATCTGGGCACTGTCAAAGGACGACGAATTCCATTTGCTTCACAAAAAGCATTGAATTCATTAGAAGTAAATTCGCCTCCTCTGTCAGATCTTAGAGATTTTATCTCGTAGCCACTTTCTTTTTCAATGAGTGCTTTAAAATTTTTAAAAGCAACGAATGCTTCAGATTTCTGCTTCAAGAAGTACACCCAAGTCTTCCTACTATAATCATCAATAAAAAGTAAGAAGTATCTTCTTTTACTAAATGATAACGGCTTGATGGGTCCACATATATCAGTATGAATAAGTTGAAGGGGCTCGGTCGCTCTTGATGTTGCTTCTTTTGGAAAACTTGACCTTGCATGCTTGCCTAAAAGACACGCTTCACACAATTGGTTAGGGTGACTAATGGTTGGAATTCCATTTACCATCTTTTTTTCTCCAAGCATTTAGAGGGCTCCAAAATTCAAGTGACCAAATCTCATGTGCCAACACCAAGCTTCATTTTCCACGCTAGCCTTCAAGCACTTTGCACCAATCGTCTTGAGATTTAACATGAACATTCTATTCTTCGACATTGATACTTTAGCCACCAAGTTTCCAAATTGATCTCTTAGCCAAAGACAACAATCTTTCATATGAATTTCATAACCCTTTTCAAGGAGTTGTCCCAAACTCAAAATATTACTTCTTAGCTTAGGCACATAATAAACCTCAGTAATAAGGCTATGGCTCCCATCCTTTAGAGAAATTAAGATTGTACCTTTCCCTTGAATTTGGACTTTCGAGGAGTCTCCAAATGAAACATTGCCTTTAACTTTCTCATCAAGTTCCACAAATGCCTCTTTATCTCCACACATGTGATTGCTTGCTCCATTGTCAAGGTACCATGTGCTTGCATCATTCTTCTCCTCATTCTTCAGTGCTAGCAACAATGTTGGCTCTTCAATATCTTGTTGATCTTCAATGAGATTGACTCTCTCCTCATTTCTACTTTCATTTTGGCATTCCCAAGAAAAATGACCAAATTTCTGACAATTATAACATTCAATATTGGACTTGTCATGATTCTTTTCATTCGGTCTTTGATAATTAAATCTTCCTCTTCCTCGGTTTCTTGATGATGTACGATCTTCACGATCACTTCTTCCACATCCTCGTTGGCCATAACCTCGACCTCGTCCACGTCCTCATCCTTTTTGATTCTTTTCTTCTCGATTATTTTTCAAAAATACCTTGGCTTTGAGGGCTTGTTCAATGGACTCTTATTGTCTTCTATTTAATTTATCTTCTTGAGCTTTCAAATCACCCATAACATTTTCAATAGTCATAGAGTCTAAATCTTTTGACTCAATGACACAAACCACATAATCAAACTTTGGAGTCAAAGAACGAAGGATCTTTTCAATCACACGAACATCTTCTATGATTTCTTCATATCTCTTCATTTGATTAACAATATTCATCACCCTTGAGTAATAATCTGAAATGGACCCGGATTCCTTCATCCGCAAGGTTTCAAACTCACCTCGTAATACTTGGAGTCGAACCTTCTTCACTTTGTCAACTCCTTGGAGAGAATTTTGCAAAATATCCCATGCTTCCTTTGCGGTGTTGGCATTTGCCACTTTTGCAAACATCGAATCATCCAAACATTGGTGAATAAGGGTGAGAGCATGTTGATCTTTCATCCTTGTTTTCGTCAAAGCCTCCTTTTCTTGTCGTGACAACGACGCTTCGTTTTGAGGAGACTCATAACCCTTGTGAGTGATCTCCCAAGCATCTTGTGCCCCAAGTAAAGCCTTCATACGGAGACACCAATTTTCATAGTTGTCTTTTGTAAGACGAGGAGTTTGAAATGGAAACATACCATTGTTGGTCATCTTCTTCTCTCTTTTTTTAACTATCGAACCAAGCTCTTGATACCACTTTGTTAGAAATAGGTGGAAGAATTGTAAGACTTTTAGAGAGGAAGAGAAGTAAGAATGTTATTACAAGAATACAAAATTGGAATTGATTTGTTCCATCACTAACAATCCTTTATATAGGCTTGTTAGTGGCTATTCAAAAAATTACATCTCTTCATTTTGCACCCTTTCATCATGCAAAAGTTACATCTATTCATAATGAATGGTTGCATCCATTCATTAAGTACCTATTCATGAAAGGTTTAAATTATATTTTTTTCAACACTTCCTCTTAATTTTAACTTTTCTTGATCACACCAAGGCTTTCACGCATTGTTCGAAAATCTTCAAACTTGAGAGGTTTTGTGAAAATGTCTGCAACTTGATCTTGAGTCTTTACAAACTTGAGTTCCACTTCCTTCTTGGCAATATGATCTCTAATAAAATGATATCGGGTGTCAATATGTTTACTTCGATCATGAAACACCGGATTCTTGGCAAGTGCTTGTGCAGACTTATTATCGATGCAAATTTTAGTAGGCCCTTCTTGTGGCAAGTGAAGTTCTTTAACTAATCTTTTAAGCCAAATAGCATGACACGTACAAGAAGTTGCTCTCACCCTTATTCCAAAATTTTAGAGTTCATATAATTGATTTCGAGCTTTTCAAAAATATTATATTGCAAAAACTCAATTTTTGTATTTTTATTCAGTTAAAAGTCTAACGGGTCCATTTTACGGCCCATTTAGACCCGCTCGCCCGAAACCTCTACAAAAAGGATCGAAAAACATGTTTAATCAAAATTTAGGACTTCATATCATTGATTACGATCTTCTCAACACGATTATATTGCAAAAACTCAATTTATGTACTTTTTACTCAGTTAAAAGTCCAACGGGTCTATTTTACGGCCCATTTAGACCCGCTCGTCCGAAACCTCTACAAAAATTACCGAAAACAAGTTTTAATCAAAACTTAGGAGTTCATATCATTGATTACGAGCTTTTCAACAAGATTATATTGCAAAAACTCAATTTATGTATTTTTTACTGAGTTAAATTTTCAACGGGTCCTTTTTAAGGCCCATTTAGACCCGCTCGCCCGAAACCTCTACACAAAGGACCGAAAAACATGTTTTGATCAAATTTTAGGACTTCATAAAATTGATTACGAGCTTTTCAACAAGATTATATTGCAAAAACCCAATTTATGTATTTTTTACTCAGTTAAAATTCCAACGTGTCCATTTTACGGCCCATTTAGACCCGCTCGCCCGAAACCTCTACAAAAGGACCGAAAAACAAGTTTTAATCAAAACTTAGGAGTTCATATTATTGATTACGAGCTTTTCAACACTATTATACTGCAAAAACTCAATTTCTGTTATTTTAACCCAGTTAAAAGTCCAACGGGTCTATTTTAAGGCCCATTTAGACCCGCTGGCCCGAAACCTCTTCAAAAATGACCGAAAAACAAGTTTTAATCATATTTTAAGAGTTCATATAATTGATTACGAGCTTTGCAAAAATATTATATTGCAAAAACTCAATTTTTGTAATTTTACTCAGTTAAAAGTCCAACGGGTACATTTTACGGCCCATTTAGACCCGCTCGCCCGAAACCTCTACAAAAAGGACCGAAAACGAGTTTTAATCAAATTTTATGAGTTCATATAATTGATTACGAGCTTTTCAACAAGATTATATTGCAAAAACTCAATTTCCGTATTTTTTACTCAGTTAAAAGTCCAATGGGTACATTTTAATGCCCAATTAGACCCGCTCCCCCGAAACCTCTACAAAAAGGACCGAAAAACATGTTTTAATCAAATTTTAGGACTTCATATCATTGATTACGATCTTTTCAACAGAATTATATTGTAAAAACTCAAATTGTGTACTTTTTACTCAATTTAAAGACCAACGGGTCCATTTTACGGCCCATTTAGACCCACTCGTCCGAAACATCTACAAAATGGACCGCAAATCAAGTTATAATAAAAACTTATGAGTTCATACCATTGATTACGAGCTTTTCAACATTATTGTATTGCAAAATTTCGATTTCTATTCTTTTAACCCAGTTAAAAGTCCAACGGGTCCATTTTAAGGCCCATTTAGACCCGCTCGCCCGGAACCTCTTCAAAAATGACCGAAAAACAAGTTTTAATCAAATTTTAGGAGTTCATATAATTGATTACGAGCTTTTCAACAAGATTATATTGCAAAAACTCAATTTCTGTATTTTTTACTCAGTTAAAAGTCCAACATGTCCATTTTACGGTCCATTTAGACCCGCTCGCCTGAAACCTCTACAAAAAGGACCGAAAAACAAGTTTTAATCAAATTTTAGGACTTCATATCATTATTTAGATCTTTTCGGCACGATTATATTGCAAAAACTCATTTTTTATACTTTTTACTCAGTTTAAAGTCCAACGGGTCAATTTTACGGCCCATTTAGACCCTATCCTCCGAAACCTCTAGAAAAAAGACCGCAAATCAAGTTTTAATCAAAACGTAGGAGTTAATATCATTGATTATGAGCTTTTCAAGACTATTGTATTGCAAAACTTCGATTTTTGTTATTTTTACTCAGTTAAAAGTCCACCGGGTCCATTTTAAGCCCCATTTAGCCCCGCTCGCCCGAAACCTCTACAAAGAGGACCGAAAAACAAGTTTTGATCAAATTTTAGGAGTTCATATATTTGAATACGAGCTTTTAACCACTATTGTGTTGTAAAAACTAAATTTTTGTTCTTTTAACCCAATTAAAAGTCCAACGGGTCCATTTTAAGGCCTATTTAGACCCGCTCGCCTGAAACCTCTTCAAAATAACCGAAAACAAGTTTTAATCAAATTTTAGGAGTTCATATAATTGATTACAAGCTTTTCAACTAGATTATATTGCAAAAACTCGATTTCTGCATTTTTTACTCAGTTAAAATTCCAACGAGTCCATTTTAATGCCCATTTAGACCCGCTGGCCCGAAACCTCTACAGAAAGGACCGAAAAACATGTTTTAATCAAATTTTAGGACTTCATATCATTGATTACGATCTTTTCAAAAAAATTATATTGCAAAAACTCAAATTATGTACTTTTTACTCAGTTAAATGTCCAACGGGTCCATTTTACGACCAATTTATACTCGCTCGCTCGAAACCTCTACAAAAAGGACCGCAAATCAAGTTTTAATCAAAACTTAGGAGTTCATATCATTGATTACGAGCTTTTCAACACTATTGTATTGCAAAAATTCAATTTCTGTTCTTTTAACCCAGTTAAAAGTTCAACGAGTCTATTTTATGGCCCCATTTAGACCCGCTCGCCCGAAACATCTTCAAAAATGACCTAAAAATCAGTTTTCATCAAATTTCAGGGGTTCATATAATTGATTACGAGCTTTTCAACACAATAATATTGCAAAAGCTCAATTTATGTACTTTTTACTCAAATAAAAGTCCAACGAGACCATTTTACGGCCCATTTAGACCCGCTCGCCCGAAATCTCTACTAATAGGACCGTAAAAAAACTTTTAATCAAATTGTAGGAGTTCATATCTTTGATTATGAGCTTTTCAACACGATTATAATGCAAAAACTCAATTTTTATACTTTTTACTCGGTTAAAAGTCCAACGGGTCCATTTTACGGCCTATTTAGATCTGATTGTCCCAAACCTCTAAAAAAGGATCGCAAAACAAGTTTTAATCAAAACTTATGAGTTCATATCATTGATTACGATCTTTTCAACACTACTAAATTGCAAAAATTCAATTTCAGTTCTTTTACTCTGTTAAAAGTCCAACGAGTTCATTTTACGGCCCATTTAGACCCGCTCGCCCAAAACCTCTACAAAAATGACCGAAAAACAAGTTTTAATCAAATCTTAGGAGTTCATATAATTGATTACGAGCTTTTCAACAAGATTCTATTGCAAAAACTCAATTTCTCTATTTTTTACTTAGTTAAAAGTCCAACGGGTCCATTTTACGGCCCATTTAGCCCCGCTCACCCCAAACCTCTATAAAAAGGACCGAAAAAAAGTTTTAATCAAATTTTAGGAGTTCATATAATTGATTACGAGCTTTTCAACACGATTATATTACAAAAGCTCAATTTATGTACTTTTTACTAAGTTAAAAGTCGAACAGGTCCATTTTACGGCCTATTTAGACCCGCTTGTCCCAAACCTCTACAAAAAGGACCGAAGACATGTTTTAATCAAATTTTAGGAGTTCAAATATATGATTACGAGCTTTTCAAAAATATTATATTGCAAAAACTCAATTTCTTTCTTTTTTACTCAGTTAAAAGTTCGACGAGTCCATTCTACGGCTCATTTAGACTCGCTCTCCCGAAACCTCTACAAAAAGGACCGGAAAACAAGTTCAATCAAATTTTAGGACTTCATATCATTGATTACGATCTTTTCAACACGCTTATATCGCAAAAACTCAATTTATGTACTTTTTATTCAGTTAAAAGTCCAACGGGTCCATTTTATGGCCCATTTAGACCCGCTCGTCCGAAACCTCTACAAAAAGGACCGCAAAACAAGTTTTAATCAAAACTTAAGAGTTCATATCATTGATTACAAGCTTTTCAAAAAGATTTTATTGCAAAAACTCAATTTTTGTATTTTTTACTAAGTTAAAAGTCCAACGGGTCCATTTTAAGGCCCTTTTAGACCCGCTCGCCCGAAACCTCTACAAAAAGGACCGAAAACATGTTTTATTCAAATTTTAGGAGTTCATATAATTGATTACGAGCTTTTCACCAAGATTATATTCCAAAAACTCAATTTTTGTATTTTTTACTCAGTTAAAAGTCCAACTGGTCCATTTTACGGACCATTTAGACCTGCTCGCTCGAAACCTCTACAAAAAGGATCGAAAAACAAGTTTTAATCAACACTACTGTATTGCAAAAACTCCATTTCTATTCTTTTAACCCAGTTAAAAGTCCAACGGGTCCATTTTAAGGCCCATTTAGACACGCTCGCCCGAAACCTCTTCAAAAATGACCGAAAAACAAGTTTTAATCAAAACTTAGGAGTTTATATCATTGGTTACGAGCTTTTCAACACTATTGTGTTGCAAAAACTCAATTTATGTTCTTTTAACCCAGTGAAAAGTCCAACGGGTCCATTTTAACGCCCATTTAGACCCGCTCGCTCGAAACCTCTTCAAAATGGACCTAAAAATCAGTTCTGATCAAATTTTAGGACTTCATATTATTGATTACTAGCTTTTTAATTAGATTATATTGCAAAAGATCAATTTATGTACTTTTACTCAAATAAATGTCCAACGGGACCATTTTACGGCCCACTTAGACCCGCTCCCTCGAAACCTCTATAAAAAGGACCGAAAAACATGTTTTAATCAAATTTTAGGACTTCATATCATTGATTACGATCGTTTCAACAGAATTATATTGCAAAAACTCCAATTATGTACTTTTTACTAAGTTTAATGTCCAAGGGTCCATTTTACGACCCATTTAGACCCGCTTGTCCGAAACATCTACAAAAAGGACCGCTAATAAAGTTTTAATCAAAACTTAGGAGTTCATATCATTGATTACGATCTTTTCCACACTATTGTATTGCAAAATTTCAATTTATGTTCTATTTACCCAGTTAAAAGTCCAACGGGTCCATTTTAAGGCCCATTTAGACCCGCTCGCCCGAAAGCTCTACAAAACGGACCGAAAACATGATTTAATCAAATTTTAGGAGTTCATATACTTGATTACGAGCTTTTCAACAAGATTATATTGCAAAAACTCAATTTCTGTATTTTTGACTCAGTTAAAAGTCCAATCGGTCTATTTTAAGGACCATTTAGACCCCCTCGCCCGAAACCTCTACAAAAGGACCGAAAAACAAATTTTAATCAAAACTTAGGAGTTCATATCATTGATTACGAGATTTTAAACATTATTGTATTACAAAAACTCGATTTTTGTTCTTTTAACCTAGTTAAAAGTCCAACGGGTACATTTTAAGGCCCATTTAGACCAGCTCGCCCGAAACCTCTTCAAAAATGACCGAAAAACAAGTTTTAATCAAATTTTAAGAGTTCATATAATTGATTACGAGCTTTTAAAAAAGATTATATTGCAAAAACTCAATTTTTGTATTTTTTACTCAGTTAAAAGTCCAACGGGTCCATTTTACGGCCCATTTAGACCCGCTCGCCCGAAACCTCAACAAAAAGGACCAAAAAATATGTTTAAACAAATTTTAGGACTTCATATCATTGATTATGATCTTTTCAACACGATTATATTGCAAAAACTCAATTTATGTACTTTTTACTCAGTTAAAAGTCCAACGGGTCCATTTTACGACCCATTTAGACCCTTCGTCCGAAACCTCTACAAAAAGGATCGCAAAACAAGATTTAATCAAAACTTAGGAGTTCATATCATTGATTATGATCTTTTCAACACGATTATATTGCAAAAACTCAATTTATGTACTTTTTATTTAGTTAAAAGTCCAACGGGTCCATTTTACGACCCATTTAGACCCGCTCGTCCGAAACCTCTACAAAAAGGACCGCAAAACAAGATTTAATCAAAACTTAGGAGTTCATATCATTGATTACGAGCTTTTAAACAAGATTAGATTGCAAAAACTCAATTTATGCATTTTTTACTGAGTTAAAAGTCCAACGGGTCCTTTTAAGGCCCATTTAGACCCGCTCGCCCGAAACCTCAACACAATGGACCGAAAAACATGTTTTGATCAAATTTTAGGACTTCATAAAATTGGTTACGAGCTATTCAACAAGATTATATTGAAAATTTTCAATTTCTGTATTTTTTACTCAGTTAAAAGACCAACAGGTCCATTTTAAGGCCCATTTAGACCCGCTCGCCCAAAACCTCTTCAAAAATGACCGAAAAACAAGTTTTAATCAAATTTTAGGAGTTCATATAATTGATTACAAGCTTTTCGAAAATATTATATTGCAAAAACTCAATTTCTTTCTTTTTTACTCAGTTAAAACTCCAACGAGTCCATTTTACGGCCCATTTAGACCCACTCTCCCGAAACCTCTACAAAAAGGACCAGAAAACAAGTTTAATAAAATTATAGAACTTCATATCATTGATTACGATCTTTTCAACACGATTATATTGCAAAAACTCAATTTATGCACTTTTTAATCAATTAAAAGTCCAACAATTATATTGCGAAACCTATACAAAATGGACCGAAAAACAAATTTTAGTCAAATTTTATGAGTTCATATCATTGGTTATGAGCTTTTTAAAACAATTATATTGCGAAAACTTAATTTATGAACTTTTTACTCAGTTAAAAGTCCAACGGGTCCATTTTACGGCCCATTTAGACCCGCTCGTCCGAAACCTCTACAAAAGGACCGCAAAACAAGTTTTAATCAAAACTTAAGAGTTCATATCATTGATTACGAGCTTTTCAACAAGATTATATTGCAAAAACTCAATTTATGAACTTTTTACTCAGTTAAAAGTCCAACGGGTCCATTTTACGGCCCATTTAGACCTGCTCGTCCGAAACCTCTAAAAAAGGACCGCAAAACAAGTTTTAATCAAAACTTAAGAGTTCATATCATTGATTACGAGCTTTTCAACAAGATTATATTGCAAAAACTCAATTTCTGTATTTTTTACTTAGTTAAAAGTCCAACGGGTCCATTTTAAGGCCCATTTAGACCTGCTCGCCCGAAACCTCTACAAAAAAGACCAAAAACATGTTTTAATCAAATTTTAGGAGTTCATATAATTAATTACGAGCTTTTCAACAAGATTTTATTCCAAAAACTAAATTTCTGTATTTTTTACTCAGTTAAAAGTCCAATGTGTCCATTTTACGGCCCATTTAGACTCGCTCGCCCGAAACCCCTACAAAAGGACCAAAAAACAAGTTTTAATCAAAACTTAGGAGTTCATATCATTGATTACGAGCTTTTCAACACTATTATATTGCAAAAACTCAATTTTTGTTACGGCCCATTTAGACCCGCTCGCCCAAAACCCCTACAAAAGGACCAAAAAACAAGTTTTAATCAAAACTTAGGAGTTCATATCATTGATTACGAGCTTTTCAACACTATTATATTGCAAAAACTCAATTTTTGTTATTTTAACACAGTTAAAAGTCCAACGGATCTATTTTAAGGCCCATTTAGACCCGCTCTCCCGAAACCTCTTCAAAAATGATCGAAAAACAAGTTTTAATCATATTTTAAGAGTTCATATAATTGATTACGAGCTTTTCAAAAATATTATATTGCAAAAACTCAATTTTTGTATTTTTACTTAGTTAAAAGTCCAACGGGTCCATTTTACGACCCATTTAGACCCGCTCATCTGAAACCTCTACAAAAGGGACCGAAAAACAAGTTTTAATCAAAACTTAGGAGTTCATATCATTGATTACGAGCTTTTCAAGAAGATTATATTGCAAAAACTCAATTTATGTATTTTTTTACTGAGTTAAAAGTCCAACGGGTCCTTTTTAAGGCCCATTTTGACCCGCTCGCCCGAAACCTCAACACAAATGACCGAAAAACATGTTTTGATCAAATTTTAGGACTTCGTAAAATTGATTACGAGCTTTTCAACAAGATTATATTGCAAAAACCCAATTTCTGTATTTTTTACTCAGTTAAAAGTCCAACGTGTCCATTTTACGGCCCATTTAGACCCGCTCGCCCGAAACCTCTACAAAAAGGACCGAAAACGAGTTTTAATCAAATTTAGGAGTTCATATTATTGATTTCGAGCTTTTCAAAAATATTATATTGCAAAAACTCAATTTCTTTCTTTTTTACTTAGTTAAAACTCCAACGAGTCCATTTTAAGACCCATTTAGACCCGCTCTCCCGAAACCTCTACAAAAAGGACTAGAAAACAAGTTTAATAAAATTTTAGAACTTCATATCATTGATTACGATCTTTTCAACACGATTATATTGCAAAAACTCAATTTATGTACTTTTTACTCAATTAAAAGTCCAACAATTATATTGCGAAACCTATACAAAATGGACCGAAAAACAAGTTTTAGTCAAATTTTATGAGTTCATATCATTGGTTATGATCTTTTCAAAACAATTATATTGCGAAAACTTAATTTATGAACTTTTTACTCAATTAAAAGTCCAACGGGTCCATTTTACGGCCCATTTAGACTCGCTCGTCCGAAACCTCTACAAAAGGACCGCAAAACAAGTTTTAATCAAAACTTAAGAGTTCATATCATTGATACGAGCTTTTCAACAAGATTATATTGCAAAAACTCAATTTCTGTATTTTTTACTTAGTTAAAAGTCCAAGGGGTCCATTTTAAGGCCCGTTTAGACCTGCTCGCCCGAAACCTCTACAAAAAGGACCAAAAACATGTTTTAATCAAATTTTAGGAGTTCATATAATTAATTACGAGCTTTTCAACAAGATTTTATTCCAAAAACTCAATTTCTGTATTTTTTACTCAGTTAAAAGTCCAACGTGTCCATTTACGGCCCATTTAGACCCGCTCGCCTGAAACCCCTACAAAAGGACCAAAAAACAAGTTTTAATCAAAACTTAGGAGTTCATATCATTGATTACGAGCTTTTCAACACTATTATATTGCAAAAACTCAATTTCTGTTATTTTAACACAGTTAAAAGTCCAACGGGTCTATTTTAAGGCCCATTTAGACCCGCTCTCCCGAAACCTCTTCAAAAATGACCGAAAACAAGTTTTAATCATATTTTAAGAGTTCATATAATTGATTACGAGCTTTTCAAAAATATTATATTGCAAAAACTCAATTTTTGTATTTTTACTCAGTTAAAAGTCCAACGGGTCCATTTTACGGCCCATTTAGACCCGCTCGCCCGAAACCTCTACAAAAAGGATCGAAAAACATGTTTATTAAATTTTAGGACTTCATATCATTGATTACGATCTTTTCAACACGATTATATTGTAAAAACTCAATTTATGTACTTTTTACTCAGTTAAAAGTCCAACGGGTCCATTTTACGGCTCATTTAGACCCGCTCGTCCGAAACCTCTACAAAAATTACCGCAAAACAAGTTTTAATCAAAACTTAGGAGTTCATATCATTGATTACGAGCTTTTCAACAAGATTATATTGCAAAAACTCAATTTTTGTATTTTTTCCTGAGTTAAAAGTCCAACAGGTCCTTTTTAAGGACCATTTAGACCCGCTCGTCCGAAACCTCTATAAAAATTACCGCAAAACAAGTTTTAATCAAAACTTAGGAGTTCATATCATTGATTACAAGCTTTTCAACACTATTGTATTGCAAAAATTTGATTTATGTTCTTTTAACACAGTTAAAGGTCCAACGGACCCATTTAAACCCGCTCGCCCGAAACCTCTTCAAAAATGATCGAAAAACAAGTTTTCATCAAATTTTAAGAGTTCATATAATTGATTACGAGCTTTTCAAAAAGTTTATATTGCAAAACTAAATTTCTGTATTTTTTACTCAGTTAAAAGTCTAACGAGTCCATTTTACGACCCATTTAGACCCGCTCACCCGAAACCTCTACAAAAAGGAACGAAAAACAAGTTTATCAAATTTTAGGACTTCATATCATTGATTACGATCTTTTCAACACGATTATATTGCAAAAACTCAATTTATGTACTTTTTACTTAGTTAAAAGTCCAACGGGTCCATTTTACGGCCCATTTAGACCCGCTCGTCCGAAACTTCTACAAAAAATACCATAAAACAAGTTTTAATCAAAATTTAAGAGTTCATATCATTGATTATGAGCTTTTTAACAAGATTATATTGCAAAAACTCAATTTCTGTATTTTTTACTCAGTTAAAAGTACATCGGGTCCATTTTAAGGCACATTTAGACCCGCTCGCCCGAAAGCTCTACAAAAAGGACCGAAAAACAATGTTTAATCAAACTTTAGGAGTTCATATCTTTGATTACGAGCTTTTCAACCCGATTATATTGCAAAAATTCAATTTTTAAACTTTTTACTTAGTTAAAAGTCCAACGGGTCCATTTTACGGCCTATTTAGACTCGCTTGTCCCAAACCACTACAAAAAGGACCGCAAAACAAGTTTTAATCAAAACATATGAGTTCATATCATTGATTACGATCTTTTCCACACTATTGCATTGCAAAAATTCAATTTATGTTCTTTTTATCCAGTTAAAAGTCCAACAGGTCCATTTTAAGGCCCATTTAGACCCGCTCGCCCGAAACCTCTTCAAAAATGACCGAAAAACAAGTTTTAATCAAATTTTAGGAGTTCATATAATTGATTACAAGCTTTTCAAAAATATTATATTGCAAAAACTCAATTTCTTTCTTTTTTACTCAGTTAAAACTCCAACGAGTCCATTTTACGGCCCATTTAGACCCGCTCTCCCGAAACCTCTACAAAAGGACCAGAAACAAGTGTAATAAAATTTTAGAACTTCATATCATTGATTACGATCTTTTCAACACGATTATATTGGAAAAACTCAATTTATGTACTTTTTACTCAGTTAAAAGTCCAACGGGTCCATTTTACTGCCCATTTAGACCCGCTCGTCTGAAACCTCTACAAAAAGGACCGAAAAACAAGTTTTAATCAAAACTTAAGAGTTCATATCATTGATTACGACCTATTCAACAAGATTATATTGCAAAAACTCAATTTCTATATTTTTTACTCAGTTAAAAGTCCAACGGGTCCATTTTAAGGCCCATTTAGACCTGCTCGCCCGAAACCACTACAAAAAGGACCGAAAACATGTTTTAATCAAATTTTAGGAGTTCATATAATTAATTACGAGCTTTTCAACAAGATTTTATTCCAAAAACTCAATTTATGTATTTTTTACTTAGTTAAAAGTCCAACGTTTCCATTTTACGGCCCATTCAGACCCGCTCGCCCGAAACCTCTACAAAAGGACCGAAAAACAAGTTTTAATCAAAACTTATGAGTTCATATCATTGATTACGAGCTTTTCAACACTATTATATTGCAAATACACAATTTATGTTCTTTTAACACCAGTTAAAAGTCCAACGGGTCTATTTTAAGGCCCTTTTAGACCCGCTCGCCCGAAACTCTTCAAAAATGACCGAAAACAAGTTTAATCAAATTTTAAGAGTTCATATAATTGATTACGAGCTTTTCAAAAATATTATATTGAAAAAACTTAATTTTTGTATTTTTATTCAGTTAAAAGTCTAACGGGTCCACTTTACGGCCCATTTAGACCCGCTCGCCGGAAACCTCTACAAAAATGATCGAAAAACATGTTTAATCAAAATTAAGGACTTCATATCATTGATTACGATCTTTTTAACACGATTATATTGCAAAAACTCAATTTATGTACTTTTTACTTAGTTAAAAGTCCAACGGGTCCATTTTACGACCCATTTAGACCCGCTCGTCCGAAACCTCTACAAAAATTACCGAAAAACAAGTTTTAATCAAAACTTAGGAGTTCATATCATTGATTACGAGCTTTTCAAGAAGATTATATTGCAAAAACTCAATTTTTGTATTTTTTACTGAGTTAAAAGTCCAACGGGTCCTTTTTAAGGCCCATTTTGACCCGCTCGCCCGAAACCTCTACACAAATGACCGAAAACATGTTTTGATCAAATTTTAGGACTTCATAAAATTGATTACGAGCTTTTCAACAAGATTATATTGCAAAAACCCAATTTCTGTATTTTTTACTCATTTAAAAGTCCAACGTGTCCATTTTACGGCCCATTTAGATCCGCTCGCCCGAAACCTCTACAAAAAGGACCGAAAACGAGTTTTAATCAAATTTAGGAGTTCATATAATTGATTACGAGCTTTTCAACAAGATTATATTGCAAAAACTCAATTTCCGTATTTTTTACTCATTTAAAAGTCCAACGGGTCCATTTTAATGCCAAATTAGACCCGCTCGCACAAAACCTCTACAAAAGGGACCGAAAAACATGTTTTAATCAAAATTTAGCAGTTCATATAATTGATTATGAGTTTTTCAACAAGATTATATTGAAAAAACTCAATTTCTGTATTTTTAACTCAGTTAAAAGACCAACGGGTTTATTTTACGGCCAATTTAGACCTGCTCGCCCGAAACCTCTACAAAAGGACCGAAAAACAAGTATTAATCAAAACTTAGGAGTTCATATCATTGATTACGAGCTTTTCAACACTATTATATTGCAAAAACTCAATTTCTGTTATTTTAACACAGTTAAAAGTCCAACGGGTCTATTTTAAGGCCCATTTAGACCCGCTCTCCCGAAACCTCTTCAAAAATGATCGAAAAACAAGTTTTAATCATATTTTAAGAGTTCATATAATTGATTACGAGCTTTTCAAAAATATTATATTGCAAAAACTCAATTTCCGTATTTTTTACTCAGTTAAAAATCCAACGGGTACATTTTAATGCCCAATTAGACCCGCTCGCCCGAAACCTCTACAAAAAGGACCGAAAAACATGTTTTAATCAAATTTTAGGACTTCATATCATTGATTACGATATTTTCAACAGAATTATATTGAAAAAACTCAAATTGTGTACTTTTTACTCAGTTTAAAGTCTAACAAGTCCATTTTACGGCATATTTAGACCCGCTTGTCCCAAACCTCTACAAAAAGGATAGAAGACACGTTTTAATCAAATTTTAGGAGTTCATATCATTGATTACGAGCTTTTCAACACTATTGTATTGCAAAAACTCAATTTTTGTATTTTTTACTCAGTTAAAAGTCCAACGAGTCCATTTTACGGCCTATTTAGAACCGCTAGCCCAAAACCTCTACGAAAAGGACCGAAAAACAAGTTTTAATCAAAACTTGGGAGTTCATATCATTGATTACGAGCTTTTCAACACTATTGTATTGCAAAAACTCGATTTTTGTTCTTTTAACCCTGTTAAAAGTCCAACGGGTCCATTAAAAGGCCCATTTAGACCCGCTCGCCCGAAACCTCTTAAAAAATGACCGAAAACAAGATTTAATCAAATTTTATGAGTTTATATAATTTATTACTAGCTTTTTAAAAATAATATATTGCAAAAACTCAATTTCTTTCTTTTTTACTCAGTTAAAAGTTCAACGGGTCCATTTTACGGCCCATTTAGACCCGCTCGTCCGAAACCTCTACAAAAAGGACGACAAAACAAGTTTTAATCAAAACGTAGGAGTTCATATCATTGATTACGAGCTTTTCAACACTATTATGTTGCAAAAACTCAATTTATTTTCTTTTAACCCAGTTAAAAGTCCAACGGGTCCATTTTTTTACCCATTTAAATTCGCTCGCCCGAAACCTCTTTAAAAAATGACCATAAAACAAGTTTGATTCAAAACTTAGGAGTTCATATCATTGATTACGAGCTTTTCATCACTATTGTGTTGCAAAAACTCAATTTCTGTTCTTTTAACCCAATTAAAAGTCCAACGGGTCCATTTTAAGGTCCATATATATGATTAATAGCTTTTCAACAAGATTATATTGCAAAAATTCAATTTCTGTATTTTTTACTCTATTAAAAGTCAACGGGTCCATTTTACGGCCCATTTAGACCTGCTCACCCGAAACCTCTACAAAAAGGAACGAAAAACAAGTTTTAATAAAAAATTAAGAGTTCATATCATTGATTACGAGCTTTTCAACATTATTGTATTGCAAAAACTCAATTTCTGTTCTTTTAACCCAGGTAAAAGTCCAACGGGTCCATTTTAACGCCTATTTAGACCCACTCGCCCGAAACCTCTTCAAAATGACCGAAAAACAAGTTTTAATCAAAACATAGTAGATCATATCATTGATTACGAGCTTTTCAACACTATTGTGTTGCAAAAACTCAGTTTCTGTTCTTTTAACATAGTTAAAAGTCCAACGGGTCCATTTTAAGGCCCATTTAGACCCGCTCGCCCGAAACCTCTTCAAAATGACCGAAAAACATGTTTTAATCAAATTCTAGGAGTTCATATGATTGATTACGAGCTTTTCAACTAGATTATATTGCAAAAACTCAATTTCTATATTTTTTACTTAGTTAAAAGTCCAACGAGTCCATTTTAATGCCCATTTAAACCTGCTCGCCCGAAACCTCTACAAAAAGGATCGAAAAACATGTTTTAATCAAATTTTAGGACTTCATATCATTGATTATGATCTTTTCAACAGAATTATATTGAAAAAACCCAAATTATGTACTTTTTACTCAGTTTAAAGTCTAACGAGTCCATTTTACGGCTCATTTAGACCCGCTCGTCCGAAACCTCTACAAAAAGGACTGCAAATCAAGTTTTAATCAAAACTTAGGAGTTCATATCATTGATTACGAGCTTTTCAACACTATTGTAGTGAAAAAAATTGATTTTTGTTCTTTTAACCCTGTTAAAAGTCCAACGAGTCCATTTTAAGGCCCATTTAGACCCGCTTGCCCGAAACTTCTTCAAAAATGACCAAAAAATTAGTTTTGATCAAATTTTACGAGTTTTTCAACACGATAATATTGCAAAAGCTCAATTTATGTACTTTTTACTCAATTAAAAGTCAAACGGGACCATTTTACGGCCCATTTAGACCCGCTCGCACGAAATCTCAACAAAAAGGACCGCAAAAAATGTTTCAATCAAATTTTAGGAGTTCATATCTTTTATTACGAGCTTTTCAACACGATTATATTACAAAAACTAAAATTTTATACTTTTTACTCAGTTAAAAGTCCAACGGGTCCGTTTTACGGCCTATTTAGACCCGCTTGTCCCAAACCTCTACAAAAAGGATCGCAAAACAAACTTTAATCAAAACCTATGAGTTCATATCATTGATTACGATCTTTTCAACACTATTGTATTGCAAAAATTCAATTTATGTTCTTTTTACTCAGTTAAAAGTCCAACAGGTCCATTTTAAGGCCCATTTAGACCCGCTTGCCCGAAACCTCTACAAAAAGGACCGAAAAACAACTTTTAATCAAAACTTAGGAGTTCATATCATTGATTACGAGCTTTTCAACATTATTATGTTGCAAAAACTCAATTTCTTTTCTTTTAACCCAGTTAAAAGTCCAACGGGTCCATTATTAGGCCCATTTAGACCCGCTCGCCCGAAACCTCTTCAAAAATGACCGGAAATCAAGTTTTAATCAAAACTTAGGAGTTCATATCATTGATTACGAGCTTTTCAACACTATTGTGTTGCAAAAACTAAATTTATGTTCTTTTAACCCAGTTAAAAGTTCAACGGGTCCATTTTAAGGCCCATTTAGACCCGCTCGCCCGAAACCTCTACAAAAAGGACCGAAAAACATGTTTTAATCAAACTTTAGGAGTTCATATCTTTGATTACAAGCTTTTCAACACGATTATATTGCAAAATCTCAACTTTTATTTTTTTACTCAATTAAAAGTCCAACGGGTCCATTTTACGGCCCATTTAGACCCGCTCGCCCGAAACCTCTACAAAAATGACCGAAAAACAAGTTTTAATCAAAACTTAGGAGTTCATATCATTGATTACGAGCTTTTCAACACTATTATACTGCAAAAACTCAATTTTTGTTCTTTTTACTTAGTTAAAAGTCCAACGGGTCCATTTTAAGGCCCATTTAGACACGCTCGCCCGAAATCTCTACAAAAGGACCGAAAAACAAGTTTTGATCAAATTTTAGGAGTTCATATCTTTGATTACGAGCTTTTCAACACGATTATATTCTGTAGAACTAATGTTTTGATATAGTAATTGAAAAATGTTTTGGACAAAGTTAAAAAGAATTCAAAACCATTTTTAAAGTCCAAACAACTTGAAACTATGTTTAAGGGATGTTTTTAAAAGGTTTTTACAAGTTTTCAAAGCCAAATCCAACAAAACCATCCAGGTGTTTTGAAACACCCCTAGGTGTTTCAATACAGGTATTTACAGTGTCAAAGTGCTTCGAAACTGGTTTCGAAACGGGCCTTACTGGATGAGAATTTTGCCTAGTGTTTCGACACGGCCTCTGTCGTTTCGATACGCCTACATGGCATTAACTTCAACGGTCATAAACCCCCAACAACTATTTCCCAACTAACATTTAAATGTAGAGCGTTTCGATACGGTGATAAGCGTTTCGAGACGGGCGGTCCAATACGGGTGCTGCAACGGCTCTTTCTATTTCAAGAGTGTTTCGAAACAAGATCGAGTGTTTCGAAACGGGAAGCTGCAAAACTGCATTTATGGTGGGAAATTAAGTCTCCAACGGCACCAATTCAACCCCAACGACTAGTAACTGCTACAAACTCATTAAGGAGTATAAAAGGGACCTCCAAGCATTTAGTAATGATTAATGCTTCAACTGTAAAACATCATATGATAAAAAATATGTCTTAGTGCCTAATTGTCATTTTCTTGTATAGACAAACACTAGTGAGCAAAAATTGTTAGATTTGCTCAAGTGTTTTAGGATTGGGTGAGAGCTTAATTGTGCAAACAAAAACCTATTAGAGGGATTTGTGTTTGCTTATTTTTATCTCTTTGTAAAAAGGGTTTGATCAAGGCTTTGGGTACAAAGCTTGATCAGTTTGTAAGGGTTTCCTCCTAAGCCTAGAAAAGAGGACGAATCAATAGTGGGTTGATTGGAAATCCTTAGTGGTAAACTGAGGTAGTGGATGTAGACCTTGGATAGAAGGTTGAACCACTATAAATCACCGTGTTCTTAATCTTTTTAGCTTCCACACCTCTTACACTCAAATTTCCACTTCTCAACCACTTGGCGAGCAAGAACGACTAAAGGAATTGAGCACCGTACATCCCAACATATTGCAAAAACTCAATTTATGTACTTTTTACTCAGTTTAAAGTCCAACGGGTCTATTTTACGGCCTATTTAGACCCGCTCGTCCGAAACCTCTACAAAAGGACCGCAAAACAAGTTTTAATCAAAACTTAAGAGTTCATATCATTGATTACGAGCTTTTCAACACTATTGTATTGCAAAAATTCAATTTTTGTTCTTTTCACTCAGTTAAAAGTTCAACGGGTCCATTTTAAGGCCCATTTAGACCCGCTAGCCTGGAATCTCTACAAAAAGGACCGCAAAACAAGTTTTAATCAAAACTTAGGACTTCATATCATTGATTACGAACTTTTCAACACTATTGTATTGCAAAAAATCAATTTATGTTCTTTTTACTTAGTTAAAAGTCCAATAGGTATGGGTTTCAAAATTCTCTCGGTTCTCTCTCATGTTGGTGTTTGGTTTTTTGCCTTTCCCATTTTTTGTCTTACATTTCCTGTGCCTCTTCTCCTCCCTTCAACCCCTTTTCTTTCCTCTTCCGCCGCTCCTCTTGCTTTTATCATGCAGTCCGCCTTCACGCACGCTTCCATTCTAACCGGCGTTCAATCCGATCGAGAAAACCATGCGCTTCATGATGTTGAATTTCTGAGCGGCCACCCTACCCAAGGTTTGTTTTTATCTTTCTTTACCCATCTATTTTTCAAAATTTTCATTACTTTATCTGAATCTTATACTCCCGATTTGGTTATCTATCCACTAATTTTGTGGTTTATTTTCTTTGCGAGGGAAACCCCTATCTTTCAAGGGTTTCAGATTCGACGAGTTCTTATCCCCTTTTGTGTTTGGATTGTTTTCGACTCAACGTTTCACGAAAGGCCTCTCTGTTCAAAGAGACTCCTCCGACCTACGAGAATCTCCTCCGATCTTCAACCCCTCTGCCAGATTCCCTTTTTCCTCTTTTTCAAAATCCTTTCATTAATTTTTCCCTACTTCTAACAATTTCTGGAATTGTTTAAGGTTTATATCTTATTTTTTCTTCTCTATTATTTTGTATCAGGTTTGTGTTTGGGTCTCTCAGACACGGATCGACTACATCGCTTGGTTTGACCCTTTTCTGCAGTTCACACGGCAGTCATGGCTCCTCAGCTATTTGGGTAACATCAATTTCCCTTCTTCCTTTTCTTCCACCCCTTGTCAAGTCTTATTAATTTCAATCGTTCTATATGTGTTTATGAGTTCCATCGCTGTAAGTTTTTTTTTCCATGTTTTCTTTTTGCCTACCCTTTTGTTTCTACACTCTTCGTTGTTTAGATATTTGTTTTTTTTCCATTGAATGCTTCCCTGAGTTGTCTAAATATCTGTTTTTCTATACGGTATGCTTCTGATTCTTGTTTGGTTCCCTTTTTTGGAACTCATTTTTTATCAATCTATTTGTTACTTTTGCTGTCCATCAGGCTTTTCCTCTTGCACATAGATGTATGTACGTAGCTAATCAGATACACCCCTTGTTATGGATCTTTTTTAGGCCTTTCTATACTCTTCATTGTTATGGATCTGTTGATACGAATTTTTTATTAAGGTTCTTACGCTCTATTTTACTGTTATTTTCAGTTCTTTCTTCACAATCACGTGCTGTAACTCAGACAGTTCTAGGTCTTTTTGGCTGCTCACTATTAGTAATACAATGTTTGCTTTAATTCTATGTTACTCTGCGTTATCAGTTTCCCAAGGGAATTTTTGGTTCCTTTTTAATATTTTGATGAGTCTTTCTATCATGTTTGGTGTATTTCTCTATTTCCTTCCCTGCTTTGTGTTGTTTACTCTTCACTTTATCTATTACCTTATATTGATCTCTGCTCTACCTCGACCCTTTCATGGGAATATTATACCGACCCACCAAGTGGGAACTTTAACAACAAAAAATTTTGGCTACACATTTGCAATTATAGATAGATTAATTTCTTCCAATTATTAAACATTTTCTTGCAATTACATCTCATTGTTTTGGATCAATCATTCTTATGTCTATAGTTTCGATGTTAGTTCTGTTATTCCTCCTCTTCATATGTCTATTTATAGCATGAATATAGGCCTAATTTACAACAAGCTCAATGTTGTCTCTTTGCCCATCTTAATACTCTACTATTTACTTTGGAATTACTATATTTCCTTTGCTCACAACCATATACACCACCCTAGTCTTCCAATAAACCCATGGCTAGTTATCTATACCATTTACCCTTTGTTTCTTTTCTTTTTTTATGTAATTCGTTTACCCTCCCTATTAATGGTCCTCTTCTTTATTAATCTGCCTTGTCTACTTTTTGACATGATATCGTTGTATTGTCTGATTTATCCTTTGTCTACAAGTGGTTTGTTTTTTATAATATATTATTATATATTCTCATCTCTTACTATCTCTTTTCTTGTTTTGCATGACATCCTCACTAATGAGACCAATGCCCACATATGCGGTCTGCTTCACCGTGAATATCGTAGCATTCACAGCAACCAAGCTCTCTCATTCCATTATGTCCATTTATCTTATTATTTATTAATTTGTATTTATTTTTTACCCCCTATTTTTTTGCTCATTTGGTCTGTTCTAACTTTCTTTTCCCCCCTTCCGCCTTTCCCATAGTCTGTAATTTTAATTTATCTTTTTTCGCTCTTCTTTCACCTGTTTTTTTCATGTTTTTCTTTTATGTATGCTCTCAAGGCCATTATATCTATTCTACTATCTTCAATGAGTTACACAATCATCCAATATCATGTTTGCTTGCTATTATAATTTTTTCTTTGTTAATTAATTTTTTGCCTATCGCACAAATAACATACCTACCCTATCTCGGTAGTACTCACATCTTAAGTATTACTCTTAACAACTCTATCTACACCTCCTTAGGTGCACCATATCTATCCCCCAAGTGGGAACTTATTACGATCACCTTATTGGTGAAATCTCTTTGTAACCTTCTTAAGAACGTCATTCCACTACTAAAATTTTCTTCCAATCCTACCTTCGTCTGCATCTTAATATATTTTTTTTGGAAAAAATTCGACTACTACTCCCTTGGATCTGATTCTAACCTTAACTCCAATTAGACAATCTCTACTTTTTTACTTACCTACTACTTTCCTAAAATAATACTCTCGAACTCAATTTCGATCCCTCAAATCATGACTCTAAAATTATTTGTTTTCTTCCCATATTTTTGGCTTTCCCTATCTATTTGCCCCTAAATCACCATCCCCTTCTGTTTCTATATTCAACAATCTTAATCAGGTAAATTCACATGCCAGATACCATAATTTTCACTTTTCTTCCATAAATTCAAAGACTACGTCATCTATTACTACTATTCCAATAATTTATCTTTTAATCCCACTACCAATTTCTTTCCCTTTCTATTATTGTTATGCCTTAACTTTAATTACTGCCATATCTCTCTATGTCCCTTCCTTATTTTACCTCCCTTTTCTGTGCAATTACCATACTTGTCGTTTGGATTCCCAGAATTATTAGAGATTCTTTCTACTTTTTGCAAATTTTGTCTTTAATTATAGATCAATTTAGTCGAATTCTTTCCTTTAATCTACTAATTGATTTCCCACTTTATTTACTATCTTTTCTTGTCTTCTACTATTATATCCACCTTTTATATATTGTCTAAAACATCAACACTCCCTACTACTTTTTTGGCCACTCTATTCCCTCCTCTCTCTATTTCGAACTACTTACTTCCACTCACCCACTTTCTCAAATGGCATCATCTTCTATTCCAAATTTACAAATATGGACCTCACAAACGAAGAGGCTAACGCCGTCTATACCCCTGATTGGGATTTTTTGGAAGAGGATCCCAAGACTATTCTAATTGGGCGTTTTATATCCTCCAAGCCAATAGATAATTGGGCGGTCCTTACTGCCTTTGAAGGAATATGGCAGAAAAACAATCTTATTTCAATCTCCATCATCAAAGAATCCTATTTTCGCATCAAGTTCGTCGATAAATCTGACAGAGATGATGTTTTCGAACGTGGGCCCTGGCTCTATAAATTTGAATGGCTTGCACTTGCTGAATATGACCCAGTGAAGAGCATAGATGACTATTCCTTTTCCTTGATGAGGATTTGGTTCCGTATACTTGCTATCCCTGCCCCTTTTTTAGAAAATATAGACCGTGCTCATATGGTTGGTCAGTCCCTTGGAGCAATAGTGGGGACTGTTCTACGAACGGATACTCGTAAGAGAGAAGGTAATATGACTGAGTTCCTCAGAGTTGAAATCATGTTGGATATCACTCGACCCATCCGGCATTTCCTACTCATTAGCAAGGGTAACAACCAAAGATCTTGTCGGTTGCAATATGAACGGCTGCCTATCATATGTCATGGTTGTGGTATTGTCAGCCGTATATTTGAGAGCTGCCCTAACAAATCAGCTTATGACCTGAAAAAACTGCAATATAGGGATTGGCTCCGTTATCTCCCACCACGTCGTCGCGACCAAGGCCCTAGAGGCAGAATTCGTGTTGTGGATCAAGAGCCTCATGCCCAAAACCAACCATCTATGGGTATGCCTCTTGCTCCCTCTACTCTACTTCTCTTATATTTTTCTTCTCTTTTCCAATCCTATATTTAATTTCCACCTTTGTTTATTTTTAGATCCAAAAGTGAAAGGGAAGTCTGTTGATGCACAGAGTGATACGGGTCTCCCTCTAATCTTTTCTCAACATCTTAAGTTTATTAATCGATTTCTGCTTCTAAAGCTTACATCTGTTTTCCCTAAATTCATAGGCAATATAAATGAAAGGGATGCTGCCTCTTTTTCGGAACAGCCTAGCTAGGATAACCCGCAAAAGGATGCGACTATGGTAGATGAATCGCACGTACCCCAGTCCAAGGATACCGATCACCATGCTCCTAAGCCAAAGGATCCTTCTCCTCGATCTAATGAGTTCATATCATTGATTACGATCTTTTCAACACGATTATATTGCAAAAACTCAATTTTTGTACTTTTTACTCAGTTAAAAGTCCAACGGGTCGAGTTTACGGTCCATTTAGACCCGCTCGTCCGAAACCTCTACAGAAAGGACCGCAAAACAAGTTTTAATCAAAACTTAAGAGTTCATATCGTTGATTACGAGCTTTTCAAAACTATTGGATTGCAAAAATTCAATTTATGTTCTTTTTACACAATTATAAGTTCAACGAGTCCATTTCAAGGCCCATTTAGACCCGCTCGCCCGAAACCTCTACAAAAAGACCGCAAAACAAGTTTTAATCAAAACTTAAGAGTTCATATCGTTGATTAAGAGCTTTATAACACTATTAAATTGCAAAAATTCAATTTATGTTCTTTTTACACAATTATAAGTTCAACGAGTCCATTTCAAGGCCCATTTAGACCCGCTCGCCCGAAACCTCTTCAAAAAGGAACGAAAAACAAGTTTTGATCAAATTTTAGGAGTTCATATAATTGATTACGAGCTTTCCAACAAGATTATATTGCAAAAAGTCAATTTCTATATTTTTTACTCATTTAAAAGTCCAACGGGTCCATTTTAAGGCCCATTTAGACCCGCTCGCCCGAAATCTCTTTAAAAATGACCGAAAAACAGGTTTTAATCAAATTTTAGGAGTTCATATCATTGATTACGATCTTTTCAACACGATTATATTGCAAAAACTCAATTTTTGTACTTTTTACTCATTTAAAAGTCCAACGGGTCCATTTTACGACCCATTTAGACCCGCTCGTCCGAAACCTCTATAACAGGACCGCAAAAAAAGTTTTAATCAAAACTCAAGAGTTCATATCGTTGATTACGAGCTTTTCAACACTATTGTATTGCAAAAATTCAATTTATGTTCTATTTACGAAGTTATAAGTTCAACGGGTCCATTTTAAGGGCCATTTAGACCCGCTCGTCCGAAACCTCTACAAAAAGGACCGAAAAACAAGTTTGGATCTAATTTTATTAGTTCATATAATTGATTACGAGCTTTTCAACACTATTGTATTGCAAAAATTCAATTTATGTTCTTTTTACGTAGTTATAAGTTCAATGGGTCCATTTTAAGGCCCATTTAGACCCGCTCGCTCGAAACCTCTACAAAAAGGACCGAAAAACAAGTTTTGATCAAATTTTAGGAGCTCAGATAATTGATTACGAGCTTTTCAACAAGATTATATTGCAAAATCTCAAATTCAGTATTTTTTACTCAGTTAAAAGTCCAACGGGTCCATTTTACGGCTCATTTAGACCCGCTCGTCCGAAACCTCTACAAAAAGGACCGCAAAACAAGTTTTAATCAAAACTTAAGAGTTCATATCGTTGATTACGAGCTTTATAACACTATTGAATTGCAAAAATTCAATTTATGTTCTTTTTACACAATTATAAGTTCAACGAGTCCATTTCAAGGCCCATTTAGACTCGCTCGCCCGAAACCTCCTCAAAAAGGAAAGAAAAACAAGTTTTGATCAAATTTTAGGAGTTCAAATAATTGATTACGAGCTTTTCAACAATATTATGTTGCAAAAAGTCAATTTTTGTATTTTTTACTCATTTAAAAGTCCAACGGGTCCATTTTACGGCCCCTTTAGACCCGCTCGCCCGAAACCTCTTTAAAAATGACCGAAAAACAAGTTTTAATCAAATTTTAGGAGTTCATATCATTGATTACGATCTTTTCAACACGATTATATTGTAAAAACTCAATTTTTGTACTTTTTACACAATTAAAAGTCCAACGGGTCCATTTTACGACCCATTTAGACTCGCTCGTCCGAAACCTCTACAAAAGGACCGTAAAAAAGTTTTAATCAAAACTTAAGAGTTCATATCGTTGATTATGAGCTTTTCAACACTATTGTATTGCAAAGATTCAATTTATGTTCTTTTTACGCAGTTATAAGTTCAACGGGACCATTTTAAGGCCCATTTAGACCCGCTCGTCCGAAACCTCTACAAAAAGGACTAAAAACAAGTTTTGATCCAATTTTAGGAGTTCATTTAATTGATTACAAGCTTTTCAACAAGATTATATTGCAAAACTCAAATTTGGTATTTTTTTTACTAAGTTAAAAGTCCAACGGGTCCATTTTACGGCCCATTTAGACCCGCTCGCCCGAAACCTCTTCAAAAGGGACCGAAAAAAGAGGTTTAATCAAATTTTAGGAGTAGATATCTTTGATTATGATCTTTTCAACATGATTATATTGCAAAAACTCAATTTTTGTACTTTTTATTCAGTTAAAAGTCCAACGGGTCCATTTTACGGCCCATTTAGACCCGCTCGTCCGAAACCTCTACAAAAGGACCGCAAAACAAGTTTAAATCAAAACTTAAGAGTTCATATCGTTGATTACGAGCTTTTCAACACTATTGTATTGCAAAAATTCAATTTTTGTTCTTTTTACGCAGTTATAAGTTCAACGGGTCCATTTTAAGGCCCATTTAGACCCGCTCGTCCGAAACCTCTACAAAAAGGACCAAAAAACAAGTTTTGATCCAATTTTAGGAGTTCATATAATTGATTACGAGCTTTTCAACAAGATTATATTGTAAAAACTCAAATTCGGTGTTTTTTACTCAGTTAAAAGTCCAACGGGTCCATTTTACGACCCATTTAGACCCGCCCGCCCGAAACCTCTTCAAAAATGACTGAAAAACAAATTTTAATCAAATTTTAGGACTTCATATCATTGACTACAACCTTTTCAATACAATTATATTGCAAAAACTCAATTTATGTACTTTTTACACAGTTAAAAGTCCAACGGGTCCATTTTACGGCTCATTTAGACCCGCTCGTCCGAAACCTCTGCAAAAAGGATCGTAAAACAAGTTTTAATCAAAACTTAAGAGTTCATATCGTTGATTACGAGCTTTTCAACACTATTGTATTGCAAAAATTCAATTTATGTTCTTTTTACGCAGTTATAAGTTCAACGGGTCCATTTTAAGGCCCATTTAGACCCGCACGCCCGAAACCTCTACAAAAAGGACCGAAAAACAAGTTTTGATCACATTTTAGGAGTTCATATAATTTATTACGAGCTTTTCAACACTATTGTATTGCAAAAATTCAATTTATGTTCTTTTTACGTAGTTATAAGTTCAACGGGTCCATTTTAAGGCCCATTTAAACCCGCTTGCTCGAAACCTCTACAAAAAGGACCGAAAAACAAGTTTTGATCAAATTTTAGGAGTTCATATAATTGATTACGAGCTTTTCAACAATATTATATTGCAAAAACTCAAATTCGGTATTTTTTACTCAGTTAAAAGTCCAACGGGTCCATTTTACGGCCCATTTAGACCCGCTCGTCCGAAACCTCTACAAAAAGGACCGAAAAACAAGTTTTGATCAAATTTTAGGAGTTCATATAATTGATTACGAGCTTTTCAACACTATTGTATTGCAAAAATTCAATTTATTTCTTTCTACGTAGTTATAAGTTCAATGGGTCCATTTTAAGGCCCATTTAGACCCGCTCGCTCGAAACCTCTACAAAAAGGACCGAAAACAAGTTTTGATCAAATTTTAGGAGTTCAGATAATTGATTACGAGCTTTTCAACAAGATTATATTGTAAAATCTCAAATTCAGTATTTTTTACTCAGTTAAAAGTTCAACGGGTCCATTTTACGGATCATTTAGACCCGCTCGTCCGAAACCTCTACAAAAATGACCGCAAAACAAGTTTTAATCAAAACTTTAGAGTTCATATCGTTGATTACGAGCTTTTCAAAACTATTGGATTGCAAAAATTCAATTTATGTTCTTTTACACAATTATAAGTTCAACAAGTCCATTTCAAGGCCCATTTAGACCCGCTCGCCCGGAAACCTCTACAAAAAGGACCGCAAAACAAGTTTTAATCAAAACTTAAGAGTTCATATCGTTGATTACGAGCTTTATAACACTATTAAATTGCAAAAATTCAATTTATGTTCTTTTTACACAATTATAAGTTCAACGAGTCCATTTCAAGGCCCATTTAGACCCGCTCGCCCGAAACCTCTTCAAAAAGGAACGAAAAACAAGTTTTGATCAATTTTTAGGAGTTCATATAATTGATTACGAGCTTTTAACAAGATTATATTGCAAAAAGTCAATATCTGTATTTTTTACTCAGTTAAAAGTCTAACGGGTCCATTTTACGGCTCATTTAGACTCGCTCGCCCGAAACCTCTTCAAAAATGACCGAAAAACAAGTTTTAATCAAATTTTAGGAGTTCATATCATTGATTACGATCTTTTCAACACGATTATATTGCAAAAACTCAATTTTTGTACTTTTTACTCAGTTAAAAGTCCAACGGGTCCATTTTACGACCCATTTAGACCCGCTCGTCCGAAACCTCTATAACAGGACCGCAAAAAAAGTTTTAATCAAAACTCAAGAGTTCATATCGTTGATTACGAGCTTTTCAACACTATTGTATTGCAAAAATTCAATTTCTGTTCTTTTTACGCAGTTATAAGTTCAACGGGTCCATTTTAAGGCCCATTTAGACCCGCTCGTCCGAAACCTTTACAAAAAGGACCGAAAAACAAGTTTTGATCAAATTTTAGGAGTTCATATAATTGATTACGAGCTTTTCAACAAGATTATATTACAAAAACTCAAATTCGGTAATTTTTACTAAGTTAAAAGTCCAAAGAGTCCATTTTTCGGCCCATTTAGACCCGCTCGCCCGAAACCTCTTCAAAAAGGACCGAAAAACAAGTTTAATCAAATTTTAGGACTTCATATCATTGATTACAATCTTTTCAACATGATTATATTGCAAGAACTCAATTTATGTACTTTTTACTCAGTTAAAAGTCCAACGGGTTCATTTTACGGCCCATTTAGACTCGCTCGTTCGAAACCTCTACAAAAAGGACCGCAAAAAAGTTTTAATCAGAACTTAAGAGTTCATATCGTTCATTACGAGCTTTTCAACACTATTGTATTGCAAAAATTCAATTTCTGTTCTTTTTACGCAGTTTTAAGTTCAACGGGTACATTTTAAGGCCCATTTAGACCCGCTCGTCCGAAACCTTTACAAAAAGGACCGAAAAACAAGTTTTGATCCAATTGTAGGAGTTAATATAATTGATTACTAGCTTTTCAACAAGATTATATTGCAAAAAGTCAATTTCTGTATTTTTTACTTAGTTAAAAGTCCAACGGGTCCATTTTACGGGCCATTTAGACCCGCTCGCCCGAAGCGTCTTCAAAAATGATAGAAAAACAAGTTTTAATCAAATTTTAGGAGTTCATATCATTGATTACGATCTTTTCAACAAGATTATATTGCATAAACTCATATTTTGTACTTTTTACTCAGTTAAAAGTCAAACGGGTCCATTTTACGGCCCATTTAGACCCGCTCGTCCAAAACTTCTACAATAAGGACCGCAAAACAAGTTTTAATCAAAACTTAGGAGTTCATATCATTGATTACGAGCTTTTCAACACTATTGAATTGCAAAAGTTCAATTTATGTTCTTTTTACGCAGTTATAAGTTCAACGGGTCCATTTTAAGGCCCATTTAGACCCGCTCGTACGAAACCTCTACAAAAAGGACCGTAAAACAAGTTTTGATCCAATTTTAGGAGTTCATATAATTGATTACGAGCTTTTCAACGAGATTATATTGCAAAAAGTCAATTTCTGTATTTTTTACTCAATTAAATGTCCAACGGGTCCATTTTACGGCCCATTCAGACCCGCTCGCCCGAAACCTCTTCAAAAATGACCGAAAAACAAGTTTTAATCAAATTTTAGGAGTTTATATCATTGATTACGATCTTTTCAACACGATTATATTGCAAAAACTCAATTTTTTTACATTTTACTTTGTTAAAAGTCCAACGGGTCCATTTTACGTTCCATTTAGACCCGCTCGTCCGAAACCTCTACAAAAGGACCGCAAAACAAGTTTTAATCAAAACTTAAGAGTTCACATTGTTAATTACGAGCTTTTCAACCCTATTGTATTGCAAAAATTTAGTTTCTGTTCTTTTTACGCAGTTATAAGTTCAACGGGTCCATTTTAAGGCCCATTTAGACCCGCTCTCCCGAAACCTCTACAAAAAGGACCGAAAAACAAGTTTTGATCCAATTTTAGGAGTTCATATAATTGATTGCGAGCTTTTCAACAAGATTAAATTGCAAAAAGTCAATATATGTATTTTTTACTTAGTTAAAAGTCCAACGGGTCCATTTTACGGCCCATTTAAACTCGCTCGCCCGAAACCTCTTAAAAAATGACCGAAAAACAAGTTTTAATCAAATTTTAGGAGTTCATATAATTGATTACGATCTTTTCAACACGATTATAGTGCAAAAATTCAATTTTTTTACATTTTACTTAGTAAAAAGTCACAAGGGTCCATTTTACGTCCCATTTAGACCCGCTCGTCCGAAACCTCTACAAAAAGGACCGGAAAACAAGTTTTAATCAAAACCTAAGAGTTCATATCGTTGATTACGATATTTTCAACACTATTGTATTGCAAAAATTCAATTTCTGTTCTTTTTACGCAGTTATAAGTTCAACGGGTCCATTTTAAGGCCCATTTAGACCCGCTCGCCCGAAACTTCTACAAAAAGGACCGAAAACAAGTTTTGATCAAATTTTAGGAGATCATATAATTGATTACGAGCTTTTCAACAAGATTATTTTGCAAAAACTCAAAAGTGGTAATTTTTACTAAGTTAAAAGTCCAACGGGTCCATTTTTCGGCCCATTTATACCCGCTCGCCCGAAACCTCTTCAAAATGGACCGAAAAACATGTTTAATCAAGTTTTAGGACTTCATATCATTGATTACGATCTTTTCAATACGATTATATTGCAAAAATTCAATTCATGAACTTTTTTCTCAGTTAAAAGTCCAACGGGTCCATTTTACGGCCCATTTTGACACGCTCGTCCGAAACCTCTACAAAAAGGACCGCAAAACAAGTTTTAATAAAAACTTAAGAGTTCATATCGTTGGTTACGAGCTTTTCAACACTATTGTATTGCAAAAATTCAATTTATTTTCTTTTTACGCAGTTATAAGTTCAACGGGTCCATTTTAAGGCCCATTTAGACCCGCTCGTCCGAAACCTCTACAAAAAGAACCGAAAAACGACTTTTGATCCAATTTTAGGAGTTCATATAATTGATTACGAGCTTTTCAACAAGATTATATTGCAAAAACTCAAATTCGGTATTTTTTACTCAGTTAAAAGTCCAACGGGTCCATTTTACGGCCCATTTAGACCCGCTCGTTCGAAACCTCTATAAAAAGGACCGCAAAACAAGTTTTAATCAAAACTTAAGAGTTCATATCGTTGATTATGAGCTTTTCAACACTATTGTATTGCAAAAAATCAATTTCTTTTCTTTTTACGGAGTTATAAGTTCAACGGGTCCATTTAAAGGACCCTTTAGACCCGCTCATCCGAAACCTCTACAAAAAGGATCGAAAAACGAGTTTTGATCCAATTTTAGGAGTTCATATAATTGATTACATTGCAAAAACTCAAATTCGGTATTTTTTACACAGTTAAAAGTCCAACGGATCCATTTTACGGCAAATTTAGACCCACCCGCGCGAAACCTATTCAAAAATGACCGAAAAACAAGTTATAATCAAATTTTAGGACTTCATATCATTGATTACGACCTTTTCAATATAATTATATTGCAAAAACTCAATTTATGTACTTTTTACTCAGTTAAAAGTCCAACGGGTCCATTTTACGGCCCATTTAGACCCGCTCGTCCGAAACCTCTTCAAAAAGGACCGTAAAACAAGTTTTAACCAAAACTTAAGAGTTCATATCGTTGATTACGAGCTTTTCAACACTATTGTATTGCAAAAATTCAATGTCAGTTCTTTTTACGCAGTTATAAGTTCAAATAGTCCATTTTAAGGCCTATTTAGACCCGCTCCCCCGAAACCTTTACAAAAAGGACCGAAAAACAAGTTTCGATCAAATTTTAGGAGTTCATATAATTGATTACGAGCTTTTCAACACTATTGTATTGCAAAAATTCAATTTATGTTCTTTTTACGTAGTTATAAGTTCAACGGGTCCATTTTAAGGCCCATTTAGACCCGCTCGCTCGAAACCTCTACAAAAAGGACCGAAAAACAAATTTTGATCAAATTTAAGGAGTTCATATAATTGATTACGAGCTTTTCAACAAGATTATATTGCAAAAACTCAAATTTGATATTTTTTACTCAGTTAAAAGTCCAACGGGTCCATTTTACGACCCATTTATACCTGCTCGTCCGAAACCTCTACAAAAAGGACCGCAAAACAAGTTTTAATCAAAACTTAAGAGTTCATATCGTTGATTACGAGCTTTATAACACTATTGAATTGCAAAAATTCAATTTATGTTCTTTTTACACAATTATAAGTTCAACGAGTCCATTTCATGGCCCATTTAGACTCGCTCGCCCGAAACCTCCTCAAAAAGGAAAGAAAAACAAGTTTTGATCAAATTTTAGGAGTTCAAATAATTGATTACGAGCTTTTCAACAATATTATGTTGCAAAAAGTCAATTTTTGTATTTTTTACTCATTTAAAAGTCCAACGGGTCCATTTTACGGCCCCTTTAGACCCGCTCGCCCGAAACCTCTTTAAAAATGACCGAAAAACAAGTTTTAATCAAATTTTAGGAGTTCATATCATTGATTACGATCTTTTCAACACGATTATATTGTAAAAACTCAATTTTTGTACTTTTTACACAATTAAAAGTCCAACGGGTCCATTTTACGACCCATTTAGACTCGCTTGTCCGAAACCTCTACAAAAGGACCGTAAAAAAGTTTTAATCAAAACTTAAGAGTTCATATCGTTGATTATGAGCTTTTCAACACTATTGTATTGCAAAGATTCAATTTATGTTCTTTTTACGCAGTTATAAGTTCAACGGGACTATTTTAAGGCCCATTTAGACCCACTCGTCCGAAACCTCTACAAAAAGGACTAAAAACAAGTTTTGATCCAATTTTAGGAGTTCATTTAATTGATTACGAGCTTTTCAACAAGATTATATTGCAAAACTCAAATTTGGTATTTTTTTTACTAAGTTAAAAGTCCAACGGGTCCATTTTACGGCCCATTTAGACCCGCTCGCCCGAAACCTCTTCAAAAGGGACCGAAAAAAGAGGTTTAATCAAATTTTAGGAGTAGATATCATTGATTATGATCTTTTCAACATGATTATATTGCAAAAACTCAATTTTTGTACTTTTTATTCAGTTAAAAGTCCAACGGGTCCATTTTACGGCCCATTTAGACCCGCTCGTCCGAAACCTCTACAAAAGGACCGCAAAACAAGTTTAAATCAAAACTTAAGAGTTCATATCGTTGATTACGAGCTTTTCAACACTATTGTATTGCAAAAATTCAATTTTTGTTCTTTTTACGCAGTTATAAGTTCAACGGGTCCATTTCAAGGCCCATTTAGACCCGCTCGCCCGAAACCTCTTCAAAAAGGACCGAAAAACAAATTTTGATCAAATTTTAGGAGTTCATATAATTGATTATGAGCTTTCCAACAAGATTATATTGCAAAAAGTCAATTTCTGTATTTTTTTACTCATTTAAAAGTCCAACGGGTCCATTTTATGGCCCATTTAGACCCGCTCGCCCGAAACCACTTCAAAAATGACCGAAAAACAAGTTTTAATCAAATTTTAGGAGTTCATATCATTGATTACGATCTTTTCAACACGATTATATTTCAAAAACTCAATTTTTGTACTTTTTACTCAGTTAAAAGTCCAACGGGTCGAGTTTACGGTCCATTTAGACCCGCTCGTCCGAAACCTCTACAGAAAGGACCGCAAAACAAGTTTTAATCAAAACTTAAGAGTTCATATCGTTGATTACGAGCTTTTCAAAACTATTGGATTGCAAAAATTCAATTTATGTTCTTTTTACACAATTATAAGTTCAACGAGTCCATTTCAAGGCCCATTTAGACCCGCTCGCCCGAAACCTCTACAAAAAGGACCGCAAAACAAGTTTTAATCAAAACTTAAGAGTTCATATTGCTGATTACGAGCTTTATAACACTATTAAATTGCAAAAATTCAATTTATGTTCTTTTTACACAATTATAAGTTCAACGAGTCCATTTCAAGGCCCATTTAGACCCGCTCGCCCGAAACCTCTTCAAAAAGGAATGAAAAACAAGTTTTGATCAAATTTTAGGAGTTCATATAATTGATTACGAGCTTTCCAACAAGATTATATTGCAAAAAGTCAATTTTTTGTATTTTTTACTCATTTAAAAGTCCAACGGATCCATTTTACAGCCCATTTAGACCCGCTCGCCCGAACCCTCTTCAAAAATGACCGAAAAACAAGTTTTAATCAAAATTTAGGAGTTCATATGATTGATTACGATCTTTTCAACACGATTATATTGCAAAAACTCAATTTTTGTACTTTTTACTCAGTTAAAAGTCCAACGGGTCCATTTTACGGCCCATTAAGACCTGCTCGCCCGAAACCTCTTCAAAAGGGACCGAAAAAAAAGGTTTAATCAAATTTTAGGAGTTGATATCATTGATTATGATCTTTTCAACATGATTATATTGCAAAAACTCAATTTTTGTACTTTTTACTCAGTTAAAAGTCCAACGGGTCCATTTTACGGCCCATTTAGACCCGCTCGTCCGAAACCTCTACAAAAAGGACCGCAAAACAAGTTTAAATCAAAACTTAAGAGTTCATATCGTTGATTACGAGCTTTTCAACACTATTGTATTGCGAAAATTCAATTTCTGTTCTTTTTACGCAATTATAAGTTCAACGGGTCCATTTTAAGGCCCATTTAGACCCGCTCGCCCGAAACCTCTACAAAAAGGACCGAAAAACAAGTTTTGATCAAATTTTAGGAGTTCATATAATTGATTACGAGCTTTTCAACACTATTGTATTGCAAAAATTCAATTTATGTTCTTTTTACGTAGTTATAAGTTCACCGGGTCCATTTTAAGGCCCATTTAGACCCGCTCGCTCAAAACCTCTACAAAGAGGACCGAAAAACAAGTTTTGATCAAATTTTAGGAGTTCATATAATTGATTACGAGCTTTTCAACAAGATTATATTGCAAAAACTCAAATTCGGTATTTTTTTACTCAGTTAACAGTCCAACAGGTCCATATCATTGATTACGACCTTTTCAATACAATTATATTGCAAAAACTCAATTTATTTACTTTTTACTCAATTAAAAGTCCAACGGGTCCATTTTACGGCCCATTTAGACCCGCTCGTCCGAAACCTCTACAAAAAGGACCGCAAAACAAGATTTAATCAAAACTTAAGAAGTTCATATCGTTGACTACGAGCTTTTCAACACTATTGTATTGCAAAAATTCAATTTATGTTCTTTTTACGCAGTTATAAGTTCAACGGGTCCATTTTATGGCCCATGTAGACCCGCTCGCCCAAAACCTCTACAAAAAGGACCGAAAAGCAAGTTTTGATCAAATTTTAGGAGTTCATATAATTGATTACGAGCTTTTCAACAAGATTATATTGCAAAAACTCAAATTCGGTATTTTTTACTCAGTTAAAAGTCCAACGGGTCCATTTTACGACCCATTTAGACCCGCTCGTACGAAACCTCTACAAAAAGGACCGCAAAACAAGTTTCAATCAAAAATTAAGAGTTCATATCGTTGATTACGAGCTTTATAACACTATTGAATTACAAAAATTCAATTTATGTTTTTTTACACAATTATAAGTTCAACGAGTCCATTACAAGGCCCATTTAGACCCGCTCGCCTGAAACCTCTTCAAAAAGGACAAAAACAAGTTTTGATCAAATTTTAGGAGTTCATATAATTGATTACGAGCTTTTCAACAAGATTATATTGCAAAAAGTCAATTTCGATATTTTTTTACTTGGTTAAAATTCCAACGGGTCCATTTTACGGCCCATTTAGACTCGCTCGCCCGAAACCTCTTCAAAAATGACCGAAAAACAAGTTTTAATCAAATTTTAGGAGTTCATATCATTGATTACGATCTTTTCAACACGATTATATTGTAAAAACTCAATTTTTGTACATTTTACTGAATTAAAAGTCCAACGGGTCCATTTTACGGCCCATTTAGACCCGATAGTCCGAAACCTCTACAAAAAGGACCGCAAAACAAGTTTTAATCAAAACTTAAGAGTTCATATCGTTGATTACGACCTTTCCAACACTATTGTATTGCAAAAATTCAATTTATGTTATTTTTACGTAGTTATAAGTTCAACGGGTCCATTTTAAACCAATTAAACCCGCTTGTCCGAAATCTCTACAAAAAGGACCGAAAAACAAGTTTTGATCCAATTTTAGGAGTTCATAGAATTAATTATGAGCTTTTCAACAATATTATATTGCAAAAAGTCAATTTCTATATTTTTTACTCAGTTAAATGTCCAACGGGTCCATTTTACGGCCAATTTAGACCCGCTGGCCCGAAACCTCTTCAAAAATGACCGAAAAACAAGTTTTAATCAAATTTTAGGAGTTCATATCAGTGATTACGACCTTTTCAACACGATTATATTGCAAAAACTCAATATTTGTACTTTTTACTCAGTTAAAAGTCTAACGGGACTATTTTACGGCCCATTTAGACCTGCTCGTCCGATACCTCTACAAAAAGGACCACAAAACAAGTTTTACTAAAAACTTAAGAGTTCACATCGTTAATTACGAGCTTTTCAACCCTATTGTATTGCAAAAATTCAGTTTCTGTTCTTTTTACGAAGTTATAAGTTCAACGGGTCCATTTTAAGGCCCATTTAGACCCGCTCGCCCGAAACCTTTACAAAAAGGACCGAAAAACAAGTTTTGATCAAATTTTAGGAGTTCATATAATTGATTACGAGCTTTTCAACAAGATTATATTGCAAAAACTCAAATTCGGTAATTTTTACTAAGTTAAAAGTCCAAAGAGTCCATTTTTCGGCCCATTTAGACCCGCTCGCCCGAAACCTCTTCAAAAAGGACCGAAAAACAAGTTTAATCAAATTTTAGGACTTCATATCATTGATTACAATCTTTTCAACATGATTATATTGCAAAAACTCAATTTTTGTACTTTTTACTCAGTTAAAAGTCCAACGGTCCATTTTACGACCCATTTAGACCCGCTCATCCGAAACCTCTACAAAAGGACCGCAAAAAAAGTTTTAATCAAAACTTAAGAGTTCATATCGTTGATTACGAGCTTTTCAACATTATTGTATTGCAAAAATTCAGTTTCTGTTCTTTTTACGCAGTTACAAGTTCAACGGGTCCATTTTAAGGCCCATTTAGACCCGCTCGTCCGAAACCTCTACAAAAAGGACCGAAAAACAAGTTTTGATCCAATTTTAGGAGTTCATATAATTGATTACGAGCTTTTCAACAAGATTATATTGCAAAAAGTCAATATCTGTATTTTTTACTCAGTTAAAAGTCCAACGGGTCCATTTTACGGCTCATTTAGACTCGCTCGCCCGAAACCTCTTCAAAAATGACCGAAAATCAAGTTTTAATCAAATTTTAGGAGTTCATATAATTGATTACGATCTTTTCAACACGATTATAGTGCAAAAACTCAATTTTTTTTACATTTTACTTAGTTAAAAGTCCAATGGGTCCATTTTGCGTCCCATTTAGACCCGCTCGTTCGAAACCCCTACAAAAAGGACCGCAAAACAAGTTTTAAATAAAACTTAAGAGTTCATATCGTTGATTACGAGCTTTTCAACACTATTGTATTGCAAAAATTCAATTTTTGTTCTTTTTACGCAGTTATAAGTTCAACGGGTCCATTTTAAGGCCCATTTAGACCGGCTCGCCCGAAACTTCTACAAAAAGGACCGAAAAACAAGTTTTGATCAAATTTTAGGAGTTCATATAATTGATTACGAGCTTTTCAACAAGATTATATTGAAAAAACTCAAATTCGGTAATTTTTACTAAGTTAAAAGTCCAACGGGTCCATTTTTCGCCCCATTTAGACCCGCTCGCCCGAAACCTCTTCAAAAAGGACAGAAAAACATGTTTAATCAAATTTTAGGACTTCATATCATTTATTAATATCTTTTCTATTTACGTAGTTATAAGTTCAACGGGTCCATTTTAAGGCCCATTTAGACCCGCTCGTCCGAAACCTCTACAAAAAGGACCGAAAAACAAGTTTTGATCCAATTTTAGGAGTTCATATAATTGATTACGAGCTTTTCAACAATATTATATTGCAAAAACTCAAATTCGGTATTTTTTTACTCAGTTAACAGTCCAACGGGTCCATATCATTGATTACGACCTTTTCAATACAATTATATTGCAAAAACTCAATTTATTTACTTTTTACTCAGTTAAAAGTCCAACGGGTCCATTTTACGGCCCATTTAGACCCGCTCGTCCGAAACCTCTACAAAAAGGACCGCAAAACAAGTTTTAATCAAAACTTAAGAGTTCATATCGTTGATTACGAGCTTTTCAACACTATTGTATTGCAAAAATTCAATTTATGTTTTTTTTACGTAGTTATAAGTTCAACGGGTCCATTTTATGGCCCATTTAGACCCGCTCGCCCGAAACCTCTACAAAAATGACCGAAAAACAAGTTTTGATCAAATTTTAGGAGTTCATATAATTGATTACGAGCTTTTCAACAAGATTATATTGCAAAAACTCAAATTCGGTATTTTTTACTTAGTTAAAAGTCCAACGGGTCCATTTTACGGCCCATTTAGACCCGCTCGTCCGAAACCTCTACAAAAAGGACCGCAAAACAAATTTTGATCAAAACTTAAGAGTTCATATCGTTGAGTACGAGCTTTATAACACTATTGAATTGCAAAAATTCCATTTATGTACTTTTTACTCAGTTAAAAGTAGAGGTGGTAATCGGGTCATTCGGTTCGGGTTCGGTTTGGGTCGTTTCGGTTTGGGTCATTTCGGGTCTATCTAGAATCGGTTTAGATTCGGTTCGTGTCGGTTCGGTTCGGTTCGGGTCTAATTCGGGTCTGTGATGAGTCGGATTCGGTTCGGGTATTGGATCGGGTCAAAATCGGATCGGTTGATTTCGGGTCAGGTCAATATCGGATCGGTCGCTTTCGGTTCGGGTCAAAATCGGGTCGTTCGGGTCGCTTTCGGTTCGGGTTAAAATCGAGTCAATTTCGGGTCGGGTCAACATTTAAATTTTTGTGTCATTTCGATTTGAGTTGGGTTAAAGGTTTGAGGTTTAGTATTTATGGTTTAGTTTAGAGTTATTGATGTATGAGATTAATTCTGATTCAACTTGTTAATTTATGCATTTGAATTTGATTAAATATTTAAATCAAAGCTTCATGTATCCATATAATTTTTTTTTTGTATAATTATATTAAATCAAAGTTTATAATAATAATAATAATAATAATAATAATAATAATAATAATAATGTCTGAAATGAATTAATTTATTAAACTTAGGATCTAATTGAACTAACTAAAATCTAAAAGCATAAATCACGGACATAATTAAAATAATTTTAAAACTAAATGTGAAATTTCAATTAAATTAATCTAAATTGAAACTCAATTAAATTAAGAAAAAGAGAAAGACAATTGGTAAAAATAGAGCGGGAAAAAACAAAATTTTGGAGGGAAATAAGCGACCAATTTTTTAAGCTAGTTTGAAAAAAAGAGACTACTGGAAAAAATAGAGAGAGAAAAGACAAAATTTTGGAGGGAAATAAGCCACCAATTTTTTAAGCTAGAGATTAATTACTTTTTAGGTCATGTTGCATTTTAAATGTTACATTTTATTCAACTTTAAGTTTTAGTTTAATTTAATTTAGTCACAAGTATTCCGACGGTTTAGACTTCGGATATAGAAATCCCCTCCTCGTAGTGATATTTAGTCTCTAAAAATTTACTTTTAGTTGAAATTAACTAATCTTTGTAATTTAGTCTATTAATTTAATATATTGATATTTTTGTTCATTTTAATTTCAAAGATTTAATTTTTAGCCAAAATTGACCCCAATTTATTTATATGGTATAATTACAAAATTGGTCATTGGACTCTCAAATTTCTCCACTTCCAAATTGTCAATTTAGTCTACAATTTCAATTTTATGCTATATTTTATGATGAAATTATAAAATTGGTCACCAAGATCTCAAATTTCTATACTTTATTTTATTATTTATTATATTGTTAAAAATAGATATTCGGGTTAAAATCGGGTCAAAATCGGGTTAAAATCGGGTCGATATTCGGTTCAGCTTTCGGTTCAGCTTTCGGTTCGGGTCCATTTCGGTTCGGTTCGGTTCGGTTCGATTCGGTTCGGTTCGGGTTTCGGGTCAACTTCGAATCATCATGTTCGGGTCAAAATCGGGTTTTGGTTCTGGTAATTCGGTTCGGGTTTCGGGTCTCGGGTCAAGTTTGCCAGGTCTAGTTAAAAGTCCAACGGGTCAATTTTACGGCCCATTTAGACCCACTCGTCCGAAACCTCTACAAAAAGAACCGCAAAACAAGTTTTAATCAAAACTTAAGAGTTCATATCATTTATTACGAGCTTTTCAACACTATTGTATTGCAAAAATTCAATTTATGTTCTTTTTACGTAGTTATAAGTTCAACGGGTCCATTTTAAGGCCCATTTAGACCCGCTCGTCCGAAACCTCTACAAAAAGGATCGAAAAACAATTTTTGATCCAATATTAGGAGTTCATATGATTGATTACGAGCTTTTCAACACTATTGTATTGCAAAAATTCAATTTATGTTCTTTTTACGTAGTTAAAAGCTCAACGGGTCCATTTTAAGGCCCATTTAGACCCGCTCGCCCGAAACCTCTACAAAAAGGCCCATTTTACGGCCCATTTAAACCCGCTCGTCCGAAACATCTACAAAAAGGACCGCAAAACAAGTTTTAATCAAAACTTAAGAGTTCATATCGTTGATTTCGAGCTTTTCAACACTATTGGATTGCAAAAATTCAATTTATGTTCTTTTTACACAGTTATAAGTTCAACGGGTCCCTTTTAAGGCCCATTTAGACCCGCTCGTCCGAAACCTCTACAAAAAGGACCGCAAAACAAGTTTTAATCAAAACTTAAGAGTTCATATCGTTGATTACGAGCTTTTCAACACTATTGTATTGCAAAAATTCAATTTCTGTTCTTTTTACGCAGTTCTATGTTCAACAGGACCATTTTAAGGCCCATTTAGACTCGCTCGTCCGAAACCTCTTCAAAAAGGACCGAAAAACAAGTTTTGATCAAATTTTAGGAGTTCATATAATTGATTACGAGCTTTTCAACAAGATTATATTGCAAAAACTAAAATTCGGTATTTTTTACTCAGTTAAAAGTCCAACGGGTCAATTTTATGACCCATTTAGACCAGCTCGTCCGAAACCTCTACAAAAGGACCGCAAAAAAGTTTTAATCAAAACTTAAGAGTTCATATCGTTGATTACGAGCTATTCAACACTATTGTATTGCAAAAATTCAATTTCTGTTCTTTTTACGCATTTATAAGTTCAACGGGTCCATTTTAAGGCTCATTTAGACCCGCTCGCCCGAAACCTCTACAAAAAGGACTGTAAAACAAGTTTTAATCAAAACTTAAGAGTTCATATCGTTGATTACCAGCTTTTCAACACTATTGTATTGCAAAAATTCAATTTATGTTCTTTTTACGTAGTTTTAAGTTCAACAGGTCCATTTTAAGGCCCATTTAGACCCGCTCGCCCGAAACATCTACAAAAACGACCGAAAAACAAGTTTTGATCAAATTTTAGGAGTTCATATAATTGATTACGAGCTTTTCAACACTATTTTATTGCAAAAATTCAATTTATGTTCTTTTTACGTAGTTATAAGTTCAACGGGTCCATTTTAAGGCCCATTTAGACCCGCTCGCCCGAAATCTCTACAAAAAGGACCGAAAAACAAGTTTTGATCAAATTTTAGGAGTTCATATAATTGATTACGAGCTTTTCAACAAGATTATATTGCAAAAACTCAAATTCGGTATTTTTTACTCAGTTAAAAGTCCAACGGATCCATTTTACGGCCCATTTAGACCCGCTCGTCTGAAACCTCTGCAAAAAGGACCGCAAAAAAGTTTTAATCAAAACTTAAGAGTTCATATCGTTGATTACGAGCTTTTCAACACTATTGTATTGCAAAAATTCAATTTCTGTTCTTTTTACGCAGTTATATGTTCAACGGGACCATTTTAAGGCCCATTTAGACCCGCTCGTCCGAAACCTCTACAAAAAGAACCGAAAAACAAGTTTTGATCCAATTTTAGGAGTTTATATAATTGATTACGAGCTTTTCAACAAGATTATATTGCAAAAACTCAAATTCAGTATTTTTTTACTAAGTTAAAAGTCCAACGGGTCCATTTTACGGCCCATTTAGACCCGCTCGCCCGAAACCTCTTCAAAAGGACCGAAAAACAGGTTTAATCAAATTTTAGGAGTTGATATCATTGATTATGATCTTTTCAACACGATTATATTGCAAAAACTAAATTTATGTACTTTTTACTCTGTTAAAAGTCTAACGAGTCCATTTTACGCCTCATTTAGACCTGCTCGTCCGAAACCTCTACAAAAAGGACCGCAAAACAAGTTTTAATCAAAACTTAAGAGTTCATATCGTTATTTACGAGCTTTTCAACACTATTGTATTGCAAAAATTCAATTTATGTTCTTTTTACGCACTTATAAGTTCAACGGGTCCATTTTAAGGCCCAATTAGACCCGCTCGTCCGAAACCTCTACAAAAAGGACCGAAAACATGTTTTGATCCAATTTTAGGAGTTCATATAATTGATTACGAGCTTTTCAACAAGATTATATTGCAAAAACTCAAATTCGGTATTTTTTACTCAGTTAAAAGTCCAACGGGTCCATTTTACGGCCCATTTAGACCCGCCCGCCCGAAACCTCTTTAAAAATGACTGAAAAACAAATTTTAATCGAAATTTAGGAGTTCATATCATTGATTATGACCTTTTCAATACAATTATATTGCAAAAACTCAATTTATGTACTTTTTACACAGTTAAAAGTCCAACGGGTCCATTTAGACCCGCTCGTCTGAAACCTCTGCAAAAAGGACTGTAAAACAAGTTTTAATCAAAACTTAAGAGTTCATATCGTTGATTACGAGCTTTTCAACACTATTATATTGCAAAAATTCAATTCATGTTCTTTTTACGCAGTTATAAGTTTAACGGGTCCATTTTAAGGCCCATTTAGACCCGCTCGCCCGAAACCTCTACAAAAAGGACCGAAAAACAAGTTTTGATCCAATTTTAGGAGTTCATATAATTGATTACGAGCTTTTCAACACTATTTTATTGCAAAAATTCAATTTATGTTCTTTTTACGTAGTTATAAGTTCAACGGGTCCATTTTAAGGCCCATTTAGACCCGCTCGCCCGAAATCTCTACAAAAAGGACCGAAAAACAAGTTTTGATCCAATTTTAGGAGTTCATAGAATTGATTATGAGCTTTTCAACAAGATTATATTGCAAAAAGTCAATTTCTATATTTTTTACTCAGTTAAATGTCCAACGAGTCCATTTTACGGCCCATTTAGACCCGCTCGCCCGAAACCTCTTCAAAAATGACCGAAAAACAAGTTTTAACCAAATTTTAGGAGTTCATATCAGTGATTACGATCTTTTCAACACGATTATATTGTAAAAGCTCAATATTTGTACTTTTTACTCAGTTAAAAGTCCAACGGGACCATTTTACGGCCCATTTAGACCTGCTCGTCCGATACCTCTACAAAAGGACCACAAAACAAGTTTTAATCAAAACTTAAGAGTTCACATCGTTAATTACGAGCTTTTCAACCCTATTGTATTGCAAAAATTCAGTTTATGTTCTTTTTACGCAATTATAAGTTCAACGGATCCATTTTAAGGCCCATTTAGACCCGCTCGCCCGAAACCTCTACAAAAAGGACCGAAAACAAGTTTTAATCCAATTTTAGGAGTTCATATAATTGATTACGAGCTTTTCAACAAGATTATATTGCAAAAAGTCAATTTCTATATTTTTTACTCAGTTAAATGTCCAACGGGCCCATTTAGACCCGCTTGCCCGAAACCTCTTCAAAAATGACCGAAAAACAAGTTTTAATCAAATTTTAGGAGTTCATATAAGTGATTACGATCTTTTCAACACGATTATAGAGCAAAAGCTCAATATTTGTACTTTTTACTCAGTTAAAAGTCCAACGGGACCATTTTACGGCCCATTTAGACCTGCTCGTCCGATACCTCTACAAAAGGACCACAAAACAAGTTTTAATCAAAACTTAAGAGTTCATATCGTTGATTACGAGCTTTTCAACACTATTGTATTGCAAAAATTCAATTTCTGTTCTTTTTATGCAGTTATAAGTTTAACGGGTCCATTTTAAGGCCCATATAGACTCGCTCGCCCGAAACTTCTACAAAAAGGACCGAAAAACAAGTTTTGATCAAATTCTAGGAGTTCATATAATTGATTACGAGCTTTTCAACAAGATTATATTGCAAAAACTCAAATTCGGTAATTTTTACTAAGTTAAAAGTCGAACGGGTCCATTTTTCGGCCCATTTAGACCCGCTCGCCCGAAACCTCTTCAAAAAGGACCGAAAAACATGTTTAATCAAATTTTAGGACTTCATATCATTGATTACAATCTTTTCAATACGATTATATTGCAAAAACTCAATTTATGTACTTTTTACTCAGTTAAAAGTCCAACGGGTCCATTTTACGGCCCATTTAGACCCGCTCGTCCGAAACCTCTATAAAAAGGACCGCAAAACAAGTTTTAATCAATACTTAAGAGTTCATATCGTTGATTACGAGCTTTTCAACGCTATTGTATTGCAAAAATTCAATTTCTGTTCTTTTTACGCAGTTATAAGTTCAACGGGTCCATTTTAAGGCCCATTTAGACCCGCTTGCTCGAAACCTTTACAAAAAGGACCGAAAAACAAGTTTTGATCAAATTTTAGGTGTTCATATAATTGATTACGAGCTTTTCAACAAGATTATATTGCAAAAACTCAAATTCGGTATTTTTTACTCAGTTAAAAGTCCAACGGGTCCATTTTACGGCCCATTTAGACTCGCTCGTCCAAAACATCTACAAAAAGGACCGCAAAAAAAGTTTTAATCAAAACTTAAGAGTTCATATCGTTGATTACGAGCTTTATAACACTATTGAATTGCAAAAATTCAATGTATGTTCTTTTTACACAATTATAAGTTCAACGAGTCCATTACAAGGCCCATTTAGACCCGCTCGCCCGAAACCTCTTCAAAAAGGACCGAAAAACAAGTTTTGATCAAATTTTAGGAGTTCATATAATTGATTACGAGCTTTCCAACAAGATTATATTGCAAAAAGTCAATTTCTGTATTTTTTACTCATTTAAAAGTCCAACGGGTCCATTTTACAGCCCATTTAGACCCGCTCGCCCGAAACCTCTTCAAAAATGACAGAAAAACAAGTTTTAATCAAATTTTAGGAGCTCATATCATTGATTACGATCTTTTCAACACAATTATATTGAAAAAAACTCAATTTTTGTACTTTTTACTCAGTTAAAAGTCCAACGGGTCCATTTTACGGCCCATTTAGACCCGCTCGTCCGAAACCACTACAAAAAGGACCGCAAAACAAGTTTTAATCAAAACTTAAGAGTTCATATCGTTGATTACGAGCTTTTCAACACTATTGGATTGCAAAAATTCAATTTATGTTCTTTTTACACAATTATAAGTTCAACGAGTCCATTTCAAGGCCCATTTAGACCCGCTCGCCCGAAACCACTTCAAAAAGGACTGAAAAACAAGTTTTGATCAAATTTTAGGAGTTCATATAATTGATTACGAGCTTTCCAACAAGATTATATTGCAAAAAGTCAATTTCTGTATTTTTACTCATTTAAAAGTCCAATGGGTCCATTTTACAGCCCATTTAGACCCGCTCGCCCGAAACCTCTTAAAAAATGACCGAAAAACAAGTTTTAATCAAATTTTAGGAGTTCATATCAGTGATTACGATCTTTTCAACACGATTATATTGAAAAGACTCAATATTTGTACTTTTTACTCAGTTAAAAGTCCAACGGGACCATTATACGGCCCATTTAGACCTGCTCATCCGATACCTCTACAAAAGGACCACAAAACAAGTTTTAATCAAAACTTAAGAGTTCACATTGTTAATTACGAGCTTTTCAACCCTATTGTATTGCAAAAATTCAGTTTCTGTTCTTTTTACGCAGTTATAAGTTCAACGGGTCCATTTTAAGGCCCATTTAGACCCGCTCGCCTGAAACCTCTACAAAAAGGACCGAAAAACGAGTTTTGATCCAATTTTAGGAGTTCATATAATTGATTACGAGCTTTTCAACAAGATTATATTGCGAAAACTCAAATTCGGTATTTTTTACTCAGTTAAAAGTCCAACGGGTCCATTTTACGGCCCATTTAGACCCACCCGCGCGAAACCTCTTCAAAAATGACTGAAAAACAAGTTTTAATCAAATTTTAGGACTTCATATCATTGATTACGACCTTTTCAATACAATAATATTGCAAAAACTCAATTTATGTACTTTTTACTCAGTTAAAAGTCCAACGGGTCCATTTTACGGCCCATTTAGACCCGCTCGTCCGAAACCTCTACAAAAAGGACCGCAAAATAAGTTTTATTCAAAACTTAAGAGTTCATATCGTTGAGTACGAGCTTTTCAACACTATTGTATTGCAAAAATTCAATTTATGTTCTTCTTACGCAGTTATAAGTTAAACGGGTCCATTTTATGGCCCATTTAGACCCGCTCGCCCGAAACCTCTAAAAAAAGGACCGTAAAACAAGTTTTGATCAAATTTTAGGAGTTCATATAATTGATTACGAGCTTTTCAACAAGATGATTTTGCAAAAACTAAAACTCGGTATTTTTTTACTAAGTTAAAAGTCCTACGGGTCCATTTTACGGCCCATTTAGACCCGCTCGCCCGAAACCTCTTGAAAAAGGACCGAAAAACAAGTTTTAATCAAATTTCAGGAGTTCATATCATTGATTACGATCTTTTCAACATGATTATATTGCAATAACTCAAGTTTTGTACTTTTTACTCAGTTAAAAGTCCAACGGGTCCATTTTACGGCCCATTTAGACCCACTCATCCGAAACCTCTACAAAAAGGACCGCAAAACAAGTTTTAATCAAAACTTAAGAGTTCATGTAACACCCCCTTCCCGGCCTGGTAGAGAACCGGGTTGGAGAGCTTTACCGGAAAACAATGCGGAAAAACCTTTAACTCTTTTTCTTCAAAAAGTTCTTAACATCTTGACTTATTAGAACTTAGTGCACCTCTTTGGACATATGAGCTTAGTAACTGAATCTTATTAATCTCTATTCTTGCGATCTTTACCGGGTTTACAAATTAATCCATTTAACCTTATAAAAGCCAAAAGAAGCTGCTCATATCGAAACACCCTAATCCGTTTCGGTACGGCTTGACCATGGTCAATATTTTGACTTTTCCCTTCTTGACCGTTTCGATACGGCTTGACCCGTATCGGAACGGGTTGACAGGTCTTGACTTGACTTAGACTCGTTTCGGAACTCGTTTCGAAACAGGGGTCTCCAGTAGCAAAACTGTATCGAAACACACTAACCCGTTTCGAAACGGCAGGCCTGAAGTGACAGATTTTATCTGGTTTTAGTCAACTTTAACATAGCATCAATAAACTGATTTCAATGAAACTTGACACAAATTATTCTAAAGGTATAAACTACAGTCTTGCCAAGTTTTAAGGCCATTTGAATCCATTTGCTCGGTTTTACCAAATTAAGCACAAAACATAATCTTCAAGGCTAAACTCTTAAAACATGAACATTATCTTCATCTTAATTAAGACAAGGCATTTGATCAATACCCAGAACACAAAACAACATATTACTTAATACATAGACCTTGCCACCATACTAGGAGTTTAAAAGACAAAACATTTTACTTGAACTTGGTTGTGACTTGTGCAACGCTCCAACTTCTCCGATCTCGATCCCTTCTACTTGCTTACCCTGAAATGGATGCATGAAATGCATTAGGCACACTTGCCTAGTGATGTAGTCACATAACCATGCATAACATATAACATGCCTTACAACATGCTCAATAAATCATTTCACCAAACATGCAATGTCATAGCATATATCATAGTCATAACATAACATAAATCATCATCATAGCCTCATGGCACTTCACTATCTCGAATTCATAATTTCCCTTGGATCGATTCCTTGTATACGGATACACGAACTTCCACCACTACACCATTCATATTCAACATGGTCCATACCCTCCACTACACCGGTTTGACCATCACACAACACATCCCTCCACTACACCAAGCCATTCTTCTTCCATAGAGCTCATGAATTCATTGGCATGCCAACCGTATCCGATACCTCGAATCCAAGGTCTTTAACAATATTTCATAGTTTATATCAACATCATATCATAAGTATACATATTACATGACAATCATAGTGTAAATCAAAGAATTGATGCAACCTTACCATGTACTTACCAACATGCAATCAATGACATAAAACTACTAATTCAAGGTTAGTATTAATAAAATAACAGCAGATTCGGGTAGGCCCTTGCCTATACCCGAGACGCAACTACACTCACCTTGATCGGCTAAGGCTCCTAGGATCGATAATACCTTGCTTGATTGCTTAAGTCCTCTTCCTTGCGATTGTACGGATCAAACAAACTTAGAAACAAGGAAAGGCAAAGCTTCGGTCAAGCTTTCATGGAGGTGCTTGCTTAAACTTGAGGTAGAAGACAACAATGGTGGTGCTAGCTTATTTAGGAAAGAAGGGTGTTTAAGCTTACGTAGCAAGAACAAAAAACAAAGCTTTTTCCATCTTTCTTCTATTTATAGAGAACTTAAGGAATTAGATATTCAATTCCACCTCCCACATCAGCCAATTAAAAGCTTTCCCTTGCCTAAGGGTTTACTAAACCCTATACACCTTCCTAGTATCCAATCAAAACATTTCCTCACCTTTAAGAATCCTTTATTTAATATTTTTCCCTCCTACAATCCAATAGCTGATAGTCAGCTATTTATCCAGCTAAAAACGTGGAAGAACATGCCAACCAAACTGGTGATTCATCAAAGACCGCAATCCTTGACTTTTGGGCACTTGCCCTGTTTTCTGCAGGGTATCGTTTCGGAACGGTCGAGGCCGTTTCGATACGGTCTTGCAAAATGCCAAAAAGGTAGTTATTGCCGTTAGACCGTATCGGAACGCCTGAAATCCGTTTCGGTACGCCTTAGCCAGGCCGTTTCGATACGGGTCTCGGGCGTATCGAAACGCTTGGCCCAGAAACGTTAACTTGAGCACATAAAACAAACTTAACTTGACTTTTAGATTTCATAAAATTTTAGAACATAAACCAATCAAAATTTAAGATTTTTAACACCAAAATTCAATCATCGAAACCTATTTTCGACCATACCGATTTTCGGGGTGTTACAGTTCTCGTTAATTACGAGCTTTTCAACCCTATTGTATTGCAAAAATTCAGTTTATGTTCTTTTTACGCAGTTATAAGTTCAACGGGTCCATTTTAAGGCCCATTTAGACCCGCTCGCCCGAAACCTCTACAAAAAGGACCGAAAAACAAGTTTTGATCCAATTTTAGGAGTTCATATAATTGATTACGAGCTTTTCAACAAGATTATATTGCAAAAAATCAATATCTGTATTTTTTACTCAGTTAAGAGTCCAACGGGTTCATTTTTCGACCCATTTAGATCCGCTCGCCAGAAACCTCTTCAAAAAGGGCCGAAAAACATGTTTAATCAAATTTTAGGACTTCATATCATTGATTACGATCTTTTCAATATGATTATATTGCAAAAACTCAATTTATGTACTTTTTACTCAGTTAAAAGTCCAACGGGTCCATTTTACGGCCCATTTAAACCCGCTCGTCCGAAACCTCTATAAAAAGGACCACAAAACAAGTTTTAATCAAAACTTAAGAGTTCATATCGTTGATTACGAGCTTTTCAACGCTATTGTATTGCAAAAATTCAATTTCTGTTCTTTTTACACAGTTATAAGTTCAACGGGTCCATTTTAAGGCCCATTTAGACTCGCTCGTCCGAAACCTCTACAAAAAGGACCGAAAACAAGTTTTGATCCAATTTTAGGAGTTCATATAATTGATTACGAGCTTTTCAACAAGATTATATTGAAAAAACTCAAATTTGGTATTTTTTTACTAAGTTAAAAGTCCAACGGGTCCATTTTACGGCCCATTTAGACCCGCTCGCCCGAAACCTCTTCAACAGGGACCGAAAAACAGGTTTAATCAAATTTTAGGAGTTGATATCATTGATTATGATCTTTTCAACATTATTAAATCGCAAAAATTCAATTTATGTACTTTTTACTCAGTTAAAAGTCCAACGGGTCTATTTTACGGTCCATTTAGACCAGCTCGTCTGAAACCTCTACAAAAAGGACCGCAAAACAAGTTTTAATCAAAACCTAAGAGTTCATATCGTTGATTACGAGCTTTTCAACACTATTGTATTGCGAAAATTCAATATCTGTTATTTTTACGCAGTTACAAGTTCAACGGGTCCATTTTAAGGCCCATTTAGACCCGCTCGTCCGAAACCTCTACAAAAAGGACCGAAAAACAAGTTTTGAACCAATTTTAGGAGTTCATAAAACTGATTACGAGCTTTTCAACAAGATTATATTACAAAAACTCAAATTCGTTGTTTTTTACTCAGTTTAAAGTCCAACGGGTCCATTTTACGGCCCATTTAGACCCGCCCGCCCGAAACCTTTTCAAAAATGACTGAAAAACAAATTTTAATCGAATTTTAGGACTTCATATCATTGATTACGACCTTTTCAATACAATTATATTGCAAAAACTCAATTTATGTACTTTTTACACAGTTAAAAGTCCAACGGGTCCATTTTACGGCCCATTTAGACCCGCTCGTCCGAAACATCTGCAAAAAGGACTGTAGAACAAGTTTTAATCAAAACTTAAGAGTTCATATCGTTGATTACGAGCTTTTCAACACTATTGTATTGCAAAAATTCAATATCTGTTCTTTTTACGCAGTTATAAGTTCAATAGGTCCATTTTAAGGCACATTTAGACCCGCACGCCCGAAACCTCTACAAAAAAGACCGAAAAACAAGTTTTGATCAAATTTTAGGAGTTCATATAATTGATTACGAGCTTTTCAACACTATTGTATTGCAAAAATTCAATTTATGTTCTTTTTACGTAGTTATAAGTTCAACGGGTCCATTTTAAGGCTCATTTAGACCCGCTCGCTTGAAACCTCCACAAAAAGGACCGAAAAACAAGTTTTGATCAAATTTTAGGAGTTCATATAATTGATTCTTAGCTTTTCTACAAGATTATATTGCAAAAACTCAAATTCGATATTTTTTACTTAGTTAAAACTCCAACGGGTCCATTTTACGGCCCATTTAGACCCGCTTGTCCGAAACCTCTACAAAAAGGACCGCAAAACAAGTTTTAACCAAAACTTAAGAGTTCATATCGTTGATTACGAGCTTTTCAACACTATTGGATTGCAAAAATTCAATTTATGTTCTTTTTACACAATTATAAGTTCAACGAGTCCATTTCAAGGCCCATTTAGACCCGCTCGCCCGAAACCTCTACAAAAAGGACCGAAAAACAAGTTTTGATCAAATTTTAGGAGTTCATATAATTGATTACGAGCTTTTCAACAAGATTATATTGCAAAAATTAAATTTCGGTATTTTTTACTAAGTTAAAAGTCCAACGGGTCCATTTTACGGCCCATTTAGACCCTCTCGCCCGAAACCTCTTCAAAAATGACCGAAAAACAAGTTTTAATCAAATTTTAGGAGTTCATATCGTTGATTACGATCTTTTCAACACGATTGTATTGCAAAAACTCAATTTTTGTACTTTTTACTCAGTTAAAAGTCCAACGGGTCCATTTTACGGCCCATTTAGACCCGCTCGTCCGAAACCTCTACAAAAAGGACCGCAAAACAAGTTTTAATCAAAACTTAAGAGTTCATATCATTGATTACGAGCTTTTCAACACTATTGGATTGCAAAAATCCAATTTATGTTCTTTTTACACAATTATAAGTTCAACGAGTCCATTTCAAGGCCCATTTAGACCCGCTCGCCCGAAACCTCTACAAAAAGGACCGAAAAACAAGTTTCGATAAAATTTTAGGAGTTCATATAATTGATTACGAGCTTTTCAACAAGATTATATTGCAAAAAGTCAATTTCGGTATTTTTTACTAAGTTAAAAGTCCAACATGTCCATTTTACGGCACATTTAGACCCGCTTGCCCGAAACCTCTTCAAAAATGACCGAAAAACGAGTTTTAATCAAATTTTAGGAGTTCATATCATTGATTACGATCTTTTCAACACGATTATATTACAAAAACTCAATTTTTGTACTTTTTAATCAGTTAAAAGTCCAACGGGTCCATTTTACGGCCCATTTAGACCCGCTAGTCCGAAACCTCTACAAAAAGGACCGCAAAACAAGTTTTAATCAAAACTTAAGAGTTCATATCGTTGATTACGAGCTTTCCAACACTATTGTATTGTAAAAATTCAATTTCTGTTCTTTTTACGCAGTTATAAGTTCAACGGGTCCATTTTAAGGCCAAATTAGACCCGCTCGTCCGAAACCTCTACAAAAAGGACTGAAAAACAAGTTTTGATCCAATTTTAGGAGTTCATAGAATTGATTATGAGCTTTTCAGCAAGGTTATATTGTAAAAAGTCAATTTCTATATTTTTTACTTAGTTAAATGTCCAACGGGTCCATTTTACGGCCCATTTAGACCCGCTTGCCCGAAACCTCTTCAAAAATGACCGAAAAACAAGTTTTAATCAAAATTCAGGAGTTCATATAAGTGATTACGATCTTTTCAACATGATTATATTGCAAAAACTCAATATTTGTACTTTTTACTCAGTTAAAAGTCCAACAGGACCATTTTACGGCCCATTTAGACCTGCTCGTCTGATGCCTCTACAAAAAGGACCACAAAACAAGTTTTAACAAAACTTAAGAGCTCACATCGTTAATTACGAGCTTTTCAACCCTATTGTATTGCAAAAATTCAGTTTCTGTTCTTTTTACGCAGTTATAAGTTCAACGAGTCCATTTTAAGGCCCATTTAGACCTGCTCGCCCGAAACCTCTACAAAAAGGACCGAAAAACAAGTTTTGAACCAATTTTAGGAGTTCATATAATTGATTACGAGCTTTTAACAAGATTATATTGCAAAAAGTCAATATCTTTATTTTTTACTCAGTTAAAAGTCTAACGGGTCCATTTTACGGCCATTTAGACTCGCTCGCCCGAAACCTCTTCAAAAATGACCGAAAAACAAGTTTTAATCAAATGTTAGGAGTTCATATCATTGATTACGATCTTTTCAACACGATTATATTGCAAAAACTCAATATTTGTACTTTTACTCAGTTAAAAGTCCAACGAGACCATTTTACGGCCCATTTAGACCTGCTCGTCCGATACCTCTACAAAAAGGACCACAAAACAAGTTTTAATCAAAACATAAGAGTTCACATCGTTAATTACGAGCTTTTCAACCCTATTGTATTGCAAAAATTCAGTTTCTGTTCTTTTTACGCAGTTATAAGTTCAACGGGTCCATTTTAAGGCCCATTTAGACCCGCTCGCCCGAAACCTCTACAAAAAGGACCGAAAAACAAGTTTTGAACCAATTTTAGGAGTTCATATAATTGATTACGAGCTTTTAACAAGATTATATTGCAAAAAGTCAATATCTGTATTTTTTACTCAGTTAAAAGTCTAACGGGTCCATTTTACGGCTCATTTAGACTCGCTCGCCCGAAACCTCTTCAAAAATGACCGAAAAACAAGTTTTAATCAAATTTTAGGAGTTCATATCATTGATTACGATCTTTTCAACACGATTATATTGCAAAAACTCAATATTTGTACTTTTTACTCGGTTAAAAGTCCAACAGGACCATTTTACGGCCTATTTACACCTGCTCGTCCGATACCTCTACAAAAAGGACCACAAAACAAGTTTTAATCAAAACTTAAGAGTTCACATCGTTAATTACGAGCTTTTCAACCCTATTGTATTGCAAAAATTCAGTTTATGTTCTTTTTACGCAGTTATAAGTTCAACGGGTCCATTTTAAGGCCCATTTAGACCCGCTCGCCCGAAACCTCTACAAAAAGGACCGAAAAACAAGTTTTGAACCAATTTTAGGAGTTCATATAATTGATTACGAGCTTTTAACAAGATTATATTGCAAAAAGTCAATATCTGTATTTTTTACTCAGTTAAAAGTCTAACGGGTCCATTTTACGGCCCATTTAGACTCGCTCGCCCGAAACCTCTTCAAAAATGACCGAAAAAAAAGTTTTAATCAAATGTTAGGAGTTCATATCATTGATTACGATCTTTTCAACACGATTATAGTGCAAAAACTCAATTTTTTACATTTTACTTAGTTAAAAGTCCAACGGGTCCATTTTACGTCCCATTTAGACCCGCTCGTCCGAAACTTCTACATAAAGGACCGCAAAACAAGTTTTAATCAAAACTTAAGAGTTCATATCGTTGATTACGAGCTTTTCAACACTAATGTATTGCAAAAATTCAATTTCTGTTCTTTTTACGCAGTTATAAGTTCAACGGGTCCATTTTAAGGCTCATTTAGACCCTCTCGCCCTAAACTTCTACAAAAAGAACCGAAAAACAAGTTTTGATCAAATTTTAGGAGTTCATATAACTGATTATGAGCTTTTCAACAAGATTATATTGCAAAAACTCAAATTCGGTAATTTTTACTAAGTTAAAAGTCCAATGGGTCCATTTTTCGGCCCATTTAGACCCGCTCGCCCGAAACCTTTTCAAAAAGGACCGAAAACATGTTTACTCAAATTTTAGGAATTCATATAATTGATTACGATCTTTTCAATACGATTATATTGCAAAAACTCAATTTATGTACTTTTTACTCAGTTAAAAGTCCAACGGGTCCATTTTACGACCCATTTAGACCCGCTCGTCCGAAACCTCTATAAAAAGGACCGCAAAACAAGTTTTAATCAAAACTTAAGAGTTCATATCGTTGATTACGAGCTTTTCAGCACTATTGTATTGCAAAAATTCAATTTCTTTTCTTTTTACGCAGTTATAAGTTCAACGGGTCCATTTTAAGGCCCATTTAGACCCGCTCGTCCGAAACCTCTACAAAAAGGATCGAAAAACAAGTTTTGATCCAATTTTAGGAGTTCATATAATTGATTACGAGCTTTTCAACAAGATTATATTGCAAAAACTCAAATTCGGTATTTTTTACTCAGTTAAAAGTCCAACGGGTCCATTTTACGACCCATTTAGACCCACCCGCGCGAAACCTCTCCAAAAATGACTGAAAAACAAGTTTTAATCATATTTTAGGACTTCATATCATTGATTACGACCTTTTCGATACAATAGTATTGCAAAAACTCAATTTATGTACTTTTTACTCTCTTAAAAGTCCAACGGGTCCATTTTACGGCCCATTTAGACCCGCTCGTCCGAAACCTCTACAAAAAGGACCGCAAAACAAGTTTTAATCAAAACATAAAATTTCATATCGTTGATTACGAGCTTTTCAACACTATTGAATTGCAAAAATTCAATTTATGTTCTTCTTACGCAGTTATAAGTTCAACGGGTCCATTTTATGGCCCATTTAGACCCGCTCGCCCGAAATCTCTAAAAAAAGGACCGTAAAACAAGTTTTGATTAAATTTTAGGAGTTCATATAATTGATTACGAGCTTTTCAACAAGATTATACTACAAAAACTAAAACTCGGTATTTTTTTACTAAGTTAAAAGTCCAACGGATCCATTTTACGACCCATTTAGACCCGCTCGCCCTAAACCTCTTCAAAAAGGACCGAAAAACAAGTTTTGATACAATTTTAGGAGTTCATATAATTGATTACGAGCTTTTAAACAAGATTATATTGCAAAAACTCAAATTCAGTATTTTTTTACTAAGTTAAAAGTCCAACGGGTCCATTTTACGGCCCATTTAGACCCACTCGTCCGAAACCTCTACAAAAAGAACCGCAAAACAAGTTTTAATCAAAACTTAAGAGTTCATATCATTGATTACGAGCCTTTCAACACTATTGTATTGCAAAAATTCAATTTATGTTCTTTTTACGCAGTTATAAGTTCAACGGGTCCATTTTAAGGCCCATTTAGACCCGCTCGTCCGAAACCTCTACAAAAAGGATCGAAAAACAAGTTTTGATCCAATTCTAGGAGTTCATATAATTGATTACGAGCTTTTCAACACTATTGTATTGCAAAAATTCAATTTATGTTCTTTTTACGTAGTTATAAGTTCAACGAGACCATTTTAAGGCCCATTTAGACCCGCTCGCCCGAAACCACTACAAAAAGGACCGAAAAACAAGTTTTGATCAAAATTTAGGAGTTCATATAATTGATTACGAGCTTTTCAACAAGATTATATTGAAAAAACTCAAATTCGATATTTTGTACTCAGTTAAAAGTCCAACGGATCCATTTTACGGCCCATTTAGACCCGCTCGTCCGAAACCTCTACAAAAAGGACCGCAAAACAAGTTTTAATCAAAACTTAAGAGTTCATATCGTTGATTAAGAGCTTTTTAACACGATTATATTGCAAAAACTCAATTTTTGTACTTTTTACTCAGTTAAAAGTCCAACGGGTCCATTTTACGGCCCATTTAGACCCGCTCGTCCGAAACCTCTACAAAAAGGAACGCAAAACAAGTTTTAATCAAAACTTAAGAGTTCATATCGTTGATTATGAGCTTTTCAACACTATTGTATTGCAAAAATTCAATTTAAGTTCTTTTTACGCAGTTATAAGTTCAACGGGTCCCTTTTAAGGCCCATTTAGACCCGCTCATCCGAAACCACTACAAAAAGGATCGAAAAACAAGTTTTGATACAATTTTAGGAGTTCATATAATTGATTACGAGCTTTTCAACAAGATTATATTGCAAAAACTCAAATTCGGTATTTTTTTACTAAGTTAAAAGTCCAACGGGTCCATTTAGACCCACTCGTCCGAAACCTCTACAAAAAGAACCGCAAAAAAAGTTTTAATCAAAACTTAAGAGTTCATATCATTGATTACGAGCCTTTCAACACTATTGTATTGGAAAAATTCAATTTATGTTCTTTTTACGCAGTTATAAGTTCAACGGGTCCATTTTAAGGCCCATTTAGACCCGCTCGTCCGAAACCTCTACAAAAAGGATCGAAAAACAAGTTTTGATCCAATTCTAGGAGTTCATATAATTGATTACGAGCTTTTCAACACTATTGTATTGCGAAAATTCAATTTATGTACTTTTTACGTAGTTATAAGTTCAACGGGATCATTTTAAGGCCCATTTAGACCCGCTCGCCCGAAACCACCACAAAAAGGACCGAAAAACAAGTTTTGATCAAAATTTAGGAGTTCATATAATTGATTACGAGCTTTTCAACAAGATTATATTGAAAAAACTCAAATTCGATATTTTGTACTCAGTTAAAAGTCCAACGAATCCATTTTACGGCCCATTTAGACCCGCTCGTCCGAAACCTCTACAAAAAGGACCGCAAAACAACTTTTAATCAAAACTTAAGAGTTCATATCGTTGATTACGAGCTTTTCAACATGATTATATTGCAAAAACTCATTTTTTGTACTTTTTACTCAGTTAAAAGTCCAACGGGTCCATTTTACGGCTCAGTTAGACCCGCTCGTCTGAAACCTCTACAAAAAGGAACGCAAAACAAGTTTTAATCAAAACTTAAGAGTTCATATCATTGATTATGAGCTTTTCAACACTATTGTATTGCAAAAATTCAATTTAAGTTCTTTTTACGCAGTTATAAGTTCAACGGGTCCCTTTTAAGGCCCATTTAGACCCGCTCATCCGAAACCACTACAAAAAGGATCGAAAAACAAGTTTTGATACAATTTTAGGAGTTCATATAATTGATTACGAGCTTTTCAACAAGATTATATTGCAAAAACTCAAATTCGGTATTTTTTTACTAAGTTAAAAGTCCAACGGGTCAATTTAGACCCACTCGTCCGAAACCTCTACAAAAAGAACCGCAAAACAAGTTTTAATCAAAACTTAAGAGTTCATATCATTGATTACGAGCCTTTCAACACTATTGTATTGCAAAAATTCAATTTATGTTCTTTTTACGCAGTTATAAGTTCAACGGGTCCATTTTAAGGCCCATTTAGACCCGCTCGTCCGAAACCTCTACAAAAAGGATCGAAAAACAAGTTTTGATCCAATTCTAGGAGTTCATATAATTGATTACGAGCTTTTCAACACTATTGTTTTGCAAAAATTCAATTTATGTTCTTTTTACGTAGTTATAAGTTCAACGGGACCATTTTAAGGCCCATTTAGACCCGCTCGCCCGAAACCACTACAAAAAGGACCGAAAAACAAGTTTTGATCAAAATTTAGGAGTTCATATAATTGATTACGAGCTTTTCAACAAGATTATATTGAAAAAACTTAAGAGTTCATATCATTGATTACGAGCCTTTCAACACTATTGTATTGCAAAAATTCAATTTATGTTCTTTTTACGCAGTTATAAGTTCAACGGGTCCATTTTAATGCCCATTTAGACCCGCTCGTCCGAAACCTCTACAAAAAGGATCGAAAAACAAGTTTTGATCCAATTCTAGGAGTTCATATAATTGATTACGAGCTTTTCAACACTATTGTATTGCAAAAATTCAATTTATGTTCTTTTTACGTAGTTATAAGTTCAACGGGACCATTTTAAGGCCCATTTAGACCCGCTCGCCCGAAACCACTACAAAAAGGACCGAAAAACAAGTTTTGATCAAAATTTAGGAGTTCATATAATTGATTACGAACTTTTCAACAAGATTATATTGAAAAAACTTAAGAGTTCATATCATTGATTACGAGCCTTTCAACACTATTGTATTGCAAAAATTCAATTTATGTTCTTTTTACGCAGTTATAAGTTCAACGGGTCCATTTTAAGGCCCATTTAGACCCGCTCGTCCGAAACCTCTACAAAAAGGATCGAAAAACAAGTTTTGATCCAATTCTAGGAGTTCATATAATTGATTACGAGCTTTTCAACACTATTGTATTGCAAAAATTCAATTTATGTTCTTTTTACGTAGTTATAAGTTCAACGGGACCATTTTAAGGCCCATTTAGACCCGCTCGCCCGAAACCACTACAAAAATGACCGAAAAACAAGTTTTGATCAAAATTTAGGAGTTCATATAATTGATTACGAGCTTTTCAACAAGATTATATTGAAAAAACTCAAATTCGATATTTTGTACTCAGTTAAAAGTCCAACGGATCCATTTTACGGCCCATTTAGACCCGCTCGTCCGAAACCTCTACAAAAAGGACCGCAAAACAAGTTTTAATCAAAACTTAAGAGTTCATATCGTTGATTACGAGCTTTTCAACGCTATTGGATTGCAAAAATTCAATTTATGTTCTTTTTACACAATTATAAGTTCAACGAGTCCATTACAAGGCCCATTTAGACCCGCTCGCCCGAAACCTCTTCAAAAAGGACCGAAAAAAAAGTTTTGATCAAATTTTAGGAGTTCATATAATTGATTACGAGCTTTTAAACAAGATTATATTGCAAAAAGTCAATTTCGGTATTTTTTACTTGGTTAAAATTTCAACGGGTCTATTTTACGGCCCATTTAGACCCGCTCACACGAAACCTCTTCAAAAATGACCGAAAAACAAGTGTTAATCAAATTTTAGGAGTTTATATCATTGATTACGATCTTTTCAACACGATTATATTGCAAAAACTCAATTTTTGTACTTTTTACTCAGTTAAAAGTCCAACGGGTCCATTTTACGGCCCATTTAGACCCGCTAGTCTGAAACCTCTACAAAAAGGACCGCAAAACAAGTTTTGATCCAATTTTAGGAGTTCATAGAATTGATTATGAGCTTTTCAACAAGATTATATGGCAAAAAGTCAATTTCTATATTTTTTACACAGTTAAATGTCCAACGAGTCAATTTTATGGCCCATTTAGACCTGCTCGCCCGAAACCTCTTCAAAAATGACCGAAAAACAAGTTTTAATCAAATTTTAGGAGTTCATATCATTGATTACGATCTTTTCAACACGGTTATATTGCAAAAACTCAATATTTGTACTTTTTACTCAGCTAAAAGTCCAATGGGACCATTTTACGGCCCATTTAGACCTGCTCGTCCGATACCTCTACAAAAAGGACCACAAAACAAGTTTTAATCAAAACTTAAGAGTTCACATCGTTAATTACGAGCTTTTCAACCCTATTGTATTGCAAAAATTCAGTTTCTGTTCTTTTTCCGCAGTTATAAGTTCAACGGGTCCATTTTAAGGCCCATTTAGCCCCGCTCGCCCGAAACCTCTACAAAAAAGACCGAAAAACAAGTTTTGATCCAGTTTTAGGAGTTCATATAATTGATTACGAGCTTTTCAACATGATTATATTGCAAAAAGTCAATATTTATATTTTTTACTCAGTTAAAAGTCCAACGGGTCCATTTTACAGCCCATTTAGACTCGCTCGCCCGAAACCTCTTCAAAAATGACCGAAAAACAAGTTTTAATCAAATTCTAGGAGTTCATATCATTGATTACGATCTTTCCAACACGATTATAGTGCAAAAACTCAATTTTTTTACATTTTACTTTGTTAAAAGTCCAACGGGTCCATTTTACGTTCCATTTAGACCCGCTCGTCCGAAACCTCTACAAAAGGACCGCAAAACAAGTTTTAATCAAAACTTAAGAGTTCATATCGTTGATTACGAGCTTTTCAACACTATTGTATTGCAAAAATTCAATTTCTGTTCTTTTTACGCAGTTATAAGTTCAACGGGTCCATTTTAAGGCTCATTTAGACCCGCTCGCCCGAAACTTCTACAAAAAGGACCGAAAAACAAGTTTTGATCAAATTTTAGGAGTTCATATAATTGATTACGAGCTTTTCAACAAGATTATATTGCAAAAACTCAAATTCGGTAATTTTTACTAAGTTAAAAGTCCAACGAGTCCATTTTTCGGCCCATTTAGACCTGCTCGCCCGAAACCTCTTCAAAAATGACCGAAAAAACATGTTTAATCAAATCTTTGGACTTCATATCACTGATTACGATCTTTTCAATACGATTATATTGCAAAAACTCAATTTATGTACTTTTTACTCAGTTAAAAGTCCAACGGGTCCATTTTACGGCCCATTTAGACCCGCTCGTCCGAAATCTCTATAAAAAGGACCGCAAAACAAGTTTTAATCAAAACGTAACAGTTCATATCGTTGATTACGAGCTTTTCAACACTATTGTATTGCAAAAATTCAATTTCTTTTCATTTTACGTAGTTATAACTTATAAGTTCAACGGGTCCATTTTAGGTCCCATTTAGACCCGCTCGTCCGAAACCTCTACAAAAAGGACCTAAAAATGAGTTTTGAACCAATTTTAGGAGTTCATATAATTGATTACGAGCTTTTCAATAAGATTATATTGCAAAAACTCAAATTCGGTATTTTTTACTAAGTTAAAAGTCCAACGGGTCCATTTTACGGCCAATTTAGACCCACCTGCGTGAAACCTCTTCAAAAATGACTGAAAAACAAGTTTTAATCAAATTTTAGAACTTCATATCATTGATTACGACCTTTTCAATACAATTATATTGAAAAAACTTAATTTAAGTACTTTTTACTCAATTAAAAGTCCAACGGGTCCATTTTACGGCCTATTTAGACCCGCTCGTCCGAAACTTCTACAAAAAGGACCGCAAAACAAGTTTTAATCAAAACTTAAGAGTTTATATCGTTGATTACGAGCTTTTCAACACTATTGTATTGCAAAAATTCAATTTATGTTCTTTTTACGCAGTTATAAGTTCAACGGGTCCATTTTATGGCCCATTTAGACCCGCTCGCCCGAAACCTCTACAAAAAGGACCGTAAAACAAGTTTTGATCAAATTTTAGGAGTTCATATAATTGATTACGAGCTTTTCAACAAGATTATATTGCAAAAACTAAAACTCGGTATTTTTTTACTAAGTTAAAAGTCCAACGGGTCCATTTTACGGCCCATTTAGACCCGCTCGCCTGAAACCTCTTCAAAAAGGACCGAAAAATAAGTTTTAATCAAATTTTAGTAGTTCATATCATTGATTACGATCTTTTCAACACGATTATATTGCAAAAACTCAATTTTTGTACTTTTTACTCAGCTAAAAGTCCAACGAGTCCATTTTACGGCCCATTAAGACCCACTCGTCCGAAACCTCTACAAAAAGAACCGCATAACAAGTTTTAATCAAAACTTAAGAGTTCATATCATTTATTACGAGCTTTTCAACACTATTGTATTGCAAAAATTCAATTTATGTTCTTTTTACGCAGTTATAAGTTCAACAGGTCCATTTTAAGGCCCATTTAGGCCCGCTCGTCCGAAACCTCTACAAAAAGGTTCGAAAAACAAGTTTTGATCCAATTTTAGGAGTTCATATAATTGATTACGAGCTTTTCAACACTATTATATTGCAAAATTTCAATTTATGTTCTTTTTACGTAGTTATAAGTTCAACGGGTCCATTTTAAGGCCCATTTAGACCCGCTCGCCCAAAACCTCTACAAAAAGGACCGAAAAACAAGTTTTGATCAAATTTTAGGAGTTCATATAATTCATTACGAGCTTTTCAACAAGATTATATTGCAAAAACTCAAATTAGATATTTTTTACTCAATTAAAACTCCAACGGATCCATTTTACGGCCCATTTAGACCCACTCGTCCGAAACCTCTACAAAAAGGACCGCAAAACAAGTTTTAATCAAAACTTAAGAGTTCATATTGTTGATTACGAGCTTTTCAACACTATTAGATTGCAAAAATTCAATTTATGTTCTTTTTACACAAATATAAGTTCAACGAGTCCATTTCAAGGCCCATTTAGACCCGCTCGCCCGAAACCTCTACAAAAAGGACCAAAAAAAGTTTTGAACAAATTTTAGGAGTTCATATAATTGATTACAAGCTTTTCAACAAGATTATATTGCAAAAAGTCAATTTCGTTATTTTTTACTAAGTTAAAAGTCCAACGGGTCCATTTGACGGCCCATTTAGACCCGCTCGCCCGAAACCTCTTCAAAAAGGACCGAAAAACAAGTTTTAATCAAAATTTAGGAGTTCATAACATTGATTACGATCTTTTCAACATGATTATATTGCAAAAACTCAATATTTGTACTTTTTACTCAGTTAAAAGTCCAACGTGTCCATTTTACGGCACATTTAGACCCGCTCGCCCGAAACCTTTTCAAAAATGACAGAAAAACAAGTTTTAATCAAATTTTAGGAGTTCATATCATTGATTACGATCGTTTCAACACGATTATATTGCAAAAACTCAATTTTTGTACTTTTTACTCAGTTAAAAGTCCAACGGGTCCATTTTACGGCCCATTTAGACCCGCTCGCCCGAAACCTCTTCAAAAATGACAGAAAAACAAGTTTTAATCAAATTTTAGGAGTTCATATCATTGATTACGATCGTTTCAACACGATTATATTGCAAAAACTCAATTTTTGTACTTTTTACTCAGTTAAAAGTCCAACGGGTCCAGTTTACGGCCCATTTAGACCCGCTCGTCCGAAACCTCTACAAAAAGACCTCAAAATAAGTTTTAATCAAACCTTAAAATTTCGTATCGTTGATCACGAGCTTTTCAACACTATTGGATTGCAAAAATTCAATTTATGTTCTTTTTACACAATTATAAGTTCAACGAGTCCATTTCAAGGCCCATTTAGACCCGCTCGCCCGAAACCTCTACAAAAAGGACCGAAAAATAAGTTTGATACAATTTTAGGAGTTCATATAATTGATTACGAGCTTTTCAACAAGATTATATTGCAAAAACTCAATTTCGGTATTTTTTACTAAGTTAAAAGTCCAACGGGTCCATTTTACGGCACATTTAGACCCGCTCGCACGAAACCTCTTCAAAAATGACCGAAAAACAAGTTTTAATCAAATTTCAGGAGTTCATATCATTGATTACGATCTTTTCAACACGATTATATTGCAAAAACTCAAATTTTGTACTTTTTACTCAGTTAAAAGTCCAACGGGTCCTTTTTATGGCCCATTTAGACCCGCTCGTCCGAAACCTCTACAAAAAGGACCGCAAAACAAGTTTTAATCAAAACTTAAGAGTTCATATCGTTGATTATGAGCTTTTCAACACTATTGTATTGCAAAAATTCAATTTATGTTCTTTTTACGCAGTTATAAGTTCAACGGGTCCCTTTTAAGGCCCATTTAGACTCGCTCGTCCGAAATCACTACAAAAAGGACCGAAAAACAAGTTTTGATACAATTTTAGGAGTTCATATAATTGATTACGAGCTTTTCAATAATATTATATTGCAAAAACTCGAATTCGGTATTTTTTCTACTAAGTTAAATTTCCAACGGGTCCATTTTTACGGCCCATTTAGACCCGCTCGCCCGAAACCTCTTCAAAAGGGACCAAAAAACAGGTTTAATCAAATTTTAGGAGTTGATATCATTGATTATGATCTTTTCAACATGATTATATTGCAAAAACTCAATTTATGTACTTTTTACTCAGTTAAAAGTCCAACGGGTCCATTTTACGGCCCATTTAAACCCGCTCGTCCGAAACCTCTACAAAAAGGACCGCAAAACAAGTTTTAATCAAAACTTAAGAGTTCATATCGTTGATTACGAGCTTTTCAACACTATTGTATTGCAAAAATTCAATTTATGTTCTTTTTACGCATTTATAAGTTCAACGGGTCCATTTTAAGGCCCATTTATACCCGCTCGCCCGAAACTTCTACAAAAAGGACCGAAAAACAAGTTTTGATCAAATTTTAGGATTTCATATAATTGATTACGAGGTTTTCAACAAGATTATATTGCAAAAAAGTCAATTTCGGTATTTTTTACTAAGTTAAAAGTCCAACGGGTCCATTTTACGGCCCATTTAGACCCGCTCGTCCGAAACCTCTACAAAAAGGACCGCAAAACAAGATTTAATCAAAACTTAAGAGTTCATATCGTTGATTACGAGCTTTTCAACACTATTGGATTGCAAAAATTCAATTTATGTTCTTTTTAAACAATTATAAGTTCAACGAGTCCATTTCAAGGCCCATTTAGACCCTCTCGCCCGAAACCTCTACAAAAAGAACCGAAAAAAAGTTTTGATCAAATTTTAGGAGTTCATATAATTGATTACGAGCTTTTCAACAAGATTATATTGCAAAAAGTCAATTTCGGTATTTTTTACTAAGTTAAAAGTCCAACGGGTCCATTTTACGGCCCATTTAGACCCCCTCGCCCGAAACCTCTTAAAAAATGACCGAAAACAAGTTTTAATCAAATTTTAGGAGTTCATATCATTGATTACGATCTTTTTACCACGATTACATTGTAAAAACTCAATTTTGTACTTTTTACTAAGTTAAAAGTCCAACGGGTCCATTTTACGGCCCATTTTGACCCGCTCGTCCGAAACCTCTACAAAAAGGACCGCAAAGCAAGTTTTAATCAAAACTTAAGATTTCATATCGTTGATTATGAGCTTTTCAACACTATTGTATTGCAAAAATTCAATTTATGTTCTTTTTACGCAGTTATAAGTTCAACGGGTCCCTTTTAAGGCCCATTTAGACCCGCTCGTCCGAAACCACTACAAAAAGGACCAAAATACAAGTTTTGATACAATTTTAGGAGTTCATATAATTGATTACGAGCTTTTCAACAACATTATATTGCAAAAACTCAAATTTGGTATTTTTTTACTAAGTTAAAAGTCCAACGGGTCCATTTTACGGCCCATTTAGACCCGCTCGCCCGAAACCTCTTCAAAAAGGATCGAAAAACAAGTTTTAATCAAATTTTAGGAGTTCATATCATTGATTACGATCTTTTCAACACGATTATATTGCAAAAACTCAATTTTTGTACTTTTTACTAAGTTAAAAGTCCAACGGGTCCATTTTACGGCCCATTTAGACCCACTCGTCCGAAACCTCTACAAAAAGAACCGCAAAACAATTTTTAATCAAAACTTAAGAGTTCATATCATTGATTACGAGCTTTTCAACACTATTTTATTGCAAAAATTCAATTTATGTTATTTTTACGCAGTTATAAGTTCAACGGGTCCATTTTAAGGCCCATTTAGACGCGCTCGTCCGAAACCTCTACAAAAAGGATCGAAAAACAAGTTTTGATCCAATTTTACGAGTTCACATAATTGATTACAAGCTTTTCAACACTATTGTATTGCAAAAATTCAAGTTATGTTCTTTTTACGTAGTTATAAGTTCAACGGGTCCATTTTAAGGCCCATTTAGACCCGCTCGCCCGAAACCTCTATAAAAGGACCGAAAAACAAGTTTTGATCAAATTTTATGAGTTCATATAATTGATTACGAGCTTTTGAACAAGATTATATTGCAAAAACTCAAATTTGTTATTTTTTACTCAGTTAAATGTCCAACGGATTCATTTTACGGCCCATTTTGACCCGCTCGTCCGAAACCTCTACAAAAAGGACCGCAAAACAAGTTTTAATCGAAACTTAAGAGTTCATATCGTTGATTACGAGCTTTTCAACACTATTGGATTGCAAAAATTCAATTTATGTTCTTTTTACACAATTATAAGTTCAACGAGTCCATTACAAGGCCCATTTAGACCCGCTCGCCGAAACCTCTTCAAAAAGGACCGAAAAAAAGTTTTAATCAAATTTTAGGAGTTTATATAATTGATTACGAGCTTTTCAACAAGATTATATTGCAAAAACTCAAATTCGATATTTTTTACTCAGTTAAAAGTCCAACGGGTCCTTTTTACGGCCCATTTAGACTCGCTCGCCCAAAACCTCTTCAAAAATGACCTAAAAAAGTTTTAATCAAATTTTAGGACTTCGTATCATTGATTACGATCTTTTCAACACGATTATATTGGAAAAACTCAATTTATGTACTTTTTACTCAGTTAAAAGTCCAACGGGTCCATTTTACGGCCCATTTAGACCCGCTCGTCCAAAACCTCTACAAAAAGGACCGCAAAACAAGTTTTAATCAAAACTTAAGAGTTCGTATCGTTGATTACGAGCTTTTCAACACTATTGGATTGAAAAAATTCAATTTATGTTCTTTTTACACAATTATAAGTTCGACGAGTCTATTACAAGGCCCATTTAGACCCGCTCGCCCGAAACCTCCTAAAAAAGGACCGAAAAAAAGTTTTGATCAAATTTTAGGAGTTCATATCATTGATTACGAGCTTTTCAACAAGATTATATCGCATAAACTCAAATTCGGTATTTTTTACTCAGTTAAAAGTCCAACGGATCCATTTTACGGCCCATTTAGACCCGCTCGCCCGAAACCTCTACAAAAAGGACCGTAAAACAAGTTTTGATCCAATTTTAGGAGTTCATATAATTGTTTACGAGCTTTTCAATAAGATTATATTGCAAAAACTCAAATTCGGTATTTTTTTTACTAAGTTAAAAGTCCAACGAGTCCATTTTACGGCCCATTTAGACCCGCTCGCCCGAAACCTCTTCAAAAAGGAACAAAAAACAAGTTTTAATCAAATTTTAGGAGTTCATATCATTGATTACGATCTTTTCAACACTATTATATTGGAAAAACTCAATTTTTGTACTTTTTACTCAGTTAAAAGTCCAACGGGTCCTTTTTACGGCCCATTTAGACCAGCTCGCCCGAAACCTTTTAAAAAAGGACCGAAAAAAAGTTTTGATCAAATTTTAGGAGTTCATATAATTGATTACGAGCTTTTGAACAAGATTATATTGCAAAAACTCAAATTTGATATTTTTTACTCAGTTAAATGTCCAACGGATCCATTTTACGGCCCATTTAGACCCGCTCGTCCGAAACCTCTACAAAAAGGACCGCAAAACAAGTTTTAATCGAAACTTAAGAGTTCATATCGTTGATTACGAGCTTTTCAACACTATTGGATTGCAAATATTCAATTTATGTTCTTTTTACACAATTATAAATTCAACGAGTCCATTACAAGGCCCATTTAGACCCGCTCGCCCGAAACCTCTTCAAAAAGGACTGAAAAAAAGTTTTGATCAAATTTTAGGAGTTCATATAATTGATTACGAGCTTTTCAACAAGATTATATTGCAAAAACTCAAATTCAATATTTTTTACTCAGTTAAAAGTCCAACGGGTCCTTTTTACGGCCCATTTAGACCCGCTCGCCCAAAACCTCTTCAAAATGACCTAAAAAAGTTTTAATCAAATTTTAGGACTTTGTATCATTGATTACGATCTTTTCAACACGATTATATTGGAAAAACTCAATTTTTGTACTTTTTACTCAGTTAAAAGTCCAACGGGTCCATTTTACGGCCCATTTAGACCCGCTCGTCCGAAACCTCTACAAAAAGGACCGCAAAACAAGTTTTAATCAAAACTTAAGAGTTCGTATCGTTGATTACGAGCTTTTCAACACTATTGAATTGCAAAAATTCAATTTATGTTCTTTTTACATAATTATAAGTTCAACGAGTCTATTACAAGGCCCATTTAGACCCGCTCGCCCGAAACCTCTTCAAAAAGGACCGAAAAAAAGTTTTGATCAAATTTTAGGAGTTCATATCATTGATTACGAGCTTTCCAACAAGATTATATTGCAAAAACTCAAATTCGATATTTTTTACTCAGTTAAAAGTCCAACGGATCCATTTTACGGCCCATTTAGACCCGCTCGTCCGAAACCTCTACAAGAAGGACCGCAAAACAAGTTTTAATCAAAACTTAAGAGTTCATATCGTTGATTACGAGCTTTTCAACACTATTGGATTGCAAAAATTCAATTTATGTTCTTTTTACACAATTATAAGTTCAACGGGTCCATTTTATGGCCCATTTAGACCCGCTCGCCCGAAACCTCTACAAAAAGGACCGTAAAACAAGTTTTGATCCAATTTTAGGAGTTCATATAATTGTTTACGAGCTTTTCAATAAGATTATATTGCAAAAACTCAAATTCGGTATTTTTTACTAAGTTAAAAGTCCAACGGGTCCTTTTTACAGCCCATTTAGACCCGCTCGCCCGAAACCTCTTAAAAAATGACCGGAAACAAGTTTTAATCAAATTTTAGGAGTTCATATCATTGATTACAATCTTTTCAACACGATTATATTGGAAAAACTCAATTTTTGTACTTTTTACTCAGTTAAAAGTCCAACGGGTCCATTTTACGGCCCATTTAGACCCGCTCGTCCGAAACCTCTACAAAAAGGACCGCAAAACAAGTTTTAATCAAAACTTAAGAGTTCATATCGTTAATTACGAGCTTTTCAACACTATTGTATTGCAAAAATTCAATTTATGTTCTTTTTACGCTGTTATAAATTCAAGGGGTCCATTTTAAGGCCCATTTAGACCCGCTCATCCGAAACCTCTACAAAAAGGACCGAAAAACAAGTTTTGATCCAATTTTAGGAGTTCATATAATTGATTACGTGCTTTTCAACAAGATTATATTGCAAAAACTCAAAGTCGGTATTTTTTACTCAGTTAAAAGTCCAACGGGTCCATTTTACGACCCATTTAGACCCGCCCGCCCGAAACCTCTTCAAAAATGATTGAAAATAAATTTTGATCCAATTTTAGGAGTTCATATAATTGATTACGACCTTTTCAATACAATTATATTGCAAAAATTCAATTTATGTTCTTTTTACGTAGTTATAAGTTCAACGGGTCCATTTTAAGGCCCATTTAGACCCGCTCGCTCGAAACCTCTACAAAAAGGACCGAAAAAAAGTTTTGATCAAATTTTAGAAGTTCATATCATTGATTACGAGCATTTCAACAATATTATATTGTAAAAAGTCAATTTCGGTATTTTTTACTTGGTTAAAATTTCAACGGGTCCATTTTACGGCCCATTTAGACCCTCTCGTCCGAAACCTCTACAAAAAGGACCGCAAAACAAGTTTTAATCAAAACTTTAGAGTTCATATCATTGATTACGAGCTTTTCCACACTATTATATTGCAAAAACTCAATTTTTGTACTTTTTACTTAGTTAAAAGTCTAACGGGTCCATTTTACGACCCATTTAGACCCGCTCGTCCGAAATCTCTACAAAAGGACCACAAAAAAAGTTTTAACCAAAACTTAAGAGTTCATATCGTTGATTACGAGATTTTCAACACTATTGTATTTCAAAAATTCAATTTCTGTTCTTTTTACGTAGTTATAAGTTCAACGGGTCCATTTTAAGGCCCATTTAGACCCGCTCGTCCGAAACCTCTACAAAAAGGACCGAAAAACAAGTTTTGATCCAATTTTAGGAGTTCATATAATTGATTACGAGCTTTTCAACAAGATTATATTGCAAAAACTCAAATTTTGTATTTTTTACTCAGTTAAAAGTGCAACGGGTCCATTTTACGGCACATTTAGACCCGCTCGCCCGAAACCTCTTCAAAAATGACCGAAAAACAAGTTTTAATCAAATTTTAGGAGTTGATATCATTGATTATGATCTTTTCAACATGATTATATTGCAAAAACTCAATTTATGTACTTTTTACTCAGTTAAAAGTCCAACGGGTCCATTTTACGTACCATTTAGACCTGCTCGCCCGAAACCTCTTCAAAAATGACTGAAAAACAAGTTTTGATCATATTTTAGTAGTTCATATAATTAATTACGAGCTTTTCAACAATATTATATTGTAAAAACTGAAATTCAGTATTTTTTACTCAATTAAAAGTCCAAAGGGTCTGTAACCCTCTTAGCCCGGCCTAGACTGTTGACCCGAACTACGAAGATTACACGGGGAAAACCAAAGTCAACCCGAAAGTCAACCTTGATTAACGACCCTTTTTTTATTTTTAATCTTGTCTAAATGCATAATAACCCTAGGTGTATTCTTGGAAAGAACATACTCAAAAATCACAGCAATCGGAAAACATTTAGGGACTTAATTGCACAACATACAAATTTAGGGACCAAATTGCAAATTCTGAAAATTAAGAGGACTTAACCAGTTTTAAAGTTACCATCATGAAATTAATCATATTTTATACTTCTCTGTCAAATTTCATCTCATTCGGACATCTCAAACTCAACCTATTGCATGTACAAACATTGGGACCAAAACGTGAGAGTTTCAAAACATTTAACCATCAGATTCAGTGCCCAACGGTCGAGTGCTCCGAAACGGGGAAGATCCGTTCCGAAACGCGGGACCGTTCCGAAACTTGTTGCGGAACAAGGCTTGGCAGTGGCAAATCCGTTTCGGAACAGCTCTTACCTGTTTCGAAACGCCATGGCCATTTCAAGCCACCTGTTCCGAAACAGTAGCACCCGTTCCGATACGGGCTGCCCAGAAATGCAGAATTTTGCTGGTTTATTACTCTTTCAACCCATCAAACACATCCATATGACCTCCATATCATACACACAAGTCATCAAGCACTTAAGGAACATATTGGAACCATCTAATCTCAATCATGGCATCATTCAAGGAAAATCCCAATTCTATATGCATGCATCCTATATTGAAAATCATGCAACCATCAATTCACCAAAACCAAATACCAAAAGGCCATTTACATGTTCCAACATCATCAAAGGCATTAACCAAACTTAGGGAGTCCAAAACATCTCCCAAAAACACAAACTAGGTTCCCATTGCCAAATGCCAAAAGCTAATAGTGTTAGGAAAACATTCACCATACATGAGCTTAGTCTCTCACTTGGATCCTTGACCTCCTTGCTGCCCTTTAAGCACTTCAATGCTCTGCATTATTGGTTTAAGAAAGAGGGAGAGCGTAAGCACATAGCTTAGTGAGGAATGCTCAATTAAAACATCACAATAATGCATTTGTAAAAACACCTTTTCAAAGCCTTTAGTTTCAAAACAACATTTATCATGCAATTATGCATACAAACCAAGCATCTCATGCTTCAATCCATCATCATGTCATATTGGCTTACAAGTGATAATCCATAACCATTTTACAACTCAAAACACAATCGGATACGCGGATTACAAGCGTTGTCCCATACGCTTCATACACACTACCAATATCAAGGTGGAGAATATGGTACAATCACAACCCCTCAACACCCGTGATGGAGTATACGGTACAATCACAACCCCTCCACATCACTCATTGGTAGTTGTATAACATCACTAACGAGAACACGGGACACACAACACAAGATCCACACATGGACTTTTAACCACCATTGTGATCTTAACACAAGATCCACTCATTGACTTTTAACCACCATGGTGATCTTAACCATCTCGTTAGTGTACTTGGATGGAGTTTACGGTACAATCACAACCCTTCAACATCCAAGCCGACTTTATTCACGGTGCACCCAATCCTATAGCCGGCTAACTATATCCGATTCAAGTACTTTTAAACCAACACATCACTTGCCAATATACATCATTTACCATCATTAATCCACTGTTTTAAAGCATTTAACAAAGCCATTAAATAGACATGCATTACAATGCATCAAACCACATTTAACAATGTTCAAAACAAGGATCTCTTACCTTGAGCATCCTTCAACATATGGCTTACAAAACCAGCATTTAACATGCTACAATATGCTTTCAAAACAGAATTTAAAACATGCAAAATAAACACATTGCATACAACCATCTCATGGTTCATCAACAAGAGAGTTTCTCCGAAAACTTACTCTTGAGCTTAGCTAAGTTGTTTAGACTTAAACTAAGCTCCCATAACCTTCAAACATTGGTTTCAAAGCTGAAAACCAAACTTCACTCACCGATTTCGTTTCGCAAGCTTGCCGAAACACCAATCAAGCTTCCGGATCAACACCACAAGGATCCGAAGATGTCTCCCCTGTTTTAAACACATCAAAGCAGAAGATTAATGCATCATCATGCATTAATACCTTCAACCAAGACACCTAAACTCGCTGCTCTCATCAACACTCACATCTCGGCTACCAAACACAACCGAAATCATATCCAAACACCTCTACAACATTACCCAGCCAAGATCCATCAATTCCAAACATACTTATACATCAATTAACATCCAAAAAGGATCTAATCACGTCCTTATACCTCCAGCTATAGCAGGGCATCAAAAACGCCTCAAAAACCACCATTAACTCAAGCAAAACTTAGGAAAATCAACCTATCCGGGATTGCATTGATTAAACCTCAATTACACATCATTTATACATCCAATAAACATCAAAAAGACATCTCAAAACACAGCCCAATCATTTAATACGAATTTAATTAAAACTAAATCCAAATCTTGCATTTTAAGCCAAAATCAAGAACACAACATTAAAACCTTTAATAAAACTCAAATCAAGGATTGAGAACTTGGGAATTTCAGTAAAGAACTGAGTATTTAGAGGAGAAGGACGTTCATACCTCTAAATGTGAGTTTCTCCTTGTTTAAAGCCAAGATTCTTGAAAATTCAATAAGCAAATGATAAGGATTTGATGTAGGAATGATTAGAGATCAATTAGAGATTGAAATCTCATCTTTAGATGTTAAAATCAGAGGAAAAATGGCTGGGGAAATGTGTTTGGCTGAGAGAAAATGGAGAGAAAATGAAGTGGGAATTTTTTTAACAAAAGTTAGTTATGAAAACCAAAATATCCATTTCCCTCTTTTTCCTTTTATTAAATATCATTTAATAAATGTTTAATATTAAGAAAAATATGGAGAAAACTCTTCTTGGGTAAATTAGCTCCTTAAAGATTCAAAGTTTCAATCCTTTTAAAACAGTCACCAACTTTTCAAAAATTACATTTTAGTCACTAACTTGAAATGTCACATTTCGAAACCTCATTTTGTAAAATTGATTTCACCACTCTCTTATATATAATAAAAGAGGATTTTTAGATATTTTTCCATATTTTTAATGCATCCCGAACTAGGCTTTCCCTAAAACCACCTTTTATATTCGAACCGAAATCCGACCGGTCCGATTCAAATCCAAAACCTCTAAGACCAAAATTGGGGTGTTACAACTCTCCCCCCTTAAGAAATTTCGTCCTCGAAATTTACCTGAAGGAAAGAGGTACGGAAACTGCTTCAACATGTCATCCCTCCGTTCCCACGTGGCCTCTTCAGCACCACGATGCTTCCACAACACCTTTACCAACTCAATGGTCTTGCCTCGAAGAACCTTACTATCCGAATCCAGAATCTTCACCGGTTCCTCATCATAGGTCAAATCCGGATTCAACTCCACTTCCTCCACAGACATCACATGCGAAAGATCCGATCTATACTTCCGAAGCATAGAAACATGAAACACATCATGAATCTTTTCTAACTCTTGCGGTAACCTCAACTTGTACGCAACAGGACCCACACGCTCAATCACCTCGTATGGTCCAATGTACCTAGGGCTCAACTTACCCTTTCGGCCAAATCTCATCACCTTTTTCCAAGGCGAAACTTTCAAAAACACACGGTCACCCACCGCATACTCAACCTCCTTACGCTTCAAATCCGCGTAAGACTTTTGCCGATCAGAAGCTGCCTTCAAACGCTCACAAATGAGCTTCACCTTCTCGGTGGTTCCTTTCAACAAAGCCGGCATCGAAACCAACTTCTGACCCGTTTCAGCCCAACAAAGAGGACTCCTACACTTCCTCCCGTACAAAGCTTCATAAGGTGCCATTTGAATACTTGCCTGATAACTATTATTGTATGCAAATTCCACCAAAGGCAAATTTTTCTCCCAAGAACCCTGAAACTCAATCACACAGCACCGCAACATATCCTCCAACACCTGGATAACACGCTCAGACTGTCCATCCGACTGTGGATGATAAGAAGTACTGAAATTCAACCGTGTACCCAAAGCCTGATGCAAACACTGCCAGAAACGCGATGTAAACCTCGGATCCCTATCCGACACAATCGACTTTGGCACACCATGCAGCCGCACAATCTCAGTAATGTACAACTCCGCAAGCTTATCCAAAGTGTACGTAGTATGCACAGGCAAGAAATGCGCACACTTCGTCAGGCGATCCACAATCACCCACACCGAATTCTTCTTCGATGGCGACAAAGGCAAACCAGACACAAAGTCCATGGTAATCCTTTCCCACTTCCACTCAGGAACCCTCAACGGTTGCAACAACCCTGAAGGAAACTGATGCTCAGCTTTAACTCGCTGACAAACCATGCAATTGCTTACAAACTCAGCAACATCTTTCTTTAAACCCACCCAATAGTACTCATCACGAAGATTACGATACATCTTAGTACTACCAGGGTGTATAGCAAAAGGACTACTATGACCTTCAGTCAGAATAGCACGCCTCAAATCAGCATCATTGGGCACTATTATCTGACTCCCAAAACATAAAACTCCATCATCATTAAAGCAGAAATCCGATGGCCTACCCTCTGCAATATCCTGAACATGTGGCACCAAGGAATCATCCAACAACTGCTTTTCCTTAATCAACTGAACCAAGGATGGTTTCACTTGCAACTCAGCCACAAGACCACCATCACGCGAAATGCTCAAACTGGCAAACATAGCCCTCAACTCCACAGCTACCTTCCTACTCAAGGCATCCGCTACAACATTAGCTTTACCCGGATGGTACTCGATCGTCAAATCATAATCCTTAAGCAACTCCACCCAACGTCGTTGCCTAAGATTCAACTCTTTCTGAGACATCAGATACTTCAAACTCTTGTGGTCCGTGTACACCATACACTTCTCACCATACAGATAGTGTCTCCAAATTTTCAAAGCAAAAACCACCGCAGCTAACTCAATGTCATGCGTAGGATAATTGCGCTCATGCACCTTCAACTGCCGTGATGCATAAGCCATCACCTTACCCTCTTGCATCAACACACATCCCAAACCAACGTAGGACGCATCACTATACACCACAAACTCTTTCCCTGATTCAGGTTGAACCAAGATAGGAGCTTGCGTCAAAGCTGCCTTAAGCTTCTCAAAAGCCTGTTGTCTCGCTTCCGTCCACTCATACTTAACATCCTTCTACAACAACTTCGTCAAAGGTGCAACAATCTTGGAAAACCCATCCACGAACCTTCGATAGTATCCTGCCAAACCCAGGAAACTACGGACTTCATGAACAGACTTAGGAGGCTTCCAATTCATCACTGCCTCAATCTTCTGAGGATCAACTCGAATCCCCTCAGAAGAAACCACATGACCAAGAAACACCACTTCTCTAAGCCAGAACTCACACTTGCTCAGCTTGGCATAAAGCTGATTCTCCAACAAAGCTTGTAACACAATTCTCAAATGCCCCTCATGCTCCTCCTCAGTACGAGAGTACACGAGGATATCATCAATGAACACCACAACAAATTTATCCAAGTATTCATGGAATACTCTATTCATCATGTTCATGAAAGCTGCAGGAGCATTCGTCAAACCAAACGACATCACAAGGAACTCATAATGCCCATACCTCATTCTGAAGGCTGCCTTTGGCACATCCACATCCTTCACCTTCAGCTGATAATACCCTGACCTTAAGTCAATTTTAGAGAACACAACCGCTCCCTGAAATTGATCAAAAAGATCATCAATTCTCGGTAATGGATACCGATTCTTGATAGTTAACTTGCTAAGCTGACGATAATCAATACACATTCTCATAGTGCCATCCTTTTTCTTCACAAACAAGACCGGTGCACCCCAAGTGACACACTCGGCCGAATGAAACCACGATCAAGCAACTCCTGAAGTTGTGTCTTCAACTCTTTCAACTCTTTAGGTGCCATTCGATAAGGAGTAATGGACACTGGAGTTGTGTTTTCATACAGCTCAATCCCAAACTCCACTTCGCGATTAGGAGGCAACCCAGGCAACTCTTCCGGAAACACACCAGGAAACTCTCGCACGGTCCTGATATCTTGCACTCGCAACTCCTTAGAGCTAGGGTTCATCACAAAGGCGAGGTAGGCTTCACAACCTTGCCTCAGCATCCGGCTCGCTTCCAATGTAGACACCACATTGGCAAGAAACTTCACATTCTCACCAACCACCACCACTTCATAATCGTCCGCAAGTTTCAACGAAACTCGCTTATTCTCAAAATCCACAACAGCTCGATGCTCAACAAGCCAATCCATACCAAGGATTACATCAAAACCATAGAAAGGCAATTCCATAAGATCAACATGAAAAACATGATCTTGCACAACCAAAGGACATCTTCTAAAAAGCTTTCGAGTCACAACAGTCTCACCAAAAGAACTAGTTACACGCATACCAACATCCAAAGACTCAACAGGAAAACCAAGCAATTGAGCATGCTCACGCAATATGTATGAGTGTGTAGATCTAGAATCAATCAAGGAAAGTAATGACAAGGACTGCAAAGTGAGAGTACCTGCGATCACATCCGTGTCATTCCTCCCCTCCCTCTGAGCATACACTCTGGCTTGGCCACCACCCTCAGGCTGAACAGCTACCACATGAGCCACATTCCTACCACCATCCTCCCTGCGCTAGAAGTTACCACGGCCGCGCCCACGACCTCTCTGTGGTGCAACAACTCCCGGAGCACGTCCCTGGCCACCACCGGCCAACAGAGGACACTCCCTCCTCATGTGATCCGCCGAACCAAAGTTCCAGCACGAGTTACCGGCCACCACAACAGGAGCCTGAACCTCCCTCGCTGCTCGAGGACAATCACGCCTCAGGTGTCCACGCGATCCACATGTCCAACATGTGTTCGGATCAGCTCTTGCCCTGTCTCCCTGAATAGGCGCACCTTGGCCTCCACCACCTCGCCTAACCGAAGACTGATACTTCCGATCACGTCCTCTCTTGTTCCGTCCGCCACCGGAACTATACTCAGCAGCTCGCTTGCCCACACTAGGACCAGCACCTCTAGAAGATAAACTCAAATTCAACTCGATGTCCTTTGCTCTACCAACCAGCACATCAAAGTCAGTGTACTCAGCAGCCAGCATATAAGTCTTCACCTCCGTCACCAAACCATAACGGAAACGTTCACACCTCTCCCGCTCATCAGGGATAAGCTCAGGTGCGTACTGACTGAGTCGGACAAACTGAACCTCGTACTCAGCCACTATCATACTCCCTTGAGTAAGAGACATGAATTCCTTTTTCTTCTCATCCAGGTATCGCACACCCAGATACCTCCTCTTGAACGCGTTCAGAAAGAACGTCCAAGTCACATCAGCATCCTCCATTCCAGATATAGTGGTTGTCCACCAGGTATACGCATCGTCATGCAACAATGATATCACACAACCCAGCTTCTGCACATCATTGCAGTTCATTTGTCCCAAAATTCTCTTGGTACTTTCCAACCAAGACTCAGAACCTTCAGCAGACAAACCCCTGAACTCAGTCCTTCCCAGACTGCGCAAGCGTTCTAGAGGTAGTCTTACATTAGCATCTCCCTGATGCCCAGCTTCTTGAGCTCCAGCTACCGCCGCCCGAAAGGCTCCACCAATAGCTTGAATCTGCACTGTCATGTTAGGAGCAGCTTGCCCCTGCCCAGCTTCAGGTTTAGCGACCCCAGCACCAGCAGCAACACCAGCTCCCTCACCCCCAGCACCACCACCACCAGGTGGAGGAGGTAAATCCACCACGTTTTCAGCATTCTCTTCATTCTCATTTTGAGCCATAGCTCGCGTATTAATCCTCGTCTCTCTACGAGGTCCCATTCACTAAACAATGTAGTCACAATGCAATAAACAAAATCAGGCTCAGCAAGGTAAGCAATCCAAGTACTCAAGCTCATTTCCAATTAAAAACAAATCATTTCATTAGCTTTGATTTGGCAATGGGTCCCTCTAACATGCTTCACCACAGCATACACCACAATTGTAACATACTTACAATTCATACATTATACTTTCACTCAACAAGCATACAAAGCAATCATACACATATCACCCACATAACCATTCCCAAATACTCGAGAACTCAGCTCTGATATCACCAAATGTAACCCCCTTAGCCCGGCCTAGACGGTTGACCCGAACTACGAAGATTACACGGGGAAAACCAAAGTCAACCCGAAAGTCAACCTTGGTTAACGACCCTTTTTTATTTTTAATCTTGTCTAAATGCATAATAACCCTAGGTGTATTCTTGGAAAGAACATACTCAAAAATCACAGCAATCGGAAAACATTTAGGGACTCAATTGCACAACATACAAATTTAGGGACCAAATTGCAACTTCTGAAAATTAAGAGGACTTAACCAGTTTTAAAGTTACCATCATGAAATTAATCATATTTCATGCTTCTCTGTCAAATTTCATCTCATTCGAACATCTCAAGCTCAACCTATTGCATGTACAAACATTGGGACCAAAACGTGAGAGTTTCAAAACATTTAACCATCAGATTCAGTGCCCAACGGTCGAGTGCTCCGAAACGGGGAAGATCCGTTCCGAAATGCGGGACCGTTCCGAAACTTGTTGCGGAACAAGGCTTGGCAGTGGCAAATCCGTTTCGGAACAGCTCTTACCTGTTTCGAAACGCCATGGCCATTTCAAGCCACCTGTTCCGAAACAGTAGCACCCGTTCCGATACGGGCTGCCCAGAAATGCAGAATTTTGCTGGTTTATTACTCTTTCAACCCATCAAACACATCCATATGACCTCCATATCATACACACAAGTCATCAAGCACTTAAGGAACATATTGGAACCATCTAATCTCAATCATGGCATCATTCAAGGAAAATCCCAATTCTATAGGCATGCATCCTATATTGAAAATCATGCAACCATCAATTCACCAAAACCAAATACCAAAAGTCCATTTACATGTTCCAACATCATCAAAGGCATTAACCAAACTTAGGGAGTCCAAAACATCTCCCAAAAATACAAACTAGGTTCCCATTGCCAAATGCCAAAAGCTAATAGTGTTAGGAAAACATTCACCATACATGAGCTTAGTCTCTCACTTGGATCCTTGACATCCTTGCTGCCCTTTAAGCACTTCAATGCTCTACATTATTGGTTTAAGAAAGAGGGAGAGCGTAAGCACATAGCTTAGTGAGGAATGCTCAATTAAAACATCACAATAATGCATTTGTAAAAACACCTTTTCAAAGCCTTTAGTTTCAAAACAACATTTATCATGCAATTATGCATACAAACCAAGCATCTCATGCTTCAATCCATCATCATGTCATATTGGCTTACAAGTGATAATCCATAACCATTTTACAACTCAAAACACAATCGGATACGCGGATTACAAGCGTTGTCCCATACGCTTCATACACACTACCAATATCAAGGTGGAGAATATGGTACAATCACAACCCCTCAACACCCGTGATGGATTATACGGTACAATCACAACCCCTCCACATCACTCATTGGTAGTTGTATAACATCACTAACGAGAACACGTGACACACAACACAAGATCCACACATGGACTTTTAACCACCATTGTGATCTTAACACAAGATCCACTCATGGACTTTTAACCACCATGGTGATCTTAACCATCTCGTTAGTGTACTTGGATGGAGTTTACGGTACAATCACAACCCCTCAACATCCAAGGAGACTTTATTCACGGTGCACCCAATCCTATAGTCGACAAACTATATCCGATTCAAGTACTTTTAAACCAACACATCACTTGCCAATATACATCATTTACCATCATTAATCCACTGTTTTAAAGCATTTAACAAAGCCATTAAATAGACATGCATTACAATGCATCAAACCACATTTAACAATGTTCAAAACAAGGATCTCTTACCTTGAGCATCCTTCAACATATGGCTTACAAAACCAGCATTTAACATGCTACAATATGCTTTCAAAACAAAATTTAAAACATGCAAAATAAACACATTGCATACAACCATCTCATGGTTCATCAACAAGAGAGTTTCTCCGAAAACTTACTCTTGAGCTTAGCTAAGTTGTTTAGACTTAAAATAAGCTCTCATAACCTTCAAACATTGGTTTCAAAGCTGAAAACCAAACTTCACTCACCGATTCCGTTTCGCAAGCTTGCCGAAACACCAATCAAGCTTCCGGATCAACACCACAAGGATCCGAAGATGTCTCCCCTGTTTTAAACACATCAAAGCAGAAGATTAATGCATCATCATGCATTAATACCTTCAACCAAGACACCTAAACTCGCTGCTCTCATCAACACTCACATCTCGGCTACCAAACACAACCGAAATCATATCCAAACACCTCTACAACATTACCCAGCCAAGATCCATCAATTCCAAACATACTTATACATCAATTAACATCCAAAAAGGATCTAATCACGTCCTTATACCTCCAGCTATAGCAGGGCATCAAAAACACCTCAAAAACCACCATTAACTCAAGCAAAACTTAGGAAAATCAACCTATCTGGGATTGCATTGATTAAACCTCAATTACACATCATTTATACATCCAATAAACATCAAAAAGACATCTCAAAACACAACCCAATCATTTAATACGAATTTAATTAAAACTAAATCCAAATCTTGCATTTTAAGCCAAAATCAAGAACACAACATTAAAACCTTTAATAAAACTCAAATCAAGGATTGAGAACTTGGGAATTTCAGTAAAGAACTGAGTATTTAGAGGAGAAGGACGTTCATACCTCTAAATGTGAGTTTCTCCTTGTTTAAAGCCAAGATTCTTGAAAATTCAATAAGCAAATGATAAGGATTTGATGTAGCAATGATTAGAGATCAATTAGAGATTGAAATCTCATCTTTAGATGTTCAAATCAGAGGAAAAATGGCTGGGGAAATGTGTTTGGCTGAGAGAAAATGAAGTGGGAAATTTTTTAACAAAAGTTAGTTATGAAAACCAAAATATCCATTTCCCTCTTTTTCCTTTTATTAAATATCATTTAATAAATGTTTAATATTAAGAAAAATATGGAGAAAACTCTTCTTGGGTAAATTAGCTCCTTAAAGATTCAAAGTTTCAATCCTTTTAAAACAGTCACCAACTTTTCAAAAATTACATTTTAGTCACTAACTTGAAATGTCACATTTCGAAACCTCATTTTGTAAAATTGATTTCACCACTCTCTTATATATAATAAAAGAGGATTTTTAGATATTTTTCCATATTTTTAATGCATCCCGAACTAGGCTTTCCCTAAAACCACCTTTTATATTCGAACCGAAATCCGACCGGTCCGATTCAAACCCAAAACCTCTAAGCCCAAAATTGGGGTGTTACAGGGTCCATTTTACAGCCCATTTAGACCCGCTCGCCCGAAACCTCTTCAAAAATGACCGAAAAAAGTTTTAATCAAATTTTAGGACTTCATATCATTGATTACGATCTTTTCAACACGATTATATTGGAAAAACTCAATTTTTGAACTTTTTACTCGGTTAAAAGTCCAACGGGTCCATTTTACGGCCCATTTATACCCGCTCGTCCGAAACCTCTACAAAAAGGACCGCAAAATAAGTTTTAATCAAAAATTAAGAGTTCATATCGTTGATTACGAGCTTTTCAACACAATTGTATTGCAAAAATTCAGTTTCTATTCTTTTTACGCAGTTATAAATTCAACGGGCACATTTTAAGGCCCATTTAGACCCGCTCATCCGAAACCTCTACAAAAAGGACTGAAATATAAGTTTTGATCCAATTTTAGGAGTTCATATAATTGATTACGTGCTTTTCAACAAGATTATATTGCAAAAACTAAAATTCGGTATTTTTTACTTAGTTAAAAGTCCAACGGGTCCATTTTACGGCCCATTTAGACCCGCTCGCCCGAAACCTCTTCAAAAATGACTGAAAAACAAGTTTTAATCAAATTTTAGGAGTTCATATCATTGATTATGATCTTTTCAACACGATTATATTGCAAAAACTCAATTTTTGTACTTATACTCAGTTAAAAGTCCAACGGGTCCATTTTACGTCCCATTTAGACTCGCTCGTCCGAAACCTCTATAAAAAGGACTGCAAAACAAGTTTTAATCAAAACATAATAGTTCATATTGCTGATTACGAGCTTTTCAAAACTATTGTATTGCAAAAATTCAATTTTTGTTCATTTTACGCGGTTATAAGTTCAACGAGTCAATTTTAAGGCCCATTTAGACCCGCTCGTCCGAAACCTCTACAAAACGGACCGAAAAACAAGTTTTGATCCAATATTTTTAACCCAGTTAAAAGTCCAACGGGTCCATTTTACGCCCCATTTAGACCCGCTCGCCCGAAACCTCTTGAAAAAGGACCGAAAAACAGGTTTAATCAAATTTTAGGAGTTGTTATCATTGATTATGATCTTTTCAACTCGATTATATTTCAAAAACTCAATTTATGTTCTTTTTACTCAGTTAAAAGTCCAACGGGTCCATTTTACGTCCCATTTAGACCCACTCGCCCGAAACCTCTTCAAAAATGACTGAAAAACAAGTTTTGATCAAATTTTAGGAGTTCATATAATTGATTACGAGCTTTTCAACAAGATTATATTGCAAAAACTCAAATTCGGTATTTTTTACTTAGTTAAAAGTCCAACGGGTCCATTTTACGGCCCATTTAGACCCGCTCGCCCGAAACCTCTTCAAAAATGATCGAAAAAAAGTTTTAATCAAATTTTAGGACTTCATATCATTGATTACGATCTTTTCAACACGATTATATTGCAAAAACACAATTTTTGTACTTTTTACTCAGTTAAAAGTCCAACGGGTCCATTTTACGGCTCATTTAGACCCGCTCGTCCGAAACCTCTACAAAAAGGACCGCAAAACAAGTTTTAATCAAAACTTAAGAGTTCATATCGTTGATTACGAACTTTATAACACTATTTAATTGCAAAAAATCAATTTATGTTCTTTTTACACAATTATAAGTTCAACGAGTCCATTTTAAGGCCCATTTAGACCCGCTCACCCGAAACCTCTTCAAAAAGGACCGAAAAACAAGTTTTGATCAAATTTTAGGAGTTCATGTAATTGATTACGAGCTTTTCAACAAGATTATATTGCAAAAAGTCAATTTCTGTATTTTTTACTCATTTAAAAGTCCAACGGGTCCATTTTACGGCCCATTTAGACCCGCTCGCTCGAAACCACTTTAAAAATGACCGAAAAACAAGTTTTAATCAAATTTTAAGAGTTCATATCATTGATTACGATCTTTTCAACACGATTATATTGCAAAAACTCAATTTTTGTACTTTTTACTCAGTTAAAAGTCCAACGGGTCCATTTTACGACCCATTTAGACCCGCTCATCCGAAACCTCTACAAAAGGACCGCAAAAAAAGTTTTAATCAAAACTTAAGAGTTCATATCGTTGATTACGAGCTTTTCAACATTATTGTATTGCAAAAATTCAGTTTCTGTTCTTTTTACGCAGTTACAAGTTCAACGGGTCCATTTTAAGGCCCATTTAGACCCGCTCGTCCGAAACCTCTACAAAAAGGACCGAAAAACAAGTTTTGATCCAATTTTAGGAGTTCATATAATTGATTACGAGCTTTTCAACAAGATTATATTGCAAAAACTCAAATTCGGTATTTTTCTACTAAGTTAAAAGTCCAACGGGTCCATTTTACGGCCCATTTAGACCCGCTCGCCCGAAACCTTTTCAAAAGGGACCGAAAAATAGGTTTAATCAAATTTTAGGAGTTGATATCATTGATTATGATCTTTTCAACAGACTGCGCTTCTCTTGCAAATAAGATCAACTCCCTGGGCCATGATCTTTCTCCTATGGGACCGACGATTCTGCAAGCTCAAGCTCCTCTAGATTGTGATTCTTTGCGAGGGTTCTTCTCGTTATTAATAAATAAATTATGGGTACTCTTTTCCTCTTCTAGGATTCTCTAGGTCTTGTACCTGGGGATATTAGTAAGGTTTTTAATGAGGCCCACTTTCTTCAAAAAAAAAAGTCCAACGGGTCCATTTTACGACCCATTTAGACCCGCTCGTCCGAAACCTCTACAAAAAGGACCGCAAAACAAGTTTTAATCAAAACTTAAGAGTTCATATCGTTGATTACGAGCTTTTCAACACTATTGTATTGCAAAAATTCAATTTATGTTCTTTTTACGCAGTTATAAGTTCAACGGGTCCATTTTAAGGCCCATTTAGACCCGCTCGTCCGAAACCTATACAAAAAGGACCGAAAAACAAGTTTTGATCCAATTTTAGGAGTTCATATAATTGATTACGAGCTTTTCAACAAGATTATATTGCAAAAACTAAAATTTGGTATTTTTTACTCAGTTAAAAGTCCAACGTGTCCATTTTACGGCCCATTTAGAACCGCCCGTCCGAAACCTCTTCAAAATGACTGAAAAACAAATTTTAATCAAATTTTAGGACTTAATATCATTGATTACGACCTTTTCAATACAATTATATTGCAAAAACTCAATTTATGTACTTTTTACACTGTTAAAAGTCCAACGGGTCCATTTTACGGCCCATTTAGACCCGCTCGTCCGAAACCACTGCAAAAAGGATCGTAAAACAAGTTTTAATCAAAACTTAAGAGTTCATATCGTTGATTACGAGCTTTTCAACACTATTGTATTGCAAAAATTCAATTTATGTTCTTTTTACGCAGTTATAAGTTCAACGGGTCCATTTTAAGGCCCATTTAGACCCGCTCGTCCGAAACCTATACAAAAAGGACCGAAAAACAAGTTTTGATCCAATTTTAGGAGTTCATATAATTGATTACGAGCTTTTCAACAAGATTATATTGCAAAAACTAAAATTTGGTATTTTTTACTCAGTTAAAAGTCCAACGTGTCCATTTTACGGCCCATTTAGAACCGCCCGCCCGAAACCTCTTCAAAATGACTGAAAAACAAATTTTAATCAAATTTTAGGACTTAATATCATTGATTACGACCTTTTCAATACAATTATATTGCAAAAACTCAATTTATGTACTTTTTACACTGTTAAAAGTCCAACGGGTCCATTTTACGGCCCATTTAGACCCGCTCGTCCGAAACCACTGCAAAAAGGATCGTAAAACAAGTTTTAATCAAAACTTAAGAGTTCATATCGTTGATTATGAGCTTTTCAACACTATTGTATTGCAAAAATTCAATTTCTGTTCTTTTTACGCAGTTATAAGTTCAACGGGTCCATTTTAAGGCCCATTTAGACCCGCTCGCCCGAAACCTCTACAAAAAGGACTGAAAAACAAGTTTTGATCAAATTTTAGGAGTTCATATAATTGATTACGAGCTTTTCAACACTATTGTATTGCAAGAATTCAATTTGTGTTCTTTTTACGTAGTTATAAGTTCAACGGGTCCATTTTAAGGCCCATTTAGACCAACTCGCTCTAAACCTCTACAAAAAGGACCGAAAAACAAGTTTTGATCAAATTTTAGGAGTTCATATAATTTATTACGAGCTTTTCAACAAGATTATATTGCAAAAACTCAAATTCGGTATTTTTTACTCAGTTAAAAGTCCAACGGGTCCATTTTACGGCCCATTTAGACCCGCTCGCCCGAAACCTCTTCAAAAATGACCGAAAAAAAGTTTTTATCAAATTTTAGGACTTCATATCATTGATTATGATCTTTTCAACACGATTATACTGCAAAAACTCAATTTTTGTACTTTTTACTCAGTTAAAAGTCCAACGGGTCCATTTTACGGCCCATTTAGACCCGCTCGTCCGAAACCTCTACAAAAAGGACCGCAAAACAAGTTTTAATCAAAACTTAAGAGTACATATCGTTGATTACGAGCTTTTCAACACTATTGTATTGCAAAAATTCAATTTCTGTTATTTTTACGCAGTTATAAGTTCAACGGGTCCATTTTAAGGCCCATTTAAACCCGCTCGTCCGAAACCTCTACAAAAAGGACTGAAAAACAAGTTTTGATCCAATTTTAGGAGTTCATATAATTGATTACGAGCTTTTCAACAAGATTATATTGCAAAAACTCAAATTCGGTATTTTTTACTCAGTTAAAAGTCTAACGGCTCCATTTTACGGCCCATTTAGACCCGCTCGCCCGAAACTTTTTCAAAAATGACTGAAAAACAAGTTTTAATCAAATTTTAGAACTACATATCATTGATTACGATCTTTTCAACACGATTATATTGCAAAAACTCAATTTTTGTACTTTTTACTTAGTTAAAAGTCCAACGGGTCCATTTTACGGCCCATTTAGACCCGTTCGTCTGAAACCTCTACAAATAGGACCGCAAAACAAGTTTTAATCAAAACTTAATAGTTCATATCATTGATTACGAGCTTTTCAAAACTATTGTATTGCAAAAATTTAATTTCTGTTCTTTTTACGCAGTTATAAGTTCAAAGGGTCAATTTTAAGGCTCATTTAGACCCGTTCGTCCGAAACCTCTACAAAAAACGATCGAAAAACAAGTTTTGATCCAATTTTAGGAGTTCATATAATTGATTACGAGCTTTCTAACAAGATTATATTTCAAAAACTCAAATTCGGTATTTTTTACTCAGTTAAAAGTCCAACGGGTCCATTTTATGGCCCATTTAGACCCGCTCGCCCGAAACCTTTTCAAAAATGACCGAAAAACAAGTTTTAATCAAATTCTAGGAGTTGATATCATGGATTATGATTTTTTCAACACGATTATATTGCAAGAACTCAATTTATGTACTTTTTACTCAGTTAAAAGTCCAACGGGTCCATTTTACGTCCCATTTAGACCCGCTCGCCCGAAACCTCTTAAAAAATGACTGACAAACAAGTTTTGATCAAATTTTAGGAGTTCATATAATTGATTACGAGCTTTTCAACAAGATTATATTGCAAAAACTGAAATTCGGTATTTTTTACTCAGTTAAAAGTCCAACGGGTCCATTTATGGCCCATTTAGACCCGCTCGCCCGAAACCTCATCAAAAATGACCGAAAAAAAGTTTTTATCAAATTTTAGGACTTCATATCATTGATTACGATCTTTTCAACACGATTATATTGCAAAAACTCATTTTTTGTACTTTTACTCAGTTAAAAGTCCAACGGGTCCATTTTACGGCCCATTTAGACCCGCTCGTCTGAAACCTCTACAAATAGGACCACAAAACAAGTTTTAATCAAAACTTAATAGTTCATATCGCTGATTACGAGCTTTTCAAAACTATTGTATTGCAAAAATTTAATTTCTGTTCTTTTTACGCAGTTATAAGTTCAAAAGGTCAAGTTTAAGGCTCATTTAGACCCGTTCGTCCGAAACCTCTACAAAAAGGACCGAAAAACAAGTTTGATCCAATTTTAGGAGTTCATATAATTGATTATGAGCTTTCTAACAAGATTATATTGCAAAAACTCAAATTCGGTATTTTTTACTCAGTTAAAAGTCCAACGGGTCCATTTTTTGGCCCATTTAGACCCGCTCGCCCGAAACCTCTTCAAAAATGACCGAAAAACAAGTTTTAATCAAATTTTAGGAGTTGATATCATGGATTATGATCTTTTCAACACGATTATATTGCAAGAACTCAATTTATGTACTTTTTACTCAGTTAAAAGTCAAACGGGTCTATTTTACGTCCCATTTAGACCCGCTCGCCCGAAACCTCTTCAAAAATGACTCACAAACAAGTTTTGATCAAATTTATGAGTTCATATAATTGATTACGAGCTTTTCAACAAGATTATATTGCAAAAACTGAAATTCGGAATTTTTTACTCAGTTAAAAGTCCAACGGGTCCATTTATGGCCCATTTAGACCTGCTCGCCCAAAACCTCTTCAAAAATGACCGAAAAAAGTTTTAATCAAATTTTAGGACTTCATATCATTCATTACGATCTTTTCAACACGATTATATTGGAAAAACTCAATTTTTGTACTTTTCACTCAGTTAAAAGTCCAACGGGTCCATTTTACGGCCCATTTAGACCCGCTCGTCCGAAACCTCTACAAAAAGAACCGCAAAACAAGTTTTAATCAAAAGTTAAGAGTTCATATCGTTGATTACGAGCTTTTCAACACTATTGTATTGCAAAAATTCAGTTTCTGTTCTTTTGTACGCAGTTATAAATTCAACGGGTCCATTTTATGTCCCATTTAGACCCGCTCGCCCAAAACCTCTTAAAAAATGACTGACAAACAAGTTTTGATCAAATTTTAGGAGTTCATATAATTGATTACGAGCTTTTCAACAAGATTATATTGCAAAAACTGAAATTCGGTATTTTTTACTCAGTTAAAAGTCCAACGGGTCCATTTATGGCCCATTTAGACCCGCTCGCCCGAAACCTCATCAAAAATGACCGAAAAAAAGTTTTTATCAAATTTTAGGACTTCATATCATTGATTACGATCTTTTCAACACGATTATATTGCAAAAACTCATTTTTTGTACTTTTACTCAGTTAAAAGTCCAACGGGTCCATTTTACGGCCCATTTAGACCCGCTCGTCTGAAAGCTCTACAAATAGGACCACAAAACAAGTTTTAATCAAAACTTAATAGTTCATATCGCTGATTACGAGCTTTTTCAAAACTATTGTATTGCAAAAATTTAATTTCTGTTCTTTTTACGCAGTTATAAGTTCAAAAGGTCAAGTTTAAGGCTCATTTAGACCCGTTCGTCCGAAACCTCTACAAAAAGGACCGAAAAACAAGTTTGATCCAATTTTAGGAGTTCATATAATTGATTATGAGCTTTCTAACAAGATTATATTGCAAAAACTCAAATTCGGTATTTTTTACTCAGTTAAAAGTCCAACGGGTCCATTTTATGGCCCATTTAGACCCGCTCGCCCGAAACCTCATCAAAAATGACCGAAAAAAGTTTTTATCAAATTTTAGGACTTCATATCATTGATTACGATCTTTTCAACACGATTATATTGCAAAAACTCAATTTTTGTACTTATACTCAGTTAAAAGTCCAACGGGTCCATTTTACGGCCCATTTAGACCCGCTCGTCCGAAACCTCTATAAAAAGGACTGCAAAACAAGTTTTAATCAAAACTTAATAGTTCATATTGCTGATTACGAGCTTTTCAAAACTATTGTATTGCAAAAATTCAATTTTTGTTCATTTTACGCGGTTATAAGTTCAACGAGTCAATTTTAAGGCCCATTTAGACCCGCTCGTCCGAAACCTCTACAAAACGGACCGAAAAACAAGTTTTGATCCAATATTTTTTACCCAGTTAAAAGTCCAACGGGTCCATTTTACGCCCCATTTAGACCCGCTCGCCCGAAACCTCTTCAAAAAGGACCGAAAAACAGGTTTAATCAAATTTTAGGAGTTGTTATCATTGATTATGATCTTTTCAACTCGATTATATTTCAAAAACTCAATTTATGTTCTTTTTACTCAGTTAAAAGTCCAACAGGTCCATTTTACGTCCCATTTAGACCCACTCGCCCGAAACCTCTTCAAAAATGACTGAAAAACAAGTTTTGATCAAATTTTAGGAGTTCATATAATTGATTACGAGCTTTTCAACAAGATTATATTGCAAAAACTCAAATTCGATATTTTTTACTCAGTTAAAAGTCCAACGGGTCCATTTTACGGCCCATTTAGACCCGCTCGCCCGAAACCTCTTCAAAATGACCGAAAAACAAGTTTTAATCAAATTTTAGGAGTTGATATCATGGATTATGATCTTTTCAACACGATTATATTGCAAGAACTCAATTTATGTACTTTTTACTCAGTTAAAAGTCCAACGGGTCTATTTTACGTCCCATTTAGACCCGCTCGCCCGAAACCTCTTCAAAAATGACTCACAAACAAGTTTTGATCAAATTTTAGGAGTTCATATAATTGATTACGAGCTTTTCAACAAGATTATATTGCAAAAACTGAAATTCGGAATTTTTACTCAGTTAAAAGTCCAACGGGTCCATTTATGGCCCATTTAGACCTGCTCGCCCAAAACCTCTTCAAAAATGACCGAAAAAAAGTTTTAATCAAATTTTAGGACTTCATATCATTGATTACGATCTTTTCAACACGATTATATTGGAAAAACTCAATTTTTGTACTTTTCACTCAGTTAAAAGTCCAATGGGTCCATTTTACGGCCCATTTAGACCCGCTCGTCCGAAACCTCTACAAAAAGGACCGCAAAACAAGTTTTAATCAAAACTTAAGAGTTCATATCGTTGATTACGAGCTTTTCAACACTATTGTATTGCAAAAATTCAGTTTCTGTTCTTTTATACGCAGTTATAAATTCAAAGGGTCCATTTTAAGGCCCATTTAGACCCACTCATCCGAAACCTCTACAAAAAGGACCGAAAAACAAGTTTTGATCCAATTTTAGAAGTTCATATAATTGATTACGTGCTTTTCAACACGATTATATTGCAAGAACTCAAATTCGGTATTTTTTACTCAGTTATAAGTCTAACGGGTCCATTTTACGTCCCAATTAGACCTGCTCGCCCGAAACCTCTTCAAAAATGACTGAAAAACAAGTGTTGATCAAATTTTAGGAGTTCATATAATTGATTACGAGCTTTTCAACAAGATTATATTGCAAAAACTCAAATTCGGTATTTTTTACTCAGTTAAAAGTCCAACGGGTCCATTTTACGGCCCATTTAGACCCGCTCGCCCGAAACCTCTTCAAAAATGACCGAAAAAAAGTTTTAATCAAATTTTAGGACTTCATATCATTGATTACGATCTTTTCAACACGATTATATTGCAAAAACTCAATTTTGTACTTTTTACTCAGTTAAAAGTCCAACGGGTCCATTTTACGGCCCATTTAGACCCGCTAGTCCGAAACCTCTACAAAAAGGACCGCAAAACAAGTTTTAATCAAAACTTAAGAGTTCATATCGTTGATTACGAGCTTTTCAACACTATTGTATTGCAAAAATTTAATTTTTGTTCTTTTTACGCAGTTATAAGTTTAACGGGTCCATTTTAACGCCCATTTAGACCCGCTCGTGCGAAACCTCTACAAAAGGACCGAAAAACAAGTTTTGATCCAATTTTAGGAGTTCATATAATTGATTACGAGCTTTTCCACAAGATTATATTGCAAAAACTCAAATTCAGTATTTTTTACTCAGTTAAAAGTCCAACGAGTCCATTTTACGGCCCATTTAGACCCGCCCGCCCGAAACCTCTTCAAAAATGACTGAAAAACAAATTTTAATCAAAATTTAGGACTTCATATCATTGATTGCGACCTTTTCAATACAATTATATTGCAAAAACTCAATTTATGTACTTTTTACTCAGTTAAAAGTCCAACAGGTCTATTTTACGGCTCATTTAGACCCGCTCGTCCGAAACATCTACAAAAAGAACCGTAAAACAAGTTTTAATCAAAACTTAAGAGTTCATATCGTTGATTACGAGCTTTTCAACACTATTGTATTCCAAAAATTCAATTTCTGTTCTTTTTACGCAGTTATAAGTTCAAAGGGTCCATTTTAAGGCCCATTTAGACCCGCTAACCCGAAACCTCCACAAAAAGGACCGAAAACAAGTTTTGATCAAATTTTAGGAGTTCATATAATTGATTACGAGCTTTTCAACACTATTGTATTGCAAAAATTCAACTTATGTTCTTTTTACGTAGTTATAAGTTCAACGGGTCCATTTTAATGCCCATTTAGACCCGCTCGCTCGAAACCTCTACAAAAAGGACCGAAAAACAAGTTTTGTTCAAATTTTAGGAATTCATATAATTTATTACGAGCTTTTCAACAAGATTATATTGCAAAAACTCAAATTCGGTATTTTTTACTTAGTTAAAAGTCCAACGGGTCCATTTTACAGCTCATTTAGACCCGCTCGTCCGAAACCTCTACAAAAAGGACCGCAAAACAAGTTTTAATCAAAACTTAAGAGTTCATATCGTTGATTACGAACTTTATAACACTATTGAATTGCAAAAATTCAATTTATGTTCTTTTTACACAATTATAAGTTCAACGAGTCCATTTCAAGGCCCATTTAGACCCGCTCACCCGAAACCTCTTCAAAAAGGACCGAAAAACAAGTTTTGATCAAATTTTAGGAGTTCATATAATTGATTACGAGCTTTTCAACAAGATTATATTGCAAAAATTCAATTTCTGTATTTTTTACTCATTTAAAAGTCCAACGGGTCCATTTTACGGCCCATTTAGACCCGCTCGCCCGAAACCTCTTCAAAAATGACCGAAAAACAAGTTTTAATCAAATTTTAAGAGTTCATACCATTGATTACGATCTTTTCAACACGATTATATTGCAAAAACTCAATTTTTGTACTTTTTACTCAGTTAAAAGTCCAACGGGTCCATTTTACGACCCATTTAGACCCGCTCGTCCGAAACCTCTACAAAAGGACTGCAAAAAAAGTTTTAATCAAAACCTAAGAGTTCATATCGTTGATTACGAGCTTTTCAACACTATTGTATTGAAAAAATTCAATTTATGTTCTTTTTACGTAGTTATAAGTTCAACGGGTCCATTTTAAGGCCCATTTAGACCCGCTCGTCCAAAACCTCTACAAAAAGGACCGAAAAACAAGTTTTGATCCAATTTTAGGAGTTCATATAATTGATTACGAGCTTTTCAACAAGATTATATTGCAAAAACTCAAATTCGGTATTTTTCTACTAAGTTAAAAGTCCAACGTGCCCATTTTACGGCCCATTTAGACCCGCTCGCCCGAAACCTCTTCAAAAGGGACCGAAAAACAGGTTTAATCAAATTTTAGGAGTTGATATCATTGATTATGATCTTTTCAACAGACTGCGCTTCTCTTGCAAATAAGATCAACTCTCTGGGCCCTGATCTTTCTCCTATGGGACCGACGATTCTGCAAGCTCATGCTGCTCTGGATTGTTTTTCTTCTGCTCATGTTCAGTTTATTTGCCGTGAGGCTAATATTGTTGCTCATACGTTGGCTACCCATGCCCTTAGGACCATGACTTCTATGTCTTTTCGGTCCATGTATCCTGATTGTATTCAAAACGTTGTTCTTTGCGAGGGTTCTTCTCGTTATTAATAAATAAATTCTGGGTACTCTTTTCCCCTTCTAGGTTTCTCCAGGTCTTGTACTTGGGGATATTAGTAGGGGTTTTTAATGAGGCCCACTTTCTTAAAAAAAAAAGTCCAACGGGTCCATTTTACGGCCCATTTAGACCCGCTCGTCCGAAACCTCTACAAAAAGGATCGCAAAACAAGTTTTAATCAAAACTTAAGAGTTCATATCGTTGATTATGAGCTTTTCAACACTATTGTATTGCAAAAATTCAATTTCTGTTCTTTTTACGCAGTTACAAGTTCAACGGGTCCATTTTAAGGCCCATTTAGACCCGCTCGTCCGAAACCTCTACAAAAAGGACCGAAAAACAAGTTTTGATCCAATTTTAGGAGTTCATATAATTGATTACGAGCTTTTCAAAAAGATTATATTGCAAAAACTCAAATTTGGTATTTTTTACTCAGTTAAAAGTCTAACGGGACCATTTTACGGCCCATTCAGAACCGCCCGCCCGAAACCTCTTCAAAAATGACTGAAAAACAAATTTTAATCAAATTTTAGGACTTAATATCATTGATTACGACCTTTTCAATACAATTATATTGCAAAAACTCAATTTATGTACTTTTTACACAGTTAAAAGTCCAACGGGTCCATTTTACGGCCCATTTAGACCCGCTCGTCCGAAACCTCTGCAAAAAGGATCGTAAAACAAGTTTTAATCAAAACTTAAGAGTTCATATCGTTGATTATGAGCTTTTCAACGCTATTGTATTGCAAAAATTCAATTTATGTTCTTTTTACGCAGTTATAAGTTCAACGGGTCCATTTTAAGGCCCATTTAGACCCGCTCGCCCGAAACCTCTACAAAAAGGACCGAAAAACAAGTTTTGATCAAATTTTAGGAGTTCATATAATTGATTACAAGCTTTTCAACACTATTGTATTGCAAGAATTCAATTTGTGTTCTTTTTACGTAGTTATAAGTTCAACGGGTCCATTTTAAGGCCCATTTAGACCCGCTCGCTCGAAACCTCTACAAAAAGGACCGAAAAACAAGTTTTGATCAAATTTTAGGAGTTCATATAATTTATTACGATCTTTTCAACAAGATTATATTGCAAAAACTAAAATTCGGTATTTTTTACTCAGTTAAAAGTCCAACTGGTCTATTTTACGGCCCATTTAGACCCGCTCGCCCGAAACCTCTTCAAAAATGACCGAAAAAAAGTTTTAATCAAATTTTAGGACTTCATATCATTGATTACGATCTTTTCAACACGATTATATTGCAAAAACTCAATTTTTGTACTTTTTACTCAGTTAAAAGTTCAACGGGTCCATTTTACGGCCCATTTAGACCCGCTCGTCCGAAACCTCTACAAAAAGGACCGCAAAACAAGTTTTAATCAAAACTTAAGAGTTCATATCATTGATTACGAGCTTTTCAACACTATTGTATTGCAAAAATTCAATTTCTGTTCTTTTTACGCAGTTATAAGTTCAACGGGTCCATTTTAAGGCCCATTTAAACCCGCTCGTCCGAAACCTCTACAAAAAGGACTGAAAAACAAGTTTTGATCCAATTTTAGGAGTTCATATAATTGATTACGAGCTTTTCAACAAGATTATATTGCAAAAACTCAAATTCGGTATTTTTTACTCAGTTAAAAGTCCAACGGGTCCATTTTACGGCCCATTTAGACCCGCTCGCCCGAAACCTTTTCAAAAATGACTGAAAAAAAAGTTTTAATCAAATTTTAGGACTTCATATCATTGATTACGATCTTTTCAACACGATTATATTGCAAAAACTCAATTTTTGTACTTTTTACTTAGTTAAAAGTCCAACGGGTTCATTTTACGGCCCATTTAGACCCGCTCGTCTGAAACCTCTACAAATAGGACCGCAAAACAAGTTTTAATCAAAACTTAATAGTTCATATCGCTGATTACGAGCTTTTCAAAACTATTGTATTGCAAAAATTTAATTTCTGTTCTTTTCACGCAGTTATAAGTTCAAAGGGTCAATTTTAAGGCTCATTTAGACCCGTTCGTCCGAAACCTCTACAAAAAGGACCTAAAAAGAAGTTTTGATCCAATTTTAGGAGTTCATATAATTGATTACGAGCTTTCTAACAAGATTATATTGAAAAAACTCAAATTTGGTATTTTTTACTCAGTTAAAAGTCCAACGGGTCCATTTTACGGCCCATTTAGACCCGCTCGCCCGAAACCTCTTCAAAAATGACCGAAAAACAAGTTTTAATCAAATTTTAGGAGTTGATATCATGGATTATGATCTTTGCAACACGATTATATTGCAAGAACTCAATTTATGTACTTTTTACTCAGTTAAAAGTCCAACGGGTCCATTTTACGTCCCATTTAGACCCGCTCGACCGAAACCTCTTCAAAAATGACTGACAAACAAGTTTTGATCAAATTTTAGTTCATATAATTGATTACGAGCTTTTCAACAAGATTATATTGCAAAAACTGAAATTCGGTATTTTTTACTCAGTTAAAAGTCCAACGGGTCCATTTTACGGCCCATTTAGACCTGCTCTCCCAAAACCTATTCAAAAATGACCGAAAAAAAAGTTTTAATCAAATTTTAGGACTTCATATCATTGATTACGATCTTTTCAACACGATTATATTGGAAAAACTCAATTTTTGTACTTTTTACTCAGTTAAAAGTCCAACGGGTCCATTTTACGGCCCAATTAGACCCGCTCATCCGAAACCTCTACAAAAAGGTCTCAAAACAAGTTTTAATCAAAACTTAAGAGTTCATATCGTTGATTACGAGCTTTTCAACACTATTGTATTGCAAAAATTAAGTTTCCGTTCTTTTTACGCAGTTATAAATTCAACGGATCCATTTTAAGGCCCATTTAGACCCGCTCATCCGAAACCTCTACAAAAAGGACCGAAAAACAAGTTTTTATCCAATTTTAGGAGTTCATAAAATTGAATACGTGCTTTTCAACAGGATTATATTGCAAAAACTTAAATTCGGTATTTTTTACTCAGTTAAAAGTCCAACGAGTCCATTTTACGGCCCATTTAGACCCGCTCGCCCGAAACCTCTTCAAAAATGACTGAAAAACAAGTTTTAATCAAATTTTAGGAGTTCATATAATTGATTACGATCTTTTCAACACAATTATATTGCAAAAACTCAATTGTTTTACTTTTTACTCAGTTAAAAGTCCAATGGGTCCAGTTTACGGCCCATTTAGACCCGCTCGTCCGAAACCTCTACAAAAAGGACCGCAAAATAAGTTTTAATCAAAACTTAATAGTTCATATATCTGATTACGAGCTTTTCAAAACTATTGTATTGTAAAAATTCAATTTTTGTTCTTTTTACGCAGTTATAAGTTCAATGGGTCAACTTTAAGGCTCATTTAGACTCGCTCGTCCGAAACCTCTACAAAACGGACCGAAAAACAAGTTTTGATCCAATTTTAGGAGTTCATATAATTGATACCGAGCTTTTAAACACGATTATATTGCAATAAGTCAATTTCTATATTTTTTACTCAGTTAAAAGTCCAACTGGTCCATTTTACGGCCCATTTAGACCCGCTCGTCCGGAACCTCTACAAAAAGGACCGCAAAATAAGTTTTAATCAAAACTTAAGAGTTCATATTGTTGATTACGAACTTTATAACACTATTGAATTGCAAAAATTCAATTTATGTTCTTTTTACACAATTATAAGTTCAACGAGTCCATTTCAAGGCCCATTTAGACCCGCTCACCCGAAACCTCTTCAAAAAGGACCGAAAAACAAGTTTTGATCAAATTTTAGGAGTTCATATAATTGATTACGAGCTTTTCAACAAGATTATATTGCAAAAATTCAATTTCTGTATTTTTTACTCATTTAAAAGTCCAACGGGTCCATTTTACGGCCCATTTAGACCCGCTCGCCCGAAACCTCTTCAAAAATGACCGAAAAACAAGTTTTAATCAAATTTTAAGAGTTCATACCATTGATTACGATCTTTTCAACACGATTATATTGCAAAAACTCAATTTTTGTACTTTTTACTCAGTTAAAAGTCCAACGGGTCCATTTTACGACCCATTTAGACCCGCTCGTCCGAAACCTCTACAAAAGGACTGCAAAAAAAGTTTTAATCAAAACCTAAGAGTTCATATCGTTGATTACGAGCTTTTCAACACTATTGTATTGAAAAAATTCAATTTATGTTCTTTTTACGTAGTTATAAGTTCAACGGGTCCATTTTAAGGCCCATTTAGACCCGCTCGTCCAAAACCTCTACAAAAAGGACCGAAAAACAAGTTTTGATCCAATTTTAGGAGTTCATATAATTGATTACGAGCTTTTCAACAAGATTATATTGCAAAAACTCAAATTCGGTATTTTTCTACTAAGTTAAAAGTCCAACGTGCCCATTTTACGGCCCATTTAGACCCGCTCGCCCGAAACCTCTTCAAAAGGGACCGAAAAACAGGTTTAATCAAATTTTAGGAGTTGATATCATTGATTATGATCTTTTCAACAGACTGCGCTTCTCTTGCAAATAAGATCAACTCTCTGGGCCCTGATCTTTCTCCTATGGGACCGACGATTCTGCAAGCTCATGCTGCTCTGGATTGTTTTTCTTCTGCTCATGTTCAGTTTATTTGCCGTGAGGCTAATATTGTTGCTCATACGTTGGCTACCCATGCCCTTAGGACCATGACTTCTATGTCTTTTCGGTCCATGTATCCTGATTGTATTCAAAACGTTGTTCTTTGCGAGGGTTCTTCTCGTTATTAATAAATAAATTCTGGGTACTCTTTTCCCCTTCTAGGTTTCTCCAGGTCTTGTACTTGGGGATATTAGTAGGGGTTTTTAATGAGGCCCACTTTCTTAAAAAAAAAGTCCAACGGGTCCATTTTACGGCCCATTTAGACCCGCTCGTCCGAAACCTCTACAAAAAGGATCGCAAAACAAGTTTTAATCAAAACTTAAGAGTTCATATCGTTGATTATGAGCTTTTCAACACTATTGTATTGCAAAAATTCAATTTCTGTTCTTTTTACGCAGTTACAAGTTCAACGGGTCCATTTTAAGGCCCATTTAGACCCGCTCGTCCGAAACCTCTACAAAAAGGACCGAAAAACAAGTTTTGATCCAATTTTAGGAGTTCATATAATTGATTACGAGCTTTTCAAAAAGATTATATTGCAAAAACTCAAATTTGGTATTTTTTACTCAGTTAAAAGTCTAACGGGACCATTTTACGGCCCATTCAGAACCGCCCGCCCGAAACCTCTTCAAAAATGACTGAAAAACAAATTTTAATCAAATTTTAGGACTTAATATCATTGATTACGACCTTTTCAATACAATTATATTGCAAAAACTCAATTTATGTACTTTTTACACAGTTAAAAGTCCAACGGGTCCATTTTACGGCCCATTTAGACCCGCTCGTCCGAAACCTCTGCAAAAAGGATCGTAAAACAAGTTTTAATCAAAACTTAAGAGTTCATATCGTTGATTACGAGCTTTTCAACGCTATTGTATTGCAAAAATTCAATTTATGTTCTTTTTACGCAGTTATAAGTTCAACGGGTCCATTTTAAGGCCCATTTAGACCCGCTCGCCCGAAACCTCTACAAAAAGGACCGAAAAACAAGTTTTGATCAAATTTTAGGAGTTCATATAATTGATTACAAGCTTTTCAACACTATTGTATTGCAAGAATTCAATTTGTGTTCTTTTTACGTAGTTATAAGTTCAACGGGTCCATTTTAAGGCCCATTTAGACCCGCTCGCTCGAAACCTCTACAAAAAGGACCGAAAAACAAGTTTTGATCAAATTTTAGGAGTTCATATAATTTATTACGATCTTTTCAACAAGATTATATTGCAAAAACTAAAATTCGGTATTTTTTACTCAGTTAAAAGTCCAACTGGTCTATTTTACGGCCCATTTAGACCCGCTCGCCCGAAACCTCTTCAAAAATGACCGAAAAAAAGTTTTAATCAAATTTTAGGACTTCATATCATTGATTACGATCTTTTCAACACGATTATATTGCAAAAACTGAATTTTTGTACTTTTTACTCAGTTAAAAGTTCAACGGGTCCATTTTACGGCCCATTTAGACCCGCTCGTCCGAAACCTCTACAAAAAGGACCGCAAAACAAGTTTTAATCAAAACTTAAGAGTTCATATCATTGATTACGAGCTTTTCAACACTATTGTATTGCAAAAATTCAATTTCTGTTCTTTTTACGCAGTTATAAGTTCAACGGGTCCATTTTAAGGCCCATTTAAACCCGCTCGTCCGAAACCTCTACAAAAAGGACTGAAAAACAAGTTTTGATCCAATTTTAGGAGTTCATATAATTGATTACGAGCTTTTCAACAAGATTATATTGCAAAAACTCAAATTCGGTATTTTTTACTCAGTTAAAAGTCCAACGGGTCCATTTTACGGCCCATTTAGACCCGCTCGCCCGAAACCTTTTCAAAAATGACTGAAAAAAAAGTTTTAATCAAATTTTAGGACTTCATATCATTGATTACGATCTTTTCAACACGATTATATTGCAAAAACTCAATTTTTGTACTTTTTACTTAGTTAAAAGTCCAACGGGTTCATTTTACGGCCCATTTAGACCCGCTCGTCTGAAACCTCTACAAATAGGACCGCAAAACAAGTTTTAATCAAAACTTAATAGTTCATATCGCTGATTACGAGCTTTTCAAAACTATTGTATTGCAAAAATTTAATTTCTGTTCTTTTCACGCAGTTATAAGTTCAAAGGGTCAATTTTAAGGCTCATTTAGACCCGTTCGTCCGAAACCTCTACAAAAAGGACCTAAAAAGAAGTTTTGATCCAATTTTAGGAGTTCATATAATTGATTACGAGCTTTCTAACAAGATTATATTGAAAAAACTCAAATTTGGTATTTTTTACTCAGTTAAAAGTCCAACGGGTCCATTTTACGGCCCATTTAGACCCGCTCGCCCGAAACCTCTTCAAAAATGACCGAAAAACAAGTTTTAATCAAATTTTAGGAGTTGATATCATGGATTATGATCTTTGCAACACGATTATATTGCAAGAACTCAATTTATGTACTTTTTACTCAGTTAAAAGTCCAACGGGTCCATTTTACGTCCCATTTAGACCCGCTCGACCGAAACCTCTTCAAAAATGACTGACAAACAAGTTTTGATCAAATTTTAGTTCATATAATTGATTACGAGCTTTTCAACAAGATTATATTGCAAAAACTGAAATTCGGTATTTTTTACTCAGTTAAAAGTCCAACGGGTCCATTTTACGGCCCATTTAGACCTGCTCTCCCAAAACCTATTCAAAAATGACCGAAAAAAAAGTTTTAATCAAATTTTAGGACTTCATATCATTGATTACGATCTTTTCAACACGATTATATTGGAAAAACTCAATTTTTGTACTTTTTACTCAGTTAAAAGTCCAACGGGTCCATTTTACGGCCCAATTAGACCCGCTCATCCGAAACCTCTACAAAAAGGTCTCAAAACAAGTTTTAATCAAAACTTAAGAGTTCATATCGTTGATTACGAGCTTTTCAACACTATTGTATTGCAAAAATTAAGTTTCCGTTCTTTTTACGCAGTTATAAATTCAACGGATCCATTTTAAGGCCCATTTAGACCCGCTCATCCGAAACCTCTACAAAAAGGACCGAAAAACAAGTTTTTATCCAATTTTAGGAGTTCATAAAATTGAATACGTGCTTTTCAACAGGATTATATTGCAAAAACTTAAATTCGGTATTTTTTACTCAGTTAAAAGTCCAACGGGTCCATTTTACGGCCCATTTAGACCCGCTCGCCCGAAACCTCTTCAAAAATGACTGAAAAACAAGTTTTAATCAAATTTTAGGAGTTCATATAATTGATTACGATCTTTTCAACACAATTATATTGCAAAAACTCAATTGTTTTACTTTTTACTCAGTTAAAAGTCCAATGGGTCCAGTTTACGGCCCATTTAGACCCGCTCGTCCGAAACCTCTACAAAAAGGACCGCAAAATAAGTTTTAATCAAAACTTAATAGTTCATATATCTGATTACGAGCTTTTCAAAACTATTGTATTGTAAAAATTCAATTTTTGTTCTTTTTACGCAGTTATAAGTTCAATGGGTCAACTTTAAGGCTCATTTAGACTCGCTCGTCCGAAACCTCTACAAAACGGACCGAAAAACAAGTTTTGATCCAATTTTAGGAGTTCATATAATTGATACCGAGCTTTTAAACACGATTATATTGCAATAAGTCAATTTCTATATTTTTTACTCAGTTAAAAGTCCAACTGGTCCATTTTACGGCCCATTTAGACCCGCTCGTCCGGAACCTCTACAAAAAGGACCGCAAAATAAGTTTTAATCAAAACTTAAGAGTTCATATTGTTGATTACGAGCTTTTCAACACTATTGTATTGCAAAAATTCAATTTCTGTTCTTTTTACGCAGTTATAAGTTCAAAGGGTCCATTTTAAGGCCCATTTAGACCCGCTCGTCCGAAACCTCTACAAAAAGGATCGAAAAACAAGTTTTGATCCAATTTTAGGAGTTCATATAATTGATTACGAACTTTTCAACAAGATTATATTGCAAAAACTCAAATTCGGTATTTTTTACTCAGTTAAAAGTCCAACGAGTCCATTTTACGGCCCATTTAGACCCGCTCGCCCGAAACCTCTTAAAAAATGACCGAAAACAAGTTTTAATCAAATTTTAGGACTTCATATCATTGATTACGATCTTTTCAACACGATTATATTGCAAAAACTCAATTTTTGTACTTTTTACTTAGTTAAAAGTCCAACGGGTTTTTTTTACTCAGTTAAAATTCCAACGGGTAAAATTCCTACGGGTGGGTATGGCTCTCAGTTTTCTCTCAAATTTTTCAGTTCTCTCAAGGGTGTTTGTCGGAATTCTTTTTTGCGCCGCTTCATTTTCTTTCTTTTTTGTCTTAACCCGCTTTTCCTTTCACCCTCTTTCCGCCCCCTCCTTTCCCCCCACCACGCCGTTCACCCTTCCCCTTCCCTCCATACCAGCCGACACACCTTATGAATCTAAGAACCTGGAGCTTCATGGCAGAGATCTCATGAGAGCCATCCCGACCGGTAATATTTCTTCCCTAATCTATCTTATTTTGTTACGATTTTTCTTAAATTTTTTTCAATCCCTTTTTAATCCGTTTGTTTGTTGTATGAGGATATCACAATCTACAAGGATTTTCCAGATTATTTGCCTCTCTCCGTCTCTTCTTGATTCAAAGACGCCGGCCAGATCCAGATCTAGGGTTTCCCTCGAAACCCATCATCCGCCGTCTTCTTTATCCGACCGGTTTTGGTTTTGGGCTTCTCCGTTTATCTCCGCATCCCATTTTTTTCCGTTTTCTTTCTTTAATTTTTTTCTTCATATCTGTTTTCTCCTCACTGTTCTCTCCGTTTTCCAGTTCCAACAATGGTTGTCCTCGGCCATTTTGCACAGAAGCGAGGCAGAGGCTGTGCTTCCTTGCCGTTTTTCAACCACTCCAACAACTTTGTTTCCACCGTGCTCGGTTATTTAAAGGTATTTTTCTTTTTTCCCTCTTTTTACACTGCTGTGTTTCCTTTCTTTATGTGTACTCTTTGTTATCAAATTCTTTTTATTATTTTTTGATATATGTTGTTTGATCTGTTTCTTTTTGTACTCGTTGGTTTTTCTTTTATCTCGATCTTTTTTGTATGATTGCTCAATCTTCTTTCTTTTTTTCTCCATCGTCTACCCACAGTTTTCCCCTCTTTTACTTATCGAGTATGCTGGTTATCTCCTTTTCATTATTCTTTGGCTTAGTATCTGTGTTATTTTTTCAGATTGGCCTCTTGTCTTTTACATCTATTTGAGAATTGTTGTTGTTTCCCATGTTTCCCTTTCTCATTGTAATTGGTATGTTCTTAATCCTGTGTTGCTAGCTTGCTTTTTAGTTATATTATTCATGTTATACTTCTTTGTCTTCTCTATTTACCTTTTTTTGTCCATCCCCTATATGGGGAATTCACGATCCCTTCTTGGGGAAATATTCTCGAACCACCATGTGGGTTTCCCTTCTGCTTACCTTATGAATTTTACCTGGTTCTATGGAGGATGTATTCTCCCTTCTTGGTTTGATGTTACAAGATCTTATTCGACTATGTTAGATATAATTGATGTTATCTTTCTATGTGGGTTTCCCTCTCTTTGCTCCATGGCTACCTGTATGCTTCTCATTACTCTTTATAATGTTTTATATATTACTTTGGCTTCCCATTATATCTGCTTATCCATACCTCATTTTCTAACTGTTTTTACCTTTCAAATTATTGTTAATAGCTCCATCGATGGTAATTTCTCTTGCATATGGTTTATATCCTCCCTCTCATCTCTCAATATTATTACCTGCCGCCACCATCTCAAATCCATGCTTTATCAGCTTCCTCCTCTGTCTGATCCAAGTTTTTCTTTTTTCACTCTAACTTTTTCCTTCCTTCTTTTTGTTTACGAGAACTTCAATGCTTTGTGGAAGATCCTGCCCCGAAGACCTTGGCCATGCTTCAATGTAACATGTCTACGGTTTTTTATTTTAGAATTTATGGGATGTATTTATTTTTTTAATTCCCCCTATGTTTGCCATTTTCTTTACTACAACCTATATTCGTCACCTTACGCCTTTCTTTTTGTTTTGCATGTTTCATACCCCACCCGTGAGGCTACCGTTCTATTAAGCTGGTCGTATAGCTGCGTCTGCTGCTTCTACCCAAGTCTAATTGCCTTCCTTTTTTATATGTTTCTCTTTTATTGCTTATGGGCCTGTAATTATTCTTTTACCCCCCTTTCCTTTGCTCATTTGGTATGTACTAAGTTTCTTCTCCCCTCTTCTCTCTATCCTATGGTTTGTAATCCTTATTATTTGGGTGTGCCTTTACTCTGTTTGCTTCTTTCTTTACATATGCTTCATGCATTCTTTTTTACTATTATTTCATGTTTAGTTCTTCTATATGATGACATGCTCTCTGGTATTATTTTCTTCATGTATAGTATATCCTATCCCAATACCATATCCCCTATTTATACTTGGCCTTATTTGTTTTCTAGGTATAGTAAGTCTTTTCCCTTCATCATGCATTTATTCTATGGATGGTTCTTTAGTTTTTTTTTGATGGTTTTAACTTTCCTCGTACACATAAGATCTTCAATTACGTTGTGCATATCATCTTTAACTTTTATTTGTTCTTGTTGTGTTCTTCTATTACCCACTACACCTATTTTGGTGCCATTAATCAAACCCTCTCAAGGGGAATTACCACGATCACCTTCCAGGTGAAAACAATCTATTACACAAAACTATTATACAGTAATATCCCTAATCCTTTTATCATTCTTTCTATCCACTCATCTCCTTGCAAAATTTACAAAATTTTATCAAAATTCGTTAAAATTACAAGGCCATACTCAGACATTTCATTAATAAGGCCTTAAGTTTTATCAAAATTATATGCTCTCAACCAGACTTTGCCCTCTTTAATTGCTAGACAAAAGGTCAAACGCTACCCAATCCATCAAATTCAATCTCTAATATTTAGGCTCTTGAATGCTATCAATTTTAAAGTCAACTCTCCTTACGTAACACATCCTCTTACAACAATTATTATTTTTCGTCAAATTCCACCAATGCCTACATTTACCCCCATTCCCTAATTATTTTCATAATTTATTTCCTACTTTATTTCATTCCTCTAGTGATCCTTACTATCACCATAAATACAAATATCTTTTTAGTCAAAGCTGTGAATCTACTCGCCTTCTGGAATATACTGCCTTTTACCTTATTCGAACTACACAATTACTTGGATATCTTTCTTCCCAGATTCTATTATAATTATAGATTGTATACAACACTTACCATAATTATTTCTTACACCTTCCCCATTTCTGAATTTCTTTCCTCAAATTATCCCCTATTATTTCTCTTCACACTATTCTATCATACGTTCCCCCATGATTTAAGGGGCTTCTTTCCATACTACACTTTATATGATTTACTACTATACTTTCTTTCCTTTTCAATATTTCCTATAATTCAAATCTTTAACTCCATGCGCCCACTCCCCACGATTCTCCCTTCTTTCCTTATTAGCATACGATTTTCATATCCAAATCTTGGAAACTTTCCCTCCTCTTGTTTTATTTACACTATTCTCTCTTTCCTTATTCCATTAATCACATCTTTTCTTTCCGTAACTCTTATTCATAAGTTACTTCTCTTTTTTATTTTTTTTCTACATAGTCTATCACTATTGCTCACTCTCCTATTTTCGACCAAATGGCTTCACCATCCTCTCTTCCCCACTACACCAATCTAGATCTCACCAATGAAGAGGCAAATGCTATCTATACTCCATATTTTGACTTCTTTGAGGAGGACCCGAAAACAATTCTAGTTGGAAAATTCATCTCCACAAAGTCGATCGATGATTGGGCTGTTCTTTCAGCCTTTGAAGGTATCTGGAAAAAGAATAACCTCAAATCAATCTCCATTATTATAGATTCTTTCTTTAGAATTGAGTTTGCCACAATTAGTGATCGAGATGATGTTTATGAACGAGGCCCCTGGCTTTATAAAGATGAGTGGATGGCACTTGCTGAATATAACCCCGGGAAAAGTATGGATGAATGTTCTTTCAATCCTATACGAATCTGGTTTCGTATACTTGCTCTACCCAAGCCTTTAATGGAAGATCCTGATAGAACTCACTTAGTGGGCCAATCCCTTGGTGCTATGGTTGGCACCCTTCTCAGAACTGACACACGAAGAGAAAGAGGAAATATGACTGAATTTTTACGAGTTGAAATTCTCATGGACATCTCTAAGCATGTCCGACGCTTCCTACTTACTGGGAAAGGTACACATACTACTTCTTGTCGTCTCCAATATGAGTGTCTTCCTCTACTATGCCACGGGTGAGGTCTCATTAGTCATATCTTCGAACATTGTCCCAACAAAGCCACGATTGATCCGGCTAAACTTCAATATGGTGAGTGGCTCTGTTGGCTTCCCCTGCGTCGCCGGGATCAGGGACCATGTGGCCGTATTCGTGCAGTTGAGCCTTCTTCTAATGCTAGCCGCCATCCACCGATAGGTATTTTATCTCTTTTATTCTGGTTCCAACAACTTCTCTATTTTTCTTTACGTTTATATATTGATTCTCCTCTTTATACAGACACAAAGGATAAGGGTAAATCTGTTGAGACCTCTGCTAATGATAGCCGCCACCCACCGATAGGTATTTTATCACTTTTATTTTGTTTTCAACAACCTCTTTACTTTTCTTCACATTCATATTTTGATTCTCTTTTTTTTACAGACCCGGAGGATAAGGGTAAATCTGTTGCTGAACCTATTGCATCTGCGCAAGAATCGGATCTGTCATTTATTCACCCACATCATTTACTCTTTATCCGACGTTTCCTACACTTAAAACTCACTTCCTCTTTCTCGAAATTTCTAGGGAAACTCAATGAAGGGGATGCTGCATCATTCGTAGATCTTCCTGCTGAGGATAATTAAAATAATGATGAGATGATAGGAGAGGAATCTTCCGAGCCGCCTACTACCAAAATGGATACCCAGAAACCATCACGAGTTTCACTCCCTCCTCGGGTTTTAGAGCCACAACCTCTGAATACAATATACCCTATCCCTAAGGACCCTAAGAAAGGCGATTGGGAAGGCCAAGATGATGGTGTACCAAGCCCTACTGCCCAACAAGTGGAAAATCTGGATGCTCAATTAAGTAAGCCTTTCTTTCAAACCGGTATTTCACTTTTTGATGCATTTGACTCTTGGCTTCTTAAAAACTATCCCAATGATGCAGCATCAACTCTTGCTCCTATCCCTATTCCTCCTAACCGTGGCACTAAGAGACGCTCCCCCATCCATGTGATCCTCCAGTCAAAGAAGTCCAGGCCCTCTCCTTCTCCAACCTCGAAAGCTGGGATGAGCAGGGGAAAAAACTCTCTGGTGGTGGCTGACTCACAGCCCCGCCGAGGGAAATGATCATCTTATGCTGGAACTGTCAGGATCTTGGGAAGGTCCAGGCAGTTCAACACCTCCAGCAATATGTTCGTCTTCATTCTCATGATTTACTTTTTTTATGTGAAACAAAACTTAAAAATACGGCTTGTAGCCGTCTTAGTTCTTTGCTAGGTATGAATAAGGTTTTTTCGGTTGATTACTCTAAACATTGCTCTGGTATTGCTTTATTTTCCTCGAATAATTATGATATTTCTATGCTTTCTTATTCGGATCGTTTCATTCATACTTATATTTGTTGCAATTCTTATTCGTTTTATTTCACTGGTATACATGGTTACTCTGAAACAAGTCATAAAACTAAAACTTGGGATTTAATTGATTCACTAAACAACAACGACGGTCTACCTTGGCTTCTCGGTGGTGATTTCAACGAAATCCTATCTGATAATGAGAAACAAGGCGGCTGTCGTCGTGCAAGATCTCAAATCAATAATTTTCGTCAATGCCTCTCACGCAATAACCTTTTTGACTGCAAACCTACCTCGGGTTGGTTCACATGGTCTAAACTTGGGCCTAAAACCCCTACTTTGTTTGAGAGATTAGACCGATTTGTTGGTAATATGGCATGGAAAGCTACTAATCCAAATTATACCATCATTTCTGATTTTGATGCTAAATCTGATCACTGCTTTCTACTTTTGAATACGGAACCCCCACCACAATCCAATCACCGACCACCCCCATCTAAATTCCGCTTTGAAAATTGCTGGGCAACCAATGAAGAAGGCATCTCCATAGTCAAGCAAACTTGGAACTCTACTAAAGGCAATACCCTCGATAAAATTCAAGCCATTGGCTCCTGTTTAGGAGATTGGCAATCTCAGCAACGCTTTAAATCCACTGGACGCATCAACATTCTCTCTAAGAAAATCAACAAATTCCTACAGCGTCCTCTCTCAGCTGCTGCTGAGGAAAAATACATTGCTGCTAGATCTGAGCTCCATAAATTATTAAATGAACAGGAAGTGTACTGGGCGCAACGCTCTCGTAATCTATGGTTGTCTCAAGGAGACAAAAACACCCTGTTTTTTCATGCCCGTGCTACTAGCAGGAAAAAGAAGAATACCATCACTGGCCTCCTCGATACGAATAATAATTGGTGTACTGCCGACTCAGATCTTATGACAATTGCTTCCTCATATTTCCACACTCTCTTTACTTCCTATAATCCCTCTTTTTCAGATCAAATACTATAAAAAATCCCTTCCTCCATCACGCATGCTATGAATGAGTCCCTCACTAAGGAATTCACAGCGGAGGAGATTTTCACCGCTTTTCGTAATATAGACCCAAGGAAAGCCCCTGGCATTGATGGCTTGCCTAGCGGGTTTTTCCGACAACACTGGGACACGGTTGGGACGGATGTCACCACACTTTGCCTAAATCTTCTCAATGGATCTGCAGATATGGCTTCGGTAAACCAAACCATTTTGGTACTCATACCTAAGATAAAGGACCCAACTACTATGAGGCATCTTAGGCCCATTAGTCTCTGCACAGTAATTTACAAAATTATTGCAAAGGTCTTGGTTAATAGAATGAAACATACTATTCCTTTTTGTATTAGCTCCAACCAAGCTGCCTTCGTTCAGGGACGTAATATTACATACAACATTCTTATTGCTCATGAAATAATTCATTCTATTAACACTGGTACTTCTATGCATTCTCTAGGTGCTGCTCTTAAGCTCGATATGGAGAAGGCCTTTGATAGAGTTGAATGGACCTTCCTCGAAAATGTTATGACCCGTATGGGCTTTGCGCCATCATGGGTCTCTCTTATAATGCGATGTATCTCTTCAGTCTCTTTCTCAGTTAAGGTCAACAATTCTTTTCCCCCTTTCTTTCGCCCTCAACGGGGTCTCCGACAAGGTGACCCCTTGTCCCCTTTCCTCTTCCTCTTTTGCACTCAATGGCTCTCAGCTTTTCTGTCTGACGCTAAACAGCACGGTCTGCTTCCTGGCCTTGGTGCCAGCAAGCAGGGCCCCAAGGTTAACCACCTCTTATTTGCAGATGATTGTATTGTTTTTATCAACTCAAAACCAGAGGAAGCCGCTCACCTTAAATTGGCTCTCCAAACTTACGCTTCTGCTTCTGGTCAGGCAGTTAACTTTGATAAGTCCACTATTTTTTACAACCCTCGTACCCCCAGTTCGACTCGCCATGCTATTAATTCCTGTCTTCAAGTTCGTGAGGTCTCCAACCCTGGTGTCTATCTGGGGGTACCTCTTCTTATTGGCAAAAATAAGACCTTATCCTTAGGGTTTATACGTGATAAACTTCATGAAAGACTATCCAATTGGGACAAACAACTCCTTTCTTTCAATGGTAGGGAAATCTTTATCAAAGTTGTTTTACAATCTCTACCTCAATATGTTATGTCGTGTTATTTATTGCCCCAAAACATTATTGATGACATGACTTCTTCCATCAGACAATATTGGTGGTCTGGTAAAAATAATAAAAAAGGGTTGGCACATGCTCCCTTGGGAGCAGGTGTGCTTGCCAAAGTCAGTTGGAGGTATGGGATTTAGGGATCTCAATAACTTTAACATTGCGCTTCTTGGTAAACAATTATGGCGCCTTATCTGCGAACCAGATTCTCTTTTGGGTCAAATCTATAAAGCTAAATATTTTCCTTCAAGTAACATCCTTCATGCATCTCGGCCGTCTCACGGATCTTTTGCCTGGCAAGGTCTCTTTCATGCTATGCAACATCTCTTTGGGGGCTTTCTTTATAGTCCTGGTATTAATAGTAATATCCGAATCCATCAGGACAACTGGGGAGGCTCTTCGATCGTTCACCTATACGGGGATTATGAGATCTCGGATGAAGTCCACGTTCGTTGTCGCGACTTCATGATTTGAAACCAAGCAGCTTGGGACCCTGCTAAGGTCTGTGCGTATTTTACTACGGCCGATGCCGACTCAGTTTTTTCAATCCCTATTATCAATGACACTCGTGATTCCATCCTTTGGAGTCCTAATGATTCTGGTATTTACTCGGTCAGATCTGGCTATCTTTTCTTGCAATGCCATCCAGAACCCAGAATTCGTCCTCCCCGGATTTGGAAGTTCCTCTCTAAGCTCAAGGTATTGCCTAAAGTCAAAACCTTTGGTTGGCGCATGGGATCTGAGGCTCTACCCGTTGGGGTTCGTCTACAGGCTTTTGCGCCAGACTCAGGTTCCTGCCCCGTTTGTCACTCCGGTACGGAATCTATTCTCCATGCTCTTCGTGACTGCCCTGGTGCTTCGGAGGCCATTCGGTTGGTTGGCCTCCCTAACTCCCTGATTAACAGCACTGCATCCACCGGACTACAATGGCTAGAGGAAGGTTCTCGCCATCTATCCTCTGACCTTTTCAGGCTTTTCTTGACTACTCTGTGGAACATATGGAACCGGCGTAATGACTGGGTCCATAACCGCCATCTTCAACCACCATGGTTAATTGCCGTCAATTTTATCAGTCTTCATCGTGACTACTCCGTTGCTACTTCTTCCTCTACATCCCTTCCCCTTTGCCGGTTTCTCCTTCTCGCTAGAGACATCCCCCTCGGGGGCACATTAAAATTAATGTGGATGGCGCTTTTGACCCTTCCATACATGCAACGGCGGTTGGAGTTGTGGCCCGTGATGAAGCAGGTACGGTTGTCGGCGGTCTAGCTTACCCTCTGGTCAGCTGCCCAGATGCCATTACATCCGAAGGGCAAAGTCTTCTAGCGGGTATCACTTTTGCTCAATCTCGGGGATGGAGCCGTTTGATTTTTGAGACAGACTACGCTTCTCTTGCGAACAGACTCAACTTTCTAGGCCCTGATCTCTCTTCTATGGGTCCAACGATTTTACAAGCTCATGATGCTTTGGATTGTTTTTCTTTTGCTCATGTTCAGTTTGTTTGCCGTGAGGCTAATATTGTTGCTCATACTTTGGCTACACATGCTCTTAGGACCATGACTTCTATGTCTTTTGGGTCCATGTTTCCTGATTGTATTCGCAATGTTGTACTCTGTGAGGTTTCACCTCGATCTTTATAAATAAATCTTGGGTACTCTTTTCCCCTTTTAGGTTTCTCCAGGTCTTGTGCCTGGGGATATTAGTAGGGGTTTTTAATAAGGTCCCCTTTCTTCAAAAAAAAAGTCCAACGGGTCCATTTTACGGCCCATTTAGACCCGTTCGTCCGAAACCTCTACAAAAGGACTCCAAAACAAGTTTTAATCAAAACTTAAGAGTTCATATCGTTGATTACGAGCTTTTCAACACTATTGTATTGCAAAAATTCAATTTATGTTCTTTTTACGCAGTTATAAGTTTAACAGGTCCATTTTAAGGCCCATTTAGACCCGCTCGTCCGAAACCTCTACAAAAAGGACCGAAAAACAAGTTTTGATCCAATTTTAGTAGTTCATATAATTGATTACGAGCTTTTCAACAAGATTATATTGCAAAAACTCAAATTCGGTATTTTTTACTCAGTTAAAAGTCCAACGAGTCCATTTTGCGGCCCATTTAGACACGCTCGCCCGAAACCTCTTCAAAAATAACCGAAAAATAAGTTTTGATCAAATTTTAGGAGTTCATATAATTGATTACGATCTTTTCAACAAGATTATATTGCAAAAACACAAATTCGATATTTTTTTACTTAGTTAAAAGTCCAACGGGTCCATTTTACGGCCCATTTAGACCCGCTCGCCCGAAACCTCTTCAAAAATGACCGAAAAACAAGTTTTAATCAAGTTTTAGGACTTCATATCATTGATTACGATCTTTTCAACACGATTATATTGCAAAAACTCAATTTTGTACTTTTTACTCAGTTAAAAGTCCAACGGGTCCATTTTACGGCCCATTTAGACCCGCTCGTCCGAAACCTCTACAAAAAGAACCCCAAAACAAGTTTTAATCAAAACTTAAGAGTTCATATCGTTGATTACGAGCTTTTCAACACTATTGTATTGCAAAAATTCAATTTCTGTTCTTTTTACGCATTAATAAGTTCAACAGGTCCATTTTAAGGCCCATTTAGACCCGCTCGTCCGAAACCTCTATAAAAAGGACCGAAAAACAAGTTTTGATCCAATTTTAGGAGTTCATATAATTGATTACGAGCTTTTCAACAATATTATATTGCAAAATCTCAAATTTGGTATTTTTTACGCAGTTAAAAGTCCAACGGGTCCATTTTACGGCCCATTTAGACCCGCTCGCCCGAAACCTCTTCAAAAATGACTAAAAAACAAGTTTAATCAAATTTTAGGAGTTCATATAATTGATTACAATCTTTTCAACACGATTATATTGCAAAAACTCAATTTTTGAACTTTTTACTCAGTTAAAAGTCCAACGGGTCCATTTTACGGCTCATTTAAACCCCTCGTCCGAAACTTCTACAAAAAGGACCGCAAAACAAGTTTTAATCAAAACTTAAGAGTTCATATCGTTTATTACGAGCTTTTCAACACTATTGTATTGCAAAATTTCAATTTCTGTTCTTTTTACGCAGTTATAAGTTCAACAAGTCCATTTTAAGGCCCATTTAGACCCGCTCGTCCGAAATCTCTACAAAAAGGACCGAAAAACAAGTTTTGATCCAATTTTAGGAGTTCATATTATTGATTACGAGCTTTTCAACAAGATTATATTGCAAAAACTCAAATTCGGTATTTTTTACTCAAGTAAAAAGTCCAACGGGTCCATTTTACGGCCCATTTAGACCCGCTCGCCCGAAACCTCTTCAAAAATGACTGAAAAACAAGTTTAATCAAATTTTAGGAGTTCATATAATTGATTACGATATTTTCAACACGATTATATTGCAAAAACTCAATTTTTGTACTTTTTACTCAGTTAAAAGTCCAACGGGTCCATTTTACGGCCCTTTTAGACCCCCTCGTCCGAAACCTCTACAAAAAGGACCGTAAAACAAGTTTAAAGCAAAATTTAAGATTTCATATCGTTGATTACGAGCTTTTCAACACTATTGTATTGCAAAATTTCAATTTCTGTTCTTTTTACGCAGTTATAAGTTCAACGGGTCCATTTTAAGGCCCATTTAGACCCGCCGTCCGAAACCTCTACAAAAAGGACCGAAAAACAAGTTTTGATCAAATTTTAGGAGTTCATATAATTGATTACGAGCTTTTCAACAAGATTATATTGCAAAAATTCAAATTCAGTATTTTTTTCTCAGTTAAAAGTCCAACGGGTCCATTTTACGGCCCATTTAGACCCGCTCGTTCGAAACCTCTACAAAAAGGACCGAAAAACAAGTCTTGATCCAATTTTAGGAGTTCATATAATTGATTACGAGCTTTTCTACAAAATTATATTGCAAAAACTCAAATTCGGTATTTGTTACTTAGTTAAAAGTCTAACGGGTCCATTTTACAGCCCTTTTAGACCAGCTCGCCCGAAACCTCTTCAAAAATGACTGAAAAACAAGTTTAATCAAATTTTAGGCGTTCATATAAATGATTACGATCTTTTCAACACGCTTATATTGCAAAAATTCAATTTTTGTACTTTTTACTCAGTTAAAAGTCAAACGGGTCCATTATACGGCCCATTTAGACCCGCTCGTCCGAAACCTCTACAAAAAGGACCGCAAAACAAGTTTTAATCAAAACTTAAGAGTTCATATCGTTGATTACGAGCTTTTCAACACTATTGTATTGCAAAATTTCAATTTCTTTTCTTTTTACGCAGTTATAAGTTCAACGGGTCCATTTTAAGGCCCATTTAGACTCGCTCGTCCAAAACCTCTACAAAAAGGACCGAAAAACAAGTTTTGATCAAATTTTAGGAGTTCATATAACTGATTACGAGCTTTTCAACAAGATTATATTGCAAAAACTCAAATTCTGTATTTTTTACTCAGTTAAAAGTCCAATGGGTCCATTTTACGGCCCATTTAGACCCGCTCGCCCGAAACCTCTTCAAAAATGACTGAAAAACAAGTTCTAATCAAATTTTAGGAGTTCATATAATTGATTACGATCGTTTCAACACGATTATATTGCAAAAACTCAATTTCTGTATTTTTTACTTAGTTAAAAGTCCAACGGGTCCATTTTACGGCCCATTTAGACCCCCTCGTCCGAAACCTCTACAAAAGGACCGCAAAACAAGTTTTAATCAAAACTTAAGAGTTCATATCGTTGATTACGAGCTTTTCAACACTATTGTATTCAAAAATTTCAATTTTTATTCTTTTTACGCAGTTATAAGTTCAACGTGTCCATTTTAAGGCCCATTTAGACCCGCTAGTCCGAAACCTCTTCAAAAAGGACCGAAAAACAAGTTTTGATCAAATTTTAGGAGTTCATATAATTGATTACGAGCTTTTCAACAAGATTATATTGCAAAAACTCATATTCGTTATTTTTTACGCAGTTAAAAGTCCAACGGGTCCATTTTACGGCCCATTTAGACCCGCTCGTTCGAAACCTCTACAAAAAGGACCAAAAAACAAGATTTGATCCAATTTTAGGAGTTCATATAATTTATTACGAGCTTTTCAACAAGATTATATTGCAAAAACTCAAATTCGGTATTTTTTACTTCGTTAAAATCCAACATGTCCATTTTACGGCCCATTTAGACCGGCTCGCCCGAAACCTCTTCAAAAATGACTGAAAAACAAGTTTAATAGAATTTTAGGAGTTCATATAATTGATTACGATCTTTTCAACACGATTATATTGCAAAAACCAAATTTTTGTACTTTTTACTCAGTTAAAAGTCCAAAGGGTCCATTTTACGGCCCATTTAGTCTCGCTCGTCCGAAACCTCTACAAAAAAGACCGCAAAACAAGTTTTAATCAAAACTTAAGAGTTCATATCGTTGATTACGAGCTTTCCAACACTATTGTATTGCAAAATTTCAATTTCTGTTCTTTTTACGCAGTTATAAGTTCAACGGGTCCATTTTAAGGCCCATTTAGACCCGCTCGTCCGAAACCTCTACAAAAAGGATCGAAAAACAAGTTTTGATCCAATTTTAGGAGTTCATATAATTGATTACGAGCTTTTCAACAAGATTATATTGCAAAAACTCAAATTCTATATTTTTTACTCAGTTAAAAGTTCAACGGGTTCATTTTACGGACCATTTAGACCCGCTAGCCCGAAACCTCTTAAAAATGACTAAAAAACAAGTTTTAATCAAATTTTAGGAGTTCATATAATTGATTACGATCTTTTCAACACGATTATATTACTGAAACTCAATTTATGTACTTTTTACTCAGTTAAAAGTCCAACGGGTCCATTTTACGGCCCATTTAGACCCGCTCTTCCGAAACCTCTACAAAAAGGACCGCAAAACAAGTTTTAATCAAAACTTAAGAGTTCATATCGTTGATTACGAGCTTTTCAACATTATTGTATTGCAAAAATTCAATTTATGTTCTTTTTACGCAGTTATAAGTTCAACGGGTCCATTTTAAGGCCCATTTAGAACCGCTCGTCCGAAACCACTACAAAAAGGACCGAAAAACAAGTTTTGATCCAATTTTAGGAGTTCATATAATTGATTACGAACTTTTCAACACAATTATATTGCAAAAACTCAATTTTTGTAATTTTTACTCAGTTAAAAGTCCAACGGGTCCATTTTACGGCCCATTTAGACCCGCTCGCCCGAAACATCTTCAAAAATGACTGAAAAACAAGTTTTAATCAAATTTTAGGAGTTCATATAACTGATTACGATCTTTTCAACATGATTGTATTGCAAAAGTTTAATTTTTGTTCTTTTTACGCAGTTATAAGTTCAACGGGTCCATTTTAAGGCCCATTTAGACCCGCTCGTCCGAAACCTCTTCAAAAATGACTGAAAAACAAGTTTTGATCAAATTTTAGGAGTTCATATAATTGATTACGAGCTTTTCAACAAGATTATATTGGAAAAACTCAAATTCGGTATTTTTTACTCAGTTAAAAGTCCAACGGGTCCAATTTACGGCCTATTTAGACCCGCTCGCCTGAAACCTCTTCAAAAATGACCGAAAAAAAGTTTTAGTCAAATTTTAGGACTTCATATCATTGATTACGATCTTTTCAACGCGATTATATTGCAAAAACTCAATTTTGTACTTTTTACTCAGTTAAAAGTCTAACGGGTCCATTTTACGGCCCATTTAGACCCGCTCGTCTGAAACCTCTACAAAAAGGACCGCAAAACAAGTTTTAATCAAAACTTAAGAGTTCATATCGTTGATTACGAGCTTTTCAACACTATTGTATTGCAAAAATTCAATTTATGTTTTTTTTACGCAGTTATAAGTTCAACGTGTCCATTTTAAGGCCCATTTAGACCCGCTAGTCCGAAACCTCTTCAAAAAGGACCGAAAAACAAGTTTTGATCAAATTTTAGGAGTTCATATAATTGATTACGAGCTTTTCAACAAGATTATATTGCAAAAACTCATATTCGGTATTTTTTACGCAGTTAAAAGTCCAACGGGTCCATTTTACGGCCCATTTAGACCCGCTCGTTCGAAACCTCTACAAAAAGGACCGAAAAACAAGTCTTGATCCAATTTTAGGAGTTCATATAATTTATTACGAGCTTTTCAACAAGATTATATTGCAAAAACTCAAATTCGGTATTTTTTACTTCGTTAAAATCCAACATGTCCATTTTACGGCCCATTTAGACCGGCTCGCCCGAAACCTCTTCAAAAATGACTGAAAAACAAGTTTAATAGAATTTTAGGAGTTCATATAATTGATTACGATCTTTTCAACACGATTATATTGCAAAAACCAAATTTTTGTACTTTTTACTCAGTTAAAAGTCCAAAGGGTCCATTTTACGGCCCATTTAGTCTCGCTCGTCCGAAACCTCTACAAAAAAGACCGCAAAACAAGTTTTAATCAAAACTTAAGAGTTCATATCGTTGATTACGAGCTTTCCAACACTATTGTATTGCAAAATTTCAATTTCTGTTCTTTTTACGCAGTTATAAGTTCAACGGGTCCATTTTAAGGCCCATTTAGAACCGCTCGTCCGAAACCACTACAAAAAGGACCGAAAAACAAGTTTTGATCCAATTTTAGGAGTTCATATAATTGATTACGAGCTTTTCAACAAGATTATATTGCAAAAACTCAAATTCTATATTTTTTACTCAGTTAAAAGTTCAACGGGTTCATTTTACGGACCATTTAGACCCGCTCGCCCGAAACCTCTTAAAAATGACTAAAAACAAGTTTTAATCAAATTTTAGGAGTTCATATAATTGATTACGATCTTTTCAACACGATTATATTGCAAAAACTCAATTTTGTACTTTTTACTCAGTTAAAAGTCCAACGGGTCCATTTTACAGCCCATTTAGACCCGCTCGTCCGAAACCTCTACAAATATGACCGCAAACCAAGTTTTAATCAAAACTTAAGAGTTCATATCGTTGATTACGAGCTTTTCAACACTATTGTATTCCAAAAATTCAATTTTTGTATTTTTACGCAGTTATAAGTTCAACAGGTCCATTTTAAGGCCTATTTAGACCCGCCGTCCGAAACCTCTACAAAAAGGACCGAAAAACAAGTTTTGATCAAATTTGAGGAGTTCATATAATTGATTACGAGCTTTTCAACAAGATTATATTGCAAAAACTCAAATTCGGTATTTTTTACTCAAGTTAAAAGTCCAACGGGTCCATTTTACGGCCCATTTAGACCCGCTCGTTCGAAACCTCTACAAAAGGACCGAAAAACAAGTCTTGATCCAATTTTAGGAGTTCATATAATTGATTACGAGCTTTTCAACAAGATTATATTGCAAAAACTCAAATTCGGTATTTTTTACTTTGTTAAAAGTCTAACGGGTCCATTTTAAGGCCCATTTAGACCCGCTCGTCCGAAACCTCTACAAAAAGGACTGAAAAACAAGTTTTGATCCAATTTTTGGAGTTCATATAATTGATTACGAGATTTTCAACATGATTATATTGCAAAAACTCAAATTTGGTATTTTTTACTCAGTTAAAAGTCCAACGAGTCCATTTTACGGCCCATTTAGACCCGCTCGCCCGAAACCTCTGCAAAAATGACTGAAAAACAAGTTTTAATCAAAGCTTAGGAGTTCATATAATTGATTACGATCTTTTCAACACGATTATATTGAAAAAACTCATTTTTTGTACTTTTTACTCAGTTAAAAGTCCAACGGGTCCATTTTACAGCCCATTTAGACCCGCTCGTCCGAAACCTCTACAAATATGACCGCAAACCAAGTTTTAACAAAAACTTAAGAGTTCATATCGTTGATTACGAGCTTTTCAACACTATTGTATTCCAAAAATTCAATTTTTGTTCTTTACGCAGTTATAAGTTCAACGGGTCCATTTTAAGGTCTATTTAGACCCGCTCGTCCGAAACCTCTACAAAAAGGACCGAAAAACAAGTTTTGATCCAATTTTACGAGTTCATTTAATTGATTACGAGCTTTTCAACAAGATTATATTGAAAAAACTCAAATTCGGTATTTTTTACTCAGTTAAAAGTCCAACGGGTCCAATTTACGGCCCATTTAGACCCGCTCGCCCGAAACCTCTACAAAAATGACTGAAAAACAAGTTTAATCAAATTTTAGGAGTTCATACATTTGATTACGATCTTTTCAACATGATTATATTGCAAAAACTCAATTTTTGTACTTTTTACTCAGTTAAAAGTCCAACGGGTCCATTTTACGGCCCATTTAGACCCCCTCGTCTGGAACCTCTACAAAAAGGACCGCAACACAAGTTTTAATCAAAACTTAAGAGTTCATATCGTTGATTACGAGCTTTTCAACACTATTGTATTGCAAAATTTCAATTTCTGTTCTTTTTACGCAGTTATAAGTTCAACGGGTCCATTTTAAGGCCCATTTAGACCCGCTCGTCCGAAACCTCTACAAAAAGGACCGAAAAACAAGTTTTGATCAAATTTTAGGTGTTTATATAATTGATTATGAGCTTTTCAACAAGATTATATTGCAAAAACTCAAATTTTGTATTTTTTACTCAGTTAAAGTCCAACGGGTCCATTTTACGGCCCATTTAGACCCGCTCGCCGAAACCTCTTCAAAAATGACTGAAAAACAAGTTTTAATCAAATTTTAGGAGTTCATATAAATGATTACGATCTTTTCAACATGATTATATTGCAAAAACTCAATTTATGTACTTTTTACTCAGTTAAAAGTCCAAGGGGTCCATTTTACGGCCCATTTAGACCCGCTCGTCCGAAACCTCTACAAAAAGGACCGCAAAACAAGTTTTAATCAAAACTTAAGAGTTCATATCGTTGATTATGAGCTTTTCAACACTATTGTATTGCAAAAATTCAATTTCTGTTCTTTTTACGTAGTTATAAGTTCAACGGGTCCATTTTATGGCCCATTTAGACCCGCTCGTCCGAAACCACTACAAAAAGGACCGAAAAACAAGTTTTGATCCAATTTTAGGAGTTCATATAATTGATTACGAGCTTTTCAACAAGATTATATTGCTAAAAGTCAATTTCTATATTTTTAACTCAGTTAAAAGTCCAACGGGTCCATTTTACGGCCTATTTAGACCCGCTCGCCCGAAAAGTCTTCAAAAATGACTGAAAAACAAGTTTTAATCAAACTTTAGGAGTTCATATTGTAATACCCATTTTATGTCCGGGCTATAACTGATCATTTTTGTTCGAATAATAATATTATGTAGTATTATTATATCTTATTAAAAGAAAAAAAGCAAATGCGTGGGTGCCATGCAAGGCCCCACGTCCTTACCTTAGGTGACTCATCCCTCCCCAAATCACCTATAAAAGGGCGGGGAGGCAGCCATGCGGACATAGACAAAAAATGGCCAATTAAATTGGCACGCAAAAGGCCATTTAAAATGGCGAATGGGGCAGTCCCCTTTCGAACCTTAAGGGCAGTGCCCTTTTAATGGTTCGAGTAGTTGATTCGATTGGAGGCTCTGTCAAGGTTCGTTCGAATCAATTTTTGAGTTATAGCGAGGTGATGCGGAGATCCTGCTAGGGGTCGGGTGAAGTTCTTATTTCGAGCTTCTAGTAGGGTAAATTTTGATCCTCATCTTTGTATTTATTTTAATGTTGTTTTTTTGTAATAAATATTTTTGTATGAAATATAAGATGTTTTTATATTTGTTAGTATGTTTTTATTTTATATGTCATGTTTTTATATTTTATTTTGTATGCCATGTTTGAATAAAATATATTTATTTATGTTGTTTGATTGAATTTTAAATTAAAAATTTTTAGTAGGGATTATTGTGAAAAACGTACCCTGAGCGTTAGGGTGCCACTTTTCGATAGTCTCTATTAAAAAATATTTTTATTCTAAATCTTAATTTTCAAAATAGACTTCCTTCAGTCGGGAGTCTAACGGAAATTATGCTCCGGGCGTTGGAGTGTACCTTTCCTTTCATAAACATACATTTTTAAATATTATTTTAAATTAAGGGATCATAATTTCTAAATTTAAATTCGAATTCATTCCACTATTAAGACATCACGTAATCGACAGGTACCAATTTTTGGGCGTTGTGGGGGTGCTCACCCTTCCCCACACGTAACCGACTCCCGAACCTATCTTCTAGTTTCGCAGACCAAAACTCGTTGTTTTAATAAAAACAAGTTTTATTAAAATAACCGGGTTTTCAGGTGTTCCAATCGCACCTAAAGAAAAAACAAAAGATTGGTGGCGACTCACCCATTGTTACAGCTTGGCGACTCTGCTGGGGACCTTTTTTTTAGAGAGTCAAGCCACAAGTCGATTACTTTTTTTGTCTATAGGTGGAAATTATGACTTCAATTTAATTAATTTGTGATCCCTTTTTCTAAATTTTTTACAATTTTTTTATAAATTTATTGTTTGAGTTTTCATATCATGGGCTCTATACCCGAGTTCTGTCCCTTAAGTGGGAGCGAGAAACCACGCCTTCGTGAGGTACTCCCTCCGTGTAGGATGGTGAAACGCTTCCGGGATATAGGTCCCTTTGTCTTCGTGAGACCTCTGTCTCCGTGCAGACCTGGGGAAATGTATCCTCTCGAATCGATGTCCTAGCGACAGTTCGGGTACTGTTACTCTAGAACCAGAACCACATATAGTGAGCCGTAGGAGCCAACCTTTTAGAGCCATGCTGAAACTCTGCCCGTTTAGCAGTCGCCTTGTTTAGGTTTTTATGCCTTTATTTGCTATATGTGCAATTTCTTTACTGCTAATTTTTGTCCTATTTATCGCTTGATTTATTCATTCAATTCTTTTATTATGAACTAACCCATTTTTCTCTTTGGTGATCTCACTACATAGGGTCATTCATTCCACATTGATTACAAGACACCACTATAACATTTTAACTTTTGCATTTCATCAGCATGAAGTATTGATTCACGGCCCATTTAGACCCGCTCGACCGAAACCTCTTCAAAAATGACTGAAAAACAGGTTTTAATCAAATTTTAGGAGTTCATATAATTGATTACGATCGTTTCAACACGATTATATTGAAAAAACTCAATTTCTGTATTTTTTACTCAGTTAAAAGTCCAACGGGTCCATTTTACGGCCCATTTAGACCCGCTCGTCCGAAACCTCTACAAAAAGGACCGCAAAACAAGTTTTAATCAAAACTTAAGAGTTCATATCGTTGATTACGAGCTTTTCAACACGATTGTATTGCAAAAATTCAACTTCAGTTCTTTTTACGCAGTTATAAGTTCAACGGGTCCATTTTAAGGCCCATTTAGACCCGGTCGCCCGAAACATCTACAAAAAGGACCGAAAAACAGGTTTTGATCAAATTTTAGGAGTTCATATAATTGATTACGAGCTTTTCAACAAGATTATATTGCAAAAACTCAAATTCGGTATTTTTTACTTAGTTAAAAGTCCAACGGGTCCATTTTACGGCCCATTTAGACCCGCTCGCCCGAAACCTCTTTAAAAATGAATGAAAAACAAGTTTTAATCAAATCTTAGGAGTTCATATAATTGATTACGATCGTTTCAACATGATTATATTGCAAAAACTCAATTTCTATATTTTTTACTCAGTTAAAAGTCCAACGAGTCCATTTTACGGCCCATTTAGACCCGCTCGTCCGAAACCTCTACAAAAAGGACCGCAAAACAAATTTTAATCAAAACTTAACAGTTCATATCGTTGATTACGAGCTTTTCAACACGATTGTATTACAAAAATTCAATTTCTGTTCTTTTTACGCAGTTAAAAGTCCAACGGGTCCATTTTAAGGCCCATTTAGACCCAGTCGTACGAAACATCTACAAAAAGGACCGAAAAACAGGTTTTGATCAAATTTTAGGAGTTCATATAATTGATAATGAGCTTTTCAACAAGATTATATTGCAAAAACTCAAATTCAGTATTTTTTTACTCAGTTAAAACTCCAACGGGTCCATTTTACGGCCAATTTAGACCCACTCGCCCGAAACCTCTTCAAAAATGACTGAAAAACAAGTTTTAATCAAATTTTAGGAGTTCATATAATTGATTACGATCTTTTCAACACGATTATATTGCAAAAACTCAATTTTTGTACTTTTTACTTAGTTAAAACTCCAACGGGTCCATTTTACGGCCCATTTAGACCCGCTCGTCTGAAACCTCTACAAAAGGACCGCAAAATAAGTTTTAATCAAAACTTAAGAGTTCATATCGTTGATTACGAGCTTTTCAACACTATTGTATTTGCAAAAATTTAATTTCTGTATTTTTTACTCAGTTAAAAGTCCAACGTGTCCATTTTACGGCCCATTTAGACCCGCTCGCCCGAAACCTCTGCAAAAATGACCGAAAAATAAGTTTTGATCAAATTTTAGGAGTTCATATAATTGATTACGATCTTTTCAACAAGATTATATTGCAAAAACATAAATTATGTATTTTTTACTCCGTAAAAAGTCCAACGGGTCCTTTTTACGGCCCGTTTAGACCCGCTAGCCCGAAACCTCTACAAAAATGACCGAAAAACATGTTTTAATCAAATTTTAGGACTTCATATCATTGATTACGATCTTTTCAACACGATTATATTGCAAAAACTCAATTTTTGTACTTTTTACTTAGTTAAAAGTCCAACGGGTCCATTTTACGGCCCATTTAGACCCGCTTGTCCGAAACCTCTACAAAAAGGAACGTAAAACAAGTTTTAATCAAAACTTAAGAGTTCATATCGTTGATTACGAGCTTTTCCACACTATTGTATTGCAAAAATTCAATTTTTGTTCTTTTTACGCAGTTATAAGTTCAACGGGTCCATTTTAAGGCCTATTTAGACCCGCTCGTCCGAAACCTCTACAAAAAGGATCGAAAAACAAGTTTTGATCCAATTTTAGGAGTTCATATAATTGATTACGAGCTTTTCAACAAGATTATATTGCAAAAACTCAAATTCGATATTTTTTACTCAGTTAAAAGTCCAACGAGTCCATTTTACGACCCATTTAGACCCGCTCGCACGAAACCTCTTCAAAAATGACTGAAAAACAAGTTTTAATCAAATTTTAGGAGTTCATATAATTGATTACGATCGTTTCAACACGATTATATTGCAAAAACTCAATTTTTGTAATTTTTACTCAGTTAAAAGTCCAACGGGTCCATTTTACGGCCCATTTAGACCCTCTCGTCCGAAACCTCTACAAAAAGGACTGAAAAACAAGTTTTAATCAAATTTTTGGAGTTCATATAACTGATTACGATCTTTTCAACACGATTGTATTGCAAAATATCAATTTCTGATCTTTTTACGCAGTTATAAGTTCAACGGGTCCATTTTAAGGCCCAGTTAGACCCGCTCGTCCGAAATCTCTACAAAAAGGACCGAAAACAAGTTTTGATCAAATTTTAGGAGTTCATATAATTGATTACGAGCTTTTCAACAAGATTATATTGCAAAAACTCAAATTCGATATTTTTTACTCAGTTAAAAGTCCAACGAGTCCATTTTACGAACCATTTAGACCCGCTCGCACGAAACCTCTTCAAAAATGACTGAAAAACAAGTTTTAATCAAATTTTAGGAGTTCATATAATTGATTACGATCGTTTCAACACGATTATATTGCAAAAACTCAATTTTTGTAATTTTTACTCAGTTAAAAGTCCAACGGGTCCATTTTACGGCCCATTTAGACCCGCTCGTCCGAAACCTCTACAAAAAGGACTGAAAAACAAGTTTTAATCAAATTTTTGGAGTTCATATAACTGATTACGATCTTTTCAACACGATTGTATTGCAAAATATCAATTTCTGTTCTTTTTACGCAGTTATAAGTTCAACGGGTCCATTTTAAGGCCCAGTTAGACCCGCTCGTCCGAAATCTCTACAAAAAGGACCGAAAACAAGTTTTGATCAAATTTTAGGAGTTCATATAATTGATTACGATCTTTTCAACACGATTATATTGCAAAAACTCAATTTTTGTACTTTTTACTCAGTTAAAAGTCCAACGGGTCCATTTTAAGGCCCATTTAGATCCGCTCGTCTGAAACCTCTACAAAAAGGACCGCAAAACAAGTTTTAGTCAAAACTTAAGAGTTCATATCGTTGATTACGAACTCTTCAACACTATTGTATTGCAAAAATTCAATTTATGTTCTTTTTACGCAGTTATAAGTTCAATGGGTCCATTTTAAGGCCCATTTAGACTCGCTTGTCCGAAACCAGTACAAAAAGGACAGAAAAACAAGTTTTGATCCAATTTTAGGAGTTCATATAATTGATTACGAGATTTTCAACAAGATTATATTGCAAAAAGTCAATTTCTATATTTTTTACTCAGTTAAAAGTCCAACGGGTCCATTTTACGGCCCATTTAGACCAGCTCGCCCGAAAACTCTTCAAAAATGACTGAAAAATAGGTTTTAATCAAATTTTAGGAGTTCATATAATTGATTACGATCTTTTCAACACGATTATATCGCAAAAACACAATTTATGTACTTTTTACTCAGTTAAAAGTCCAACGGGTCCATTTTATGGTCCATTTAGATACGCTCGTCCGAAACCTCTACAAAAGGACCGCAAAACAAGTTTTAATCAAAACATAAGAGTTCATATCGTTGATTACGAGCTTTTCAACACTATTGTATTGCAAAAATTCAATTTATGTTCTATTTACGCAGTTATAAGTTCAACGGGCCCATTTAGACCCGCTCGTCCGAAACCACTACAAAAAGGACCGAAAAACAAGTTTTGATCCAATTTTAGGAGTTCATATAATTGAGTACGAGCTTTTCAACAAGATTATTTTGCAAAAAGTCAATTTATGTATTTTTTACTCAGTTAAAAGTCCAACGGGTCCATTTTATGGCCCATTTAGACCCGCTCACCCGAAACCTCTTCAAAAATGACTGAAAAACAAGTTTTATTCAAATTTTAGGAGTTCATATAATTGATTACGATCGTTTCAACATGATTATATTGCAAAAATTCAATTTCGGTATTTTTTACTGAGTTAAAAGTCCAATGGGTCCATTTTACGGCCCATTTAGACCTGCTCGTCCGAAACCTCTACAAAAAGGACCGCAAAAAAAGTTTTAATCAAAACCTAAGAGTTCATATCGTTGATTACGAGCTTTTCAACACTATTGAATTGCAAAAATTCAATTTATGTTCTTTTTACGCAGTTATAAGTTCAACGGGTCCATTTTAAGGCTCATTTAGACCCGGTCGCCCGAAACCTCTAAAAAAAGGACAGAAAAACAAGTTTTGATCAAATTTTAGGAGTTCATATAATTGATTACGAGCTTTTCAACAAGATTATATTGCAAAAACTCAAATTCGGTATGTTTTACTCATTTAAAAGTCCAACGGCTACATTTTACGGCCCATTTAGACCCGCTCCCCCGAGACCTCTTCAAAAATGACTGAAAACAAGTTTTAATCAAATTTTAGGAAATCATAAAATTGATTACGATCTTTTCAACACGATTATCTTGCAAAAAGTCAAATTTTGTACTTTTTACTCAGTTAAAGGTCCAACGGGTCCATTTTACGGCCCATTTAGACCCGCTCGCCCGAAACCTCTTCAAAAATGACAGAAAAACAAGTTTTAATCAAATTTTTGGAGTTCATATAACTGATTACGATCTTTTCAACATGATTGTATTGCAAAAATTCAATTTCTGTTCTTTTTACGCAATTATAAGTTCAACGGGTCCATCTTAAGGCCCAGTTAGACCCGCTCGTCCGAAATCTCTACAAAAAGGACCGAAAACAAGTTTTGATCAAATTTTAGGAGTTCATATAATTGATTACGATCTTTTCAACACGATTATATTGCAAAAACTCAAATTTGTACTTTTTACTCAGTTAAAAGTCCAACGGTTCCATTTTACGGCCCATTTAGAGCCGCTCGTCTGAAACCTCTACAAAAGGGTCGCAAAACAAACTTTAATCAAAACTTAAGGATTCATATCATTGATTACAAGCTTTTCAACACTATTGTATTGCAAAAATTCAATTTATGTTCTTTTTACGCAGTTATAAGTTCAACGGGTCCATTTTAAGGCCCATTTAGACCCGCTCGTTCGAAACCTCTACAAAGAGGACCGAAAAACAAGTTTTGATCCAATTTTACGGGTTCATATAATTGATTACGAGCTTTTCAACACGATTATATTGCAAAAACTCAATTTTTGTACTTTTTACTCGGTTAAAAGTCCAACGGGTCCATTTTACGGCCCATTTAGACCCGCTCGCCCGAAACCTCTTCAAAAATGACTGAAAAACAAGTTTTAATCAAATTTTACGAGTTCATATAATTGATTACGATATTTTCAACCCGATTATATTGCAAAAACTCAATTTATGTACTTTTTACTCAGTTAAAAGTCCAACGGGTCCTTTTTACGGCCCATTTAGACCCGCTCGTCCGAAACCTCTACAAAAAGGATCGCAAAACAAGTTTTAATCAAAACTTAAGAGTTCATATCGTTGATTACGAGCTTTTCAACACTATTGTATTGCAAAAATTCAATTTATGTTCTTTTTACGCAGTTATAAGTTCAACGGGTCCATTTTAAAGCCCATTTAGACCCGCTCGTCCGAAACCACTACAAAAGGGACCGAAAAAAAGTTTTGATCCAATTTTAGGAGTTCATATAATTGATTACGAGCTTTTCAACACGATTATATTGCAAAAACTCAATTTTTGTACTTTTTACTCGGTTAAAAGTCCAACGGGTCTATTTTACGGCCCATTTAGACCCGCTCGCCCGAAACCTCTTCAAAAATGACTGAAAAACAAGTTTTAATCAAATTTTAGGAGTTCATATAATTGATTACGATCGTTTCAACACGATTATATTGCAAAAACTCAATTTTGTACTTTTTACTCAGTTAAAAGTCCAACGGTTCCATTTTACGGCCCATTTAGACCCGCTCGTCCGAAACCTCTTCAAAAATGACTGAAAAACAAGTTTTAATCAAATTTTAGGAGTTCATATAATTGATTCTGATCTTTTCAACACGATTATATTGCAAAAACTCCATTTATGTACTTTTTACTCAGTTAAAAGTCCAACGGGTCAATTTTAAGGCCCATTTAGACCCGCTCGTCTGAAACCTCTACAAAAAGGACCGCAAAACAAGTTTTAATCAAAACTTAAGAGTTCATATTGTTGATTACGAACTTTTCAACACTATTGTATTGCAAAAATTCAATTTATGTTCTTTTTATGCAGTTATAAGTTCAATGGGTCCATTTTAAGGACCATTTAGACCCGCTCGTCCGAAACCACTACAAAAAGGACAGAAAAACAAGATTATATTGCAAAAAGTCAATTTATGTATTTTTTACTCAGTTAAAAGTCCAACGGGTCCATTTTACGGCCCATTTACACCCGCTCGCCCGAAACCTCTTCAAAAATGACTGAAAAACAAGTTTTAATCAAATTTTAGGAGTTCATATAATTGATTACGATCGTTTCAACATGATTATATTGCAAAAACTCAATTTTTGTATTTTTTACTCAGTTAAAAGTCCAACGGGTCCATTTTACGGCCCATTTAGACCCGATCGTCCGAAACCTCTACAAAAAGGACCGCAAAACAAGTTTTAATCAAAACTTAAGAGTTCATATCGTTGATTACGAGGTTTTCAACACTATTGTATTGCAAAATTTCAATTTCTGTTCTTTTTACGCAGTTATAAGTTCAACGGGTCCATTTTAAAGCCCATTTAGAACTGGTCGCCCGAAACATCTACAAAAAGGACGAAAAATAGGTTTTGATCAAATTTTAGGAGTTCATATAATTGATTACGAGCTTTTCAACAAGATTATATTGCAAAAACTCAAATTCGATATATTTTACTCAGTTAAAAGTCCAACGGGTCCATTTTACGGCCCATTTAGACCCACTCGCCCGAAACCTCTTCAATAATGACTGAAAAACAAGTTTTAATCAAATTTTAGGAGTTCATATAATTGATTACGATCTTTTCAACACGATTATATTGCAAAAACTCATTTTTTGTACTTTTTACTTAGTTAAAAGTCCAACGGGTCCATTTTACGGCCCATTTAGACCCGCTCGCCTGAAACCTCTTCAAAAATGACTGAAAAACAGGTTTTAATCAAATTTTAGGAGTTCATATAATTGATTACGATCGTTTCAACAGGATTATATTGCAAAAACTCAATTTTTGTATTTTTTACTCAGTTAAAAGTCCAACGGGTCCATTTTACGGCCCATTTAGACCCGATCGTCCGAAACCTCTACAAAAAGGACCGCAAAACAAGTTTTAATCAAAACTTAAGAGTTCATATCGTTGATTACGAGGTTTTCAACACTATTGTATTGCAAAATTTCAATTTCTGTTCTTTTTACGCAGTTATAAGTTCAACGGGTCCATTTTAAAGCCCATTTAGAACTGGTCGCCCGAAACATCTACAAAAAGGACGAAAAACAGGTTTTGATCAAATTTTAGGAGTTCATATAATTGATTACGAGCTTTTCAACAAGATTATATTGCAAAAACTCAAATTCGATATTTTTTACTCAGTTAAAAGTCCAACGGGTCCATTTTACGGCCCATTTAGACCCACTCGCCCGAAACCTCTTCAATAATGACTGAAAAACAAGTTTTAATCAAATTTTAGGAGTTCATATAATTGATTACGATCTTTTCAACACGATTATATCGCAAAAACTCAATTTATGTACTTTTTACTCAGTTAAAAGTCCAACGGGTCCATTTTATGGTCCATTTAGATACGCTCGTCCGAAACCTCTACAAAAAGGACCGCAAAACAAGTTTTAAGTAAAACTTAAGAGTTCATATCGTTGATTACGAGCTTTTCATCACTATTGTATTGCAAAAATTCAATTTATGTTCTTTTTACGCAGGTATAAGTTCAACGGGTCCATTTTAAGGCCCATTTAGACCCGCTCGTCCGAAACCACTACAAAAAGGACCGAAAAACAAGTTTTGATCCAAATTTAGGAGTTCATATAATTGATTACGAGCTTTTCATCAAGATTACATTGCAAAAAGTCAATTTATGTATTTTTTACTCAGTTAAAAGTCCAACGGGTCCATTTTACAGCCCATTTAGACCCGCTCGCCCGAAACCTATTCAAAAATGACTGAAAAACAAGTTTTAATCAAATTTTAGGAGTTCATATAATTGATTACGATCGTTTCAACACGATTATATTGCAAAAATTCAATTTCGGTATTTTTTTACTCATTTAAAAGTCCAATGGGTCCATTTTACGGCCTATTTAGACCTGCTCATCCGAAACCTCTACAAAAAGGACCGCAAAAAAGTTTTAATCAAAACTTAAGATTTCATATCGTTGATTACGAGATTTTCAACACTATTGTATTGCAAAAATTCAATTTCTGTTCTTTTTACGCAGTTATAAGTTCAACGGGTCCATTTTAAGGCCCATTTAGACCCGCTCGTTCGAAACCTCTACAAAAATGACCGAAAAACAAGTTTTGATCCAATTTTAGGAGTTCATATAATTGATTACGAGCTTTTCAACAAGATTATATTGCAAAAACTCAAATTCGGCATTTTTTACTTAGTTAAAAGTCCAACGGGTCCATTTTACGGCCCATTTGGACCCGCTCGCCCGAAACCTCTTCAAAAGTGACTAAAAAACAAGTTTTAATCAAATTTTACGAGTTCATATAATTGATTACGATATTTTCAACCCGATTATATTGCAAAAACACAATTTATGTACTTTTTACTCAGTTAAAAGTCCAACGGGTCCATTTTACGGCCCATTTAGACCCGCTTGTCCGAAACCTCTACAAAAAGGACCGCAAAACAAGTTTTAATCAAAACTTAAGAGTTCATATCGTTGATTACGAGCTTTTCAACACTATTGTATTGCAAAAATTCAATTTATGTTCTTTTTACATAGTTATAAGTTTAACGGGTCCATTTTAAGGCCCATTTAGACCCGCTCGTCCGAAACCACTACAAAAAGGACCAAAAAACAAGTTTTGATCCAATTTTAGGAGTTCATATAATTGATTACGAGCTTTTCGACACGATTATATTGCAAAAACTCAATTTTTGTACTTTTTACTCAGTTAAAAGTCCAACGGGTCCATTTTCCGGCCCATTTAGACCCACTCGCCCGAAACCTCTTCAAAAATGACTGAAAAACAAGTTTTAATCAAATTTTAGGAGTTCATATAACTGATTACGATCTTTTCAACACGATTGTATTGCAAAATTTTAATTTCTGTTCTTTTTACGCAGTTATAAGTTTAACGGGTCCATTTTAAGGCCCATTTAGACCCGCTCGTCCGAAACCTCTTCAAAAATGACTGAAAAACAAGTTTTGTTCAAATTTTAGGAGTTCATATAATTGATTACGAGCTTTTCAACAAGATTATATTACAAAAACTCAAATTCGGTATTTTTTACTCAGTTAAAAGTCCAACGGGTCCAACTTACGGCCCATTTAGACACGCTCGCCCGAAACCTCTTCAAAAATGACCGAAAATTTTTTTAATCAAATTTTAGGACTTCATATCATTGATTACGATCTTTTCAACACGATTATATTTCAAAAACTCAATTTTTGTACTTTTTACTCAGTTAAAAGTCCAACGGGTCCATTTTACGGCCCATTTAGACCCACTCGTCCGAAACATCTACAAAAAGGACCGCAAAACAAGTTTTAATCAAAACTTAAGAGTTCATATCGTTGATTACGAGCTTTTCAACACTATTGTATTGCAAAAATTCAATTTCTGTTGTTTTTACGCAGTTATAAGTTCAACGGGTCCATTTTAAGGTACATTTAGACCCGCTCGTCCGAAACCTCTACAAAAACGACCGAAGAACAAGTTTTGATCCAATTTTAGGAGTTCATATTATTGATTATGAGCTTTTCAACAAGATTATATTGCAAAAACTCAAATTCGGTATTTTTTACTCAGTTAATAGTCCAACGGGTCCATTTTGCGGCCCTTTTAGACCCGCTCGCCCGAAACCTCTTCAAAAATGACCGAAAAATAAGTTTTGATCAAATTTTAGGAGTTCATAGAATTGATTACGATCTTTTCAACAAGATTATATTGCAAAAACACAAATTCGGTATTTTTTGCTCAGTTAAAAGTCCAACGGGTCTATTTTACGGCCCATTTAGACCCGCTCGCCCGAAATCTCTTCAAAAATGACCAAAAGTTTTAATCAAATTTTAGGACTTCATATCATTGATTACGATCTTTTCAACACGATTATATTGCAAAAACTCAATTTTGTACTTTTTACTCAGTTAAAAGTCTAACGGGTCCATTTTACGGCCCATTTAGACCCGCTCGTCTGAAACCTCTACAAAAAGGACCGCAAAACAAGTTTTAATCAAAACTTAAGAGTTCATATCGTTGATTACGAGCTTTTCAACACTATTGTATTGCAAAAATTCAATTTATGTTTTTTTTACGCAATTATAAGTTCAACAGGTCCATTTTAAGGCCCATTTAGACCTGCTCGTCCGAAACCTCTACAAAAAGGACCGAAAAACAAGTTTTGATCCAATTTTAGGAGTTCATATAATTGATTACGAGCTTTTCAACAAGATTATATTGCAAAAACTCAATTTCAGTCTTTTTTACTCAGTTAAAAGTTCAACGGGTCCATTTTACAGCCCATTTAGACCCGCTCGCCCGAAACCTCTTCAAAAATGACTGAAAAACAAGTTTAATCAAATTTTAGGAGTTCATATAATTGATTACGAGCTTTTCAACAAGATTATATTGCAAAAACTCAAATTCGGTATTTTTTACTCAGTTAAAAGTCCAACGGGTCCATTTTACGGCCCATTTAGACCCGCTCGTTCGAAACCTCTACAAAAAGGACCGAAAAATAAGTCTTGATCCAATTTTAGGAGATCATATAATTGATTACGAGCTTTTCAACATGATTATATTGCAAAAACTCAAATTCGGTATTTTTTACTTAGTTAAAAGTCCAATGGGTCCATTTTACGGCGCATTTAGACCCGCTCGCCCGAAACCTCTTAAAAATGACTGAAAAACAAGTTTAATCAAATTTTAGTAGTTCATATAATTGATTACGATCTTTTCAACACGATTATGTTGCAAAAACTCAATTTTTGTTCTTTTTACTCAGTTAAAAGTCCAACGGGTCCATTTTACGGCCAATTTAGACCCGCTCATCCGAAACCTCTACAAAAAGGACCGCAAAACAAGTTTTAATCAAAACTTAAGAGTTCATATCGTTGATTACGAGCTTTTCAACACTATTGTATTGCAAAATTTCAATTTCTGTTCTTTTTACGCAGTTATAAGTTCAACGGGTCCATTTTAAGGCCCATTTAGACCCGCTCGTCCGAAACCTCTACAAAAAGGACCAAAAAACAAGTTTTGATCAAATTTTAGGAGTTCATATAATTGATTACGAGCTTTTCAACAACATTATATTGCAAAAACTCAAATTCTGTACTCTTTACTCAGTTAAAAGTCCAACGGGTCCATTTTACGGCCCATTTAGACCCGCTCGCCCGAAACCTCTTCAAAAATGACTGAAAAACAAGTTTAATCAAATTTTAGGAGTTCATATAATTGATTACGATCGTTTCAACACGATTATATTGCAAAAACTCAATTTCTGTATTTTTTACTTAGTTAAAAGTCCAACGGGTCCATTTTACGGCCCATTTAGACCCGCTCGTCCGAAACCTCTACAAAAAGGACCACAAAACAAGTTTTAATCAAATCTTAAGAGTTTATATCGTTGATTACGAGCTTTTCATCACTATTGTATTGCAAAAATTCAATTTATGTTCTTTTTACGCAGGTATAAGTTCAACGGGTCCATTTTAAGGCCCATTTAGACCCGGTCGTCCGAAACCACTACAAAAAGGACCGAAAAACAAGTTTTGATCCAAATTTAGGAGTTCATATAATTGATTACGAGCTTTTCATCAAGATTATATTGCAAAAAGTCAATTTATGTATTTTTTACTCAGTTAAAAGTCCAACGGGTCCATTTTACGGCCCATTTAGACCCGCTCGCCCGAAACCTATTCAAAAATGACTGAAAATCAAGTTTTAATCAAATTTTAGGAGTTCATATAATTGATTACGATCGTTTCAACACGATTATATTGCAAAAATTCAATTTCGATATTTTTTTACTCATTTAAAAGTCCAATGGGTCCATTTTACGGCCTATTTAGACCTGCTCATCCGAAACCTCTACAAAAAGGACCGCAAAAAAGTTTTAATCAAAACTTAAGATTTCATATCGTTGATTACGAGCTTTTCAACACTATTGTATTGCAAAAATTCAATTTCTGTTCTTTTTACGCAGTTATAAGTTCAACGGGTCCATTTTAAGGCCCATTTAGACCCGGTCGCCCGAAACCTCTACAAAAAGGACATAAAAACAAGTTTTGATCAAATTTTAGGAGTTCATATAATTGATTACGAGCTTTTCAACAAGATTATATTGCAAAAACTCAAATTCGGTATGTTTTACTCATTTAAAAGTCCAACAGCTACATTTTACGGCCCATTTAGACCCGCTCGCCCGAAACCTCTTCAAAAATGACTGAAAACAAGTTTTAATCAAATTCTAGGAGTTCATAAAATTGATTACGATCTTTTCAACACGATTATATTTCAAAAACTCAATTTTTGTACTTTTTACTCAGTTAAAAGTCCAACGGGTCCATTTTACGGCCCTTTTAGACCCGCTCGCCCGAAACCTCTTCAAAAATGACTGAAAAACAAGTTTTAATCAAATTTTTGGAGTTCATATAACTGATTACGATCTTTTCAACACGATTGTATTGCAAAAATTCAATTTCTGTTCTTTTTACGCAGTTATAAGTTCAACAGGTCCATTTTAAGGCCCAGTTAGACCCGCTCGTCCGAAATCCCTACAAAAAGGACCGAAAACAAGTTTTGATCAAATTTTAGGAGTTCATATAATTGATTACGATCTTTTCAACACGATTATATTACAAAAACTCAATTTTTGTACTTTTTACTCAGTTAAAAGTCCAACGGTTCTATTTTACGGCCCATTTAGACCCGCTCGTCCGAAACCTCTACAAAAGGGTCGCAAAACAAACTTTAATCAAAACTTAAGATTTCATATCGTTGATTACGAGCTTTTCAACACTATTGTATTGCAAAAATTCAATTTCTGTTCTTTTTACGCAGTTATAAGTTCAACGGGTCCATTTTAAGGCCCATTTAGACCCGGTCGCCCGAAACCTCTACAAAAAGGACATAAAAACAAGTTTTGATCAAATTTTAGGAGTTCATATAATTGATTACGAGCTTTTCAACAAGATTATATTGCAAAAACTCAAATTCAGTATTTTTTACTTAGTTAAAAGTCCAACGGGTCCATTTTACGGCCCATTTGGACCCGCTCGCCCGAAACCTCTTCAAAAGTGACTAAAAAACTAGTTTTAATCAAATTTTACGAGTTCATATAATTGATTACGATATTTTCAACCCGATTATATTGCAAAAACACAATTTATGTACTTTTTACTCAGTTAAAAGTCCAACGGGTCCATTTTACGGCCCATTTAGACCCGCTTGTCCGAAACCTCTACAAAAAGGACCGCAAAACAAGTTTTAATCAAAACTTAAGAGTTCATATCGTTGATTACGAGCTTTTCAACACTATTGTATTGCAAAAATTCAATTTATGTTCTTTTTACATAGTTATAAGTTTAACGGGTCCATTTTAAGGCCCATTTAGACCCGCTCGTCCGAAACCACAACAAAAAGGACCAAAAAACAAGTTTTGATCCAATTTTAGGAGTTCATATAATTGATTACGAGCTTTTCAACACGATTATATTGCAAAAACTCAATTTTTATAATTTTTACTCAGTTAAAAGTCCAACGGGTCCATTTTACGGCCCATTTAGACCCACTCGCCCGAAACCTCTTCAAAAATGACTGAAAAACAAGTTTTAATCAAATTTTAGGAGTTCACATAACTGATTACGATCTTTTCAACACGATTGTATTGCAAAATTTTAATTTCTGTTCTTTTTACGCAGTTATAAGTTCAACGGGTCCATTTTAAGGCCCATTTAGACCCGCTCGTCCGAAACCTCTTCAAAAATGACTGAAAAACAAGTTTTGTTCAAATTTTAGGAGTTCATATAATTGATTACGAGCTTTTCAACAAGATTATATTACAAAAACTCAAATTCGGTATTTTTTACTCAGTTAAAAGTCCAACGGGTCCAACTTACGGCCCATTTAGACCCGCTTGCCCGAAACCTCTTCAAAAATGACCGAAAATTTTTTTAATCAAATTTTAGGACTTCATATCATTGATTACGATCTTTTCAACACGATTATATTGCAAAAACTCAATTTTTGTACTTTTTACTCAGTTAAAAGTCCAACGGGTCCATTTTACGGCCCATTTAGACCCGCTCGTCCGAAACATCTACAAAAAGGACCGCAAAACAAGTTTTAATCAAAACTTAAGAGTTCATATCGTTGATTACGAGCTTTTCAACACTATTGTATTGCAAAAATTCAATTTCTGTTGTTTTTACGCAGTTATAAGTTCAACGGGTCCATTTTAAGGCACATTTAGACCCGCTCATCCGAAACCTCTACAAAAACGACCGAAGAACAAGTTTTGATCAAATTTTAGGAGTTCATATAATTGATTACGAGCTTTTCAACAACATTATATTGCAAAAACTCAAATTCTGTACTCTTTACTCAGTTAAAAGTCCAACGGGTCCATTTTACGGCCCATTTAGACCCGCTCGCCCGAAACCTCTTCAAAAATGACTGAAAAACAAGTTTTAATCAAATTTTAGGAGTTCATATAATTGATTACGATCGTTTCAACACGATTATATTGCAAAAACTCAATTTCTGTATTTTTTACTTAGTTAAAAGTCCAACGGGTCCATTTTACGGCCCATTTAGACCCGCTCGTCCGAAACCTCTACACAAAGGACCGCAAAACAAGTTTTAATCAAATCTTAAGAGTTTATATCGTTGATTACGAGCTTTTCAACACTATTGTATTGCAAAAATTCAATTTATGATCTTTTTACGCAGTTATAAGTTCAACGGGTCCATTTTAAGGCCCATTTAGACCCGCTGGCCCGAAACCTCTACAAAAAGGACCGAAAAACAAGTTTTGATCAAATTTTAGGAGTTCATATAATTGATTATGAGCTTTTCAACAAGATTATATTGCCAAAACTAAAATTCAGTATTTTTTACTCAGTTAAAAGTCCAACGGGTCCATTTTACGGCCCATTTATACCCGCTAGCCCGAAACCTCTTCAAAAATGACCGAAAAACATGTTTTAACAAAATTTTAGGAATTCATATCATTGATTACGATCTTTTCAACACGATTATATTGCAAAAAGTCAATTTTTGTACTTTTTACTCAGTTAAAAGTCCAACGGGTCCATTTTACGTCCCATTTAGACCCGCTCGTCCGAAACCTCTACAAAAAGGACCGCAAAACAAGTTTTAATCAAAACTTAAGAGTTCATATCGTTGATTACGAGCTTTTCAACACTATTTTGTTGCAAAAATTCAATTTCTGTTCTTTTTACGCAGTTATAAGTTTAATGGGTCCATTTTAAGGCCCATTTAGACTCGCACGTCTGAAACCTCTACAAAAAGGACCGAAAAACAAGTTTTGATCCAATTTTAGGAGTTCATATAATTGATTACGAGCTTTTCAACAAGATTATATTGCAAAAACTCAAATTCGTTATTTTTTACTCAGTTAAAAGTCCAACGGGTTCATTTTACGACCCATTTAGACCCGCTCGCCCAAAACCTCTTCAAAAATGACTGAAAAACAAGTTTTAATCAAATTTTAGGAGTTCATATAATTGATTATGATCTTTTCAACATGATTATATTGCAAAAACTCAATTTTTGTACTTTTTACTTAGTTAAAAGTCCAACGGGTCCATTTTACGGCCCATTTAGACCCGCTCGTCCGAAATTTCTACAAAAAGGGCCGCAAAACAAGTTTTAATCAAAACTTAAGAGTTCATATCGTTGATTACGAGCTTTTCAACACTATTGTATTGCAAAAATTCAATTTATGTTCTTTTTACGCAGTTATAAGTTCAACGAGATGGAGCTTCTGTTTTATGGTTTTGATATTATTTTGGGTATGGACTGGTTAGTTGAGCACCGAGCTAGTGTGGATTTTGAGACGAAGAGGATTTCGTTGAAACTTTCTGATGACTACGAGGTAGTAGTAGTAGGCGAGAACATTAAGTTCTTGTCTAATGTTGTGTCAGCTTTAGAGGCTCATAGGTTGATGTATTCCGGTTGTGGGGCTTACTTAGCATATGTTATGAATCCTAATATGAGTGAGGTCAGACCGAATGACATTAGAACAGTTTGTGATTTTCCAGATGTGTTTCCTGAAGAGTTACCAGGTTTGCCTCCTGACAGAGATGTAGAGTTTGTGATTGAGACTGTTTCAGGGTCTACTCCAGTTTCTATAGCTCCGTATCGTATGGCTCTGAAAGAGTTGAAAGAATTGAAGAGTCAGCTGCAAGAGTTATTAGACCGTGGTTTCATTAGGCCTAGTAGTTCTCCTTGGGATGCTCTTGTGTTGTTTGTAAAGAAGAAAGATGGCAGTATGCGTATGTGTATTGACTACAGACAGTTGAATCAGTTGACTGTGAAGAACAAGTATTCGTTGCCTCACATAGATGATTTGTTTGATCAGTTGAGAGGTGCTTCAGTGTTCTCGAAGATAGATTTGAGATCAGGGTACTATCAGTTGAAAGTAAAAGAGTGTGATGTTCCGAAGACAACTTTTAGAACTAGATATGGTCACTATGAGTTCCTTGTGATGCCGTTTGGGCTCACGAATGCACCTGCAACATTCATGGATATGATGAACAGAATTTTTAGAGACTATCTAGACCGTTTTGTAGTTGTCTTCATAGATGATATTCTCGTGTACTCGAGATCAGAAGAAGAGCATGATGAGCACTTGAGATTTGTTTTACAGAGATTGATGAGCAACCAGTTGTATGCGAAGTTGAGCAAATGTGAGTTCTGGATTCGAGAGGTTGTATTTCTTGGCCATGTTGTTTCAGCCGAAGGTATCCGTGTTGATCCGTCGAAGATTGAGGCTATTGTTGAGTGGAAACATCCTAAGTCTGTGACAAAGATTAGGAGTTTCCTAGGATTAGCCGGTTACTATAGGAGATTTTTTGATGGTTTCTCTAGAGTAGCAGCTCCTTTGACTAAATTGTTGCAAAAGGGAGTTAAGTTTGAGTGGTCAGATGTAAGACAGAAGGCCTTTGAGAATTGAAAGAAGCTTTGACAAATGCTCCAGTGTTAGTGCAACCGGTTTCAGGTAAAGAATTTGTGATCTATAGTGATGCCTCTTACGTAGGTTTAGGGTGTGTTCTGATGCAATAAAGAAGAGTTGTTGCTTATGCTTCGAGACAATTGAAGGTGCATGAGAAGAACTATCCTACTAACGATATTGAGTTAGCCGCAGTTCTGTTTGCATTGAAGATTTGGTGTCACTACTTGTATGGTGAGAAGTGTATAGTTTACACCGATCATAAGAGCTTGAAGTATTTGATGACACATAGAGATAGTTGAACTTAAGACAGAGAAGATGGCTTGAGTTGTTGAAAGATTATGATTTGACCATTGAGTACCATCCGAGTAAGGCAAATGTAGTAGCCGATGCTTTGAGCAGAAAAGTTGCAGTTGAGTTGCGAGCTATGTTTGCTAGATTGAGTGTATCCGGTGATGGTGGTTTGATCACAGAGTTGCAAGTGAAGCCTTCTTTGATCCAGTTGATTAGAGAGAAGCAGTTGCAAGATGTGTCTTTAGTTCCGTATGTTCAGGACATAGCCGAAGGTAGACCGACCGAGTATAGTTTCAGTGGTGAGAATGTGTTATGTTTCAAAGACAGAGTTGTGGTACCTGAAGATGTTGAGTTGAGACGTCTGATTTTGAGTGAAGCACATTCGAGTCCCTTTTCTATGCATCTGGGTAGTACCAAGATGTACTGTAACACCCCAATTTTGGGCTTAGAAGTTTAGGGTTTGAACCGGACCGGTTTGAGAAATGGTTCGAATATAAAAGGAGGTTTTAGGGAAAGCCTATTTTGTAAAGGATTGAAACTTTGAATCTTTAAGGAGCTAATTACCCAAAATGTTTTTCTCCAGATTTTTCCCTTAATTTGGGTGATTTAATTAATGTTTAATTAAATAAAAGAAAGGAGAAAACTACTTTTTGATTTTCATAACTACCTTTCTCTAATTTTCCCTCATTCCTTTTTCTCTCAAAATCCTATCATCCAAACACATTTTCTCCAGCAAAATTCACTTTGATCTTCACATCAATTGATGAGATTTCCATCACCTATTGGTTTCTAATCAATCTTGCAACAAATCCTTTTGATTTCTACATTGCTTTTTCATGGAATTTTGCCCAAATCAAGGAGAAATCACCATTTAGAGGTAAGATTGTTCTTCTCCTCTAAATACTCAGTTCTTTACTGAAATTCCCAAGTTGTCAATCCTTTATTAAAGTTTTATAAACGGTTTTAATGTTAGAAACAAGATTTTGGCTTAAAACTCAAGATTTTGGAAGAGATCTTGAAGATTTTCATTGTAATTGATTGGGCTCTATTTTGAGATAGTTTTCTAATGTATTTTGGATGTTAAATGATGTTAGAAATGAGGTTTTATCAATCCAATCCCGAATAGGTTGTGTTTCCTAAGTTTTTGCTTATGAAAATGGTGGTTTTTGAGGTGTTTTTGGTGTTCTGTTATAGCTGGAGGTATAAGAACGAGTTGAGAGTTGTTTTTGATGTTAATTGATGTTTAGAAATGATTAGAAGTGATGGATCTTGGCTGGGTTAAGTTTTGGAAGAGTTTGGAGGTGTTTTCGGTTGTGTTTGGTAGCTGAAATGTTGGTTTTAGGTAGAGCAGCGAGTTTAGGAGTGTTGGCTGAAGATTTCAACGCATGATGATGCATTAATCCTCTGCTTTGATGTGTCTAAAACAGGGGAGACATCTTTGGACACTTTTGGTGTTGATCCGGAAGCTTAATCGGCGTTTCGACAAGCAAGCGAAACGAAATCGATGAGTGCATTTGGTTTTGAAGTCCATGAGGACAAAAACACAAGGTTTGGGGATTTAGGAGAGGTTTGAAACACCTTCCTAAATCCGTAAGTAAGTATGGTTTGATTTGATCTCTCTTAAGTGGAGTTTGCCCCTAAAATGCTTTTACATGCTCATGGTTTGTGTTTGTTAAATTCCTACTATTTTTATGCATGTTTTGGAGCATGATATTATGCTTGTAGAGACGTCATGAGATGGCATGTTGCATTGTATAGATTTGAGCTTTTGATTTGAAGCAAAGTATGATTTATGATTTGAAATGTGATGAGGAAACAATTGAGTTATTTTGCATGAAAAACAGTAGGTGTGATGATATTTTAACACATTATATTGGCATAGATGTTGAGAAACTTACCGGATATAATTGATCGATCAATAGGATGAGAGTGCACTATAAACTAAAAATTCGTACGTGCTCTTTGGTTAAGCCAAAGGGAGATTTTCCGATGATGAGCATTCCATCGGGTAGGACTTGGTGAAATACCCAAGCTTTGTGGCGATGAGAGATTCCGCCATGTGAGTACGGTGATGAGAGATTCCACCGGAAGTTGTTGCTAGACAAGTGAGTACGATGATGTGAGATTCCACCGGAAGAGTATTGATGAGATGCTAAATGCCAATATAAATGATGAAATTGTTTTTGTTACACATGTACCTTGGTGAAATGATTTATGCTTTGAGATATGCATATGTGTTTTGTTTAGAAATGCTTTGACAATACAAGCATGCGAATGGCCTTGCCATGAGATTTGCATTGGATTTAATGCATGAGATAGAATGAAGGTACATGTGTTTTCAATGAGTTTGCTTTGAAGTTTTATAAGCATGAGAAAGAGATGAGCATGTGGTTTAAAAGCTTTGATGAAAGTGTTTTCTAAAAATGCATTGTTGTGTTGGTTTTCTTTAGAGCATGCCTCAATAAGCATTTGTGCTTACGCTCTCTTTTACCAATAATGTAGATAATTGAGGTGTTTAAGGGCATCAAGGAAGCTAAGTTCATCCAAGGAAGTCCAAGCTCACGTATGGTGAAGTTTTCATACGCTATTAGTTTTGATAAATTGGCAATGGGAACCTAAGTTTTGTTTTGGGAGATGTGTTAAACTCCCTAAGGTTGAGGCATGTGTGCTTTGGTTGATTTGAATTGTAAATGGCCATTATTGCTTGTTTGGAGGTTTTTTCCCTATTTGGATTGGATATTAGGATGCATGCCTCTAGACTTATGAATTTTCACGTTTGATGCTATGAATGTGTTTAGGAGTTCTAAACATGCACCTAATATGTTTGATGACTTGTTGATATGCTTGGGAAGTCCTTTGGATGTGTTTGATCGGGTTTTTGCATGAAAAACCAGCATTTGCTACTATTTCTAGGCAAATCGTATCGAAACACCCCCTAGTTTTTCGAAACGGGGGCCTGAAATTACCTTCGTGTTTCGAAGCGCTAAGGGATGTTTCGAAACGATTTGGCCACTAGAAGGCCTCGTTTCGAAACCAGTCTCGGAACCAACCCGCGTATTGAAACGGTCAACACTGTTTCGATCCTGCGTTTCGATACAGCATGTGGGTGTTTCATAACAGGTGACCGTTGGGCACTGATTTGAATGATGTAGAAGTTTGCAAGCTTTACATTTTAGTCCCAAATGTTGATGTTGCAATTGCTTGAGTTTGAGATGTTCAATTAAGATGAAATTTGGCAGTGAAGCATGTAACATGACTAATTTCATATTGGTAACATTAAACTCAGTAAAGACCTTCTAATTTATAGAAATTACAAAATAGTCCCTAAACTTATAATTAGTGCAATTGAGTCCCTGTATGATATCCGATCGTTGTGCCGTTCTCAAATATGTTTTTTGAGTACTCACTTTGGGTTAATGTGTATCTAGACAAAATAGTCCCTAAACTTTCGGGTTGACTTTGGTTTTCCCCGTGTAATCTTTGTAGTTCGGGTCAACCGTCTAGGCCGGGCTAAGGGGGTTACATTTGGTGGTATCAGAGCTTAGTTCTCGTATAATTGGGGTCTGTGATGTGGATGTTGTTTGTGTAATTGCATGATATGCCTTTTGGGTGAAAGAATGTTGTGTGAATAGTGATGTATGATATCAAATGTGATGCTTTTGTGATATGATGCTATGTTGGAGTGTGTTAGGAGATCCCATTGCCATATCAAAACTAATGAAAGGAATTGTTTTCGAAAAAGAGCTTGAGTACTTGGATTACTTACCTTATTGAGCCTAATTCTGTTTATTGCATTTGTGTCAGTGCATTGTTTTCTTTGTAAATGAGGCCACGTAGAGAGATGAGGATGAATACAAGAGCTATGGCTCAGAATGAGAATGATGAGAATGGTGAGAATGTTGTGGATTTACCTCCTCCTCCTGGTGGTGGACCACCCGGTGGTGGTGGTGGTGGAGGTGATAATGTTGGTGTTGGTGCTGGGGTAGCTGGACCTAAAGGTGTGCAGGGGCAAGCTGCTCTTGACATGACTGTGTTGATTCAGGCTATTGCTGGAGCCTTTCAGGCAGCAGTAGCTAGAGCTCATGGAGTTGCGCATCAGGATGATGCCAATGTGAGATTGCCTTTGGAACGTCTTCGCAGTCTAGGAGGGACTAAGTTCAGAGGTCTATCTCCGGAAGGATCTGAGTCTTGGCTGGAAAGCACCAAGAGGATTTTGGGTCAGATGAACTGCAATAATGTGCAGAAGCTGGGTTGTGTGGTGTCATTGCTGCATGGTGATGCTTATACGTGGTGGACGACCACTATCTCTGGGATGGAAGATGATGAGGTGACCTGGACGTTCTTCCTGAGTGCATTTAAGCGGAAGTGTCTGGGAGTGCGATACCTAGATGAGAAGAAAAGAGAATTTATGTCTCTTGTGCAAGGTAGTATGACGGTGTCTGAGTACGAGATCCAGTTTGTCCGCCTCAGTCAGTATGCACCTGAGCTGATCCCTAATGAGCGGGAGAGGTGCGAACGATTCCGTTATGGGTTAGTAACGGATGTGAAGACTTTTATGCTTGCGGCTGACTATACAAATTTCGATGTCTTGGTCACTAGAGCCAATGACATTGAGTCGAATCTTGGTTTGTCTAGCCGAGTGGGTGGATCAAGCTTTGGGAAGAGAGCGGCTGAACGCGATTATGGTAGAGATCGCAACAAGAGGCATAAGGATATGAGGCCGCACTTTGATGCTAGGCGTGGAGGTGGTAACCCTGGTAGAGGTCAGTAAGGACCTAATGCTATTCAGAGGACTCTTGAGTGTAACCGTTGTGGTAGACGGCATGGTGGTGAGTGTTGGGGTAACCTTGGTACATGCTGGAATTGTGGAAACCGTGGACATCTGAAGAAGGATTGTCCTCAGCCTTTGAAGGAGGGACATGCTCCGGTGAGAGCAGCTGAGCCACAGAGAGGCCGTGGGCGCGGCCGTGGTAATTTCCAGCGTAGAGATGATGGTGGGAGGAATGTAGCACATGTTGTGGCCGTTCAACCAGAGGGTGGTGGCCAGGCTCGAGTGTATGCTCAGCGTGAGGGAAGGAATGATACGGATGTGATCAGATGTACCTTTACTTTGCAATCCTTATCATTACTTTCTTTGATTGATTCTGGATCTACACACTCGTACATATTGCGTGAACATGCTCAAATGCTTGGTTTACCTGTTGAGTCTTTGGATGTTGGTATGCGTGTGACTAGTTCCTTTGGTGAGATAGTTGTGACTCGAAAGTTGTATAGAAGGTGTCCCTTGAAAGTGCAAAACCATGTTTTTCTTGTTGATCTCATGGAATTTCCATTCTATGGTTTTGATGTAATCCTTGGTATGGATTGGCTTGTTGAACATCGAGCTGTAGTGGATTTTGAAAGCAAGCGAGTTTCGCTGAAACTGGCGGATGATTACGAAGTGGTGGTGGTTGGTGAGAATGTGAAGTTTCTTGCCAATGTGGTGTCTACATTAGAAGCAAGTCGGATGCTGAGGCAAGGTTGCGATGCTTATCTAGCCTTTGTGATGAATCCTAGTTCTAAGGAGTTGCGTGTTCAGGATATCAGAACTGTTCGTGAATTCCCTGGAGTGTTTCCGGAGGAGTTACCTGGATTGCCGCCTAGTCGAGAGGTGGAGTTTGGAATTGAACTGTATGAAAACACAACTCCAATTTCTATTGCTCCCTATCGCATGGCACCGAAGGAGTTAAAGGAGTTAAAGACGCAACTTCAGGAGTTGCTTGACCGTGGTTTTATTCGGCCTAGTGTGTCACCATGGGGTGCACAGGTCTTGTTTGTGAAGAAGAAGGATGGCACTATGAGAATGTGCATCGATTATCGTCAGCTGAACAAGTTGACCATCAAGAATCGGTATCCTTTACCGAGGATTGATGATCTTTTTGATCAGTTTCGTGGAGCGGCTGTGTTCTCTAAGATTGACTTAAGGTCAGGGTACTACCAGCTTAAGGTGAAAGATGTGGATGTGCCAAAAACAACCTTTAGGACGAGGTATGGGCATTATGAGTTTCTTGTAATGCCGTTTGGTTTGACGAATGCTCCTACAGCTTTCATGGACATGATGAATAGAGTGTTCCATGAATACTTGGATAAGTTTGTTGTGGTGTTCATTGACGATATCCTTGTGTACTCTCGTACTAAGGAAGAGCATGAAGGTCATTTGAGGGTTGTCTTGCAAGCGCTTCTGGAAAATCTGTTTTATGCGAAGTTGAGCAAGTGTGAGTTTTGGTTGAAGGAAGTTGTGTTCCTTGGTCATGTGGTTTCGGCTGAGGGAATTCGTGTTGGTCCTCAGAAGATTGAGGCGATTATGAATTGGAAGCCTCCTAAGTCTGTTCATGAAGTCCGTAGTTTCCTTGGGTTAGCAGGATATTACCGGAGGTTTGTGGATGGATTTTCGAAGATTGCTGCACCTTTGACGAAGTTGTTGCAAAAAGATGTCAAGTATGAGTGGACAGAAGCAAGACAACAAGCATTTGAGAAGCTTAAGGCAGCTTTGACGCAAGCTCCTATCTTGGTTCAACTTGAATCAGGAAAACAGTTTGTGGTGTATAGTGACGCATCCTACATTGGTTTGGGGTGTGTGCTAATGCAGGAGGGTAAGGTGGTGGCTTATGCATCGCGACAGTTGAAGGTGCACGAGTGCAATTATCCTACGCATGATATTGAGTTAGCTGAAGTGGTTTTTGCTTTGAAGATTTGGAGACATTATCTGTATGGTGAGAAGTGTACTGTGTACACGGATCACAAGATTTTGAAGTATTTGATGTCTCAGAAAGAGTTGAATCTTAGGCAACGACGTTGGGTGGAGTTGCTTAAAGATTACGATCTGACGATCGAGTACCATCCGGGACAAGCTAATGTTGTGGAAGATGCCTTGAGCAGGAGAGTGGCAGTGGAGTTAAGGGCCATGTTTGCCAGCTTGAGTATTTCGCAAGATGGAGGTCTTGTGGCTGAATTGCAAGTGAAACCATCTCTGGTTCAGTTGATAAAGGATAAGCAGTTATTGGATGATTCGTTGGTGCCACATGTTCAGGATATTGCTGAGGATAGACCATCGGATTTCTATTTTAATGATGATGGAGTTTTATGTTTTGGAAGTCGAATAGTAGTGCCAAAAGATCGGGAGTTGAGGCATACGATTCTGAATGAAGCTCACAATAGTCCTTTTGCTATGCACCCTGGTAGTACAAAGATGTATCGTGATCTGAAGGATGAGTACTATTGGGTGGGTTTGAAGAAAGATGTTGCGGAGTATGTGAGTAAGTGTATGGTTTATCAACGGGTTAATGCTGAGCATCAGTTTCCTTCAGGGTTGTTGCAACCGTTGAGGATTCTTGAGTGGAAGTGGGAAAGGATTACCATGGACTTTGTGTCTGGTTTGCCTTTGTCACCATCAAAGAAGAATTCAGTGTGGGTGATTGTGGATCGCCTTACGAAGTGTGCGCATTTCTTACCTGTGCATACCACGTATACTTTGGACAAGCTTGCAGAGCTGTACATTGCTGAGATTGTGTGTCTGCATGGTGTGCCAAAGTCTATAGTGTCGAATAGAGACCCAAGGTTCACATCGCATTTTTGGGAATGTTTGCATCAGGCTTTGGGTACGCGGCTGAATTTCAGTACTTCTTATCATCCACAGTCGGATGGTCAGTCTGAGCGTGTTATCCAAGTGCTTGAGGATATGTTGAGGTGCTGCGTGATTGAGTTCCAAGGCTCTTGGGAGAAGCATTTGCCTTTGGTGGAGTTTGCTTATAACAATAGCTACCAGGCAAGTATTCAAATGGCACCTTACGAAGCCTTGTATGGGAGGAAGTGCATAACTCCTCTTTGCTGGGCTGAAACAGGTCAGAAGTTGGTCTCGATGTCGGCTTTGTTGAAAGGAACCACCGAGAAGGTGAAGCTCATTTGTGAGCGGTTGAAGGCAGCTTCTGATCGACATAAGTCTTACGCGAATTTGAAGGGTAAGGAGATTGAGTTTGCGGTGGGTGACCGTGTGTTTTTGAAGGTTTCACCTTGGAAGAAGGTGATGAGGTTTGGCCGGAAGGGTAAGTTGAGCCCTAGGTATATTGGACCATACGAGGTGATTGAACGTGTGGGTCCTGTTGCGTACAAGTTGAGGTTACCGCAAGAGTTGGAAAGGATACATGATGTGTTTCATGTCTCTATGCTTCGGAGGTATAGATCGGATCCTTCGCATGTTATGCATGTGGAGGAAGTGGAGTTGAATCTAGACTTGACCTATGATGAGGAGCCGGTTGAGATTCTGGATTCGGACAGTAAAGTTCTTCGAGGTAAGACCATTGAGTTGGTTAAGGTGTTGTGGAGGCATCGTGGTGTTGAGGAAGCCACGTGGGAAAGGAAAGATGACATGAAGAAGCAGTTTCCTAATCTTTTTCCTCCAGGTAAATTTCGAGGACGAAATTTCTTAAGAGGGGGAGAGTTGTAACACCCCAATTTTGGGCTTAGAAGTTTAGGGTTCGAACCGGACCGGTCTGAGAAACGGTTTGAATATAAAAGAAGGTTTTAGGGAAAGCCTAGTTCGGGATGCTTTAAAAATATAGAAAAATATCTAAAAATCTTCATTTAATATACTTAAGAGAGTGGTGAAATCAATTTTACAAAATAAGGTTTGGAAATACTACATTTCGGTGTAGTGACCAAAATGCGATTTTTGCAAAGTTTACTAGTGACTGTTTTGTAAAGGATCGAAACTTTGAATCTTTAAGGAGCTAATTACCCAAAATGTTTTTCTCCAGATTTTTTCCTTAATTTGGGTGATTTAATTAATGTTTAATTAAATAAAAGAAAGGAGAAAACTACTTTTTGATTTTCATAACTACCTTTCTCTAATTTTCCCTCATTCCTTTTTCTCTCAAAATCCTATCATCCAAACACATTTTCTCCAGCAAAATTCACTTTGATCTTCACTTCAATTGATGAGATTTCCATCACCTATTGGTTTCTAATCAATCTTGCAACAAATCCTTTTGATTTCTACATTGTTTTTTCATGGAATTTTGCCCAAATCAAGGAGAAATCAACATTTAGAGGTAAGATTGTTCTTCTCCTCTAAATACTCAGTTCTTTACTGAAATTCCCAAGTTGTCAATCCTTTATTAAAGTTTTATAAACGGTCTTAATGTTAGAAACAAGATTTTGGCTTAAAACTCAAGATTTTGGAAGAGATCTTGAAGATTTTCTTTGTAATTGATTGGGCTCTGTTTTGAGATAGTTCTCTAATGTATTTTGGATGTTAAATGATGTTAGAAATGAGCTTTTATCAATCCAATCCCGAATAGGTTGTGTTTCCTAAGTTTTTGCTTATGAAAATGGTGGTTTTTGAGGTGTTTTTGGTGTTCTGTTATAGCTGGAGGTATAAGGATGAGTTGAGAGTTGTTTTTGATGTTAATTGATGTTTAGAAATGATTAGAAGTGATGGATCTTGGCTGGGTTAAATTTTGGAAGAGTTTGGAGGTGTTTTCGGTTGTGTTTGGTAGCCGAAATGTTGGTTTTAGGTAGAGCAGCGAGTTTAGGAGTGTTGGCTGAAGATTTCAATGCATGATGATGCATTAATCCTCTGCTTTGATGTGTCTAAAACAGGGGAGACATCTTCGGACACTTTTGGAGTTGATCCAGAAGCTTAATCGGCGTTTCGGCAAGCAAGCGAAACGAAATCGGTGAGTGCGTTTGGTTTTGATGTCCATGAGGACAAAAACACAAGGTTTGGGGATTTAGGAGAGGTTTGAAACACCTTCCTAAATTCGGAAGTAAGTATGGTTTGATTTGATCTCTCTTAAGTGGAGTTTGCCCCTAAAATGCTTTTACATGCTCATGGTTTGTGTTTGTTAAATTCCTACTATTTTTATGCATGTTTTGGAGCATGAGATTATGCTTGTAGAGACGTCATGAGATGGCATGTTGCATTGTATAGATTTGAGCTTTTGATTTGAAGCAAAGTATGATTTATGATTTGAAATGTGATGAGGAAACAATTGAGTTATTTTGCATGAAAAACAGTAGGTGTGATGATATTTTAACACATTATATTGGCATAGATGTTGAGAAACTTACCGGATATAATTGATCGATCAATAGGATGAGAGTGCACTATAAAATAGAAATTCGTACTTGCTCTTTGGTTAAGCCAAAGGGAGATTTTCCGATGATGGGCATTCCATCGGGTAGGACTTGGTGAAATACCCAAACTTTGTGGCGATGAGAGATTCCACCATGTGAGTACGGTGATGAGAGATTCCACCGGAAGTTGTTGCTAGACAAGTGAGTATGGTGATGTGAGATTCCACCGGAAGAGTCTAGTGTAGAAATGTGTCCGCATATCTGAGTATTGATGAGATGCTAAATGCCAATATAAATGATGAAATGGTTTTTGTTACACATGTACCGTGGTGAAATGATTTATGCTTTGAGATATGCATATGTGTTTTGTTTAGAAATGCTTTGACAATACGAGCATGCGAATGGCCTTGCCATGAGATTTGCATTGGATTTAATGCATGAGATAGAATGAAGGTACATGTGTTTTCAATGAGTTTGCTTTGAAGTTTTCTAAGCATGAGAAAGAGATGAGCATGTGGTTTAAAAGCTTTGATGAAAGTGTTTTCTAAAAATGCATTGTTGTGTTGGTTTTCTTTAGAGCATGCCTCAATAAGCATTTGTGCTTACGCTCTCTTTTACCAATAATGTAGATAATTGAGGTGTTTAAAGGCATCAAGGAAGCTAAGTTCATCCAAGGAAGTCCAAGCTCACGTATGGTGAAGTTTTCATACGCTATTAATTTTGATAAATTGGCAATGGGAACCTAAGTTTTGTTTTGGGAGATGTGTTAAACTCCCTAAGGTTGAGGCATGTGTGCTTTGGTTGATTTGAATTGTAAATGACCATTATTGCTTGTTTGGAGGTTTGTTTTCCCTATTTAGATTGGATATTAGGATGCATGCCTCTAGACTTATGAATTTTCACGTTTGATGCTATGAATGTGTTTAGGAGTTCTAAACATGCACCTTATATGTTTGATGACTTGTTGATATGCTTGGGAAGTCCTTTGGATGTGTTTGATCAGATTTTTGCATGAAAAACCAGCATTTGCTGCTGTTTCTGGGCAAACCGTATCAAAACACCCCCTAGTGTTTCGAAACGGGGGCCTGAAATGGCCTTCGTGTTTCGAAACGCTAAGGGATGTTTCGAAACGATTTGGCCACTGGAAGGCCTCGTTTCGGAACCAGTCTCGGAACCAACCTGCGTATCGAAACGGTCAACGCTGTTTCGATCCTGCGTTTCGATACATCAGGTGGGTGTTTCGAAACAGGTGACCGTTGGGCACTGATTTGAATGGTGCAGAAGTTTGCAAGCTTTACATTTTAGTCCCAAATGTTGATGTTGCAATTGCTTGAGTTTGAGATGTTCAATTAAGATGAAATTTGGCAGTGAAGCATGTAACACGACTAATTTCATATTGGTCACATTAAACTCACTAAAGACCTTCTAATTTATAGAAATTACAAAATAGTCCCTAAACTTATAATTAGTGCAATTGAGTCCCTGTATGATATCCGATCGCTGTGCCGTTCTCAAATATGTTTTTTGAGTACTCACTTTGGGTTAATGTGTATCTAGATAAGATTAAAAAGGAAAAAAAGGGTCGTGAATCAAGGTTGACTTTCGGGTTGACTTTGGTTTTCCCCGTGTAATCTTCGTAGTTCTGGTCAATCGTATAGGCCGGGCTAAGGGGGTTACATGTACCGTGACTTGAAGAATGATTACTTCTAGGTTGGTTTGAAGAAGGATGTAGCCGAGTATGTGAGCCGTTGTATGGTTTGTCAGAGAGTGAAGGCAGAACATCATGTTCTTTCAGGTTTGTTACAACCTTTGAAGATTCCGGAATGGAAATGGGAGAGAATCACCATGGTCTTTGTGTCAGGGTTACCCTTATCTCCTTCGAAGAAGAATTCTGTTTGGGTGTTAGTGGATAGATTCACTAAGTGTGCTCACTTCTTAGCGGTGAACACTACAGATTCTTTAGACAAGTTGGCGAACTTGTACATCCGTGAGATTGTGAGACTTCATGGAGTTCCGAAGTCTATTGTTTCAGATAGAGATCCGAGATTCACTTCGAGGTTCTGGGGTTGTTTGCATAGTGCTTTAGGTAGCCGTTTGCATTTTAGTACTTCTTATCATCTGTAGTCCGATGAACAGTCAGAACGAGTGATACAGATTTTAGAGGATATGCTTCGTTTTTTTGTGATTGACTTCCAGGGTTCTTGGGAGAAGCACTTGCCTTTAGTTGAGTTTGCTTACAACAATAGTTATCAGGATAGTATTCAGATGGCTCCTTATGAGGCTTTGTATGGTAGAAGATGTAGGACTCCGATTTGTTTGGCTGAAACGGGTCAGAGATTGTTACCTATGCCGGATTTGCTTAAGGGGACTACTGACAAAGTGAAGTTGATCTGTGACCGCTTGAAAGCAGCTTCTGATCGTCAGAAGTCTTATGCAGATTTGAAGAGAAAAGAGATTAAGTTCTCCGTGGGTGAGAAAGTGTTTCTAAAAGTATCTCCGTGGAAGAAGGTAATGTGATTTGGCCGGAAAGGCAAGTTGAGTTCGAGGTTTATTGGTCCGTATGAGATAGTTGAGCGGATTGGGCCTGTAGCTTACCGTTTGAGATTGCCTTCTGAGTTAGAGAAGATCCATGATGTCCTTCATGTGTCGATGCTTAGGAGATATAGATCAGATCCTTCTCATGTTATGCCCGTTGAAGAGATAGAGTTGAATCCGGATTTGTCATATAATGAAGAACCAGTTGAGATACTTGCTTCTGATAGCAAGGTGTTACGTGGAAAGACCATAGAGTTGGTTAATGTGTTGTGGAGGCATAGAGGTGTGGAAGAGGCCACGTGGGAGAGGAAAGCTGATATGCTTGAGCAGTTTCCGTATCTGTTTCCGTCGGGTAATTTTGGGGACAAAATTCCTTAAGTGGGGGAGAGTTGTAACACTCGGGTTTAGGGGTCAGGTGAAAATAATATTTAAATAATATTATTAGTTTCGGTTTTCTAATTAAAATAATAATATATATATTTTGGACCTTGTGATTTCAAAACAAACATTGCGAATGTTGGACTTAAATTGATTTGGAAATCAAATCCCATGGATTTTAAGATTAATGAGAATGCCATCTCATTAATGGCATTTTGGTAATAAAGGGACTTTCAATTTAAAAAGCCCCATTTTTAATTAAAACAACCTTTGTCATCTTCTTCACTTCTCCTTTTTCCCATTTCAACGACAAGAAGAGAGAGCTTCTCTCTAGTTACTATTCCATCCCTTTACAACTTCATCCTTAGTGCTTTTCAAGAGGTAATGACATTTTTGACTTGGCCTTGGTCTCCTCTTCATTTTGGTATCTTTAGATTTCACTAAAACTATGTATTTTGTAATTTGGGTTTTTCAAAGTTTTGGTTAAAGGTTGGAGCTTTATGATTCATTATCAAAGCTTTTGGTTTAATGTTGATAGATAAGTTGTTTAGGAACCATAAGGTCCAACATGTATGAATTTTAAAGTGTTTGAAACAAGAGTTTTGGATTGGGTTTAAGGGCTGCTCGGGTTTGATGTTTTGAGGGTTGTTTATAGCTTGAAATCTTGTGTTTGATGCTTGAGTAGTGTTCCGGGTTTGCTACATTGATGTATGGACTGATTCGAGGTTGTTTTGAATGTGTTGGAATGATTAGAGGCAAGAAATTGTGTTGGTGAGACATCGGGAGTGAATTCGGAAGCTTGAAGGTCTTGGTTGCTTGGTTGTTGAGCTTAGAAGTGAAGGTGAGTGGTTTAATGTTTTTAAAATGGTTTTGAGTTTTTGGTTCGAGCATGTGGACTAGGTTGGGCTTGGTAGACCCACCTAGAGTTGGGATTAGATTGGTAGTCTAATCCCAAGCTATAGTTAGAGACTATGGTTGATCTTGGAATGTGTTTATGACTCATGTTAATTGTGATTGTGTTCGCTAAGTATATGGTCTTATACATGTATGTTGAGGCTTAGATTGATGCATTGTTATGTGCATGTGGATTGTGGATGATGTTAATCATGGTGAGTACGTGCTAAGAACGGAAGTTGATATTAAATGATGTTGTGGATTGTGTTTAATGTTGGCACTAGTATGCTTGGGTATAAATGATCGATCATTAGGATGTTAGTGTGCACATGTGAGTCAAATGCGCGTGTGGTCTTGATGATGGTAGTCATAAAGATGGAGTACGGGTTCGCCCCGAAAACCTTCTTATATATATATTAGTCGATGATGAGTGTAATCCCATCGACGGGGCGTGAGGATGAGTGGAATCCCCTCCGCGTGAATAGTGATGAGTGTAATCCCACCGTAAGGTATTGGTTGTGTTGGACGTGAGTTCCAACGTGTTATCTGCGTATTCGAGTCATAGCTAGGTGCCAATATGATATGAAATGTGATTCCTATTTGGATTATTATATGTGCCTACATATGATGTGGATTGGAGCTTATTGAGCATGGCATAATATTGAATTTATGTTCATGCATCATTGACATTTTGGCTCATATGGATCGAAGGTAAGAACATGCATTTACCTTTGTTGTGCTCGTGCTTGGACCCTGCATTGTCGAGGTTTATTTTTAATGAGCTTACCCTCAGTAAGCTTTATGCTTACGCTCTCTTTTGTTTGACAATGCAGATCCGTAGTTCGTAGGTTACTAGTGCAAGAAAGGGGCCCTCCAAGTGTGCTAGTTGGGCTTTTGAATCTATCAAGTATGGATTTTATGTTAATGATGTAATAGTCAAGCAATGGGGACTTGTGTGGTTGATGTTGGTTTGTTTAGAAGCATGCTAGACTCCTTTTATATGTTATGTTGGTTGGCTTGTGGTTGCCTTGTATTGCTTGTAAACCATGTATAATTTGCCACCTTAAAGGCTTAGTGTTGACCTTGTGTAAACATGTTATCTTGAATGCTTAAGTGTATGCCTTGTATGATCTTTTGAATGGATGCCCCTATCTTATATCCTTATGTAACTTGAGTATGTTTGCAATAGGGTGCATGCCTCTAGAGTGTGTTCATATGTTATGTATGCTTCTTGGGGTCGTTAAGGGCGTTTGGAATCATTTGGAGATTTTTAAAACTAATTTTGGGAATTCACAGTCTGCAGGTGTTTCGAAACGGGTTGTGCCGTTTCGGAACGGGTGTGGTTCCAGGGCCCTCATATCGGAACGTGTTTCGGTACGGTTTGGCTACTGTGAGCCCCTGTTTCGAAACGAGTTTCGAAACACTTTGGCTACTGGAATTGCCTGTTCCGAAACGGGTATCGGAACGCCTAGGCAAAGTGGGACCCTGTTCCGAAACAGGGTGGATGCGTTTCGGTACGGGTGTCTGGCTTTTTAAACTGGAGCCCGTGTTTCGAAACAGGCTATGTCTGTTTCGAAACACATGCCTGTAAATGGGCTTTTTGACATCTCTAAAGGGTCTCAAGGGTTGGGCTTAGGCCCTGTTTGCTGTTAGGCTTCTCGTGAGCCTTGTTTCCGCTGTCGTTTCACACATAGGTTAAATTAAGGCATCTAGACAAGTTAATAAATGAAAAGTTTTTCTTGGGTCGATAACCGAAATGAAACCTTAACGGGTTTCGCCTCGGTTATCCCCGTGTAGCCCACTTGGATCGGTCAAGCGTCCAGACCGGGACGAGGGGGTTACAGGTTTTGCAATATAATTGTGTTGAAAAGCTCGTAATCAATTACATTATCACCTAATATTTGATTAAAACATATTTTGTGGTCCTTTTTCTAGAGGTTTCGGACGAGCAGGTCTAAATGGGCCTTTCAATGGACCCGTTGGAATTTTAACAGAGTAAAAAGTATAGAAATTGAGGTTTTGCAATATAATTGTGTTGAAAAGCACCTAACCAATTAGACGAACTCCTAAAATTTGATTAAAACTAATATTGTGGTCGTTTTTGTAAAGGTTTCGGACGAGCATGTCTAAATGGGCCTTTCAATGGACCCGTTGAAATTTTAACTGAGTAAAAAGTACATAAATTGAGGTTTTGCAATATAATTGTGTTGAAAAGCTCCTAACCAATTAGGCGAACTCCTAAAATTTGATTAAAACTTATTTTGCGGTTCTTTTTGTAGAGGTTTCGGACGAGCAGGTCTAAATGGGCGTTTTAATAGACCCGTTGGAATTTTAACTGACTAAAAAGTACAGAAATTGAGGTTTTGCAATATAATTGTCTTGAAAAGCTCGTAATAAATTACATGGTCTCCTAATATTAGATTAAAACTTTTTTTGCGGTCATTTTTCTTGAGGTTTCGGACGAGCAGGTCTAAATGGGTCTTTCATTGGACCCGTTAGAATTTTAACTGAGTAAAAAGTACAGAAATTGAGGTTTTGCAATATAATTGTGTTGAAAAGCTCCTAAGCAATTAGACGAACTCCTAAAATTTGATTAAAACTTATTCTGCGGTCCTTTTTGTAGAGGTTTTGGACGAGCAGCTCTAAATGGGCCTTTCAATAGACCCCTTGGAATTTTAATTGAGTAAAAAGTACAAAAATTGAGGCTTTGCAATATAATTATGTTGAAAAGCTCGTAATCAATTACATGATCTCCTAATATTTGATTCATACTTTTTTTGCAGTCCTTTTTCTAGAGTTTTCGGACGAGCATGTCTAAATGTGCCTTTCAATAGACCCGTTGGAATTTTAACTGAGTAAAAAGAACGAAATTTGAGGTTTTGCAATATAATTGTGTTGAAAAGCTCCTAACCAAATAGACGAACTCCTAAAATTTGATTAAAACTTATTTTGTGGTCATTTTTTCTAGAGGTTTCGGACGAGCAGGTCTAAATGGGCATTTCAATTGACCCGTTTGATTTTTTTTTTTTTTGAAGAAAGTGGGCCTCGTTAAAAACCCCTACTAAAATCCCCAAGCACAAGGCTTGGAGAAACCTAAAAGGGGAAAAGAGTACCCATAATATATTATTAAGATGAGGTTAAACCTCACTAAGTACAACGTTTTTAATACAGTCAGGATACATAGATCCAAAAGACATAGAAGACATGGATCTAAAATTACAGAAATTGAGGTTTGGCACTATAATTGTGTTGAAAAGCTCGTAATCAATTACATGATCTCCTAAAATTTGATTAAAACTTATATTGTGGTCCTTTTTGTAGAGGTTTTGGACGAGCAGGTCTAAATGGGCCTTTTAATAGACCCGTTGGAATTTTAACTGAGTAAAAAGAACAGAAATTAATGTTTTACAATATAATTGTGTTGAAAAGCTCCTAACCAATTAGAAGAACTCCTAAAATTTGATTAAAACTTATTTTACGGTCCTTTTTGTAGAGGTTTCGAACGAGCAGGTAAAAAAATAGGTCTTTCAATGGACCCGTTGGAATTTTAACTAAGTAAAAAGTATAGAAATTGCAATTTTGCAATATAATTGTGTTGAAAAGCTCCTAATTAATTTGACGAACTCCTAAAATTTTATTTAAACTTATTTGTGCTCCTTTTTGTAGAGGTTTCGGACGAGCAGGTCTAAATACACCTTTTAATGAACCCGTTTGAATTTTAACATAGCAAAAAAAACAGAAATTGAGGTTTTTCAATATAATTGTGTTGAAAAGCTCGTAATCAATTACATGATCTCTTGATATTTGATTAAAACTTTTTTTGCGGTCAATTTTCTTGAGGTTTCGGACGAGCGGGTGTAAATGAGCCTTTCAGTGGACCCGTTGGAATTTTTTTTTGAAGAAAGCGGGCCTCATTAAAAACCCCTACTAACATCTCTAGGCGCAAGGCCTGGAGAAACCTAAAAGTGGAAAAGAGTACCCATGGTTCAATTATATTAAACGAGGGGAAACCTCGTAGAGTACAACATTACGGATACAATCAGGATAGATGGACCCAAACGACAAAGGCGTCATGGTCCTAAGGGCATGAGTAGCCAAAATATGTGCAACTAAATTAGCCTCGCGACAAACAAACTGAACATGAGCAACAGAAAAACAGGACAAAGCTTCATGGGCTTGCAAGATCGTCGGGCCCATAGTAGAGAGGTCAGGTCCTAGAAGGTTGAGTCTGTTCGCAAGAGATGCACAGTCCGTCTCAAAAATCAACCAGCTCCATCCTTGAGATTGAGCAAAGGTAATACCAGCTAGAAGGCTCATCCCTTCAGATGAGACGGCGTCCAGACAACTGCCCAAGGGGTAAGCCAAACCGCCAACGACCGTAACTGCTTCATCACGCGCCACAACACCAACTGCCGCTGCACGTGTGACAAGGTCAAAAGCCCCGTCCACATTAATTTTAATGTGCCCCTGAGGGGGATGTCTCCAACGAGGAGGAGAGGTCGGCGAAGAGGTAGGGGAAGAAATAGATGCGAAGTAGTCCCGATGAAGAGTGATGGAGTTGATAGCGATTAACCACAGGGGTTGAAGATGACGATTATGGACCCAGTCATTACGCTGGTTCCATATGTTCCACAAAGTAGTTCGGAAAAGCCCGAAGAGGTCAGAAGAGAGAAGGCGAGCACCTTCCTCTAGCCATTGTAGACCGGTGGGCGACGTGTTGTTAATCAAAGAAGTAGGTAGACCGACCAAGCTGAGGGCCTCCGATGCTCCAGGACAGTCACGGAGAGCATGGAGGATAGACTCCGCATCAGAGTGACAAACAGGGCAGGGGCCTAAGTCTGGTGCAAAAGCCTTTAGACGAACCCCAACGGGTAGAGCATCAGATCCTATGCGCCATCCAAAGGTTTTAACTTTAGGCAAGGCCTTGAGCCTAGAAAGCACCTTCCAAATCCGAGAAGGATGAAATCTGGGTTCCGGAGGGAGTTGCAGGAATTGGTAGCCAGATCTGACCGAATAAATACCAGAATCATTAGGACTCCATAGGATGGAATCTCGAGTATCATTGATAATGGGAATAGACAAAATAGTCTCGACATCAGTCGTAGTAAAATACGCACGGACCTTAGCAGGGTCCCAGGCTACTTGATTCCGAATCATAAAATCACGAAAACGGACATGGACTTCATCCGAGATCTCATAATCCCCATAGAGGTGAGCGGTCGAAGAGCCTCCCCAATTATCCTGATGGAGTCGAATATTGCTATTAATACCAGGACAATAAAGAAAGCCTCCAAAGAGATGTTACATGGCATGATAGAGACCTTGCCAGGCAAAAGATCCACGAGATGGCCGAGATGCATGAAGGATATTACCTGAAGGAAAGTACTTAGCTTTATAGATTTGGCCCAGGAGAGAATCTGGTTCGCAAATAAGGCGCCATAATTGTTTACCAAGAAGCGCAATGTTAAAATTATTGAGATCCCTAAATCCCATACCTCCTGCTGATTTAGGTAAACACACATGTTCCCAAGGGAGCATGTTCCAACCTTTTTTGTTATTTTTCCAGACCACCAATAACGTCTGATGGCAGCCGTCATATCACCAATGATGTTTTGAGGCAATAAATAGCATGACATTACATATTGAGGTAGAGATTGCAACACAGCCTTGATAAAGATTTCCCTGCCACTGAAGGAAAAGAGTTGCTTGTCCCATTTGGACAATCTTTCGTAAACTTTATCGCGTATAAATCCCATGGATAAAGTCTAATTTTTACCAATAAGAAGTGGTACCCCTAGGTAGACACCTGGATTGGAGACCTCGCGAACATGAAGGTAGGAATTAATAGCATGACGGGTTGAACTGGGTGTACGAGGATTGTAAAATATAGTAGACTTATCAAAATTAACAGCCTGGCCAGAGGCAGAAGCGTAAGTTTGGAGGGCCAATTTAAGGTGGGCAGCCTCCTCTGGTTTTGAGTTGAGAAAAACTATACAGTCATCCGCAAAGAGGAGATGGTTGACCTTAGGCCCCTGCTTGCTGGCACCAAGGCCAGGAAGCAGGCCATGCTGCTTAGCATTGGAGAGATAGGCAGAAAGCCCTTGAGTGCAAAAAAGAAAGAGGACAAAGGATCTCCTTGGCGGAGGCCCCGTTGTGGGCGAAAAAAGGAAGAGTAAGAGTTGTTGACCTTAACAGTGAAAGAGACCAAAGAGATACATCGCATTATGAGAGAGACCCATGAGGGTGCAAAGCCCATACAAGTCATAACATTTTCAAGAAAGGTCCATTCAACCCTGTCAAAGGCCTTCTCTATATCGAGCTTAAGAGCGGCACCTTGAGAAAATTTAGTGGTACCAGTATTGATGGAATGAATTATTTCGTGAGCAATAAGGATGTTGTCAGAAATATTGCGTCCCTGAACGAAGGCAGCTTGGTTGGTACTAATACAAAAGGGAATAGTATGCTTCATTCTATTGACCAAGACCTTAGCAATGATTTTGTATATAACTGTACAGAGACTAATGGGCCCAAGATGCCTCATAGTTGTTGGATCCTTTATTTTTGGTATAAGAACCAAGATGGTTTGGTTTACCGAAGCCTTGTCGGCAGATCCATTGAGAAGATTTAGGCAGAGAGTGGTGACATCTACCCCAACCGTGTCCCAATGTTGTCGAAAAAAACCGCTAGGCAAGCCGTCAATACCAGGGGGCTTTCTTGGGGTCAATATCGCGGAAAGCTAAAAGGATCTCCTCGGCCGTGAAATCCCTAGTGAGGGACTCATTCATAGCAGGCGTAATGGAAGAATGGATTTTTGATAGAATTTGATCTGAAAATGAAGGATTGGAGGAGGTAAAGAGAGCTTGGAAATATGAGGATGCAATGGACATAAGATCAGAAACATCAACACACCAGTAATTGTTTGCGTCAAAAAGACCAGTGATGGTATTCTTCTTTTTCCTGCTAGTAGCACAGGCATGAAAATAACGGGTGTTTTTGTCTCCTTGAGACAACCATAAGTTACGGGAATGTTGCGCCCAGTAGACTTCCTGTTCATTAAGTAATTTATGAAGTTCAGATCTAGCAGCGATGTAATTTTCCTCAGCAGAGGCCGAGAGGGGTCGTTGTAGAAGTTTATTGATTTTCTTAGAAAGAATGTTAATACGCCCAGTGGATTTAAAGCGCTGTTGAGATTGCCAATCTCCTAAACAGGAGCCTATAGCGTGAATTTTATCAAGGGTATTGCCCTTGGTAGAATTCCAAGTTTACTTAACTACAGAGACACCTTCTTCATTGGCTGCCCAGCAGTTTTCAAAACGGAACTTAGAGGGAGGTGGGCGGTGATCAGTTTGAAAGGAGGGCTCCGTATTCAAAAGTAGAAAGCAGTGGTCTGATTTGGCATCAAAATTAGAGATGATGCTATAGTTGGGGTTAGTGGTTTTCCATGCCATATTGCCGACGAAACGGTCTAGACGCTCAAACAGCGTAGGGGTATTGGGCCCAAGTTTAGACAATGTGAACCAACCCGTAGTTGGTTTGCAATCAAAGAGGTTGTTGCGTGAGAGGCATTGTCTAAAATTATTGACTTGAGATCTTGCGCGGCGACAACCTCTTTGTTTCTCGTTATCAGATAGAATTTCGTTAAAATCACCTCCTAGTAGCCAAGGAAGATTGTCGTTGTTATTTAGGGAGTCAATTAAATCCCAAGTTTTAGTTTTATGACTAGTTTCAGAGTAACCATGTATACCAGTGAAATAAAACGAGTAGGAGTCGCAATGAATTTGAGTATGAATAAAACGATCCGAATACGAAAGCAAAGTGATATTATATTTATTTGTTGATAATAAAGCAAGGCCAGAGCAATGTTTAGATGGTTTAATAGAAAAAACTTCATGCATACCTAAAAAGAGCTAAGACGGCTACAAGCCGTATTTTTCAGTTTCGTTTCACATAAAAAAGAAAATCTGGAGAATGACGTCGAACATATTGTTAGAGATGTTGAACTGCCTGGACCTTCCCAAGACCCTGACAGTTCCAGCATAAAATAATCATTTTCCTCGGCGGGGCTGTGAATCAGCCGCCGCCGGAGAGTTTTTTCCGCTGCTCATCCCAGCTTTCGAAGTTGAGGAGGGGGAGGGCCAGGATTTCTTCGGTTGGAGGATCACTTGTATAGGGGAGCGCCTTTTGGTACCACGATTGGTAGGTATGGGAATAGGAGCAGGAGATGAGGCTGCATCATTGGGATAATTTTTAAGAAGCCAAGAGTCAAATGCATCTAAATGTGGAATACTTGTTTGAAGGAGAGGCTTACTTAGTTGAGCATCCAGATTGTTCACTTGCTGGGCAGTAGGGCTGGGAACGCTATCGTCCTGTGCATCCCAATCGCCATTCTCATAGTTCTCAGGAATAGGAAATATTGTGTTCAGAGGCTGGGGTGCAATAACCCAGGGAGGGAGAGTGACACGCGAAGGTTTTTGATGGTCCTCCTTGGATATGGGCAGCTCGGACGATTCTTCACCTACCAACTCATCATTAGGATTGGCATCCTCAGTAGGGAGATCTACAAAGGAAGCAACGTCTCCATCATTGAGTTTACCTAAGAATTCATGAAATGAGGAGTTGAGTTTTAGATGTGGGAAACGACGGAGAAAAAATAGGTGATGGAAATGGATAAAAGATAGACCCGGATCTGGTGCTGAGACAACCGGTTCAGCAACTGATTTGCCTTTATCCTTCGGATCTGTTTGTAAAGGAAAAATAATAAGTGATAGTGTACAGAAGTAGATAAGGTGATGGAAAAATAATAAGAGTAATGAAATACCTATCGATGGTTGGTGACTAGCATTAGTGGTTGGTTCGACTGCTCGGATACGGCCTCGTGGTCCTTGATCCCGACGACGTGGGGAAGCCAACGGAGCCACTCACCATATTGAAATTTAGACGGGTCAAACGCGGCTTTGTTAGGACAATTTTCGAAGATATGACTAATGATGCCACAATCGTGGCATAGTAGAGGAAGACGCTCATATTGGAGGCGACAAGAGGTAGTACGTGTACCTTTCCCAATGAGGAGGAAGCGTCAGACAGGCTTAGAAATATCCATTAGAATTTCAACTCGTAAAAACTCGGTCATGTTTCCTTCTTTCCTTCGTGTGTCAGTTCTGAGAGCGGTGCCAACCATAGCACCAAGTGATTGGCCCACTAAGTGGGTTCTGTCGGGATCTTCCATTAAAGGCTTAGGCAATGCAAGTATACGGAACCAGATTCGCATAGGGTTGAAGGAATATTCATCCATACTTTTCCTGGGATTATATTCAGCTAGAGCCAGCCACTCGTCTTTGTATAGCCAGGGGCCTCGTTCATATACGTCATCACGATCACTCAATGTAGCAAATTCAATCCTAAAGAAGGACTCTCTAATAATGGAGATTGATTTGAGGTTGTTCTTCTTCCAAATACCCGTTGGAATTTTAACTGAGTAAAAAGTACGGAATTTGAGGTTTTCAATATAATTGTGTTGAAAAGCTCCAAACCAATTAGACGAACTCCTAGAATTTGATTAAAACTTATTTTGTGATGCTTTTTGTAGAGGTTTCAGACGAGCAAGTCTAAATGGGACTTTCAATGGACCCGTCGGAATTTTAACTGAGTAAAAAGTACAGAAATTGAGGTTTTTCAATATAATTGTGTTGAAAAGCTCATAATCAATTTCATGATCTCCTAGTATTTGATTAAAACTTTTTTATGGTCCTTTTTGTAGTGGTTTCGGACGTGTTTTGGGGTCAGGAGTTGAGTATGTGTGTTGGGTTCGAGTCGTCAGTTTCAGTTTAATTTAATTAGGCCTTAGTTTTAATTTAAATAAGACTAAAATCCTAGTAATGGCATTTTTGTAAATAAGTCAAAATAAGGGAAAGATAGCCTTTTTGAAAAAAAAAGAAAAAGAAGAGTCATCTTCTTCCTCATTCCTATCTAACGTGAAAAAAACCCTCCAAAAACCCCAAGTCACTATTCCATCTCTTTTCTCCATCATTCTAAGGGCTCCTTTCAAGGTAACTTCGTTTTTTATTTCTTCTCCTAATTCCAAGCATCTCCATGGTTTTAGATTTCAAAATCACCATCCTTTTAGTTTTTCAAGTTTTTTTCAAGGTTTGAAGAAAGAATGAAACTTTATTGGGTTCTTGACTTGTTTTTGGTTTGTTTAGCTAATTTTTGAGTTAACCTTACCTTAATACACCTTATATCTTGAAATGGAGGGATTTTGTCAAAAATCCCGAAATGGGTCTTGGGGGCATTTTTGAAAGTGTCAAAACTTAAAATTTTGATGTGGTTTTGTGTTGGGTTGAAGGGCTGATGGTGTAGGGTTGTTGGGGAAGTGTTTTGGAAGTCTTTAGAGGGAATTTGGGTGTTGGAAATGGTAGATTTCAGCTGGGTATAAATGGAGTACGAAAATGTGATTTTGATGGCTAGCTTGAGTTTGAAATCATGAAGTTTTGGCTTGTGATTGTGGGTTGAGATTGTGGCTGAGTTTGGCACTGATTTGGTTGAGTAATACCTTGTCTTTTGATTGGTTAGAAGCAAGAGGAAACATCGGAGAAGGTTCGTGATCGATTCCGGAAATTTCAGAGGCTTGAATGGCTTCGCTTGGTTTGCTTAAGGAATGGTGGTGAGTGAAACTTTCAAAATTATTTAAATTGGTTCAAGTGTGTAGTTGAGGTTTTGGGATGTGCTTGGTAGGCCATTCCAAGGTAGAACTTAAGTTGGTAGCTTAACTTCTTGTGTGTTTATAAGCTTTAAATGTTTATGCCTATTATGATCTCGTGAAGCATGAATTGTTTATGTATGAGTATACATTGAAGTGTGTGATGATGGAAATGTGATATGCATGATGGTTGTCATGATGTGGTTTTAAATAGTATGATTGGCACTAGTTAACTTACCGAGTATAAATGATCGATCATTAGGATTAGTTTGCACATGGTTGAGTCAAATTTGCGCGTAGCCTTGGTGGCGTTAAGCCATCAAGGAGAAGTACGGAAATGTTTATATTATATGTGATGATGAGTGGAATCCCATCCGTAGGGCATGTGATGATGAGTGTAATCCCATCCATCCGAGGTCTGGTGATGAGTGTAATCCCACCGAGGTAATGTTGTTTTTGAGTGTAATCCGCATATCCGAGTAAACTAATAGCGGCCAATGTACTTGATCATGTGGTTATGTTGTTTAGATAATTGCTTTATCTTGTTGAGCTTAGCATGAGGTAAGATGCCATGTTATTGCCCTTTGAGTTGCTAGCTAGATTGTTATATTGAAGCTTATGTATGCTTGAGTGTGATGTTAAGGATTTTATGCTTGAACCCTGCATTGTCATTGTTTTTGGTTTTAGAGCATCCTCACTAAGCTTCTAGCTTACGCTCTCGTTTTCGACAATGCAGATCATTAGCGTGGATTTAGCAAGGAGCAAGGGAAGGGGCATTCCAAGCTTTTGTAGTTGCTCAAGTATGGTTTAGTCAATAAAGTAGTAGTTTAGCAATGAGGCTGCTATGTGATTGTATGAGCGTTGTATGACTCATAAATGTTGAATGTTGTTTGCTATGTGTTGGGTTTGTAAACCATGTTATGTTTGGTCAAATGCTTGAGATGTAAGGTTATGGCTTTGGATGCTATATGTTGTTTTGGGTGAGCATGTAAACCTATGTGTGTAGATATGTGCCTTTTTGGCTTTTAAGCTTTTAAGTATGCCTTGAATTGCAATATCCATCTTTGTATGAATGCCATGTTGGAAATGCTTCGTTGTTCACCTGAAATGTTTTATATAGTAGTTCTTGGTTGCTATGTGTTGTATGGTTGGTTGTATGTGATTAGGAGAGTCGAAAATTGCATTTAGAGTTGAGTCTCGTATCGTTTTGCTGCAAATTGGAGTCTTGCAGTGCAGGGCATATAGATACGCCTAAGGGCCGTATCGATACGGTCCTACACTTTGGGACTCAGATTTGGCTTAGGGTACCGATACTCGGGGGTGTATCGATACGTCAAATCTTTTCTGGAATTCTAAGATTTTAACGAGTTTTTGGCGTATCGGTACGGGCTCTAAGCGTATCGGTACGGTTTTGTATCGTTGACTGCGAGATGTTGACCGAGGAGGGTGTATCGATACGCCCAAGGGCTGTGACATTTGTAGGGTCGCTAACCGAGGTGGGACCTTAACGGGTTTCACATCGGTTTTCCCCGTGTAGCCTACTCGGACCGGTCAGCTGACCAGACCGGGACGAGGGGGTTACGTTTGTTGGTATCAGAGCCTGAGATTAACGAGACCTCGGGTAGGTAAGTGAAGTAAGTTTGAAGTGTTAAGTGATTGTTATGTCCCGGTGTATGCATTGCCATGTATGCTTGTTGTTTGCTCGTTCGTATGGTGTTTGGAAGCATGATTGTTGTGTCTGGTGTAGTGTCGAGTTCCTATTGCTACTATTACTTAATTTGAAAAAGTTTTGTAAAGGAAGACACTTGTGCACGGTTGGACCCTTGCCTTTGCTAACTTAATCCTTATATGTTTGTTTGTTGTAGTTGTTATCTTGCTAGCTGTGACATGAGACCAAGAGGGAGGCCTAGGATGGTTCAACCGGAACCACGGGCACCAGCTCCGGGAGTTGAGCCAGTTGGTGAGGCGCAGGCTCCTCCACCTCCTCCTTCTCCTCCTCATCAAGAGGGAGGCGAGGCGAGAGCCGAGGGCGTAGAACCTCAAGTTGGCCAATGAACATCTGGGATAGATTTAGCTCCTCTAGTTCAGGCGATAGCCGGGGCTTTTCAGGCTACAGTGGCTGGGGGTCAGGCAGTGGCACAACCCCAGGGAGAGGGTACTGGTTTACCATTAGAGAGGCTCTGCAGTTTGGGAGGTGAGGAGTTCAGAGGGTCGACACCCGAGAGGTCTGAGACTTGGTTTGAGAAGACCGTCCGTATTCTGGCACAGATGGGATGTACCGGGGAACGCAAGCTAGGGTGTGTTGTATCTCTGCTTCAGGGTGATGCCTACACTTGGTGGGTCACCATCACTACGGGTATGGCAGAGGCTGAGATCACTTGGGAGTTCTTCGAGTCATCTTTCCGTAAGAAATATTTGGGTCCCTGTTATCTCGATGAGAAGAAGAGGGAATTCATGGCCTTGCTTCAGGGGAGTATGACAGTGACAGACTATGAGATCAGATTTGTCAGGTTGAGTCAGTATGCATCCGAGCTTGTTCCTACTGAGGAGGAACGCTGTAACCGTTTCTGCTATGGGTTGAACGAAGAGATCAAGAGGTACACTTTAGCTTCTGACTACACAGATTTTGATGTCTTGGTCGCGAGGGCCAAGGACTTAGAGCACAGTTTGGGCTTGACCAAACGATCTGGTGGTTCTAGCTTTGGGAAGAGATCTAGCGACTTCGATAGATGTGATGCCAAGTGGCATCGGGACAACATGCATCACTATGATCATAGACGTGGTGGTGGTAACCACGGTAGGGGCCATAAGGGGCCAAAGAGCTGGTGGGCATTTGCCCGAGTGTGCTCGTTGCGGGAGGAATCACACCGGTGAGTGTTGGGGGAACTTTCACTCGTGTTGGAGCTGTGGAGCTAGGGATCATATTAGGCGTGACTGTCCACATCAAGTAGGGCAGGCACCGGTTCAGACTCAGGCTCCTGCTAGAGCTAATGACTTCCAGAGAGGCCTTGGGTGCGGTAGAGGTAACTTCCAGCCGAGAAATGATGGCCAGAGGAACATAGCGCATGTAGTTGATGTCCAGCCAGAGGGCGGAAGCCAGGCCAGAGTTTACGCTCAGCGTGAGGGTCAGCACGACACAGATGTGATTGCAGGTAACTTCTCGATACAGTCTTTGGGTCTGCTTTCTTTGATTGACTCTGGGTCTACACATTCTTATATAATGAGTGAGCATGCAAGTTGTTGAAACTGCCTTGTGAGGTATTAGAGGTATGAGTTAGTGTTACTAGTTCCTTCGTGGATACGGTAGTAGTTAGGAAGATGTACATAAGATGTCCGCTAATGGTTTAGGGGCATGTGTTTCCAGTGGATATGATGGAGCTACCGTTTTATGGCTTTGATGTGATTTTGGGTATGGACTGGCTCACTGAGCATAGAGCTAGGATAGATTTTGAGACTAAGAGGATTTCTTTGAGACTCGCGGATGATTATGAGATAGTGGTGGTAGGTGAGAACGTGAAGTTCTTATTGAATGTAGTTTCAGTTTTAGAGGCTAAGAGGCTAGTCGAGATGGGTTGTGAAGCGTATTTGGCCTATGTGATGAATCCAAACATGAGTGAGGTTAGACCTCAAGACATCCGGACAGTGTGTGACTTTCCAAGTGTGTTTCCGGAAGAATTGCTGGTTTACCACCTGATAGAGAGATAGAGTTTGCTATAGAGACTTATTCAGATTCAGCTCCTGTTTCGATTGCTCCGTATCGCATGGCACCGAAAGAACTGAAAGATTTGAAGTCTCAGTTGCAAGAGTTGACAGATAGAGGCTTCATCCGACCGAGTTCTTCACCTTGGGGCTCTCTAGTTTTGTTTGTAAAGAAGAAAGACGGAAGCATGAGAATGTGTATAGATTACAGACAGTTGAATCAGTTAACAGTGAAGAACAAGTATCTGTTGCCAAGAATTGATGACTTGTTTGATCAGTTGAGAGGGGCATCAGTCTTTTCGAAGATCGACTTGAGATCCGGTTACTACCAACTGAAGGTAAGAGAGGTTGATGTACCGAAGACGACCTTTAGGACTAGATATTGTCACTATGAGTTTTTAGTCATGCCTTTTGGGTTGACTAACGCACCGACTGCTTTCATGGATATGATGCATAGGATCTTCCACCAGTATCTAGATCAGTTTGTAGTTGTCTTCATAGATGACATTTTGGTGTATTCGCGTACCGAGGAAGACCACGACCGACACTTGAGACTAGTTTTACAGACTTTGTTAGATAATCAGTTGTATGCAAAGTTGAATAAGTGTGAGTTCTGAATCCGAGAGGTAGTCTTCCTAGGGCATGTAGTGTCAGCCGATGGGATTAGAGTTGATCCGAAGAAAATAGAAGCTATCGTTGAGTGGAAGCAACCGAAGTCAGTAATAGAGGTTCATAGCTTTCTAGGCCTAGCTGGATACTATAGAAGGTTCGTAGAAGGTTTCTCGAAGCTAGCCGCTCCATTGACACATTTGCTTCAGAAGAGTGTTCAGTTTGAGTGGTCAGATGCAAGACAGCGAGCCTTTGAGAAGTTGAAAGAAGCTTTGACCCAAGCACCGATCTTGATTCAGCCAGAGTCTTGGAAGGAATATGTAGTTTACAGTGATGCTTCCTATGTAGGCCTAGGTTGTGTTCTCATGTAAGACAAGAGAGTGGTGGCTTATGCCTCAAGACAGTTAAAGACTCACGAGCGTAACTATCCGACCCACGACATAGAGTTAGCTGCAGTTGTGTTTGCTCTGAAGATTTGGAGGAATTACTTGTACGGTGAGAAGTGCACAGTGTACACAGATCACAAGAGTTTGAAGTATATCATGACTCAGCGAGAGTTGAATCTCAGACAGCGTAGATGGTTAGAGTTAATAAAGGACTATGATCTCACGACTGAGTACCATCCGGGGAAGGCCAATGTAGTGGCCGATGCTTTGAGTAGAAAGGTAGCTGTAGATTTGAGAGCCATGTTTGCTAGATTGAGCTTGTCCGGAGATTGTGGCTTAGTGGCCGAGCTTTAGGTTAGACCTACTCTAGGTCAGTTGATTAGGGAGAAGCAGCTCTTAGACAGATCTTTGGCACCTCATGTGCAAGACATAGCCGAGGGTAGACCTTCAGACTACAGTTTCAGTACCGATGGGGTCTTGTGTTTCAGAAATAGGATAGTTGTGCCAGAAGACAGTGACTTGAGACATACAATCTTGACTGAAGCGCACAGTAGTCTGTTTGCTATGCATCCTGGAAGTACGAAGATGTATCGAGATCTGAAGAATGAGTACTTTTGGGTTGGTTTGAAGAGAGACGTGGCCGGCTTCGTGAGTAAGTGTATGGTGTGTCAGAGAGTGAAGGCGGAACATCAGGTTCCCTCAGGTTTGTTGCAACCGTTGAGAATTCCGGAATGGAAATGGGAGAATAGCACCATGGATTTTGTTTCGGGCTTGCCTTTGACTCCTACGAAGAAGAACTCTGTTTGGGTTATAGTAGATCGTTTCACGAAGTGTGTTCACTTCTTAGCAGTCAATACGACTTACACCTTAGATAGATTGGACGATCTGTACATTGGTGAGATTGTTAGACTGCATGGTGTGCCGAAGTCTATTGTGTCTGATAGAGATCCGAGGTTTACAGCTCGATTTTGGGAGTGTCTGCATACAGCTTTGGGTACCCGTTTGAATTTCAGCACGTCATATCATCCTCAGTCAGATGGTCAGTCAGAGAGGGTTATACAGATTTTAGAGGATATGTTGCGCTGCTGCATTATTGATTTTCAGGGTACATGGGAGAAGCACTTGCCTCTAGTTGAGTTTGCTTACAATAACAGTTTTCAGTCGAGCATTCAAATTTCTCTATATGAGGCCTTGTATGGTAGAAAGTGTAGAACTCCAGTTTGTTGGGCTGAAGTGGGACAGAAGTTGTTACCTATGCCAGATTTGCTTAAGAGGACAACCGATAAAGTGAAATTGATTTGCGATCGCTTGAAGGCAGCTTCGGATAGACATAAGTCCTATGCCGACTTGAAGAGGAAGGAAGTTGAGTTTTCAGTGGGTGAGAAGATATTCCTAAAAGTGTCTCCGTGGAAGAAAGTGATGAGATTTGGCAGAAAAGGGAAGTTGAGTCCGAGGTACATAAGACCGTATGAGATTGTGAAAAGGGTTGGCCCAGTTGCTTATCAGTTGCGTTTGCCATCCGAGCTAGAGAAGATACACGATGTGTTCCATGTTTCGATGCTCCGTAAGTATAGGGCAGATCCATCACATGTTATGCATGTGGAAGAGATTGAATTGAATCCGAATTTGACTTATGACGAAGAACCAGTTGAGATCTTAGCTTCAGACAACAAGGTATTGCGGGGTGGACGAGGCCACATGGGAGAGGAAGGAGGATATGGAAAGGCAGTTTCCTTATCTCTTCCAGTCAGGTAATTTCGGGGATGAAATTTCTTAAGTGGGGGGAGAGTTGTAACACATGTGTTATAGGGTCGGGAGTTGAGTATGTGTGTTGGGTTCAGGTCGTCAGTTTCGGTTTAATTTAATTAGGCCTTAGTTTTAATTTAAATAAGACTAAAATCCTAGTAATGGCATTTTTGTAAATAAGTCAAAATAAGGGAAAGATAAGCTTTTTGAAAAAAAAAGAAAAAAAAAGAAGTCATCTTCTTCCTCATTCCTATCTAACGTGAAAAAACCCCTCCCAAAACCCCAAGTCACTATTCCATCTCTTTTCTCCATCATTCCAAGGGCTCCTTTCAAGGTAACTTCGTTTTTTATTTCTTCTCCTAATTCCAAGCATCTTCATGCTTTTAGATTTCAAAATCATCATCCTTTTAGTTTTTCAAGTTTCTTTCAAGGTTTGAAGAAAGCATGAAACTTTATTGGGTTCTTGACTTGTTTTTGGTTTGTTTAGTTAATTTTTGAGTTAACCTTCCCTTAATACACCTTATATCTTGAAATGGAGGGATTTTGTCAAAAATCCCGAAATGGGTCTTGGGGGCATTTTTGAAAGTGTCAAAACTTAAAATTTTGATATGGTTTTGTGTTGGGTTGAAGGGCTGATGGTGTAGGGTTGTTGGGGAAGTGTTTTGGAAGTCTTTAGAGGGAATTTGGGTGTTGGAAATGGTAGATTTCAGCTAGGTATAAATGGAGTACGAAAATGTGATTTTGATGGTTAGCTTGAGTTTGAAATCATGAAGTTTTGGCTTGTAATTGTGGGTTGAGATTGTGGCTGAGTTTGGCAATGATTTGGTTGAGTAATACCTTGTCTTTTGATTGGTTAGAAGCAAGAGGAAACATCGGAGAAGGTTCATTTTGGAAATTTCGGAGGCTTGAGTGGCTTTGCTTGGTTTGCTTAAGGAAGGGTGGTGAGTGAAACTTTCAAACTTATTTAAATTGGTTCAAGTGTGTAGTTGAGGTTTTGGGATGTGCTTGGTAGGCCATTCCAAGGTAGAACTTAAGTTGGTAGCTTAACTTCTTGTGTGTTTATAAGCTTTAAATGTTTATGCCTATTATGATCTCGTGAAGCATGAATTGTTTATGTATGAGTATACATTGAAGTGTGTGATGATGCAAATGTGATATGCATGATGGTTGTCATGATGTGGTTTTAAATAGTATGATTGGCACTAGTTAACTTACCGGGTATAAATGATCGATCATTAGGATTAGTGTGCACACGGTTGTGTCAAATTCGCGCGTGGCCTTGGTGGCGTTAAGCCATCAAGGAGGAGTACGGTGATGTAATATTCCACAAGAAATGTTTATATTATACGTGATGATGAGTGGAATCCCATCCTTAGGGCATGTGATGATGAGTGTAATCCCATCCATGCAAGGTCCGGTGATGACTGTAATCCCACCGAGGTAATGTTGTTGTTGAGTGTAATCCGCATATCCGAGTAAACTAATAGTGGCCAATGTACTTGATCATGTGGTTATGTTGTTTAGATAATTGTTGTATCTTGTTGAGCTTAGCATGAGGTAAGATGCCATGTTATTGCCCTTTGAGTTGCTAGCTAGATTGCTATATTGAAGCTTATGTATGCTTGAGTGTGATGTTAAGGATTTTATGCTTGAACTCTGCATTGTCGTTGTTTTTGGTTTTAGAGCATCCTCACTAAGCTTCTAGCTTACGCTCTCATTTTCGACAATGCAGATCATTAGCGTGGAGTTAGCAAGGAGCAAGGGAAGGGGCATTCCAAGCTTTTGTAGTTGCTCATGTATGGTTTATTCAATAAAGTAGTAGTTTAGCAATGGGGTTGCTATGTGATTCTATGAGCGTTGTATGACTCATAAATGTTGAATGTTGTTTGCTATGTGTTGGATTTGTAAACCATGTTATGTTTGGTCAAATGCTTGAGATGTAAGGTTATGCCTTTGGATGCTATATGTTGTTTTGGATGAGCATGTAAACCTATGTGTGTAGATATGTGCCCTTTTGGCTTTTAAGCTTTTATGTATACCTTGAAATGCAATGTAACCCCCTTAGCCCGGCCTAGACGGTTGACCCGAACTACGAAGATTACACGGTGATAACCAAAGTCAACCCGAAAGTCAACGTTGATTAACGACCCTTTTTTTCTTTTAATCTTGTCTAGATGCAAATTAACCCTAAGCGTACTCTTGAGAAATACATACATGAAAAGCACAGTGATCAAACCATGATAAGGGACTCGATTGCACAAATCACAAATATTAGGGACCAAAATGTAAATTCTGGAAATTTGAAGATCTTAACTGATTTTAAGGTTACCAATATTTAATTGGTCATATTACATGCTTGCCTGTCAAATTTCACCTTAAACGGACAACTCGAACTCATGCAATTGCAAAAACAAATTTCAGGACTAAAACGTAAAGCTTACAAACCTCAAAACCATTCAAATCAATGCCCAACGGTCACCTGTTTCGATACGGTGTTGACCGTACCGAAACGCGGGTTCGTTTCGAGGCCTGTTTCGAAACAGGGCCTTCTAGTGGCCAAACTGTTTCGATACGGTCACCAGCCGTTTCAAAACACCAAGGCCATTACAGGCCCCCGTTTCGAAACGCCTGTGAGTGTATCGATACGGGTTGCCCAGAAAGTGCAGAATTTGCTGGTTTAACATGCATTTAACCATTCTAAAACATCCCAACGACTTCCTAATCATGCCAACAAGTCATCATGCATATAAGGTACATGTTTGCAACATCAAAACACGTACATGGCATCAATCAAAGAAATCCACAAGTCTATAGGCATGCATCCTAATATCCAAAACCAACCAAACATCAAAACACCAATATAAGCATCAAAATGGCCATTTACAAATCCAAATCATCAAGGCATCATGCCACAATTAGGGAGTCCAAAACATCTCCCAAAACACAACCTAGGTTCCCATTGCCAAAATATCAAAAACTAATAGTGTTGTGAAGACATCACCATACATGAGCTTAGCTTTCCCTTGGATTCTTAGCCTCCTTACTGCCCTCAAACACTTCAATTATCTGCATTATTGGTTCATGAAAGAGAGCGTAAGCACATTTACTTAGTGAGACATGCTCTAAGAACAACACAATAATGCCTTTTTATAAAACACATTTAACAAAGCTTTTCATTACATAACCATCGTTATTCATGCAATCTTCCATACACAACAAGCATCTCATGCTTCCATAGAATCAACATGTCATATTGGCTTACAAGTGATAATCCACAACCTTTTTCAACACAAAACACAATCGGATACGCGGATTACAAGCGTTGTCCCATACGCTTCATACACACTATCGAACACACAAGGTGGAGTTTACCGGTACAATCACAACCCCTCAACACCCGTGATGGAGTTTAACGGTACAATCACAACCCCTCAACATCACTCATCTGTAGTTGTATAACATCACTAACGAGAACAGGGATACACAACAAAAGATCCACACATGGACTTTTAACCACCATTGTGATCTGAACCATCTCGTTAGTGTACTTGGATGGAGTTTACGGTACAATCAAAACCCCTCAACATCCAAGGCGACTTTATTCACGGTGCACCCAATCCTATAGCCGGCTAACTATATCCGATTCAAGTACTTTAAAACCAACACATCACTTGCCAATATACATCATTTATCATCAACAATTCACTGTTTTAAAGCATTTAATCAAAGCCATTTAACAACATGCATAACTATGCATCAAATCCACATTTCAACATATCAAACCAAGGATCTCTTACCTTGAGCATCCTTCAACAAATGGCTTTCAAAACCAGCATTAACCATGCTAAATCATGCTTTCAAAACATAATTTAAACATGCAATTTATCAACAAATGCATCGAACCACTCCATGGCTCATACAAGAGAGTTTTTCCGAAAACTTACTCTTGAGCTTAGTTAAGTTTCTTAGACTTAAACTTAGCTCCCAAAACCTTCAAACATTGGTTTCAAAGCTGAAAACCCAACGTCACTCACCAATTCCGTTTCGCAAGCTTGCCGAAACGCCGATCAAGCCTCTAGATCAACACCACAAGTATCCGAAGATGTCTCCCATGTTTAAAACACATCAAAGCAGAGGATTAATGCATCATCATACATTAAAATCTTCAGCCATCACACTTAAACTCGCTTCTCTACCTAGAGCCAACATTTCGGCTACTAAACACAACCGAAATCACCTCCAAACTCTTCCAAAACTTAACCCAACCAAGATCCATCACTTCTAACCGTCTCTAAACATCACCAACATCCAAAATGAACCTAAACTCGTCCTTATACCTCCAGCTATAACAGAACACCAAAATCACCCCCAAAAACCACCATTTTCATAAGTAAAAACTTAGGAAATTCAACCTATTCGGGATTGCATTGATCAAACCTCAATTACACATCATTAAACATCCAAAATATATTTAAAAGCCATCTCAAAACAGAGCCCAAACAATCACCACGAATTTCTTCAAGATTTCTTCCAAATCTTGAGTTTTAAGCCAAAATCAAGTTCATATCATTAAAACCTTTTATAAAACTTAAATTAAGGATTGACAACTTGAGAATTTCAGTAAAAAACTTAATATTTAGAGGAGAAGAACATCATTACCTGTAAATGTAGATTTCTCCTTGATTAGAGACAATTTCCTTGAAAATCCAATAAGCAAAACAAGAGGATTTGATGTAGAAAGGATTAGGAATCAATTGATGATTGAAACCTCATCAATTGGTGTGAAAATCAATAGAAATGTTGTTGTAGAAATGTGTTTGGCTGAGGGAATTTTGAGAGAAAATGAGATAAGAAAGTTTAACAAAAGTTAGTTATGAAAATCTAAAAATTGGTTTTATCCTTTTCATTTAATTAATTAAACATTAATTAAATCATTTAAATCTAAGAAAAATCTGGAGAAATCTTCCTTGGGTAAATTAGCTCCTTAAAGATTCAAAGTTTCAATCCTTACAAAACAGTCACCACTGAACATTTCAAAAATCACATTTTAGTCACTAATTCAAAATGTTGCACTTCCAAACCTTATTTTGAAAAAATTGATTTCACCACTCTCTTATATATATTAAAAGAGGATTTTTTAGATATTTTTCCATATTTTTAAAGCATCCCGAACTAGGCTTTCCCTAAAAACTCCTTTTACATTCGAACCGAAAAACAGACCGACCCAGTTCAGACCCTAACTTCCAAGCCCAAAATTGGGGTGTTACAACTCTCCCCCCCTTAAGAAATTTCGTCCTCAAAATTTACCTGGAGCAAAGAGGTACGAAAACTGCTTCTTCATGTCATCCTTTCTTTCCCATGTGGCTTCCTCAACACCACGATGCTTCCACAACACCTTAACCAATTCAATGGTCCTGCCTCGAAGAACCTTATTGTCCGAATCCAGAATTTCCACCGGCTCCTCATCATAGGTCAAGTCTGGATTCAACTCCACTTCCTCCACAGGCATAACATGCGAAGGATCAGATCTATACCTCCGAAGCATAGAGACATGAAACACATCATGAATCTTTTCCAACTCTTGCGGTAACCTCAGCTTGTACGCAACAGGACCCACACGTTCAATCACCTCGTATGGTCCAATGTACCTAGGGCTCAACTTACCCTTCCGACCAAACCTCATCACTTTTTTCCAAGGCGAAACTTTCAAAAACACACGGTCACCTACCGCAAACTCTATCTCCTCACGCTTCAAATCCGCGTAAGACTTCTATCGATCAGAAACTGCCTTCAGTCGCTCACAAATGAGCTTCACCTTCTCGGTGGTTCCTTTCAACAAAGTTGGCATTGAAACCAACTTCTGACCTGTCTCAGCCCAACAAAGAGGAGTTTTGCACTTCCTCCCGTACAAGGCTTCATAAGGTGCCATTTGAATACTTGCCTGGTAGCTATTGTTATATGCAAACTCCACCAAAGGCAAATGCTTCTCCCAAGAACCCTGAAACTCAATCACACAACACCTCAACATATCTTCCAGCACTTGGATAACACGCTCAGACTGTCCATCCGACTATGGATGATAAGAAGTACTGAAATTCAGCCGTGTACCCAAAGCTTGATGCAAACATTCCCAGAAACGCGACGTAAACCTCGGATCTCTATCCGAAACAATAGACTTTGGCACACCATGCAGTCGCACAATCTCAGCAATGTACAACTCTGCAAGCTTGTCCAAAGTATACGTAGTATGCACGGGTAAGAAATGCGCACACTTCGTAAGGCGGTCCACAATCACCCACACCGAATTCTTCTTCGATGGCGACAAAGGTAAACCAGACACAAAGTCCATGGTAATCCTTTCCCACTTCCACTCAGGAATCATCAACGGTTGCAACAACCCAGAAGGAAACTGATGCTCAGCCTTAACTCGCTGACAAACCATGCACTTACTCACATACTCAGCAACATCTCTTTTCAAACCCACCCAATAGTACTCATCCTTAAGATCACGATACATCTTAGTACTACCAGGGTGCAGAGCAAAAGGACTGCTATGAGCTTCAGTCAGAATAGCACGCCTCAACTCAGCATCATTGGGCACTACTATCCGACTCCCAAAACATAGAACTCCATCATCATTAAAACAGAATTCCGATGGCCTATCCTCAGCAATATCCTGAACATGTGGCACCAAGGAAACATCCAACAACTGCTTATCCTTTATCAACTGAACCAAAGATGGTTTCACTTGCAATTCAGCCACAAGACCTCCTTCTCGTGAAATACTCAAGCTGGCTAACATAGCTCTCAACTCCACTGCCACTTTCCTACTCAAGGCATCCGCTACAACATTAGCTTTTCCCGGATGGTACTCGATCGTCAGATCGTAATCTTTAAGCAACTCCACCCAACGTCGTTGCCTAAGGTTCAACTCTTTCTGAGACATCAGATACTTCAAACTTTTGTGATCCGTGTACACAGTACACTTCTCACCATACAGGTAATGTCTCCAAATTTTCAAAGCAAAGACCACCGCAGCTAACTCAATATCATGCGTAGGATAATTACGCTCATGCACCTTCAACTGGCGCGATGCATAAGCCACCAACTTACCCTCTTGCATCAACACACACCCCAAACCAACATAGGATGCGTCACTGTACACCACAAACTCTTTCCCTGATTCAGGCTGAACCAAGATAGGAGCTTGCGTCAAAGCTGCCTTCAGCTTCTCAAAAGCATGTTGTCTCGCTTCCGTCCACTCATACTTGACATCCTTCTGCAACAACTTCGTCAAAGGTGCAGCAATCTTTGAAAATCCATCCACGAACCTCCGGTAGTATCCCGCCAAACCAAGGAAACTACGGACTTCATGTACGGACTTAGGAGGCTTCCAATTCATCACTGCCTCGATCTTCTGAGGATCAACACGAATCCCCTCAGCAGAAACCACATGACCAAGGAACACAACTTCTCTAAGCCAGAATTCACACTTGCTCAGCTTAGCATAAAGCTGATTCTCCAACAAAGCTTGCAACACAATCCTCAAATGCCCCTCATGCTCCTCCTCAGTACGCGAGTACACAAGGATATCATCAATGAAAACCACAACAAACTTGTCCAAGTACTCATGGAACACTCTATTCATCATGTCCATAAAGGCTGCAGGAGCATTCGTCAAACCAAACGGCGTCACAAGGAACTCATAATGCCCATACCTCGTACTGAAGGCTATTTTTGGCACATCCACATCCTTCACCTTCAACTGGTAATAACCTGACCTTAAGTCAATCTTAGAGAACATAGCCGCTCCCCGAAATTGATCAAAAATATCATCAATCCTCGGCAATGGATACCGATTCTTGATAGTCAACTTGTTCAGCTGACGATAGTCGATGCACATCCTCATAGTGCCATCCTTTTTCTTCACAAACAAGACCGGTGCACCCCAAGGTGACACACTCGGCCGAATGAAACCACGATCAAGCAACTCCTGAAGTTGCATCTTCAGCTCCTTCAACTCCTTAGGTGTCATTCGGTAAGGAGTAATGGATACTGTAGTTGTATTCTCATACAGCTCAATTCCAAACTCCACCTCTCGGTTAGGAGCCAAGCCAGGTAACTCCTCCGGAAACACACCAGGAAACTCTCGCACAGTCCTGATATCTTGAACTCGCAACTCCTTAGAGCTAGGATTTATAACAAAGGCTAAGTAGGCCTCACAACCTTGCCTCAGCATTCGGCTTGCTTCCAATGTAGACACCACATTGGCAAGAAACTTCACATTCTCACCAACCACCACTACCTCATAATCATCAGCAAGCTTCAACAAAACTCGCTTGTTCTCAAAATCCACCACAGCTCGATGTTCAACAAGCCAATCCATACCAAGGATTATATCAAAACCATAGAATGGCAATTCCATGAGATCAACATGAAAAACATGATTTTGCACTACCAAAGGACATCTTCTATACAACTTTCGTGTCACAACGGTCTCACCAAAGGAACTAGTTACACGCATACCAACATCCAAAGACTAAACAGGTAAACCAAGCAATTGAGCATGTTCACGCAATATGTATGAGTGTGTAGATCCATAATCAATCAAGGAAAGTAACGACAAGGACTGCAAAGTAAAAGTACATGCGATCACATCCGTGTCATTTCTCCCCTCACGCTGAGCATACACTCGAGCCTGGCCACCACCCTCAGGTTGAACAGCCACCACATGCGCCACATTCCTTCCACCATCATCTCTGCGCTAGAAGTTACCACGGCCGCACCCACGACCCCTCTGGGTGCAACAACCCCAGGAGCACGTCATTGACCACCACCGGCCAACAAAGGACACTCCCTCCTTATGTGGTCTACCGAACCACAATTCCAGCACGAATTGCCGGTCACTGCAACAGGAGTGTGAACCTCCCTCGCTGCTCGAGGACAATCACGCCTCAGATGGCCGCGCGATCCACACGTCCAGCACGTGTTCTGATCCTCTCTCATCCTGTCTCCCTGAACAGGTGCACCATGCCCTCCATTACCACGCCTAGCAGAAGACTGATACATCTTATCTCGTCCTCTCTTGTTCCGTCCACCACCGGAACTATACTCAGCAGCTCTTTTGCCCGAGCCAGAAATAACACCCCTGGAAGACAAACCCAGGTTCTGCTCAATATCCTTTGCCCTACTCACCAGCACATCAAAATCCGTATACTCAGCGGCAAGCATAAAGGTCTTCACATCTGGCATCAAACCATATCGGAAACGTTCACACCTCTCCCGCTCATCAAGGATAAGCTCAGGTGCGTACTGACTAAGACGGACAAACTGGATCTCATACTCAGCCACCGTCATGCTTCCTTGCACAAGAGACATGAATTCTCTTTTCTTCTCATCCAGGTATCGCACACCCAGATACTTTCGCTTGAACGCGTTCAGAAAGAACGTCCAAGTCACATCAACTTCCTCCATTCTGGAAACAGTGGTCGTCCACCAAGTATACGCATCATCATGTAACAGCGATACCACGCAACCTAACTTCTGCACATCATTGCAGTTCATTTGTCCCAAAATCCTCTTGGTACTTTCCAACCAAGATTCGGAACCCTTAGTAGATAAACCTCTGAACTCAGTCCCTCCCAGACTACACAGACGTTCCAAAGGTAATCTCGCATTAGCATCTCCCTGATGCCCAGCTCCATGAGCTCCAGCTACTGTCGTCTGAAAGGCTCCAACAATAGCCTGTATCAACACTTTCATGACAGGAGCAGCTTGCCCCTGCCCAGGTTCAGGTCCAGCGACCCCAGCACCAGCACCAACACCAGCATTTTCACCTCCGGCACCACCACCACCGGGCGGTCCACCACCAGGAGGAGGAGGTAAATCCACAACATTATCGACGTTCTCCTCATTCCCATCCTGAGCCATAGCTCTCGTATTCATCCTCGTTTCTCTACGAGGCCCCATTTTACAAGAAACTACAATGCACTGACACAGATGCAATAAACACAATTAGGCTCAACAAGGTAAGTAATCCAAGCACTCAAGCTCATTTTTTTCAAAAACATTTCCTTTCATTAGTATTGATATGGCAATGGGTACCTCTAACATGCTTCAACATAGCATAACATCACAATTGCAACATACTTTACAATTCATACATCATTCTTCCATTTAAAGTCATATCATGCAAAAACACATACATCACCCACATAACCATTCCCGTTTACTTGAGAACTCAGCTCTGATACCACCAAATGTAACCCCCTTAGCTCGTCCTAGACGGTTGACCCGAACTACGAAGATTACACGGGGAAAACCAAAGTCAACCCGAAAGTCAACCTTGATTAACGACCCTTTTTTTTCTTTTAATCTTGTCTAGATGCAAATTAACCCTAAGCGTACTCTTGAGAAATACACACATGAAAAGCACAGTGATCAAACCATGATAAGGGACTCCATTGCACAAATCACAAATATTAGGGACCAAAATGTAAATTCTGGAAATTTGAAGATCTTAACTGATTTTAAGGTTACCAATATTTAATTGGTCATATTACATGCTTGCCTGTCAAATTTCACCTTAAACGGACATCTCGAACTCATGCAATTGCAAAAACAAATTTCAGGACTAAAACGTAAAGCTTACAAACCTCAAAACCATTCAAATCAATGCCCAAGGGTCACCTGTTTCGATACGGTGTTGACCGTACCGAAACGCAGGTTGGTTTCGAGGCCTGTTTCGAAACAGGGCCTTTCAGTGGCAAAACTGTTTCGATACGGTCACCAGCCGTTTCGAAACACCAAGGCCATTACAGGCCCCCGTTTCGAAACGCCTGTGAGTGTACCGATACGGGTTGCCCAGAAAGTGCAGAATTTGCTGGTTTAACATGCATTTAACCATTCTAAAACATCCCAACGACTTCCTAATCATGCCAACAAGTCATCATGCATATAAGGTACATGTTTGCAACATCAAAACACGTACATGGCATCAATCAAAGAAATCCACAAGTCTATAGGCATGCATCCTAATATCCAAAACCAACCAAACATCAAAACACCAATATAAGCATCAAAATGGCCATTTACAAATCCAAATCATCAAGGCATCGTGCCACAATTAGGGAGTCCAAAACATCTCCCAAAACACAACCTAGGTTCCCATTGCCAAAATATCAAAAACTAATAGTGTTGTGAAGACATCACCATACATGAGCTTAGCTTTCCCTTGGATTCTTAGCCTCCTTGATGCCCTCAAACACTTCAATTATCTGCATTATTGGTTCAAGAAAGAGAGCGTAAGCACATTTGCTTAGTGAGACATGCTCTAAGAACAACACAATAATGCCTTTTTATAAAACACATTTAACAAAGCTTTTCATTACATAACCATCGTTATTCATGCAATCTTGCATACACAACAAGCATCTCATACTTCCATAGAATCAACATGTCATATTGGCTTACAAGTGATAATCCACAACCTTTTTCAACACAAAACACAATCGGATACGCGGATTACAAGTGTTGTCCCATACGCTTCATACACACTTCCGAACACACAAGGTGGAGTTTACCGGTACAATCACAACCTGTTGAGTGGATCGAAAGATCGATATGAACCAAGAGGGGGTGAATTGGAAATTTAAAGTTTGTTTGGTGGAAATTGCAAAATAAAAAGATTGACAAGGGATTTTAGAGTGGTTCAAGTTCCAAATGAACTCTACATCCACTACCTTAGCTTCACTAAGGATTTGCAACAATTCCACTAATTGCTCTTCCCCTTTTCTAGGCTAAGGAGGCAACCCTTACAATTTCGGTTAAATTTTCTACCCAAAATTTAACCCAATCCTCACAACAAGGTAACAAAGAATTTGATGGCTAATAGAGTATCTCTCAATACAATTTGTAGCCCAATTACAAGCACTCAACCCAATTGAACAAGATAAGAATGAAAATTACAATTGGGGTTTCTAGACAATATGAGATTTTTGCACAATTGCTTGGATTTGATGTATGGATGTTTTCTTGAAGATCAATAATGGTTGCTGGAGCTTTTGGAGGTCTCTTTTATACCTTCTCATTGAATTCTAGCCGTTTGAGTGGTTGGGAACATAAATGGAGCCGTTGGAACCCTCTCTTACCACCATAAATGCACTTCTGCAGCTATGCGTATCGGTACACGGGGAGCCGTATCGATACCTGTCTCAGAAAAGAAAGAGCTGTTGTGTGCAATAAATAAGGGGTATCGAAACGCACGTAAGCGTATCGGTACAGGGTATCGAAACGGGGGTTTGCCGTATCGATACCTTTTTCTCAACTTAGCTCACTGTCGAATTCCGTATCGGTACGAGGGTTTGGCGTATCGATACGGGTCAACGACCATTTAAAATTCGGTTACCAACTAACTAACACCAACGGTCGAAATATTTAAACCGACTTAGAATTTAAAATTCATTAAAACCGTATCGATACGAGTGAAGTCGTATCGGTACGCCATTCAAACTCTTTAGACTTTTACAAAGGGGCGTATTGATACAGATTGAGTCTGTTTCGATACGGGTTCCTCCAGTAGCCAACTTTGGTAAAAAGGTATCGATACGCATGTAAGTGTATCGATACACCTGGACGTTTTTCAATAGTTTGGCCTTGGAACACTTAGAAAATATTTTGAGTTTGAGTTTTTCAAATCAGTTTTAAAGAGTTGGTGATTTAAAAACTTATTAATAAAGAAGTAAAAAAGATAATAGTTAATATATTCAATAGAACAAGGGATGCAATAAAATTACAAAAATAAAATTGGAAATATAAGGCGTATTTAGCAAAAGGGAAAAGAGAGATAATCAAGAAAATAAGAGAATAAGCAGAGAGACTTAATATGCAAACAACATAGTAAGAATAAACCAAGGTCTTGCGACCCCAACTAATGGAAAGAAGCCGATCAAGAGATAAGCATAGAAAATGTAGATAGAGACAGATGTTAAGATAAAAGGAGAAAAGATAAGAGGTAGGGATGCAAACAAGGACAAAATAAAAGAGAAAAAGAAGAGCATAAGAAAATAAATAATTACAGAAAATCCATATAAAAGAGGAGAGAAGATCAATCAAATAAAAGATAAAAGCCGGACAGATGCAATAAAAGATCGAAATATAAATGAAGATGCAAATCAGCAGAAAAATACGAGGCATAAAGGCAGAGCAAAAGCAGGGGAAAAAAGAGCAAGACAAACTTTCGAAGCATAAGAGCAAAAGAAGAAACACCAAAAAAAAAGGCATCGAAAGAAGAAAATAATTACAGACCAGAGGGATGAAAGAGAGAGGGGGTAGAAGGTTAATACATACTAAATGAGAAAATAAAGGGGGATAAAAGAATGATTACAAACCCATAAATAGTAAAGACGAAAAAGAGAATGGCTAGAAACAGCATGTCGGCTTGGAATAGGGAAACATCGACCCCCGAGGGATGGGCACCTTGAGGAAGCAAAGGACTCACGCGAAGGAGCGATATGCAAGGCACCGACAAGAGCAAAAGTTAGTATAGATAAACACAAACAGAGCATCCAAATAGAGCAAAGATAGCTAAGATAAAAGGTGAACTTAAGCATAAAGGAGTAAAGAAAAGAATTGATAGTAAAAAGCCAATGAAGAAACACGGAAAACAAAGTTCGGCAAGTAAGATGCAATAGGTTAGAAAAGAAACCCAAATCCAAAAAAGTAAACGCGCAACGAGAGATAGAAGAGGCCAAAGAGCATATGGATATTAAAAAAGACTTGATAATAAGGGAGCTATAAATCAGAGAAGCAGTCCTACATATAAAGTTGGTATACACAATGTAAGATGGACAAGAGAAACTAACATACTAGTCACTATAAATCCTTAAAAGAGATAAGAAACAGAATGACCAAAAAGGTGAAACCAGCAACCTAAAAATATCAATGTGGAGCCAATATAAGAGAAGAAAATAACAAGGATGAAGACAATAACATTTCAGCATTACAAATGATTGGATCGATAACAAAATCCCTATAAGGGATTGATAACATAAGATAGCATAGTCAAAAGGAGTGATATAAAATCCCACATGGTGGGTCGATAGCAAATTCCCTAGAAGGGATCGAAGATAGACAAAAATAATGTAAGCCAAGGCCACATGGATAGAAATTACAAGCCAGTAGGTTAAAAACGGATTCAGGAAAGGCAACCATAGCAGGGATACAAACCAAACGAAGCAAATAAAGAAACTTAAAAGAAGATAAGGGTTAGACATATTACATCCAGAGAATAGAACCATCATAAAGGAGATAGACAATGGGGCAAAACCACAACAGGGAATAGAGCAAATCAAAAGATAAATATAAAATTTAAAATATGCAGAAAAGGAAACCATGAAAACAAAAAAAACAAGACCCAAGAATCAAACATAAACGGACAAGAAGAACATGATTTAAAAAAGGAAGAGCCTTACCGGCGGTCACCACAGGAAAAGTCGAACCGCAGATCCACTAGAGGGCCGGCGGAGGATGGCGATCCATGTTTCGTCGCGGGAGAAAAATAACCATAACAGTAAATAAAACAAAAGTCAGAGGGGAAAACTCTAAAAATAGGGATTCAAGCACAAGATCGATAAGGGAAATGAGAGATAGCATTACCCATTGAAGAGAAGTCAGAGAAATCCTGAAATCTGTCATCGCCAAGGGAAGACGTGAGACCGACCGGGAGATCAAACTCTCCTCTGTCAAGAAGACCCAACGATGAGATGAAAAAAACCATAGCAGGGACTGAAAAGAGTCAAACATAACAAAAAATAGGTAATAGTGCAATAGGAAAAACCAAAATAAAAAGATTATAACAAAAAGATAGAGGAAGAGGAATAGAAAACACAGGGGTTGGTAATGGTGGACAACCATTCGGAGATGTGGTTGCAGAAACCCTAAAACATTTGAGGGGAACCTCGCAAAAGAAAGAAAAGCAGAAGATCAGATAATAAAAGAATAAAATGAAAAAAAAATAAAAGAGGAAGGGCCGGAAGCATAACCGGAACAATAACATAAACGCTGTTAAAGGAGGAGGCCTCGGGTAAGAGAGGGCTCTCAAAAAATCGCAAAAGAAAAACGCATGGATATTTTGATTGCAAATCACACCAGCAGATGAGAAAAATTCAATCTCGCACGGTATAGACGCGGCGGTGAGAGCCGATTGATAGATATTCCTCGCAAAAAATAAAGGAAACAAGAGGGTAAGAAGATTAAAAACGAAATCAGTAAAAAATACTAAAACAGAACATAAAAATTGCAGTCTAAACATGGGGGGAAATGTTGAAATCAGATTGGGGCTGGGATGGGGTCTCAACAAAACATTACCTTGAAGCACATGGATCTCATGGTGGGGGTAAGCGCCGGCTGGTAGGGGGAAAGAAACGGGGGCGGACGGCGTAGTAGAGGCGTTGACGGCGGCAGAGAAAAGCATGGAGGAGAGAAAAATAGGGTAAAACAAAAGAAAGGGGAAGGGGAAAGATACGGTGCAAGGGGAAAAAGTGAAGGGAAAAGCAAAAAAGCAAGAAAAACCCCAAAAGAGAGCCGAGAGAATTTCGAGAGACCCCATTTACTCGTTAGAATTTTAACTAAGTAAAAATTACAATAATCGAGTTTTTGTAATATAATCGTGTTGAAAAGCTTGTAATCAATTATATGAACTCCTAAAATTTGATTTTAACTTATTTTGCGGTATTATTTGTAGAGGTTTCGGACGAGCGGGTCTAAGTGGGCCGAACAATGGACCCGTTAGAATTTTAACTGAGTAAAAAGTACAGAAATCGAGTTTTTTCAATATAATTGTGCGGAAAAGCTCGTAATCAATTGTATGAACTCCTAAATTCGGATTAAAACTTATTTTGCAGCCCTTTTGTAGAGGTTTCGGACAAGCGGGTCTAAATAGGCCGAACAATGGACTCGTTAGAATTTTAACTGAGTAAAAAGTACAGAAATCGAGTTTTTGCAATATAATCGTGTTGAAAAGCTGGTAATCAATTATATGAACTCGTAAAATTTAGTTCTAACTTGTATTGCGGTCTTTTTTGTAGAGGTTTCGGACGAGCGGGTCTAAATGGGCCGAACAATGGACCCGTTAGAATTTTAACTGAGTAAAAAGTACATAAATCGAGTTTTTGCAATATAATCGTGTTGAAAAGTTCTTAATCAATTGTATGAACTCCTAAATTTGGATTAAAACTTATTTTGTAACCCTTTTGTAGAGGTTTCAGACGAACGGGTCTAAATGGGCCGAACAATGGACCCGTTAGAATTTTAACGGAGTAAAAAGTACAGAAATCGAGTTTTTGCAATATAATCTTGTTGAAAAGCTCTTAATCAATTATATGAACTCCTATAATTTTATTCTAACTTATTTGGCAACCCTTTTGTAGAGATTTAGGACGAACGGGTCTAAATGGGCTGAACAATGGACCCGTTAGAATTTTAACAGAGTAAAAAGTATTGAAATCGATTTTTTGCAATATAATTGCGTTGAAAAGCTTGTAATCAATTGTATGAACTCCTAAATTTGGATTAAAACTTATTTTGCAACCCTTTTGTAGAGGTTTCGGATGATCGGGTCTAAATGGCCCGAATAATGGACCTGTTAGAATTTTAACGGAGTAAAGAGTACAGAAATCGAGTTTTTTCAATATAATTGTGTTGACAAGCTCGTAATCAATTGTATGAACTCCTAAATTTGGATTAAAACTTATTTCGCAGCCCTTTTGTAGAAGTTTCGGACGAGCGGGTCTAAATGGGCCGAACAATGGACTCGTTTGAATTTTAACTGAGTAAAAAGCACAAAAATCAAGTTTTTGCAATATAATTGTGTTAAAAATCTCCTAATCAATTGTATGAACGCCTAAATTTGGATTAAAACTTATTTTGCAACCCTTCTGTAGAGGTTTCGGACGAGCGGGTCTAAATGGGCCGAACAATGGACCCGTTAGAATTTTAACTGAGTAAAAAGTACAGTAATCGAGTTTTTGCAATATAATCTTGTTGAAAAGCTCTTAATCAATTATATGAACTCCTATAATTTTATTCTAAATTATTTTACGATCTTTTTTGTAAAGGTTTCGGACGAGCGGGTCCAAATAAGCCGAATAATGGACCCGTTAATTTTAACAGAGTAAAAAGTATAGAAATCGATTTTTTGCAATATAATTACGTTGAAAAGCTTGTAATCAATTGTATGAACTCCTAAATTTGGATTAAAACTTATTTTGCAACCCTTTTGTAGAGGTTTCGGACGAGCGGGTCTAAATAGGCCGAACAATGGACTCGTTAGAATTTTAACTGAGTTAAAAGTACAGAAATCGAGTTTTTGCAATATAATCGTGTTGAAAAGCTCGTAATCAATTATATGAACTCCTAAAATTTAATTCTAACTTGTATTGCGGTCTTTTTGTAGAAGTTTCGGACGAGCGGGTCTAAATGGGCCGAACAACGGACCCGTTAGAATTTTAACTGAGTAAAAAGTACAGAAATCGAGTTTTTGCAATATAATCATGTTGAAAAGCTCGTAATCAATTATATGAACTCCTAAAATTTAATTCTAACTTGTATTGATGTCTTTTTGTAGAGGTTTCTGACGAGCGGGTCTAAATGGGCCGAACAATGGACCCGTTAGAATTTTAACTGAGTAAAAAGTACATAAATCGAGTTTTTGCAATATAATCGTGTTGAAAAGTTCGTAATCAATTGTATGAACTCCTAAATTTGGATTGAAACTTATTTTGCAGCCCTTTTGTAGAGGTTTCGGACGAGCGGGTCTAAATGGGACGAACAATGGACTCGTTAGAATTTTAACTGAGTAAAAAGCACCAAAATCAAGTTTTTGCAATACAATTGTGTTAAAAAGCTCCTAATCAATTGTATGAACGCCTAAATTTGGATTAAAACTTATTTTGCAACCCTTCTGTAGAGGTTTCGGACGAGTGGGTCTAAATGGGCCGAACAATGGACCCGTTAGAATTTTAACTGAGTAAAAAGTACAGTAATCCAATTTTTGCAATATAATCTTTTTGAAAAACTCTTAATCAATTATATGAACTCCTATAATTTTATTCTAACTTATTTTGCGATCTTTTTTGTAAAGGTTTCGGACGAGCGGGTCTAAATGGGCCGAAAAATGGACCCGTTAGAATTTTAACAGAGTAAAAAGTATAGAAATCGATTTTTTGCAATATAATTGCATTGAAAAGCTTGTAATCAATTGTATGAACTCCTAAATTTGGATTAAAACTTATTTTGCAACCCTTTTGTAGAGGTTTTGGACGAGCGGGTCTAAATAGGCCGACCAATGGACTCGTTAGAATTTTAACTGAGTAAAAAGTACAGAAATCGAGTTTTTGCAATATAATCGTGTTGAAAAGCTCGTAATCAATTATATGAACTCCTAAAATTTAATTCTAACTTGTATTGCGGTCTTTTTGTAGAAGTTTCGGACGAGCGGGTCTAAATGGGCCGAACAACGGACCCGTTAGAATTTTAACTGAGTAAAAAGTACATAAATCGAGTTTTTGCAATATAATCGTGTTGAAAAGCTCGTAATCAAATATATGAACTCCTAAAATTTGATTCTAACTTGTATAGCGGTATTTTTTGTAGGGGTTTCGGATGAGCGGGTCTAAATGGGCCGAACAAAGGAACCGTTAGAATTTTAACTGAGTAAAAAGCACAAAAATCGAGTTTTTGCAATATAATTGTGTTGAAAAGCTCGTAATCAAGTGTATGAACTCGTAAATTTGGCTTAAAACTTATTTTGCAACCCTTTTGTAGAGGTTTCGGACGAACGGGTCTAAATGGGCCGAACAATGGACCCGTTAGAATTTTAACTTTGTAAAAAGCTCAAAAATCGAGTTTTTGCAATATAATTGTGTTGAAAAGCTCGTAATCAATTGTATGAACTCTTAAATTTGGAGTAAAACTTATTTTGCAACCCTTTTGTAGAGGTTTCGGACGAGCGGGTCTAAATGGGCCGAACAATGGACTCGTTAGAATTTTAACTGAGTAAAAAGTACAATAATCGAGTTTTTGTAATATAATCGTGTTGAAAAGCTCGTAATCAATTATATGAACTCCTAAAATTTGATTTTAACTTATTTTTCGGTCTTATTTGTAGAGGTTTCGGACGAGCGGGTCTAAATGGGCCGAACAATGGACCCGTTGGAATTTTAACTGAGTAAAAAGTACACAAATCGAGTTTTTGCAATATAATTGTGTTGAAAAGCTCGTAATCAATTGTATGAACTCCTAAATTCGGATTAAAACTTATTTTGTAGCCCTTTTGTAGAGGTTTCAGACGAGCGGGTCTAAATGGGCCGAACAATGGACTCGTTAGAATTTTAACTGAGTAAAAAGCACAAAAATCAAGTTTTTGCAATATAATTGTGTTAAAAGGCTCCTAATCAATTGTATGAACACCTAAATTTGGATTAAAACTTATTTTACAACCCTTCTGTAGAGGTTTCAGACGAGCGGGTCTAAATGGGCCGAACAATGGACCTGTTAGAATTTTAACTGAGTAAAAATTACAGTAATCGAGTTTTTGCAATATAACTTGTTGAAAAGCTCTTAATCAATTATATGAACTCCTATAATTTTATTCTAACTTATTTTGCAATCTTTTTTGTAAAGGTTTCGGACGAGCGGGTCTAAATGGGCCGAACAATGGACCCGTTAGAATTTTAACTAAGTAAAAAGCATTAAAATCAAGTTTTTGCAATATAATTGTGTTAAAAAGCTCCTAATCAATTGTATGAACGCCTAAATTTGGATTACAACTTATTTTGCAACCCTTCTGTAGAGGTTTCGGACGAGCGGGTCTAAATGGGCCGAACAATGGACCCGTTAGAATTTTAACTGAGTAAAAAGTACTGTAATCGAGTTTTTGTAATATAATCTTGTTGAAAAGCTCTTAATCAATTATATGAACTCCTATAATTTTATTCTAACTTATTTTGCGATCTTTTTTTTAAAGCTTTCGGACGAGCGGGTCTAAATGGGCCGAACAATGGACCCGTTAGAATTGTAACTTTGTAAAAAGCTCAAAAATCGATTTTTTGCAATATAATTGCGTTGAAAATCTTGTAATCAATTGTATGAACTCCTACATTTGGATTAAAAACTTGTTTTGCCACCCTTTTGTAGAGGTTTCGGACGAGCGGGTCTAAATAGGCCGAACAATGGACTCGTTAGAATTTTAACTGAGTAAATAGTACAGAAATCGAGTTTTTGCAATATAATCGTGTTGAAAAGCTCATAATCAATTATATGAACACCTAAAATTTAATTCTAACATGTATTGCGGTCTTTTTTGTAGAGGTTTCGGACGAGCGGGTCTAAATGGGCCGAACAATGGACCCGTTAGAATTTTAACTGAGTAAAAAGTACATAAATCGAGTTTCTGCAATATAATCGTGTTGAAAAGTTCGTAATCAATTGTATGAACTCCTAAATTTGGATTAAAACTTATTTTGCAACCCTTTTGTGTAGGTTTCGGACGAGCGGGTCTAAATGGGCCGAACAATGGACTCGTTAGAATTTTAACTTAGTAAAAAGTATAATAATCGAGTTTTTGTAATATAATCGTGTTGAAAAGCTCGTAATCAATTATATGAACTCCTAAAATTTGATTCTAACTTATTTTACAGTCTTATTTGTAGAGGTTTCGGACGAGCGGGTCTAAATGGGCCGAACAATGGACCCGTTAGAATTTTAACTGAGTAAAAAGCATAAAAATCAAGTTTTTGGAATATAATTGTGTTAAAAAGCTCCTAATCAATTGTATGAACGCCTAAATTTGGATTACAACTTATTTTGTAACCCTTCTATAGAGGTTTCGGACGAGCGGGTCTAAATGGGCCGAACAATGGACCCGTTAGAATTTTAACTGAGTAAAAAGTATTGTAATCGAGTTTTTGTAATATAATCTTGTTGAAAAGCTCTTAATCAATTATATGAACTCCTATAATTTTATTCTAACTTATTTTGCGATCTTTTTTTTAAAGCTTTCGGACGAGCGGGTCTAAATGGGCCGAACAATGGACCCGTTAGAATTGTAACTTTGTAAAAAGCTCAAAAATCGATTTTTTGCAATATAATTGCGTTGAAAATCTTGTAATCAATTGTATGAACTCCTAAATTTGGATTAAAAACTTGTTTTGCAACCCTTTTGTAGAGGTTTCGGACGAGCGGGTCTAAATAGGCCGAACAATGGACTCGTTAGAATTTTAACTGAGTAAATAGTACAGAAATCGAGTTTTTGCAATATAATCGTGTTGAAAAGCTCGTAATCAATTATATGAACTCCTAAAATTTAATTCTAACATGTATTGCGGTCTTTTTTGTAGAGGTTTCGGACGAGCGGGTCTAAATGGGTCGAACAATGGACCCGTTAGAATTTTAACTCAGTAAAAAGTACATAAATCGAGTTTCTGCAATATAATCGTGTTGAAAAGTTCGTAATCAATTGTATGAACTCCTAAATTTGGATTAAAACTTATTTTGCAACCCTTTTGTATAGGTTTCGGACGAGCGGGTCTAAATGGGCCGAACAATGGACTCGTTAGAATTTTAACTGAGTAAAAAGTATAATAATCGAGTTTTTGTAATATAATCGTGTTGAAAAGCTCGTAATCAATTATATGAACTCCTAAAATTTGATTCTAACTTATTTTACAGTCTTATTTGTAGAGGTTTCGGACGAGCGGGTCTAAATTAGTTTAAAACTCCGTAAACACGTCGTTACTTTGTTCGCACGATGTTTGAAATGCATGTTAGATTGCACGGTGTTTGTTTTGCATGGTTATAGCCTATAGCCTTTATAGTTTTGGTTTTTATAAATACGGCCTGCGTGCCGTGCCTTTCTCTATCTTCTATTGTACTTCTCTTCTCATCTCACTCCCTCGCATGTAACGCGAGTTTCTGAAAATGTAAATACTCATGGAGATAAAGCAAGGACCAAGGTAGCAGTGTGGTGGGCCTTCCTTGGTGGACCGGGCATTTCAGAAGCAGATTCTATCTTCAGTAGAATGGTCCTCCCATTGGCTTGGGACGGGTCGCCTTAGGTTAAGAAGGGCTATAATCATTGCATATTTATTTACCACTTATATTTACCTTGTATGTGATGCAATGGATGTTTTATAAGCATGATTAAACATAGTTCTATTGATAGGATCAATGTTAAAATGATGAGATAATTAAGTAAATCTCTCACTATAATTCTAAATCTGTTTTAACCATCCAATATTTACCCTCGTTAAAGCTTCGATCGATATAATGCGAGCTTTGCCAAAGAAATGTCACATTTATCTATCTTAGTTAAACACGAAGAATAAGCTACTGATATTCGCTGGTTGAGATATTTGTATTGACTTAGCTGGGTTGTTCTAATAGGATTAGAAAACCTAATGGTTAAAAGTTTTGGTTAATCATAAGATGATTTAAAGAACAAGAGTTGTTCGCCAAAAGATGAGGAATTACATGAGATGTAATTAGTAAGGTGTTACTTATTTTGCGGTCTTATTTGTAGAGGTTTCGGACGAGCGGGTCTAAATGGGCCGAACAATAGACCCGTTAGAATTTTATCTGAGTAAAAAGCACAAAAATCGAGTTTTTGCAATATAATTGTGTTGAAAAGCTCGTAATCAAGTGTATGAACTCCTAAATTTGGCTTAAAACTTATTTTGCAACCCTTTTGTAGAGGTTTCGGACGAACGGGTCTAAATGGGCCGAACAATGGACCCGTTAGAATTTTAACTTTGTAAAAAGCTCAAAAATTGACTTTTTGCAATATAATTGTGTTGAAAAGCTCTTATTAATCAATTATATGAACTCCTAAATTTGGATTAAAACTTATTTTGCAACCCTTTTGTACAGGTTTCGGACGAGCGAGTCTAAATGGGCCGAGTTTTTGTAATATAATCGTGTTGAAAAGCTCGTAATCAATTATATGAACTCCTAAAATTTGATTCTAACTTATTTTGCGGTCTTATTTGTAGAGGTTTCGGACGAGCGGGTCTAAATGGGCCGAACAATGGACCTGTTAGAATTCTAATGGAGTAAAAAGTACAAAAATCGAGTTTTTGCAATATAATTGTGTTGACAAGCTCGTAATCAATTGTATGAACTCCTAAATTTGGATTAAAACTTATTTTGCAGCCCTTTTGTAGAGGTTTCGGACGAGCGGGTCTAAATGGGCCGAACAATGGACTCGTTAGAATTTTAACTGAGTAAAAAGCACCAAAATCAAGTTTTTGCAATATAATTGTGTTAAAAAGCTCCTAATCAATTGTATGAACGCCTAAATTTGGATTAAAACTTATTTTGCAACCCTTCTGTAGAGGTTTCGGACGAGCGGGTCTAAATGGGCCGAACAATGGACCCGTTAGAATTTTAACTGAGTAAAAAGTACAGTAATCGAGTTTTTGCAATATAATCTTGTTGAAAAGCTCTTAAAAAATTAAATGAACTCCTATAATTTTATTCTAACTTATTTTGCGATATTTTTTGTAAAGGTTTCGGACGAGCGGGTCTAAATGGGCCGAACAATGGACCCGTTAGAATTTTAACAGAGTAAAAAGTATAGAAATCGATTTTTTGCAATATAATTGCGTTGAAAAGCTTGTAATCAATTGTATGAACTCCTAAATTTTGATTAAAACTTATTTTGCAACCCTTTTGTAGAGGTTTCGGATGATCGGGTCTAAATGGGCCAAATAATGGACCTGTTAGAATTTTAACAGAGTAAAGAGTACATAAATCGAGTTTTTGCAATATAATCGTGTTGACAAGCTCATAATCAATTGTATGAACTCCTAAATTTGGATTAAAACTTATTTTGCAGCCCTTTTGTAGAGGTTTCGGACGAGCGGGTCTAAATGGGCCGAACAATGGACTCGTTAGAATTTTAACTGAGTAAAAAGCACAAAAATCAAGTTTTTGCAATATAATTGTGTTGAAAAGCTCCAAATCCATTGTATGAACGCCTAAATTTGGATTAAAACTTATTTTGCAACCCTTCTATAGAGGTTTCGGACGAGCGGGTCTAAATGGGCCGAACAATGGACCCGTTAGAATTTTAACCGAGTATAAAGTACAATAATCGATTTTTTGCAATATAATTGCGTTGAAAAGCTTGTAATAAATTGTATGAACTCCTAAATTTGGATTAAAACTTATTTTGCAACCCTTTTGTAGAGGTTTCGGACGAGCAGGTCTAAATAGGCCGAACAATGGACTCGTTAGAATTTTAACTGAGTAAAAAGCACCAAAATCAAGTTTTTGCAATATAATTGTGTTAAAAAGCTCCTAATCAATTGTATGAACGCCTAAATTTGGATTAAAACTTATTTTGCAACCCTTCTGTAGAGGTTTCGGACGAGCGGGTCTAAATGGGCCGAACAATGGACCCGTTAGAATTTTAACTGAGTAAAAAGTACAGTAATCGAGTTTTTGCAATATAATCTTGTTGAAAAGCTCTTAAAAAATTAAATGAACTCCTATAATTTTATTCTAACTTATTTTGCGATATTTTTTGTAAAGGTTTCGGACGAGCGGGTCTAAATGGGCCGAACAATGGACCCGTTAGAATTTTAACAGAGTAAAAAGTATAGAAATCGATTTTTTGCAATATAATTGCGTTGAAAAGCTTGTAATCAATTGTATGAACTCCTAAATTTTGATTAAAACTTATTTTGCAACCCTTTTGTAGAGGTTTCGGATGATCGGGTCTAAATGGGCCGAATAATGGACCTGTTAGAATTTTAACAGAGTAAAGAGTACATAAATCGAGTTTTTGCAATATAATCGTGTTGACAAGCTCATAATCAATTGTATGAACTCCTAAATTTGGATTAAAACTTATTTTGCAGCCCTTTTGTAGAGGTTTCGGACGAGCGGGTCTAAATGGGCCGAACAATGGACTCGTTAGAATTTTAACTGAGTAAAAAGCACAAAAATCAAGTTTTTGCAATATAATTGTGTTGAAAAGCTCCAAATCCATTGTATGAACGCCTAAATTTGGATTAAAACTTATTTTGCAACCCTTCTATAGAGGTTTCGGACGAGCGGGTCTAAATGGGCCGAACAATGGACCCGTTAGAATTTTAACCGAGTATAAAGTACAATAATCGATTTTTTGCAATATAATTGCGTTGAAAAGCTTGTAATAAATTGTATGAACTCCTAAATTTGGATTAAAACTTATTTTGCAACCCTTTTGTAGAGGTTTCGGACGAGCGGGTCTAAATAGGCCGAACAATGGACTCGTTAGAATTTTAACTGAGTTAAAAGTACAGAAATCGAGTTTTTACAATATAATCATGTTGAAAAGCTCGTAATCAATTATATGAACTCCTAAAATTTAATTCTAACTTGTATTGCGGTCTTTTTTGTAGAGGTTTCGGACGAACGGGTCTAAATGGGCCGAAGAATGGACCAATTAGAATTTTAACTGAGTAAAAAGTACATAAATCGAGTTTTTGCAATATAATCGTGTTGAAAAGTTCGTAATCAATTGTATGAACTCCTAAATTTGGATTAAAACTTATTTTACAACCCTTTTGTAGAGGTTTCAGACGAACGAGTCTAAATGGGCCAAAAAATGGACCCGTTAGAATTTTAACTGTGTAAAAAGTATAGAAATCGAGTTTTTGCAATATAATCGTGTTGAAAAACTCGTAATCAATTATATGAACTCCTAAATTTGGATTAAAACTTATTTTGCAGCCCTTTTTGTAGAGGTTTCGGATGATCGGGTCTAAATGGGCCGAATAATGGACCTGTTAGAATTTTAATGGAGTAAAGAGTACAGAAATCGAGTTTTTGCATTATAATTGTGTTGACAAGCTCGTAATCAATTGTATGAACTCCTAAATTTGGATTAAAACTTATTTTGCAGCCCTTTTGTAGAGGTTTCGGACGAGCGGGTCTAAATGGGCCGAACAATGGACTCGTAAGAATTTTAACTGAGTAAAAAGCACCAAAATCAAGTTTTTGCAATATAATTGTGTTAAAAAGCTCCTAATCAATTGTATGAACACCTAAATTTGGATTAAAACTTATTTTGCAACCCTTCTGTAGAGGTTTCGGACGAGCGGGTCTAAATGGGCCGAACAATGGACCCGTTAGAATTTTAACTGAGTAAAAAGTACAGTAATCGAGTTTTTGCAATATAATCTTGTTTAAAAGCTCTTAAAAAATTAAATGAACTCCTATAATTTTATTCTAACTTATTTTGCGATATTTTTGTAAAGGTTTCGGACGAGCGGGTCTAAATGGGCCGAACAATGGACCCGTTAGAATTTTAACAGAGTAAAAAGTATAGAAATCAATTTTTTGCAATATAATTGCGTTGAAAAGCTTGTAATCAATTTTATGAGCTCCTAAATTTTGATTAAAACTTATTTTGGAACCCTTTTGTAGAGGTTTCGGATGATCGGGTCTAAATGGGCCGAATAATGGACCAGTTAGAATTTTAACAGAGTAAAGAGTACATAAATCGCGTTTTTGCAATATAATCGTGTTGACAAGCTCATAATCAATTGTATGAACTCCTAAATTTGGATTAAAACTTATTTTGCAGCCCTTTTGTAGAGGTTTCGGACGAGCGGGTCTAAATGGGCCGAACAATGGACTCGTTAGAATTTTAACTGAGTAAAAAGCACAAAAATCAAGTTTTTGAAATATAATTGTGTTAAAAAGCTCCAAATCCATTGTATGAACGCCTAAATTTGGATTAAAACTTATTTTGCAACCCTTCTATAGAGGTTTCGGATGAGCGGGTCTAAATGGGCCGAACAATGGACCCGTTAGAATTTTAACTGAGTATAAAGTACAATAATCGATTTTTTGCAATATAATTGCGTTGAAAAGCTTGTAATAAATTGTATGAACTCCTAAATTTGGATTAAAACTTATTTTGCAACCCTTTTGTAGAGGTTTCGAACGAGCGGGTCTAAATAGGCCGAACAATGGACTCGTTAGAATTTTAACTAAGTTAAAAGTACAGAAATCGAGTTTTTGCAATATAATCGTGTTGAAAAGCTCGTAATCAATTATATGAACTCCTAAAATTTAATTCTAACTTGTATTGCGGTCTTTTTTGTAGAGGTTTCGGACGAGCGAGTCTAAATGGGCCGAACAATGGACCAATTAGAAATTTAACTGAGTAAAAAGTACATAAATCGAGTTTTTGCAATATAATAGTGTTGAAAAGTTCGTAATCAATTGTATGAACTCCTAAATTTGGATTAAAACTTATTTTACAACCCTTTTGTAGAGGTTTCAGACGAACGAGTCTAAATGGGCCAAAAAATGGACCCGTTAGAATTTTAACTAAGTAAAAAGTATAGAAATCGAGTTTTTGCAATATAATCGTGTTGAAAAGCTCGTAATCAATTATATGAAATCCTAAATTTGGATTAAAACTTATTTTGCAGCCCTTTTTGTAGAGGTTTCGGATAATCGGGTCTAAATGGGCCGAATAATGGACCTGTTAGAATTTTAATGGAGTAAAGAGTACAGAAATCGAGTTTTTGCATTATAATCGTGTTGACAAGCTCGTAATCAATTGTATGAACTCCTAAATTTGGATTAAAACTTATTTTGCAGCCCTTTTGTAGAGGTTTCGGACGAGCGGGTCTAAATGGGCCGAACAATGGACTCGTTAGAATTTTAACTGAGTAAAAAGTACCAAAATCAAGTTTTGGCAATATAATTGTGTTAAAAACCTCCTAATCAATTGTATGAACGCCTAAATTTGGATTAAAACTTATTTTGCAACCCTTCTATAGAGGTTTCGGACGAGCGGGTCTAAATGGGCCGAACAATGGACCCGTTAGAATTTTAACTGAGTAAAAAGTACAGTAATCGAGTTTTTGCAATATAATCTTGTTGAAAAGCTCTTAAACAATTAAATGAACTCCTATAGTTTTATTCTAACTTATTTTGCGATCATTTTTGTAAAGGTTTCGGACGAGCGGCTCTAAATGGGCCGAACAATGGACCCGTTAGAATTTTAACAGAGTAAAAAGTATAGAAATCGATTTTTTGCAATATAATTGCGTTGAAAAGCTTGTAATCAATTGTATGAACTCCTAAATTTGGATTAAAACTTATTTTGCAACCCTTTTGTAGAGGTTTCGGATGATCGGGTCTAAATGGGCCGAATAATGGACCTGTTAGAATTTTAACAGAGTAAAGAGTACATAAATCGAGTTTTTGCAATATAATCGTGTTGACAAGCTCATAATCAATTGTATGAACTCCTAAATTTGGATCAAAACTTATTTTGCAGCCCTTTTGTAGAGGTTTCGGACGAGCGGGTCTAAATGGGCCGAACAATGGACTCGTTAGAATTTTAACTGAGTAAAAAGCACAAAAATCATGTTTTTGCAATATAATTGTGTTAAAAAGCTCCAAATCCATTGTATGAACGCCTAAATTTGGATTAAAACTTATTTTGCAACCCTTCTATAGAGGTTTCGGACGAGCGGGTCTAAATGGGCCGAGCAATGGACCCATTAGAATTTTAACTGAGTATAAAGTACAATAATCAAATTTTTGCAATATAATTGCGTTGAAAAGCTTGTAATAAATTGTATGAACTCCTAAATTTGGATTAAAACTTATTTTGCAACCCTTTTGTAAAGGTTTCGGACGAGCGGGTCTAAATAGGCCGAACAATGGACTCGTTAGAATTTTAACTGAGTTAAAAGTACAGAAATCGAGTTTTTACAATATAATCGTGTTGAAAAGCTCGTAATCAATTATATGAACTCCTAAAATTTAATTCTAACTTGTATTGCGGTCTTTTTGTAGAGGTTTCGGACGAACGGGTCTAAATGGGCCGAACAATGGACCCGTTAGAATTTTAACTGAGTAAAAAGTACATAAATCGAGTTTTTGCAATATAATCGTGTTGAAAAGTTCGTAATCAATTGTATGAACTCCTAAATTTGGATTAAAACTTATTTTACAACCCTTTTGTAGAGGTTTCAGACGAACGAGTCTAAATGGGCCAAAAAATGGACCCGTTAGAATTTTAACTGAGTAAAAAGTACAGAAATCGAGTTTTTGCAATATAATCGTACTGAAAAGCTCGTAATCAATTATATGAATTCCTAAATTTGGATTAAAACTTATTTTGCAGCCCTTTTTGTAGAGGTTTCGGATGATCGGGTCTAAATGGGCCGAATAATGGACCTGTTAGAATTTTAATGGAGTAAAGAGTACAGAAATCGAGTTTTTGCATTATAATCGTGTTGACAAGCTCGTAATCAATTGTATGAACTCCTAAATTTGGATTAAAACTTATTTTGCAGCTCTTTTGTAGAGGTTTCGGACGAGCGGGTCTAAATGGGCCGAACAATGGACTCGTTAGAATTTTAACTGAGTAAAAAGCACCAAAATCAAGTTTTTGCAATATAATTGTGTTAAAAATCTCCTAATCAATTGTATGAACGCCTAAATTTGGATTAAAACTTATTTTGCAACCCTTCTGTAGAGGTTTCGGACGAGCGGGTCTAAATGGGCCGAACAATGGACCCGTTAGAATTTTAACTGAGTAAAAAGTACAGTAATCGAGTTTTTGCAATATAATCTTGTTTAAAAGCTCTTAAACAATTAAATGAACTCCTATAATTTTATTCTAACTTATTTTGCGATCATTTTTGTAAAGGTTTCGGACGAGCGGGTCTAAATGGGCCGAACAATGGACCCGTTAGAATTTTAACAGAGTAAAAAGTATGGAAATCGATTTTTTGCAATATAATTGCGTTGAAAAGCTTGTAATCAATTGTATGAACTCCTAAATTTGGATTAAAACTTATTTTGCAACCCTTTTGTAGAGGTTTCGGATGATCGGGTCTAAATGGGCCGAATAATGGACCTGTTAGAATTTTAACAGAGTAAAGAGTACATAAATCGAGTTTTTGCAATATAATCGTGTTGACAAGCTCATAATCAATTGTATGAACTCCTAAATTTGGATTAAAACTTATTTTGCAGCCCTTTTGTAGAGGTTTCGGACGAGCGGGTCTAAATGGGCCGAACAATGGACTCGTTAGAATTTTAACTGAGTAAAAAGCACAAAAATCAAGTTTTTGCAATATAATTGTGTTAAAAAGTTCCAAATCCATTGTATGAACGCCTAAATTTGGATTAAAACTTATTTTGCAACCCTTCTATAGAGGTTTCGGACGAGCGGGTCTAAATGGGCCGAACAATGGACCCATTAGAATTTTAACTGAGTATAAAGTACAATAATTGATTTTTTGCAATATAATTGCGTTGAAAAGCTTGTAAAAAAATTGTATGATCTTCTAAATTTGGATTAAAAATTATTTTGCAACCCTTTTGTAGAGGTTTCGGACGAGCGGGTCTAAATAGGCCGAACAATGGACTCGTTAGAATTTTAACTGAGTTAAAAGTACAGAAATCGAGTTTTTACAATATAATCGTGTTGAAAAGCTCGTAATCAATTATATGAACTCCTAAAATTTAATTCTAACTTGTATTGCGGTCTTTTTGTAGAGGTTTCGGACGAACTGGTCTAAATGGGCCGAACAATGGACCCGTTAGAATTTTAACTGAGTAAAAAGTACATAAATCGAGTTTTTGCAATATAATCGTGTTGAAAAGTTCGTAATCAATTGTATGAACTCCTAAATTTGGATTAAAACTTATTTTACAACCCTTTTGTAGAGGTTTCAGACGAACGAGTCTAAATGGGCCAAAAAATGGACCCGTTAGAATTTTAACTGAGTAAAAAGTACAGAAATCGAGTTTTTGCAATATAATCGTACTGAAAAGCTCGTAATCAATTATATGAATTCCTAAATTTGGATTAAAACTTATTTTGCAGCCCTTTTTGTAGAGGTTTCGGATGATCGGGTCTAAATGGGCCGAATAATGGACCTGTTAGAATTTTAATGGAGTAAAGAGTACAGAAATCGAGTTTTTGCATTATAATCGTGTTGACAAGCTCGTAATCAATTGTATGAACTCCTAAATTTGGATTAAAACTTATTTTGCAGCTCTTTTGTAGAGGTTTCGGACGAGCGGGTCTAAATGGGCCGAACAATGGACTCGTTAGAATTTTAACTGAGTAAAAAGCACCAAAATCAAGTTTTTGCAATATAATTGTGTTAAAAATCTCCTAATCAATTGTATGAACGCCTAAATTTGGATTAAAACTTATTTTGCAACCCTTCTGTAGAGGTTTCGGACGAGCGGGTCTAAATGGGCCGAACAATGGACCCGTTAGAATTTTAACTGAGTAAAAAGTACAGTAATCGAGTTTTTGCAATATAATCTTGTTTAAAAGCTCTTAAACAATTAAATGAACTCCTATAATTTTATTCTAACTTATTTTGCGATCATTTTTGTAAAGGTTTCGGACGAGCGGGTCTAAATGGGCCGAACAATGGACCCGTTAGAATTTTAACAGAGTAAAAAGTATGGAAATCGATTTTTTGCAATATAATTGCGTTGAAAAGCTTGTAATCAATTGTATGAACTCCTAAATTTGGATTAAAACTTATTTTGCAACCCTTTTGTAGAGGTTTCGGATGATCGGGTCTAAATGGGCCGAATAATGGACCTGTTAGAATTTTAACAGAGTAAAGAGTACATAAATCGAGTTTTTGCAATATAATCGTGTTGACAAGCTCATAATCAATTGTATGAACTCCTAAATTTGGATTAAAACTTATTTTGCAGCCCTTTTGTAGAGGTTTCGGACGAGCGGGTCTAAATGGGCCGAACAATGGACTCGTTAGAATTTTAACTGAGTAAAAAGCACAAAAATCAAGTTTTTGCAATATAATTGTGTTAAAAAGTTCCAAATCCATTGTATGAACGCCTAAATTTGGATTAAAACTTATTTTGCAACCCTTCTATAGAGGTTTCGGACGAGCGGGTCTAAATGGGCCGAACAATGGACCCATTAGAATTTTAACTGAGTATAAAGTACAATAATTGATTTTTTGCAATATAATTGCGTTGAAAAGCTTGTAAAAAAATTGTATGATCTTCTAAATTTGGATTAAAAATTATTTTGCAACCCTTTTGTAGAGGTTTCGGACGAGCGGGTCTAAATAGGCCGAACAATGGACTCGTTAGAATTTTAACTGAGTTAAAAGTACAGAAATCGAGTTTTTACAATATAATCGTGTTGAAAAGCTCGTAATCAATTATATGAACTCCTAAAATTTAATTCTAACTTGTATTGCGGTCTTTTTGTAGAGGTTTCGGACGAACTGGTCTAAATGGGCCGAACAATGGACCCGTTAGAATTTTAACTGAGTAAAAAGTACATAAATCGAGTTTTTGCAATATAATCGTGTTGAAAAGTTCGTAATCAATTGTATGAACTCCTAAATTTGGATTAAAACTTATTTTACAACCCTTTTGTAGAGGTTTCAGACGAACGAGTCTAAATGGGCCAAAAAATGGACCCGTTAGAATTTTAACTGAGTAAAAAGTACAGAAATCGAGTTTTTGCAATATAATCGTACTGAAAAGCTCGTAATCAATTATATGAATTCCTAAATTTGGATTAAAACTTATTTTGCAGCCCTTTTTGTAGAGGTTTCGGATGATCGGGTCTAAATGGGCCGAATAATGGACCTGTTAGAATTTTAATGGAGTAAAGAGTACAGAAATCGAGTTTTTGCATTATAATCATGTTGACAAGCTCGTAATCAATTGTATGAACTCCTAAATTTGGATTAAAACTTATTTTGCAGCCCTTTTGTAGAGGTTTCGGACGAGCGGGTCTAGATGGGCCGAACAATGGACTCGTTAGAATTTTAACTGAGTAAAAAGCACCAAAATCAAGTTTTTGCAATATAATTGTGTTAAAAATCTCCTAATCAATTGTATGAACGCCTAAATTTGGATTAAAACTTATTTTGCAACCCTTCTGTAGAGGTTTCGGACGAGCGGGTCTAAATGGGCCGAACAATGGACCCGTTAGAATTTTAACTGAGTAAAAAGTACAGTAATCGAGTTTTTGCAATATAATCTTGTTTAAAAGCTCTTAAACAATTAAATGAACTCTTATAATTTTATTCTAACTTATTTTGCGATCATTTTTGTAAAGGTTTCGGACGAGCGGGTCTAAATGGGCCGAACAATGGACCCGTTAGAATTTTAACAGAGTAAAAAGTATGGAAATCGATTTTTTGCAATATAATTGCGTTGAAAAGCTTGTAATCAATTGTTTGAACTCCTAAATTTGGATTAAAACTTATTTTGCAACCCTTTTGTAGAGGTTTCGGATGATCGGGTCTAAATGGGCCGAATAATGGACCTGTTAGAATTTTAACAGAGTAAAGAGTACATAAATCGAGTTTTTGCAATATAATCGTGTTGACAAGCTCATAATCAATTGTATGAACTCCTAAATTTGGATTAAAACTTATTTTGCAGCCCTTTTGTAGAGGTTTCGGACGAGCGGGTCTAAATGGGCCGAACAATGGACTCGTTAGAATTTTAACTGAGTAAAAAGCACAAAAATCAAGTTTTTGCAATATAATTGTGTTAAAAAGTTCCAAATCCATTGTATGAACGCCTAAATTTGGATTAAAACTTATTTTGCAACCCTTCTATAGAGGTTTCGGACGAGCGGGTCTAAATGGGCCGAACAATGGACCCATTAGAATTTTAACTGAGTATAAAGTACAATAATCGATTTTTTGCAATATAATTGCGTTGAAAAGCTTGTAATAAATTGTATGATCTCCTAAATTTGGATTAAAAATTATTTTGCAACCCTTTTGTAGAGGTTTCGGACGAGCGGGTCTAAATAGGCCGAATAATGGACTCGTTAGAATTTTAACTGAGTTAAAAGTACAGAAATCAAGTTTTTACAATATAATCGTGTTGAAAAGCTCGTAATCAATTATATGAACTCCTAAAATTTAATTCTAACTTGTATTGCGGTCTTTTTTGTAGAGGTTTCGAAATAAAGGGTCTAAATGGGCCGAACAATGGACCCGTTAGAATTTTAACTGAGTAAAAAGTACATAAATCGAGTTTTTGCAATATAATCGTGTTGAAAAGTTCGTAATCAATTGTATGAACTCCTCAATTTGGATTAAAACTTATTTTACAACCCTTTTGTAGAGGTTTCAGACGAACGAGTCTAAATGGGCCAAAAAATGGACCCGTTGAATTTTAACTGAGTAAAAAGTACAGAAATCGAGTTTTTGCAATATAATCGTGTTGAAAAGCTCGTAATCAATTATATGAATTCCTAAATTTGGATTAAAACTTATTTTGCAGCCCTTTTGTAGAGGTTTCGGACGAGCGGGTCTAAATGGGCCGAACAATGGACTCGTTAGAATTTTAACTGAGTAAAAAGCACCAAAATCAAGTTTTTGCAATATAATTGTGTTAAAAAGCTCCTAATCAATTGTATGAACACCTAAATTTGGATTAAAACTTATTTTGCAACCCTTCTGTAGAGGTTTCGGACGAGCGGGTCTAAATGGGCCGAACAATGGACCCGTTAGAATTTTAACTGAGTAAAAAGTACAGTAATCGAGTTTTTGCAATATAATCTTGTTGAAAAGCTCTTAAACAATTAAACGAACTCCTATAATTTTATTCTAACTTATTTTGCGATCTTTTTTGTAAAGGTTTCGGACGAGCGGGTCTAAATGGGCCGAACAATGGACCCGTTAGAATTTTAACAGAGTAAAAAGTATAGAAATCGATTTTTTGCAATATAATTGCGTTGAAAAGCTTGTAATCAATTGTATGAACTCCTAAATTTGGATTAAAACTTATTTTGCAGCCCTTTTGTAGAGGTTTCGGACGAGCGGGTCTAAATGGGCCGAACAATGGACTCGTTAGAATTTTAACTAAGTAAAAAGCACCAAAATCAAGTTTTTGCAATATAATTGTGTTAAAAAGCTCCTAATCAATTGTATGAACTCCTAAATTTGTATTAAAACTTATTTTGCAACCCTTCTGTATAGGTTTCGGACGAGCGGGTCTAAATGGGCCGAACAATGGACCCGTTAGAATTTTAACTGAGTAAAAAGTACAGTAATCGAGTTTTTGCAATATAATCTTGTTGAAAAGATCTTAAACAATTAAATGAACTCCTATAATTTTATTCTAACTTATTTTGCGATCTTTTTTGTAAAGGTTTCGGGCGAGCGGGTCTAAATGGGCCGAACAATAGACCCGTTAGAATTTTAACAGAGTAAAAAGTATAGAAATCGATTTTTTGCAATATAATTGCGTTCAAAAGCTTGTAATCAATTGTATGAACTCCTAAATTTGGATTAAAACTTATTTTGCAACCCTTCTGTAGAGGTTTCGGACGAGCGGGTCTAAATGGGCCGAACAATGGACCCGTTAGAATTTTAACTGAGTAAAAAGTACAGTAATCGAGTTTTTGCAATATAATCTTGTTGAAAAGCTCTTAATCAATTATATAAACTCCTATAATTTTATTCTAACTTATTTTGCGATCTTTTTTGTAAAGGTTTCGGACGAGCGAGTCTAAATGGGCTGAACAATGGACCCGTTAGAATTTTAACAGAGTAAAAAGTATAGAAATCGATTTTTTTACAATATAATTGTGTTGAAAAGCTTGTAATCAATTGTATGAACTCCTAGATTTGGATTAAAACTTATTTTGCAACCCTTTTGCAGAGGTTTCGGACGAGCGGGTCTAAATAGGCCGAACAATGGACTCGTTAGAATTTTAACTGAGTAAAAAGTACAGAAATCGAGTTTTTGCAATATAATCGTGTTGAAAAGCTCGTAATCAATTATATGAACTCCTAAAATTTAATTCTAACTTGTATTGCGGTCTTTTTTGTAATGGTTTCGGACGAGCGGGTCTAAATGGGCCGAACAATGGACCCGTTAGAATTTTAACTGAGTAAAAAGTACATAAATCTAGTTTTTGCAATATAATCGTGTAGAAAAGTTCGTAATCAATTGTATGAACTCCTAAATTTGGATTAAAACTTATTTTACAACCCTTTTGTAGAGGTTTCAGACGAACGAGTCTAAAATGGCCAAAAAATGGACCCGTTAGAATTTAAACTGAATAAAAAGTACAAAAATCGAGTTTTTGCAATATAATCATGTTGAAAAGCTCGTAATCAACTATATGAACTCCTAAAATTTGATTCTAACTTGTATTACGGTATTTTTTGTAGGGGTTTTGGATGAGCGGGTCTAAATGGGCCGAACAATGGACCCGTTAGAATTTTAACTGAGTAAAAAGCACAAAAATTGAGTTTTTGCAATATAATTGTGTTGAAAAGCTCGTAATCAAGAGTATGAACTCCTAAATTTGGCTTAAAACTTATTTTGCAACCCTTTTGTAGAGGTTTCGGACGAACGAGTCTAAATGGGCCGAACAATGGACCCGTTAGAATTTTAACAGAGTAAAAAGTATAGAAATCGATTTTTTTGCAATATAATTATGTTGAAAAGCTTGTAATCAATTGTATGAACTCCTAGATTTGGATTAAAACTTATTTTGCAACCCTTTTGTAGAGGTTTCGGACGAGCGGGTCTAAATAGGCCGAACAATGGACTCGTTAGAATTTTAACTGAGTAAAAAGTACAGAAATCGAGTTTTTGCAATATAATCGTGTTGAAAAGCTCGTAATCAATTATATGAACTCCTAAAATTTAATTCTAACTTGTATTGCGGTCTTTTTTGTAGAGGTTTCGGACGAGCGGGTCTAAATGGGCCGAACAATGGACCCGTTAGAATTTTAACTGAGTAAAAAGTACATAAATCTAGTTTTTGCAATATAATCGTGTAGAAAAGTTCGTAATCAATTGTATGAACTCCTAAATTTGGATTAAAACTTATTTTACAACCCTTTTGTAGAGGTTTCAGACGAACGAGTCTAAAATGGCCAAAAAATGGACCCGTTAGAATTTAAACTGAGTAAAAAGTACAGAAATCGAGTTTTTGCAATATAATCATGTTGAAAAGCTCGTAATCAACTATATGAACTCCTAAAATTTGATTCTAACTTGTATTACGATATTTTTTGTAGGGGTTTTGGATGAGCGGGTCTAAATGGGCCGAACAATGGACCCGTTTGAATTTTAACTGAGTAAAAAGCACAAAAATCGAGTTTTTGCAATATAATTGTGTTGAAAAGCTCGTAATCAAGAGTATGAACTCCTAAATTTGGCTTAAAACTTATTTTGCAACCCTTTTGTAGAGGTTTCGGACGAACGAGTCTAAATAGGCCGAACAATGGACCCGTTAGAATTTTAACTTTGTAAAAAGCACAGAAATCGAGGTTTTGCAATGTAATTGTGTTGAAAAGCTCGTAATCAATTGTATGAACTCCTAAATTTGGATTAAAACTTATTTTGCAACCCTTTTGTAGAGGTTTCGGACGAGCGGGTCTAAATGGGCCGAACAATGGATTCGTTAGAATTTAACTGAGTAAAAAGTACAATAATCGAGTTTTTGTAATATAATCGTGTTGAAAAGCTCGTAATCAATTATATGAACTCCTAAAATTTGATTTTGACTTATTTGCGGTCTTATTTGTAGAGGTTTCGGACGACGGGTCTAAATGGGCCGAGCAATGGACCCGTTAGAATTTTAACTGAGTAAAAAGTACAGAAATCGAGTTTTTGCAATATAATTGTGTTGAAAAGCTCGTAATCAATTGTATGAACTCCTAAATTCGGATTAAAACTTATTTTGTAACCCTTTTGTAGAGGTTTTGGACGAGCGGGTCTAAATAGGCCAAACAATGGACTCGTTAGAATTTTAACTGAGTAAAAAGTACAGAAATCGAGTTTTGCAATATAATCGTGTTGAAAAGCTCGTAATCAATTATATGAACTCGTAAAATTTAATTCTAACTTGTATTGCGGTCTTTTTTGTAGAGGTTTCGGACGAGCGGGTCTAAACGGGCCGAACAATGGACCCGTTAGAATTTTAACTGAGTAAAAAGTACATAAATCAAATTTTTGCAATATAATCGTGTTGAAAAGTTCGTAATCAATTGTATGAACTCCTAAATTTTGATTAAAACTTAGTTTGTAACCCTTTTGTAAGGTTTTAGACGAACGAGTCTAAATGGGCCGAACAATGGACCCGTTAGAATTTTAACGGGGTAAAAAGTACAGAAATCGAATTTTTGCAATATAATCTTGTTGAAAAGCTCTTAATCAATTATATGAACTCCTATAATTTTATTCTAACTTATTTGGCAACCCTTTTGTAGAGATTTCGGAGGAGCGGGTCTAAATGGGCTGAACAATGGACCCGTTAGAATTTTAACAGAGTAAAAAGTATAGAAATCGATTTTTTGCAATATAATTGCGTTGAAAAGCTTGTAATCAATTGTATGAACTCCTAAATTTGGATTAAAACTTATTTTGGAACCCTTTTGTAGAGGTTTCGGATGATCGGGTCTAAATGGGCCGAATAATGGACCTTTTAGAATTTTAACGGAGTAAAGAGTACAGAAATCGAGTTTTTGCAATATAATCGTGTTGACAAGCTCGTAATCAATTGAATGAACTTCTAAATTTGGATTAAAACTTATTTTGCAGCCCTTTTGTAGAGGTTTCGGACGAGCGGGTCTAAATGGGACGAACAATGGACCCGATAGAATTTTAACTGAGTAAAAAGTAAAGAAATCGAGTTTTTCCAATATAATTGTGTTAAAAAGCTCCTAATCAATTGTATGAACGCCTAAATTTGGATTAAAACTTATTTTGCAACCCTTCTGTAGAGGTTTCGGACGAGCGGGTCTAAAAGGGCCGAACAATGGACCCGTTAGAATTTTAACCGAATAAAAAGTACAGAAATCGAGTTTTTGCAATATAATCTTGTTGAAAAGAAATTAATCAATTATATGAACTCCTATAATTTAATTCTAAATTATTTTGAGATCTTTTTTGTAAGGGTTTCGGACGCGCGGGTCTAAATGGGCCAAACAATGGACCCGTTAGAATTTTAACAGAGTAAAAAGTATAGAAATCGATTTTTTGCAATATAATTGCGTTGAAAAGCTTGTAATCAATTGTCTGAACTCCTAAATTTGGATTAAAACTTATTTTGCAACCCTTTTGTAGAGGTTTCGGACGAGCGGGTCTAAATAGGCCGAACAATGGACTCGTTAGAATTTTTACTGAGTAAAAAGTACAGAAATCGAGTTTTTGCAATATAATCATGTTGAAAAGCTCGTAATCAATTATATGAACTCCTAAAATTTAATTCTAACTTGTATTGCGGTCTTTTTTGTAATGGTTTCGGACGAGCGGGTCTAAATGGGCCGAACAATGGACCCGTTAGAATTTTAACTGAGTAAAAAGTACATAAATCGAGTTTTTGCAATATAATCGTGTTGAAATGTTCGTAATCAATTGTATGAACTCTTAAATTTGGATTAAAACTTATTTTACAACCCTTTTGTAGAGGTTTCAGACGAACGAGTCTAAATAGGCCAAAAAATGGACACGTTAGAATTTTAACTGAGTAAAAAGTACAAAAATCGAGTTTTTGCAATATAATCGTGCTGCAAAGCTCGTAATCAACTATATGAACTCCTAAAATTTGATTCTAACATGTATTGCGGTCTTTTTTGTAGGGGTTTCGGATGAGCGAGTATAAATGGGCCGAACAATGGACCCGTTAGAATTTTAACTGAGTAAAAAGTACATAAATCGTGTTTTTGCAATATAATCATGTTGAAAAGTTCGTAATCAATTGTATGAATTCCTAAATTTGGTTTAAAACTTATTTTGTAACCCTTTTGTAGAGGTTTCAGACGAACAATTCTAAATGGGCCGAACAATGGACCCGTTAGAATTTTAACAGAGTAAAAAGTACAGAAATCGAGTTTTTGCAATATAATCTTGTTGAAAAGCTCTCAATCAATTATATGAACTCCTATAATTTTATTCTAACTTATTTGGCAACCCTTTTGTAGTGATTTCGGACGAGCGGGTCTAAATGGGCTAAACAATGGACCCGTTAAAATTTTAACTGAGTAAAAAGTACAGAAATCGAGTTTTTGCAATATAATCGTGTTGAAAAGCTCTTAATAAATTATATGAACTCCTAAAATTTGATTCTAACTTTTTTTGCGGTCTTTTTTGTAAAGGTTTCGGACGAGCGGGTCTAAATGGGCCGAACAATGGACCCGTTAGAATTTTAACTGAGTAAAAAGTACATAAATCGAGTTTTTGCAATATAATCGTGTTGAAAAGTTCGTAATCAATTGTATGAACTCCTAAATTTGTATTAAAACTTAGTTTACAACCCTTTTGTAGAGGTTTCAGACGAACGATTCTAAATGGGACGAAAAATGGACCAGTTAGAATTTTAACTGAATAAAAAGTACAAAAATCGAGTTTTTGCAATATAATCGTGTTGCAAAGCTCGTAATCAACTATATGAACTCCTAAAATTTGATTCTAACATGTATTGCGGTATTTTTTGTAGGGGTTTCGGATGAGCGGGTCTAAATGGGCCGAACAAATGACCCGTTAGAATTTTAACTAAGTAAAAAGCACAAAAATCGAGTTTTTGCAAGATAATTGTGTTGAAAAGCTCGTTATCAAGTGTATGAACTCCTAAATTTTGCTTAAAACTTATTTTGCAACCCTTTTGTAGAGGTTTCGGACGAGCGGGTCTAAATGGGCCGAAAAATGGACCCGTTAGAATTTTAACTGAGTAAAAAGTACATAAATCGAGTTTTTGCAATATAATCGTGTTGAAAAGTTCATAATCAATTGTATGAACTCCTAAATTTGTATTAAAACTTAGTTTACAACCCTTTTGTAGAGGTTTCAGACGAACGATTCTAAATGGGACGAAAAATGGACCCGTTAGAATTTTAACTGAATAAAAAGTACAAAAATCGAGTTTTTGCAATATAATCGTGTTGCAAAGCTCGTAATCAACTATATGAACTCCTAAAATTTGATTCTAACATGTATTGCGGTATTTTTTGTAGGGGTTTCGGATGAGCGGGTCTAAATGGGCCGAACAAATGACCCGTTAGAATTTTAACTAAGTAAAAAGCACAAAAATCGAGTTTTTGCAAGATAATTGTGTTGAAAAGCTCGTTATCAAGTGTATGAACTCCTAAATTTTGCTTAAAACTTATTTTGCAACCCTTTTGTAGAGGTCTCAGACGAGCGGGTCTAAATAGGCCGAACAATGGACTCGTTAGAATTTTAACTGAGTAAAAAGTACAGAAATCGAGTTTTTGCAATATAATCGTGTTGAAAAGCTCATAATCAATTATATGAACTCCTAAAATTTAATTCTAACTTGTATTGCGGTCTTTTTTGTAGAGGTTTCGGAGGAACGGGTCTAAATGGGCCGAACAATGGACCAATTAGAATTTTAACTGAGTAAAAAGTACATAAATCGAGTTTTTGCAATATAATCGTGTTGAAAAGATCGTAATCAATTGTATGAACTCCTAAATTTGGATTAAAACTTATTTTACAACCCTTTTGTAGAGGTTTCAGACGAACGAGTCTAAATGGGCCAAAAAATGGACCCGTTAGAATTTTAACTGAGTAAAAAGTATAGAAATCGAGTTTTTGCAATATAATCGTGTTGAAAAGCTCGTAATCAATTATATGAACTCCTAAATTTGGATTAAAACTTATTTTGCAGCCCTTTTTGTAGAGGTTTCGGATGATCGGGTCTAAATGGGCCGAATAATTGACCTGTTAGAATTTTAATGGAGTAAAGAGTATAGAAATCGAGTTTTTGCATTATAATCGTGTTGACAAGCTCGTAATCAATTGTATGAACTCCTAAATTTGGATTAAAACTTATTTTGCAGCCCTTTTGTAGAGGTTTCGGACGAGCGGGTCTAAATGGGCCGAACAATGGACTCGTTAGAATTTTAACTGAGTAAAAAGCACCAAAATAAGGTTTTTGCAATATAATTGTGTTAAAAAGCTCCTAATCAATTGTATGAACGCCTAAATTTGGATTAAAACTTATTTTGCAACCCTTCTGTAGAGGTGTCGGACGAGCGGGTCTAAATGGGCCGAACAATGGACCTGTTAGAATTTTAACTGAGTAAAAAGTACAGTAATCGAGTTTTTGCAATATAATCTTGTTGAAAAGCTCTTAAACAATTAAATGAACTCCTATAATTTTATTCTAACTTATTTTGCGATCATTTTTGTAAAGGTTTCGGGCGAGCGGGTCTAAATGGGCCGAACAATGGACCCGTTAGAATTTTAACAGAGTAAAAAGTATAGAAATCGATTTTTTGCAATATAATTGCGTTGAAAAGCTTGTAATCAATTGTATGAACTCCTAAATTTGGATTAAAACTTATTTTGCAACCCTTTTGTAGAGGTTTCGGATGATCGGGTCTGAATGGGCCGAATAATGGACCTGTTAGAATTTTAACAGAGTAAAGAGTACATAAATCGAGTTTTTGCAATATAATCGTGTTAACAAGCTCATAATCAATTGTATGAACTCCTAAATTTGGATTAAAACTTATTTTGCAGCCCTTTTGTAGAGGTTTCGGACGAGCGGGTCTAAATGGGCCGAAAAATGGACTCGTTAGAATTTTAACTGAGTAAAAAGCACAAAAATCAAGTTTTTGCAATATAATTGTGTTAAAAAGCTCCAAATCCATTGAATGAACGCATAAATTTGGATTAAAACTTATTTTGCAACCCTTCTGTAGAGGTTTCGGACGAGCGGATCTAAATGGGCCTAACAATGGACCCGTTAGAATTTTAACTGAGTAAAAAGTACAGTAATCGAGTTTTTGCAATATAATCTTGTTGAAAAGCTCTTAAACAATTAAATGAACTCCTATAATTTTATTCTAACTTATTTTGCAATCTTTTTTGTAAAGGTTTCGGACGAGTGGGTCTAAATGGGCCGAACAATGGACCTGTTAGAATTTTAAATGAGTAAAAAGTACATAAATCGAGTTTTTGCAATATAATCGTGTTGAAAAGTTCGTAATCAATTGTATGAACTCCTAAATTTGGATTAAAACTTATTTTACAACCCTTTTGTAGAGGTTTCAGACGAACGAGTCTAAATGGGCCAAAAAATGGACCCGTTAGAATTTTAACTGAGTAAAAAGTACAGAAATCGAGTTTTTCCAATATAATCGTGTTGAAAAGCTCGTAATCAATTATATGAATTCCTAAATTTGGATTAAAACTTATTTTGCAGCCCTTTTTGTAGAGGTTTCGGATGATCGGGTCTAAATGGGCCGAATAATGGACCTGTTAGAATTTTAATGGAGTAAAGAGTACAGAAATCGAGTTTTTGCATTATAATCTTGTTGACAAGCTCGTAATCAATTGTATGAACTCCTAAATTTGGATTAAAACTTATTTTGCAGCCCTTTTGTAGAGGTTTCGGACGAGCGGATCTAAATGGGCCGAACAATGGACTCGTTAGAATTTTAACTGAGTAAAAAGCACCAAAATCAAGTTTTTGCAATATAATTGTGTTAAAAAGCTCCTAATCAATTGTATGAACGCCTAAATTTGGATTAAAACTTATTTTGCAACCCTTCTGTAGAGGTTTCGGACGAGCGGGTCTAAATGGGCCGAACAATGGACCCGTTAGAATTTTAACTGAGTAAAAAGTACAGTAATCGAGTTTTTGCAAGATAATCTTGTTGAAAAGCTCTTAAACAATTAAAGGAACTCCTATAATTTTATTCTAACTTATTTTGCGATCTTTTTTGTAAAGGTTTCGGATGAGCGGGTCTAAATGGGCCGAACAATGGACCCGTTAGAATTTTTACAGAGTAAAAAGTATAGAAATCGATTTTTTGCAATATAATTGCGTTGAAAAGCTTGTAATCAATTGTATGAACTCCTAAATTTGGATTAAAACTTATTTTGCAGCCCTTTTGTAGAGGTTTCGGACGAGCGGGTCTAAATGGGCCGAACAATGGACTCGTTAGAATTTTAACTAAGTAAAAAGCCCCAAAATCAAGTTTTTGCAATATAATTGTGTTAAAAAGCTCCTAATCAATTGTATGAACGCCTAAATTTGTATTAAAACTTATTTTGCAACCCTTCTGGAGAGGTTTCGGACGAGCGAGTCTAAAAGGGTCGAACAATGGACCCGTTAGAATTTTAACCGAATAAAAAGTACAGTAATCGAGTTTTTGCAATATAATTGTGTTAAAAAGCTCCTAATCAATTGTATGAATGCCTAAATTTGGATTAAAACTTATTTTGCAACCCTTCTGTAGAGGTTTCGGACGAGCGGGTCTAAAAGGGCCGAACAATGGACCCGTTAGAATTTTAACCGAATAAAAAGTACAGAAATCGAGTTTTTGCAATATAATCTTGTTGAAAAGCAATAAATCAATTATATGAACTCCTATAATTTTATTCTAAATTATTTTGCGATCTTTTTTGTAAAGGTTTCGGACGCGCGGGTCTAAATGGGACAAACAATGGACCCGTTAGAATTTTAACAGATTAAAAAGTATAGAAATCGATTTTTTGCAATATAATTGCGTTGAAAAGCTTGTAATCAATTGTATGAACTCCTAAATTTGGATTAAAACTTATTTTGCAACCCTTTTGTAGAGGTTTCGGACGAGCGGGTCTAAATAGGCCGAACAATGGACTTGTTAGAATTTTAACTGAGTTAAAAGTACAGAAATCGAGTTTTTGCAATATAATCATGTTGAAAAGCTCGTAATCAATTATATGAACTCCTAAAATTTAATTCTAACTTGTATTGCGGTCTTTTTTGTAATGGTTTCGGACGAGCGGGTCTAAATGGGCCGAACAATGGACCCGTTAGAATTTTAACTGAGTAAAAAGTACATAAATCGAGTTTTTGCAATATAATCGTGTTGAAATGTTCGTAATCAATTGTATGAACTCTTAAATTTGGATTAAAACTTATTTTACAACCCTTTTGTAGAGGTTTTTGCAATATAATCGTGTTGCAAAGCTCGTAATCAACTATATGAACTCCTAAAATTTGATTCTAACATGTATTGCGGTCTTTTTTGTAGGGGTTTCGGATGAGCGAGTCTAAATGGGCCGAACAATGGACCCGTTAGAATTTTAACTGAGTAAAAAGTACATAAATCGAGTTTTTGCAATATAATCGTGTTGAAAAGTTCGTAATCAATTGTATGAATTCCTAAATTTGGATTAAAACTTATTTTGTAACCCTTTTGTAGAGGTTTCAGACGAACAAGTCTAAATGGGCCGAATAATGGACCCGTTAGAATTTTAACGGAGTAAAAAGTACAGAAATCGAGTTTTTGCAATATAATCTTGTTGAAAAGCTCTCAATCAATTATATGAACTCCTATAATTTTATTCTAACTTATTTGGCAACCCTTTTGTAGTGATTTCGGACGAGCGGGTCTAAATGGGCTAAACAATGGACCCGTTAAAATTTTAACTGAGTAAAAAGTACAGAAATCGAGTTTTTGCAATATAATCGTGTTGAAAAGCTCTTAATCAATTATATAAACTCCTAAAATTTGATTCTAACTTGTATTGCGGTCTTTTTTGTAAAGGTTTCGGACGAGCGGGTCTAACTGGGCCGAACAATGGACCCGTTAGAATTTTAACTGAGTAAAAAGTACATAAATCGAGTTTTTGCAATATAATCGTGTTGAAAAGTTCGTAATCAATTGTATGAACTCCTAAATTTGGATTAAAACTTATTTTACAACCCTTTTGTAGAGGTTTCAGACGAACGAGTCTAAATGGGACGAAAAATGGACCCGTTAGAATTTTAACTGAGTAAAAAGTACAAAAATCGAGTTTTTGCAATATAATCGTGTTGCAAAGCTCGTAATCAACTATATGAACTCCTAAAATTTGATTCTACCATGTATTGCGGTCTTTTTTGTAGGGGTTTCGGATGAGCGGGTCTAAATGGGCCGAACAAATGACCCGTTAGAATTTTAACTAAGTAAAAAGCACAAAAATCGAGTTTTTGCAAGATAATTGTGTTGAAAAGCTCGTTATCAAGTGTATGAACTCCTAAATTTGGCTTAAAACTTATTTTGCAACCCTTTTGTAGAGGTTTCGGACGAGCGGGTCTAAATGGGCCGAAAAATGGACCCGTTAGAATTTTAACTGAGTATAAAGTACAATAATCGATTTTTTGCAATATAATTGCGTTGAAAAGCTTGTAATAAATTGTATAAACTCCTAAATTGTAATCAATTATATGAACTCGTAAAATTTAATTCTAACTTGTATTGCGGTCTTTTTTGTAGAGGTTTCGGACGAGCGGGTCTAAATGGGCCGAACAATGGACTCGTTAGAATTTTAACTAAGTAAAAAGCCCCAAAATCAAGTTTTTGCAATATAATTGTGTTAAAAAGCTCCTAATCAATTGTATGAACGCCTAAATTTGTATTAAAACTTATTTTGCAACCCTTCTGTAGAGGTTTCGGACGAGCGGATCTAAATGGGCCTAACAATGGACCCGTTAGAATTTTAACTGAGTAAAAAGTACAGTAATCGAGTTTTTGCAATATAATCTTGTTGAAAAGCTCTTAAACAATTAAATGAACTCCTATAATTTTATTCTAACTTATTTTGCAATCTTTTTTGTAAAGGTTTCGGACGAGTGGGTCTAAATGGGCCGAACAATGGACCCGTTAGAATTTTAACAGAGTAAAAAGTATAGAAATCGATTTTTTGCAATATAATTGCGTTCAAAAGCTTGTAATCAATTGTATGAACTCCTAAATTTGGATTAAAACTTATTTTGCAACCCTTCTGTAGAGGTTTCGGACGAGCGGGTCTAAATGGGCCGAACAATGGACCCGTTAGAATTTTAACTGAGTAAAAAGTACAGTAATCGAGTTTTTGCAATATAATCTTGTTGAAAAGCTCTTAATCAATTATATGAACTCCTATAATTTTATTCTAACTTATTTTGCGATCTTTTTTGTAAAGGTTTCGGACGAGCGAGTCTAAATGGGCTGAACAATGGACCCGTTAGAATTTTAACAGAGTAAAAAGTATAGAAATCGATTTTTTTGCAATATAATTGCGTTGAAAAGCTTGTAATCAATTGTATGAACTCCTAGATTTGGATTAAAACTTATTTTGCAACCTTTTTGTAGAGGTCTCAGACGAGCGGGTTTAAATAGGCCGAACAATGGACTCGTTAGAATTTTAACTGAGTAAAAAGTACAGAAATCGAGTTTTTGCAATATAATCGTGTTGAAAAGCTCTTAATCAATTATATGAACTCCTACAATTTAATTCTAACTTGTATTGCGGTCTTTTTTGTAGAGGTTTCGGACGAGCGGGTCTAAATGGGCCGAACAATGGACCCGTTAGAATTTTAACTGAGTAAAAAGTACATAAATCTAGTTTTTGCAATATAATCGTGTTGAAAAGTTCGTAATCAATTGTATGAACTCCTAAATTTGGATTAAAATTTATTTTACAACCCTTTTGTAGAGGTTTCAGACGAGAGAGTCTAAAATGGCCAAAAAATGGACCCGTTAGAATTTAAACTGAGTAAAAAGTACAGAAATCGAGTTTTTGCAATATAATCATGTTGAAAAGGTCGTAATCAACTATATGAACTCCTAAAATTTGATTCTAACTTGTATTACGGTATTTTTTGTAGGGGTTTCGGATGAGCGGGTCTAAATGGGCCGAACAATGGACCCGTTTGAATTTTAACTGAGTAAAAAGCACAAAAATCGAGTTTTTGCAATATAATTGTGTTGAAAAGCTCGTAATCAAGAGTATGAACTCCTAAATTTGGCTTAAAACTTATTTTGCAACCCTTTTGTAGAGGTTTCGGATGAACTAGTCTAAATGGGCCGAACAATGGACCCGTTAGAATTTTAACTTTGTAAAAAGCACAAAAATCGAGGTGTTGCAATGTAATTGTGTTGAAAAGCTCGTAATCAATTGTATGAACTCCTAAATTTGGATTAAAACTTATTTTGCAACCCTTTTGTAGAGGTTTCGGACGAGCGAGTCTAAATGGGCCGAACAATGGATTCGTTAGAATTTAACTGAGTAAAAAGTACAATAATCGAGTTTTTGTAATATAATCGTGTTGAAAAGCTCGTAATCAATTATATGAACTCCTAAAATTTGATTTTGACTTATTTGCGGTCTTATTTGTAGAGGTTTCGGACGAGCGGGTCTAAATGGGCCGAGCAATGGACCCGTTAGAATTTTAACTGAGTAAAAAGTACAGAAATCGAGTTTTTGCAATATAATTGTGTTGAAAAGCTCGTAATCAATTGTATGAACTCCTAAATTCGGATTAAAACTTATTTTGTAACCCTTTTGTAGAGGTTTCGGACGAGCGAGTCTAAATAGGCAAAACAATGGACTCGTTAGAATTTTAACTGAGTAAAAAGTACAGAAATCGAGTTTTGCAATATAATCGTGTTGAAAAGCTCGTAATCAATTATATGAACTCGTAAAATTTAATTCTAACTTGTATTGCGGTCTTTTTTGTAGAGGTTTCGGACGAGCGGGTCTAAATGGGCCGAACAATGGACCCGTTAGAATTTTAACTGAGTAAAAAGTACATAAATCGAATTTTTGCAATATAATCGTGTTGAAAAGTTCGTAATCAATTGTATGAACACCTAAATTTTGATTAAAACTTAGTTTGTAACCCTTTTGTAGAGGTTTTAGACGAACGAGTCTAAATGGGCCGAACAATGGACCCGTTAGAATTTTAACGGGGTAAAAAGTACAGAAATTGAGTTTTTGCAATATAATCTTGTTGAAAAGCTCTTAATCAATTATATGAACTCCTATAATTTTATTCTAACTTATTTGGCAACCCTTTTGTAGAGATTTCGGAGGAGCGGGTCTAAATGAGCTGAACAATGGACCCGTTAGAATTTTAAGAGAGTAAAAAGTATAGAAATCGATTTTTTGCAATATAATTGCGTTGAAAAGCTTGTAATCAATTATATGAACTCCTAAATTTGGATTAAAACTTATTTTGCAACCCTTTTGTAGAGGTTTCGGATGATCGGGTCTAAATGGGCCGAATAATGGACCTGTTAGAATTTTAACGGAGTAAAGAGTACAGAAATCGAGTTTTTTCAATATAATCGTGTTGACAAGCTCGTAATCAATTGTATGAAGTCCTAAATTTGGATTAAAACTTATTTTGCAGCCCTTTTGTAGAGGTTTCGGACGAGCGGGTCTAAATGGGACGAACAATGGACCCGATAGAATTTTAACTGAGTAAAAAGTAAAGAAATCGAGTTTTTGCAATATAATTGTGTTAAAAAGCTCCTAATCAATTGTATGAACGCCTAAATTTGGATTAAAACTTATTTTGCAACCCTTCTGTAGAGGTTTCGGACGAGCGGGTCTAAAAGGGCCGAACAATGGACCCGTTAGAATTTTAACCGAATAAAAAGTACAGAAATCGAGTTTTTGCAATATAATCTTGTTGAAAAGCTCTTAATCAATTATATGAACTCCTATAATTTTATTCTAAATTATTTTGCGATCTTTTTTGTAAAGGTTTCGGACGCACGGGTCTAAATGGGCCAAACAATGGACCCGTTAGAATTTTAACAGAGTAAAAAGTATAGAAATCGATTTTTTGCAATATAATTGCGTTGAAAAGCTTGTAATCAATTGTATGAACTCCTAAATTTGGATTAAAACTTATTTTGCAACCCTTTTGTAGAGTTTTCGGACGAGCGGGTCTAAATAGGCCGAACAATGGACTCGTTAGAATTTTAACTGAGTAAAAAGTACAGAAATCGAGTTTTTGCAATATAATCATGTTGAAAAGCTCGTAATCAATTATATGAACTCCTAAAATTTAATTCTAACTTGTATTGCGGTCTTTTTTGTAATGGTTTCGGACGAGCGGGTCTAAATGGGCCGAACAATGGACCCGTTAGAATTTTAACTGAGTAAAAAGTACATAAATCGAGTTTTTACAATATAATCGTGTTGAAATGTTCGTAATCAATTGTATCAACTCTTAAATTTGGATTAAAACTTATTTTACAACCCTTTTGTAGAGGTTTCAGACGAACGAGTCTAAATGGGCCAAAAATGGACCCGTTAGAATTTTAACTGAGTAAAAAGTACAAAAATCGAGTTTTTGCAATATAATCGTGTTGCAAAGCTCGTAATCAACTATATGAACTCCTAAAATTTGATTCTAACATGTATTGCGGTCTTTTTTGTAGGGGTTTCGGATGAGCGAGTCTAAATGGGCCGAACAATGGACCCGTTAGAATTTTAACTGAGTAAAAAGTACATAAATCGAGTTTTTGCAATATAATCGTGTTGAAAAGTTCGTAATCAATTGTATGAATTCCTAAATTTGGATTAAAACTTATTTTGTAACCCTTTTGTAGAGGTTTCAGACGAACAAGTCTAAATGGGCCGAACAATGGACCCGTTAGAATTTTAACGGAGTAAAAAGTACAGAAATCGAGTTTTTGCAATATAATCTTGTTGAAAAGCTCTTAATCAATTATATGAACTCCTATAATTTTATTCTAACTTATTTGGCAACCCTTTTGTAGTGATTTCGGACGAGCGGGTCTAAATGGGCTGAACAATGGACCCGTTAAAATTTTAACTGAGTAAAAAGTATAGAAATCGAGTTTTAGCAATATAATCGTGTTGAAAAGCTCTTAATCAATTATATGAACTCCTAAAATTTGATTCTAACTTATTTTGCGGTCTTTTTTGTAAAGGTTTCGGACGAGCGGGTCTAAATGGGCCGAACAATGGACCCGTTAGAATTTTAACTGAGTAAAAAGTACATAAATCGAGTTTTTGCAATATAATCGTGTTGAAAAGTTTGTAATCAATTGTATGAACTCCTAAATTTGGATTAAAACTTATTTTACAACCCTTTTATAGAGGTTTCAGACGAACGAGTCTAAATGGGACGAAAAATGGACCCGTTAGAATTTTAACTGAGTAAAAAGTACAAAAATCGAGTTTTTGCAATATAATCGTGTTGCAAAGCTCGTAATCAACTATATGAACTCCTAAAATTTGATTCTAACATGTATTGCGGTCTTTTTTGTAGGGGTTTCGGATGAGCGGGTCTAAATGGGCCGAACAAATGACCCGTTAGAATTTTAACTAAGTAAAAAGCACAAAAATCGAGTTTTTGCATGATAATTGTGTTGAAAAGCTCGTTATCAAGTGTATGAACTCCTAAATTTGGCTTAAAACTTATTTTGCAACCCTTTTGTAGAGGTTTCGGACGAGCGGGTCTAAATGGGCCGAAAAATGGACCCGTTAGAATTTTAACTGAGAAAAAATTACAGAAATCGAGTTTTTGCAATATAATCGTGTTGAAAAGCTCGTAATCAATTGTATGAACTCCTAAATTCGGATTAAAACTTATTTTGCAGCCCTTTTGTAGAGGTTTCGGACGAGCGGGTCTAAATAGGCCGAACAATGGACTCGTTAGAATTTTAACTGAGTAAAAAGTACAGAAATCGAGTTTTTGCAATATAATCGTGTTGAAAAGCTCGTAATCAATTATATGAACTCGTAAAATTTAATTCTAACTTGTATTGCGGTCTTTTTTGTAGAGGTTTCGGACGAGCGGGTCTAAATGGGCCGAACAATGGACCCGTTAGAATTTTAACTGAGTAAAAAGTACATAAATCGAGTTTTTGCAATATAATCGTGTATGAACTCCTAAATTTGGATTAAAACTTATTTTACAACCCTTTTGTAGAGGTTTCAGACTAACGAGTCTAAATGGGACGAAAAATGGACCCGTTAGAATTTTAACTAAGTAAAAAGCACAAAAATCGAGTTTTTGCAATATAATTGTGTTGAAAATCTCATAATCAAGTGTATGAACTCCTAAATTTGGCTTAAAACTTATTTTGCAACCCTTTTGTAGAGGTTTCGGACGAGCGGGTCTAAATGGGCCGAAAAATGGACCCGTTAGAATTTTAACTGAGTAAAAAGTACAGAAATCGAGTTTTTGCAATATAATCGTGTTGAAAAGCTCGTAATCAATTGTATGAACTCCTAAATTTGGATTAAAACTTATTTTGCAACCCTTTTGCAGAGGTTTCAGACAAGCGGGTCTAAATGGGCCGAACAAAGGACATGTTAGAATTCATTCGGAGTAAAAAGTACAAAAATCGAGTTTTTGAAATATAATCATGTTGAAAAGCTCGTAAGCAATTTTATGAACTCCTAAATTTGGATTAAAACCTATTTTCCAACCCTTTTGTAGAGGTTTCTGACGAGCGGGTCTAAATAGGCCGAACAAAGGACCTGTTAGAATTTTAACGGAGTAAAAAGTACAAAAATTGAGTTTTTGCAATATAATCATGTTGAAAACTCGTAATCAATTGTATGAACTCCTATATTTGGATTAAAACTATTTTGCAACCCTTTTGTGGAGGTTTCGGACGAGCGGGTCTAAATGGGCCAAACAATGGACCCGTTAGAATTTTATAAGAGTAAAAAGTACAGTAATCGAGTTTTTGCAATATAATCATGATGAAAAGCTCGTAATCAATTATATGAACTCCTAAGTTTTGGATTAAAACTTATTTTGCAACCATTTTGTAGAGTTTTAGGACGAGCGGGTCTAAATGGGCCGAACAATGGACCCGTTAGAATTTTAACGGAGTAAAAATTACAGAAATTGAGTTTTTGCAATATAATCGTGTTGAAAAGCTCATGATCAATTATATGAACGCCTAAAATTTGATTCTAACTTATTTTGCGGTCTTTTTTATAGAGGTTTCGGACGAGAGGGTCTAAATGGGCCGAACAATGGACCCGTTAGAATTTTAACTGAGTAAAAAGTACGGAAATCGAGTTTTTGCAATATAATCGTGTTGAAAAGCTCATAATCAATTATATGAACTACTAAAATATGATTAAAACTTGTTTTGTGGTCTTTTTTGTAGAGGTTTCGGACAAGCGGGTCTAAATGGGCCGAAAAATGGACCTGTTAGAAATTTATCTTAGTAAAAAGTACAGAAATCGAGGTTTTGCAATATAATCATGTTGAAAAGCTCGTAATCAATTATATGAACTCTAAATTTGGATTAAAACTTATTTTGCAGCCCTTTTGTAGAGGTATAGGACGAGCGGGTCTAAATGGGCCGAACAATGGACCCGTTAGAATTTTAACTGTGTAAAAAGTACAGAAATCGAGTTTTTGCAATCTAATCATGATGAAAAGCTCGTAATCAATAGTATGAACTCCAAAATTTGTATAAAACTTATTTTGCAACCCTTTTGTAGAGGTTTCGCACGAGCTGGTCTAAATGGGCCGAACAATGGACCCGTTAGAATTGTAACTGAGTAAAAAGTACAGAAATCGAGTGTTTGCAATATAATAATGTTGAAAAGATCGTAATCAATTTGTTGAACTCCTAAATTTGGAATAAATCTTATTTTGCAGCCCTTTTTGTAGAGGTTTCGGACGAGCGGGTCTAAATCGGCCGAACAATGGACCCGTTAGAATTTTAACTGTGTAAAAAGTACAGAAATCGAGTTTTTGCAATATAATCGTGATGAAAAGCTCGTAATCAATTGTATGAACTCCAAAATTTGGATAAAACTTATTTTGCAACCCTTTTGTAGAGGTTTCGCACGAGCTGGTCTAAATGGGCCGAACAATGGACCCGTTAGAATTGTAACTGAGTAAAAAGTACAGAAAACGAGTGTTTGCAATATAATCATGTTGAAAAGCTCGTAATCAATTTTATGAACTCCTAAATTTGGATTAAATCATATTTTGCAGCCCTTTTTCTAGAGGTTTCGGACGAGCTGGTCTAAATCGACCGAACAATGGACCCGTTAGAATTTTAACTGTGTAAAAAGTACAGTAATCGAGTTTTTGCAATATAATCGTGTTGAAAAGCTCTTAATCAATTATATGAACTCCTAAAATTTTATTCTAACTTATTTTGCGATCTTTTTTGTTGAGGTTTCGGACGAGCGGGTCTAAATGGGTCGAACAATGGACCCGTTAGAATTTTAACTGAGTAAAAACTACAAAAATCGAGTTTTTGCAATATAATTGTGTTGAAAAGCTCGTAATCAATTGTATGAACTCCTAAATTTGGATTAAAACTTTTTTTGCAACCCTTTTGTAGAGTTTTCGGATGAGCGGGTCTAAATGGGCCAAACAATGGACCCGTTAGAATTTTAACTGAGTAAAAAGTACAGAAATCGAGTTTTTGCAATATAATCGTGTTGAAAAGCTCGTAATCATGTATATGAACTTCTAAATTTCGATTAAAACTTATTTTGCGGTCCGTTTTGTAAGGTTTCAGACGATCGAGTCTAAATCGACCGAACAATGGACCCGTTAGAATTTTAACCGAGAAAAAAGTATAAAAAATAAGTTTTTGATATATAATCGTGTTGAAAAGCTCGTATTCAATTATATGAACTCATAAACTTGGATTAAAACTTATTTTGCATCCCTTTTTGTAGAGGTTTCGGACGAGCGAGTCTAAATGGGCCGAACAATGGACCCATTAGAATTTTTTTGAAGAAAGCGTGTTAGAATTTCAATTGAGTAAAAAGTACAAAAATCAAATTTTTGCAATATAATCGTGTTGAAAAGCTCCTAATCAATTATATGAACTCCTAAAATTTAATTCTAACTTATTTTGCGGTCTTTTTTGTTGAGGTTTCGGACGAGCGGGTCTAAATGGGCCGAACAATAGACCCGTTAGAATTTTAACTGAGTAAAAAGTACATAAATCAAGTTTTTGCAATATAATCGCGGTTAAAAGCTCGTAATCAATTATATGAACTCCTAATATTTGATTCTAACTTGTTTTGCGGTCTTTTTTTGTAGAGGTTTTGGACGAGCAGGTCTAAATGGGTCGAACAATGGACCCGTTAGAATTTTAACTGTGTAAAAAGTACAGCAATCACGTTTTTGCAATATAATCGTGTTGAAAAGCTCGTAATCAGTTATATGAACTCTTAAATTTGGATTAAAACTTATTTTGCCGCCCTTTTTGTAGAGGTTTCGGACGATCGGGTCTAAATGGGCCGAACAATGGACCAGTTAGAATATTAACAGAGTAAAAAGTACAGAAATTGAGTTTTTGAAATATAATCGTGTTGAAATGCTCTAATCAATTATATGAACTCCTAAATTTTGATTCTAACTTGTTTTGCAGTCTTTTTTGTAGAGGTTTCGGACGAGCGGGTCTAAATGGGCCGAACAATGGACCCGTTAGAATTTTATCTGAGTAAAAAGTATAGAAATCGAGTTTTTGCAATATAATCGTGTTGAAACGCTCGTAATCAATTGTATGAACTCCTAAATTTGGATTAAACCTTATTTTGCAACCCTTTTGTAAAGGTTTCGGACGAGCGGGTCTAAATGGGCCGAACAATGAACCCGTTAGAATTTTAACTGAGTAAAAAGTACAATAATCGAGTTTTTGCAATATAATCATGTTCAAAAGCTCTAAATCAATTATATGAACTACTAAAAATTGTTTCTAACTTATTTTGCGATCTTTTTTTGTAAAGGTTTCGGACGAGCGGGTCTAAATGGGCCGAACAATGGACCCGTTAGAATTTTAACTGAGTAAAAAGTACAGAAATCGAGTTTTTGCAATATAATCGTGTTGAAAAGCTCTTAATCAATTGTATGAACTCCTAAATCTGGATTAAAACTTATTTTGCAATCCTTTTGTATAGGTTTCGGGCGAGCGTGTCTAAATGGGCCGAACAATGAACCCGTTAGAATTTTAACGGAGTAAAAAGTACCGAAATCGAGTTTTTATTATATAATTGTGTTGAAAAGCTTGTAATAAATTGTATGAACTCCTAAATTTGGATTAAAACTTATTTTGCATCCATTTTGTAGAGGTTTCGGACGAGCGGGTCCAAATGGGCCGAACAATGGACCCGTTAGAATTTTAACTGAGTAAAAAGTACATAAATCAAGTTTTTACAATATAATCATGTTGAAAAGCTCGTAATCAATTGTACAAACTCCTAAATTTGGATTAAAACTTATTTTGCCACCCTTTTATAGAGGTTTCGGACGAGCTGGTCTATATGGGCCGAACAATGGACCCGTTAGAATATTAACTGAGTAAAAAGTACAGAAATCAAGTTTTTACAATATAACCGTGTTGAAAAGCTCGTAATCAATTATATGAACTCCTAAATTTTGATTCTAATTTATTTTGCGTTCTTTTTTGTAGAGGTTTCGGACCAGCGGGTCTAAATGGACCGATCAATGGACCCGTTAGAATTTTAATTGAGTAAAAAGTACAAGAATTTGGATTAAAACTTATTTTGCAGCCCTTTTTGTAGAGGTTTCGGACGATCGGGTCTAAATGGGCCGAATAATGGACCTGTTAGAATTTTAACTGAGTAAAAAGGACTGAAATCGAGTTTTTTCAATATAATCGTGTTGAAAAGCTCGTAAACAATTATATGAACTACTAAAATTTGATTCTAACTTATTTTGCGGTCTTTTTTGTAAAGGTTTCGGATGAGCGGGTCTAAATTGAAAAAAAAATGGATCCGTTAGAATTTTAACTGAGTAAAAATTACAGAAATCGAGTTTTTGCAATATAATCGTGTTGAAAAGCTCATAATCAAATGTATGAACTCCTAAATTTGGATTAAAACTTATTTTGCAACCCTTTTGTAGAAGTTTCGGACTAGCGGGTCTAAATGGAACGAACAATAGACCCGTTAGAATTTTAACAGAGTAAAAAGTATAGTAATCGAGTTTTTGCGTTATAATTATGTTAAAAAGCTCTTAATCAATTATATGAACTCCTAAAATTTGATTATAACTTATTTTGTGATCTTTTTTGTAAAGGTTTCGGACGAGCTGGTCCAAATGGGCCGAACAATGGACCCGTTAGAATTTTAACTGAGTAAAAAGTACAGAAATTGAGTTTTTGCAATATAATCGAGTTGAAAAGCTCGTAATCAATTATATGAACTCCTAAATTTGGATTAAAACTTATTTTGCAGCCCTTTTGTAGAGGTTTCGGAGGATCGGGTCTAAATGGGCCGAACAATGGACCCGTTAGAATTTTAACGGAGTAAAATGTACATAAATCGAGTTTTTGCAATATAATCGTGTTGAAAAGCTCATAATCAATTGTATGAACTCCTAAATTTGGATTAAAACTTATTTTGCAACCCTTTTGTAGAGGCTTCGAACGAGCGGGTCTGAATGGGCCGCACAATGGACCCGCTAGAATTTTAACAGAGTAAAAAGCACAAAAATCGAGTTTTTGCAATATAATTGTGTTGAAAAGCTCGTAATCAATTGTATGAACTCCTAAATTTGGATTAAAACTTATTTTTCCTCACTTTTGTTGAGGTTTCGGACTAGCGGGTCTAAATGGGTCGAACAATGGACCCGTTAGAATTTTAACTGAGTAAAAAGTACAGAAATCAAGTTTTTTCAATATAATCGTGTTGAAAAGCTCATAATCAATAATATGAACTCCTAAATTTTGATTCTAACTTGTTTTGTAGTCTTTTTTGTAGAGGTTTCGGACGAGCGGGTCTAAATGGGCCGAACAATGGACCCGTTAGAATTTTATCTGAGTAAAAAGTATAGAAATCGAGTTTTGCAATATAATCGTGTTGAAACGCTCGTAATCATTTGTATGAACTCCTAAATTTGGATTAAAACTTATTTTGCAACCCATTTGTAGAGGTTTCGGATGAGCGGGTCTAAATGGGCCGAATAATGGACCCGTTAGAATTTTAACTAAGTAAAAAGTACAGTAATCGAGTTTTTGCAATATAATCGTGTTGAAAAGCTCTAAATCAATTATATGAACTCCTAAAATTTGATTCTAACTTATTTTGCGATCTTTTTTGTAAAGGTTTCGGACGAACGGGTTTAAATGGGCCGAACAATGGATCCGTTAGAATTTTAACTGAGTTAAAAGTACAGAAATCGAATTTTTGCAATATAATCGTGTTGAAAAGCTCGTAATCAATTGTACGAACTCCTAAATTTTGATTAAAACTTATTTTGCAACCCTTTTGTAGAGGTTTCGGACGAGCGGGTCGAAATGGGCCGAACAATGGACCTGTTTGAATTTTAACTGAGCAAAAAGCATAGAAATCAAGTTTTTACAATATAACCGTGTTGAAAAGCTCGTAATCAATTATATGAACTCCTAAATTTTGATTCTAATTTATTTTGCGTTCTTTTTTGTAGAGGTTTCGGACGAGCGGGTCTAAATGGACCGATCAATGGACCCGTTAGAATTTTAATTGAGTAAAAAGTACAAGAATTTGGATTAAAACTTATTTTGCAGCCCTTTTTGTAGAGGTTTCGGACGATCGGGTCTATATGGGCCGAATAATGGACCCGTTAGAATTTTAAAGGAATAAAAAGTACAGAAACAAGTTTTTGCAATATAATCGTGTTGAAAAGCTCGTAATCAATTGTATGAACTCCTAAATTTGGATAAAAACTTATTTTGCAACCCTTTTGTAGAGGTTTCGGACGAGCGGGTCTAAATGGGCCGAATTATGGACCTGTTAGAATTTTAACTGAGTAAAAAGGACTGAAATCGAGTTTTTGCAATATAATCGTGTTGAAAAGCTCGTAAACAATTATATGAACTACTAAAATTTGATTCTAACTTATTTTGCGGTCTTTTTTGTAAAAGTTTCGGATGAGCGGGTCTAAATTGACAAAAAAATGGATCCGTTAGAATTTTAACTGAGTAAAAAATACAGAAATCGAGTTTTGCAATATAATCGTGTTGAAAAGCTCGTAATCAAATGTATGAACTCCTAAATTTGGATTAAAACTTATTTTGCAACCCTTTTGTAGAAGTTTCGGACTAGTGGGTCTAAATGGAACGGACAATAGACCCGTTAGAATTTTAACAGAGTAAAAAGTATAGTAATCGAGTTTTTGCGTTATAATTATGTTAAAAAGCTCTTAATCAATTATATGAACTCCTAAAATTTGATTATAACTTATTTTGTGATCTTTTTTGTAAAGGTTTCGGACGAGCTGGTCCAAATGGGCCGAACAATGGACCCGTTAGAATTTTAACTGAGTAAAAAGTACAGAAATTGAGTTTTTGCAATATAATCGAGTTGAAAAGCTCGTAATCAATTATATGAACTCCTAAATTTGGATTAAAACTTATTTTGCAGCCCTTTTGTAGAGGTTTCGGAGGATCGGGTCTAAATGGGCCGAACAATCTACCCGTTAGAATTTTAACGGAGTAAAATGTACATAAATCGAGTTTTTGCAATATAATCGTGTTGAAAAGCTCATAATCAATTGTATGAACTCCTAAATTTGGATTAAAACTTATTTTCCAACCCTTTTTTAGAGGCTTCGAACGAGCGGGTCTAAATGGGCCGCACAATGGACCCGCTAGAATTTTAACAGAGTAAAAAGCACAAAAATCGAGTTTTTGCAATATAATTGTGTTGAAAAGCTCGTAATCAATTGTATGAACTCCTAAATTTGGATTAAAACTTATTTTTCCTCACTTTTGTTGAGGTTTCGGACTAGCGGGTCTAAATGGGTCGAACAATGGACTCGTTAGAATTTTAACTGAGTAAAAAGTACAGAAATCAAGTTTTTTCAATATAATCGTGTTGAAAAGCTCTTAATCAATAATATGAACTCCTAAATTTTGATTCTAACTTGTTTTGTAGTCTTTTTTGTAGAGGTTTCGGACGAGCGAGTCTAAATGGGTCGAACAATGGACCCGTTAGAATTTTATCTGAGTAAAAAGTATAGAAATCGAGTTTTGCAATATAATCGTGTTGAAACGCTCGTAATCTTTTGTATGAACTCCTAAATTTGGATTAAAACTTATTTTGCAACCCATTTGTAGAGGTTTCGGATGAGCGGGTCTAAATGGGCCGAATAATGGACCCGTTAGAATTTTAACTAAGTAAAAAGTACAGTAATCGAGTTTTTGCAATATAATCGTGTTGAAAAGCTCTAAATCAATTATATGAACTCCTAAAATTTGATTCTAACTTATTTTGCGATCTTTTTTGTAAAGGTTTCGGACGAACGGGTTTAAATGGGCCGAACAATGGATCCGTTAGAATTTTAACTGAGTTAAAAGTACAGAAATCGAATTTTTGCAATATAATCGTGTTGAAAAGCTCGTAATCAATTGTACGAACTCCTAAATTTTGATTAAAACTTATTTTGCAACCCTTTTGTAGAGGTTTCGGACGAGCGGGTCGAAATGGGCCGAACAATGGACCTGTTTGAATTTTAACTGAGCAAAAAGCATAGAAATCAAGTTTTTGCAATATAATTGTGTTGAAAAGCTCGTAATCAATTGTATGAACTCCTAAAATTTTATTATAACTTATTTTGTGATCTTTTTTGTAAAGGTTTCGAACGAGCTGGTCTAAATGGGCCGAACAATGGACCCGCCAGAATTTTAACAGAGTAAAAAGTACAAAAATCGAGTTTTTGCAATATAATTGTGTTGAAAAGCTCGTAATCAATTGTATGAACTCCTAAATTTGGATTAAAACTTATTTTTCCTCACTTTTGTTGAGGTTTCGGACTAGCGGGTCTAAATGGGTCGAACAATGGACTCGTTAGAATTTTAACTGAGTAAAAAGTACAGAAATCAAGTTTTTTCAATATAATCGTGTTGAAAAGCTCTTAATCAATAATATGAACTCCTAAATTTTGATTCTAACTTGTTTTGTAGTCTTTTTTGTAGAGGTTTCGGACGAGCGGGTCTAAATGGGTCGAACAATGGACCCGTTAGAATTTTATCTGAGTAAAAAGTATAGAAATCGAGTTTTGCAATATAATCGTGTTGAAACGCTCGTAATCTTTTGTATGAACTCCTAAATTTGGATTAAAACTTATTTTGCAACCCATTTGTAGAGGTTTCGGATGAGCGGGTCTAAATGGGCCGAATAATGGACCCGTTAGAATTTTAACTAAGTAAAAAGTACAGTAATCGAGTTTTTGCAATATAATCGTGTTGAAAAGCTCTAAATCAATTATATGAACTCCTAAAATTTGATTCTAACTTATTTTGCGATCTTTTTTGTAAAGGTTTCGGACGAACGGGTTTAAATGGGCCGAACAATGGATCCGTTAGAATTTTAACTGAGTTAAAAGTACAGAAATCGAATTTTTGCAATATAATCGTGTTGAAAAGCTCGTAATCAATTGTACGAACTCCTAAATTTTGATTAAAACTTATTTTGCAACCCTTTTGTAGAGGTTTCGGACGAGCGGGTCGAAATGGGCCGAACAATGGACCTGTTTGAATTTTAACTGAGCAAAAAGCATAGAAATCAAGTTTTTGCAATATAATTGTGTTGAAAAGCTCGTAATCAATTGTATGAACTCCTAAAATTTTATTATAACTTATTTTGTGATCTTTTTTGTAAAGGTTTCGAACGAGCTGGTCTAAATGGGCCGAACAATGGACCCGCCAGAATTTTAACAGAGTAAAAAGTACAAGAATTTGGATTAAAACTTATTTTGCAGCCCTTTTTGTAGAGGTTTCGGACGATCGGGTCTAAATGGGCCGAATAATGTACCCGTTAGAATTTTAACGAAATAAAAAAGTACAAAAACGAGTTTTTGCAATATAATCGTGTTGAAAAGCTCGTAATCAATTATATGAACTCCTAAAATTTGATTCTAACTTGTTTTGCGGTCTTTTTTGTAGTGGTTTCGGAAGAGCGGGTCTAAATGGGTCGAACAATGCACCCGTTATAATTTTAACTGAGTAAAAAGTACAGAAATCGAGTTTTTGCAATATAATCATGTTGAAAAGCTCGTAATCAATTGTATGAAGTCCTAAATTTGGATTAAAACTTATTTTGCAACCTTTTTGTAGAGGTTTCTGACGAGCGAGTCAAAATGGGCCGAACAATGGACCCGTTAGAATTTTAACAGAGTAAAAAGAACAAAAAATGAGTTCTTGCAATATAATTGTGTTGAAAAGCTCTTAATCAATCGTATGAACTCCTAAATTTGGATTAAAACTTATTTTGCAACCCTTTTGTAGAGGTTTCGGACGAGCGGGTCTAAATGGGCCGAACAATGAACCTGTAAGAATTTTAACTGAGTAAAAAGTACAGTAATCGAGTTTTTTCAATATAATCGTGCTTAAAGGCTCTAAATCAATTATATGAACTCCTAAAATTTGATTCTAACTTATTTTGCGATCTTTTTTGTAAAGGTTTTGGACGAGCGGGTCTAAATGGGCCGAACAATGGACCCGTTAGAATTTTAACTGAATAAAAAGTACAAAAATGGAGTTTTTGCAATACAATCATGTTGAAAAGCTCGTAATCAATTGTATGAACTCCTAAATTCGGATTAAAACTTATTTTCCAGCCTTTTGTAGAGGTTTCGGACGAGCAGGTCTAAATGGGTCGAACAAAGGACCTGTTAGAATTTTAAAGGAGTAAAAATTATAGAAATCGAGTTTTGCAATATAATCGTGTTGAAAAGCTCGTAATCAATTGTATGAACTCCTAAATTTGGATTAAAACTTATTTTGCAACCCTTTTGTAGAGGTTCCGAAAGAGCGGGTCTAAATGGGTCGAACAATGGACTCGTTAGAATTTTAACGGAGTAAAAAGTACAGAAATTGAGTTTTTGCAATATAATCGTGTTGAAAAGCTCGTAATCAATTTTATGAACTCCTAAATTTGGATTAAAACTTATTTTGCAACCCTTTTGTAGAGGTTTCAGACGAGCGGGTCTACATGGGCCGAACAATGGACCCGTTAGAATTTAACTGAGTAAAAAGTACAATAATCGAGTTTTTGCAATATAATCGTGTTGAAAAGCTCTTAATCAATTTTATGAACTCCTAAAATTTGATTCTAACTTATTTTGCGGTCATTTTTATAAAGGTTTCAGACGAGCGTGTCTAAATGGGCCGAATAATGGACCCGTTAGAATTTTAATGGAGTAAAAAGTACAGAAATAGAGTTTTTTCAATACAATCGTGTTGAAAAGCTCGTAATCAATTGTACAAACTCCTAAATTTGGATTAAAACATATTTTGCAACCCCTTTGTAGAGCTTTCGGACGAGCGGGTCTAAAAGGGCCGAACAATGGACCCGGTTGAATTTTAATTGAGTAAAAAGTACAGAAATCGAGTTTTTGCAATATAATCGTGTTGAAAAGCCCGTAATAAATTATATGAACTCCTAAATTTTGATTAAAACTTGTTTTGCGGTTCTCTTTGTAGAGGTTTCGGACGAGCGTGTCTAAATGGGCTGTAAAATGGACCCGTTAGAATTTTAATTGAGTAAAAAGTACAGAAATCTAGTTTTTGCAATATAATCGTGTTGAAAAGCTCGTAATCAATTGTATGAACTCCTAAATTTGGATTAAAAATTATTTAGCAACCCTTTTGTAGAGGTTTCGGACGACCAGGTCTAAATGGGCCGAACAATGGACCCGTTAGAATTTTAAGTGAGTAAAAAAATACAGAAATCGAGTTTTTGCAATATAATCGTGTTGAAAAGCTCTTAATCAATTATCTGAACTCCTAAAATTTGATCAAAACTTGTTTTGCGGTCTTTTTTGTGGAGGTTCTGGACGAGCGGGTCTAAATGGGCATAACAATGGACCCGTTAGAATTTTAACTGAGTAAAAAGTACAGAAATTGAGTTTTTGCAATATAATCGTGTTGAAAAGCTCGTAATCAATTGTATGAACTCCTACATTTGGATTAAAACTTATTTTGCGGTCCTTTTTGTAAGGTTTTAGACGAGCGAGTCTAAATGGGCTGAACAATGGACCCGTTAGAATTTTAACCGAGTAAAAAGTACAGAAATTAAATTTTTTCAATATAATCGCGTTGAAAAGCTCGTAATAAATTATTTGAACTCCTAAAATTTGATTCTAACTTATTTTGCCGTCTATTTTGTTGAGGTTTCGGACGAGCGGGTTTAAATGGGTCGAACAATGGACCCATTAGAATTTTATCTTAGTAAAAAGTACAGAAATCGAGTTTTTGCAATATAATCGAGTTGAAAAGCTCTTAATCAATTTTTTGAACTCCTAAAATTTGATTCTAACTTATTTTGCGGTCATTTTTGTAAAGGTTTCAGACGAGCGTGTCTAAATGGGCCGAACAATGGACCCGTTAGAATTTTAATGGAGTAAAAAGTACAGAAATAGAGTTTTTTCAATACAACCGTGTTGAAAAGCTCGTAATCAATTGTACAAACTCCTAAATTTGGATTAAAACATATTTTGCAACCCTTTTGTAGAGGTATCGGACGAGCGGGTCTAATAGGGCCGAACAATGGACCCAGTTGAATTTCAATTGAGTAAAAAGTACAGAAATCGAGTTTTTGCAATATAATCGTGTTGAAAACCTCGTAATCAACTATAGGAACTCCTAAATTTTGATTCTAACATGTATCGCGGTCCTTTTTGTAGTGGTTTCGGATGAGCGGGTCTAAATGGGCCGAACAATGGACCCATTAGAATTTTATCTTAGTAAAAAGTACAGAAATCGAGTTTTTGCAATACAATCGTGTTGAAAAGCTCGTAATCAATTCTATGAACTCCTAAATTTGGATTAAAACTTATTTTACAGCCCTTTTGTAGAGGTATCAGACGAGCGGGTCTAAATCGGCCGAACAATGGACCCGTTAGAATTTTAACTGTGTAAAAAGTACAGAAATCGAGTTTTTGCAATACAATCGTGTTGAAAAGCTCGTAATCAATTGTATGAACTCCTAAATCTGGATAAAACCTATTTTGCAACCCTTTTGTAGAGGTTTCGGACGAGCTGGTCTAAATGGGCCGAACAATGGACCCGTTAGAATTGTAACAGAGTAAAAAGTACATAAATCGAGTGTTTGCAATATAATCATGTTGAAAAGCTCGTAATCAATTTTATGAACTCCTAAATTTGGATTAAATCTTATTTTGCAGCCCTTTTGTAGAGGTTTCGGACGAGCGGGTCTAAATGGGCTGAACAATGGACCCGTTAGAATTTTAACGGAGTAAAAAGTACGAAAATCGAGTTTTTGCAATATAATCGTGTTGAAAATCTCATAATCAATTATATGAACTCCTAAAATATGATTAAAACTTGTTTTGTGGTCTTTTTTGTAGAGGTTTCGGATGAGTGGGTTCTAAATGGGACGAAAAATGGACCCGTTAGAAATTTATCTTAGTAAAAAGTACAAAATTCGAGTTTTTGCAATATAATCGTGTTGAAAAGCTCGTAATCAATTATATGAACTCCTAAATTTGGATTAAAACTTATTTTGCAGCCCTTTTGTAGAGGTATCGGACGAGCGGGTCTAAATGGGCCGAACAATGGACCCGTTAAAATTTTAAATGTGTAAAAAGCACAGAAATCGAGTTTTTGCAATATAATCGTGTTGAAAAGCTCGTAATCAATTGTATGAACTCCTAAATTTGGATAAAACTTATTTTGCAACCCTTTTGTAGAGGTTTCGGACGAGCTGGTCTAAATGGGCTGAACAATGGACCCGTTACAATTGTAACTGAGTAAAAAGTACAGAAATCGAGTGTTTGCAATATAATCATGTTGAAAAGCTTGTAATCAATTTTATGAACTCCTAAATTTGGATTAAATCTTATTTTGCAGCCCTTTTTGTAGAGGTTTTGGACGAGCGGGTCTAAATGGGCCGAACAATGGACCCGTTAGAATTTTAACTGAGTAAAAAGTACAGTAATCGAGTTTTTGCAATATAATCGTGTTGAAAAGCTCGTAAAAAATTATATGAACTCCTAAAATTTGATTCTAACTTATTTTGCCTTCTGTTTTGTTGAGGTTTCCGACGAGCGGGTCTAAATGGGCCGAACCATGGACCCGTTAGAATTTTAATTGTGTAAAAAGTACAGAAATCGAGTTTTTGCAATATAATCGTGTTGAAAAGCTCGTAATAAATTGTATGAACTCCTAAATTTGGATTAAAACTTATTTTGCAACCCTTTTGTAAAGGTTTTAGATGAGCGGGTCTAAATGGTCTGAACAATGGACCCATTAGAATTTCAACTAAGTAAAAAGTATAGAAATTGAGTTTTTGCAATATAATCGTGTTGAAAAGCTCGTAATCAATTGTATGAACTCCTGAATTTGGATTAAAACTTATTTAGCAACCCTTTTGTAGAGATTTCGGACGAGCGGGTCTAAATGGGCCGAAAAATGGACCCGTTAGAATTTTAACGGAGTAAAAAGTACGGAAATCGAGTTTTTGCAATATAATCGTGTTGAAAAGCTCATAATCAATTATATGAACTCCTAAAATATGATTAAAACTTGTTTTGTGGTCTTTTTTGTAAAGGTTTCGGACGAGCGGGTCTAAATGGGCCGAAAAATGGACCCGTTAGAAATTTATCTTAGTAAAAAGTACAGAAATCGAGTTTTTGGAATATAATCATGTTGAAAAGCTCATAATCAATTATATGAACTCCTAAATTTTGATTAAAACGTATTTTGCAACCCTTTTGTAAAGGTATCAGACGAGCGGGTCTAAATGGGCCGAACAATGGACCCGTTAGAATTTTAACTGTGTAAAAAGTACAGAAATCAAGTTTTTGCAATAAAATCGTGTTGAAAAGCTCGTAATCAATTGTATGAACTCCTAAATTTGGATAAAACTTATTTTGCAACCCTTTTGTAGAGGTTTCGGACGAGCTGGTCTAAATGGGCCGAACAATGGACCCGTTACAATTGTAACTGAGTAAAAAGTACAGAAATCGAGTGTTTGCAATATAATCATGTTGAAAAGCTCGTAATCAATTTTATGAACTCCTAAATTTGGATTAAATCTTATTTTGCAGCCCTTTTTGTAGAGGTTTCGGACGAGCGGGTCTAAATGGGCCGAACAATGGACCCGTTAGAATTTTAACTAAGTAAAAAGTACAGTAAACGAGTTTTTGCAATATAATCGTGTTGAAAAGCTCGTAAAAAATTATATGAACTCCTAAAATTTGATTCTAACTTATTTTGCCGTCTGTTTTGTTGAGGTTTCGGACGAGCGGGTCTAAATGGGCCGAACAATGGACCCGTTAGAATTTTAACTGTGTAAAAAGTACAGAAAACGAGTTTTTGCAATATAATCGTGTTGAAAAGCTCGTAATCAATTGTATGAACTCCTAAATTTGGATTAAAACTTATTTTGCAACCCTTTTGTAAAGGTTTTAGATGAGCAGGTCTAAATGGTCTCAACAATGGACCCATTAGAATTTCAACTAAGTAAAAAGTACATAAATCGAGTTTTTGCAATATAATCGTGTTGAAAAGCTCGTAATCAATTGTATGAACTCCTAAATTTGGATTAAAACTTATTTAGCAACCCTTTTGTAGATGTTTCGGACGAGCGGATCTAAATGGGCCGAACAATGGACACGTTAGAATTTTAACGGAGGAAAAAGTACGGAAATCGAGTTTTTGCAATATAATCGTGTTGAAAAGCTCATAATCAATTATATGAACTCCTAAAATATGATTAAAACTTGTTTGGGTAAAGTACACAGACGGTCACTGAACTTTGGTAAAGAAAACAAAATGGTAACCAAACTTTCAAAAATCACGAAGTAGCAATTAAACTTTAGATTTTGAAACAAAACGGTAACTAGACGTTAAATCCCGTTAAGTGTCTGTTATAAAATTTGGTATAATAACACATTTAGTCATTCATATTTATATATTCAATCAATTTAGTCCTAATTCGAAACAATTCACTAAATTTAGCCCTCGTTATTTACGCATTCTTTCAATTTGGTCCTTAAAGCAAAATTCCAAAGTATGGTAACATGACTTATAATTACAATTAAATTTTAATAAGAACTCGAAAACTCGACTTGACTCGAATCGAAAAATTTCAAATAAATGATACAACAATAGCCATTTCCCTTCCAAATAATAAATAGAAAATCAAAACAAATTGCTACCAACAATATCCTCCAACAAAGGGATAACTCAGAATCTGAGGATCAAATAAAGTCGACAAAATTTAAGTGAAACATCACATTCCTGGGGCCATGCCTCGATTGGAATCAAATCACCAACATCTATTTCATTACTAACTTCCGACAATTCTTCTTGTCCTAATGTTATGTATCTCATGCTCATGTTTGTTTTCCTAGTTTATAATTTCCTTCTATTTATTCCGAAACAGAACTTCTTCTAGGCCTCATTACTTCTTCCCACAGTTAGAAACAAATTAAAAGAAAAATAAACCTTCACTTTTATAGCTACAATGGCATGCATGAGGTTGACAGACCGCTGGTTCCACAATGAGCAGTCGGAGACCCAATCACCATAGTGTAGAAATTACATCAAGAAAAACCCTTCACAAGAAAAGTAAACATTGCGAAATCAGTATAAGGATGATAGAATGATTAACTAATTAACAAATATATAGAAACATACATAAACATGTGCATGTATACATTGTGTCCATCAGAATTATGCTAATTAAAAGGGGAGACAAGAAAAGATGAAATTAAAGGGGCAAAATTTGTTTTTAGCAACTCAGAGTATAGCTGAGAACAACAAACAAGATTCGACTGCAATGGTGCATAAAGTATTTGTGTCCTAGTAAATCCATTAATTACCACAATTAAAATAAAGCAACTGGATGCAACGGAGAAAAAAAAGTTACACATTACAAGTATATGAAATGAAAATAGTCGCAGCAGTTGCATATTACAAGCATGATATTTATCAATCAACACAAGCCTTGATTTCAGAACTTTTGGCTTCAAAAGCCTTTTTGACCTTTTGAAAATGAAATATATATTGAATGGGCAGTAAGATAAAGGACGATTAACCATACAACTTACGGATAAAACAAAAACATAGACCTATCTGATTTTAACAGTCTCTCGAGGAGATGAAAGTGCACCATTTTGCTTAACTGATTTCTCCTGCAATGCCTTGAGCTTTTCTGAATTTTCAAACAGTTTCTTCCGAAGAACACCATGCAAACTACCAAAGAGCTTCTTCTTCAATGACTCAAAGGCAAAATCCATTCTCTCAAGCTGTTCTATTGCATTTACATTGTACATGAACAACCCATAATTAAGATCGAAGCTGTCTCTAGATGTATTCTCCACCAACTTCAACAAAGTCTCATAGCCTTTTGTGTTAATTGGTGTCGAGTCCAATTGTAGCTTCTCCAAAACCTTGCCCATCGTATGGGGGATGAACTGTGAACCTGCCGCATGTCGATCATGTTATTTAATTTTTTCGATTCGAGTCGAGTTTTCGAGTTCCTATAAAATTTTAATTTGTAATTATTTATCATGTTACCATACTTTGGAATTTTTCTTTAAGGACCAAATTGAAAGAATGCGTAAATAACGAGGGCTAAATTTAGTGAATTGTTTCGAATTAGGACTGAATTGATTGAATATATAAATATGAAGGACTAAATGTGTTATTATACCAAATTTTATAACAGACACTTAACGGGATTTAACGTCTAGTTACCGTTTTGTTTCGAAATCTAAAGTTTAATTGCTACTTCGTGATTTTTGAAAGTTTGGTTACCATTTTGTTTGGTTTTTACCAAAGTTCAGTGACCGTCTGTGTACTTTACCCAACTTGTTTTGTGGTCTTTTTTGTAGAGGTTTCGGACGAGCGGGTCTAAATGGGCCGAAAAATGGACCCGTTAGAAATTTATCTTAGTAAAAAATACAGAAATCGAGTTTGTGCAATATAATCATGTTGAAAAGCTCGTAATCAATTATATGAACTCCTAAATTTGGATTAAAACTTATTTTGCAGCACTTTTGTAAAGGTATCGGACGAGCGGGTCTAAATGGGCCGAACAATGGACCCGTTAGAATTTTAACTGTGTAAAAAGTACAGAAATTTTTTGCAATATAATTGTGTTGAAAAGCTCGTAATCAATTGTATGAACTCCTAAATTTGGATAAAACTTATTTTGCAACCCTTTTGTAGAGGTTTCGGACGAGCTGGTCTAAATGGGCCGAACAATGGACCCGTTAGAATTTTAACTGAGTAAAAAGTACAGAAATCGAGTGTTTGCAATATAATCATGTTGAAAAGCTCGTAATCAATTTTATGAACTCCTAAATTTGGATTAAATCTTATTTTGCAGCTCTTTTTGTAGAGGTTTCGGACGAGCGGGTCTAAATAGGCCGAACAATGGACCCGTTAGAATTTTAACTGTGTAAAAAGTACAGTAATCAAGTTTTTACAATATAATCGTGTTGAAAAGCTCTTAATCAATTATATGAACACCTAAAATTTTATTCTAACTTATTTTTGCGATCATTTTTGTTGAGGTTTCGGACGAGCGGGTCTAAATGGGCCGAACAATGGACCCGTTATAATTTTAACTGTGTAAAAAGTAAAAAAATCGAGTTTTTGCAATATAATTGTGTTGAAAAGCTCGTAATCAATTGTATGAACTCCTAAAATTTTATTAAAACATGTTTTGTGGTCTTTTTTGTAGAGGTTTCGGACGAGCGGGTCTAAATGGGATGGAAAATGGACCCGTTAGAAATTTATCTTAGTAAAAAGTATAGAAATCGAGTTTTTGCAATATAATTATGTTGAAAAGCTCGTAATCAATTATATGAACTCCTAAATTTGGATTAAAACTTATTTTGCAGCCCTTTTTCTAGAGGTATCGGACGAGCGGGTCTAAATGGGCCGAACAATGGACCCGTTAGAATTTTAACTCTGTAAAAAAGCACAGAAATCGAGTTTTTGCAATATAATCGTGAAGAAAAGCTCGTAATCAATTGTATGAACTCCTAAATTTGGATAAAACTTATTTTGCAACCCTTTTGTAGAGGTTTCGCACGAGCTGGTCTAAATGGGCCGAACAATGGGCTCGTTAGAATTGTAACTGAGTAAAAAGTACAGAAATCGAGTGTTTGCAATATAATCATGTTGAAAAGCTCGTAATCAATTTTATGAACTCCTAAATTTGGATTAAATCTTATTTTGCAGCCCTTTTTGTAGAGGTTTCGGACGAGCGGGTCTAAATAGGTCGAACAATGGACCCGTTAGAATTTTAACTGTGTAAAAAGTACAGTAATCAAGTTTTTGCAATATAATCGTGTTGAAAAGCTCTTAATCAATTATATGAACACCTAAAATTTTATTCTAACTTATTTTTGCGATCATTTTTGTTGAGGTTTCGGACGAGCGGGTCTAAATGGGTCGAACAATGGACCCTTTAGAATTTTAACTGAGTAAAAAGTACAAAAATCGAGTTTTTGCAATATAATTGTGTTGAAAAGCTCGTAATCAATTGTATGAACTCCTAAATTGGATTAAAACTTTTTTTGCAACCCTTTTGTAGAGTTTTCGGATGAGCGGGTCTAAATGGGTCGAACAATGGACCCGTTAGAATTTTAACTGAGTAAAAAGTACAGAAATCGAGTTTTTGCAATATAATCGTGTTGAAAGCTCATAATCATGTATATGAACTCCTAAATTTCGATTAAAACTTATTTTGCGGTCCTTTTTGTAAGGTTTCGGACGATCGAGTCTAAATGGGCCGAACAATGGACCCGTTAGAATTTTAACCGAGTAAAAAGTATAAAAATTAAGTTTTTGATATATAATCGTGTTGAAAAGCTCGTAATCAATTATATGAACTATTAAACTTGGATTAAAACTTAATTTGCATCCCTTTTTGTAGAGGTTTCAGATGAGCGAGTCTAAATGGGCCGAACAATGGACCCATTAGAATTTCTTTTGAAGAAAGACCGTTAGAATTTTAATTGAGTAAAAAGTACAAAAATCGAATTTTTGCAATATAATCATGTTGAAAAGCTCCTAATCAATTATATGAACTCCTAAAATTTAATTCTAACTTATTTTGTGGTCTTTTTTGTTGAGGTTTCGGACGAGCGGGTCTAAATGGGCCGAACAAAGGACCCATTAGAATTTTAACTGAGTAAAAAGTACAAAAATCGAGTTTTTGCAATATAATTGTGTTGAAAAGCTCGTAATCAATTGTATGAACTCCTAAATTTGGATTAAAACTTATTTTGCAACCCTTTTGTAGAGGTTTTAGACGATCGGGTCTAAATGGGCCGAACAATGGACCCGTTAGAATTTTAACTGAGTAAAAAGTAAAGAAATTGAGTTTTTACAATATAACCGTGTTGAAAAGCTCGTAATCAACTATATGAACTCCTAAAATTTGATTCTAACTTGTATTGCCGTCTTTTTTGTAGGGGTTTCGGATGAGCGGGTCTAAATGGGTCGAACAATGGACCCGTTAGAATTTTAACTGAGTAAAAAGCACAAAAATCGAGTTTTTGCAATACAAATGTGTTGAAAAGCTCGTAATCAAGTGTATGAACTCCTAAATTTGGATTAAAACTTATTTTGCAACCCTTTTGTAGTGGTTTCGGACGAGCAGGTCTAAATGGGCCGAAAAATGGACCCTTTAGAATTTTAACTGTGTAAAAAGTACATAAATCGAGTTTTTGCAATATAATCATGTTGAAAAGCTCGTAATCAATTATATGAACTCCTAAAATTTGATTCTAACTTGTATTGTGGTCATTTTTAGAGGTTTCGGACGAGCGGGTTTAAATGGGCCGAACAATGGACCCGTTAGAATTTTAACGGAGTAAAAAGTATAGAAATCGAGTTTTTGCAATATAATCGTGTTGAAAAGCTCGTAATCAATTGTATGAACTCCTAAATTTATATTAAAACTTATTTTGCAACCCTTTTGTAGAGGTTTCGAACGAGCAGGTCTAAATGGGCCGAAAAATGGACCGTTAGAATTTTAACTGTGTAAAAAGTACAGAAATCGAGTTTTTGCAATATAATCGTGTTGAAAAGCTCGTAATCAATTGTATGAACTCCTAAATTTGGATTAAAACTTATTCTGCAACCCTTTTGCAGAGGTTTCAGACAAGCGGGTCTAAATGGGTCGAACAAAGGACCTTTTAGAATTCTAACGGAGTAAAAATTACAAAAATCGAGTTTTTGCAATATAATCATGTTGAAAAGCTCGTAATAAATTTTATGAACACCTAAATTTGGATTAAAACCAATTTTCCAACATTTTTGTAGAGGATTCTGACGAGCGGGTCTAAATGGGCCGAACAAAGGACCTGTTAGAATTTTAACAGAGTAAAAAGTACAAAAATCAAGTTTTTGCAATATAATCGTGTTGAAAAGCTCGTAATCAATTGTATGAACTCCTAAATTTGGATTAAATCCTATTTTACAACCCTTTTGTAGAGGTTTTGGACGAGCGGGTCTCAATGGGCCAAACAATGGACTCGTTAGAATTTTAACGGAGTAAAAAGTACAGTAATCGAGTTTTTGTAATATAATCATGATGAAAAGCTCGTAATCAATTGTATGAACTCCTAAATTTGGATTAAAACTTATTTTGCAACCCTTTTGTAGAGGTTTAGGACGAGCGGGTCTAAATGGGCCGAACAATGGACCCGGTTGAGTTTTAACATAGTAAAAAGTACAGTAATCGAGTTTTTTTGTAGAGGTTTAGGGTTTAGGGTTTAGGGTACAGTAATCGAGTTTTTGCAATATAATCATGATGAAAAGCTCATAATCAATTATATGAACTCCTAAAATTTGATTCTAACTTATTTTGCGGTCTTTTTTGTAGAGGTTTCGGACGACTGGGTCTAAATGGGCTGAACAATGGACCCGTTAGAATTTTAACTGGGTAAAAAGTACAGAAATATAGTTTTTGCAATATAATCGTGTTGAAAAGCTCGTAATCAATTGTACGAACTCCTAAATTTGGATTAAAACTTATTTTGCAACCCTTTTGTAGAGCTTTCCGACGAGCGGGTCTAAATGGGCCGAACAATGGACCAGGTTGACTATTAACAGAGTAAAAAGTACAGTAATCGAGTTTTTGCAATTTAATTGTGTTGAAAAGCTCGTAATTAGTTATATGAACTCCTAAATTTGGATTAATACTTATTTTGCAGCCCTTTTGTAGAGGTTTCAGACGATCGGGTCTAAATGGGCCGAACAATGGACCATTTAGAATTTTAATAGAGTAAAAAGTACATAAATTGAGTTTTTGCAATATAATCGTGTTGAAACGCTCGTAATCAATTGTATGAACTCCTAAATTTGGATTAAAACTTATTTTGCAACCCTTTTGTAGAGGTTTCGGATGAGCGGGTCTAAATGGGCCGAACAATGAACCCGTTAGAATTTTAATGAGTAAAAAGTACAGTAATCGAGTTTTTGCAATATAATCGTGTTGAAACGCTCGTAATCAATTGTATGAACTCCTAAATTTGGATTAAAACTTATTTTGCAACCCTTTTGTAGAGGTTTCGGACGAGCGAGTCTAAATGGGCCGAACAATGAACCCATTAGAATTTTAACTGAGTAAAAAGAACAGTTACCGAGTTTTTTCAATATAATCATGTTCAAAAGCTCTAAATCAATTATATGAAGTCCTAAAATTTGTTTCTAACTTATTTTGCGATCTTTTTTGTAAAGGTTTCGGATGAGCAGGTCTAAATGGCCGAACAATAGACCCGTTAGAATTTTAACTGAGTAAAAAGTACAGAAATCGAGTTTTTGCAATATAATCATGTTGAAAAGCTCTTAATCAATTGTATGAACACCTAAATCTGGATTAAAACTTATTTTGCAACCTTTTTATAGAGGTTTCGGAAGAGCGTGTCTAAATGGGCCGAACAATAGACCCATTTGAATTTCAACTAAGTAAAAAGTACATAAATCGAGTTTTTGCAATATAATCGTGTTGAAAAGCTCGTAATCAATTGTATGAACTCCTAAATTTGGATTAAAACTTATTTAGCAACCCTTTTGTAGATGTTTCGGACGAGCGGATCTAAATGGGCCGAACAATGGACACGTTAGAATTTTAACGGAGGAAAAAGTACGGAAATCGAGTTTTTGCAATATAATCGTGTTGAAAAGCTCATAATCAATTATATGAACTCCTAAAATATGATTAAAACTTGTTTGGGTAAAGTACACAGACGGTCACTGAACTTTGGTAAAGAAAACAAAATGGTAACCAAACTTTCAAAAATCACGAAGTAGCAATTAAACTTTAGATTTTGAAACAAAACGGTAACTAGACGTTAAATCCCGTTAAGTGTCTGTTATAAAATTTGGTATAATAACACATTTAGTCATTCATATTTATATATTCAATCAATTTAGTCCTAATTCGAAACAATTCACTAAATTTAGCCCTCGTTATTTACGCATTCTTTCAATTTGGTCCTTAAAGCAAAATTCCAAAGTATGGTAACATGACTTATAATTACAATTAAATTTTAATAAGAACTCGAAAACTCGACTTGACTCGAATCGAAAAATTTCAAATAAATGATACAACAATAGCCATTTCCCTTCCAAATAATAAATAGAAAATCAAAACAAATTGCTACCAACAATATCCTCCAACAAAGGGATAACTCAGAATCTGAGGATCAAATAAAGTCGACAAAATTTAAGTGAAACATCACATTCCTGGGGCCATGCCTCGATTGGAATCAAATCACCAACATCTATTTCATTACTAACTTCCGACAATTCTTCTTGTCCTAATGTTATGTATCTCATGCTCATGTTTGTTTTCCTAGTTTATAATTTCCTTCTATTTATTCCGAAACAGAACTTCTTCTAGGCCTCATTACTTCTTCCCACAGTTAGAAACAAATTAAAAGAAAAATAAACCTTCACTTTTATAGCTACAATGGCATGCATGAGGTTGACAGACCGCTGGTTCCACAATGAGCAGTCGGAGACCCAATCACCATAGTGTAGAAATTACATCAAGAAAAACCCTTCACAAGAAAAGTAAACATTGCGAAATCAGTATAAGGATGATAGAATGATTAACTAATTAACAAATATATAGAAACATACATAAACATGTGCATGTATACATTGTGTCCATCAGAATTATGCTAATTAAAAGGGGAGACAAGAAAAGATGAAATTAAAGGGGCAAAATTTGTTTTTAGCAACTCAGAGTATAGCTGAGAACAACAAACAAGATTCGACTGCAATGGTGCATAAAGTATTTGTGTCCTAGTAAATCCATTAATTACCACAATTAAAATAAAGCAACTGGATGCAACGGAGAAAAAAAAGTTACACATTACAAGTATATGAAATGAAAATAGTCGCAGCAGTTGCATATTACAAGCATGATATTTATCAATCAACACAAGCCTTGATTTCAGAACTTTTGGCTTCAAAAGCCTTTTTGACCTTTTGAAAATGAAATATATATTGAATGGGCAGTAAGATAAAGGACGATTAACCATACAACTTACGGATAAAACAAAAACATAGACCTATCTGATTTTAACAGTCTCTCGAGGAGATGAAAGTGCACCATTTTGCTTAACTGATTTCTCCTGCAATGCCTTGAGCTTTTCTGAATTTTCAAACAGTTTCTTCCGAAGAACACCATGCAAACTACCAAAGAGCTTCTTCTTCAATGACTCAAAGGCAAAATCCATTCTCTCAAGCTGTTCTATTGCATTTACATTGTACATGAACAACCCATAATTAAGATCGAAGCTGTCTCTAGATGTATTCTCCACCAACTTCAACAAAGTCTCATAGCCTTTTGTGTTAATTGGTGTCGAGTCCAATTGTAGCTTCTCCAAAACCTTGCCCATCGTATGGGGGATGAACTGTGAACCTGCCGCATGTCGATCATGTTATTTAATTTTTTCGATTCGAGTCGAGTTTTCGAGTTCCTATAAAATTTTAATTTGTAATTATTTATCATGTTACCATACTTTGGAATTTTTCTTTAAGGACCAAATTGAAAGAATGCGTAAATAACGAGGGCTAAATTTAGTGAATTGTTTCGAATTAGGACTGAATTGATTGAATATATAAATATGAAGGACTAAATGTGTTATTATACCAAATTTTATAACAGACACTTAACGGGATTTAACGTCTAGTTACCGTTTTGTTTCGAAATCTAAAGTTTAATTGCTACTTCGTGATTTTTGAAAGTTTGGTTACCATTTTGTTTGGTTTTTACCAAAGTTCAGTGACCGTCTGTGTACTTTACCCAACTTGTTTTGTGGTCTTTTTTGTAGAGGTTTCGGACGAGCGGGTCTAAATGGGCCGAAAAATGGACCCGTTAGAAATTTATCTTAGTAAAAAATACAGAAATCGAGTTTGTGCAATATAATCATGTTGAAAAGCTCGTAATCAATTATATGAACTCCTAAATTTGGATTAAAACTTATTTTGCAGCACTTTTGTAAAGGTATCGGACGAGCGGGTCTAAATGGGCCGAACAATGGACCCGTTAGAATTTTAACTGTGTAAAAAGTACAGAAATTTTTTGCAATATAATTGTGTTGAAAAGCTCGTAATCAATTGTATGAACTCCTAAATTTGGATAAAACTTATTTTGCAACCCTTTTGTAGAGGTTTCGGACGAGGTGGTCTAAATGGGCCGAACAATGGACCCGTTAGAATTTTAACTGAGTAAAAAGTACAGAAATCGAGTGTTTGCAATATAATCATGTTGAAAAGCTCGTAATCAATTTTATGAACTCCTAAATTTGGATTAAATCTTATTTTGCAGCTCTTTTTGTAGAGGTTTCGGACGAGCGGGTCTAAATAGGCCGAACAATGGACCCGTTAGAATTTTAACTGTGTAAAAAGTACAGTAATCAAGTTTTTACAATATAATCGTGTTGAAAAGCTCTTAATCAATTATATGAACACCTAAAATTTTATTCTAACTTATTTTTGCGATCATTTTTGTTGAGGTTTCGGACGAGCGGGTCTAAATGGGCCGAACAATGGACCCGTTATAATTTTAACTGTGTAAAAAGTAAAAAAATCGAGTTTTTGCAATATAATTGTGTTGAAAAGCTCGTAATCAATTGTATGAACTCCTAAAATTTTATTAAAACATGTTTTGTGGTCTTTTTTGTAGAGGTTTCGGACGAGCGGGTCTAAATGGGATGGAAAATGGACCCGTTAGAAATTTATCTTAGTAAAAAGTATAGAAATCGAGTTTTTGCAATATAATTATGTTGAAAAGCTCGTAATCAATTATATGAACTCCTAAATTTGGATTAAAACTTATTTTGCAGCCCTTTTTCTAGAGGTATCGGACGAGCGGGTCTAAATGGGCCGAACAATGGACCCGTTATAATTTTAACTCTGTAAAAAAGCACAGAAATCGAGTTTTTGCAATATAATCGTGAAGAAAAGCTCGTAATCAATTGTATGAACTCCTAAATTTGGATAAAACTTATTTTGCAACCCTTTTGTAGAGGTTTCGCACGAGCTGGTCTAAATGGGCCGAACAATGGGCTCGTTAGAATTGTAACTGAGTAAAAAGTACAGAAATCGAGTATTTGCAATATAATCATGTTGAAAAGCTCGTAATCAATTTTATGAACTCCTAAATTTGGATTAAATCTTATTTTGCAGCCCTTTTTGTAGAGGTTTCGGACGAGCGGGTCTAAATAGGTCGAACAATGGACCCGTTAGAATTTTAACTGTGTAAAAAGTACAGTAATCAAGTTTTTGCAATATAATCGTGTTGAAAAGCTCTTAATCAATTATATGAACACCTAAAATTTTATTCTAACTTATTTTTGCGATCATTTTTGTTGAGGTTTCGGACGAGCGGGTCTAAATGGGTCGAACAATGGACCCTTTAGAATTTTAACTGAGTAAAAAGTACAAAAATCGAGTTTTTGCAATATAATTGTGTTGAAAAGCTCGTAATCAATTGTATGAACTCCTAAATTGGATTAAAACTTTTTTTGCAACCCTTTTGTAGAGTTTTCGGATGAGCGGGTCTAAATGGGTCGAACAATGGACCCGTTAGAATTTTAACTGAGTAAAAAGTACAGAAATCGAGTTTTTGCAATATAATCGTGTTGAAAGCTCATAATCATGTATATGAACTCCTAAATTTCGATTAAAACTTATTTTGCGGTCCTTTTTGTAAGGTTTCGGACGATCGAGTCTAAATGGGCCGAACAATGGACCCGTTAGAATTTTAACCGAGTAAAAAGTATAAAAATTAAGTTTTTGATATATAATCGTGTTGAAAAGCTCGTAATCAATTATATGAACTATTAAACTTGGATTAAAACTTAATTTGCATCCCTTTTTGTAGAGGTTTCAGATGAGCGAGTCTAAATGGGCCGAACAATGGACCCATTAGAATTTCTTTTGAAGAAAGACCGTTAGAATTTTAATTGAGTAAAAAGTACAAAAATCGAATTTTTGCAATATAATCATGTTGAAAAGCTCCTAATCAATTATATGAACTCCTAAAATTTAATTCTAACTTATTTTGTGGTCTTTTTTGTTGAGGTTTCGGACGAGCGGGTCTAAATGGGCCGAACAAAGGACCCATTAGAATTTTAACTGAGTAAAAAGTACAAAAATCGAGTTTTTGCAATATAATTGTGTTGAAAAGCTCGTAATCAATTGTATGAACTCCTAAATTTGGATTAAAACTTATTTTGCAACCCTTTTGTAGAGGTTTTAGACGATCGGGTCTAAATGGGCCGAACAATGGACCCGTTAGAATTTTAACTGAGTAAAAAGTAAAGAAATTGAGTTTTTACAATATAACCGTGTTGAAAAGCTCGTAATCAACTATATGAACTCCTAAAATTTGATTCTAACTTGTATTGCCGTCTTTTTTGTAGGGGTTTCGGATGAGCGGGTCTAAATGGGTCGAACAATGGACCCGTTAGAATTTTAACTGAGTAAAAAGCACAAAAATCGAGTTTTTGCAATACAAATGTGTTGAAAAGCTCGTAATCAAGTGTATGAACTCCTAAATTTGGATTAAAACTTATTTTGCAACCCTTTTGTAGTGGTTTCGGACGAGCAGGTCTAAATGGGCCGAAAAATGGACCCTTTAGAATTTTAACTGTGTAAAAAGTACATAAATCGAGTTTTTGCAATATAATCATGTTGAAAAGCTCGTAATCAATTATATGAACTCCTAAAATTTGATTCTAACTTGTATTGTGGTCATTTTTAGAGGTTTCGGACGAGCGGGTTTAAATGGGCCGAACAATGGACCCGTTAGAATTTTAACGGAGTAAAAAGTATAGAAATCGAGTTTTTGCAATATAATCGTGTTGAAAAGCTCGTAATCAATTGTATGAACTCCTAAATTTATATTAAAACTTATTTTGCAACCCTTTTGTAGAGGTTTCGAACGAGCAGGTCTAAATGGGCCGAAAAATGGACCGTTAGAATTTTAACTGTGTAAAAAGTACAGAAATCAAGTTTTTGCAATATAATCGTGTTGAAAAGCTCGTAATCAATTGTATGAACTCCTAAATTTGGATTAAAACTTATTCTGCAACCCTTTTGCAGAGGTTTCAGACAAGCGGGTCTAAATGGGTCGAACAAAGGACCTTTTAGAATTCTAACGGAGTAAAAATTACAAAAATCGAGTTTTTGCAATATAATCATGTTGAAAAGCTCGTAATAAATTTTATGAACACCTAAATTTGGATTAAAACCAATTTTCCAACATTTTTGTAGAGGATTCTGACGAGCGGGTCTAAATGGGCCGAACAAAGGACCTGTTAGAATTTTAACAGAGTAAAAAGTACAAAAATCAAGTTTTTGCAATATAATCGTGTTGAAAAGCTCGTAATCAATTGTATGAACTCCTAAATTTGGATTAAATCCTATTTTACAACCCTTTTGTAGAGGTTTTGGACGAGCGGGTCTCAATGGGCCAAACAATGGACTCGTTAGAATTTTAACGGAGTAAAAAGTACAGTAATCGAGTTTTTGTAATATAATCATGATGAAAAGCTCGTAATCAATTGTATGAACTCCTAAATTTGGATTAAAACTTATTTTGCAACCCTTTTGTAGATGTTTAGGACGAGCGGGTCTAAATGGGCCGAACAATGGACCCGGTTGAGTTTTAACATAGTAAAAAGTACAGTAATCGAGTTTTTTTGTAGAGGTTTAGGGTTTAGGGTTTAGGGTACAGTAATCGAGTTTTTGCAATATAATCATGATGAAAAGCTCATAATCAATTATATGAACTCCTAAAATTTGATTCTAACTTATTTTGCGGTCTTTTTTGTAGAGGTTTCGGACGACTGGGTCTAAATGGGCTGAACAATGGACCCGTTAGAATTTTAACTGGGTAAAAAGTACAGAAATATAGTTTTTGCAATATAATCGTGTTGAAAAGCTCGTAATCAATTGTACGAACTCCTAAATTTGGATTAAAACTTATTTTGCAACCCTTTTGTAGAGCTTTCCGACGAGCGGGTCTAAATGGGCCGAACAATGGACCAGGTTGACTATTAACAGAGTAAAAAGTACAGTAATCGAGTTTTTGCAATTTAATTGTGTTGAAAAGCTCGTAATTAGTTATATGAACTCCTAAATTTGGATTAATACTTATTTTGCCGCCCTTTTGTAGAGGTTTCAGACGATCGGGTCTAAATGGGCCGAACAATGGACCATTTAGAATTTTAATAGAGTAAAAAGTACATAAATTGAGTTTTTGCAATATAATCGTGTTGAAACGCTCGTAATCAATTGTATGAACTCCTAAATTTGGATTAAAACTTATTTTGCAACCCTTTTGTAGAGGTTTCGGATGAGCGGGTCTAAATGGGCCGAACAATGAACCCGTTAGAATTTTAATGAGTAAAAAGTACAGTAATCGAGTTTTTGCAATATAATCGTGTTGAAACGCTCGTAATCAATTGTATGAACTCCTAAATTTGGATTAAAACTTATTTTGCAACCCTTTTGTAGAGGTTTCGGACGAGCGAGTCTAAATGGGCCGAACAATGAACCCATTAGAATTTTAACTGAGTAAAAAGAACAGTTACCGAGTTTTTTCAATATAATCATGTTCAAAAGCTCTAAATCAATTATATGAAGTCCTAAAATTTGTTTCTAACTTATTTTGCGATCTTTTTTGTAAAGGTTTCGGATGAGCAGGTCTAAATGGCCGAACAATAGACCCGTTAGAATTTTAACTGAGTAAAAAGTACAGAAATCGAGTTTTTGCAATATAATCATGTTGAAAAGCTCTTAATCAATTGTATGAACACCTAAATCTGGATTAAAACTTATTTTGCAACCTTTTTATAGAGGTTTCGGAAGAGCGTGTCTAAATGGGCCGAACAATAGACCCATTTGAATTTCAACTAAGTAAAAAGTACATAAATCGAGTTTTTGCAATATAATCGTGTTGAAAAGCTCGTAATCAATTGTATGAACTCCTAAATTTGGATTAAAACTTATTTAGCAACCCTTTTGTAGATGTTTCGGACGAGCGGATCTAAATGGGCCGAACAATGGACACGTTAGAATTTTAACGGAGGAAAAAGTACGGAAATCGAGTTTTTGCAATATAATCGTGTTGAAAAGCTCATAATCAATTATATGAACTCCTAAAATATGATTAAAACTTGTTTGGGTAAAGTACACAGACGGTCACTGAACTTTGGTAAAGAAAACAAAATGGTAACCAAACTTTCAAAAATCACGAAGTAGCAATTAAACTTTAGATTTTGAAACAAAACGGTAACTAGACGTTAAATCCCGTTAAGTGTCTGTTATAAAATTTGGTATAATAACACATTTAGTCATTCATATTTATATATTCAATCAATTTAGTCCTAATTCGAAACAATTCACTAAATTTAGCCCTCGTTATTTACGCATTCTTTCAATTTGGTCCTTAAAGCAAAATTCCAAAGTATGGTAACATGACTTATAATTACAATTAAATTTTAATAAGAACTCGAAAACTCGACTTGACTCGAATCGAAAAATTTCAAATAAATGATACAACAATAGCCATTTCCCTTCCAAATAATAAATAGAAAATCAAAACAAATTGCTACCAACAATATCCTCCAACAAAGGGATAACTCAGAATCTGAGGATCAAATAAAGTCGACAAAATTTAAGTGAAACATCACATTCCTGGGGCCATGCCTCGATTGGAATCAAATCACCAACATCTATTTCATTACTAACTTCCGACAATTCTTCTTGTCCTAATGTTATGTATCTCATGCTCATGTTTGTTTTCCTAGTTTATAATTTCCTTCTATTTATTCCGAAACAGAACTTCTTCTAGGCCTCATTACTTCTTCCCACAGTTAGAAACAAATTAAAAGAAAAATAAACCTTCACTTTTATAGCTACAATGGCATGCATGAGGTTGACAGACCGCTGGTTCCACAATGAGCAGTCGGAGACCCAATCACCATAGTGTAGAAATTACATCAAGAAAAACCCTTCACAAGAAAAGTAAACATTGCGAAATCAGTATAAGGATGATAGAATGATTAACTAATTAACAAATATATAGAAACATACATAAACATGTGCATGTATACATTGTGTCCATCAGAATTATGCTAATTAAAAGGGGAGACAAGAAAAGATGAAATTAAAGGGGCAAAATTTGTTTTTAGCAACTCAGAGTATAGCTGAGAACAACAAACAAGATTCGACTGCAATGGTGCATAAAGTATTTGTGTCCTAGTAAATCCATTAATTACCACAATTAAAATAAAGCAACTGGATGCAACGGAGAAAAAAAAGTTACACATTACAAGTATATGAAATGAAAATAGTCGCAGCAGTTGCATATTACAAGCATGATATTTATCAATCAACACAAGCCTTGATTTCAGAACTTTTGGCTTCAAAAGCCTTTTTGACCTTTTGAAAATGAAATATATATTGAATGGGCAGTAAGATAAAGGACGATTAACCATACAACTTACGGATAAAACAAAAACATAGACCTATCTGATTTTAACAGTCTCTCGAGGAGATGAAAGTGCACCATTTTGCTTAACTGATTTCTCCTGCAATGCCTTGAGCTTTTCTGAATTTTCAAACAGTTTCTTCCGAAGAACACCATGCAAACTACCAAAGAGCTTCTTCTTCAATGACTCAAAGGCAAAATCCATTCTCTCAAGCTGTTCTATTGCATTTACATTGTACATGAACAACCCATAATTAAGATCGAAGCTGTCTCTAGATGTATTCTCCACCAACTTCAACAAAGTCTCATAGCCTTTTGTGTTAATTGGTGTCGAGTCCAATTGTAGCTTCTCCAAAACCTTGCCCATCGTATGGGGGATGAACTGTGAACCTGCCGCATGTCGATCATGTTATTTAATTTTTTCGATTCGAGTCGAGTTTTCGAGTTCCTATAAAATTTTAATTTGTAATTATTTATCATGTTACCATACTTTGGAATTTTTCTTTAAGGACCAAATTGAAAGAATGCGTAAATAACGAGGGCTAAATTTAGTGAATTGTTTCGAATTAGGACTGAATTGATTGAATATATAAATATGAAGGACTAAATGTGTTATTATACCAAATTTTATAACAGACACTTAACGGGATTTAACGTCTAGTTACCGTTTTGTTTCGAAATCTAAAGTTTAATTGCTACTTCGTGATTTTTGAAAGTTTGGTTACCATTTTGTTTGGTTTTTACCAAAGTTCAGTGACCGTCTGTGTACTTTACCCAACTTGTTTTGTGGTCTTTTTTGTAGAGGTTTCGGACGAGCGGGTCTAAATGGGCCGAAAAATGGACCCGTTAGAAATTTATCTTAGTAAAAAATACAGAAATCGAGTTTGTGCAATATAATCATGTTGAAAAGCTCGTAATCAATTATATGAACTCCTAAATTTGGATTAAAACTTATTTTGCAGCACTTTTGTAAAGGTATCGGACGAGCGGGTCTAAATGGGCCGAACAATGGACCCGTTAGAATTTTAACTGTGTAAAAAGTACAGAAATTTTTTGCAATATAATTGTGTTGAAAAGCTCGTAATCAATTGTATGAACTCCTAAATTTGGATAAAACTTATTTTGCAACCCTTTTGTAGAGGTTTCGGACGAGGTGGTCTAAATGGGCCGAACAATGGACCCGTTAGAATTTTAACTGAGTAAAAAGTACAGAAATCGAGTGTTTGCAATATAATCATGTTGAAAAGCTCGTAATCAATTTTATGAACTCCTAAATTTGGATTAAATCTTATTTTGCAGCTCTTTTTGTAGAGGTTTCGGACGAGCGGGTCTAAATAGGCCGAACAATGGACCCGTTAGAATTTTAACTGTGTAAAAAGTACAGTAATCAAGTTTTTACAATATAATCGTGTTGAAAAGCTCTTAATCAATTATATGAACACCTAAAATTTTATTCTAACTTATTTTTGCGATCATTTTTGTTGAGGTTTCGGACGAGCGGGTCTAAATGGGCCGAACAATGGACCCGTTATAATTTTAACTGTGTAAAAAGTAAAAAAATCGAGTTTTTGCAATATAATTGTGTTGAAAAGCTCGTAATCAATTGTATGAACTCCTAAAATTTTATTAAAACATGTTTTGTGGTCTTTTTTGTAGAGGTTTCGGACGAGCGGGTCTAAATGGGATGGAAAATGGACCCGTTAGAAATTTATCTTAGTAAAAAGTATAGAAATCGAGTTTTTGCAATATAATTATGTTGAAAAGCTCGTAATCAATTATATGAACTCCTAAATTTGGATTAAAACTTATTTTGCAGCCCTTTTTCTAGAGGTATCGGACGAGCGGGTCTAAATGGGCCGAACAATGGACCCGTTAGAATTTTAACTCTGTAAAAAAGCACAGAAATCGAGTTTTTGCAATATAATCATGAAGAAAAGCTCGTAATCAATTGTATGAACTCCTAAATTTGGATAAAACTTATTTTGCAACCCTTTTGTAGAGGTTTCGCATGAGCTGGTCTAAATGGGCCGAACAATGGGCTCGTTAGAATTGTAACTGAGTAAAAAGTACAGAAATCGAGTGTTTGCAATATAATCATGTTGAAAAGCTCGTAATCAATTTTATGAACTCCTAAATTTGGATTAAATCTTATTTTGCAGCCCTTTTTGTAGAGGTTTCGGACGAGCGGGTCTAAATAGGTCGAACAATGGACCCGTTAGAATTTTAACTGTGTAAAAAGTACAGTAATCAAGTTTTTGCAATATAATCGTGTTGAAAAGCTCTTAATCAATTATATGAACACCTAAAATTTTATTCTAACTTATTTTTGCGATCATTTTTGTTGAGGTTTCGGACGAGCGGGTCTAAATGGGTCGAACAATGGACCCTTTAGAATTTTAACTGAGTAAAAAGTACAAAAATCGAGTTTTTGCAATATAATTGTGTTGAAAAGCTCGTAATCAATTGTATGAACTCCTAAATTGGATTAAAACTTTTTTTGCAACCCTTTTGTAGAGTTTTCGGATGAGCGGGTCTAAATGGGTCGAACAATGGACCCGTTAGAATTTTAACTGAGTAAAAAGTACAGAAATCGAGTTTTTGCAATATAATCGTGTTGAAAGCTCATAATCATGTATATGAACTCCTAAATTTCGATTAAAACTTATTTTGCGGTCCTTTTTGTAAGGTTTCGGACGATCGAGTCTAAATGGGCCGAACAATGGACCCGTTAGAATTTTAACCGAGTAAAAAGTATAAAAATTAAGTTTTTGATATATAATCGTGTTGAAAAGCTCGTAATCAATTATATGAACTATTAAACTTGGATTAAAACTTAATTTGCATCCCTTTTTGTAGAGGTTTCAGATGAGCGAGTCTAAATGGGCCGAACAATGGACCCATTAGAATTTCTTTTGAAGAAAGACCGTTAGAATTTTAATTGAGTAAAAAGTACAAAAATCGAATTTTTGCAATATAATCATGTTGAAAAGCTCCTAATCAATTATATGAACTCCTAAAATTTAATTCTAACTTATTTTGTGGTCTTTTTTGTTGAGGTTTCGGACGAGCGGGTCTAAATGGGCCGAACAAAGGACCCATTAGAATTTTAACTGAGTAAAAAGTACAAAAATCGAGTTTTTGCAATATAATTGTGTTGAAAAGCTCGTAATCAATTGTATGAACTCCTAAATTTGGATTAAAACTTATTTTGCAACCCTTTTGTAGAGGTTTTAGACGATCGGGTCTAAATGGGCCGAACAATGGACCCGTTAGAATTTTAACTGAGTAAAAAGTAAAGAAATTGAGTTTTTACAATATAACCGTGTTGAAAAGCTCGTAATCAACTATATGAACTCCTAAAATTTGATTCTAACTTGTATTGCCGTCTTTTTTGTAGGGGTTTCGGATGAGCGGGTCTAAATGGGTCGAACAATGGACCCGTTAGAATTTTAACTGAGTAAAAAGCACAAAAATCGAGTTTTTGCAATACAAATGTGTTGAAAAGCTCGTAATCAAGTGTATGAACTCCTAAATTTGGATTAAAACTTATTTTGCAACCCTTTTGTAGTGGTTTCGGACGAGCAGGTCTAAATGGGCCGAAAAATGGACCCTTTAGAATTTTAACTGTGTAAAAAGTACATAAATCGAGTTTTTGCAATATAATCATGTTGAAAAGCTCGTAATCAATTATATGAACTCCTAAAATTTGATTCTAACTTGTATTGTGGTCATTTTTAGAGGTTTCGGACGAGCGGGTTTAAATGGGCCGAACAATGGACCCGTTAGAATTTTAACGGAGTAAAAAGTATAGAAATCGAGTTTTTGCAATATAATCGTGTTGAAAAGCTCGTAATCAATTGTATGAACTCCTAAATTTATATTAAAACTTATTTTGCAACCCTTTTGTAGAGGTTTCGAACGAGCAGGTCTAAATGGGCCGAAAAATGGACCGTTAGAATTTTAACTGTGTAAAAAGTACAGAAATCGAGTTTTTGCAATATAATCGTGTTGAAAAGCTCGTAATCAATTGTATGAACTCCTAAATTTGGATTAAAACTTATTCTGCAACCCTTTTGCAGAGGTTTCAGACAAGCGGGTCTAAATGGGTCGAACAAAGGACCTTTTAGAATTCTAACGGAGTAAAAATTACAAAAATCGAGTTTTTGCAATATAATCATGTTGAAAAGCTCGTAATAAATTTTATGAACACCTAAATTTGGATTAAAACCAATTTTCCAACATTTTTGTAGAGGATTCTGACGAGCGGGTCTAAATGGGCCGAACAAAGGACCTGTTAGAATTTTAACAGAGTAAAAAGTACAAAAATCAAGTTTTTGCAATATAATCGTGTTGAAAAGCTCGTAATCAATTGTATGAACTCCTAAATTTGGATTAAATCCTATTTTACAACCCTTTTGTAGAGGTTTTGGACGAGCGGGTCTCAATGGGCCAAACAATGGACTCGTTAGAATTTTAACGGAGTAAAAAGTACAGTAATCGAGTTTTTGTAATATAATCATGATGAAAAGCTCGTAATCAATTGTATGAACTCCTAAATTTGGATTAAAACTTATTTTGCAACCCTTTTGTAGAGGTTTAGGACGAGCGGGTCTAAATGGGCCGAACAATGGACCCGGTTGAGTTTTAACATAGTAAAAAGTACAGTAATCGAGTTTTTTTGTAGAGGTTTAGGGTTTAGGGTTTAGGGTACAGTAATCGAGTTTTTGCAATATAATCATGATGAAAAGCTCATAATCAATTATATGAACTCCTAAAATTTGATTCTAACTTATTTTGCGGTCTTTTTTGTAGAGGTTTCGGACGACTGGGTCTAAATGGGCTGAACAATGGACCCGTTAGAATTTTAACTGGGTAAAAAGTACAGAAATATAGTTTTTGCAATATAATCGTGTTGAAAAGCTCGTAATCAATTGTACGAACTCCTAAATTTGGATTAAAACTTATTTTGCAACCCTTTTGTAGAGCTTTCCGACGAGCGGGTCTAAATGGGCCGAACAATGGACCAGGTTGACTATTAACAGAGTAAAAAGTACAGTAATCGAGTTTTTGCAATTTAATTGTGTTGAAAAGCTCGTAATTAGTTATATGAACTCCTAAATTTGGATTAATACTTATTTTGCCGCCCTTTTGTAGAGGTTTCAGACGATCGGGTCTAAATGGGCCGAACAATGGACCATTTAGAATTTTAATAGAGTAAAAAGTACATAAATTGAGTTTTTGCAATATAATCGTGTTGAAACGCTCGTAATCAATTGTATGAACTCCTAAATTTGGATTAAAACTTATTTTGCAACCCTTTTGTAGAGGTTTCGGATGAGCGGGTCTAAATGGGCCGAACAATGAACCCGTTAGAATTTTAATGAGTAAAAAGTACAGTAATCGAGTTTTTGCAATATAATCGTGTTGAAACGCTCGTAATCAATTGTATGAACTCCTAAATTTGGATTAAAACTTATTTTGCAACCCTTTTGTAGAGGTTTCGGACGAGCGAGTCTAAATGGGCCGAACAATGAACCCATTAGAATTTTAACTGAGTAAAAAGAACAGTTACCGAGTTTTTTCAATATAATCATGTTCAAAAGCTCTAAATCAATTATATGAAGTCCTAAAATTTGTTTCTAACTTATTTTGCGATCTTTTTTGTAAAGGTTTCGGATGAGCAGGTCTAAATGGCCGAACAATAGACCCGTTAGAATTTTAACTGAGTAAAAAGTACAGAAATCGAGTTTTTGCAATATAATCATGTTGAAAAGCTCTTAATCAATTGTATGAACACCTAAATCTGGATTAAAACTTATTTTGCAACCTTTTTATAGAGGTTTCGGAAGAGCGTGTCTAAATGGGCCGAACAATAGACCCATTTGAATTTTAACGGAGTAAAAAGTACAGAAATCGAGTTTTTGCAATATAATCGTGTTAAAAAGCTTGTAATAAATTGTATGAACTCCTAAATTTGGATAAAACTTATTTTGCATCCCTTTTGTAGAGGTTTCGGACGAGCGGGTCTAAATGGGCCGAACAATGGACCCGTTAGAATTTTAACTGAGTAAAAAGTACATAAATCGAGTTTTTGCAATATAATCATGTTGAAAAGCTCGTAATCAATTTTACAAACTCCTAAATTTGGATTAAAACTTATTTTGAAACCATTTTGTAGAGGTTTCGGACGAGCGGGTCTATATGGGCCGAACAATGGAACCGTTAGAATTTTAACTTAGTAAAAAGTACAGAAATCAAGTTTGTACAATATAATCGTGTTGAAAAGCTAGTAATCAATTATATGAACTCCTAAAATTTGATTCTAATTTATTTTGCGGTCTTTTTTGTAGAGGTTTCGGACGAGCGGGTCTAAATGGGCCGATCAATGGACCCGTTAGAATTTTAACTGAGTAAAAAGTACAAAAATAGAGTTTTTTTTCAATATAACCGTGTTGAAAAGCTCGTAATCAATTGTACAAACTCCTAAATTTGGATTAAAACATATTTTGCAACCCTTTTGTAGAGGTTCCGGACGAGCGGGTCTAAAAGGGCCGAACAATGGACCAGGTTGAATTTTAACTGAGTAAAAAGTACAGTAATCGAGTTTTTGCAATATAATCATGTTGAAAAGCTTGTAATCAACTATATGAACTCCTAAATTTGGATTAAAACTTATTTTGCAGCCCTTTTTGTAGAGGTTTCGAACGATCGGGTCTAAATGGGCCGAATAATGGACCCGTTAGAATTCTAACGGAATAAAAAGTACAGAAATGAGTTTTTGCAATATAATCATGTTGAAAAGCTCGTAATCAATTGTATGAACTCCTAAATTTGGATAAAAACTTATTTTGCAATCCTTTTGTAGAGGTTTCTGACGAGCGGGTCTAAATGGGCCGAATAATGGACCCGTTAGAATTTTAACTGAGTAAAAAGGTCTGAAATCGAGTTTTTGCTATATAATCATGTTGAAAAGCTCATAATCAATTATATGAACTACTAAAATTTGTTTCTAACTTATTTTGCGGTCTTTTTTTGTAAATGTTTCGGACGAGCGGGTCTAAATTGACCGAAAAATGGACACGTTAGAATTTTAACTGAGTAAAAAGTATAGAAATCAAGTTTTTGCAATATAATCGTGTTGAAAAGCTCGTAATCAAATGTATGAACTCCTAAATTTGGATTAAAACTTATTTTGCAACCCTTTTGTAGAAGTTTCGGACTAGCGGGTCTAAATGGTCCGAACAATAGACCCGTTAGAATTTTAACAGTGTAAAAAGTACAGTAATCGAGTTTTTGCATTTTAATCATGTTAAAAAGCTCTTAATCAATTATATGAACTTCTAAAATTTGATTATAACTTTTTTTGCGATCTTTTTTGTAAAGGTTTGGGACGAGCTGGTCTAAATGGGCCGAACAATGGACCCGTTAGAATTTTAACTGAGTAAAAAGTAAAGAAATCGAGTTATTACAATATAATCGAGTTGAGAAGCTCGTAATAAATTATATGAACTCCTAAATTTGGATTAAAACTTTTTTTGCAGCCCTTTTTGTAGAGGTTTCGGACGATCGGGTCTAAATGGGCTGAACAATGGACCCGTTAGAATTTTAACGGAGTAAAAAGTACATAAATCGAGTTTTTGCAATATAATCGGGTTGACAAGCTCGTAATCAATTGTATGAACTCCTAAATTTGGATTAAAACTTATTTTGCAACCCTTTTGTAGAGGCTTCGGACGAGCGGGTCTAAATGGGCCGAACAAATGACCCGTTAGAATTTTAACATAGTAAAAAGCACAAAAATCGAGTTTTTGCAATATAATTGTGTTGAAAAGCTCGTAATAAATTGTATGAACTCCTAAATTTTGATTAAAACTTATTTTGCAACACTTTTGTTGAGGTTTCGGACGAGCAGGTCTAAATGGGCCGAACAATGGACCCGTTAGAATTTTAACTAAGTAAAAAGTACAGAAATCAAGTTTTTGCAATATAATCGTGTTGAAAAGCTCGTAATCAATTATATGAACTCCTAAAATTTGATTCTAACTTGTTTTGCGATCTTTTTTGTAGTGGTTTCGGAAGAGCGGGTCTAAATGGCCCGAACAATGCACCCGTCAGAATTTTATCAGAGTAAAAAGTATAGAAATCGAGTTTTTGCAATATAATTGTGTTGAAACGCTCGTAATCAATTGTATCAACTCCTAAATTTGGATTAAAACTTATTTTGCAACCCTTTTGTAGAGGTTTCAGACGAGCAGGTCTAAATGGGACGAACAATGGACCTGTTAGAATTTTAACTGAGTATAAAGTACAGTAATTGAGTTTTTGGAATATAATCATGTTGAAAAGCTCTTAATCAATTATATGAACTCCTAAAATTTGATTCTAACATATTTTGCGATCTTTTTTGTAAAGGTTTCGGACGAGCAGGTCTAAATGGGCCGAACAATGGACCTGTTAGAATTTTAACTGAGTAAAAAGCACGAAAAAACGAGTTTTTGCAATATAATTGTGTTGAAAAGCTCGAAAACAATCGTATGAACTCCTAAATTTGGATTAAAACTTATTTTGCAACCTTTTTTTAGAGGTTTCGGACGAGCAGGTCTAAATGGGTCAAACAATGGACCCGTTAGATTTTTAACTGAGTAAAAAGTACAGTAATCGAGTTTTTGCAATATAATCATGTTGAAACACTTGTAATCAATTGTATGAACTCCTACATTTGGATTAAAACTTATTTTGCAAACCTTTTGTAGAGGTTTCGGACGAGCGGGTCTAAATGAGCCGAACATTGAACCTGTTAGATTTTTAACTGAGTAAAATGTACATTAATCGAGTTTTTGCAATATAATCGTGTTTAAAAGCTCTAAATCAATTATATGAACTCCTAAAATTTGATTTTAACTTATTTTGCGATCTTTTTTGTAAAGGTTTCGGACGAGCGGGTCTAAATGGGCCGAACATTGGACCCGTTAGAATTTTAACTAAATAAAAAGTACATAAATGGAGTTTTTGTAATATAATCATGTTGAAAAGCTCGTAATCAATTGTATGAACTCCTAAATTCGGATTAAAACTTATTTTGCAACCCTTTTGTAGAGGTTTCGGATGAGCGGGTCTACTTGGGCCGAACAATGGACCCGTTAGAATTTTAACTGAGTAAAAAGTACAGTAATCGAGTTTTTGCAATATAATCGTGTTGAAAAGCTCTTAATAAACTATATGAACTACTAAAATTTGATTCTAACTTATTTTGCGGTCTTTTTTTGTAAGGGTTTCAAACGAGCGTGTCTAAATGGGCCGACCAATGGACCCGTTCGAATTTTAACGGAGTAAAAAGAAAAGAAATTGAGTTTTTGTAATATAATCGTGTTGAAACGCTCGTAATCAATTGTATCAACTCCTAAATTTGGATTAAAACTTATTTTGCAACTCTTTTGTAGAGGTTTCGGACGAGCGGGTCTACATAGGCCGAACAATGGACCCGTTAGAATTTTAACTGTGTAAAAAGTACAGTAATCAAGTTTTTGCAATATAATCGTGTTGAAAAGCTCTTAATCAATTATATGAACACCTAAAATTTTATTCTAACTTATTTTTGCGATCATTTTTGTTGAGGTTTCGGACGAGCGGGTCTAAATGGGTCGAACAATGGACCCTTTAGAATTTTAACTGAGTAAAAAGTACAAAAATCGAGTTTTTGCAATATAATTGTGTTGAAAAGCTCGTAATCAATTGTATGAACTCCTAAATTGGATTAAAACTTTTTTTGCAACCCTTTTGTAGAGTTTTCGGATGAGCGGGTCTAAATGGGTCGAACAATGGACTCGTTAGAATTTTAATTGAGTAAAATGTACAGAAATCGAGTTTTTGCAATATAATCGTGTTGAAAGCTCGTAATCATGTATATGAACTCCTAAATTTCGATTAAAACTTATTTTGCGGTCCTTTTTGTAAGGTTTCGGACGATCGAGTCTAAATGGGCCGAACAATGGACCCGTTAGAATTTTAACCGAGTAAAAAGTATAAAAATTAAGTTTGTGATATATAATCGTGTTGAAAAGCTCGTAATCAATTATATGAACTATTAAGCTTGGATTAAAACTTAATTTGCATCCCTTTTTGTAGAGGTTTCGGATGAGCGAGTCTAAATGGGCCGAACAATGGACCCATTAGAATTTCTTTTGAAGAAAGACCGTTAGAATTTTAATTAAGTGAAAAGTACAAAAATCGAATTTTTGCAATATAATCATGTTGAAAAGCTCCTAATCAATTATATGAACTCCTAAAATTTAATTCTAACTTATTTTGTGGTCTTTTTTGTTGAGGTTTCGGACGAGCGGGTCTAAATGGGCCGAACAAAGGACCCATTAGAATTTTAACTGAGTAAAAAGTACAAAAATCGAGTTTTTGCAATATAATTGTGTTGAAAAGCTCGTAATCAATTGTATGAACTCCTAAATTTTGATTAAAACTTATTTTGCAACCCTTTTGTAGAGGTTTTAGACGATCGGGTCTAAATGGGCCGAACAATGGACCCGTTAGAATTTTAACTGAGTAAAAAGTAAAGAAATTGAGTTTTTACAATATAACAGTGTTGAAAAGCTCGTAATCAACTATATGAACTCCTAAAATTTGATTCTAACTTGTATTGTCGTCTTTTTTGTAGGGGTTTCGGATGAGCGGGTCTAAATGGGTCGAACAATGGACCCGTTAGAATTTTAACTGAGTAAAAAGCACAAAAATCGAGTTTTTGCAATACAAATGTGTTGAAAAGCTCGTAATCAAGTGTATGAACTCCTAAATTTGGATTAAAACTTATTTTGCAACCCTTTTGTAGTGGTTTCGGACGAGCAGGTCTAAATGGGCCGAAAAATGGACCCGTTAGAATTTTAATTGTGTAAAAAGTACATAAATCGAGTTTTTGCAATATAATCATGTTGAAAAGCTCGTAATCAATTATATGAACTCCTAAAATTTGATTCTAACTTGTATTATGGTCATTTTTAGAGGTTTCGGACGAGCGGGTTTAAATGGGCCGAACAATGGACCCGTTAGAATTTTAACGGAGTAAAAAGTATAGAAATCGAGTTTTTGCAATATAATCGTGTTGAAAAGCTCGTAATCAATTGTATGAACTCCTAAATTTATATTAAAACTTATTTTGCAACCCTTTTGTAGAGGTTTCGAACGAGCAAGTCTAAATGGGCCGAAAAATGGACCGTTAGAATTTTAACTGTGTAAAAAGTACAGAAATCGAGTTTTTGCAATATAATCGTGTTGAAAAGCTCGTAATCAATTGTATGAACTCCTAAATTTGGATTAAAACTTATTCTGCAACCCTTTTGCAGAGGTTTCAGACAAGCGGGTCTAAATGGGTCGAACAAAGGACCTTTTAGAATTCTAACGGAGTAAAAATTACAAAAATCGAGTTTTTGCAATATAATCATGTTGAAAAGCTCGTAATAAATTTTATGAACACCTAAATTTGGATTAAAACCAATTTTCCAACATTTTTGTAGAGGATTCTGACGAGCGGGTCTAAATGGGCCGAACAAAGGACTTGTTAGAATTTTAACAGAGTAAAAAGTACAAAAATCAAGTTTTTGCAATATAATCGTGTTGAAAAGCTCGTAATCAATTGTATGAACTCCTAAATTTGGATTAAATCCTATTTTACAACCCTTTTGTAGAGGTTTTGGACGAGCGGGTCTCAATGGGCCAAACAATGGACTCGTTAGAATTTTAACGGAGTAAAAAGTACAGTAATCGAGTTTTTGTAATATAATCATGATGAAAAGCTCGTAATCAATTGTATGAACTCCTAAATTTGGATTAAAACTTATTTTGCAACCCTTTTGTAGAGGTTTAGGACGAGCGGGTCTAAATGGGCCGAACAATGGACCCGGTTGAGTTTTAACATAGTAAAAAGTACAGTAATCGAGTTTTTTTGTAGAGGTTTAGGGTTTAGGGTACAGTAATCGAGTTTTTGCAATATAATCATGATGAAAAGCTCATAATCAATTATCTGAACTCCTAAAATTTGATTCTAACTTATTTTGCGGTCTTTTTTGTAGAGGTTTCGGACGACTGGGTCTAAATGGGCTGAACAATGGACCCGTTAGAATTTTAACTGGGTAAAAAGTACAGAAATATAGTTTTTGCAATATAATCGTGTTGAAAAGCTCGTAATCAATTGTACGAACTCCTAAATTTGGATTAAAACTTATTTTGCAACCCTTTTGTAGAGCTTTCCGACGAGCGGGTCTAAATGGGCCGAACAATGGACCAGGTTGACTATTAACAGAGTAAAAAGTACAGTAATCGAGTTTTTGCAATTTAATTGTGTTGAAAAGCTCGTAATTAGTTATATGAACTCCTAAATTTGGATTAATACTTATTTTGCCGCCCTTTTGTAGAGGTTTCGGACGATCGGGTCTAAATGGGCCGTACAATGGACCATTTAGAATTTTAATAGAGTAAAAAGTACATAAATTGAGTTTTTGCAATATAATCGTGTTGAAACGCTCGTAATCAATTGTATGAACTCCTAAATTTGGATTAAAACTTATTTTGCAACCCTTTTGTAGAGGTTTCGGATGAGCGGGTCTAAATGGGCCGAACAATGAACCCGTTAGAATTTTAATGAGTAAAAAGTACAGTAATCGAGTTTTTGCAATATAATCGTGTTGAAACGCTCGTAATCAATTGTATGAACTCCTAAATTTGGATTAAAACTTATTTTGCAACCCTTTTGTAGAGGTTTCGGACGAGCGAGTCTAAATGGGCCGAACAATGAACCCATTAGAATTTTAACTGAGTAAAAAGAACAGTTACCGAGTTTTTTCAATATAATCGTGTTCAAAAGCTCTAAATCAATTATATGAAGTCCTAAAATTTGTTTCTAACTTATTTTGCGATCTTTTTTGTAAAGGTTTCGGATGAGCGGGTCTAAATGGCCGAACAATGGACCCGTTAGAATTTTAACTGAGTAAAAAGTACAGAAATCGAGTTTTTGCAATATAATCATGTTGAAAAGCTCTTAATCAATTGTATGAACACCTAAATCTGGATTAAAACTTATTTTGCAACCTTTTTATAGAGGTTTCAGAAGAGCGTGTCTAAATGGGCCGAACAATAGACCCATTAGAATTTTAACGGAGTAAAAAGTACAGAAATCGAGTTTTTGCAATATAATCGTGCTAAAAAGCTTGTAATAAATTGTATGAACTCCTAAATTTGGATAAAACTTATTTTGCATCCCTTTTGTAGAGGTTTCGGACGAGCGGGTCTAAATGGGCCGAACAATGGACCCGTTAGAATTTTAACTGAGTAAAAAGTACATAAATCGAGTTTTTGCAATATAATCATGTTGAAAAGCTCGTAATCAATTTTACAAACTCCTAAATTTGGATTAAAACTTATTTTGAAACCATTTTGTAGAGGTTTCGGACGAGCGGGTCTATATGGGCCGAACAATGGAACCGTTAGAATTTTAACTTAGTAAAAAGTACAGAAATCAAGTTTTTACAATATAATCGTGTTGAAAAGCTAGTAATCAATTATATGAACTCCTAAAATTTGATTCTAATTTATTTTGCGGTCTTTTTTGTAGAGGTTTCGGACGAGCGGGTCTAAATGGGCCGATCAATGGACTCGTTAGAATTTTAACTGAGTAAAAAGTACAAAAATAGAGTTTTTTTTTTCAATATAACCGTGTTGAAAAGCTCGTAATCAATTGTACAAACTCCTAAATTTGGATTAAAACATATTTTGCAACCCTTTTGTAGAGGTTCCGGACGAGCGGGTCTAAAAGGGCCGAACAATGGACCAGGTTGAATTTTAACTGAGTAAAAAGTACAGTAATCGAGTTTTTGCAATATAATCATGTTGAAAAGCTCGTAATCAACTATATGAACTCCTAAATTTGGATTAAAACTTATTTTGCAGCCCTTTTTGTAGAGGTTTCGAACGATCGGGTCTAAATGGGCCGAATAATGGACCCGTTAGAATTCTAACGGAATAAAAAGTACATAAATGAGTTTTTGCAATATAATCATGTTGAAAAGCTCGTAATCAATTGTATGAACTCCTAAATTTGGATAAAAACTTATTTTGCAATCCTTTTGTAGAGGTTTCGGACGAGCGGGTCTAAATGGGCCGAATAATGGACCCGTTAGAATTTTAACTGAGTAAAAAGGTCTGAAATCGAGTTTTTGCTATATAATCATGTTGAAAAGCTCATAATCAATTATATGAACTACTAAAATTTGTTTCTAACTTATTTTGCGGTCTTTTTTTGTAAATGTTTCGGACGAGCGGATCTAAATTGACCGAAAAATGGACCCGTTAGAAGTTTTTGCAATATAATCGTGTTGAAAAGCTCGTAATCAAATGTATGAACTCCTAAATTTGGATTAAAACTTATTTTGCAACCCTTTTGTAGAAGTTTCGGACTAGCGGGTCTAAATGGTCCGAACAATAGACCCGTTAGAATTTTAACAGTGTAAAAAGTACAGTAATCGAGTTTTTGCATTTTAATCATGTTAAAAAGCTCTTAATCAATTATATGAACTTCTAAAATTTGATTATAACTTATTTTGCGATCTTTTTTGTAAAGGTTTGGGACGAGCTGGTCTAAATGGGCCGAACAATGGACCCGTTAGAATTTTAACTGAGTAAAAAGTAAAGAAATCGAGTTATTACAATATAATCGAGTTGAGAAGCTCGTAATAAATTATATGAACTCCTAAATTTGGATTAAAACTTTTTTTACAGCCCTTTTTGTAGAGGTTTCGGACGATCGGGTCTAAATGGGCTGAACAATGGACCCGTTAGAATTTTAACGGAGTAAAAAGTACATAAATCGAGTTTTTGCAATATAATCGGGTTGACAAGCTCGTAATCATTTGTATGAACTCCTAAATTTGGATTAAAACTTATTTTGCAACCCTTTTGTAGAGGCTTCGGACGAGCGGGTCTAAATGGGCCGAACAAATGACCCGTTAGAATTTTAACATAGTAAAAAGCACAAAAATCGAGTTTTTGCAATATAATTGTGTTGAAAAGCTCGTAATAAATTGTATGAACTCCTAAATTTTGATTAAAACTTATTTTGCAACACTTTTGTTGAGGTTTCGGACGAGCAGGTCTAAATGGGCCGAACAATGGACCCGTTAGAATTTTAACTAAGTAAAAAGTACAGAAATCAAGTTTTTGCAATATAATCGTGTTAAAAAGCTCGTAATCAATTATATGAACTCCTAAAATTTGATTAACACTTTTTTGTAGTGGTTTCGGAAGAGCGGGTCTAAATGGCCCGAACAATGCACCCGTCAGAATTTTATCAGAGTAAAAAGTATAGAAATCGAGTTTTTGCAATATAATTGTGTTGAAACGCTCGTAATCAATTGTATCAACTCCTAAATTTGGATTAAAACTTATTTTGCAACCCTTTTGTAGAGGTTTCGGACGAGCAGGTCTAAATGGGACGAACAATGGACCTGTTAGAATTTTAACTGAGTATAAAGTACAGTAATTGAGTTTTTGGAATATAATCATGTTGAAAAGCTCTTAATCAATTATATGAACTCCTAAAATTTGATTCTAACATATTTTGCGATCTTTTTTGTAAAGGTTTCGGACGAGCAGGTCTAAATGGGCCGAACAATGGACCTGTTAGAATTTTAACTGAGTAAAAAGCACGAAAAAACGAGTTTTTGCAATATAATTGTGTTGAAAAGCTCGAAAACAATCGTATGAACTCCTAAATTTGGATTAAAACTTATTTTGCAACCTTTTTTTAGAGGTTTCGGACGAGCAGGTCTAAATGGGTCAAACAATGGACCCGTTAGATTTTTAACTGAGTAAAAAGTACAGTAATCGAGTTTTTGCAATATAATCATGTTGAAACACTTGTAATCAATTGTATGAACTCCTACATTTGGATTAAAACTTATTTTGCAAACCTTTTGTAGAGGTTTCGGACGAGCGGGTCTAAATGGGCCGAACATTGAACCTGTTAGATTTTTAACTGAGTAAAATGTACATTAATCGAGTTTTTGCAATATAATCGTGTTTAAAAGCTCTAAATCAATTATATGAACTCCTAAAATTTGATTTTAACTTATTTTGCGATCTTTTTTGTAAAGGTTTCAGAAAAGCGGGTCTAAATGGGCCGAACATTGGACCCGTTAGAATTTTAACTAAATAAAAAGTACATAAATGGAGTTTTTGTAATATAATCATGTTGAAAAGCTCGTAATCAATTGTATGAACTCCTAAATTCGGATTAAAACTTATTTTCCAGCATTTTTGTAGAGGTTTTGGACGAGCGGGTCTAAATGGCTGAACAAAGGACCTGTTAGAATTATAAAGGAGTAAAAATTACAGAAATCGAGTTTTTGCAATATAATCGTGTTGAAAATCTCGTAATCAGTTGTATGAACTCCTAAATTTGCATTAAAACTTATTTTGCAACCCTTTTGTAGAGGGTCCGAACGAGCGGGTCTAAATTGGTCGAACAATGGACCCGTTAGAATTTTAACGGAGTAAAAAGTACAGAAATTGAGTTTTTTCAATATAATCGTGTTGAAAAGCTCGTAATCAATTGTATGAACTCCTAAATTTGGATTAAAACTTATTTTGCAACCCTTTTGTAGAGGTTTCGGATGAGCGGGTCTACTTGGGCCGAACAATGGACCCGTTAGAATTTTAACTGAGTAAAAAGTACAGTAATCGAGTTTTTGCAATATAATCGTGTTGAAAAGCTCTTAATAAATTATATGAACTCCTAAAATTTGATTCTAACTTATTTTGCGGTCTTTTTTTGTAAGGGTTTCAAATGAGCGTGTCTAAATGGGCCGAACAATGGACCCGTTCGAATTTTAACGGAGTAAAAAGAAAAGAAATTGAGTTTTTGTAATATAATCGTGTTGAAAAGCTCGTAATCAATTGTATGAACTCCTAAATTTGGATTAAAACTTATTTTGCAACTCTTTTGTAGAGGTTTCGGACGAGCGGGTCTACATGGGCCGAACAATGGACCCATTAGAATTTTAACTGAGTAAAAAGTACAGTAATCGAGTTTTTGCAATATAATCGTGTTGAAAACCTCTTAATCAATTATATGAACTCCTAAAATTTGATTCTAATTTATTTTGTGGTCTTTTTTGTAGAGGTTTTGGACGAGCGGGTCTAAATGGGTCGATCAATGGACCCGTTAGAATTTTAACTGAGTAAAATGTACAAAAATAGAGTTTTTTCAATACAACCGTGTTGAAAAGCTCGTAATCAATTGTACAAACTCCTAAATTTGGATTAAAACATATTTTGCAACCCTTTTGTAGAGGTTTAAGACGAGCGGGTCTAAAAGGGCCGAACAATTGACCCGGTTGAATTTTAATTGAGTAAAAAGTACACAAATCGTGTTTTTGCAATATAATTGTGTTGAAAAGCCCGTAATAAATTATATGAACTCCTAAATTTTGATTAAAACTTGTTTTGCGGTCCTTTTTGTAGAGGTATCAGACGAGCGGGTCTAAATGGGCAGAAAAATGGACCCGTTAGAATTTTAACTGAGTAAGAAGTACAGAAATCGAGTTTTTGCAATATAATCATGTTGAAAAGTTCGTAATCAATTGTATGAACTCCTAAATTTGGATTAAAACTTATTTTGCGGTCCTTTTTGTATGGTTTCAGACGACCAGGTCCAAATGGGCCGAAAAATGGACCCGTTAGAATTTTAACCGAGTAAAAAATACAGAAATCGAGTTTTTGCAATATAATCGTGATGAAAAGCTCTTAATCAATTATCTGAACTCATAAATTTGGATCAAAACTTATTTTGCAGCCCTTTTTGTAGAGGTTTCGGACGAGCAGGTCTAAATGGGCCGAACAATGGACCCGCTAGAATTTCTTTAAGAAATCCCGTTAGAATTTTTATTGAGTAAAAAGTACATAAATTGAATTTTTGCAATATAATCGTGTTGAAAAGCTCGTAATCAATTATATGAACTCCTAAAATTTGATTCTAACTTATTTTGCAGTCTTTTTGTTGAGGTTTCGGACGAGCGGGTCTAAATGGGTCGAACAATGGACCCGTTACAATTTTAACTGAGTAAAAACTACAAAAATCGAGTTTTTGCAATATAATTGTGTTGAAAAGCTCGTAATCAATTGTATGAACTCCTAAATTTGGATTAAAACTTTTTTTGCAACCCTTTTGTAGAGGTTTCTTATGAGCGGGTCTAAATGGACCGAACAATGGACCCATTAAAATTTAACTGAGTAAAAAGTACAGAAATCGAGTTTTTGTAATATAATCGTGTTGAAAAGCTCGTAATCATGTATATGAACTCCTAAATTTCGATTAAAACTTATTTTGCTGTCCTTTTTGTAAGGTTTCGGACGATCGAGTCTAAATGAGCCGAACAATGGACCCGTCAGAATTTTAACCGAGTAAAAAGTATAAAAATTAAGTTTTTGATATATAATCGTGTTGAAAAGCTCGTAATCATTTATATGAACTCATAAACTTGGATTAAAACTTATTTTGCATCCCTTTTTGTAGAGGTTTCGGACGAGCGAGTCTAAATGGGCCGAACAATGGACCCGTTAGAATTTTTTTTTGAAGAAAGCCCGTTAGAATTTTAATTGAGTAAAAAGTACAAAATCGAATTTTTGCAATATAATCGTGTTGAAAAGCTCCTAACCAATTATATGAACTCCTAAAATTTAATTCTAACTTATTTTGCGGTCTTTTTTGTTGAGATTTCGGACGAGCGGGTCTAAATGGGCCGAACAATGGACCCATTAGAATTTTAACTGAGTAAAAAGTACAAAAATCAAATTTTTGCAATATAATTGTGTTGAAAAGCTCGTAATCAATTGTATGAACCCCTAAATTTGGACTAAAACTTATTTTGCAACCTTTTTGTAGAGTTTTCGGACGAGCGGGTCTAAATGGGCCGAACAATGGACCCGTTAAAATTTTAACTGAGTAAAAAGTACAAAAATCGAGTGTTTGCAATATAATCGTGTTGAAAAGCTCGTAATCAATTTTATGAACTCCTAAATTTGGATTAAAACTTATTTGCAGCCCATTTTGAATAGGTTTCGGAATAGCGTGTCTAAATGGGCCGAACAATGGACCCGTTGGAATTCTAACTGAGTAAAAAGTACAGTAATCGAGTTTTTGCAATATAATCGTGTTTAAAAGCTCCTAAAAAATTATATGAACTTCTAAAATTTGATTCTAACTTATTTTGCCGTCTTTTTTGTTGAGGTTTCGGACGAGCGGGTCTAAATAGGCCGAACAATGGACCCGTTAGAATTTTAACTATGTACAAAGTACAGAAATCAAGTTTTTGCAATATAATCACGTTGAAAAGCTCGTAATCAATTATATGAACTCCTAAAATCTGGTTTTAACTTGTTTTGCGATCTTTTTTGTAGAGGTTTCGGACGAGCGGGTCTAAATGGGTCGAACAATGGACCCGTTAGAATTTTAAATGAGTAAAAAGTACAAAAATCGAGTTTTGCAATATAATCGTGTTGAAAAGCTCGTAATCAATTATATGAACTCCTAAATTTTGATTAAAACTTATTTTGCAGCCCTTTTGTAGAGGTTTCGGACGAATGGGTCTAAATGAGCCGAACAATGGACCCGTTAGAATTTTAACTGTGTAAAAAGTACAGCAATCGTGTTTTTGCAATATAATCGTGTTGAAAAGCTCATAATTAATTGTATGAACTCCAAAATTTGGATTAAAACTAATTTTCCAGCCCATTTTGTAGAGGTTTCGGACGAGCGGGTCTAAATGGGACGAACAATGTACCCGTTAGAATTTTAACTGAGAAAAACGAACAGAAATCAAGTGTTTGCAATATAATCGTGTTGATAATCTCGTAATCAATTATATGAACTCCTAAATTTGGATAAAAATTTATTTTGCAGCCCTTTGGTATAGGTTTCGGACGAGCGGGTCTAAATGGGCCGAACAATGGACCCATTGGAATTTTAACTGAGTAAAAAGTACAGAAATCAAGTTTTTGCAATATAATCGTGTTGAAAAGCTCGTAATCAATTATATGAACTCCTAAATTTGGATTAAAACTTATTTTGCAGCCCTTTTTGTAGAGGTTTCGGACGAGCGGGTCTAAATGGGCCGAACAATGGACCCGTTAGAATTTTAACTGAGTAAAAAGTACAGAAATCGAGTTTTTGCAATATAATCGTGTTGAAAAGCTCATAATCAATTTTATGAACTCCTAAATTTGGATTAAAACTTATTTGTAGCCCATTTTGTATAGGTTTCGGACGAGCGGGTCTAAATGGGCCGAACAATGGACCCGTTAGAATTTTAACTGAGTAAAAAGTACAGTAATCGAGTTTTTTCAATATAATCGTGTTGAAAAGCTCGTAAAAAATTATATGAACTCCTAAAATTTGATTCTAACTTATTTTTTCGCCTTTTTTGTTGAGGTTTCGGACGAGCGGGTCTAAATGGGCCGAACAATTGACCTGTTAGAATTTTAACTGTGTACAAATTACAGAAATCGAGTTTTTGCAATATAATCGTGTTGAAAAGCTCGTAATCAATTGTATGAACTCCTAAATTTGGATTAAAACTTATTTGGATTAAAAAGTACAGTAATCTAGTTTATGCAATATAATCGTGTTGAAAAGCTCGTAATCAATTATATGAACTCCTAAAATTTGATTCTAACTTATTTTGCGTTCTTTTTTGTAAAGGTTTCGGACAAGCGAGTCTAAATGGTCCGAACAATGGACCCATTAGAATTTCAACTGAGTAAAAAGTACGGAAATCGAGTTTTTGCAATATAATCGTGTTGAAAAGCTCGTAATCAATTGTATGAAGTCCTAAATTTTGATTAAAACTTATTTTGCAACCTTTTTGTAGAGGTTTCGGACGAGCGAGTCTAAATGGGCCGAACGATGGACCCGTTAGAATTTTAACTGAGTAAAAAGCACAAAAACGAGTTTTTGCATATAATTGTGTTGAAAAGCTCGTAATCAATTATATGAACTCCTAAATTTGGATTAAAACTGATTTTCCAGCCCTTTTTGTAGAGGTATCGGACGAGCGGGTCTAAATGGGCCGAACATTGGACCCGTTAGAATTTTAACTTTGAAAAAAGTACAGAAATCGAGTTTTTGCAATACAATCGTGTTGAAAATCGAGGTTTCGGACGAGCGGGTTTAAATGGGCCGAATAATGGACCCGTTAGAATTTTAACTGAGTAAAAAGTACAGTAATCGAGTTTTTGCAATATAATCGTGTTGAAAAGCTCCTAATCAATTATATGAACTCCTATAATTTGATTCTAACTTATTTTGTGGTCTGTTTTGTTGAGGTTTCGGACGAGCGGGTCTAAAAGGGCCGAACAATGGACCCGTTAGAATTTTAATTGTGTAAAAAGTACAAAAATCGAGTTTTTGCAATATAATTGTGTTGAAAAGCTCGTAATCAATTTTATGAACTCCTAAATTTTGATTAAAACTTATTTTGCAACCTTTTTGTAGAGTTTTCAGATGAGCGGGTCTAAATGGGCAGAAAAATGGACCCGTTAGAATTTTAACTGAGTAAAAAGTATAGAAATCGAGTTTTTGAAATATAATTGTGTTGAAAAGCTCGTAATCAATTATATGAACTCCTAAAATTTGATTCTAACTTGTTTTGCGGTCCTTTTTGTAGAGGTTTCGGACGTGAGGGTCTAAATGGGCCGAACAATGGACCCGTTAGAATTTTAACTGAGTAAAAAGTACATAAATCAAGTTTTTGCAATATAATCGCGTTGAAAAGCTCGTAATCAATTATATGAACTCCTAAAATTTGATTCTAACTTGTTTTGCGGTCTTTTTTGTAAAGGTTTCAGACGAGCGGGTCTAAATGGGCCGAACAATGGACCCGTTAGAATTTTAACTGTGTAAAAAGTACAAAAATCGAGTTTTTGCAATATATTTGTGTTGAAAAGCTCTTAATCAATTGTATGAACTCCTAAATTTGGATTAAAACTTATTTTGCAACCATTTTGTAGAGTTTTCGGACGAGCGGGTCTAAATGGGCAGAAAAATGGACCCGTTAGGATTTTAACTGAGTAAAAAGTATAGAAATCGAGTTTTAAAATATAATTGTGTTGAAAAGCTCGTAATCAATTATATGAACTCCTAAAATTTGATTCTAACTTGTTTTGCGGTCTTTTTTGTAGAGGTTTTGGACGAGAGGGTCTAAATGGGTCGAACAATGGACCCGTTAGAATTTTAAATGAGTAAAAAGTACATAAATCAAGTTTTTGCAATATAATCGCGTTGAAAAGCTCGTAATCAATTATATGAACTCCTAAAATCTGGTTCTAACTTGTTTTGCGGTCTTTTTTGCAGAGGTTTCGGACGAGCAGGTCTAAATGGGTCGAACAATGGACCCGTTAGAATTTTAAATGAGTAAAAAGTACAAAAATCGAGTTTTGCAATATAATCGTGTTGAAAAGCTCGTAATCAATTATATGAACTCCTAAATTTGAATTAAAACTTATTTTGCAGCCCTTTTTCTAGAGGTTTCAGACGAGCGGGTCTAAATGGGCCGAACAAAGGACCCGTTAGAATTTTAACTGTGTAAAAAGTACAGAAATCGAATGTTTGCAATATAATCATGTTCAAAAGCTCGTAATCAATTTTATGAACTCCTAAATTTGGATTAAATCTTATTTTGCAGCCCCTTTTGTAGAGGTTTAGGACGAGCGGGTCTAAATGGGCCGAACAATGGACCCGTTAGAATTTTAACTATGTAAAAAGTACAGTAATTGACTTTTTGCAGTATACTCGTGTTGAAAAGCTCGTAATCAATTGTATAAACTCCTAAATTTGGATAAAACTTATTTTGCAACCCTTTTGTAGAGGTTTCGGACGAGCTGGTCTAAATGGGCCGAACAATGGACCCGTTAGAATTGTAACTGAGTAAAAAGTACAGAAATCGAGTGTTTGCAATATAATCATGTTGAAAAGCTCGTAATCAATTTTATGAACTCCTAAATTTGGATTAAAACTTATTTTGCAACCCTTTGGTAGAGGTTTAGGACGAGCGGGTCGAAATGGGCCGAACAATGGACCCGTTAGAATTTTAACAGAGTAAAAAGTACGGAAATCGAGTTTTTGTAATATAATCGCTTTGAAAAGCTCAAAATCAATTATATGAACTCCTAAAATTTGATTAAAACCTGTTTTGTGGTCTTTTTTGTAAAGGTTTCGGACGAACGAGTCTAAATGGGCCGAACAATGGACCTGTTAGAAATTTAACTTAGTAAAAGGTACAGAAATCGAGTTTTTTCAATATAATCATGTTGAGAAGCTCGTAATCAATTATATGAACTCCTAAATTTGGATTAAAACTTATTTTGCAGCCCTTTTTGTAGAGGTACCGGACGAGTGGGTCTAAATCGGCCGAACAATGGACCTGTTAGAATTGTAACTGAGTAAAAAGTACAGAAATCGAGTGTTTGCAATATAATCATGTTGAAAGGCTCGAAATCAATTTTATGAACTCCTAAATTTGGATTAAATCTTATTTTGCAGCCCTTTTTGTAGAGGTTTCGGAAGAGCGGGTCGAAATGGGCCGAACAATGGACCCGTTAGAATTTTAACTGAGTAAAAATTACAGAAATCAAGTGTTTGCAATATATTCGTGTTGAAAAGCTCGTAATCAATTTTATGAACTCCTAAGTTTTTATTCTAACTTATTTTGCGGTCTTTTTTGTAAAGGTTTCTGACAAGCGGGTCTAAATGGGCCGAAAAATGGACCCATTAGAATTTTAACATAGTAAAAAGTACAGAAATCGAGTTTTTGCAATATAATCATGTTCAAAAGCTCGTAATCAATTGTATGAACTCCTAAATTTGGATTAAAACTTATTTTGCAACCCTTTTGTAAAGGTTTTGGACGAGCGGGTCTGAATGGGCCGAACAATGGACCCGTTAGAATTTTAACAGAGTAAAAGGTACGAAAATTGAGTTTTTGCAATATAATCGCGTTGAAAAGCTCATAATCAAGTATATGAACTCCTAAAAGTTGATTAAAACTTGTTTTGTGTCTTTTTTGTTGAGGTTTCGGACGAGCGGGTCTAAATGGGCCGAACAATGGACCCGTTAGAATTTTAACAGAGTAAAAAGTAAAGAAATCGAGTTTTTGCAATATAATCCTGTTGAAAAGCTCGTAATCAATTGAATGAACTCCTAAATTTGGATTAAAACTTATTTTGCAACCCTTTTCTAGAGGTTTCAGATGAGCGGGTCTAAATGGGCTGAAAAATAGACCCGTTCGAATTTTAACTGAGTAAAAAGTATAGTAATCGAGTTTTTGCAATATAATCGTGTTGAAAAGCTCGTAATCAATTGTATGAACTCCTAAATTTGGATAAAACTTATTTTGCAACCCTTTTGTAGAGGTTTTGGACGAGCTGGTTTAAATGGACCGAACAATGGACCCGTTAGAATTGTAACTGAGTAAAAAGTACAAAAATCGAGTGTTTGCAATATAATCATATTGAAAAGCTCGTAATAAATTTTATGAACTCCTAAATTTGGATTTAAACTTATTTTGTAACCCTTTTGTAAAGGTTTCGGACGAGCGGGTCGAAATGGGCCGAACAATGGACCCGTTAGAATTTTAACAGAGTAAAAAGTACGAAAATCGAGTTTTTGCAATATAATCACTTTGAAGAGCTCATAATCAATTATATGGACTCTTAGAATTTGATTAAAACTTGTTTTGTGGTCTTTTTTGTAGAGGTTTCAGATGAACAAGTCTAAATGGGCCAAACAATGGACCCGTTAGAAAATTAACTTAGTAAAAGGTACAAAAATTCGATTTTTGCAATATAATCGTGTTGAGAAGCTCGTAATCAATTATATGAACTCCTAAATTTGGATTAAAACTTATTTTGCCGCCCTTTTTGTAGAGGTACCGGACGAGCGGGTCTAAATTGGCCGAACAATGGACACGTTAGAATTTTAACTGTGTAAAATGTACAAAAATCACGTTTTTGCAATATAATCGTGTTGAACAGCTCGTAATCAATTGTATGAACTCCTAAATTTGGATAAAACTTATTTTGCAACCCTTTTGTAGAGGTTTCGGACGAGCTGGTCTAAATGGGCCGAACAATGGACCCATTAGAATTGTAACTAAGTAAAAAGTACAAAAATCGAGTGTTTGCAATATAATCATGTTGAAAAGCTCGTAATAAATTTTATGAACTCCTAAATTTGGATTAAATCTTATTTTGTAGTCCTTTTTGTAGAGGTTTCGGACGAGCGGGTCTAAATGGGCCGAACAATGGACCCGTTGGAATTTTAACTGAGTAAAAAGTACAAAAATGGAGTTTTTGCAATATAATCGTGTTGAAAAGCTCGTAATGAATTGTATGAACTCCTAAATTTGGATTAAAAATTATTTTGCAAGCCTTTTGTAGAGGTTTCAGATGAGCGGGTCTAAATGGGCTGAACAATGGACCCGTTAGAATTTTAACTGAGTAAAAAGTACAGTAATCAAGTTTTTGCAATATAATCGTGTTGAAAAGTTCGTAATCAATTATATGAACTCCAAAATATGGATTAAAACTTATTTTGCAACTCTTTTGTAGAGGTTTTGGACGAGCGGATCTAAATGGGCCGAAAAATGGACCCATTAGAATTTTAACAGAGTAAAAAGTACGGAAATCGAGTTTTTGCAATATAATCGTATTGAAAAGCTCATAATCAATTATATGAACTCCTAAAATTTGATTAAAACTTGTTTTGTGGTCTTTTTTGTAGAGGTTTCGGACGAGCGGGTCTAAATGGGGCGAACAATAGACCCGTTAGAATTTTAACTGTGTACAAAGTATAGAAATCGTGTTTTTGCAATATAATTGTGTTGAAAAGCTCGTAATCAATTGTATGAACTCCTAAATTTGGATAAAAACTTATTTTGCAACCCTTTTGTAGAGGTTTCGGACGAGCTGGTCTAAATGGGCCGGACAATGGACCCGTTAGAATTGTAACTGAAAAAAAAGTATTGAATTCGAGTGTTTGCAATATAATCATGTTGAAAAGCTCGTAATCGATTTTATGAACTCCAGAATTTGGATTAAATCCTATTTTGCAGCCCTTTTGTAGAGGTTTCGGACGAGCGGGTCTAAATTGGCCAAACAATGGACACGTTAGAATTTTAACTGAGTAAAAAGTACAGTAATCGAGTTTTTGCAATATAATTGTGTTGAAAAGCTCGTAATCAATTATCTGAACTCCTAAAATTTGATTCTAACTTATTTTGCGGTCTTTTTTGTTGAGGTTTCGGACGAGCGGGTCTAAATGGGCCGAACAATGGACCCGTTAGAATTTTAACTGAGTAAAAAGTACAAAAATCGAGTTTTTGCAATATAATCGTGTTGAAAAGCTCGTAATCAATTGTATGAACTCTTAAATTTGGATTAAAACTTATTTTGCAACCCTTTTGTAGAGGTTTCGGACGAGAGGGTCTAAATGGGCCGAAAAATGGACCCGTTAGAATTTTAACTGAGTAAAAAGTACAGAAATCGAGTTTTTGCAATATAATCGCGTTGAAAAGCTCGTAATCAATAATATGAATTCCTAAAATTTTATTCTAACTTGTTTTGCAGTCTTTTTTGTAGAGGTTTCAGATGAGCAGGTCTAAATGGGTCGAGCAATGGACCCGTTAGAATTTTAAATGAGTAAACAGTACAAAAAAATCGAGTTTTGCAATATAATCGTGTTGAAAAGCTCGTAATCAGTTATATGAACTTCTAAATTTGGATTAAAACTTATTTTACAGCCTTTTTTGTAGATGTTTCGGACGAGCGGATCTAAATGGGCCGAACAATGGACCTGTTAGAATTGTAACTGAGTAAAAAGTACAGAAATCGAGTGTTTGCAATATAATCATGTTAAAAAGATCGTAATCAATTTTATGAACTCCTAAATTTGGATTAAATCTTATTTTGCAGCCCTTTTTGTAGAGGTTTCGGACGAGCGGGTCTAAATGGGCTGAACAATGGACACGTTTGAATTTCAATTGAGTAAAAAGTACAGAAATCAAGTGTTTGCAATATAATCGTGTTGAAAAGCTCGTAATCAATTATATGAACTCATAAATTTGGATTAAAACTTATTTTGCAGCACGTTTTGTAGAGGATTCGTATGAGCGGGTCTAAATAGGCCGAACACTGGACCCGTTAGAATTTTAACTGAGTAAAAAGTACAGAAATCGAGTTTTTGCAATATAATCGTGTTGAAAAGCTCGTAATCAATTTTATTAACTCGTAAATTTTGATTAAAACTTATTTGCAGCCTTTTTTGTAGAGGTTTCGGACGAGCGGGTCTAAATGGGCTGAACAATGGACCCGTTAGAATTTTAACTGTGTAAAAACTACAGATGAGCGTGTTGAAAAGCTCATAATCAATTATATGAACTCCTAAAATTTGATTCTAACTTATTTTGCAGTCTTTTTTGTTGAGATTTCAGACGAGCGGGTCTAAATGGGCTGAACAATGGACCCGTTAGAATTTTAACTGAGTTAAAAGTACAGTAATCGAGTTTTTGCAATATAATCGTGTTGAAAAGCTCGTAATCAATTATATGAACTCCTAAAATTTGATTCTAACTTATTTGCAGTCTTTTTTGTTGAGATTTCGGACGACCGAGTCTAAATGGGCTGAACAATGGACCCGTTAGAATTTTAACTGTGTAAAAACTACATATGATCGTGTTGAAAAGCTCGTAATCAATTATATGAACTCCTAAAATTTGATTCTAACTTATTTTGCAGTCTTTTTTGTTGAGATTTCGGACGATCGGGTCTAAATGGGCTGAACAATGGACCCGTTAGAATTTTAACTAAGTTAAAAGTACAGTAATCGAGTTTTTGCAATATAATCGTGTTGAAAAGCTCGTAATCAATTATATGAACTCCTAAAATTTGATTCTAACTTATTTTTCGGTCTTTTTTGTAAAGGTGTAGGACAAGCGGGTCTAAATGGGCCGAACAATGGACCCATTAGAATTTCAACTGTGTAAAAAGCACAGAAATCGAGTTTTTGCAATATAATCTTGTTGAAAAGCTCGTAATCAATTGTATGAACTCCTAAATTTGGATTAAAACTTATTTTGCATCCCTTTTGTAGAGGTTTCGGACGAGCGGATCTAAATGGGCCGAACAATGGACCCGATAGAATTTTAACAGAGTAAAAAGTACGGAAATCGAGTTTTTGCAATATAATCACTTTGAAAAGCTCATAATCAATTATATGAACTCCTAAAATTTGATTAAAACTTGTTTTGTGGTCTTTTTTGTGGAGGTTTCGGACGAGCGGGTCTAAATGGGCCGAAAAATGGACCCGTTAGAATTTTAACTTAGTAAAAAGTACAGAAATCAAATTTTTGCAATATAATCGTGTCGAAAAGCTCGTAATCAATTATATAAACTCCTAAATTTGCATTAAAATTTATTTTGTAGCACTTTTTGTAGAAGTATCGGACGAGCAGGTCTAAATGGGCCTAACAATGGACCCGTTAGAATTTTAACTGTATAAAAAGTACAGAAATCGAGTTTTTGCAATATAATCGTGTTGAAAAGCTCATAATCAATTGTATGAACTCCTAAATTTGGATTAAATCTTATTTTACAGCCCTTTTTGTAGAGGTTTCGGACGAGCGGGTCTAAATGGGCCGAACAAAGGACTCGTTAGAATTTTAACTGAATAAAAAGTACATTAATCGAGTTTTTGCAATATAATCGTGTTGAAAAGCTCGTAATCAATTATATAAACTCCTAAAATTTGATTCTAACTTATTTTGCGGTCGTTTTTGTTGAGGTTTCGGACGAGCGGGTCTAAATGGGCCGAAAAATAGACCCGTTAGAATTTTAACTCTATAAAAAGTACAAAAATTAAGTTTTTGCAATATAATCGTGTTGAAAAGCTCGTAATCAATTGTATGAACTCCTAAATTTGGATTAAAACTTATTTTGCAACCCTTTTGTCAAGGTTTCGGATGAGCGGTTCTAAATGGGCTGAACAATGCACCCGTTCGAATTTAACAGAGTAAAAAGTACAGTAATCGAGTTTTTGCAATATAATAGTGTTGAAAAGCTCGTAATCAATTATATGAACTCCTAAAATTTGATTCTAACTTATTTTGCGGTCTTTTTTGTTGAGATTTCGGACGAGCGGGTCTAAATGGGCCGAACAATGGACCCGTTAGAATTTTAACAGTATAAAAAGTACAGAAATCGAGTTTTTGCAATATAATCGTGTTGAAAAGATCGTAATCAATTGTATGAACTCCTAAATTTGGATTAAAACTTATTATGCAACCCTTTTGAAGAGGTTTCGGACGAGCAGGTCTAAATGGGCCGAAAAATGGACCCGTTAGAATTTTAACTTAGTAAAAAGTATAGAAATCATGTTTTTGCAATATAATCGTGTTGAAAGGCTCGTAATCAAATATATGAACTCCTAAATTTGGATTAAAACCTATTTTGCAGCCCATTTTGTAGAGGTATCGGACGAGCGGGTCTAAATGGGCCGAACAATGGACCCGTTAGAATTTTAACTATGTAAAAAGTGCAAAAATCGAGTTTTTGCAATATAATCGTTTTGAAAAGCTCGTAATTAATTGTATGAACTCCTAAATTTGAATAAAACTTATTTTGCAAACCTTTTGTAGAGGTTTTGAACGAGCTAATCTAAATGGGCCGAACAATGGACTCGTTAGAATTGTAACTGAGTAAAAAGTTTAGAAATCGAGTGTTTGCAATTTAATCTTGTTGAAAAGCTCGTAATCAATTTTATGAACTCCTAAATTTGGATTAAAACTTATTTTGCAACCCTTTTGTCAAGGTTTCGGATGAGCGGTTCTAAATGGGCTGAACAATGCACCCGTTCGAATTTAACAGAGTAAAAAGTACAGTAATCGAGTTTTTGCAATATAATAGTGTTGAAAAGCTCGTAATCAATTATATGAACTCCTAAAATTTGATTCTAACTTATTTTGCGGTCTTTTTTGTTGAGATTTCGGACGAGCGGGTCTAAATGGGCCGAACAATGGACCCGTTAGAATTTTAACAGTATAAAAAGTACAGAAATCGAGTTTTTGCAATATAATCGTGTTGAAAAGATCGTAATCAATTGTATGAACTCCTAAATTTGGATTAAAACTTATTATGCAACCCTTTTGAAGAGGTTTCGGACGAGCAGGTCTAAATGGGCCGAAAAATGGACCCGTTAGAATTTTAACTTAGTAAAAAGTATAGAAATCATGTTTTTGCAATATAATCGTGTTGAAAAGCTCGTAATCAAATATATGAACTCCAAAATTTGGATTAAAACTTATTTTGCAGCCCATTTTGTAGAGGTATCGGACGAGCGGGTCTAAATGGGCCGAACAATGGACCCGTTAGAATTTTAACTATGTAAAAAGTGCAAAAATCGAGTTTTTGCAATATAATCGTTTTGAAAAGCTCGTAATTAATTGTATGAACTCCTAAATTTGAATAAAACTTATTTTGCAAACCTTTTGTAGAGGTTTTGAACGAGCTAATCTAAATGGGCCGAACAATGGACTCGTTAGAATTGTAACTGAGTAAAAAGTTTAGAAATCGAGTGTTTGCAATTTAATCTTGTTGAAAAGCTCGTAATCAATTTTATGAACTCCTAAATTTGGATTAAATCTTATTTTGCAGCACTTTTTGTAGAGGTATCGGACGAGCGGGTCTAAATGGGCCGAACAATGGACCCGTTAGAATTTTAACTATGTAAAAAGTACAAAAATCGAGTTTTTGCAATATAATCGTGTTGAAAAGCTCATAATTAATTGTATGAATTCCTAAATTTGAATACAACTTATTTTGTAACCCTTTTTTAGAGGTTTCGAGCGAGCTGGTCTAAATGGTCCGAACAATGGACTCGTTAGAATTGTAACTGAGTAAAAAGTACAGTAATCGAGTTTTTGCAATATAATCGTGTTGAAAAGCTCGTAATCAATTATACGAACCTCTAAAATTTGATTCTAACTTATTTTGCGGTCTTTTTTGTTGAGGTTTCGGATGAGCGGGTCTAAATGGGACGAACAATGGACCTTTTAGAATTATAACTGAGTAAAAAATACAGAAATTGAGTTTTTGCAATATAATCGTGTTGAAAAGCTCGTAATCAATTATACGAACCTCTAAAATTTGATTATAACTTATTTTGCGGTCTTTTTTGTTGAGGTTTCGGACGATCGGGTCTAAATGGGCCGAACGATGGACCTGTTAGAATTTTAACTAAGTAAAAAGTACAGAAATTGAGTTTTTGCAATATAATCATGTTGAAAAGCTCGTAATCAATTGTATGAACTCCTAAAATTTGATTCTAACTTATTTTACGGTCTTTTTTGTAAAGGTTTCGGACAAGCGGGTCTAAATGGGCCGAACAATGGACCCGTTAGAATTTTAACTGTGTAAAAAATATAGAAATCGAGTTTTTGCAATATAATCGTGTTGAAAAGCTTGTAATCAATTGTATGAATTCCTAAAATTGGATTAAAACTTATTTTGCAACCCTTTTGTAGAGGTTTCGGACGAGCGGGTCTAAATGGGCTGAATAATGGACCCGTTAGAATTTTAACGGAGTAAAAAGTACAGAAATCGAGTTTTTGCAATATAATCGTGTTGAAAAGCTCGTAATGAATTGTATGAACTCCTAAATTTGGATTAAAACTTATTTTGCAACCCTTTTGTAGAGGTTTCAAATGAGCGGGTCTAAATGGGCTGAACAATGGACCCGTTAGAATTTTAACTGAGTAAAAAGTACAGTAATCGAGTTTTTGCAATATAATTGTGTTGAAAAGCTCGTAATCAATTATATGAACTCCTAAATATGGATTAAAACATATATTCCAACTCTTTTGTAGAGGTTTTGAACGAGCGGGTCTAAATGGGCCGAACAATGGACCTATTAGAATTTTAATAGAGTAAAAAGTACGGAAATCGAGTTTTTGCAATATAATCGCATTGAAAAGCTCGTAATAAATTATATGAACTCCTAAAATTTGATTAAAACTTGTTTTGTGGTCATTTTTGTAGAGGTTTCGGACGAGCGGGTCGAAATGGGGCGAACAATAGACCCGTTTGAATTTTAACTGTGTAAAAAGTATAGAAATCATGTTTTTGCAATATAATCGTGTTGAAAAGCTCGTAATCAATTGTATTAACTCCTAAATTTGGATAAAAACTTATTTTGCAACCCTTCTGTAGAGGTTTTGGACGAGCTGGTCTAAATGGGCCGAACAATGGACCCGTTAGAATTGTAATTGAATAGAAAGTACTGAAATCGAGTGTTTGCAATAAAATCATGTTGAAAAGATCGTAATCAATTTTATGAACTCCAGTATTTGGATTAAATCTTATTTTGCAGCGCTTTTTGTAGAGGTTTCAGACGAGAGGGTCTAAATTGGCCGAACAATGGACTCGTTAGAATTTTAACTGAGTAAAAAGTACAGTCATCGAGTTTTTGCAATATAATCGTGTGGAAAAACTCGTAATCAATTATATGAACTCCTAAAATTTGATTCTAACTTATTTTGCGGTCTTTTTTGTTGAGGTTTCGGACGAACGGGTCTAAATGGGTCGAACAATGGACCCGTTAGAATTTTAACGGAGTAAAAAGTACAGAAATCGAGTTTTTGCAATATAATCGTGTTGAAAAGCTTGTAATCAATTGTATGAACTCCTAAATTTGGATTAAAACTTATTTTGCAACCCTTTTGTAGAGGTTTCAGACGAGCGGGTCTAAATGGGCTGAACAATGGACCCGTTAGAATTTTAACAGAGTAAAAAGAACATAAATAGAGTTTTGGCAATATAATTGTGTTGAAAAGCTCGTAATCAATTATATGAACTCCTAAAATATTATTCTAACTTATTTTACGGTCTTTTTTGTAAAGGTTTCGGACAAGCGGATCTAAATGGGCCGAACAGTGGACCCATTAGAATTTCAACTGAGTAAAAAGTACATAAATCGAGTTTTTGCAATATAATCGTGTTGAAAAGCTCGTAATCAATTATATGAACTCCTAAATTTGGATTAAAATTTATTATGCAACCCTTTTGTAGACGTTTCAGACGTGCGGGTTTAAATGGGACGAACAATGGACCCGTTAGAATTTTAACATATTAAAAAGTACAGAAATCGAGTTTTTTCAATATAATCGCGTTGAAAAAGCTCATAATCAATTATATGAACACCTAAAATTTGATTAAAACTTGTTTTGTGGTCTTTTTTGTGGAGGTTTCGGACGAGCATGTCTAAATGGGCCGAAAAATGGACCCGTTAGAATTTTAACTTAGTAAAAAGTACATAAATCAAATTTTTGCAATATAATCGTGTCGAAAAGCTCGTAATCAATTATATGAACTCCTAAATTTGCATTAAAACTTATTTTGCAGCACTTTTTGTAGAGGTATCGGACGAGCAGGTCTAAATGGGCCGAACAATGGACCCGTTAGAATTTTAACTGTCTAAAAAGTACAAAAATCGAGTTTTTGCAATATAATCCTGTTGAAAAGCTCGTAATCAATTGTATGAACTCCTAAATTTGCATTAAATCTTATTTTGCAGCCCTTTTTGTAGAGGTTTCGGACGAGCGGTTCTAAATGGGCCGAACAATGGACTCGTTAGAATTTTAACTGAATAAAAAGTACAGTAATCGAGTTTTTGCACTATAATCGTGTTGAAAAGCTCGTAATCAATTATATAAACTCCTAAAACTTGATTCTAACTTATTTTGCGGTCGTTTTTGTTGAGGTTTCGGACGAGCTGGTCTAAATGGGCAGAACAATGGACCCGTTAGAATTTTAACTGTATAAAAAGTACAGAAATCGAGTTTTTGCAATATAATCGTGTTGAAAAGCTCGTAATCAATTGTATGAACTACTAAATTTGGATTAAAACTTATTTTGCAACTCTTTTGTCAAGGTTTCGGATGAGCGAGTCTAAATGGGCTGAACAATGGACCCGTTCGAATTTTAAAAGAGTAAAATGTACAGTAATCGAGTTTTTGCAATATAATCGTGTTGAAAAGCTCGTAATCAATTATATGAACTCCTAAAATTTAAATCTAACTTATTTTGCGGTCTTTTTTGTTGAGGTTTCGGACGAGCGGGTCTAAATGGGCGGAACAATGGACCCGTTAGAATTTTAACTGTATAAAAAGTACAGAAATCGAGTTTTTGCAATATAATCGTGTTGAAAAGCTCGTAATCAATTGTATGAACTCCTAAATTTGGATTAAAACTTATTTTGCAACCCTTTTGTCAAGGTTTCGGATGAGCGGGTCTAAATGGGCTGAACAATGGACCCGTTCGAATTTTAAAAGAGTAAAAAGTACAGTAATCGAGTTTTTGCAATATAATCGTGTTGAAAATTTCGTAATCAATTATATGAACTCCTAAAATTTGATTCTAACTTATTTTGCGGTCTTTTTTGTTGAGGTTTCGGACGAGCGGGTCTAAATGGGCCAAACAATGGACCCGTTAGAATTTTAACTGTATAAAAAGTACAGAAATCGAGTTTTTGCAATATAATAGTGTTGAAAAGCTCGTAATCAATTATATGAACTCCTAAATTTGGATTAAAACTTATTTTCCAGCCCTTTTTGTAGATGTATCGGACGAGCGGGTTTAAATGGGCTGAACAATGGACCCGTTAGAGATTTAAATATGTAAAAAGTACAAAAATCGAGTTTCTGCAATATAATCGTGTTGAAAAGCTCGTAATTAATTGTATGAACTCCTAAATTTGAATAAAACTTATTTTGCAACCCTTTTGTAGAGGTTTTGAACGAGCTGATCTAAATGGGTCGAACAATGGACTCGTTAGAATTGTAACTGAGTAAAAAGTTTAGAAATCGAGTGTTTGCAATATAATCATGTTGAAAAGCTCGTATCAATTTTATGAACTCCTAAATTTGGATTAAATCTTATTTTGAAGCCCTTTTTGTAGAGGTATCGGACGAGCGAGTCTAAATTGGCCGAACAATGGACCCATTAGAATTTTAACTATGTAAAAGGTACAAAAATCGAGTTTTTGCAATATAATCGTGTTGAAAAGCTCGTAATTAATTGTATGAATTCCTAAATTTGAATAAAACTTATTTTTTAACCCTTTTGTAGAGGTTTCGAATGAGCTGGTCTAAATGGTTCGAACAATGGACTCGTTAGAATTGTAACTGAGTAAAAAGTACAGTAATCGAGTTTTTGCAATATAATCGTGTTGAAAAGCTCGTAATCAATTATACGAACCTCTAAAATTTGATTCTATCTTATTTTGCGGTCTTTTTTGTTGAGGTTTCGGACGATCGGGTCTAAATGGGCCGAACAATGGACCTGTTAGAATTTTAACTGAGTAAAAAATACAGAAATCGAGTTTTTGCAATATAATCGTGTTGAAAAGCTCGTAATCAATTGTATGAACTCCTAAATTTGGATTAAAACTTATTTTCCAACCCTTTTGTAGAGGTTTCAGATGAGCGGGTCTAAATGGGCTGAACAATGGACCCGTTAGAATTTTAACTGAGTAAAAAGTACAGTAATCGAGTTTTTGCAATATAATCGTGTTGAAAAGCTCGTAATCAATTATATGAACTCCTAAAATATTACTCTAACTTATTTTACGGTGTTTTTTGTAAAGGTTTCGCACAAGCGGGTCTAAATGGCCGAACAATGGACCCATTAGAATTTCAACTGAGTAAAAAGTACAGAAATCGAGTTTTTGCAATATAATCGTGTTGAAAAGCTCGTAATCAATTATATGAACTCCTAAATTTGGATTAAAATTTATTATGCAACCCTTTTGTAGAGGTTTCGGACGTGCAGGTCTAAATGGGACGAACAATGGACCCGTTAGAATTTTAACAGATTAAAAAGTACGGAAATCGTGTTTTTGCAATATAATCGCGTTGAAAACCTCATAATTAATTATATGAACTCCTAAAATTTTATTAAAACTTGTTTTGTGGTCTTTTTTGTAGAGATTTCGGACGAGCGGGTCTAAATGGGCCGAAAAATGGACCCGTTAGAATTTTAACTTAGTAAAAAGTATAGAAATCAAGTTTTTGCAATATAATAGTGTTGAAAAGCTCGTAATCAATTATATGAACTCTTAAATTTGGATTAAAACTTATTTTGCAGCCCTTTTTGTAGAGGTATCGGACGAGCGGGTCTAAATGGGCCGAACAATGGACCCGTTAGAATTTTAACTGTGTAAAAAGTACAGAAATAGAGTTTTTGCAATATAATAGTGTTGAAAAGCTCGTAATCAATTATAAGAACCTCTAAAATTTGATTCTAACTTATTTTGCGTTTTTTTATGTTGAGGTTTCGGACGAGCAGGTCTAAATTGGCCGAACAATGGACCTGTTAGAATTTTAACTGTGTAAAAAGTACAGAAATCGATTTTTTGCAATATAATCGTGCTGAAAAGCTCGTAATCAATTGTATAAACTCCTAAATTTGGATTAAAACTCATTTTGCAACCCTTTTGTATAGGTTTCAGATGGGCGGGTCTAAATGGGCTGAACAATGGACCCGTTCGAATTTTAACTGAGTAAAAAGTACAATAATCAAATTTTTGCAATATAATCGTGTTGAAAAGCTTGTAATCAATTATATGAACTCCTAAAATTTGATTCTAACTTATTTTCCGGTATTTTTGTAAAGGTTTCGGACAAGCGGGTCTAAATGGGCCGAACAATGGACCCGTTAGAATTTCAACTGTGTAAAAAGTACAGAAATCGAGTTTTTGCAATATAGTCGTGTTGAAAAGCTCGTAATCAATTGTATGAATTCCTAAATTTGGATTAAAACTTATTTTGCAACCCTTTTGTAGAGGTTTCGGACGAGCGGGTCTAAATGGTTTGAATAATGGACCCGTTAGAATTTTAAAAGAGTAAAAAGTACAGAAATCAGTTTTTGCAATATAATCGTGTTGAAAAGCTCGTAATAAATTATATGAACTCCTACATTTTGATTAAAACTTGTTTTGCGGTCCTCTTTGTAGAGGTTTCGGACGAGCGTGTCTAAATGGGCCGTAAAATGGACCCGTTAGAATTTTAATTGAGTAAAAAGTATAGAAATCTAGTTTTTTCAATATAATCGTGTTGAAATGCTCGTAATCAATTGTATGAACTCCTAAATTTGGATTAAAACTTATTTTGCAACCCTTTTGTAGAGGTATCGTACGAGCGGGTCTAAATGGGCCGTACAATGGACCCGTTAGAATTTTAACTGAGTAAAAAGTACAGAAATCGAGTTTTTGCAATACAATCATGTTGAAAAGCTCGTAATCAATTATATGAACTCCTAAATTTCGATTAAAACTTCTTTTGCAGTCCTTTTTGTAAGGTTTTGGACGATCGAGTCTAAATCGGCCGTACAATGGACCCGTTAGAATTTTAACCGAGTAAAAAGTACAAAAATTACGATTTTGCAATATAATCGTGTTGAAAAGTTCGTAATCAATTATATGAACTCCTAAACTTGGATTAAAACTTATTTTGCAGCCCTTTTTGTAGAGGTTTCGGACGAGCGGGTCTAAATAGGTCGAACAATGGACCCGTTAGAATTTTTTTTTTGAAGAAAGCAGTTAGAATTTTAATTGAGTAAAAAGTACAAAAATAGAATTTTTGCAATATAATCGTTATGAAAAGCGCGTAATCAATTATATAAACTCCTAATATTTGATTCTAACTTATGTTGCGGTCTTTTTTGTTGAGGTTTCGGACGAGCGGGTCTAAATGGGCCGAACAATGGACCCGTTAGAATTTTAACTGAGTAAAAAGTACAGAAATCGAGTTTTTGCAATATAATCGTGTTGAAAAGCTCGTAATCAATTATATGAACTCCTAAATTTCGATTAAAACTAATTTTGCGGTCCTTTTTGTAAGGTTTTGGACGATCGAGTCTAAATGGGCCGAACAATGGACCCATTAGAATTTTAACCGAGTAAAAAGTACAAAAATTACATTTTTGCAATATAATCGTGTTGAAAAGTTCGTAATCAATTATATGAACTCCTAAACTTGGATTAAAACTTATTTTGCAGCCCTTTTTGTATAGGTTTCGGACGAGCGGGTCTAAATAGGCCGAACAATGGACCCGTTATAATTTTTTTTTGTAGAAAGCCCGTTAGAATTTTAATTGAGCAAAAAGTACAAAAATCGAATTTTTGCAATATAATCGTGATGAAAAGCGCGTAATCAATTATATAAACTCCTAAAATTTGATTCTAACTTATTTTGCAGTCTTTTTTGTTGAGGTTTCGGACTAGCAGGTCTAAATGGGCCGAACAATGGACCCGTTAGAATTTTAACTGAGTAAAAAGTACAAAAATCGAGTTTTTGCAATAAAATCGTGTTGAAAAGCTCGTAATCAATTATATGAACTCCTAAATTTCGATTAAAACTTATTTTGCGGTCCTTTTTGTAAGGTTTTGGACGATCGAGTCTAAATGGGCCGAACAACGGACCCGTTAAAATTTTAACCGAGTAAAAAGTACAAAAATTACGTTTTTGCAATATAATCGTGTTGAAAAGTTCGTAATCAATTATATGAACTACTATACTTGGATTAAAACTTATTTTGCAGCCCTTTTTGTATAGGTTTCGGACGAGCAGGTCTAAATAGGCCGAACAATGGACCCGTTAGAATTTTTTTTTGAAGAAAGCCCTTTAGAATTTTAATCGAGTAAAAAGTACAAAAATCAAATTTTTGCAATATAATCGTGATGAAAAGTGCGTAATCAATTATATAAACTCCTAAAATTTAATTCTAACTTATTTTGCGGTCCTTTTTGTTGAGGTTTCGGACGAGCGGGTCTAAATGGGCCGAACAATGGACCCGTTAGAATTTTGACTGAGTAAAAAGTACAAAAATTGAGTTTTTACAATATAATTGTGTTGAAAAGCTCGTAATCAATTGTATGAACTCCTAAATTTGGATTAAAACTTATTTTGCAACCCTTTTGTAGATTTTCGGACGAGCGGGTCTAAATGGGCAGAATTTTAATTCAGTAAAAAGTACATAAATTGAGTTTTTGCAATATAATCATGTTGAAAAGCTCGTAATCAATTGTATGAACTCCTAAATTTGGATTAAAACTTATTTTGCAACCCTTTTGTAGAGGTTTCGGAGGAGCGGGTCTAAATGGGCCGAACAATGGATCTGTTAGAATTTTAACAGAGTAAAAAGTACAGAAATCGAGTTTTTGAAATATTATCGTGTTGAAAAGCTCGTAATAAATTATATGAACTCCTAAAATTTGATTAAAACTTGTTTTGTGGTCTTTTTGTAGAGGTTTCGGACGAGCGGGTTTAAATGGGCAGAACAATGGACCCGTTAGAATTTTAACTTAGTAAAAAGTACAGAAATCGAGTTTTTTCAATATAATCGTGTTGAAAAGCTCGTAATCAATTATATGAACTCCTAAATTTCGATTAAAACTTATTTTGCGGTCCTTTTTGTAATGTTTCAGACGAGCGAGTCTAAATGGGCCGAACAATAGACCCATTAGAATTTTATCCGAGTAAAAAGTACTATAATCAAGTTTTTGCAATATAATCGTGTTGAAAAGCTCGTAATCAATTATATGAACTTCTAAAATTTGATTCTTACATATTTTGTGGTCTTTTTTGTAAAGGTTTCGGACAAGCGGGTCTAAATGGGCCGAAAAATGGACCCGTTAGAATTTTAACCAAGTAAAAAGTACAAAAATTAAGTTTTTGCAATATAATAATGTTGAAAAGCTTGTAATAAATTATATGAACTCCTAAATTTGGATTAAAACTTATTTTGCAGCCCTTTTGTAGAGGTTTCGGACGAGCGGGTCTAAATGGGCCAAACAATGGACCCGTTAGAATTTTTTTGAAGAAAGTCCATTAGAATTTTTATTGAGTAAAAACTACAGAAACTGAATTTTTGCAATATAATCGTGTTGAAAAGCTCGTAATCAATTGTATGAACTCCTAAAATTTGATTCTAACTTATTTTGCGGTCTTTTTTGTTGAGGTTTCGAACGAGCGGGTCTAAATGGGCCAAACAAAGGACCCATTAGAATTTTAACTGAGTAAAAACTACAAAAATCGAGTTTTTGCAATATAATTGTGTTGAAAAGCTCGTAATCAATTGTATGAACTCGAAATGGGCCGAACATTTGACCCATTAGAATTTTAACTGAGTACAAAGTACAGAAATCGAGTTTTTGCAATACAATCGTGTTGAAAAGCTCGTAATCAATTATATGAACTCGAAAATTTCGATTAAAACTTATTTTGCGGTCCTTTTTGTAAGGTTTCGGACGAGCGGGTTTAAATGGGCATAACAATGGACCCGTTAGAATTTTAACTTAGAAAAAGTACAGGAATCTAATTTTTGCAATATAATCGTGTTGAAAAGCTCGTAATCAATTATATGAACTCCTAAATTTCGATTAAAACTTATTTTGCGGTACTTTTTTTAAGGTTTCGGACGAGCGAATCTAAATGGGCCGAACAATGGACCCGTTAGAATTTTAACCGAGTAAAAAGTACTATAATCAAGTTTTTGCAATATAATCGTGTTGAAAAGCTCCTAATCAATTATATGAACTTCTAAAATATGATTCTTACTTATTTTGCGGTCTTTTTTGTAAAGGTTTCGGACGAGTGGGTCTAAATGGGCCGAACAATGGACCCGTTAGAATTTTAACCCAATAAAAAGTACAAAAATTAATTTTTGCAATATAATCGTGTTGAAAAGCTCGTAATTAATTATATGAACTCCTAAATTTGGATAAAATTTATTTTGCAACCCTTTTGTAGAGGTTTCAGACGAGCTGGTCTAAATGGGCCGAACAATGGACCCGTTAGAATTATAACTGAGTAAAAAGTACAGTAATCGAGTTTTGCAATATAATCCTGTTGAAAAGCTTGTAATCAATTATATGAACTCATATAATTTGATTCTAACTTATTTTGCGGTCTTTTTTGTTAAGGTTTCGGACAAGCGGGTCTAAATGGGCCGAACAATGGACCCATTAGAATTTTAACTGGGTAAAAAGTACAAAAATCGAGTTTTTGCAATATAATCCTGTCGAAAAGCTCGTAACCAATTGTATAAACTCCTAAATTTGGATTTAAACTTATTTTGAAACCCTTTTGTAGAGGTTTCGGACGAGCGGGTCTAAATGGGCCGAACAATGGACCCGCTAGAATTTTAACAGAGTAAAAAGTACGGAAATCGAGTGTTTGCAATATAATCACGTTGAAAAGCTTATAATCAATTATATGAACTCTTAAAATTTGATTAAAACTTGTTTTGTGTTCTTTTTTGTGGAGGTTTCAGACGAGCGGGTCTAAATGGGCCGAACAATGGACCCGTTAGAATTTTAACTTAGTAAAAAGTACAGAAATCGAGTTTTGCAATATAATCGTGTTGAAAAGCTCGTAATAAATTATATGAACTCCTAAATTTGGATTAAAACTTATTTTGCAGTCCTTTTTGTAGAGGTTTCAGATGAGCGGGTCTAAATGGGCTGAACAATGGACCCGTTCGAATTTTAACTGAGTAAAAAGTACAATAATCGAGTTTTTGCAATATAACCGTGATGAAAAGCGCGTAATCAATTATATAAACTCCTAAAATTTAATTCTAACTTATTTTGCGGTCTTTTTTGTTGAGGTTTCGGACGAGCGGGTCTAAATGGGCCGAAGAATGGAGCCGTTAGAATTTTAACTGAGTAAAAGTACAAAAAATGAGTTTTTGCAATGTATTTGTGTTGAAAAGCTCGTAATCAATTGTATAAACCCCTAAATTTGGATTAAAAATTATTTTGCAACCCTTTTGTAGATTTTCGGACGAGCGGGTCTAAATGGGCAGAAAAATGGACCCGTTAGAATTTTAATTGACTAAAAAGTACAGAAATCGAGTTTTTGCAATATAATTGTTTTTAAAAGCTCGTAATCAATTTGTAGAACTAATGTTTTGATATAATAATTGAAAAATGTTTTGGACTGATTTAAAAAGTTTTTAAAACATTTCCAAAGTCTAAACAACTTGAAATTATGTTTAGGGAAGTTTTTAAAAGGGTTTTTCATGTTTTTCAAAGCCAAACTTCACAAACCCGTCCAGGTGTTTCGAAACACTTTAGGGCGTTTCGAAACAGAGGGTTCCAGTAGCAAAATCGTTTCGATACTTGCATCGAAACAAGCTTTCCATGGACAGAATTTTTGCCCAGCGTTTCGAAACGGGCTATGCCGTTTCGATACGCCTACGTGGCATTGACCACAACGGCTATAAACCCCAACGGCTATTTTCCCAACTAACTTTTAAATGCAGGCGTTTCGATACGGGCCTATAGCGTTTCGATACGTGTTTCGAAACGGCAAGTGGGTGTTTCGATACGGATGCCTTGACAGACTGCAACGGCTGTTTCTACTTGAAGAGCGTTTCGAAACGGCTTCGAGCGTTTCGAAACGGGGAGCTGCAGAACTGCATTTATGGTGGGAATTAAAGTCGTCAATGGCTCCAAATTGATCCCAACGGCTAGTAACGGCTACAAACTCATTTGGGAGTATAAAAGGGACCTCCAAGCATCAAGAGAAGGCTAATGCTCATATTGTCAAACATCAAATGATCAAAGATTGTCTTAAAGCTTAAATTGTCATTTATTGTATAGACAAACACTAGTGAGCCAAAATTGTCAAATTTGCTCAAGTGTTTTAGGTTTTGGGTGAGTGCTTAATTGTGCAAACAAACACCTTTTAGAGGGTTATAATTTTGCTTATTGTTTCTCTTTGTAAGAGAGGGTTTCAATCAAGGCTTTGGGTAGAAAGCTTGATTGTGTGTAAGGGTTACCTCCTAAGCCTAGAAAAGGGGACGAATCAATAGTGGATTGATTGAGAAATCCTTAGTGGGGAGCTAAGGTAGTGGATGTAGACCTTGGTTAGAAGGTTGAACCACTATAAATCTTTGTGTCAATCTTTATTTTAGCTTCCTAAACCCTAACACCCAATAATCCACCTCTCCACCACTTGGTGAGCTACATTGGTCGATCGAATCAAGCCTCTCACAACTCAACAATTGGTATCAGAGCTTGGCTCAATTGAGGAGGATTCACATCCTATTGAGAAGATCCGGCAAGCTCGATCACTATTTCATTAACCGGCTCAAATGGCACAATCAATCGACAAACCGCCTTTCTTTGATGGACCCACTATGCCCATTGGAAGACAAAGATGATGTTCTTCATCAAATCTAGAGACTACAAGCTATGGGATATAGTTGAAGATGTTCCGTTCGTGCCTCAAAGAAGCAAAGCGGAGTGGAGTGCCGACTATCGCAAGAAGATGGAGCTTAATTGCAAGGCTTTGCACATTTTGTTTTGTGCTTTTGGCCCAACCATCTATGACAAGATGTCTTCTTGTGAGAGTGCCAAGGAGGTATGTGACAAGCTTGAAGTCACATACGAGGGAACCGATGAAGTCAAGGAGACCAAGATTGGGCTCCTAACCTTAGAGTATGAGAACTTCAAGATGGATCCGGAAGAGAACATCGAGAAGATGTTTGATAGGTTCTCCACCATCACCAACAGTCTTAAAGGTTATGGAGAAGCCATCCCGGAAGAGAAGCTTGTCCGAAAGCTCATCTACTCACTTCCCGAGTCTTGGGACTCAAAGAGGACCGCCATCATCGAAGCCAAGAATTTGAAGACTTTGAAGCTTGATGAGCTCATGGGGTCTCTTCTCACTCATCAAATAATGAAGAAGAATAAGGAAGAGGAGAAGAAAAGGGAAGAAATTAGAGCTATGGGAGAGAAGAAAATCAAAGGGCTTGGCATCAATGCAAGTGCCATGGCTCTCAAGTCCTCCACTTGTCATCATGTCTACTCAAGTGAGGAGGAGGATAAAGATGAAGAGATAGTTCATCTCTTCAAGAAGTGTTCCCCGTTCATGAAGAAAGCCTTGAGAGAGCTTGAACGAGAACCCAAAAGAAAGGAGAGGGCAAACACTTCAAGCCATAAGAAGAAGGCACATGTGGCTACTTGGAGTGATGAGGACTCCACCGACGATGAACAAGCCAACCTTTGCCTTATGGCCATCGAAGAAGATTCAAGGGTAACTTCTAATTCATCTACTTCATGTTCTTCTCTTTTGATGGATTACAAGATGCCTATGACGATTTGGTTTTAGATTTTAAAAGCCACATTTTGAAAAACAATAAATTGATTTCAAAGTTAAAAATTCAAAATGATTTGCTTTCTAAAACCAAACTTGAACTTGAAGCAAAACTTGAAGAGTTTGAATTAAAATGTTTTGATTTACAAAAATTGCTTCAAAAAGTTCAAGAAGAAAAAGATTTGATTTCCAAAGAGCTTGAAAAGAAAAACAATTTTGGAAAATCAAATTTTTATGTTAGATAATCTAGTGCCCCTAGATTTATAAAAGGTAAATGTTTTAGAAGTGTTTGGGTCCCAAAAGGACTAACCACTTCAATTAAAAAGGATGACATTGAAAAATGGATTCCTAAGGGGACTAAAATTTGTGCTACTAATGTTCATGGATCCAAAGCAATTTGGATACCAAAAATTACTTGATTGTCTATTGCTAGGTGTGATGGAGATGTTCAACAAGTCAAACATTGAGGGGGAGCTCCATGCACACAAGGAAGAACACTTGAAGAAGGAAGGCTTCACATCCTACCTTGAGTTCAAGTGTTGGTAAAAATTTAGTTGTTTTAGCATTTATTTGCTTTATTTTTAGTTTATTCAAGTAGATGATCATATATGATGGACTAATATCTTTGACGATGCTTTGAGTAAGGGGGAGCCATTTTAAAACCAAATTCTTATTTTTGTCAAAGTTTTTACCTCTATTGTTATTTTGAACTTAATGTTTTAAATTCTTTTTGATATAACAAAAAGGGGGAGAAATGGTTTGAAAAATTGAATTTTCAAATGAATAAGGGGGAGCTTTATTTGATTTCATATCTTCAATCTCTTCTTCACATTTTTAAAGTTAAAGGGGGAGAATCCCAAACAATTTTTCAAGTAAGTTTTATTATATCAAAAAGGGGGAGATTGTAGAACTAATGTTTTGATATAATAATTGAAAAATGTTTTGGACTGATTTAAAAAGTATTTAAAACATTTCCAAAGTCCAAACAACTTAAAATTATGTTTAGGGAAGTTTTTAAAAGGGTTTTTCATGTTTTTCAAAGCCAAACTTCACAAACCTGTCCAGGTGTTTCGAAACACTTTAGGGCGTTTGAAACAGGGGGTTCCAGTAGCAAAATCGTTTCGATACTTGTATCGAAACGGGCTTTCCATGGACAGAATTTTTGCCCAGCGTTTCGAAACGGGCTATGCCGTTTCGATACGCCTACGTGGCATTGACCACAACGGCTATAAACCCCAACGACTATTTTCCCAACTAACTTTTAAATGCAGGCGTTTTGATACGGGCCTATAGCGTTTCGATACGTGTTTCAAAACGGCAAGGGGGTGTTTTGATACGGATGCCCTGACATACTGCAACGGCTCTTTCTACTTGAAGAGCGTTTCAAAACGGCTTCGAGCGTTTCTAAACGGGGAGCTGCAGAACTGCATTTATGGTGGGAATTAAAGTCCTCAACGGCTCCAAATTGATCCCAACGGCTAGTAACGGCTACAAACTCATTTGGGAGTATAAAAGGGACCTCCAAGCATCAAGAGAAGGCTAATGCTCATATTGTCAAACATCAAATGATCAAAGATTGTCTTAAAGCTTAAATTGTCATTTATTGTATAGACAAACACTAGTGAGCCAAAATTGTCAAATTTGCTCAAGTGTTTTAGGTTTTGGGTGAGTGCTTAATTGTGCAAACAAACACCTTTTAGAGGGTTATAAGTTTGCTTCTTGTTTCTCTTTGTAAGAGAGGGTTTCAATCAAGGCTTTGGGTAGAAAGCTTGATTGTGTGTAAGGGTTACCTCCTAAGCCTAGAAAAGGGGACGACTCAATAGTGGATTGATTGAGAAATCCTTAGTGGGGAGCTAAGGTAGTGTATGTAGACCTTGGTTAGAAGGTTGAACCACTATAAATCTTTGTGTCAATCTTTATTTTAGCTTCCTAAACCCTAACACCCAATAATCCACCTCTCCACCACTTCGTGAGCTACATTCATTGATCGAATCGAGCCCCTCACAACTCAACACAATTATATGAACTCCTAAAATTTGATTCTAACTTGTTTTGCGGTCTTTTTTTGTAGAGGTTTTGGACAAGAGGGTCTAAATGGGCCGAACAATGGACCCGTTAGAATTTTAACTGAGTAAAAAGTACATAAATCAAGTTTTTGCAATATAATCATGTTGAAAAGTTCCTAATCAATTATATGAACTCCTGAAATTTGATTCTAACTTGTTTTGCGGTCTTTTTTGTAGAGGTTTCGGACGAGCGCGTCTAAATGGGTCGAACAATGGACCCGTTAGAATTTTAAATGAGTAAAGAGTACAAAAATCGAGTTTTGCAATATAATTGTGTTGAAAATCTCATAATCAATTATATGAACTCCTAAATTTGGATAAAAAAAATTTTTTGCAGCCTTTTTGTAGAGGTTTTGGATGAGCAGGTCTAAATGGGCTGAACAATAGACCCGTTAGAATTTTAACGGAGTAAAAAGTACAGAAATCAAGTGTTTGCAATATAATCGTGTTGAAAAGCTCGTAATCAATTATATGAACTCATAAATTTGGATTAAAACTTATTTTGCAGCACTTTTTGTAGAGGTTTCGGACGAGCGGGTCTAAATGGGCCGAACTATGGACCCGTTGGAATTTTAACTAAGTAAAAAGTACAGAAATCGAGTGTTTGAATTATATTCAAGTTGAAAAGCTCATAATCAATTTTATGAACTCCTAAATTTGGATTAAAACTTATTTGCAGCCCTTTTTGTAGAGGTTTCGGACAAGCGGGTGTAAATGGGCCGAACAATGGACCCGTTAAAATTTTGACAGAGTAAAAAGTACGGAAATCGAGTTTTCGCAATATAATCGTGTTGAAAAGCTCGTAATCAATTATATGAACTCCTAAAATTTGATTAAAACTTGTTTTGTGGTCTTTTTTGTTGAGGTTTCGGACGAGCGGGTCCAAATGGGCCAAACAATGGACCAGTTAGAATTTTAACTGAGTAAAAAGAACATAAATCGAGTTTTTTTCAATATAATCATGTTGAAAAGCTCGTAATCAATTATATGAACTCCTAAATTTGGATTAAAACTTATTTTGCAGCCCTTTTTGTAGAGGTATCGGACGAGCGGATCTAAATGGGCCGAACAAAGGACCCGTTAGAATTTTAACTATGTAAAAAGTACAGAAATTGAGTTTTATCAATATAATCCTGTTGAAAAGCTCGTAATAAATTGTATGAACTCCTAAATTTGGATAAAACTTATTTTGCAACCCTTTTGTAGAGGTTTCGGACGAGCGGGTCTAAATGGGCCGAACAATGGACCCGTTAGAATTTTAGCCGAGTAAAATGTACAGAAATTGAGTTCTTGCAATATAATCGTGATGAAAAGCTCGTAATCAATTATATGAACTCCTAAATTTGGATTAAAACTTATTTTGCAGCCTTTTTTGTAGAGGTTTCGGACTAGCGGGTCTAAATGGGCCGAAAAATGGACCCGTTAGAATTTTAACTGTGTAAAAAGTACTGAAATCGAGTTTTTGCAATATAATCGTGTTGAAAAGCTCGTAATCAATTGAATGAACTCCTAAATTTGGATTAAAACTTATTTTGCAACCCTTTTGTAAAGGTTTCGGACGAGCCGGTCTAAATGGGCCGAACAATGGACCCGTTAGAATTTTAACTGAGTAAAAAGTATTGAAATCGAGTTTTTGCAATATAATCGTGTTGAAAAGCTCTTTATCAATTATATGAACTCCTAAAATTTGATTCTAACTTATTTTGTGGTCTTTTTTGTTGAGGTTTCGGACGAGCGGGTCATAATGGGCCGAACAATGGACCCGTTAGAATTTTAACTGAGTAAAAAGTTCAAAAATCAAAATTTTACAATATAATTGTGTTGAAAAGCTCGTAATCAATTGTATGAACTCCTAAATTTTGATTAAAACATATTTTGCAACCCTTTTGTAGAGGTTTCGGATGAGCGGGTCTAAATGGGCCGAACAATGGACCCGTTAAAATTTTAACTGAGTAAAAAGTACAGAAATGGAGTTTTTGCAATATAATCGTGTTGAAAAGCTCGTAATCAATTATATGATCTCCTAAAGTTTGATTCTAACTTGTTTTGCGGTCTTTTTTGTAGAGGTTACGGACGAGCGGGTCTAAGTGGGCCGAACAATGGACCCGTTAGAATTTTAACTGAGTAAAAAGTTCAAAAATAAAAATTTTACAATATAATTGTGTTGAAAAGCTCGTAATCAATTGTATGAAATCCTAAATTTTGATTAAAACATATTTTGCAACCCTTTTGTAGAGGTTTCGGATGAGCGGGTCTAAATGGGCCGAACAATGGACCCGTTAAAATTTTAACTGAGTAAAAAGTACATAAATGGAGTTTTTACAATATAATCGTGTTGAAAAGCTCGTAATCAATTATATGATCTCCTAAAGTTTGATTCTAACTTGTTTTGCGGTCTTTTTTGTAGAGGTTACGGACGAGCGGGTCTAAGTGGGCCGAACAATGGACCCGTTAGAATTTTAACTGAGTAAAAAGTAAAGAAATCGAGTTTTTGCAATATAATCATGTTGAAAAGCTCAAAATCAATTGTATAAACTCCTGAATTTGGATTAAAACTTATTTTGCAACCCTTTTGTAGAGGTTTTGGACGAACGGGTCTAAATGGGCCGAACAATGGACCCGTTAGAATTTTAACAGAGTAAAAAGTAGGAAAATCAAGTTTTTGCAATATAATCATGTTGAAAAGCTCATAATCAATTATATTACCTCCTAAAATTTGATTAAAACTTGTTTTGTGGTCTTTTTTGTAGAGGTTTCGGACGAGCGGGTCTAAATGGGCCGAACAATGAACCCGTTAGAATTTTAACTGAGTAAAAAGTACAGAAATCGAGTTTTTGCAATATAATCGTGTTGAAAAGCTCGTAATCAATCGTATAAACTCCTGAATTTGGATTAAAACTTATTTTGCAACCCTTTTGTAGAGGTTTCAGACGAGCGGGTCTAAATGGGCCGAACAATGGACCCGTTAGAATTTTAACTTAGTAAAAAGTACAGAAGTCCAGGTTTGGCAATATAATTGTGTTGAAAAGCTCGTAATAAATTACATGAACACCTAAATTTTGATTAAAACTTATTTTGCGGTCCTTTTTGTAAGGTTTCGGACGAGCGGGTATAAATGGGCCAAAAAATGGACCTGTTAGAAATTTATCCTAGGAAAAAGTACAGAAATTGAGTTTTTGTAATATAATCGTGTTGAAAAGCTCGTAATTAATTATATGAACTCCTAAAATTTGATTATAACTTATTTTGCGGTCTTTTTTGTAGAGGTTTCGGACGAGCGGGTCTAAATGGGCCGTAAACTGGACCCATTAGAATTTTAACTGAGTAAAAAGTATAGAAATTGAGTTTTTAAAATATAATCGTGTTGAAAAGCTCGTAATCAATTGTATGAACTCCTAAATTTGGATTAAAACTTATTCTGCGGCCCTTTTGTAGAGGTTTCGGTCGAGCGGGTCTAAATGGGCTGAACAATGCAATTGTTAGAATTTTAACTGAGTAAAAAGAACAGAAATTGTGTTTTTTCAATATAATCATGTTGAAAAGCTCGTAATCAATTATATAAACTCCTAAAATTTGATTATAACTTATTTTGCGGTCTTTTTTGTAGAGGTTTCAGACGAGCGGGTCTAAATTGGCCGAACAATGGACCCATTTGAATTTTAACTAAGTCTAAAGTTTAGAATTTGAGTTTTTGCAATATAACCATGTTGGAAAGCTCGTAATCAATTATATGACCTCCTAAAATTGGTTAAAACTTGTTTTGCGGTCTTTTTTGTAGAGGTTTCGGATGAGTGGGTCTAAATGGGCCGAACAATGGACCCGTTAGAATTTTAACTGAGTAAAAAGTACAGAAATCGAGTTTTTGCAATATAATCGTGTTGAAAAGCTCATAATCAATTATATGAACTCCTAAACTTGGATTAAAACTTATTTTGCAGCCCTTTTTGTAGAGGTTTCGGACGAGCGGGTCTATATAAGCCGAACAATGGACCCGTTAGAATATTTTTTGAAGAAAGCCCGATAGAATTTTAATTGAGTAAAAAGTATAAAAATTGAATTTTTGCAATATAATCGTGATGAAAAGCGCGTAATCAATTATATGAAGTCCTAAAATTTGATTCTAACTTATTTTGCGTTCTTTTTTGTTGAGGTTTCGGACGAGCGGGTCTAAATGGGCCGAACAATGGACCCGTTAGAATTTTAACTCAGTAAAAAGTACAAAAATTGAGTTTTTGCAATATAATTGTGTTTAAAAGCTCGTAATCAATTGTATGAACCCTTAAATTTGGATTAAAACTTATTTTGCAACCCTTTTGTAGATTTTCGGAAGAGCGGGTCTAAATGGGCAGAAAAATGGACCCGTTAGAATTTTAGTTGACTAAAAAGTACAGAAATTGAGTTTTTGCAATATAATTGTGTTGAAAAGCTCGTCATCAATTGTATGAACTCCTATATTTGGATTTAAACTTATTTTGAAACCTCTTTTTAGAGGTTTCGGACGAGCGGGTCTAAATCGGCCGAACAATGGACCCGTTAGAATTTTAACTGAGTAAAAAGTACAAAAATCAATTTTTTGCAATATAATCGTGTTGAAAAGCTCGTAATCAATTATATGAACTCCTAAAATTTGATTCTAACTTGCTTTGCGGTCTTTTTTGTAGAGGTTTCGGACGAGGGGGTCTGAATGGGCCGAACAATGGACCTGTTAGAATTTTAACTAAGTAAAAAGTACAGAAATCGAGTTTTTGCAATATAATCGTGTTGAAAAGCTCGTAATCAATTTTATGAACTCCTAAATTTGGATTAAAACTTATTTTGCAACCCTTTTGTCGAAGTTTCGGACCAGTGAGTCTAAATGGGCCGAACAATGGACCCGTTAGAATTTTAACTGAGAAAAAAGTACAAAAATCAAGTTTTTGCAATATAATCGTGTTGAAAAGCTTGTAAGAAATTATATGAACTACTAAAATTTTAACTGAGTAAAAAGTACAAAAATCAAGTTTTTGCAATATAATCGTGTTGACGAGCGGGTCGAAATGAGCCGAATAATGGACCCGTTAGAATTTTAACTGAGTAAAAAGTAATGTAATCGAGATTTTTTCAATATAATCATGTTGAAAAGCTCATAATCAATTATATGAACTCCTAAAATTTGATTCTAACTTATTTTGCGGTTTTTTTATAGGTTTCCGACGAGCGGGTCTAAATGGGCCGAACAATGGACCCGTTCGAATTTTAACTGAGTAAAAAGTACAGAAATCGAGTTTTTGCAATATAATCGTGTTAAAAAGCTCGTAATCAATTGTATGAACTCCTAAATTTGGATTAAAAATTATTTTCCAGCCTTTTTGTAGAGGTTTCGGACGATCGGGTCTAAAAAGGACGAACAATGGACCCGTTAGAATTTTAACGGAGTAAAAAGTACAGAAATCGAGTTTTTTCATTATAATCGTGTTGAAAAGATCGTAATCAATTGTATGAACTCCTAAATTTAGATTAAAACTTATTTTGAAACCCTTTTGTAGAGGTTTCGGACGAGCGGGTCTAAATGGGCCGAACAATGGACCCGTTAGAATTTTAACTGGGTAAAAAGCACAAAAATCGAGTTTTTGCAATATAATTGTGTTGAAAAGCTCGTAATCAATTGTATGAACTCCTAAATTTGGATATAAACTTATTTTGCAACCTCTTCGTAGAGGTTTCGGACGAGCGGGTCTAAATGGGCCGAACAAAGGACCCGTTAGAATTTTAACTGAGTAAGAAGTAAAAAAATCAAGTTTTTTCAATATAATCGTGTTGAAAAGCTCGTAATCATTTATATGAACTCCTAAAATGGTATTCTAACTTGTTTTGCGGTCTTTTTGTAGAGGTTTCGGACGAGCGGGTCTAAATGGGCCGAATAATGGACCCGTTAGAATTTTATCTAGGGAAAATTTATAGAAATTGAGTTTTGCAATATAATCGTGTCGAAACACTCGTAAATAATTGTATGAACTCCTAAATTTGGATTAAAACTTATTTCGCAACCCTTTTGTAGAGGTTTCAGACGAGCGGGTCTACATGGGCCGAACAATGGACCTGTTAGAATTTTAACTGAGTAAAAAGTACTGTAATCAAGTTTTTGCAATATAATCGTGTTGAAAAGCTCGTAATCAATTATATGAACTCCTAAAATTTGATTCTAACTTGTTTTGCGGTCTTTTTTGTAAAGGTTTTGGACGAGCGAGTCTAAATTAGCCGAACAATGGACTAGTTAGAATTTTAACTCAGTAAAGAGTAATGTAATCGAGTTTTTGCAATATAATCGTGTTGAAAAGCTCGTAATCAATTATATGAACTCCTAAAATTTGATTATAACTTATTTTTAGGTCTTTTTGTATAGGTTTCTAACGATCGGGTCTAAATGGGCCGAATAATGGACCCGTTAGAATTTTAACGGAGTAAAAAGTACAGAAATCGAGTTTTTGCAATATAATCGTATTGAAAAGCTCTTAATAAATTGTATGAACTCCTAAATTTGGATTAAAACTTATTTTGCAACCCTTTTGTAGAGGTTTCGGACGAGAGGGTTTAAATGGGCCGAACAATGGACCCGTTAGAATTTTAACTGAGTAAAAAGTACTATAATCGTGTTTCTGCAATATAATCCTGTTGAAAAGCACGTAATCAATTGTATGAAATCCTATATTTGGACTTAAACTTATTTTGCAACCTCTTTGTAGAGGTTTCGGACGAGCGAGTCTAAAAGGGCCGAACAATAGACCCGTTAGAATTTTAACTCATTAAAAAGTACAGAAATCGAGTTTTTGCAATATAATCATGTTGAAAAGCTCGTAATCAATTATATTAACTTATAAATTTGGATTAAAACTTATTTTGCCGCTCTTTTTTGTAGAGGTTTCAGACAATCGGGTCTAAATATGCCGAACAATGGACCCGTTAGAATTTTAATGTAGTAAAAAGTACATAAATCGAGTTTTTGCAATATAATCATTTTGAAAAGCTCGTAATCAATTGTATGAACTCCTAAATTTGGATTAAAACTTATTTTGAAACCCTTTTGTAAAGGTTTTGGACGAGCGAGTATAAATGGGCCGAACAATGGACCCGTTAGAATTTTAACTGAGTAAAAAGTACTGTAATCGAGTTTTTGCAATATAATCATGTTGAAAAGCATGTAATCAATTGTATGATCTCCTATATTTGGATTTAAACTTATTTTGCAACCTTTTTGTAGAGGTTTTGGACGAGCGGGTCTAACAGGGCCGGACAATAGACCCGTTAGAATTTTAACTCAGTAAAAAGTACATAAATCGAGTTTTTGCAATATAATCGTGTTAAAAAGCTCGTAATCAATTATATTAATTCCTAAATTTGGATTAAAACTTATTTTGCAGCTCTTTTTTTGTAGAGGTTTCGGACGATCGAGTCTTAATATGCCGAACAAAGGACTCGTTAGAATTTTAACGGAGTAAAAAGTACACAAATCGAGTTTTTGCAATATAATCGTTTTGAAAAGCTCGTAATCGATTGCATGAACTCCTAAATTTGGATTAAAACTTATTTTGAAACCCTTTTGTAGAGGTTTTGGACGAGCGAGTCTAAATGGGCCGAAAAATGGACCCGTTAGATTCTTAACTGAGTAAAAATCATAAAAATCGAGTTTTTGCAATATAATTGTGTTGAAAAGCTCGTCATCAATTGTATGAACTCCTATATTTGTATTTAAACTTATTTTGCAACCTCTTTGTAGAGGTTTCGGACGAGGGGGTCTAAATGGGCCGAACAATGGACCTGTTAGAATTTTAACTAAGTAAAAAGTACAGAAATCGAGTTTTTGCAATATAATCTTGTTGAAAAGCTCGTAATCAATTTTATGAACTCGTAAATTTGGATTAAAACTTATTTTGTAACCCTTTTGTCGAAGTTTCGGACGAGCGAGTCTAAATGGGCCGAACAATCGACCCGTTAGAATTTTAACTGAGAAAAAAGTACAAAAATCAAGTTTTTGCAATATAATCGTGTTGAAAAGCTTGTAAGCAATTATATGAACTCCTAAAGTTTGATTCTGACTTGTTTTGCGGTCTTTTTTGTACAGGTTTCGGACGAGCGGGTCGAAATGAGCCGAACAATGGACCCGTTAGAATTTTAACTGAGAAAAAGTAATGTAATCGAGTTTTTGCAATATAATCATGTTGAAAAACTCGTAATCAATTATATGAACTCCTAAAATTTGATTCTAACTTATTTTGCGGTCTTTTTTATAGGTTTCGGACGAGCGAGTCTAAATGGGCCGAACAATGGACCCACTCGAATTTTAACTGAGTAAAAAGTACATAAATCGAGTTTTTGCAATATAATCATGTTGAAAAGCTCAAAATCAATTGTATAAACTCCTGAATTTGGATTAAAACTTATTTTGCAACCCTTTTGTAGAGGTTTTGGACGAGCGGGTCTAAATGGGCCGAACAATGGACCCGTTAGAATTTTAACAGAGTAAAAAGTACAAAAATCGAGTTTTTGTAATATAATCGTGTTGACAAGCTCGTAATCAATTGTATGAACTCCTAAATTTGGATTAAAACTTATTTTGCAACCCTTTTGTAGAGGTTTCGGACGAGCGGTTCTAAATGGGCCAAACAATAGACTCGTTAGAATTTTAACTGAGTAAAAAGTACTGAAATCGAGTTTTTGCAATATAATCGTGTTGAAAAGCTCGTAATCAATTATATGAACTCCGAAATTTGGATTAAAACTTATTTTGCAGCCCTTTTGTAGAGGTTTCAGACGATCGGGTCTAAATAGGCCGAACAATGGACCCGTTATAATTTTAACGGAGTAAAAAGTACAGAAATCGAGTTTTTTTTCAATATAATCGTGTTGAAAAGCTCGTGATCAATTGTATGAACTCCTAAATTTGGATTAAAACTTATTTTGAAACCCTTTTATAGAGGTTTCAGACGAGCGGGTCGAAATGAGCCGAACAATGGACCCGTTAGAATTTTAACTGAGTAAAAAGCACAAAAATCGAGTTTTTGCAATATAATTGTGTTGAAAAGCTCGTAATCAATTGTATGAACTCCTAAATTTGGATTTGAACTTATTTTGCAACCTCTTCGTAGAGGTTTCGGACGAGCGGGTCTAAATGGGCCGAACAAAGGACCCGTTAGAATTTTAACTGAGTAAAAAGTAAAAAAAATCAAGTTTTTTAATTGTAATCGTCTTGAAAAGCTCGTAATCAATTATATGAACTCCTAAAATTGCATTCTAAGTTATTTTGCGGTGTTTTTGTAGAGGTTTCGGACGAGTGGGTCTAAATGGGCCGAATAATGGACCCGTTAGAATTTTATCTGGGGAAAATTATAGAAATCGAGTTTTGCAATATAATCGTGTCAAAACATTCGTAAATAATTGTATGAACTCCTACATTTGTATTAAAACTTATTTTGCAACCCTTTTGTAGAGGTTTCGGACGAGCGAGTATAAATGGGCCGAACAATGGACCCGTTAGAATTTTAACTGAGTAAAAATTACAGTAATCAAGTTTTTGCAATATAATCGTGTTGAAAAGCTCGTAATCAATTATATGAACTCCTAAATTTGGATTAAAACTTATTTTGCAGCCCTTTTTGTAGAGGTTTCGGACGAGCGGGTCTAAATGGGCCGAACAATGGACCCGTTAGAATTTTAACTGTGTAAAAAGTACAGAAATTGAGTTTTATCAATATAATCGTGTTGAAAAGCTCGTAATAAATTGTATGAACTCCTAAATTTGGATAAAACTTATTTTGCAACCCTTTTGTAGAGGTTCCGGACGAGCGGGTCTAAATGGGCCGAACAATTGACCCGTTAGAATTTTAGCCGAGTAAATTGTATAGAAATTGAGTTCTTGCAATAAATCATGGTTAAAAGCTCGTAATCAATTATATGAACTCCTAAATTTGGATTAAAACTTATTTTGCAGCCCTTTTTGTAGAGGTTTCGAACGAGCGGGACTAAATGGGCCGAACAATGGGCCTGTTAGAATTTTACCTATGTAAAAAGTACAGAAATCGAGTTTTTGCAATATAATCGTGTTGAAAAGCTCGTAATCAATTGTATGAACTCCTAAATTTGGATTAAAACTTATTTTGCAACCTTTTTGTAGAGGTTTCGGACGAGCGGGTCTAAATGGGCCGAACAATGGACCCGTTAGAAATTTAACTGAGTAAAAAGTACAGAAATCATGTTTTTGCAATATAATCGTGTTGAAAAGCTCGTAATCAATTGTATGAACTCCTAAATTTTGATTAAAACTTATTTTGCAACCTTTTTGTAAAGGTTTCGGACGAGCGGGTCGAAATGGGCCGAACAATGATCCTGTTAGAATTTTAACTGAGTAAAAAGCCCAAAAATCAAGTTTTTGCAATATAATTGTGTTGAAAAGCTCGTAATCAATTGTATGAACTCCAAAATTTGGATTAAAACTTATTTTGCAACCCTTTTGTAGAGGTTTCGGACGAGCGGGTCTAAATGGGCCGAACAATGGACCCGTTAGAATTTTAATAGAGTAAAAAGTATTGGAATCGAGTTTTGCAATATAATCGTGTTGAAAAGCTCGAAATCAATTATATGAACTCCTAAAGTTTGATTTTAACTTGTTTTGCGGTCTTTTTTGTAGAGGTTACGGACGAGCGGGTCTAAATGGGCCGAACAATGGACCCATTAGAATTTTAACTGAGTAAAAAGTACAGAAATCAAGTTTTCGTAATTTAATATGAACTCCAAAAATTTGATTCTAACTTATTTTGCGGTCTTTTTTGTAATGGTTTCGGACGAGCGGGTCTAAATGGGTCGAACAATGGACCCGTTAGAATTTTAACTGAGTAAAAAGTACTGAAATTGAGTTTTTGAAATATAATCGTGTTGAAAAACTCGTAATCAATTGTATGAACTCCTAAATTTGGATTAAAACTTATTTTGCAACCCTTTTGTAGAGGTTTCGGACGAGCGGCTCTAAATGGGCCGAACAGTGGACCCGTTAGAATTTTAAATGAGTAAAAAGTACAGAAATCGAGATTTTGCAATATAATCGTGTTGAAAAGCTCGTAATCAATTATATGAACTCCTAAATTTGGATTAAAACTTATTTTGCAGCCCTTTTTGTAGAGGTTTCGGACGATCGGGTCTAAATGGTCCGAATAATGGACCCGTTAGATTTTTAACGGAGTAAAAAGTAAAGAAATCGAGTTTTTTCAATATAATCATGTTGAAAAGCTTGTAATCAATTGTATGAACTCCTAAATTTGGATTAAAACTTCTTTTGTAACCCTTTTGTAGAGGTTTCGGACGAGCGGGTCTAAATGGCCGAACAATGGACCCATTATAATTTTAAATGAGTAAAAAGTATTGTAATCGAGTTTTTGCAATATAATCGTGTTAAGGTTTCGGACGAGCGAGTATAAATGGGCCGAACAATGGACCCGTTAGAATTTTAACTGAGTAAAAAGTACAGTAATCAATTTTTGCAATATAATCGTGTTGAAAAGCTCGTAATCAAATATATGAACTCCTAAATTTGGATTAAAACTTATTTTGCAGCCCTCTTTGTAGAGGTTTTGGACGATTGGGTCTAAATGGGCCGAACAATGGATTCGTTCGAATTTTAACTGAGAAAAAAGTACAAAAATCGAGTTTGTGCAATAAAATTGTGTTGAAAAGCTCGTAATTATTTCTATGAACCCTTAAAATTTAAATCTAACTTATTTTGCGGTCTTTTTTGTAAAGGTTTCGGACGAGCGGGTCTAAATGGGCCGAACAATGGACCCGATAGAATTTTAACTGTGTAAAAAGTACAGAAATCGAGTTTTTGAAATATAATCGTCTTGAAAAGCTCGTAATCAATTGCATGAACTCCTAAATTTGGATTAAAACTTATTTTGCAACCCTTTTGTAGAGGTTTCAGACGAGCGGGTCTAAATGGGCCGAACAATGGACCCGTTAGAATTTTAACTTAGTAAAAAGTATAGAAATCGAGTTTTTGCAATATAATCGTGTTAAAACGCTAGTAATCAATTGTATGAACTCCTAAATTTGGATTAAAACTTATTTTGCAACCCTTTTGTAGAGGTTTTGGACGAGCGGGTCTAAATTGGCCGAACAATGGACCCATTAGAATTTTAACAGAGTAAAAACTACAGAAATCAAGTTTTTGCAATATAATCGTGTTGAAAAGCTCGTAATCAATTATATGAACTCCTAAATTTGGATTAAAACTTATTTTGCAACTCTTTTATAGAGGTTTCGGACGAGCAGGTCTAAATGGGCCGAACAATGGACCCTTTAGAATTTTAACTGAGTAAAAAGAACAAAAATCGAGTTTTTGCAATATAATTTTGTTGAAAAGCTCGTAATCAATTTTGTGAACTCCTAAATTTGGATTAAAACTTATTTTGCAACCCTTTTGTCGAGGTTTCGGATGAGCGGGTCTAAATGGGCCAAACAATGGACCTATTAGAATTTTAACTGAGTAAAAAGTACTGTAATCGAGTTTTTGCAATATAATCGTGTTGAAAAGCTCGTAATCAATTATATGAATTCCTAAAATTGTATTCTAACTTGTTTTGCCGTCTTTTTGTGAGGTTTTGGACGAGCGGGTCTAAATGGGCCGAACAATGGACTCGTTCGAATTTTAACTGAGTAAAAACTACAGAAATCGAGTTTTTGCAATATAATCGTGTTGAAAAGTTCGTAATCAATTATATGAACTCCTAAAATTTGATTCTAACTTGTTTTGCGGTCTTTTTTGTAGAGGTTTCGGACGAGCGGGTCTAAATGGGCGGAACAATGAACCCGTTAGAATTTTAACTAAGTAAAAAGTACAAAAATCAAGTTTTTTCAATATAACCGTGTTGAAAAGCTCGTAATCAATTATATGAACTCCTAAAATTGTATTCTAACTTCTTTTGCGGTCTTTTTTGTAGAGGTTTGCGACGAGCAGGTCTAAATGGGCCGAACAGTGGACGAGTTAGAATTTTAAATGATAAAAAAGTACAGAAATCGAGTTTTTGCAATATAATCATGTTGACAAGCTCGTAATCAATTGTATGAACTACTAAATTTGTATTAAAACTTATTTTGCAACCCTTTTGTAGAGGATTCGGACGAGCGGGTCTAAATTGGCCGAACAATGGACCCGTTAGAAATTTAACTGAGTAAAAAGTACAGAAATCATGTTTTTGCAATATAATCGTGTTGAAAAGCTCGTAATCAATTGTATGAACTCCTAAATTTTGATTAAAACTTATTTTGCAACCTTTTTGTAAAGGTTTCGGACGAGCGGGTCGAAATGGGCCGAACAATGATCCTGTTAGAATTTTAACTGAGTAAAAAGCACAAAAATCAAGTTTTTGCAATATAATTGTGTTGAAAAGCTCGTAATCAATTGTATGAACTCCAAAATTTGGATTAAAACTTATTTTGCAACCCTTTTGTAGAGGTTTCAGACGATCGGGTCTAAATGGGCCGAACAATGGACCCGTTAGAATTTCAACTGAGTAAAAAGTACTAAAATCGAGTTCTTGCAATATAATCGTGTTGAAAAGCTCGTAATCAATTATATGAACTCGTAAAATTTGTTTAAAACTTGTTTTTCGGTCTTTTTTGTAGAGATTTCGGACGTGTGGGTCTAAATGGGACGAACAATGGACCCGTTAGAATTTTAACTGAGTAAAAAGTATAGAAAACTTGTTTTTGCAATATAATCGTGTTTCAATGCTCGTAATCAATTTTATGAACTCCTAAATTTGGATTAAAACTTATTTTGCAACTCTTTTGTCGATGTTTCGGATGAGCGAGTCTAAATGGGCCGAACAATGGACCCGTTAGAATTTTAACTGAGTAAAAAGTACAAAAATCAACTTTTTGCAATATAATCGTGTTGAAAAGCTTGTAAGCAATTATATGAACTCCTAAAATTTGATTCTAACTTGTTTTGCGGTCTTTTTTGCAGAGGTTTCGGACGATCGGGTCTAAATATGCCGAACAATGGACTCGTTAGAATTTTAACGGAGTAAAAAGTACATAAATCGAGTTTTTGCAATATAATCGTTTTGAAAAGCTCGAAATCAATTGTATGAACTCCTAAATTTGGATTAAAACTTGATTTGCGGTCTTTTTTGTACAGGTTTAGGACGAGCGGGTCGAAATGAGCCGAACAATGGACCCGTTAGAATTTTAACTGATTAAAAAGTAATGTAAACGAGTTTTTGCAATATAATCATGTTGAAAAGCTCGTAATCAATTATATGAACTCCTAAAATTTGATTCTAACTTATTTTGCGGTCTTTTTTATAGGTTTCGGACGAGCGGGTCTAAATGGGCCGAACAATGGACCCACTCGAATTTTAACTGAGTAAAAAGTACAACAATCGAGTTTTTGCAATATAATCATGTTGAAAAGCTCGTAAGAAATTGTATGAACTCCTAAATTTGGATTAAAACTTATTTTGCAACCCTTTTGTAGAGGTTTCGGACGAGCGGGTCTAAATGGGCCGAACAATGGACCCGTTAGAATTTTAACTGAGTAAAAAGTACAGTAATCAAGTTTTTGCAATATAATCGTGTTGAAAAGCTCGTAATCAATTATATGAACTCCGAAATTTGGATTAAAACTTATTTTGCAGCCCTTTTGTAGAGGTTTCAGACGATCGGGTCTAAATAGGCCGAACAATGGACCCGTTATAATTTTAACGGAGTAAAAAGTACAGAAATCGAGTTTTTTTTCAATATAATCGTGTTGAAAAGCTCGTGATCAATTGTATGAACTCCTAAATTTAGATTAAAACTTATTTTGAAACCCTTTTGTAGAGGTTTCAGACGAGCGGGTCTAAATGGGCCGAACAATGGACCCGTTAGAATTTTAACTGAGTAAAAAGCACAAAAATCGAGTTTTTGCAATATAATTGTGTTGAAAAGCTCGTAATCAATTGTATGAACTCCTAAATTTGGATATAAACTTATTTTGCAACCTCTTCGTAGAGGTTTCGGACGAGCGGGTCTAAATGGGCCGAACAATGGACCCGTTCTAATTTTAACTGAGTAAAAAGTACAGAAATCGAGTTTTTGCAATATAATCGTGTTGAAAAGATCGTAATCAATTGTATGACCTCCTAAATTTGGATTAAAACTTATTTTGCAATCCTTTTGTAGAGGATTCGGACGAGCGGGTCTAAATGGGCCGAACAATAGACCCGTTAAAATTTTAACTGAGTAAAAAGTACAGAAATCGAGTTTTTACAATATAATCGTGTTAAAAAGCTCGTAATCAATTATATGAAATCCTAAATTTGGATTAATACTTATTTTGCAGCCCTTTTGTAGAGGTTTCGGACGATCAGGTATAAATAGGCCGAACAATGGACCCGTTAGAATTTTAACAGAGTAAAAAGTACAGAAATCGAGTTTTTGCAATAAAATCATGTTGAAAAGCTCGTAATCAATTGTATGAACTCCTAAATTTGGATTAAAACTTATTTTGAAACCCTTTTGTAGAGATTTCGGAGGAGCGAGTTTAAATGGGCCGAACAATGGACCCGTTAGAATTTTAACTGAGTAAAAAGTACATAAATCAAGTTTTTGCAATATAATTGTGTTGAAAAACTCGTAATCAATTGTATGAACTCCTAAATTTGGATTTAAACTTATTTTGCAACCACTTTGTAGAGGTTTAAGACGAGCGGGTCTAAATGGGCTGAACAATGGACCCATTAGAATTTTAACTGAGTAAAAAGTACAGAAATCAAGTTTTTTCAATATAACCGTGTTGAAAAGCTCGTAATCAATTATATGAACTCCTAAAATTGGATTCTAACTTGTTTTGCGGTCTTTTTTGTAAAGGTTTCGGACGAGTGAGTCTAAATTGGCCGAACAATGGACCCGTTAGAATTTTATCTGAGTAAAAAGTACAGTAATCAAGATTTTGCAATATAATCGTGTTGAAAAGATCTTAATCAATTATATGAACACCTAAATTTTGATTCTATCCTATTTTGCGGTCTATTTTGTAGAGGTTTGCGACGAGCGGGTCTAAATGGGCCGAACAATGGACCCGTTAGAATTTTAACTAAGTAAAAAGTAAAGAAATCAAGTTTTTACAATATAATCGTGCTGAAACGCTCGTAATCTATTGTATGAACTCCTAAATTTGGATGAAAACTTGTTTTGCAACCCTTTTGTAGAGGTTTCGGACGTGCGGGTCTAAATGGGCCGAACAATGGACCCGTTAGAATTTTAACTGAGTAAAAAATACAGTAATCGAGTTTTTGCAATATATTCGTGTTGAAAAGCTCTTAATCAATTAAATGAACTTCTAAAATTTGATTCTAACTTGTTTTGCGATCTTTTTTGTAAAGGTTTCGGACGAGCGGGTCTAAATGGGCGGAACATAGGACCCGTTAGAATTTTTTTTTTGAAGAAAAGGCCTAATTAAAAACCCCTACTACTGTCCTTCAAGCAGAGCTAGAGGACCCTAAAAAGGGGAAAAGAGTGCCCAAATATTATTAATCAAGAATGATTTGTTACAAAGTGTTGGATACAAGATGGAATATCCGAATTGAATGACATAGAAGTCATAGAATTCAACGAAGAAGTAGCCAAAGTATGGGCTATAATATTTGCCTCACGGCGTACAAAAGAAATAGTTACAAAGTCAAAATCCTGAAGAGATGCTTGAATCTGAAGAATAATAGGTCCCATGGTAGAAAGATCCTGAGCAGGATTGTTGATTCTATTCGCGAGAGAAGCGCAGTCAGTTTCAATCAAAAGACGGTTCCAGCCTTGAGATCGGGCAAAGGTGAGACCAGCAAGGATGCTTTCTCCTTCACTAGTGATAGCGTCCTGACAGCTACCAAGTGGGAATGCAAGACCACCCACAACTGTTCCTGCAGAATCACGAGCAACGGCGCCAACGGCAGCTGCACGAGTCGATGGATTAAAAGCTCCGTCCACATTTATTTTGATATGATGAAGAGGGGGAGGGATCCAGGATGGTTTAGTAAAGGTAGATGGAGTTGGGGCAGTCGTCTTTAAAGCTTTACAGAAATCATCATGTAAACTAATGGAATTAACAGCAATTAGCCAGGGTGGTTGTAAATGTTGGTTATGTACCCAGTCGTTACGTCTATTCCATATATTCCATAAGACAGTAAGGAAGAGGCCAAATTTATCAGAGGAAAGTGTAGTAGCTGCTTCCTCTAACCATTGCAGAGGGGTAGAAGCTATACTCCTATAAAGAGTAATGGGGATACCACAAATTTGGAGGACTTCAGACGCCCCAGGGCAGTCACGAATCGCATGAAGGATCGATTCCGAGTGGCTACCACAGATAGGACAAGGTCCCGAATTGGGAGAAAAGGCTTGCATTTTAACTCCAACTGGTAGAGCATCAGATGCCATACGCCAACCAAAAGTTTTGACTTTGGGCAGAGTTTTGACTTTGGATAAAAACTTCCAGAGCCGAGTAGGTGACGTAGGTGGGTTTATGGAGCGTTGCAGGAAAATATATCCAGAACGGGCTGAGTATATACCCGAGTCATTAGGAGACCATAGTATTGAATCACGATGATCATTGATGATGGGGATATGAAGAATAGCATCAGCATCATTAGGATTGAAGTAATTCCTTACCTTATCCGTATCCCAAGCTGTTTGGTTACGAATCATAAAATCATGACATCGAATATGGAATTCATCTGAGATTTCGTAATCCCCAGTGAGCTCAATCGGGGAAGATCCTCCCCATATATCTTTGTGTATTCTAATAGTACTGTTTATACCTGGGCGGTGGAGAAAGCCGGGGAATAGTCGCTGAAGCGCGTTATACATACCTTGCCAAGCAAAAGAACCCCGATTGGGTTTTGGCGCATCGAGTATATTGCCTGAGAGAAAGTATTTAGAGCGGTATATTTGTCCTAATAGAGAATTTGGTTCGCAAATGAGTTTCCAAAGTTGCTTGCCCAAAAGAGCAATGTTAAAGTCGTGCAAATCCTTAAAACCCATGCCTCCAGCAGATTTAGGTAAACATACACGGTTCCATGGGATCATATGCCAACCTTTTTTGTTGGATTTTCCAGTCCACCAGTATTGACGGATTGATGTAGTCATGTCATCAATGATGTTTTGTGGGAGAAGGTAGCAGGACATAACATATTGTGGAAGGGATTGTAAGACTGCTTTGATGAATATCTCTTGGCCACTAAAAGAGAGGAGATGTTTGTCCCAACTAGAGAGACGATCATGTACTTTATCGCGCACAAATCCTAGAGATTCAGTTTTGTTTTTTCCGATTACAAGTGGGATGCCTAGATATACTCCAGGGTTAGTAACCTCACGTACTTGTAAAATGTTGTTGATCACATTTCTTGTTGCTGATGGTGTACGCGGGTTATAAAAAATTGTTGATTTCTCAAAATTAACCGCTTGACCGGATGCATTAGCATAAGTTTGAAGAGCTTTTTTAAGAAGAGTCGCTTCAGATTGATTAGTATTAATGAATACCATGCAATCATCGACAAAAAGCAAGTGGTTGACTTTAGGCCCGTATTTACAGGCACCTAGTCCTGGTAGAATTTTAGTTTGTTGAGCAGCAGCTAAATAAGCCGAGAGGCCTTGAGTACAAAAGAGGAAAAGGAAAGGGGATAGGGGATCCCCCTGACGAAGACCACGTTGAGGTTGAAAGAGTGGGGAGAAGGAATTATTAATTTTAACTGAAAAGGAGACTGTAGTAATGCAACGCATTATAAGGTCGATCCATTCGGATGCGAAACCCATGCGTTCCATAACATTTGCTAGAAAGGACCATTCTACTCTATCAAAAGCTTTCTCCATGTCTAGCTTAAGAGCAGCACCTTGAGAGGACTTAGTAGCTCCTGAGTTAATATTGTGAATAATTTCATGTGCAACGAGGATGTTGTCTGATATGTTACGTCCCTGGATAAAGGCTGCTTGATTAGGGCTTATGCATAGAGGTATAGCCTGTTTCATTCTATTGACTATTGTTTTGGCAACTATTTTATAAAGGATAGTGCAGAGACTGATTGGTCTGAGTTGTTTCATGGAGGTTGGATCCTGGACTTTGGGGATTAGAACTAATATAGTTTTGTTGACTGAGGCCATATCAGCTTTGCCGTTTAGAAGATTAATACAAAGATTAATAACATCTTCGCCCACTGTGTCCCAGTGTTGTCGAAAAAAGCTACTGGGTAGGCCGTCGATACCAGGTTCTTTCCTAGGGTCAATATCTTGAAAGGCATGGAGAATTTCCTCTTTAGTGAAAGTCCTTAGAAGGGTTTCATTCATTGATTGATTGATGGAAGGGTGGATTTTATCAAGTATATTATTCGAGATTTGGGGATTGGATGTTGTGAAGAGATTTTGAAAATATGCAGAAGATATATTCATAAGATCTGAATCAGACGTGAGCCAATTCGAATTAGCATCGTAAAGGCCTGTAATCAAATTTTTCTTATTCCTATTAGTAGCTCGGGCATGGAAGAACTTGGTATTTTTATCCCCTTGAGAAAGCCAGAGAGTACGAGATCTTTGAGCCCAATAAACTTCCTGTTCTGTTAAGAGTTTATTTAGTTCAGTTCTATAATTTAAGTATACTTGTTCATTTGTGGCAGTTAAGTGACGGTATAGTAATTTATTAATTTTTTTGGTGAGGAATTTAATCCTTCCGGTTGATTTAAATCGTTGTTGATTTTTCCATTCTTCTAGGTATGTGCCAACAGTTTCGATTTTGTCAATTACAGTTCCGGGAGTATTGGCCCAAGCCTTTTTAATTGTGTTAATATTATCCACATTATTAGCCCAGCAGTTTTCGAAGCGGAAATTATTGGAAGGCTGTTTTTTGGGGGTAGAAACCGAAGGGTCTAAATCAAGGAGAAGGAAACAATGGTCAGATTTGGCTACATACTCTGTAGAAATTCGGTAGGAAGGGTAGAGGTCTTGCCAAGCTGAATTAGCTATAAATCGATCTAATCTTTCATGTATGATCGGGGTTAAGGGCCCTACTTTTGTCCATGTAAACCATCCAGAAGTTGGCTTGCAATCAAAAAGGTTGTTTCGTAATAAACAGTTGTGAAAATTTTTAATTTGTGATCTAGCCCTTCGGGGACCTCCTTGTTTTTCAGAGTCAGTTAATATTTCATTAAAATCCCCACCGAGAAGCCATGGATTATTTTTAGTAGAAGAGTATAATGAATCTATAAATTCCCATGTTTTATATTTTTGACTACTTTCAGAGAAACCATGCAAACCAGTAAAAAACATAGTGGAGTTGTTCTTAGTTATTTGAGTATGAATATAACGCGACGAATAAGAAATTAAACTTATATTAATATTGTTTGCTGCAAATAGGGAAATACCGGAACACCCTTCTGTAGGGGAAATAGAAATAATGTCTAACATTCCTAATGAAAGACAAATGCGGTTACATTCCGCGTTATTTATTTTGGTTTCGCATAAGAAAATGACATCAGGGTTGGTGCGTTGGACATAGGATCGGAAATGTTGAACCGTCGGGGCTTGTCCAAGACCCTGACAGTTCCAGCATAGGATCCTCATTTTTCTCGGCGGGGCTGGGGATCAGCCGCCGCCGGAGAGTTTTTAGAGCTGCTCATCCCAGCTGTTGGAGTGGATCCTGATGGCTTGGATTTTTTTGGCGGGAGCGACACTTGTATTGGAGTGCGGCGTTTCATGCCTCGGTTCGTTGGGGCTGGTGCAGGTGCAGGTGCAGGGGCTGCATCATTGGGGTAAGTTTTTAGTAACCACTGATTAAAGTCATTGAAAATTGTATCAGTGGGTTTAGAGGGCTTACGCAATTCAGACTCAATTTTTTTGATTTGCTGAGCAGTAGGGCTAGGGACACCATCATCCGTGGTGTCCCAATCATCAACAGAACCATCTTCCGGAATGGGATAGATGGTGTTCAGGGGCTGGGCCTCGAGTGGAGCTTTTTGCTTCAAGACAGATGCAGGGGGATCTTTAACAGAGTTGGGACCTTCTTCCATGGCCGTATCAACGTTTTGGGCTTCCTCAGTTGATTGTTCCGTAAAGGAGGCGACATCGCCTTCATTTAGAGAACCTATGTATTGGAAATTGATTGTGATTAGGAGCTTATCACCATTTATATAAAAGATGAGGAGGATGTAATTTAAATTACAAATATTGTTCTGATTGGTGGGAGGAGCAGCAGTGTTGGCCGAAGCTGCTGGAATATTAGCTGGGGCCACTACGAGGAGAACATATAGTAAGTATTTGGACAGAATAATTGTTGGAGTAAATCGATCGAATAAAGAGATTATTGTAAAGGTTGAAATAAAATTACCATTCATTGGAGGAATGTTTGGATTCAGATTTGGTTCCACATTGCGGATACGCCCACGAATACCAACCGGGCGACGTCTTGGAGGAAGATAGCGGAGCCATTCTCCGTACTGCAGTTTGTTGAGATCAAGGGAGGATCGAATAGGACAGTTTTCGATGGTATGACTGATAATACCACAGCCAGGACAGAGAGTAGGGAGGCGTTCGTATTGGATTCTGCACATAATTTTGTTGGTACCAGTTCCGATGAAGACAAATCGGGTGACAGGTCTGGTGATATCCAATAAAATTTCAACCCGAAGGAAGTCCTTCATGTTCCCTTCAAATTCACGAGTATCGGTTCGGAGTACGTTTCCAACCATCGACCCTAGGGCATGTTCTACCAGGTGTGATCGATCGATATCTATATAGAGTGAATCCGAGAGAGAGAATATGCGAATCCAGATTCTCATAATGTTGAAGTTGTATTCTTCGACAGATTTGGTGGGGACATACTCGGTGACAGCAAGCCATTCGTCCTTGTACAGCCAAGGACCACGGTTGAGGATTTCATAACAATTCTTGGGCTCTTTGAACTTTATCTTAAGGAAGTTGTCTTGGATCACAGAAATAGAGACTACTTCGTTGGGCTTCCATATTCCTTCGAAAGCATTGATGACAGCGTATATATCGATCACCTTGGACGAAATGAAGCATCCAAATAAAAATAGTTTAGGGTCTTCCTTGATGAAGTCCCAACCAAATTCAGGGGTGTATAGAAGCTCTGCTTCCTCGTTGGTGAGGTCGATAGCGCTAAGATTGGGGATAGAAGAAGATGCCATTGATGTACTTTGGGAGTTGAGGAGAGTATAGTTTTGTGTTTTGGTATAAGAATGAATCTCGTATTTAAAGAACGCAATTGGATGGTCTGTAATATGGTAAGTGGGAAAAAATATTAGAAAGGAGATTGGGGATCGTAAAAGGTTGAGAGTTTTTAATTTTAAAAGGAATGTAGGAGAAAAATTTTCCTCTAATAATCTAGATGGGTCGGTGAATAAGGAAATTTTGTATTCAATATCAACTATCGGTAAATCAGGGGCAAAAGTTAAGGGGGTATTCTTTATATAAAAGCATGAAAAGGAAGTAAAGTTTAATATAGAGTGTAGTAAATATGGGCGGAATTTTAGGTATATAGAATAAATGTTTAAAATAGTTTTGTCCATAATAGATGCTACTATAATAAGGGAGTAATTTGGTTTAAATTTTTTGGAGAATAAATTTAGATTTATGTAAAAAAGGAAGGTGGAGGATTTGGTTATAAATGACGGGAATTGGTTTTTATTTTCTGTCATAAAGGAAAGTAAAACTGGTATTTTGAATATAACGATATACAAACAATTTAAGAGGAAAGTAATAATAAGATAATAATTTAAAGAAATTTGAAAAGTTGAATACATTAAAAGATAAGTATTAAATTTTGAAAGAAACGGGAGAAATAGATTGGAGGATAAGTTTGACCATATATTTGAAAAAATAGAACTAGAGATTAAATAGGAATATAATCGTGTTTGACCCGTTAGAATTTTAACTGAGTAAAAAGTATAGAAATCGAGTTTTTGCAATATAATCGTGTTCAAAAGCTCGTAATCAATTGTATGAACTCCTAAATTTAGATTAAAACTTATTTTGCAGCCCTTTTTGTAGAGGTTTCGGACGATCGGGTCTAATTAGGCCGAACAATGGAACCGTTAGAATTTTAACGGAGTAAAAAGTACATAAATTGAGTTTTTGCAATATAATCGTGCTGAAAAGCTCTTAATCAATTATATGAACTCCTAAAATTTGATTCTAACTTATTTTGCGATCTTGTTTGGAAAGGTTTCGGACGAGCGGGTCTAAATGGGCCGAACAATGGACCCGTTAGAATTTTAATTGAGTAAAAAGTACAGAAATCGAGTTTTTGCATTATAACCGTGTTGAAAAGCTCGTAATCAATTGTATGAACTCCTAAATTTGGATAAAAACTTGTTTTGTAACCCTTTTGTAGAGGTTTCGGACGAGAGGGTCTAAATGGGTCGAACAATGGACCCGTTAGAATTTTAATTGAGTAAAAAGCACAAAAATCGAGTTTTTGCAATATAATCGTGTTGAAATGCTCGTAATCAATTGTACGAACTCCTAAATTTGGATTAAAACTTATTTTGCAACCCTTTTGTAGAGGTTTCGGACGAGCGAGTCTAAATGGGCCGAACAATGGACCCATTAGAATTTTAACTGAGTAAAAAGTACATAAATCAAGTTTTTGCAATATAATCGTTTTGAAAAGCTCGTAATCAATTATATGAACTCCTAAATTTGGATTAAAACTTATTTTGCAACCCTTTTGTAGAGGTTTCGGACGAGCAGGTCTAAATGGGCCGAACAAAGGACCCGTTAGAATTGTAACTGAGTAAAAAGTACAGAAATCGAGTTTTTGCAATATAATCGTTTTGAAAAGCTCGTAATAAATTATATGAACTACTAAAATTTGATTATAACTTGTTTTGCGGTCTTTTTTGTAGAGGTTTCAGACGAGCGGGTCTAAATGGGCCGAACAATGGACCCTTTAGAAATTTAACTGAGTAAAAAGCACAAAAATCAAGTTTTTGCAATATAATTGTGTTGAAAAGCTCGTAATCAATTGTATCAACTCCTAAATTTGGATTAAAACTTATTTTGCAACTATTTTGTAAAGGTTTCGGACGAGTGAGTCTAAATTGACCGAACAATGGACCCGTTAGAATTTTAACTAAGTAAAAAGTACAGTAATTGAGTTTTTGCAATATATTTGTGTTGAAAAGCTCTTAATCAATTATATGAACTTCTAAAATTTGATTCTAACTTATTTTGCGATCTTTTTTGTAAAGGTTTCGGACGAGCGGGTCTAAATGGGCGGAACATAGGACATGTTAGAATTTTAACTGAGTAAAAAGTACATAAATCGAGTTTTTGCAATATAATCGTGTTGAAAAGCTCGTAATCAATTGTATAAACTCCTAAATTTAGATTAAAACTTATTTTGCAGCCCTTTTTGCAGAGGTTTCGGACGAACGGATCTAAATGGGCCGAAGAAAGGACCTGTTAGAATTTTAAAGGAGTACAAAGTACAGAAATCAAGTTTTTACAATACATCGTGTTGAAAAGCTCGTAATCAAATTGTATGAACTCCTAAATTTGGATTAAAACTTATTTTGCAACCCTTTTGTAGAGGTTTCAGACGAGCGAGTCTAAATGGGCCGAACAATGGACCCGTTAGAATTTTAACAGAGTAAAAAGTACAGAAATCGAGTTTTTGCAATATAATCGTGTTGAAAAGCTCGTAATCAATTATATGAACTCCGAAAATTTTATTCTAACTTGTTTTGCGGTCTTTTTTTGTAGAGGTTTCGGACGAGCGGGTCTAAATGGGCCGAACAATGGACCCGTTAGAATTTTAACGGATAAAAAAGTACAGAAATCGAGTTTTTCCAATATAATCGTGTTGAAAAGCTCGTAATCTATTGTATGAACTCCTAAATTTTGATTAAAACTTATTTTGCAACCCTTTTGTAGAGGTTTCGGACCAGCAGGTCTAAATCGGTCGAACAATGGACCCGTTACAATTTTAACCGAGTAAAAAGTACTGAAATCGAGTTTTTGCAATATAATCGTGTTGAAAAGCTCGTAATCAATTGTATGAACTCCTAAATTTTGATTAAAACTTCTTTTGCGGTCTTTTTTGTAAAGGTTTCGGACGAGCGGGTCTAAATGGGCCGAACAATGGACCCGTTAGAATTTTAACTGAGTAAAAAGTACAGAAATCGAGTTTTTGCAATATAATCGTGTTGAAAAGCTCGTAATCAATTGTATGAACTCCTAAATTTGGATTAAAACTTATTTTGCAACCCTTTTGTAGAGGTTTCAGACGAGCTGGTCTAAATGGGCCGAACAGTGGACCTGTTAGAATTTTAACTGAGTAAAAAGTACAGAAATCGAGTTTTTGCAATATAATCGTTTTGAAAAGCTCGTAATAAATTATATGAACTCCTAAAATTTGATTATAACTTGTTTTGTGGTCTTTTTTGTAGAGGTTTCGGACGAGCGGGTCTAAATGGGCCGAACAATGGACCCTTTAGAAATTTAACTGAGTAAAAAGCACAAAAATCAAGTTTTTGCATTATAATTGTGTTGAAAAGCTCGTAATCAATTGTATGAACTCCTAAATTTGGATTAAAACTTATTTTGCAACCCTTTTGTAAAGGTTTCGGATGAGTGAGTCTAAATTGACCGAACAATGGACCCGTTAGAATTTTAACTAAGTAAAAAGTACAATAATCGAGTTTTTGCAAATATATTTGTGTTGAAAAGCTTTTAATCAATTATATGAACTTCTAAAATTTGATTCTAACTTATTTTGCGATCTTTATTGTAAAGGTTTCGGACGAGCGGGTCTAAATGGGCGGAACATAGGACCCGTTAGAATTTTAACTGAGTAAAAAGTACAGAAATCGAGTTTTTGCAATATAATCGTGTTGAAAAGTTCGTAATCAATCATATGAACTCCTAAATTTGGATTAAAACTTATTTTGCAGCCCTTTTTGTATAGGTTTCGGACGAACGAGTCTAAATGGGCCGAACAAAGGACCTGTTAGAATTTTAAAGGAGTAAAAAGTACAGAAATCGAGTTTTTACAATATAATCGTGTTGAAAAGCTCGTAATCAAATTGTATGAACTCCTAAATTTTGATTAAAACTTATTTTGCAACCCTTTTGTAGAGGTTTCAGACGAGCGAGTCTAAATGGGCCGAACAATGGACCCGTTAGAATTTTAACAGAGTAAAAAGTATAGAAATCGAGTTTTTGCAATATAATTGTGTTGAAAAGCTCGTAATCAATTATATGAACTCCTAAAATTTTATTCTATCTTGTTTTGCGGTCTTTTTTGTAGAGCTTTCGGACGAGCGGGTCTAAATGGGCCAAACAATGGACCCATTAGAATTTTAACGGATAAAAAAGTATAGAAATCTAGTTTTTGCAATATAATCGTGTTGACAAGCTCGTAATATATTGTAGGAACTCCTAAATTTTGATTAAAACTTATTTTGCAACCCTTTTGTAGAAGTTTCGGACGAGCAGGTCTAAATCGGCCGAACAATGGACCCGTTACAATTTTAACTGAGTAAAAAGTACTAAAATCGAGTTTTTGCAATATAATCGTGTTGAAAAGCTCGTAATCAATTGTATAAACTCCTAAATTTTGATTAAAACTTCTTTTGCGATCTTTTTTGTAAAGGTTTCGGACGAGCGAGTCTAAATGGGCCGAACAATGGACCTGCTAGAATTTTAACTGAGTAAAAAGAACAAAAATCAAGTTTTTTACAATATAATTGTGTTGAAAAGGTTGTAATCAATTGTATGAAGTCCTAAATTTGGATTAAAACTTATTTTGCAACCCTTTTGTAGAGGTTTCGGACGAGCAGGTCTAAATGATCCGAACAATGGACCCTTTAGAATTTTAACTGAGTAAAAAGTACAAAAATCAAGTTTTTGCAATATAATTGTGTTGAAAAGCTTGTAATCAATTATATGAACTCCTAAAATTTGATTCTAACATGTTTCGTAGTCTTTTTTGTAGAGGTTTCGTGCGAGCGGGTCTAAATGGGCCGAACAATGGACCCGTTAGAATTTTAACTTAGTAAAAAGTATAGAAATCGAGTTTTTGCAATATAATCGTGTTAAAACGCTAGTAATCAATTGTATGAACTCCTAAATTTGGATTAAAACTTATTTTGCAACCCTTTTGTAGAGGTTTCGGACGAGCGGGTCTAAATTGGCCGAATAATGGACCCGTTAAAATTTTAACTGAGTAAAAAGCACAAAAATCGAGTTTATGCAATATAATTGTGTTGAAAAACTCGTAATCAATTGTATGAACTCCTAAATTTTTATTAAAACAAATTTTGCAACCCTTTGTTGAGATATCAGACGAGCAGGTCTAAATGGGCCGAACAATGGACCCGTTAGAGTTTTAACTTAGTAAAAAGTACAGAAATCGAGTGTTTGCAATATAATCATGTTGAAAAGCTCGTAATCAATTATATGAACTCCTAAAATTTTATTCTAACTTGTTTTGCGGTCTTTTTTATAGAGGTTTAGGACGAGCGGGTCTAAATGGGCCGAACAATGGATCCGTTAGAATTTTAACAGAGTAAAAAGGACAGAAATTGAGTTTTTGCAATATAATCATATTTAAAAGCTCGTAATCAATTATATGAACTCCTAATTGTGGATTAAAACTTATTTTGTAGCCCTTTTTGTAGAGGTTTCAGACGATTAGGTTTAAATGGGCCGAACAATGGACCCGTTAGAATTTTAACGGAGTAAAAAGTACAGAAATCGAGTTTTTGCAATATAATCGTGTTGAAAAGCTCGTAATCAATTGTATGAACTCCTAAATTTGGATAAAAACTTATTTTGCAACCCTTTTGTAGAGGTTTCGGACGAGCGGGTCTAAATGGGCCGAACAATGGACCCGTTAGAATTTTAACTGAGTAAAAAGTATTGTAATCGAGTTTTTGCAATATAATCATGTTGAAAAGCTCGTAATCAATTATATGAACTCCTAAAATTTGATTCTAAGTTATTTTGCGGTCTTTTTTGTAAAGGTTTCGGACGAGAGGGTTTAAATGGGCCGAACAATGGACCCGTTAGAATTTTATCGGAGTAAAAAGTACAAAAATCGAGTTTTTGTAATATAATCGTGTTGACAAGCTCGTAATCAATTGTATGAACTCCTAAATTTGGATTAAAACTTATTTTGCAACCCTTTTGTAGAGGTTTCGGACGAGCGGGTCTAAGTGGGCCGAATAATGGACTCGTTAGAATTTTAACTGAGTAAAAAGCACAAAAATCGAGTTTTTGCAATATAATTGTGTTGAAAAGCTCGTAATCAATATTATGAACTCCTAAATTTGGATTAAAACTTATTTTGCAACCCTTTTGTCAAAGTTTCGGACGAGCGGGTTTAAATGGGCCGAACAATGGACCCGTTAGAATTTTAACTGAGTAAAAAGTACAGAAATCAAGTTTTGCAATATAATCGTGTTGAAAAGCTCGTAATCAATTATATGAACTCCTAAAATTTGATTCTAACTTGTTTTGCGTTCTTTTTTGTAGAGATTTCGGACGAGCGAGTCTAAATGGGCCGAACAATGGACCCGTTAGAATTTTATCTGAGTAAAAAGTATGGAAATCGAGTTTTGCAATTTAATTGTGTTGAAAAGCTCGTAATCAATTGTATGAAGTCCTAAATTTGGATTAAAACTTATTTTGCAACCCTTTTGTAGAGGTTTCGCGCGAGCAGGTCTAAATGGGCCGAACAATGGACCCTCTAGAATTCTAACTGAGTAAAAAGTACAGAAATCGAGTTTTTGCAATATAATCGTGTTGAAAAGCTCGTAATAAATTATATGAACTCCTAAAATTTGATACTAACTTATTTTACGATCTTTTTTGTAAAGGTTTCGGACGAGCGGGTCTAAATGGGCCGAACACAGGACCCGTTAGAATTTTAACTGAGTAAAAAGTACAGAAATCGAGTTTTTGCAATATAATCGTGTTGAAAAGTTCGTAATCAATTGTATGAACTCCTAAATTTGGGTTAAAACTTATTTTGCAACCCTTTTATAGTGGATTCGTACGAAAGGCGGGCCTCATTAAAAACCCCTCTAACCACCCTGCGCCGAAGCACATGAGGGACCTATGGGGAAAAGAGTGCCCTACTGTATATTAGAATAAAAAGGTTGAGATTCAACCATTACATTGTTTCGAATACAATCAGGAATGGAAGAATCAAAATAAATAGAAGAGGCCGAATGTAAGGCCCAAGTAGCTAATGTGTGCGCAACAAAGTTGGCAGATATAGGTACAAAAGACAACTGAATTTGAGGCAAAACATCTAGCAGGGCTTTGGCCGCTGCATTCTGGGGCCCAACAAGGAGGCATCTTCCGTGGACCGCATAAGCTTGTTGACGACGACATCAGAGTTAGATTCGATAAGTACATCTCCCCAGCCTTTGTCACGGACCAGTGTGATGCCAGCAACAATAGCATGAAGCTCAGCCGTTGTTGCATCGATACAGCCTGCCTCATGAACAGCACAACCCCCAAGGGGTAAACCCTGTGCATCACGAGCAATGACTATAATGGCAGCAGAGCCTGTACCTGGGTGGAATGCTCCATCAACATTGACCTTCACAATAGTAGACAGCGGCAAGCTCTAGCACGGCGGTGCAGAGGCAGTCTCGGTGATTGGCGGCTTAGTGGCTGGAAGAGAGTTGGCCCTGACATATTCCTGAAAAAGCCCCTAAGCATTCATGGCGGTGAGCCAGGGCGGCTGAACTCGTTCAGAATGAATCCAATCATTGCTACGGTTCCAGATATTCCAAAGAGCCGTGAGGAATAATGCAAACCCCATACTATCCAGCCTCTGAGTACCTTCGAACAACAAGGATACTACAGTAGGCGAGCTATTAGCATATAAGCAAGAAGGAACTCTGACTAGGCAAAGGACCTCTGACGCTCCGGGGCAGTCACGTAGGGTATGCAGCGTCGTCTCCAAGGTATTTGGACAAAAGGGCAGTAACCAGAGGATAGGTTAATAGCATGTATCATGTCACCCGTAGGGAGAGCATTACGCTCCGCCCCCATCCAAAGCAACGGATCTTGGGTAACGTCGGAGCTTTAGCGATTATCTTCCAAAGGGTGTTTGATCGTGCCAGAGGTCGAGGTGGCTTGTGTAAAAAGAAATAGCCAGATCGAACCGAGTATAACCCCGAGTCATGTTGGCCCCAGACGAGTGTATCCCTGCGACCACTAGAAATAGGAATGTGAAGAATACGATCAACATCATCCCAGTCAAAGAAATTGTGAAGCTTGCGCTCATCCCAGCTAGCATGGTCACGAGACATAAAGTCTCGACAATGTGTCGGCAGTTCCTTATTTTCCTCATATCTCCCAAACAGAGTGATCTGCGAGTCACCTCCCCAATTATCACTAAGAATGCGTATGTTGCTCTTATAGCCTGGCCTTCAGAAGAAACCAGGCCCTAACAACTGTGTAGCATGACTAATCCCCCTCCAAGCGAATGAGGCACGCTTATCAGCTGTTGCGTGCAATAAGTCACCAGAGGGATAATATTTTGCTGTAAGAACCCGTTCCAGTAGAGAGTCGGGATCCGATATTAAACACCAAACTTGTTTCCCTAAGAGGGCAACATTAAAGGCATGAAGATCACGAAAACCAAGACCACCCGCTGACTTGGGAGTGCAAACGGATTCCCATAAAAGGAGTGGCCAACCTCGTTTATTACTGCGTCCCGACCACCAATAACGCCGGATGGAGGTGGTCATATCATCAATGATATTTTGGTGCAATAAGTAACAGGACATGACGTACTGCGGCATTGCCTGCGCTACCGATTTGATAAGGGTCTTCCGTCCACTGAAGGATAGAAGGTTATTGTCCTAGTTGCTCATCCGGGAATTCACTTTGTCACGAAAGAAACCTAACGAAGCAGTCATGTTCCGCTTGATCAAAAGTGGCACCCCCAGATAGATCCCTGGGTCATCGACCATACGAACACCCAGGATTGATTGTATCGCATGTAAGTATTCAAGCGAACATTTAAGGCTGCCGAAAGCCATGGATTTCTCAAAATTGACAATCTGACCCGAGCAAGAGGCGTAGAGAGATAGAATGTCGCGCAAGCGCCCTACTTCCTCGGGGATGTTGCGGAGAAACACTAAGCTATCATCTGCAAAAAGAAGATGAGTTACGCGAGGTCCGCGACGGCTAGCATTGAGACCTAGCAACCGCCCCTCACCCTGCTCTGTTTCAAGAGCGGCCGAGAGGCCCTGAGAACATATTAGAAAAAGGAATGGTGATAGTGGGTCACCTTGACGAATGCCACGTGAAGGAAAAAATTATTGGGATAGAGATCCATTGACCCGTACTGTGAAAGAGATAGAAGATACGCAATGAAGGATGAGATTCACCCATTAGAATTTTAACTGAGTAAAAAGTACAGAAATCGAGATTTTGCAATATAATCGTGTTGAAAAGCTTGTAATCAATAATATGAACTCCTAATATTTTGATTAAAACTTATTTTGTTGTCCTTTTTGTAAGGTTTCGGACGAACGAGTCTAAATGGGCCGAACAATGCAATCGTTAGAATTTTAACTGAGTAAAAAGAACAGAAATTGAGTTTTTGCAATATAATCGTGTTGAAAAGTTCGTAATCAATTGTATGAACTCCTAAATTTGGATTAAAACTTATTTTGCAACCCTTTTGTAGAGGTTTCGGATGACCAGGTCTAAATGGGCCGAACAATGGACCCGTTAGAATTTTAACTGAGTAAAAAGTAAAGAAATCGAGTTTTTGCAATATAATCGTGTTGAAAAGCTCGTAATCAATTATATGAACTCCTAAAATTTGATTAAAACTTGTTTTGTAGTCTTTTTTGTAGAGTTTTTGGACGAACGGGTCTAAATGGGCCGAACAATGGACCCGTTAGAATTTTAACCGAGTAAAAAGTACAGAAATCGAGTTTTTGAAATATAATCATGTTGAAAAGCTCGTAATCAATTGTATGAACTCCAAAATTTAGATTAAAACTTATTTTGCAACCCTTTTGTAGAGGTTTCGGACGAGCGAGTCTAAATGAGACGAACAGTGGACCCGTTAGAATTTTAACTGAGTAAAAAGTACAGAAATTGAGTTTTTGCAATATAATCGTGTTGAAAAGTTCGTAATCAATCATATGAACTCCTAAATTTGGATTAAAACTTATTTTGTAGCCCTTTTTGTATAGGATTCGGACGAGTGGGTCTAAATGGGACAAACAATGGACCCATTAGAATTTAACTGTGTAAAAAGGACGTAAATCGAGTTTTTGTAATAGAATCGTGTTGAAAAGCTCGTAATCAATTGTATGAACTCCTAAATTTGGATTAAAACTTATTTTGCAACCCTTTTTGTAGAGGTTTCAGACGAGCGGGTCTAAATGGGCCGAACAATGGATCCGTTAGAATTTTATCTGAGTAAAAATTACAGAAATCAAATTTTTGCAATATAATCGTGCTGAAAAGCTCGTAATTAATTATATGAACTCCTAAAATCTGATTCTAACTTATTTTGCGATCTTTTTTGTTGAGGTTTCGGATGAGCGGGTCCAAATGGGCCGAACAATGGACCCGTTAGAATTTTAACTAAGTAAAACATACAAAAATAAAAAAAATCAATATAATTGTGTTGAAAAGCTCGTAATCAATTGTATGAACTCCTAAATTTGGATTAAAACTTATTTTGCAACCCTTTTGTAGAGGTTTCGGAGGAGCGGGTCTAAATGGGCCGAACAATGGACCCGTTAGAATTTTAACTTAGTAAAAAGTACAGAAATCGAGATTTTGCAATATAATGGTGTTGAAAAGCTCGTAATCAATTATATGAACTCCTAAAGTTTGATTCTAACTTGTTTTGTTGTCTTTTTTGTAGAGGTTTCAGACGAGCGGGTCTAAATGGGCCGAACAATGGACCCGTTAGAATTTTAACTGAGTAAAAGTACATAAATAGAGTTTTTGCAATATAATCGTGTTGAAAAGCTCGTAATCATTTGTATGAACTCTTGAATTTGGATTAAAACTTATTTTGCAACCCTTTTGTAGAGGTTTCGGACGAGCGGGTCTAAATGTGCCGAACAATGGAGCCTTTAGAATTTTAACTGAGTAAAAAGTACAATAATCAAGTTTTTGCAATATAATAGTGTTGAAAAGCTTGTAATCAATTATATGAACTTCTAAAATCTGATTCTAACTTATTTTGCGATCTTTTTTGTAAAGGTTTCGGACGAGCGGGTCTGAATGGGCCGAACAATGGACCCGTTAGAATTTTAACTGAGTAAAAAGTACGGAAATCGAGTTTTTTCAATATAAATTGTGTTGAAAAGCTTGTAATCAATTGTATGAACTCCTAAATTTGGATTAAAACTTATTTTGCAACCCATTTGTAGAGGTTTAGGACGAGCGGGTCTAAATGGGCCGAACAATGGACCCGTTAGAATTTTAACAGAGTAAAAAGTACAAAAATCGAGTTTTTGCAATATAATCATGTTGAAAAGCTCGTGATCAATTATATGAACTCCTAAAATTTGATTCTAACATATTTTGCAGTCTTTTTTGTTGAGGTTTCGGACGAGCGGGTCTAAATGGGCCGAACAATGGACCCTTTAGAATTTTTTTTGAAAGAAAGGCCTCGTTAAAAACCCCTACTACTGTCTTTCAAGCAGAGCTAGAGGACCCTAAAAAGGGGAAAAGAGTGCCTATATTTTATTTCATGAAAGAGTTGTTACAAGATGATTGATACAAGGGGGAATATCAGTAGTAAAAGATAAGGCAGACATATTGCCAAGCGAAAAGGTCGCTAAAGAATGCGCTACATGATTTGCCTCACTGCGTACAAAGGAAACAGAAGCTGATACAAAGTCATGAAGAGATTCCCGAATTTGATGAAGAAGAGGCCCCAACGTGGAGAGGTCTAATCCTGGATTGTTGATTCTATTTGCAATGGAAGCACAATCAGTTTCCAGCATAATCCGAGACCATCATTGAGAGCGAGCGAAGGTGACTCCGGCAAGAAGGCTTTCACCTTCACAAGTAACGGCATCCGGACGGCTGCCTAGCGGAAAGGTGAGGCCCCCCACCACTGCACCTGTAGAATCTCGTGCCACAGCACCAACCGCCGCAGCACGAGTAGAAGGATTGAAAGCCCCATCTACATTAATTTTGATATGGTTAGACGGAGGAGGACTCCAGTTTGTAGAAGAAAGGAAAGAAGGTGCTGGAATGGTAGGCGTAGTTGCACTGTAAAAGTCATTATGTAGACTAATAGAGTTGACGACAGTAAGCCAGGATGGTTGCAAATGGCGATTATGAATCCAATCATTACGCCTATTCCAAATATTCCAAATAGTAGTAAGAAAAAGACCAAATTTATCGGAGGATAGAAAATGGGTGGCTTCTTCCAACCATTGCAGAGGAGAAGAAGCCGAACTTCTGTAAAGACGAGTGGGAATACCAGAAAGCTGAAGAGCTTCGGTGGCCCCTGAGCAATCTCGAAGGGCATGGAGAATAGTCTCTGAATGATGACCACAAATAGGACAGGGCCCCGATTCTAGAGCAAAGACATGCATTTTAGAACCAACTGGTAAAGCACCAGACGCCATGCGCCATCCAAAAGTTTTGACTTTAGGCAATGCCTTAATTTTTGACATGAATTTCCAAAAACGATTGGGTGGAGTTTGTGGGAGCTCAGGGCGTTGTAAGAAAAGATAACCAGAGCGAACTGAGTAAATGCCCGAGTCGTTAGAAGACCAGAGAATAGAGTCCCGCTGATCATTTATAATCGGAATACCAAGTACGATGGAGGCGTCTGTTGGAGTAAAATATCGATGTACTTTGGCAGGATCCCAGGCAGTTTGGTTACGGATCATGAAATCACGGCATCGGATATGGACTTCATCCAAAATTTCATAATTTCCATTAAGGGTAATAGGGGAATGACCTCCCCAGATGTCTTTATGAACTCTTATATTACTATTAATTCCTGGGCGATATAGGAATCCTGGGAGTAGGCGTTGAATAGCATTGTACATGCCTTGCCATGCGAAGGAGCCACGAATAGGCCTGGAGGAATCAAGGATATTCCCAGAAGGGAAATATTTAGCACGATAAATCTGGCCTAGTAGAGAATTTGGTTCACAAATTAGTCTCCATATTTGTTTACCCAAAAGAGCAATATTGAAGTCATGTAAATCTTTAAATCCCATTCCTCCAGCAGCCTTAGGTAAACATACATTATTCCATGGTAGCATATGCCATCCTTTTTTGTTGGATTTACCTGACCACCAATATTGTCTGATAGCTGTGGTCATATCTTCAATGATGTTTTGTGGAAGGAGATAACAGGACATAACATATTGAGGTAGGGATTGGAGGACTACTTTAATGAAGATCTCTCGGCCACTAAAAGACAAAAGATGTTTATCCCAGCTAGAAAGACGGTCATGGACTTTATCACGCACAAATCCTAGGGATTCGGTTTTGTTCTTTCCTATGAGCAGAGGAATACCTAGATAAACCCCAGGGTTGGACACCTCGCGTACTTGCAGGAGATTATTTATCGCAGATCTTATAGAAGATGGGGTACGTGGATGATAGAAGATTGTTGATTTTTCAAAGTTTACCGCTTGACCAGAGGCAGCAACATAAGTTTGCAGAGCTCGTTTAAGATGAGCAGCTTCAGTTGTAGAGTTGTTGATGAAAACCATACAATCATCAGCAAAAAGAAGGTGATTGACTTTGGGTCCATATTTGCATGCACCAAGTCCCGGAAGAATGTTCGTTTGTTGAGCAGCAGATAGGTAGGCAGAGAGCCCTTGCGTGCAGAATAGGAAGAGGAAGGGGGAGAGAGGATCTCCCTGTCGTAATCCACGCTGAGGTTGAAAAAAAAAGGGGATAAAGAGTTGTTAATTTTAACTAAAAAAGAGACTGTGGTAATACAACGCATTATAAGGGAAATCCAGTTATGTGCAAAACCCATGTGTTCCATAACATTTGCTAAGAAGGACCATTCCACTCGATCAAAAGCTTTTTCCATGTCGAGTTTGAGAGCAGCCCCTTGAGATGATTTGGTTGCCCCTGAGTTAATATTGTGAATAATTTCATGGGCGACAAGAATATTATCAGAGAGGATCTCCCTGTCGTAATCCACGCTGAGGTTGAAAAAAAGGGGATAAAGAGTTGTTAATTTTAACTGAAAAAGAGACTGTGGTAATACAACGCATTATAAGGGAAATCCAGTTATGTGCAAAACCCATGCGTTCCATAACATTTGCTAAGAAGGACCATTCCACTCGATCAAAAGCTTTTTCCATGTCGAGTTTGAGAGCAGCCCCTTGAGATGATTTGGTTGCCCCTGAGTTAATATTGTGAATAATTTCATGGGCGACAAGAATATTATCAGAGATGTTTTGCCCCTGGACAAAAGCTGCTTGATTAGGGCTGATACAAATGGGAATTGTTTGCTTCATTCTGTTGACAATGGTTTTAGATACTATCTTGTAGAGAACCGTATAAAGACTGATTGGCCTAAGATGTTTCATAATAGTTGGGTCATTGATTTTGGGAATTAGAACCAAAATAGTTTTGTTGACCAAAGACATGTCAATAGTGCCTTGTAATAAGTTGAGACAAAGATTGGTAACGTCTTCTCCAACAGTATCCCAATGTTGTCGGAAGAAACTACTAGGTAGTCCATCAATACCAGGAGCTTTCCTAGGGTCAATGTCCCGGAAAGCGTGGAGTATTTCTTCCTTAGTGAAAGGGCGTTGTAAATTGTCATTCATAGACTGGGTAATGGATGGGGTAATTTTATTAAGGATGTTATCGGATATTTGGGGGTTAGAAGATGTAAAGAGATTTTGGAAGTAGCTAGAAGCGATAGACATGATGTCCGATTCAGCTATACACCAGTTAGAGTTGGAGTCAAATAAACCATTAATCGAGTTTTTTTTCCTTCTATTGTTTGCTCGAGCATGAACGAATCTCGTATTTTTATCACCTTGAGAAAGCCAAAGTGTACGAGATCTTTGAGCCCAATAAGTTTCTTGTTCCATTAGCAGTTTATTAAGTTCAGACCGATATTTTAAGTAATTGTCTTCAGTTGCAGCGGTTAAAGGGCGACATAGGAATTTGTTAATTTTTTTCGTTAAAAATTTAATACGCCCAGATGACTTGAGTCTCTGTTGATTCTGCCAATCCTCTAGGTTTGTACCAACATCATTTATTTTATTAATAGCCGTACCAGGGGTATTTATCCAAGTACGTTTAATAGTTGAGATATTGTCCTTATGATTGGCCCAGCAGTTCTCAAAACGGAAAGTGCTGGATGAGCGGTGAGGACGGTTGAACGCAGGGGATGTGTCAAGAGACAGGAAGCAGTGGTCAGATTTGGCTACATATTCCGTTGTGATGTGAAATGAAGGAAATAGGTTTTGCCAAGCCGAGTTAGCAACGAATCGGTCTAGTCTTTCGTGAATAGTTGGAGTTAGGGGCCCAACTTTCGACCAAGTAAACCAGCCCGATGTTGGCTTACAATCAAAAAGGTTGTTGCGTGAGAGGCATTGACGAAAATTGGATATTTGTGATCTAGCTCTACGACTCCCACCTTGTTTTTCAGAGTCAGATAGGATTTCGTTGAAATCTCCTCCTAGAATCCAAGGGACATTGCTATTATTTGTATTTAAGGAGTCAATAATTTCCCAAGTTTTATATTTTTGGCTTCTTTCAGAGTGGCCATGTATACCAGTGAATAACATATTGCAATTGTCTAATGTAATTTGAGAATGTATGAAACGCTGAGAGTAAGAAATTAAACTGATATTGATATTGTTGGTTGCGAATAAAGCGATTCCGGAACACCCCTCCGAAGGGGGAATAGAAATAACGTTTAAATAACCTAAAGAAATGCATAGTTGGCTACAAGCCACATTATTGAGTTTAGTTTCACAAAGGAAAATAACGTCGGGGATGGATTGCCGGACATAATCTCGAAGATGTTGAACCACCGGGGCTTGTCCTAGACCTTGGCAGTTCCAGCATAGGATCTTCATTTTGCTCGGCGGGGCTGGGAATCAGCCGCCGCCGGAGAGTTTTTAGAGCTGCTCATCCCAGCTTTTGGAGTGGAACCGGACGGTTTGGATTTTTTTGGCAGGAGCGACACTTGAATGGGGGAGCGGCGTTTCATGCCGCGATTTGGTGGGGCTGGAGCAGGGGCCAGAGCTGCATCATTTGGATAATTTTTCAGTAACCAGTGGTTAAAATCATTGAAAATGGTATCGGTAGAAATAGGGGGCTTACGCAGTTCAGCTTCTATTTTCTTAATTTGCTGGGCAGTTGGACTTGGTACACCATCATCAGTTGTATCCCATTCCCCATCAGAATCATCCTCAGGAATCGGGTAGATGGTGTTCAAAGGTTGGGGCTCAAGAGGGGCTTTCTGCTTGGAGTCTGTGGCTGGTGTTTCATTTACAAGGGGCATCCCCCATGGCAGTATCAGTATTGGGTGCATCCTCGGTGGGCTATTCCGAAAACGATGCGGCATCGCCCTCGTTAAGAGAGCTTGCAGTAGAGTTAAAACATAGTAATTTAGTAAAGGAGAATTTTTTGGATAGGGAGTTAATGTTGGTGAGGAGATTAAGAGACATACCCACAGCAGTAGGTTCATTAATTGGAATAGGAGTAGTGCTGGCAGCAGCAACTGGAGCAGGATTAACTGGGCATGATAAAAATAATAACATAAATAGATAAAATAGTAGAGTTAAAATAAATTTATAACGAAAATGAAGAGAGGATGAAAAATTTGAAAAAAAAGTATGGGAATATACCATTCGGTAACGAATTGTTCTGGTTGAGTTCGGGTTCGACATATCGAAGACGCCCCCTTGTACCAGCTGGGCGACATCTTGGAGGGAGATAGCAGAGCCACTCTCCGTATTGCAGCTTGTTCAGATCAAGAGATGCTCGATTGGGGCAATTTTCAATCGTATGACTAATAATTCCGCAGCCAAGACAAAGGATGGGAAGGCGTTCATATTGGATACGACACATAGTTTTGTTTGTACCCGATCCTATGAAAACAAAACGGGTAACTGGTTTGGTAATGTTCAGGAATATCTCCACTCGTAGAAATTCTTTCATGTTTCCATCAGCTTCTCGTGTATCGGTTCGGATAACATTCCCAACCATCATCCCTAGGGCATGTCCCACAAGGTGCGAGCGGTCAAAGTCCTCATAGAGTGAGGATGGGAGAGAGAAGAATAGTATCCAGATCCTCATAGAGTTGAAGGAATATTCCCCAAGCGGCTTAGCAGGATCATACTCAGTAATGGCAAGCCATTCGTCCTTATATAGCCAAGGGCCCCGATTAAGGACCTCATAACATGACTTGACGTCCTTGAACTTGATCTTCAAATAGTTGTCTTGAATGACAGAGATGGATACTACGTTGTTTGGCTTCCAGATGCCTTTGAATGCGTTGATGACAGCGTAGATGTCAACAGTTTTGGAGGATATGAAACATCCTAAAAGACATGCCTTGGGGTCTTCCTCGACAAAGTCCCAGCCAAAGTCTAGGGTATACAAGAGTTCTGTTTCCTCATTTGTGAGGTTGAGAGAGCTTAGCTGTGGGATAGATGAAGATGCCATAGCAGAGGGAAGTTGGGAGAGCAGAGGCTTGGAGTAAGAGAAGGCTTGTGAGAATGTGCTTATTTGATGGACGTATAAAAAGAAGTGGTTGACTATAATAGTACTTTGGTAAGTGTCAAAAAAGAAGGGAATAAAAGTTTAGTATAGAAAGATTTATGTCCCATGAGTCATGGGTTAAGGAGAATTTAGGAGGGAAAGATTGAAAAGCAACTGAATAATATGGGAATTTAATATAGGAGGAAATCAGTTTTGAAAACTTTGATTTTAATACATAAAAAACTTTAGTAAATTCAGGGAGAGTAATAAATTTAACATAATAAAAAAAGTAATTATAAAAGGTTTGAGCAATTTTGGTAATATAACGGTTATTTTGATTAAAAGATATTCTATTAGCAATAATTAGATAAAAATAAAGAGAGATTTTATTACTATTTATGAATGCTGGTAAAGATAAAGCAAATATTGAGGGATTGATTTCTTGACACGGGTGGAATTGTGTCAGAGAATTTGACAAGAAATAAGGGGAGTAATTAAGAAAATAATTACTCGTATTACTTGAGAAAAAGGAAAAGTCTGAGTAACTTTTAATTTTTGAAAGCAGAATTAAAGGATAACTGATTAGCCTAGTAATCAATTTATTTTTTAATATTGGAAGGTTGATAACAAAGGTAAGGAAGGAAAGGAAAGAATAGTTGATTAAAAAAATTTGAAATATTATTGTTTTAAAAAGGCCGGGAAGAGATGTAATACATTTATGAGGAGAAAGGTTCGGAGTAAATAGAGGTAGGCCATTTAAGATAGTATTTGAAAATACGAGAGAAATATTCAAAAGTATGAAAATTTGATTGTTATATAAAGAGAAAGGGACCCTATAAGATAGGGGTTTGAGAGAATCCCATAATTGGGCTAGTAAAGAGTCACCTAAAGAGGCGTAGTAGGAATAGAATTCCTTAGTGATAATCGAATAGAGAGATAAATCTATATGGAAACATTCATGGGATGAATAGTAGAAAGCATACATAACAGAGTAAAAGCATGAAGACATACATCTAAGGATAAAAAGAAAACGAAAGAAAAGCGAAGCAAAAAGGAAAGCAGGAAAAAAGCAGCCATAAAGAAATAAATACCCAGGGAAAGGAGGAAGCGGGGATAAGAAATTTAATACAGACCAAATGAGCAAATAGGGGGGCAAATAAATAAAATTAAATACTAAGTAAAAATTACAGAACCAGAGAAGGGAAGGGGGGACGTCCCGTAATATTGCCCGATTATATTAGCTAAAGTGTGTGTAATCTGCATAAAAGTGACCAGCATAAAAAGATTAGTGGGCTTCATGCAAAGATTATTCATAATAGAACGATAGATATTATAGAGTAAATGATAGAAGAAACTGTCAGGTAAAAGATGGTAATACGTTGGAGGATTAACTAGTATAAGAGGGAGCCAATTAAAAAAAGAGGTAATGATGCAGAGTCTATTTAGAATTATACTACACATAATAAAACTATGAGGATATGTAAAAACCGTATACCAATAAAGCATATAAGCAATAGTGAATATCCATTTAGAAAGAGGGCATATAATAAGGTTAAAGGGAAGGAACAATATCAGGTATTCATATAATATTTTGTGTCTTACAAACAAGGATTTAGAGATGATAGTCCACATATAAGATTTTGGAATATTGAATAGATTTATTTTTACACATGGAGACAAGAGAGCATTATTTGGTAGGGAAGTATATAAATTTGAGGGATTACATGAGAAGGTTGAACAATATGTTAAAGTGACAGTTATTTGCAGATGAGCCATTTCACATGTATGATAAAATAGGTGCAACATTATAAAGGTTAACATGGAGAATAAATGCAGGAAGTAAATATAAATCCCAAAGGTAAAAGGTGTGATAAGACTAATCCCCAACGCATGGCCTGTAAATATCAAGATAGAGATGGATCTCTGTGACAGCCAGATGGGAGAAAGGATTACAAAGACAAGAAAGTATGAATAGCATCTATGAGTTTTGTCGCGAATTATCATAGTAGTTGTTGAAGTGTACTCCTTAGGTTGAGCTGAGAGGAGTCTATTTTGACTAGCTTGCGAATGATGAGTCATGGAAATATGATCATAGAAAGAGTATTGAGAGAGATTGTAATATGTAATAAATGAGAATCCCAAGAAATGGGCTGGTGTAAAATTCCCTTGAAGGGCTCGATATATATATGAAACAATAACAGATTTCAGTGGTATAACAGAGATATTATCTAAGAGGTTTAGAAGTAAAGATAAAACAATCATTGGCATAACATAAATGAAATCAAAGAGATTTATAGGTAAAGAAAGGACACAGAGATGCTTCAGATGCATAACAGATATATCTAGCATAAAAGATATGTTTTCGTGGTAAAGTAAAAGAGAATGTGGGGTGACAGGATAGCAATTTGTGATGATATATGAGGTAAATGCATAACATTTAAGGGAATTATGGAGACAATAACAGTAAACAAAGTGGAGGCTTAAGAAAAGCAGTGTGAAGATCATAGCCAAGCACCAAGTTAAAACAAAGACATATACACTCAGAGATAGCTTGAATAGGAATATAGGATCGAAAGAACAATGCAACCCAGTAAACAGGAATGAGGAGATATATATCAAGGAAAGAAAGAATAAGGGAGAAAACTGTGAAACTCGAAAGGGATTATACCTCCGAAAGATAGATCTTCTAATCCCAAGGCAGATGGTAGTATGTCCATAGTTGTTGGGACGGAAAGAAAATCGAACCTGGAGAAAAAAGACAGGAGATAGAAATAAGAAGTAAAGAAATATATGAAAAGTAAAAAGATTAAAGGAGAAAAGGGATGGAAACCCTAGCCGGTCCGTCGGCTTAGAAAGAAGTCGAAAACCCAGATGGAAAGGTGCTGCCAAAAAACAAAACCTCCACCAATCCCCACCAATAAGGGATGTAAGATTTTCCTCCGGTGTTGATCTGAAACAGAAGAGAAGGCAGAAAACCGTAAGTTGGGAAAGATGTAATACTAAAAGGAAAAAAATAGGACAGCGAAAAGGGTTAAACAAAATGAGAGAAAGTAAAGAAAAACAACAATCTCCAGGGGGAATGAGACATATCCCAAATCTGGAGAAAGGAGACGAAATAGATTGTTCAAGAAATATGCAACCAAAAGAGAAAACCATTAGAGAAAGAAACTGAAGAAAAAGGAAAAAAGAAAATATTAAAATTGTGGGAAACCCTAGCCGTTTCGACTGTCTGAGAAAATTCAAAAGGGGCCCAAAAACCCTAGATGGCAGAGAGGGTAAGACAGCCGTCGTAATCATCCGCCGGGAGATTCTTACCCACTCCGTTATCGATCTGAAAAAGAAGCGGATAAAGAAATGAAAACCAGGGGGATTAATAAAAGACAGGTGAGGATGACAAAAAAATGAAATAAGAAAAGGAAAGAAGAGACGGTTGGGGAGAAGACTAAAATCAACCCAAACACCGATAAAAAGAAAACCCTTGGATTGCCCAGATCTGGAAAGCACAAGCAAGGGAATATCAGATCTGCAGAAAAAAGAAAGGAAAATTAAAAAGCATAATGATATATTAGAAAAAACCAGAGGCAGATTAAGGCGAAAAACAATATTTTTTAAACTTATCTGAGACGCCCAGAGAGTTCCTTGGTTAGAGATGAAAGGCCAAGACAGAGACTCAGAACAAACGTCCAGATCCGAGAATCGCCGGGGAGATCTCAGAGGGAACAACCAAATCAGTAAAGAAATGGTGATAAGGGAGGGAAAAAAGACCCTTTAACAAAAATTATAGAGTCGACAGGATGAAAAAACAAAGAACACAAAAAAATGATGTTGCCTGAGTGATCTGAATATTGCATGTAGCAATATACGGCTGGAAGAAACATGAGAGAAGAAACAAGATGTTTAGTAAACAAAGGAAAAAATAAAATAAAAGAATAATAACACAAACCGTAAGTGATAGATGGTGGGTGAGTGGGATGACCCTCTGAATTCTCATCCCGATTTCCAAGGAAATCAAAATGAATCGGTTCTTGATTGGCTTGCAAAAACGGCAGAGAAGGATAAGCGCCGTGTGGGGGAAGGGGATTGGTGGAAAAAAAGGTGAAATTTCCACCGGAAAAAAAGGGAAAAGAAGAAGAACAAGCCAAAACTCAAAAGAGACCCCCGAAAAATTTGAGAGAGAATTGAGAGCCATCCCACCCGTACCCTTTAGAATTTTAACTGAGTAAAAAGTACAGAAATCGAGTTTTTGCAATACAATCGTGTTTAAAAGCTCATAATCAATTATATGAACTCCTAAAATTTGATTTTAACTTCTTTTGCGGTCTTTTTTGTAGAGGTTTCGGACGAGCGGGTCTAAATGGGCCGAACAATGGACCCGTTAGAATTTTAACTAGGTAAAAAGTACAGAAATCGAGTTTTGCAATATAATCTTGTCACCCCCTCGTCCTGGTCTAGCCGACAGACCGGCCCGAACAGGTTACACAGGGAAAACCGAAGCGAAACCCGCTAAGGTCTCACTCCGATTAGCAACCCTTTTCTTTTTTTTTTCATCCCTTATCTTTTCTAGATGCATCTATTATACCCTATGTGATAGGACACGCAACGAACATACACACGGATACAAAACACCCAAGACATGCAATTAAACAGCCCATCTTAAGTTTTATAACAGGCCGTATCGATACGCTAGATGACCGTATCGATACGCCTGGACCTGGTCAACGCCCTAAAGTCAACCCAGGGAGACCGTATCGGTACACAGCAAGACCATACCGATACGCCCTCAACGATCAACTTATCTCGGTCAAACTACAAAGACCGTATCGATACCCTTAGGACCCGTATCGATACGCCAAAATCTCGTCAACTTCTCTGATTTCCAGAGAGCCTTTGGCGTATCGATACACCCCCGTGTATCGGTACGCTCTACCCAAAATGAGCCCCAAAATGAGCGTACCGATACGCCCTGCACTGCAAATCTCATTTTAACAACTAAAAACACAAGGACTCAACTCTAGATGCATTTTACGACTCGACTAGCAACATACCAACTCACATACATCACTAAGCAACTATAGATAAGCATATGGAGCAGTTTAAGCATACAACGAATCAACGAACACCAATTAAGCATACATAGAGGAAACTAGCAAACAAACATGCTTAGCAAACTAACAAAAGAGTTAAAGGCCTTAACAAACATACTCCCAAACCACAAGAAACATGAAACAACAAACATACACATAACCTAGAGGCATTCCAACCTACCATAAGCATCATCAACCATAGAGCATACATATGATTCAAGGAAAGCAAAAGACATACGTTTAGATCCTTCCAACACATGCCAAAACATCAAACCATCAAACATGATATATATATATATATAAGGCAATAAAGCATGCTCAACAAAACCATTTAGCCAAAAGAAACAAACGTTCACCTAAGCAATGCACAATCAAGGTTTACATGCCTTCAACCAAAAACATAAGCATTCATAAGACATGGTTAAAAACCTTCAAATACAAAACACTTAGGCATCAACATAAACATGGTTTACAAATCCATCAACACAAAGCATTAACAACATAAAGCCAACACAAAAGAGTCTAGATACACGCTTCTAAAACACGTAGCATTTCCCATTGCTAAACTACTACATTATTTACCAAACTATACTTGAGCAACTACCACACGCTTGGACACCCTTTCCTTGCTCCTTGCTAAATCCCCGCTAATGATCTGCATTGTCGAAAAAGGAGAGCGTAAGCATAAAGCCTAGTGAGCGGAGCTCTAAAAACACATCAACAATGCAGTTTTCAAAACATAAATCTTAGTTGAAAAGCAAACCATTTAAGGAAAAGACGTAACAAAACACAATCATCACAATACAAGGTATGCACATGCATAACCCAAAACCCAGTGGGACTACACATCGCCGTTCAACTAGTAGTTTTTCGATGGGACTACACATCACCGTACTCTTCTACTAGTCACTACCGGTGGGACTACACATCATCGTTCAACTAGTAGTTCTCCGATGGGACTACACATCACCATACTCTTCTACTAGTCACTACCGGTGGGACTACACATCACCGTTCAACTAGTAGTTTTTTGATGGGACTACACATCACCGTACTCTTCTACTAGTCACTATCGGTGGGACGACACATCACCGTAGTAACGACAACCGTCACGTGAGGCTCGACACCAACGATGACTACACAACAACATTAAACGGAGAGTAGAAACAATCTAAAAACATCATCACATCACATATATCATGAGAACCGAAAATCAACCAACAAACGAGATTAGGTGAACTTACTCTTGGGTCTAGGTTAGTCTCTAAGACTCCACCCAAACCCCAAACCTTCGTTGAACATAAATAAGATTCCACCAATCATGCAATACGATATACAAATCACCATCATGCAACATGGATGTCATGCATGACCAAAAACACCTTGCAACAAAATCCACAATTAAGTACAATCTTACTTCTTACAATCTTACCAACCGCAAATGGTCTTACTTACCATTTTCGTGCACAACCTGCACCAACTTACATATACTTTACAAGGCATATCAACAACACCATTGATTTCATCATGCATGATCAACATCATAATAACAAACAACATGCTTCCTTCCAAAGTATTGAAATTTCATGCATAACAAGTTATCACCTCATGTAATGAAAAAAAAAACGGAAAAAAGGGAGTTTAAAGAGGCGATACACATCAACTTACTTTTGAGTTTAGATTGGCCTTTCAAGCTCAATCTAAACTCTCTCAAAACTATCTTTGAACCAAAACGTTGCTTAAAAACATTTCCACTCACCATTCGCACACCAATGCAAACCACAAAGTCGTTTCAAGCTTCCGAACTTCCCGGGACCGCGTCCGAACCACCCAAGGCCAAATTCGATGTTTCTAACCAATAAAAAACAATGTATTAACCTCTTAATAAACCTCAAATTTGTTGTTATACATCAGTTCACAATTCCACAATATTTTCTCAACAATTCAAAGCCGAATTTTTCCCAAATATTCTCATTTTCGTACTTCAGCAAAACCCAGCCATTACCCCTCAATTTAAACACTTAAAACACTCCAAAACATGTCCAAAACGTCACCCGAAGACTGTACAACCACCAGCCCTTCATTTCCCCACATAAACACCTTAAAAACTCTTATTTTCCGCTTCTAAAAATCACCTACAGCAGTGGTTTCGGGAATACAATCAAACCAGCACTATCACCACTCAAAAATCATCAAATAACATCTAAAAACACCTATCCAAGGTCCACATACATCCAGCCCTCTTTTTATCACAAATTCAAGCCAAAAACTCACTTATTTCACTTCTAAAATCCATCCCTAAGACTAGTTTCGGTATACTACAATTAAGCAACCTTTTTAACATGTTATGACTTCAAAATAAACTTTAAAAACACCCCAAAACACTGCCCTAAAAGACCCATAGGGGATTTCAACCAAAATCCCCACTTTTCATAAATCTTGAAATTTCAAGGTTTAGAATTAATGAGATTTGCAAATCCAACTTTAATTTAAGTTAAATTTAAGTAAAACAAGGAAAAGAAAAAGAGGATTTACCTTCAAAGGTGTTCAATGGAGGAAAGGAGATGAAATGAGAGAATATTGTTTTTGGAAGATGATGACTGGTTTTGATTTTCAAAACCATCTTAAAATTTCATTAATGGCACTATCGTAAATAATGAGAACTTTTATAAAAATCAACTCTTTAATTTAAATTTAACCCGAAACTAATCCTAGATCAACACCGATAACTCCCGGGCCCTAAAACCGAGGTGTTACAAATCGTGTTGAAAATCTCGTAATCAATTATATGAACTCCTAAATTTGGATTAAAACTTATTTTGCAGCCCTTTTTGTAGAGGTTTCGGACGAGCAGGTCTAAATGGGCCGAACAATGGACCCCTTAGAATTTTAACTGAGTAAAAAGTACAGAAATTAAGGTTTTGCAATATAATCATGTTGAAAAGCTCGTAATCAATTATACGAACTCCTAAGTTTGGATTAAAACTTATTTTGCAGCCCTTTTGTAGAGGTTTCGGATGAGCGAGTCTAAATGGGCCGAACAATGGACCCGTTAGAATTTTAACTACGTAAAAAGTACAGAAATCAAATTTTTGCAATATAATCGTGTTAAAAAAAGCTCATAATCAATTGTATGAACTCCTAAATTTGGATTAAAACTTATTTTGCAGCACTTTTGTAGAGGTTTCGGACGAGCGGGTCTAAATGGGCCGAACAATAGACCCATTAGAATTTTAACTAAGTAAAAAGTACAGAAATCGAGTTTTTGCAATATAATCGTGTTAAAAAGCTCGTAATCAATTATATGAACTCCTAAATTTGGATTAAAACTTGTTTTGTAGCCCTTTTTGTAGGGGCTTCGGACGAGCGGGTCTAAATGGATCGAACAATAGACCCATTACAATTTTAACAGAGTAAAAGTACAGAAATCGAGTTTTTGCAATATAATCGTGTTTAAAAGCTCGTAATCAATTATATGAACTCCTAAATTTTGATTAAAACTTATTTTGCGGTCCTTTTTGTAAGGTTTCGAACGAGCGAGTCTAAATAGGCTGAACAATGCAATCGTTAGAATTTTAACTGAGTAAAAAGAAAATAAATTGTGTTTTTGCAATATAATCATGTTGAAAAGCTCGTAATCAATTCTATAAACTCCTAAAATTTGATCACAACTTATTTTACGGTCTTTTATGTAGAGGTTTCGGACGAGCGGGTCTAAATGGGCTGAACAATGGACCCATTTGAATTTTAACTAAGTCAAAAGTTCAGAAATTGAGTTTTTGCAATATAACCGTGTTGGAAAGCTCGTAAACAATTATATGAACCCCTAAATTTTGATTAAAACTTGTTTTGCGGTCTTTTTTGTAGAGGTTTCGGACGAGCAGGTCTAAATGGGCCGAACAATGGACTCGTTAGAATTTTAGCTGAATACAAAGTACAGAAATCGAGTTTTTGCAATATAATCGTGTTAAAAAGCTCGTATTCAATTATATGAACTCCTAAATTTTGACTAAAACTTATTATGCGGTCCTTTTTGTAAGGTTTCGGACAAGCGAGTCTAAATGGGCATAACAATGGACCGTTAGAATTTTAACCGAGTAAAAAGTACAGAAATTGCGTTTTTGCAATATAATCGTGTTGAAAAGCTCGTGATCAATTATATGAACTCCTAAATTTGGATTAAAACTTATTTTGCAGCCCTTTTTGTAGAGGTTTCGGACGAACGAGTCTAAATGGGCCGAACAATGGACCCGTTATAATTTTTTTTGAAGAAAGCCCGTTAGAATTTTAACTGAGTAAAAAGTACATAAATTGAATTTTTGCAATATAATCGTGTTGAAAAGTTCGTAATCAATTATATAAACTCCTAAAATTTGATTCTAACTTGTTTTGCGGTCTTTTTTGTTGAGGATTCGGACGAGCGGGTCTAAATGGGCCGAACAATGGACCCGTTAGAATTTTAACTGGGTAAAAAGTACAGAAATCGAGTTTTTGCAATATAATCGTGTTTAAAAGCTCGTAATCAATTGTATGAACTCCTAAATTTGGATTAAAACTTATTTTGCTTCCCTTTTGTAGAGGTTTCGGACGAGCGGGTCTAAATGGGCCGAACAATGGAGTTTTTGCAATATATTCGTTCTTGAAAGCTCTTAATCAATTATATGAACTACTAAAATTTGATTCTAACTTATTTTGCGGTCTTTTTTGTTGAGGTTTCGGACGAGTGAGTCTAAATGGGCCGAACAATGGACCCGTTAGAATTTTAACTGAGTAAAAAGTACAAAAATCGAGTTTTTGCAATATAATTGTGTTGAAAAGCTCGTAATCAATTGTATGAACTCTAAAATTTGGATTAAAACTTATTTTGCAACCCTTTCGCAGAGGTTTCGGACAAGCGAGTCTAAATGGGCCTAACAATGGACCCGTTAGAATTTCAATTGAGTAAAAAGTACAGAAATCGAGTTTTTGCAATGTAATCGTGTTGAAAAGCTCGTAATCAATTATATAAACTCCTAAAATTTGATTCTAACTTGTTTACGGTCTTTTTTGTAGAGGTTTCGGACGAGCGGGTCTAAATGGGCTGAACAATGGACCCGTTAAAATTTTAACTTAGTAAAAAGTACAGAAATCGCGTTTTGCAATATAGTCGTGTTGAAAAGCTTGTAAACAATTGTATGAACTCCTAAATTTGGATTAAAACTTATTTTGCAACCCTTTGTAGAGGTTTCAGACAAGCGGGTCTTTATGGGCCGAACAATGGACCCGTTAGAATTTTAACTGAGTAAAAATTACAGTAATCCACTTTTTGCAATATAATCGTGTTGAAAAGCTCTTATTCAACTATATGAACTCCTCAAATTTGATTCTAACTTATTTTGCGATATTTTTTGTAAAGGTTTCGGACGAGAGGGGCTAAAGGGGCCGAACAATGTACCCGTTAGAATTTTAACTGAGCAAAAAGTACAGAAATCGAGTTTTTGCAATATAATCGTGTTGAAAAGTTCGTAATCAATTGTATGAACAACTAAATTTGGATTAAAACTTATTTTGCAACCCTTGTGTAGAGGTTTCAGACGAGCAGGGCTAAATGGGCCGAATAATGGACCCGTTAGAATTTTAACAGAGTAAAAAGTACTGTAATCGAGTTTTTGCAATATAATCGTGTTTAAAAGCTCGTAATCAATTATATGAACTCCTAAATTTTGATTCTAACTTATTTTGCGGTCTTTTTTGTAAAGGTTTTGGACGAGCGGGTCTAAATGGGCCGAACAATGGACCCGTTAGAATTTTAACCGAGTTAAAGGTACAGAAATCGAGTTTTTGCAATATAATCATGTTGAAAAGCTCGTAATAAATTGTATGAACTCATAAATTTGGATTAAAACTTATTTTGCAACCTTGTTTTAGAGGTTTCGGACGAGCAGGTCTAAATGGGCCGAACAGTGGACCCGTTAGAATTTTAACTGAGTAAAAAGTACAGAAATCGAGTTTTTGCAATATAATCGTGTTGAAAAGCTCATAATCAATTGTATGAACTCCTAAATTTGGATTAAAACTTATTTTGCAACCCTTTTGTAGAGGTTTCGGACGAGCGAGTCTAAATGGGCCGAACAATGGACCCGTTAGAATTTTAACCGAGTAAAAAGTACAGAAATCGAGTTTGTGCAATATAATTGTGTTGAAAAGCTCGTAATCAATTGTATGAACTCCTAAATTTGGATTAAAATATATTTTGCAACCATTTTGTAGAGGTTTCGGACGAGCGGGTCTAAATGCGCCGAACAATGGACCCGTTGTTTTTTTAACTGAGTAAAATGTACAGTAATCGAGTTTTTGCAATATAATAGTGTTGAAAAGCTCTTAACAAATTATATGAACTCCTAAAATTTGATTCTAACTTATTTTGCAATCTTTTTTGTAAAGGTTTCGGACGTGCGGGTCTAAATTGGCAGAACAATGGACCCGTTAGAATTTTAACTTAGTAAAAAGTACAGAAATAGAGATTTTTCAATATAATCGTGTTGAAAAGCTCATAAACAATTGTATGAACTCCTAAATTTTGATTAAAACTTATTTTGCAACCCTTTTGTAGAGGTTTCGGACGAGCGGGTCTAAATGGGCCGAACAATAGACCCGTTAGAATTTTAACTAACTAAAAAGCACAAAAATCGAGTTTTTGCAATATAATTGTGTTGAAAAGCTCGTAATCAATTGTATGAACTCCTAAATTTGGATTAAAACTTATTTTGCAACCCTTTTGTAGAGGTTTCGGACGAGCATGTCTAAATGGGCCGAACAATGGACCCGTTAGAATTTTAACAGAGTAAAAAGTACAGAAATCAAGTTTTTGAAATATAATCGTGTTGAAAAGCTCGTAATCAATTATATGAACTCCTAAAATTTGGATTAAAACTTATTTTGCAACCCTTTTGTAGAGGTTTCGGACGAGCGGGTCTAAATGGGCCGAACAAGGGACTCGTTGGAATTTTAACTCTGTAAAAAGTACAGTAATCAAGTTTTTGTAATATAATCGTGTTGAAAAGCTCGTAATCAGTTATATGAACTCCTAAAATTTGATTCTAACTTATTTTGCGGTCTTATTTGTAGAGGTTTCGGACGAGCGGGACTAAATGGGCCGAACAATGGACCCGTAAGAATTTTAACTGAGTAAAAAGTACAAAAATCGAATTTTGAAAAATAATCGTGTTGAAAATCTCGTAATCAATTGTAATAACTCCTCAATTTGGATTAAAACTTTTTTTGCAGCCATTTTTGTAGAGGTTTCGGACGAGCGGGTCTAAATGGGCCGAACAAAGGACCTGTCAGAATTTTAAAGGAGTAAAAATTTCAGAAATCGAGTTTTTGCAATATAATCGTGTTGAAAATCTCTTAATCAATTATATAAACTCCTGAATTTGGATTAAAACTTATTTTGTAGACCTTCTTGTAGAGGTTTCCGACGATCGGGTCTAAATGGGCCGAACAATGGACATGTTAGAATTTTAACGGAGTAAGAAGTACAGAAATCGAGTTTTTGCAATATAATCGTGTTGAAAAGCTCATAATCAATTGTATGAACTCCTAAATTTGAATTAAAACTTATTTTGCAACCATTTTGTAGAGGTTTCGGACGAGCGAGTCTAAATGGGCCGAACAATGGACCCGTTAGAATTTTAACTGAGTAAAAAGTACAGAAATCGTGTTTTTGCAATATAATCGTGTTGAAAAGCTCGTAATCAATTGTATGAACTCCTAAATTTGGATTAAAACTTATTTTTGCAACCCTTTTGTAGACGTTTCGGACGAGCGAGTCTAAATGGGCCGAACAATGGACCGGTTAGAATTTTAACCGAGTAAAAAGTACAGAAATTGAGTTTTTGCAATATAATCGTCTTGAAAAGCTCGTAATCAATTGTATGAACTCCTAAATTTGGATTAAAACTTATTTTGCAACCCTTTTGTAGAGGTTTCGGATGAGCGGTTCTAAATGGGCCGAACAATGGACCCGTTATTTTTTTAACTGAGTAAAAATTACAGTAATCGAGTTTTTGCAATATAATAGTGTTGAAAAGCTCTTAATAAATTATATGAACTCCTAAAATTTGACTCTATCTTATTTTGCGATCTTTTTTGTAAATGTTTCGAACGAGCGGGTCTAAATGGGCTGAACAATGGACCCGTTAGAACTTTAACTGTGTAAAAAGTACAGAAATCGAGTTTTTGCAATATAATCGTGTTGAAAAGCTCTAAATCAATTATATGAACTCCTAAAATTTGATTCTAACATATTTTGCGGTCTTTCTTTTAAAGGTTTCGGACGAGCGTGTCTAAATGGGCCGAACATAGGACCCGTTAGAATTTTAACTAAGTAAAAAGTACAGAAATAGAGTTTTTGCATTATAATCGTTTTGAAGAGCTCGTAATCAATTGCACGAACTCCTAAATTTGGATTAAAACTTATTTTGCAACCCTTTTGTCGAGGTTTCGGACGAGCGGGCCTAAATGGGCCGAACAATGGACCTGGTTGAATTTTAACTGAGTAAAAAGTACAGTAATCAAGTTTTTGCAATATAAACGTGTTGAAAAGCTCGTAATCAATTATATGAACTCCTGAATTTGGATTAAAACTTATTTTGTAGCCCTTTTGTAGAGGTTTCCGACGATCGGGTCTAAATGGGCCGAACGATGGACCTGTTAGAATTTTAACGGAGTAAAAAGTACAGAAATCGAGTTTTTGCAATATAATCGTGTTGAAAAGCTCGTAATCAATTGTATGAACTCATAAATTTGAATTAACACTTATTTTGAACCCTTTTGTAGAGGTTTCGGACGAGTGAGTCTAAATGGGCCGAACAATGGACCCGTTAGAATTTTAACTGAGTAAAAAGTACAGAAATCGTGTTTTTGCAATATAATCGTGTTGAAAATCTCTTAATCAATTATATAAACTCCTAAAATTTGATTCTAAATTATTTTGCGATCTTTTTTGTAAAGGTTTCGGACGAGCGTGTCTAAATGGGCCGAACGATGGATCCGTTAGAATTTTAACTAAGTAAAAAGTACATAAATCGAGTTTTCGCAATATAATCGTGTTGAAAAGCTCGTAATCAATTGTATGAACTCCTAAATTTTGATTAAAACTTATTTTGCAACCATTGTGTAGAGCTTTCGGATGAGCGGGTCTAAGTGGGCCGAACAATGGACCCGTTAGAATTTAAATGAGTAAAAACCACAAAAATCGAGTTTTTGCAATATAATTGTGTGGAAAAGCTCGTAATCAATTGTATGAACTCCTAAATTTGGATTAAAACTTATTTTGCAACCCTTTTGTAGAGGTTTCGGACGAGCGTGTCTAAATGGGCCGAACAATGGACTCGTTAGAATTTTAACTGAGTAAAAAGTACATTGATAGAGTTTTTGTAATATAATCATGTTGAAAAGCTCGTAATCAATTATATGAACTCCTAAAATTTGATTCTAAATTATTTTGCGGTCTTATTTGTAAAGGTTTAGGACGAGCGGGTCTAAATAGGCCGAACAATGGACCCGTAAGAATTTTAACTGAGTAAAAAGTACAAAAATCGAATTTTTGAAATATAATCGTGTTGAAAAGCTCGTAATCAATTGTATGAACTCCTATATTTGGATTAAAACTTATTTTGAAACCCTTTTGTAGAGGTTTCGGACGAGCGGGTTTAAATTGGCCGAACGATACTGAGTAAAAAGTACATTAATCGAGTTTTTGCAATATAACAGTGTTGAAAAGCTCTTAATAAATTATATGAACTCCTAAAATTTGATTCTAACTTATTTTGCGATCTTTTTTGTAATGGTTTCGGACGAGCGGGTCTAATTGGGCCGAACATAGGACCCGTTAGAATTTTAACTGAGTAAAAAGCACAAAAATTGAGTTTTTGCAATATAATTGTGTTGAAAAGCTCGTAATCAATTGTATGAACTCCTAAATTTGGTTTAAAACTTATTTTGCAACCCCTTTGTAGAGGTTTCGGATGAACGGGTCTAAATGAGTCGAACAATGGACCCGTTAGAATTTTATCTGAGCAAAAAGTACAGAAATCAAGTTTTTGTAATATAATCGTGTTGAAAAGCTCGTAATCAATTATATGAACTCCTAAAATTTGATTCTAACTGTTTTGAGATCTATATTGTAGATGTTTCGGACGAGCGGGTCTAAATGGGCCGAACACTGGACCCGTTAGAATTTTATCTGAGTAAGAAGTATGGAAATCGAGTTTTTGCAATATAATCGCGTTGAAATGCTAGTAATCAATTGGATGAACTCCTAAATTTGGATTAAAACTTATTTTGCAACCCTTTTGTAGAAGTTTAGGACGAGCGGGTCTAAATGGGCCGAACGATGGACCCGTTAGAATTTTAACTGAGTAAAAAGTACAGAAATTAAGATTTTGCAATATAATCGTGTTGAAAAGCTCGTAATGAATTATATGAACTCCTAAATTTTGATTCTAACTTGTTTTGCGGTCTTTTTTGTAGAGGTTTCGGATGAGCGGGTCTAAATGGGCCGAACAATGGACCCGTTAGAATTTTATCTGAGTAAAAAGTATAGAAATCAAGTTTTTGCAATATAATCGTGTTGAAACGCTCGTAATCAATTGTATGAACTCTTAAATTTGGAATAAAACTTATTTTGAACCTTTTTGTAGAGGTTTCGGAGGAGCGGGTCTAAATGGGCCGAACAATTGACCCGTTAGAATTTTAACTGAGTAAAAAGTACAAAAATTGAGTTTTTTCAATATAATCGAGTTTAAAAGCGCGTAATCAACTGTATGAACTCCTAAATTTGGATTAAAACTTATTTTACAACCCTTTTGTAGAGTTTTCGGACGAGCGAGTCTAAATGGGCCGAACAATGGACCAGTTAGAATTTTAACAGAGTAAAAAGTACAGTAATTGAGTTTTGTATTATAATCATGTTAAAAAGCTCTTAATCAATTATATGAACTCCTAAAATTTGATTCTAACTTATTTTGGGGTCTTTCTTGTAATGGTTTCGGACGAACGTGTCTAAATGGGCCGAACATAGTACCCGTTAGAATTTTAACTAAGTAAAAAGTACAGAAATAGAGTTTTTGCATTACAATCGTGTTGAAAAGCTCGTAATCAATTGCACGAACTCCTAAATTTGGACTAAAACTTATTTTGCAACCCTTTTGTAGAGGTTTCGGACGGGCGGGTCTAAATGGGCCGAACAATGGACCCGGTTGAATTTTAACTGAGTAAAAAGTACAGTAATCGAGTTTTTGCAATATAATCTTGTTGAAAAGCTCGTAATCAATTATATGAACTCCTGAATTTTGATTAAAACTTATTTTGTAGCCCTTTTTGTAGAGGTTTCCGACGATCGGGTCTAAATGGGCCGAACAATGGACCTGTTAGAATTTTAACGGAGTAAAAAGTACAGAAATCGAGTTTTTGCAATATAATCGTGTTGAAAAGCTCATAATCAATTGTATGAACTCCTAAATTTGAATTAAAACTTATTTTGCAACCCTTTTGTAGAGGTTTCGGACGAGCGAGTCTAAATGGGCCGAACAATGGACCCGTTAGAATTTTAACTGAGTAAAAAGTACAGAAATCGTGTTTTTGCAATATAATCGTGTTGAAAAGCTCGTAATCAATTGTATGAACTCCTAAATTTGATTTAAACTTATTTTGCAACCCTTTTGTAGATGTTTCGAACGAGCGAGTCTAAATGGGCCGAACAATGGACCCGTTAGAATTTTAACCGAGTAAAAAGTACAGAAATTGAGTTTTTGCAATATAATCGTGTTGAAAAGCTCGTAATCAATTGTATGAACTCCTAAATTTTGATTAAAACTTATTTTGCAACCCTTTTGTAGAGGTTTCGGATGAGCGGGTCTAAATGGGCCGAACAATGGACCCGTTATTTTTTTAACTGAGTAAAAAGTACAGTAATCGAGTTTTTGCAAAATAATAGTGTTGAAAAGCTCTTAATAAATTATATGAACTCCTAAAATTTGATTCTAACTTATTTTGCGATCTTTTTTGTAAATATTTCGAACGAGCGGGTCTAAATGGGCTGAACAATGGACTCGTTAGAACTTTAACTAAGTAAAAAGTACAGAAATAGAGTTTCTGCATTATAATCGTGATGAAGAGCTCGTAATCAATTGCATGAACTCCTAAATTTGGATTAAAACTTATTTTGCAACCCTTTTGTAGAAGTTTCGGACGAGCGGGTCTAAATGGGCCGAACAATGGACCCGGTTGAATATTAACTGAGTAAAAAGTACTGTAATCGAGTTTTTGCAATATAAACGTGTTGAAAAGCTCGTAATCAATTATATGAACTCCTGAATTTGGATTAAAACTTATTTTGTAGCCCTTTTTGTAGAGGTTTCCGACGATCGGGTCTAAATGGGCCGAACGATGGACCTGTTAGAATTTTAACGGAGTAAAAAGTACAGAAATCGAGTTTTTGCAATATAATCGTGTTGAAAAGCTCGTAATCAATTGTATGAACTCATAAATTTGAATTAAAACTTATTTTCAACCCTTTTGTAGAGGTTTCGGACGAGCGAGTCTAAATGGGCCGAACAATGGACCCGTTAGAATTTTAACTGAGTAAAAAGTACAGAAATCGTGTTTTTGCAATATAATCATGTTGAAAAGCTCGTAATCAATTGTATGAACTCCTAAATTTGGATTAAAACTTATTTTGCAACCCTTTTGTAGATGTTTCGGACGAGCGAGTCTAAATGGGCCGAACAATGGACCCGTTAGAATTTTAACCGAGTAAAAAGTACAGAGATTGAGTTTTTGCAATATAATCGTGTTTAAAAGCTCGTAATCAATTGTATGAACTACTAAATTTGGATTAAAACTTATTTTGCAACCCTTTTGTAGAGGTTTCGGATGAGCGGGTCTAAATGGGCCGAACAATGGATCCGTTAGAATTTTAACGGAGTAAAAAGTACAGAAATCGAGTTTGTGCAATATAATTGTGTTGAAAAGCTATTAATCAATTGTATGAACTCCTAAATTTGGATTAAAATATATTTTGCAACCATTTTGTAGAGGTTTCGGACGAGCGGGTCTAAATGGGCCGAACAATGGACCCGTTATTTTTTTAACTGAGTAAAAAGTACAGTAATCGAGTTTTTGAAATATAATAGTGTTGAAAAGCTCTTAATAAATTATATGAACTCCTAAAATTTGAGTCTAACTTATTTTGCGATCTTTTTTTGTAAATGTTTCGAACGAGCGGGTCTAAATGGGCCGAACATAGGACCCGTTAGAATTTTAACGGAGTAAAAAGTACAGAAATCGAGTTTTTGCAATATAATCGTGTTGAAAAGCTCGTAATCTAAATAAGCCGAACAATGGACCCGTTAGAATTTTAACTGATTAATAAGTACAGTAATCAAGTTTTTGCAATATAATAGTGTTGAAAAGCTCTTAATAAATTATATGAACTCCTAAAATTTGATTCTAACTTATTTTGCGGTCATTTTTGTAAAGGTTTCGAACAAGCGGGTCTAAATGGGCCGAACATAGGACCCGCTAGAATTTTAACTAAATAAAAATTACAAAAATAGAGTTTTTGCATTATAATCGTGTTGAAAAGCTCGTAATCAAATGTATGAACTCCTAAATTTGGATTAAAATTTATTTTGCAACCGTTTTGTAGAGGTTTCGGACGAGCGAGTCTAAATGGGCCGAACAATGGACCCGTTAGAATTTTAATTGAGTAAAAAGTACAGTAATCGAGTTTTTGCAATATAATAGTGTTGAAAAGCTCTTAATAAATTATATGAACTCCTAAAATTTGATTCTAACTTATTTTGAGATCTTTTTTGTAAAGGTTTCGAACAAGCGGGTCTAAATGGGCCGAACATAGGACCCGTTAGAATTTTAACTAAATAAAAAGTACAAATAGAGTTTTTGCATTATAATCGTGTTGAAAAGCTCGTAATCAATTGTACGAACTCCTAAATTTGGATTAAAACTTATTTTGCAAACCTTTTGTAGAGGTTTCGGTCAGGCGAGTCTAAATAGGCCGAACAATGGACCCGGTTAAATTTTAACAGAGTAAAAATTACAGTAATCGAGTTTTTGCAATATAATCGTGTTGAAAGCTCGTAATCGATTGTATGAACTCCTAAATTTGGATTAAAACTTATTTTGTAGCCCTTTATGTAGAGGTTTCGGACGATCGGGTCTAAAAGGGCCGAACAATGGACCCGTTAGAATTTTAATGGAGTAAAAAGTACAGAAATTGAGTTTTTGCAATATAATCGTGTTGAAAAGCTCGTAATCAATTGTATGAACTCCTAAATTTGGATTAAAACTTATTTTGCAACCCTTTTGTAGAGGTTTCAGACGAGCGGGTCTAAATGGGCCGAACAATGGACCCGTTATTTTTTTAACTGAGTAAAAAGTACAGTAATCGAGTTTTTGCAATATAATGGTGTTAAAAAGCTCTTAATAAATTATATGAACTCCTAAAATTTGATTCTAACTTATTTTGCGATCTTTTTTTGTAAATGTTTCGAACGAGCAGGTCTAAATGGGCCGAACATAGGACCCGTTAGAATCTTAACCGAGTAAAAAGTACAGAAATCGAGTTTTTGCAATATAATCGTGTTAAAAAGCTCGTAATCAATTGTATGAACTCCTAAATTTTGATTAAAACTTATTTTGCAACCCTTTTGTAGAGGTTTCGGACGAGCGGGTCTAAATGGGCCGAACAATAGAGCCGTTAGAATTTTAACTGAGTAAAAAGTACAGTAATCGAGTTTTTGCAATATAATAGTGTTGAAAAGCTCTTAATAAATTATATGAACTCCTAAAATTTGATTCTAACTTATTTTGCGATCTTTTTTGTAAAGGTTTCGAACGAGCGGGTCTAAATGGGCCGAACATAGGACCCGTTAGAATTTTAACTAAATAAAAAGTACAAAAATAGAGTTTTTGCATTATAATCGTGTTGAAAAGCTCGAAATCAATTGTACGATCTCCTAAATTTGGATTAAAACTTATTTTGCAACCCTTTTGTAGAGGTTTCTGACGGGCGGGACTAAATGGGCCGAACAATGGACCCGGTTGAATTTTAACTGAGTAAAAATTACAGTAATCGAGTTTTTGCAATATAATCGTGTTGAAAAGCTCGTAATCAATTATATGAACTCTTGAATTTGGATTAAAACTTATTTTGCAGCCCTTTATGTAGAGGTTTCGGACGATCGGGTCTAAATGGGCCGAAAAATGGACCCGTTAGAATTTTAACGGAGTAAAAAGTACAGAAATCGAGTTTTTGCAATATAATCGTGTTGAAAAGCTCGTAATCAATTGTTTGAGCTCCTAAATTTGGATTCAAACTTATTTGACAACCCTTTTGTAGATGTTTCGGACGAGCAGGTTTAAATGGGCCGAACAATGGACCCGTTAGAACTTTAACTGAGTAAAAAGTACATAATTCAATTTTTTGAAATATAATCGTGTTGAAAAGATCGTAATCAATTGTATGAACTCCTAAATTTAGATTAAAACTTATTTTGCACCCCTTTTGTAAAGGTTTCGAACGAGCGGGTCTAAATGGGCCAAACAATAGACCCGTTAGAATCTTAACTGAGTAAAAAGTATAGTAATTGAGTTTTTGCAATATAATCGTGTTGAAAAGCTCGTAATCAATTGTATGAACTCCTAAATTTGGATTAAAACTTATTTTGCAACCCTTTTGTAGAGGTTTCGGATGAGCGGGTCTAAATGGGCCGAACAATGGTCTTGTTAGAACTTTAACAGAGTAAAAAGTACAAAAATCAAGTTTTTGCAATATAATCGTGTTGAAAAGCTCGTAATCAATTGTATGAACTCCTAAATTTGGATTAAAACTTATTTTGCAACCCTTTTGTAGAGGTTTCAGATGAGCTGGTCTAAATGGGCCGAACAATGGACCCGTTAGAATTTTAACGGAGTAAAAAGTATAGAAATCAAGTTTTTGCAATATAATCGTGTTGAAAAGCTCGTAATCAATTGTATGAACTCCTAAATTTGGATTAAAATTTATTTGGCAACCCTTTTGTAGAGGTTTCGGACAAGCGGGTCTAAATGGGCCGAACAATGGACCCGTTAGAACTTTAACTGAGTAAAAAGTACAGAAATCGAGTTTTTGCAATATAATCGTGTTGAAAAGCTCTTAATCAATTATATGAACTCCTAAAATTTGATTCTAACTTATTTTGCGGTCATTCTTGTAAAGGTTTCGGACGAGCGTGTCTACATGGGCTGAACAATAGACCCGTTAGAATTTTAACTGAGTAAAAAGTACATAAATCGTGTTTTTGCAATATAATCGTGTTGAAAAGCTCGTAATCAATTGTATGAACTCCTAAATTTGGATTAAAATTTATTTTGCAACCCTTTTGTAGAGGTTTCGAAACGAGCGGTTCTAAATGGGCCGAACAATGGACCCGTTAGAAATTTAATTGAGTAAAAAGTACAGTAATCGAGTTTTTCCAATATAATAGTGTTGAAAAGCTCTTAATAAATTATATGAACTCCTAAAATTTGATTCTAACTTATTTTGAGATCTTTTTTGTAAAGGTTTCGAACGAACGAGTCTAAATGGGCCGAACATAGGACCCGTTAGAATTTTAACTAAATAAAAGGTACAGAAATAGAGTTTTTGCATTATAATCGTGTTGAAAAGCTCGTAATTAATTGTACGAACTCCTAAATTTGGATTAAAACTTATTTTGCAACCCTTTTTTAGAGGTTTTGGACGAGCGGGTCTAAATAGGCTGAACAAAGAACCTGTTAGAATTTTAAAGGATTAAATATTATAGAAATCGAGTTTTTGCAATATAATCGTGTTGAAAAGCTCGTAATCAATTGTATGAACTCCTAAATTTGGATTGAAACTTATTTTGCAACCCTTTTGAAGAGGTTCCGGACGAGCAGGTCTAAATGGGACGAACAATGGACCCGTTAGAATTTTAACGGAGTAAAAAGTACAGAAATCGAGTTTTTGCAATATAATCGTGTTGAAAAGCTCGTAATCAATTGTATGAACTCCTAAATTTGGATTAACACTTATTTTGCAACCCTTTTGTAAAGGTTTCGAACGAGCGGGTCTAAATGGGCCGAACAATAGACCAGTTAGAATCTTAACTGAGTAAAAAGTACAGTTATCGAGTTTTTACAATATAATTGTGTTGAAAAGCGCTTAATCAATTATATAAACTCCTAAAATTTGATTCTAACTTATTTTGCGGTCTTTTTTGTAAAAGTTTCGGACGAGCGTGTCTAAATGGGCCGAACAATGGACCCGTTAGAATTTTAACTGAGTAAAAAGTACAGAAATTGAGTTTTTACAATATAATCGAGTTGAAAAGCGCGTAATCAACTGTATGAACTCCTAAATTTGGATTAAAACTTATTTTACAACTCTTTTGTAGAGGCTTCGGACGAGCGAGTCTAAATGGGCCGAAAAATGGACCCGTTAGAATTTTAACAGAGTAAAAAGTATAGTAATTGAGTTTTTGCATTATAATCGTGTTAAAAAGCTCTAAATCAATTATATGAACTCCTGAATTTGGTTTAAAACTTATTTTGCAGCCCTTTTTGTAGAGGTTTCCGATGATCGGGTCTAAATGGGCCGAACAATGGACCCGTTAGAACTTTAACTGAGTAAAAAGTACAGAAATCGAGTTTTTGCAATATAATCGTGTTGAAAAGCTCTTAATCAATTATATGAACTCCTAAAATTTGATTCTAACTTATTTTGCGGTCATTCTTGTAAAGGTTTCGGACGAGCGTGTCTATATGGGCTGAACAATAGACCCGTTAGAATTTTAACTGAGTAAAAAGTACATAAATCGTGTTTTTGCAATATAATCGTGTTGAAAAGCTCGTAATCAATTGTATGAACTCCTAAATTTGGATTAAAATTTATTTTGCAACCCTTTTGTAGAGGTTTCGAAACGAGCGGTTCTAAATGGGCCGAACAATGGACCCGTTAGAAATTTAATTGAGTAAAAAGTACAGTAATCGAGTTTTTCCAATATAATAGTGTTGAAAAGCTCTTAATAAATTATATGAACTCCTAAAATTTGATTCTAACTTATTTTGAGATCTTTTTTGTAAAGGTTTCGAACGAACGAGTCTAAATGGGCCGAACATAGGACTCGTTAGAATTTTAACTAAATAAAAGGTACAGAAATAGAGTTTTTGCATTATAATCGTGTTGAAAAGCTCGTAATTAATTGTACGAACTCCTAAATTTGGATTAAAACTTATTTTGCAACCCTTTTTTAGAGGTTTTGGACGAGCGGGTCTAAATAGGCTGAACAAAGAACCTGTTAGAATTTTAAAGGATTAAATATTATAGAAATCGAGTTTTTGCAATATAATCGTGTTGAAAAGCTCGTAATCAATTGTATGAACTCCTAAATTTGGATTGAAACTTATTTTGCAACCCTTTTGAAGAGGTTCCGGACGAGCAGGTCTAAATGGGACGAACAATGGACCCGTTAGAATTTTAACGGAGTAAAAAGTACAGAAATCGAGTTTTTGCAATATAATCGTGTTGAAAAGCTCGTAATCAATTGTATGAACTCCTAAATTTGGATTAACACTTATTTTGCAACCCTTTTGTAAAGGTTTCGAACGAGCGGGTCTAAATGGGCCGAACAATAGACCAGTTAGAATCTTAACTGAGTAAAAAGTACAGTTATCGAGTTTTTACAATATAATTGTGTTGAAAAGCGCTTAATCAATTATATAAACTCCTAAAATTTGATTCTAACTTATTTTGCGGTCTTTTTTGTAAAAGTTTCGGACGAGCGTGTCTAAATGGGCCGAACAATGGACCCGTTAGAATTTTAACTGAGTAAAAAGTACAGAAATTGAGTTTTTACAATATAATCGAGTTGAAAAGCGCGTAATCAACTGTATGAACTCCTAAATTTGGATTAAAACTTATTTTACAACTCTTTTGTAGAGGTTTCGGACGAGCGAGTCTAAATGGGCCGAAAAATGGACCCGTTAGAATTTTAACAGAGTAAAAAGTATAGTAATTGAGTTTTTGCATTATAATCATGTTAAAAAGCTCTAAATCAATTATATGAACTCCTGAATTTGGTTTAAAACTTATTTTGCAGCCCTTTTTGTAGAGGTTTCCGATGATCGGGTCTAAATGGGCCGAACAATGGACCCGTTAGAATTTTAACGGAGTAAAAAGTACAGAAATTGAGTTTTTGCAATATAATCGTGTTGAAAAGCTCGTAATCAATTGTATGAACTCCTAAATTTTAATTAAAACTTATTTGGCAACCCTTTTGTAGTGGTTTCGGACTAGCTGGTCTAAATGGGCTGAACAATGGACCCGTTAGAACTTTAACTGAGTAAAAAGTTCAGAAATCGAGTTTTTATAATATAATCGTGTTGAAAAGCTCTTAATCAATTATATGAACTCCTAAAATTTGATTCTAACTTATTTTGCTATCTTTCATGTAAAGGTTTCGGACGAGCGTGTCTAAATGGGCCGAACAATGGACCCGTTAGAATTTTAACTGAGTAAAAAGTACAGAAACCGTGTTTTTGCAATATAATCGTGTTGAAAAGCTCGTAATCAATTGTATGAATTCCTAAATTTGGATTAAAACTTATTTTGTAACCCTTTTGTAGATGTTTCGGACGAGCGAGTCTAAATGGGCCGAACAATGGACCCGTTAGAATTTTAACCGAGTAAAAAGTACAGAAATTGAGTTTTTGCAATATAATCGTGTTGAAAAGCTCGTAATCAATTGTATGAACTCCTAAATTTGGATTAAAACTTATTTTACAACCCTTTTGTAGAGGTTTAGGACGAGCGAGTCTTAACGGGCCGAACAATGGACCCTTTATTTTTTTAACTAGGTAAAAAGTACAGTAATCGAGTTCTTGCAATATAATAGTGTTGGAAAGCTCTTAATAAATTATATGAACTCCTAAAATTTGATTCTAACTTATTTTGCGATCTTTTTTGTAAAGGTTTCGAACGAGCGGGTCTAAATGGGCCGAACATAGGACCCGTTAGAATCTTAACCGACTAAAAAGTAAAGAAATCGAGTTTTTGCAATATAATCGTGTTGAAAAGCTCGTAATCAATTGTATGAACTCCTAAATTTGGATTGAAACTTATTTTGCAACCCTTTTGTAGAGGTTTCGGACGAGCGGGTCTAAATGGGCCGAACAATGGACCCGTTAGAAATTTAGCTGAGTAAAAAGTACAGTAATAGAGTTTTTGCAATATAATAGTGTTGAAAAGCTCTTAATAAATTATATGAACTCCTAAATTTTGATTCTAACTTATTTTGCGATCTTTTTTGTAAAGGTTTCGAACGAGCGGGTCTAAATGGGCCGAACATAGGACCCGTTAGAATTTTAACTAAATAAAAAGTAGAGAAATAGAGTTTTTGCATTATAATCGTGTTGAAAAGCTCGTAATCAATTGTACGAACTCCTAAATTTGGATTAAAACTTATTTTGCAGCCCTTTTTTAGAGGTTTTGGACGAGCGGGTCTAAATGGGCCAAACAAAGGACCTGTTAGAATTTTAAAGGATTAAAAATAACAAAAATAGAGTTTTTGCAATATAATCATGTTGAAAAGCTCGTAATCAATTGTATGAACTCCTAAATTTGGATTAAAACTTATTTTGCAACCCTTTTGAAGAGGTTCCGGACAAGCGGGTCTAAATGGGCCGAACAATGGACCCGTTAGAATTTTAACAGAGTAAAAAGTACAGAAATCGAGTTTTTGCAATATAATCGTGTTGAAAAGCTCGTAATCAATTGTATGAACTCCTAAATTTGGATTAAAACTTATTTTGCAACCCTTTTGTAAAGGTTTCGAACGAGCGGGTCTAAATGGGCCGAACAATAGACCCTTTAGAATCTTAACTGAGTAAAAAGTACAGTAATCGAGTTTTTGCAATATAATCGTGTTGAAAAGCTCTTAATCAATTATATGAACTCCTAAAATTTGATTCTAACTTATTTTGCGGTCTTTCTTGTAAAGGTTTCGGACGAGCGTGTCTAAATCGTCGAGATTCTTGTTGTTCTTTGGAGTTGCCTTTGTTTGTCATTGTTTGCAGGATTACAAATGTGCAACGAGCATTGTCTTACTTTATGTTGTGCATTATTCGGAAAGGTAAAAGAAAGAAGGAATTTCCATTTCTGTTCTTTGTTAAAAGAACTTGATTCGAGAGGATGGCATATGTGCCGAGCAAGACGGCTGAAAAAGTCCCCTGCCTAGCGAAAGTTGAAATTGTTCCCTTTTGTAATGAGGGTCGATTTGGGGACAAATCGCATTAAAGAAGGGGGGATGATGTGAGCACGTTTACGCCACCCAACGAAGCAACTTCAAACTTTCAGGGAAGTTTTCTTTTTCACTTGGTACATACTAATTAGTCGGATTTATAAAAAAATAGATGGTTTTCGAAAAATTAGTCGGATTTATAAAAAATAGAGGAGTCGCCACCGGTCATTTAAAAATGGTAGACCGGACACCGGAAAACAAAACCAGAGATTTAAAAGGGTTCGGGAGTCGGTTACACGCGAGGAAGGATTAGCACCCTCGACGTGCCCAAAATTGGTACCAAAACTTTACCAGTTAATTAATATTAAATTTTGCGAATTAAAGTGACGATTCGTATCAAAATTTGGTTATACAGGTGAGTAAATTTTAAAAGTCTTAATATTCGAGAAGAAACGTCTGAACCACCACCACTACGATTGGTACTGGCCTCGTTCGTTCCCGAATGAAAAGACACCGCATTATATATATATTTTAAACTAGGATGCAACTTAGAAAAATGAAACAAATAAATTGCATGATTAAATAGGGAGAGACGTAGAACAAATGGCATATGTAACGTGGACAACATATACGATATATAAAAAAGGATAATTATGCAAAAATTAAAATTCCACGTAAATCATACGATTCATAAAGACATGCACGAAAATACATAACACATGTACGGGTGTACAACCTTAAGAAACTATGACACATGAACAAGGTTACATAAAAAACACATATTATGCAAGCTTACACATTCGATATCATATAAAATAACATGCAACATGCAACAACAAGGGTTTAAGATATACACTAATGTATCTACATAAAAAGATAAGATAAATATAACATGACCAGCAAGTAAAATGAAGACAAATTACGGGGTCACATACATAAATAAACCAATGATTTTATGACGAAAATTGAAATAAAAAGATAATTTTGCAGCTCTTTTTTGTAGAGGTTTCAGACGATCAGGTCTAAATGGGCCGAACAATGGACCCGTTAGAATTTTAACAGAGTTAAAAGTACAGAAATCGAGTTTTTGCAAAATAATCGTGTTGAAAAGATCGTAATCAATTGTATGAACTCCTAAATTTGGATTAAAACTTATTTTGCAACCCTTTTGTAGAGGTTTCGGACGAGCGGGTCTAAATGGGCCGAACAATGGACCCGTTAGAATTTAAACTGATAAAAAGTACAGAAATCGAGTTTTTGAAATATAATCGTGTTGAAAAGCTCGTAATAAATTGTATGAACTCCTAAATTTTGATTAAAACTTATTTTGCAATCCTTTTGTAGAGGTTTCGGACGAGCGAGTCTAAATGGGCCGAACAATGGACCCGTTAGAATTTTTACTGAGTAAAAAGTACTGTAATCGAGTTTTTGCATTATAATTGTGTTGAAAACCTCGTAATCAATTATATGAACTCCTAAAATTTGATTCTAACTTATTTTTGCGGTCTTTTTTGTAAAGGTTTCGGACGAGCGGGTCTAAATTGGCCGAACAATGGACCTGTTCGAATTTTAACTGAGTAAAAAGTACATAAATCGTGTTTTTGCAATATAATCGTGTTGAAAAGCTCGTAATCAATTGTACGAACTCCTAAATTTGGATTAAAACTTATTTTGCAACCCCTTTGTAGAGGTTTCAGACGAGCGAGTCTAAATGGGCCGAACAATAGACCCGTTAGAATTTTAACTGACTAAAAGTACAGAAATCAAGTTTTTGCAATATAATCGTGTTGAAAAGCTCGTAATCAATTATATGAACTCCTAAAATTTGATTCTAACTCGTTTTGCGGTCTTTTTTGTAGAGGTTTCGGACGAACGGGTCTAAATGGGCCGAACAATGGACCTGTTAGAATTTTAAATAAGTAAAAAGTACAAAAATCGAGTTTTTGCAATTTAATCGTGTTGAAAAGCTCGTAATCAAATTTATGAACTCCTAAATTTGAATTAAAACTTATTTTGCAACCCTTTTGTCGAGGTTTCGGACGATCGAGTCTAAATGGGCCGAACAATGGACCCGTTAGAATTTTAACTGAGTAAAAAGTACAAAAATCAAGTTTTTGCAATATAATCGTGTTGAAAAGCTTGTAAGCAATTATATGAACTCCTAAAATTTGATTCTAACTTGTTTTGCGGTCTTTTTTGTAAAGGTTTCGGACGAGCGAGTCTAAATGAGCCGAACAATGGACCTGTTAGAATTTTAACTGAGTAAAAAGTAATGTAATCGATTTTTTGCAATATAATCGTGTTGAAAAGCTCGTAATCAATTATATGAACTCCTAAAATTTGATTCTAACTTATTTTGCGGTCTTTTTTTATAGGTTTCGGACGAGCGGGTTTAAATGGGCCAAATAATGGACCCGTTCGTATTTTAACTGAGTAAAAAGTACAGAAATCGAGGTTTTGCAATATAATCGTGTTGAAAAGCTCGTAATCAATTGTATGAACTCCTAAATTTGGATTAAAACTTATTTTGCAACCCCTTTGTAGATGTTTCGGACGAGCGAGTCTAAATGGGCCGAACAATAGACCCGTTAGAATTTTTTTTTGAAAGAAAGGCCTCGTTAAAAACCCCTACTACTGTCCTTCAAGCTAGGCTAGAGGACCCTAAAAAGGGGAAAAGAGTGCCTAAGTTTTATTAATTCAAGAAGGATTTGATACAAGGTGATTGATACAAGGAGGAATAACAGAATCAAAAGATAAGGCAGACATATTGCCAAGCGAAAAAGTAGCCAAAGAATGTGCTACATGGTTTGCCTCACGGCGTACAAAGGAAACAGAAGTTGATACAAAGTCATGAAGAGACTCCCGAATCTGATGGATAAGAGGTCCCAATGTAGAAAGATCCAATCCTGGATTGTTGATTCTATTTGTAATGGAAGCACAATCAGTTTCCAGCAGAATCCGTGTCCAACCTTGAGAGCGAGCGAAGGTGACTCCGGCAAGAAGGCTTTCTCCTTCACAAGTAACTGCATCCGGGCGGCTTCCTAGCGGAAAAGCGAGGCCCTCTACAACTGCTCCTGTAGAGTCACGTGCAACAGCGCCCACGGCCGCCGCACGTGTAGAAGGATTGAAGGCCCCATCTACATTAATTTTAATGTGCTTAGTTGGCGGAGGAATCCACCTTGGAGAGGAAATAATAGAAGGCACTGGAGTAGAAGGCGCATATGCACTGTAAAAGTCATTATGTAAACTAATGGAATTGACGACAATAAGCCAGGATGGTTGCAAATGGTGGTTATGAACCCAGTCATTACGCCTATTCCAAACATTCCAGACAGTAGTAAGGAAGAGACCAAATTTATCAGAGGGAAGAAGATGGGCGGCTTCCTCCAGCCATTGTAAAGGTGTAGTAGTCGAGCTCTTGTAAAGGCCAATGGGAATACCAGAAAGCTGTAGGGCTTCAGTGGCCCCTGTGCAGTCACGGAGAGCATGGAGAATAGTCTCTGAGTGACCACCACAAATGGGGCAAGGCCCCGAGTCTGGTGAAAAGACTTGCATTTTAGAACCAACTGGTAAAGCACCAGACGCCATACGCCATCCAAAAGTTTTGACTTTAGGCAAAGCCCTGACTTTGGAAAGATACTTCCAAAAACGAGTGGGTGGTGTTTGGGGAGGCATAGATCACTGTAAGAAAAGATAACCAGAACGAACTGAGAAAATGCCCGAATCATTAGGGGACCAAAGAATAGAGTCATGGTGGTCATTTATAATTGGTATACGTAGAATGTTGGACGCGTCCGTTGGATTAAAGTAACGATGTACTTTGACAGGATCCCAAGCGGTTTGGTTACGGACCATAAAATCACGACAACGAATATGAACCTCATCCGAGAGTTCATAATCCCCAGTAAGTGTAATAGGGGAAGGACCGCCCCAAATGTCTTTATGTACTCTAATGTTGCTATTAATTCCTGGACGGTAAAGGAAACCTGGGAGGAGGCGTTGTATAGCATTATACATGCCTTGTCAGGCAAAGGAGCCAGGAATAGGCCTGGAGGATTCGAGGATATTCCCAGAAGGTAAATATTTAGCACGATATATTTGGCCTAGTAGAGAATCTGGTTCACAAATGAGTCGCCATATTTGTTTACCCAAGAGGGCAACATTGAAATCATGTATGTCTTTAAACCCCATTCCTCCAGCAGCCTTAGGTAAACAGACATGGTTCCATGGTAGCATATGCCATCCTTTTTTATTGGATTTTCCTGTCCACTAGTATTGCCTGATAGCTGAAGTCATATCATCAATAATGTTTTGTGGAAGAAGATAATAGGACATAACGTATTGAGGTAGGGATTGGAGGACTGCTTTAATGAAAATCTCACGGCAACTGAAAGATAGAAGATGTTTATCCCAGCTAGAGAGACGATCATGGACTTTATCACGTACAAATCCTAGAGATTCAGTTTTGTTTTTTCCTATAAGAAGCAGGAGGCTATTTATCGCAGATCTGGTAGAGGATGGTGTACGGGGGTTATAAAATATAGTAGATTTCTCAAAGTTTACTACTTGACCAGATGCAGCAGCATAAGTGTGCAGAGCTCTTTTAAGATGAGAAGCTTCAGTTATAGAGTTATTAATGAAAACCATACAATCATCAGCAAAAAGGAGATGATTGACTTTGGGTCCTTATTTGCATGCACCAAGCCCCGGAAGAATATTTGTTTGTTGAGCAGCAGATAGGTAGGCAGAGAGCCCTTGTGTGCAGAATAGAAAGAGGAAGGGTGAGAGAGGATCAGCTTGTCGTAAACCACGTTGAGGTTGAAAAAATGGGGAGTAGGAATTATTAATTTTAACTGAGAAAGAAACTGTGGTAATACATCGCATTATGAGGGAAATCTAGTCAGATGCGAAACCCATGCGTTCCATAACATTTGCTAAGAAGGACCATTCGACTCGATCAAAAGCCTTTTCCATATCTAGTTTAAGAGCAGCTCCTTGAGATGATTTGGTTGCCCCTGAGTTGATATTGTGAACAATTTCATGAGCTACAAGAATATTATCAGAGATGTTGCGCCCCTGGACGAAGGCTGCTTGATTAGTGCTAATACAAAATGGAATTGTTTGCTTCATTCTGTTAACAATGGTTTTAGCAACTATTTTATAAAGAACAGTACAAAGACTAATCGGTCTAAGGTGTCTCATGGTAGTCGGGTCATTTATTTTGGGAATTAGAACCAAAATAGTTTTATTGACCAAAGACATATCAATAGTGCCATTTAATAAGTTAAAGCATAGATTAATAACATCTTCCCCAATAGTGTCCCAGTGCTGACGGAAAAAACTACTAGGTAGTCCATCAATACCAGGAGCTTTCCTAGGATCAATGTCCCGGAAAGCGTGGAGTATTTCTTCCTTAGTGAAGGATCGTTGTAAGTTATCATTCATAGAATGAGTAATGGATGGGGTAATTTTATCTAGAATGCTATCGGAGATTTGAGGGTTGGAAGACGTGAAGAGATTTTGGAAGTAACTAGAAGCAATTGTCATGAGATCTGATTCAGCCGTACACCAGTTCAAATTGGAGTCAAATAAACCATTAATCGATTTTTTTTTCATTCTATTGTTTGCCCGAGCGTGAAAAAATCTCGTATTTTTATCACCTTGAGAAAGCCAGAGCGTGCGAGATCTTTGAGCCCAATAAGTTTCTTGTTCTGTTAGCAATTTGTTGAGTTCAGTTCTGTATTTTAAATAAGTGCCTTCAGTTGCAGCAGTTAAGGGGCGACATAGGAATTTGTTAATTTTCTTGGTTAGGAAATTAATACGCCCAGAGGATTTAAATCTCTGTTGGTTCTGCCATTCCTCTAGGCTATTACCGACAACATGTATTTTGTCAATAGCCGTTCCAGAGGTATTCGTCCAGGTACGTTTAATAGTTGAGATATTGTCTTCATTATTAGCCCAGCAGTTCTCAAACCGGAAAGTACTGGGTGAGCGAAGAAGAGAGGTGATCGCAGGGGATGTGTCGAGAGACAGGAAGCAGTGGTCAGACTTGGCCACATAGTCCGTTGTAATGCGAAATGAAGGAAACAGATTCTGCCAAGCCGAGTTAGCAACAAACCGGTCAAATCTTTCATGAATAGTTGGGGTTAAAGGCCCAACTTTCGTCCAAGTGAACCAACCCGATGTTGGCTTACAGTAAAAAAGATTGTTGCGTGAAAGACATTGATGAAAGTTGGTTATTTGGGATCTAGCCCTACGATTTCCTCCTTGCTTTTCGGAGTCGGATAGGATTTCGTTAAAATCCCCTCCTAAAAGCCAAGGAACATTATTATTATTTGTATTTAAGGAGTGTAACCCCCTTAACCCGGCCTAGACGGTTGACCCGAATTAAGAAAGTCACACGGGGAAAACCAAAGTCAACCCGAAAGTCAACCTTGATTAACGACCCTTTTTTTCTTTTTAAAACTTGTCTAGATGCATATTAAGCCTAATTGTGATCACACAAACATCATACCAAAAGATCACAAACATCAGAGATCGAACAGGGACTCAATCGAACAATTTACAACTTTAGGGACCAAATTGTAAATTCTGATAATTATAAGGACTTAACCCAAATCGAAGTTACCATCTTGAAATTAATCATGTTTCATGCTTCTCTGCAAAATTTCAGCTCAAAAGGACTTCCCAAACTCATACAATTGCACAAACAAGTTTCAGGACTAAAACGCAAACATTCCAAAACATATAACTGCCAATGTCAGCCCCCAACGGTCACCCGTTCCGAAACGGCATAGCCCGTTTCGAAACTCGGGGCCGTTCCGCAACGCGTACCGAAACGGGGGTCTGGCAGTGGCCTTTCCGTTTCGGACGCCTGGGCACAATTAAGGCACCCGTTCCGAAACGGTAGGTGCTGTTCCGAAACACCCTGCACAGATTGACTAAAAATGCATGCTTAAACATGCAATTGACCAACCAATCATGCTCCAAATGCCACCAAACTTTGCCAACATACAATTCAACATATATAAGACATACTTGCATCATCAATTCAACCAAATAACATCATAAGCAAAAAGCCCCAAATCTATAGGCATGCTTCCTACACAAGTAAGCCATTCAAGCATAAACTTCCAAAACAAGCATATAAAGGCCAACCACAAAAACCAGCATTCTCAACAACATTCAACATACTTAGGGAGTTCAAAACATCTCCCAAAACACACACATAGGTCCCCCATTGCCAAATTACCAAAAGCTAAAATGTACTTAGAAAACCTTTCATACATAGAGCTTTGTTTCCACTTGGATGCTTGCCCTCCTTGCTGCCCTCAAGTACTCTAATGCTCTGCATTATTGAATTAAGAAAACAAAGAGAGCGTAAGCAAAAGCTTAGTGAGGAATGCTCATTTAAACCATTCAATAATGCATTTATAAAACACTTTATAAATCATGCTTCAACCATCATTTACACATGCTCAAAAGCATACTTAAACATGCATCTCATGCATCGAATCATAACATGTCATATTGGCCTCAAATGATAAGTTCCATTTCTTTAAAAACAAGTTCATCAACTTTCACCCCAAGGACTTTTAAACACCTTGGCCCCAAGGACTTTTAAACACCTTGGCCATGGACTTTTAAACACCATGAACTGTATCACATCAAGGACTTTTAAACACCTTGATCCCAAGGACTTTTAAACACCTTGGCCTATGGACTTTTAAACACCATAGAAATGTATCACATCAAGGACTTTTAAACACCTTGATCCCAAGGACTTTTAAACACCTTGGCCCATGGACTTTTAACCACCATGGAAGGACCACACAAGGACTTTTAAACACCTTTGTGTCCGTAGCAAGAACCATCCAAGGACTTTTAACCACCTTGATGTTCTTAAGTAAACAAGGCTCACTCAAGGACTTTTAACCACCTTAGTGACCTTAACCCTTTTCAAAACATCACTTGCCAATATACATCATTATCATCAATTTATCCACTGTTTTAAAGCATAAAACCAAGCCATATTCATCATGCATTTAAAAGCATCAAATCACATTTAATCAATGTTCAACAACAAGGAACTCCTACCTTGAGTTACCTTCAACATATGGCTTACAAAAACAGCATTAACCATGCTAAATCATGCTTTCAAAACAGTAATTAAAACATGCAATAAACCACTTTGCATCACACATAGTCATGGCCACCACTAGAGAGAATTTCCGAAAACTTACACTCGAGCTTAGCAAAGTTGTTTAGACTTAAACTAAGCTCCCAAGACATTGGTTTCAAAGCCGAAAACCCAATTTCACTCACCGATTCCACTTCACCTCTTGCCGAAGCACTAATTCAAGCTTCCGGATCAACAACTCTTGGATCCAAAGATGCCTCCCCTGATTAAACACATTAAAGCAGAGATTTAATGCATCATCATGCATCAAAAGCTTCAATGAAAGCACTCAAACTCGCTGCTCTCATTCATACTCCATTTTCGGCCACCAAACACAACCGAAATTGCATCAAAACCACTTCTCAACAAAGCCCAGCCATAAACCAGCAAAACCTAACATCCATTAACACCATCTAACATCTAAAAACAACCTTTAAGCATCCTTATACCTCCAGCAACATCAGATCCACAAGATCACCACAAAAACATCCAAGAATCACAAGCTAAACTTAGGAAACACAACCTATCCGGGATTGCATTAATCAAAACTCATTTCCTTATCAAATTAACATTCATTAATCATCATTTTAATACCTTAAAACACTGCTTAAACAGATCCAACGAAATTTCACCAAAAACACACCAAATCTTGCATTTTAAGCCAAGATCCACAAAACAATCTTAAAAGCCATTTATAAAACATCAATTAAGGATTGAGAACTTGGGAATTTCATTAAAGAACTTGAAGTTCAGAGGAGAAGGACGTTCTTACCTCCAAACTTGAGTTTCTCCTCTTTTAGAGCCAAAAAGCTTGATGAATCAAGTAGCAAATACAAAGGTTTTGATGAGAAGATGATTAGGAATCAAATGAGGATTGAAAAGAAGTATTTAGGTGATAAAAATCAGAGGAAAAGATCTGGAGAGAATGTGTTTGGTTTGAGAGAAAAGATGAGAGAAAATGAGAATGGAAAATTTAGAAAGTTAGTTAAATGACTAAAAATATCTTTCCCTCCTTTTTACTTTTATTTTAAACCATTATTAAATCATTTAATATTCTAGAAAATCTGGAGAAACTCCCCTTTGGGTAAATAGCTCCCTAAAGATTCAAAGTTTCAATCCTTTTTAAAACAGTCACAAAACTTTCAAAAATTACATTTTGGTCACTAGCCAAAATGTCACCCTTCCGAAACTCATTTTCCAAAATTGATTTCACAGTTCATTTAATTATATTAAAAGATGATTTTAGAACATTTTTCCATATTTTTAATGCAACCCGAACTAGGCTTTCCTAATTTCACCTCTTTAGATTCGAACAGCACTTTGACCAAACCGGTCAACGCCCAAAACTTCTAAGCCCAAAACCGGGGCGTTACAACTCTCCCCCCCTTAAGAAATTTCGTCCTCGAAATTTACCTGAAGGAAAGAGATAAGGAAACTGCTTCAGCATGTCTTTCTTCCGCTCCCATGTGGCTTCCTCAACACCGCGATGCTTCCACAGCACCTTCACCAACTCAATGGTCTTGCCACGAAGAACCTTGCTATCCGAATCCAGAACCTTCACCGGTTCCTCATCATAGGTCAAATCCGGATTCAAAACCACTTCCTCCACAGGCATCACATGCGAAGGATCAGATCTATACCTCCGGAGCATAGAGACATGGAACACATCATGAATCTTCTCCAACTCCTGTGGTAATCTCAACCGATACGCAACAGGACCCACACGCTCAACCACCTCATATGGTCCAATGTACCTAGGGCTCAACTTACCCTTTCGGCCAAACCGCATCACCTTCTTCCAAGGCGAAACCTTCAAGAACACACGGTCACCCACCGCATACTCTATCTCCTTACGCTTCAAATCCGCGTAAGACTTCTGCCGATCAGAAGTAGCCTTCAACCGCTCACAAATGAGCTTTACCTTCTCTGTGGTCCCTTTCAACAAAGCCGGCATCGAAACCAACTTTTGACCAGTCTCAGCCCAACAAAGAGGAGTCCTACACTTCCTCCCGTACAAGCCTCATAAGGTGCCATCTGTATACTTGCCTGATAACTGTTGTTATAAGCAAACTCAACCAAAGGCAGATGCTTCTCCCAAGAACCTTGGAACTCAATCACGCAGCACCTCAACATATCCTCCAAAATCTGGATAACTCGCTCAGACTGACCATCCGACTGAGGATGATAGGATGTACTGAAATGCAACCTTGTACCCAGAGCTTGATGCAAACACTGCCAGAACCGCGATGTGAACCTCGGATCCCGATCCGACACAATCGACTTAGGCACACCATGCAGCCGCACAATCTCAGCAATGTACAGCTCTGCCAGCTTATCCAAAGAAAACGTAGTATGCACAGGCAAGAAATGCGCACACTTCGTCAGGCGATCCACAATCACCCAGACCGAATTCTTCTTCGATGGAGACAAAGGTAAACCAGATACAAAATCAATGGTAACCCTCTCCCACTTCCATTCAGGGATTTTCAACGGTTGCAACAACCCTGAAGGAAACTGATGCTCAGCCTTAACTCGCTGACACACCAAACACTTGCTAACAAACTCTGCAACATCCTTTTTCAAACCCACCCAATAGTACTCATCACGAAGATCACGGTACATCTTAGTACTACCAGGGTGCATAGCAAAAGGACTACTATGACCTTCAGTCAGAATAGCACGCCTCAACTCGGCATCAGCAGGCACTACTATCCGACTCCCAAAACACAGCACACCATCATCATTGAAACAGAAATCCGAAGGTCTACCCTCCGCGATATCCTGAACATGAGACACCAAGGAATCATCCAACAACTGCTTATCCTTGATCAACTGCACCAAAGAGGGTTTCACTTGCAACTCAGCAATGAGACCACCATCTTGCGATATGCTCAAGTTAGCAAACATAGCCCTCAGCTCAACAGCTACCTTCCTACTCAAAGCATCCGCAACAACATTAGCTTTTCCAGGATGATACTCAATCGTCAGATCATAATCCTTGAGCAACTCCAACCAACGCCGCTGCCTAAGATTCAACTCCTTCTAAGACATCAGATACCTCAAACTCTTGTGATCCGTGTACACAGTACACTTCTCACCATACAGATAATGCCTCCAGATCTTCAGAGCAAAAACCACTGCAGCCAGCTCAATATCATGCGTAGGGTAATTGCGCTCATGCACTTTCATCTGCCGCGATGCATAAGCCACCACCTTACCCTCCTGCATCAGCACACACCCCAAACCAACATAGGATGCATCACTGTAAACCACAAACTCTTTCCCTGATTCAGGCTGAATCAAGATAGGAGCTTGCGTCAAAGCCGCCATAAGCTTCTCAAAAGCCTGCTGTCTCGCTTCCGTCCACTCATACTTAACATCCTTTTGCAACAGCTTCGTCAAAGGAGCAGCAATCTTGGAAAAACCATCCACAAACCTCCGGTAGTATCCCGCCAAACCAAGGAAACTACGGACCTCATGAACAGACTTAGGAACCTTCCAATTCATCACCGCCTCAATCTTCTGAGGATCAACACGAATCCCCTCAGTTGAGACCACATGTCCAAGAAAAACCACCTCCCTTAACCAGAACTCACACTTGCTCAGCTTAGCATAAAGCTGATTCTCCAACAAAGCTTGCAAAACAATCCTCAAATGCTCTTCATGCTCCTCCTCAGTACGCGAGTACACGAGGATATCATCAATGAACACCACAACAAACTTGTCCAGGTATTCATGAAACACACGATTCATCATGTCCATGAAAGCAGCAGGAGCATTTGTCAACCCAAACGACATCACAAGAAACTCATAATGCCCATATCTTGTCCTGAAAGCTGTCTTAGGCACATCCACATCCTTCACCTTCAACTGATAATACCCTGACCTCAAGTCAATCTTAGAGAACACAGCAGCTCCCCGAAATTGATCAAAAAGATCATCAATCCTCGGCAAAGGATACCGATTCTTGATAGTCAACTTGTTCAGCTGACGGTAATCAATGCACATTCTCATAGTGCCATCCTTCTTCTTCACAAACAAGACCGGTGCTCCCCAAGGTGACACACTCGGCCGGATGAAACCACGATCAAGCAACTCTTGCAACTGCGTCTTCAGCTCCTTCAGCTCCTTAGGTGCCATTCTATAGGGAGTAATGGACACAGGAGTTGTATTCTCATACAGCTCAATTCCAAACTCCACCTCGCGGTTAGGAGGTAAACCAGGCAACTCCTCAGGAAAAACACCAGGAAACTCCTTCACAACTCTGATATCTTGCACCCTCAACTCTTTAGAGCTAGGATTCATCACAAAAGCTAGATAAGCTTCGCAACCTTGCCTCAGCATCCTGCTCGCCTCCAAGGTAGACACCACATTGGCAAGAAACTTCACATTCTCACCAACCACCACAACTTCATAATCATCCGCAAGCTTAAGCGAAACCCGCTTGTTCTCACAATCCACAACAGCACGATGCTCAGCAAGCCAATCCATACCAAGGATCACATCGAAACCATAGAAGGGCAACTCCATAAGATCAACATGGAAAACATGCTCTTGAACAACCAAGGGACACCTTCTATAAAGCTTTCTAGTCACAACAGTCTCACCAAAAGAACTAGTGACTCGAACACCAACATCCAAAGACTCAACAGGCAAACCAAGCAATTCAGCATGCTCACGCAAAATGTATGAATGCGTAGATCCAGAATCAATCAATGAAAGCAATGACAAGGATTGCAAAGTAAAGGTACCTGCAATCACATCCGCATCATTCCTGCCCTCTCGCTGAGCATACACCCTCGCTTGGCCTCCACCCTCAGGCTGAATAGCCACAACATGGGCCACTCCACGACCACCTTCCTCTCTCCTCTGGAAATTACCACGGCCGCGCCCACGACCTCTCTGCGGTGCAGCAACAACAGGAGCACGCACCTGCTCACCAGCCAACCTCGGACAATCTCGCCTCAAGTGGTCTGCAGAACCACAACTCCAGCACCCGTTACCAGCAGCCGCAACAGGAGCTTGCACCACTTTCTCAGCACGAGGACAGTCACGCTTCAAGTGACCACGGGAACCACAGATCCAACAAGCACTCGGATCAGCTCTAGCATTGCCTCCTCTAGCAGGTGCACCACCACCTCTCTTGGCTGAGGACTGATACTTCTGATCACGTCCCCTCTTGTTCCGTCCACCTCCGGAACTAAACTCAGCTGATCGCTTCCCAGCACTTGTTCCAGCACCTCTCACAGATAAACCCAAGTTCATCTCAACATCCTTGGCTCGGCCCACCAACACGTCGAAATCATCATACTCGGCGGCCAGCAAATACATTTTCACATCCGTCTCTAAACCATAACGGAACCTCTCGCACCTTGCCCGCTCATCAGGTACCAGCTCCGGTGCATACTGACTGAGTCGCACAAACTGCACCTCATACTCAGCCACACTCATGCTCCCTTGGGTAAGAGACATGAATTCACGCTTTTTCTCATCTAGATATCTCACACCAAGATATCTCCGCTTGAACACGTTCTGAAAGAATGTCCAAGTCACATCAGCTTCTGCCATCCCAGCAATAGTGGTTGTCCACCACGTATACGCATCCTTCTGCAGCAAGGACACAACACAACCCAGCTTCTGCACATCAGTGCAACTCATCTGGCCCAAGATTCGCTTGGTACTCTCTAGCCAAGCTTCAGAACTCTCAGCAGACATACCCCTGAACTCAGTCCCACCAAGACTGCGCAAACGCTCCAAAGGTAGTCTAACACCAGCATCTTCCTGATGCCCCGCTCCACGAGCTCCAGCTACTGCTGCTTGAAAAGCACCAGCAATAGCTTGCACTAACATCGTCATATCAGGCATAGCTTGCCCCTGACCAGCCCCAGGTCCAGCAGCTCCAGCGCCAGCTGCAGCTCCAGCTTCCTCAGCCCCAGCACCACCACCACCAGGTGGAGGAGGAGGTAACACCGCACTACCCATGTTTTCCTCATTCTCGTTCTCATTAGGAGCCGTAGCTCGCACATTACCTCGTAACTCTCTACGTGGTGCCATACTTTTACCATGCAATCACAACACAAATAAAACAAAGTCAGGCCCAGCAAGGTAAGCAATCCAAGTATTCAAGCTCAATTTCATTTCAAAACAACATCTTTCCTTTAGCTTTGATTTGGCAATGGGTACCCACAACATGCTACATCACAGCACATACTTCAATTGCATCAAAAACACAAGCCATTAAACATGCTTTCACTCAGCAGGCATACATGGCATACACACTTTAATCATGCATACATACATTCCCAATTACTCGAGAACTCAGCTCTGATACCACCAAATGTAACCCCCTTAACCCGGCCTAGACGGTTGACCCGAATTAAGAAAGTCACACGGGGAAAACCAAAGTCAACCCGAAAGTCAACCATGATTAACGACCCTTTTTTTTTCTTTTTAAAACTTGTCTAGATGCATATTAAGCCTAATTGTGATCACACAAACATCATACCAAAAGATCACAAACATCAGAGATCGAACAGGGACTCAATCGAACAATTTACAACTTTAGGGACCAAATTGTAAATTCTGATAATTATAAGGACTTAACCCAAATCGAAGTTACCATCTTGAAATTAATCATGTTTCATGCTTCTCTGCAAAATTTCAGCTCAAAAGGACTTCCCAAACTCATACAATTGCACAAACAAGTTTCAGGACTAAAACGCAAACATTCCAAAACATATAACTGCCAATGTCAGCCCCCAACGGTCACCCGTTCCGAAACGGCATAGCCCGTTTCGAAACTCGGGGCCGTTCCGCAACGCGTACCGAAACGGGGGTCTGGCAGTGGCCTTTCCGTTTCGGAACGGCCCCTCCCGTTTCGGACGCCTGGGCACAATTAAGGCACCCGTTCCGAAACGGTAGGTGCTGTTCCGAAACACCCTGCACAGATTGACTAAAAATGCATGCTTAAACATGCAATTGACCAACCAATCATGCTCCAAATGCCACCAAACTTTTCCAACATACAATTCAACATATATAAGACATACTTGCATCATCAATTCAACCAAATAACATCATAAGCAAAAAGCCCCAAATCTATAGGCATGCTTCCTACACAAGTAAGCCATTCAAGCATAAACTTCCAAAACAAGCATATAAAGGCCAACCACAAAAACCAGCATTCTCAACAACATTCAACATACTTAGGGAGTTCAAAACATCTCCCAAAACATACACATAGGTCCCCCATTGCCAAATTACCAAAAGCTAAAATGTACTTAGAAAACCTTTCATACATAGAGCTTTGTTTCCACTTGGATGCTTGCCCTCCTTGCTGCCCTCAAGTACTCTAATGCTCTGCATTATTGAATTAAGAAAACAAAGAGAGCGTAAGCAAAAGCTTAGTGAGGAATGCTCATTTAAACCATTCAATAATGCATTTATAAAACACTTTATAAATCATGCTTCAACCATCATTTACACATGCTCAAAAGCATACTTAAACATGCATCTCATGCATCTAATCATAACATGTCATATTGGCCTCAAATGATAAGTTCCATTTCTTTAAAAACAAGTTCATCAACTTTCACCCCAAGGACTTTTAAACACCTTGGCCCCAAGGACTTTTAAACACCTTGGCCATGGACTTTTAAACACCATGAACTGTATCACATCAAGGACTTTTAAACACCTTGATCCCAAGGACTTTTAAACACCTTGGCCTATGGACTTTTAAACACCATAGAAATGTATCACATCAAGGACTTTTAAACACCTTGATCCCAAGGACTTTTAAACACCTTGGACCATAGACTTTTAACCACCATGGAAGGACCACACAAGGACTTTTAAACACCTTTGTGTCCGTAGCAAGAACCATCCAAGGACTTTTAACCACCTTGATGTTCTTAAGTAAACAAGGCTCACTCAAGGACTTTTAACCACCTTAGTGACCTTAACCCTTTTCAAAACATCACTTTCCAATATACATCATTATCATCAATTTATCCACTGTTTTAAAGCATAAAACCAAGCCATATTCATCATGCATTTAAAAGCATCAAATCACATTTAATCAATGTTCAACAACAAGGAACTCCTACCTTGAGTTACCTTCAACATATGGCTTACAAAAACAACATTAACCATGCTAAATCATGCTTTCAAAACAGTAATTAAAACATGCAATAAACCACTTTGCATCACATATAGTCATGGCCACCACTAGAGAGAATTTCCGAAAACTTACACTCGAGCTTAGCAAAGTTGTTTAGACTTAAACTAAGCTCCCAAGACATTGGTTTCAAAGCCGAAAACCCAATTTCACTCACCGATTCCACTTCGCCTCTTGCCGAAGCACTAATTCAAGCTTCCGGATCAACAACTCTTGGATCCAAAGATGCCTCCCCTGATTAAACACATTAAAGTAGAGATTTAATGCATCATCATGCATCAAAAGCTTCAATGAAAGCACTCAAACTCGCTGCTCTCATTCATACTCCAATTTCGGCCACCAAACACAACCGAAATTGCATCAAAACCACTTCTCAACAAAGCCCAGCCATAAACCAGCAAAACCTAACATCCATTAACACCATCTAACATCTAAAAACAACCTTTAAGCATCCTTATACCTCCAGCAACATCAGATCCACAAGATCACCACAAAAACATCCAAGAATCACAAGCTAAACTTAGGAAACACAACCTATCCGGGATTGCATTAATCAAAACTCATTTCCTTATCAAATTAACATTCATTAATCATCATTTTAATACCTTAAAACACTGCTTAAACAGATCCAACGAAATTTCACCAAAAACACACCAAATCTTGCATTTTAAGCCAAGATCCACAAAACAATCTTAAAAGCCATTTATAAAACATCAATTAAGGATTGAGAACTTGGGAATTTCATTAAAGAACTTGAAGTTCAGAGGAGAAGGACGTTCTTACCTCCAAACTTGAGTTTCTCCTCTTTTAGAGCCAAAAAGCTTGATGAATCAAGTAGCAAATACAAAGGTTTTGATGAGAAGATGATTAGGAATCAAATGAGGATTGAAAAGAAGTATTTAGGTGATAAAAATCAGAGGAAAAGATCTGGAGAGAATGTGTTTGGTTTGAGAGAAAAGATGAGAGAAAATGAGAATGGAAAATTTAGAAAGTTAGTTAAATGACTAAAAATATCTTTCCCTCCTTTTTACTTTTATTTTAAACCATTATTAAATCATTTAATATTCTAGAAAATCTAGAGAAACTCCCCTTTGGGTAAATAGCTCCCTAAAGATTCAAAGTTTCAATCCTTTTTAAAACAGTCACAAAACTTTCAAAAATTACATTTTGGTCACTAGCCAAAATGTCACCCTTCCGAAACTCATTTTCCAAAATTGATTTCACAGTTCACTTAATTATATTAAAAGATGATTTTAGAACATTTTTCCATATTTTTAATGCAACCCGAACTAGGCTTTCCTAATTTCACCTCTTTAGATTGGAACATCACTTTGACCAAACCGGTCAACGCCCAAAACTTCTAAGCCCAAAACCGGGGCGTTACAAGGAGTCAATAATTTCCCAAGTTTTATATTTTTGGCTAGTTTCAGAATGGCCATGTATACCCGTGAAAAGAATATTCATATTGTTTAATGTAATTTGAGTATGTATATAACGCTGAGAATACGAAAGTAGAGTAATATTGATATTTTTGGCAGCAAATAAAGCAATTCCGGAACACCCTTCCGTAGAGGAAATAGAAATAATGTTTATAAAACCTAAAGAAATGCAAAGTTGGCTACAAGCCACATTATTGAGTTTTGTTTCGCATAGAAAAATAACATCAGGGACTGATTGCCGGACATAGTTGCGAAGATGTTGAACTACCGGGGCTTGTCCTAAACCCTGGCAGTTCCATCATAAGAGCTTCATTTTCCTCGGCGGGGCTGAGAGTCAGCCGCCGCCGGAGAGTTTTTTGAGCTGCTCATCCCAGCTTTTGGGGTGGAACCGGACGGTTTGGATTTCTTTGGCGGGAGCGACACTTGAATGGGGGAGCGGTGTTTCATGCCGCGATTTGGTGGGGCTGGAGCAGGGGTCGGAGCTGCATCATTTGGGTAAGTTTTTAGTAGCCATTGATTAAAATCATTGAATATGGTATCGGTAGAAATAGGGGGCTTACGCAATTCAGCATCTATTTTCTTAATCTGTTGGGCAGTTGGACTTGGAACACCATCATCAGTGGTATCCCATTCCCCATCAGAGTCATCCTCAGGAATCGGGTAGATGGTGTTTAGAGGTTGGGGTTCGAGGGGGGCTTTCTGCTTTGAATCTGTAGCTGGGGGATCATTGACACGGGGGACATCCCCCATGGCAGTATCCGTATTAGGGGCATCCTCGGTGGGTTGTTCCGAGAAAGATGCAGCATCGCCCTCGTTAAGAGAGCCTGCAGAGGAATTAAGACAAGATAGATTAATAAGAAAATTTTTTTCGAAAAGGAGGTTAATGTTAATGGAACTATATAGAGATATACCCATAACATTCGGTGCATTGTTTGGAGTAGGATTAGCATTGGCAGCAGCAACTGGAGCAGGATTAACTGTGAATAATGAGAATGGAAACGTAAATGGACAGAACAGTAGAGATAAATTATTTTTATATCGAAGCTGTGAAAAATATGAAAATTTTGAATTAAAGTAAAGGGAGGTACCATTCGGTAAAGGATTATTCTGGTTGAGTTTAGGTTCGACATAACGAAGGCGCCCCCGTGTACCAGCTGGGCGGCGTCTTGGAGGGAGGTAGCGGAGCCATTCCCCGTATTGCAATTTGTTCAGATCAAGGGATGATCGAGTAGGGCAGTTTTCAATCGTATGACTAATGATTCCGCAGCCAGGACATAAGGTTGGAAGGCGTTCGTATTGAATACGACACATAGTTTTTTTGGTTCCGGATCCTATGAAAACAAACCGGGTGACTGGCTTGGTAATATTCAGGAAGATCTCTACACGCAAAAAATCTTTCATGTTTCCTTCAGCTTCTAGAGTATCAGTTCGGATGACATTGCCTACCATAGACCCAAGGGCATGTCCCACAAGGTGTGAGCGGTCAAAGTCCTCATAGAGTGAGGATGGGAGAGAAAAGATGCGGATCCAGATTCTCATAGAGGTAAACAAATATTCTCCAAGCGACTTAGCAGGGTCATACTCGGTAATGGCTAGCCATTCATCTTTATACAGCCACGGGCTGCGATTAAGGACTTCGTAGCATGAATTGACGTCCTTGAATTTGATCTTCAGATAGTTATCTTGAATAACAGAGATGGACACCACGTTGTTTGGTTTCCAAATGCCTTCAAAGGCGTTGATGACAGCATAAATATCGACAGTCTTGGAGGAAATAAAACAACCTAAGAGAAAGACCTTGGGGTCCTCTTCGACGAAGTCCCAACCGAAGTATGGGGTATACAAAAGTTCTGCTTCCTCATTGGTGAGGTTGAGAGAGCTAAGTTGTGGGATAGATGAGGACGCCATGGCAGGAGGGTATTGAAGGAATTGAGAAAGGGAATAAAAGAAAGCTTGTGGTAACTTGCTTAATTGTTTGTCGTATAAAGAGAAGTGGTTTATAAAGATAGAGCTTTGGTAAGTATTGAAAAAAGGAAGGAAATAAAGAAATAGTGGCATTGAATAACGCATTAATTTGAAATTAAGAGGGAAAGGTTGAAAAGTAATATGTAAGTATGGAAATTGAATGTTTAATAAAGGAATCAGATTTAAGAAATATGATTTTGGAAAGTAAGAACTTTTGAAGGATTTAAGATTATAAACGGGGAAAGTAATAATGTCAAAGTAGGAAAGAAAATTATTACTAAAAGGTTGGTTTATTTTAATAATATAACGGAAATATTGAATAAAAAATAAACTATTAAAATTAAAAAAATTAAAATATGAGATGATTTTGTTAAAAGGTATGAGTAAAGAGAAAATTACGGCAAAGTTTGAGGAATTAAATATTTGAAACGGAATGTTTGAAAGGAAAGAGATTGTATATTTGAAATAGTAATTACCCACATTAAGGGATAAAAAGGAAAGCATGAGTGACTATTAATAATTAATAAAGGCTTACTTAAAGGACAACGGAATAAACCAAGTGGCAATTTATAATTAAAAGCTGGAAGATTGACAGCAAAGGGAAATGGATGACAAGTAAGAAAAAAAGGAAAAGCGTAGTTAAATTGTAAAGTTTGAAATATTAATGTTATGGAAAGTCCTGAAGAAAATGTGTTAAATGCATAAGGAGAAGAGTACGGGATAAAAAAAGGTAGTTTGATTAAAATAATAATTGAATAGAAAAGGAAAAAATTCGAAAATTTAAAGATTTGATTATCATAATTAGATAAAGGGTATCTGTGCAATGCATGGGTTTTGATAAAATCCCAGAATTGGGCTAGTAAGGGGTCACCTAGATAGGCGTGGTAGGAATAGAATTCCTTAGAGTTTATCGAGCAGAGATAAATATGTATATAGTAACATGCATGTAGTAAATAGCAGTAATCATGCAATGAAAAATAAAGGCATGTGGACATACATCTAGCAATATAAGGAAAGCAAATAAAAAACGAAGCAAAAAGAAAGGCGGAAGAAAAACAACCATAAAGAGATACAAACCCAGGGAAAGGAGGAAGCGGGGTAAAGAAGCATAATACAGACCAAATGAGAAAAAAGGGGGGTAAATAGCTAGAAATAAATACTAATGAAAAATTACAGAACCATAAAGGGGACGAGAAGGGATATCCGCAACTTCGCATTAGTATGTTGACAGAGAATTGCATGATCTGTATAGAGATGTACAACAAAGCAAGGTTAGAGTACATCATGAAATGGTCAATAAAACATATAGAATAGTAATAAAAGTTATCTTTTAAATGAGAAGAGAAAATGCCAAGAACTAAAGAACATATAGAAGATAGGAGATGATCATGGTGATGGCAATATTGAGAAAAATAACCAGTTGAAAAAGAATGCCAATTGATATAAAGGATAGAAGTGTAGAGCATATTCAATGAAGAGTTACTTATAGAAGGATAGGGAATAAGCATTATAACCTCATAAAAATATACAAAAATCATCCACCAACATAACATATATGCAGTAGTAATGATCCATTTAATATGACAGTATATAATAAAGAGAACAGTATTCGGGCATGTAGCATACAAATTTAGAAAATGACATGAATAAATTAAGCAGATTGTAAAGAGAATAATCAGATGACAAAAATAATTTTCTCTGTTAAATTTAAGGGAGAAATACAAAACATTTATTGGTAGGGAGGAACCAAGGATAATGTATATAGTGAAAGTAGGCACCAAAGCATAATTAGTAGTTGTAAGTATAATATTGAACCTCTTTATCAGCCAAGTTGGGGAGAGGGTTCTAATGTCGTGAGACCGTGAGTAGCATCTATAAAACGTGATGCTTCTATGTATTGCTTTCGAGCAGTAAATCATGGAGAAGGCAAAGGACAGCAAAGAATTAAAATGGGTTAGTGATGAAGTATAGATATAGATGAAATACAGAAGTTGAAAATTATAAGTAATCTTTAAGAATCCCAAAAAGTGGGCTGGTGTGATTTTCCCTTGAAGGGCTTGATGTATATATGAATCAATGGTAATAATAGATGCCATAACAGAAGAGGGAGCATGGGAGTTGAAAGAAAGTGATGAAACAGAGAGAAAGTATCTGTGATAATATGAATGAAAGTATGAGATGATAGTAAGGTAATTTAATATGATATGGGAGTTAAATGCATAGATATTAAAAATAGTAGGAAAACAAAAGATGTAAAGTGTAATATTGGGCGAATCCCAATCGACAACAAAGATGTTCATGATGATGGCAGAGAAAATAAAGAGATATATGCGCAAGGAATACTGAAAGATGTACATGATAATGGCAGAGAAACATATCAATACATGGAACTTAATTAAAATAATGACTAACCTAGCCAAAACCTCAATAACAGAAGAGAGATATAGTCTTAACGAGTGCATGAAAATAAATATGATAAAGGCAGAGAAGCATATCAACCCAGAGTACAGATTTACAATGATGAATATTATGAAAAGTAGAGAAAAAAGAGAAACCTTTGTAATATGCCTCCAAGAGACAACTCTTCTAGATCTAGAGCAGAAAAAAAACAGACCAAATCTGGAGAGATAAGAACCGGCAGAGATGTAAAAGCCACAGATAAAGAGAAATTGGAAATAAAAGAAAAAACAAGGGAGGAGAAAAACATAATCGATCCCACTGTTTGGGTAAGCCCCAAATCGGAGGGAATGGGCAAAAAAGGTGAAAGAGCAGAACTAACACCGGAAACCTCCATCGGGCCCCAATGAAATGGGTTCCGATCTTCATCATTAAGAATCTGAGAAGAAGGAAAAAGGAAGAAACTGTGAAAATAGGAAAACCCAAAAACAATGATGAACTATTAGAAATAAAGAGATAAAAAAAACAACAGAGATAAAAGAGAATTGGCAAAGGGGATCCAGACACCAGTGAAACCCTCGAATCGATCGAAAAGAGGGGAAATCTGGAACGATGGTGGCGGCTTGACAAATCTGTCAAGAGAGAAAGAGTAAGATAAATCTAAAAACAGAAACAAAAGGTAAGGGGATTTAAACCCTAGAAAAAAATTAAAGAAAGAAAAGGCATGCAGCAGAAAAACAAAATCAGATTTCATCAATATTAAAAAGAAAATTAAAAAAATGGAAAAGGGAAAAGAAACCAGGCGGCCGGAAGCATGGTCTCCTTCATGGGATTCGACCGGAGAGAGGGGAGAAGTACTCCGAAAAAGCAAGAACACATGTAAGAAAAAAACCAAGAAGAAATTAGATAAATATAATGGAAACCAATAAAAAAGAAAGACAAAAAGGAGGGTTAAACGGCAGAACGTACCGGTCGGATTTTATAAAATCAGATCGGATTCCATCAACAGCTTCCACCGGTGGAAGAAAGGGATGAAAATAAAGGGGAAAAAAGTCCCTTTTTCATATGAGTCAGATCTGGTAGCGAGGGGAAGCCCCAGATCGGTTTTGTACATAACAAAAACCATGTGAATCTCGCAACAAAATATCAAGAAACACGTTAGAAACCAGAGAAAAGGATTATAATAAAAAACTGAAATAAACAATGTAAATAAAAAAATACGGGGTGGAATGGCTCTTGGCCTTCCTTTACCATTTTCCAATGGTAACAATTGAATCCGATTTGTTGGAAATGATGGCAATTTCGGCAGAAGGTGGAAAGGTGCCGTGTGGGGGAGGGGGATTGAAGGAAAGAGAGTGGAAACACCCACCGGAAAACAAGGGAAAACAAAATGAAAAAGCCAACACCCACCAGAAACCCCGAAAAAAATTGAGAGAGAATTGAGAGCCATCCCACCCGCCCCCGTTAGAATTTTTACTGAGTGAAAAGTACAGAAATCGCGATTTTGAAATATAATCGTGTTGAAAAGCTCGTAATCAATTGTATGAACTCCTAAATTATGATTAAAACTTATTTTGCAACCCTTTTGTAGAGGTTTCGGACGAGCGGGTCTAAATGAGCCGAATAGTGGACCCGTTAGAATTTTAACTAAGTAAAAAGTACAGAAATCGAGTTTTTTCAATATAATCGTGTTGAAAAGCTCGTAATCAATTATATGAACTCCTAAATTTGGATTAAAACTTATTTTGCAGCCCTTTTTGTAGAGGTTTCTGAAGAGAGGGTTTAAATGGGTTAAACAATGGACCCGTTAGAATTTTAACGGAGTAAAAAGTACCGAAATCGAGTTTTTGCAATATAATCGTGTTGAAAAGCTCGTAATCAATTGTATGAACTCTTAAAATTTTGATTCAAACTTATTTTGCAAACCTTTTGTAGTGGTTTCAGACGAGCGGGTCTAAATGGGCCGAACAATGGACCCTTTCAAATTTTAACTGAGTAAAAAGTACATAAAACGAGTTTTTGAAATATAATCGTGTTGAAAATCTCGTAATCAATTGTATGAACTCCTAAATTTGGATTAAAACTTATTTTGCAACCCTTTTGTAGATGTTTCAGACGAGCAGGTCTAAATGGGCCGAACAGTGGACCCGTTAGAATTTTAACTGAGTAAAAAATACAAAAATCAAGATTTTATAATATAATCGTGTTGAAAAGCTCGTAATCAATTGTATGAACTCCTAAATTTGGATTAAAACTTATTTGCAACCCTTTTGTCGAGGTTTCGGGCGAGCGGGTCTAAATGGGCCGAACAATGGACCCGTTAGAATTTTAACTGAGTAAAAAGTATTGTAATCGAGTTTTTGCAATATAATCGTGTTGAAAAGCTCGTAATCAATTATATGAACTCCTAAAATTTGATTAAAACTTATTTTGCGGTCTTTTTGTATATGTTTCGGACGAGAGGGTCTAAATGGGCCGAACAATGGACCCGTTCAAATTTTAACTAAGTAAAAAGTACAGAAATCGATTTTTTGCAATATAATCGTGTTGAAAAGCTCGTAATCAATTGTATGAACTCCTAAATTTTGATTCAAACTTATCTTGCAACCCTTTTGTAGAGGTTTCGAACGAGCGGGTCTAAATGGGCCGAACAATAGACTCGTTAGAATTTTAATGGAGTAAAAAGTACAGAAATCGAGTTTTTGTAATATAATCTTGTTGAAAAGCTCGTAATCAATTGTATGAACTCCTACATTTGGATTAAAACTTATTTTGAAACTCTTTTGTATAGGTTTTGGACGAGCGGGTCTAAATGGGTCGAAAATGGACACGTTAGAATTTTAACTGAGTAAAAAGCATAAAAATTGAGTTTTTGCATTATAATTGTGTTGAAAAGCTCGTAATCAATTGTATGAACTCCTAAATTTGGATTTAAACTTATTTTGCAACCCTTTTGTAGAGGTTTCGGACGAACGGGTCTAAATGGGCCGAACAATGGACCCGTTAGAATTTTAACTGAGTATAAAGTACTGTATTCGTGTTTTTGCAATATAATCATGTTTAAAAGCTCGTAATCAATTAGATGAACTCCTAAAATTTGATTCTAACATATTTTGCGATCTTTTTTGTTAAGGTTTCGGACGAGCGGGTCTAAATGGGCCAAACAATGGACCTGTTAGAATTTTAATGGAGTAAAAAGTACAGAAATCGCGTTTTTGCAATATAACCGTGTTGAAAAGCTCGTAATCAATTGTATGAACTCCTAAATTTGGATTAAAACTTATTTTGCAACCCTTTTGTAGAGGTTTCAGACGAACGGGTCTAAATGGGCCGAACAATGGGCCCGTTAGAATTTTAACTGAGTAAAAAGTACTGTAATCGTGTTTTTGGAATATAATCGTGTTGAAAAGCTCGTAATCAATTATATGAACTCCTAAAATTTGATTCTAACATATTTTGCGATCTTTTTTGTAAAGGTTTCGGACGAGCGGGTCTAAATGGGCCGAACAATGGACCCGTTAGAATTTTAATGGAGTAAAAAGTACAGAAATCGCGTTTTTGCAATATAATCGTGTTGGAAAGCTCGGAATCAATTGTATGAACTCCTAAATTTGGATTAAAACTTATTTTGCAACCCTTTTGTAGAGGTTTCGGACGAACGGGTCTAAACGGGCCGAACAATGGACCCGTTAGAATTTTAACTGAGTAAAAAGTACTGTAATCGTGTTTTTGGAATATAATCGTGTTGAAAAGCTCGTAATCAATTATATGAACTCCTAAAATTTGATTTTAACTTGTTTTGCTGTTTTTTTTGTAAAGGTTTCGAACGAGCGGGTCTAAATGGGCCGAACAATGGACCTGTTAGAATTTAACTGAGTAAAAAGTACAGAAAACGAGTTTTTGCAATATAATTGTGTTGAAAAGCTCGTAATCAAATTTATGAACTCCTAAATTTGGATTAAAACATATTTTGCAACCCTTTTGTCGAGGTTTCGGACGAGCGAGTCTAAATGGGCCGAACAATGGACCCGTTAGAATTTTAACTGAGTAAAAAGTACAAAAACCAATTTTTTGCAATATAATCGTGTTGAAAAGCTTGTTAGCAATTATATGAACTCCTAAAATTTGATTCTAACTTGTTTTGCGGTCTTTTTTTGTAAAGGTTTCGGACGAGCGGGTCTAAATGAGCCGAACAATGGACCCGTTAGAATTTTAACTGAGTAAAAAGTAATGTATTCGAGATTTTGCAATATAATCGTGTTGAAAAGCTCGTAATCAATTACATGAACTCCTAAAATTTGATTCTAACTTATTTTGCGGTCTTTTTTTATAGGTTTCAGATGAGCGGGTCTAAATGGGCCGAACAATGGACCTGTTCGAATTTTAACTGAGTAAAAAGTACAGAAATCGAGTTTTTGCAATATAATCGTGTTGAAAAGCTCGTAATCAATTGTATTAACTCCTATATTTGGATTAAAACTTATTTTGTAGCCCATTTGTAGAGGTTTTGGACGAGCGGGTTTGAATGGGCCGAACCATAGACCCGTTAGAATTTTAACTGAGTAAAAGCACAAAAATCCAGTTTTCACAATATAATTGGGTTGAAAAGCTCGTAATCAATTATATGAACTCCTAAATTTGGATTTAAACATATTTTGTAGCCATTTTCTTAGGGGTTTCGTACGACCGGGTCTAAATGGGCCGAACAATAGACCCGTTAGAATTTTAACGGAGTAAAAAGTATAGAAATCGAGTTTTTGCAATATAATCGTGTTGAAAAGCTCGTAATCAATTATATGAATACCTAAATTTGGATTAAAACTTATTTTGCAACCCTTTCGTAGAGGTTTCGGACGAGCGGGTCTAAATGGGCCGAACAATGGACCCGTTAGAATTTTAACTGAGTAAAAAGTACTGTAATCGAGTTGTTGCAATATAATCGTGTTGAAAATCTCGTAATCAATTATATGATCTCCTAAAATTTGATTCTAAAATATTTTGCGGTCTTTTTTTGTAAAGGTTTCGGACGACCGGGTCTAAATGGGCCGAACAATGGACCCGTTAGAATTTTAACTAAGTAAAAAGTACAGAAATCGAGTTTTTGAAATATAATCGTGTTGAAAAGCTCGTAATCAATTGTATGAACTCCTAAATTTGGATTAAAACTTATTTTGCAACCCTTTTGTAGAGGTTTCGAACGAGCGGGTCTAAATGGGCCGAACAGTGGACCCGTTAGAATTTTAACTGATTAAAATGTACAGAAATCGAGTTTTTGCAATATAATCATGTTGAAAAGCTCGTAATCAATTATATGAACACCTCAATTTGGATTAAAACTTATTTTGCAGCCCTTTTTGTAGAGGTTTCGGACGATTGGGTCTAAATGGGCCGAACAATGGACCCGTTAGAATTTTAATGGAGTAAAAAGTATAGAAATCGCGTTTTTGCAATATAATCGTGTTGAAAAGCTCGTAATCAATTGTATGAACTCCTAAATTTAGATTAAAACTTATTTTGCAACCCTTTTGTAGAGGTTTCGGATGAACGGGTCTAAACGGGCCGAACAATGGACCCATTAGAATTTTAACTGAGTAAAAAGTACTGTAATCGTGTTTTTGGAATATAATCATGTTGAAAAGCTCGTAATAAATTATATGAACACCTAAAATTTGATTCTAACTTGTTTTGCGGTCTTTTTTGTAGAGGTTTCGGAAGAAAGCAGGTCTAAATGGGCCGAACAATGGACCTGTTAGAATTTAACTGAGTAAAAAGTACAGAAATCGAGTTTTTGCAATATAATCGTGTTGAAAAGCTCGTAATCAAATTTATGAACTCCTAAATTTGGATTAAAACTTATTTTGCAACCCTTTTGTCGAGGTTTCGGACGAGCGAGTCTAAATGGGCCGAACAATGGACCCGTTAGAATTTTAACTGAGTAAAAAGTACAAAAATCTATTTTTTGAAATATAATCGTGTTGAAAAGCTCGTAATCAATTATACGAACTCCTAAAATTTGATTCTAACTTATTTCGCGGTCTTTTTTGTAAAGGTTTCGGACGAGCGGGTCTAAATGGGCCGAACAATGGACCCGTTAGAATTTTAACTGGGTAAAAAGTACTTTAATCGAGTTTTTGCAATATAATCCTGTTGAAAAGCACGTAATCAATTATATGAACTTCCAAAATTTGATTCTAACTTATTTTGCGGTCTTTTTTGTAAAGGTTTCGGACGAGCGGGTCTAAATGGGTCGAACAATGGACCCGTTAGAATTTTAACTGAGTAAAAAGAACAGAAATCGAGTTTTTGAAATATAATTGTGCTGAAAAGCTCGTAATCAATTGTAAGAACTCCTAAATTTAAATTAAAACTTATTTTGCAACCCTTTTGTAGAGGTTTCGGACGAGCGGGTCTAAATGGGCCGAACAGTGGACCCGTTAGAATTTTAACTGAGTAAAAAATACAGAAATCAAGATTTTATAATATAATCGTGTTGAAAAGCTCGTAATCAATTGTATGAACTCCTAAATTTGGATTAAAACTTATTTGTAACCCTTTTGTCGAGGTTTCGGACGAGCGGGTCTAAATGGGCTGAACAATGGACCCGTTAGAATTTTAACTGAGTAAAAAGTATTGTAATCGAGTTTTTGCAATATAATCGTGTTGAAAAGCTCGTAATCAATTATATGAACTCCTAAAATTTGATTCTAACTTATTTTGCGGTCTTTTTGTATATGTTTCGGACGAGCTGGTCTAAATGGGCCGAACAATGGACCCGTTAGAATTTTAACTGAGTAAAAAGTATTGTAATCGAGTTTTTGCAATATAATCCTGTTGAAAAGCTCGTAATCAATTATATGAACTCCAAAAATTTGATTCTAACTTATTTTGCGGTCTTTTTTGTAAAGGTTTTGGACTAGCGGGTCTAAATGGGTCGAACAATGGATCCGTTAGAATTTTAACTGAATAAAAAGTACAGAAATCGAGTTTTTTTAATATAACCGTGTTGAAAAGACGGTAATCAAATTTATGAACTCCTAATTTGGATTAAAACTTATTTTGCAACCCTTTTGTAGAGGTTTCGGACGAACGGGTCTAAATGGGCCGAACAATGGACCCGTTAGAATTTTAACTGAGTAAAAAGTACCGTAATCGAGTTTTTGCAATATAATCGTGTTGAAAAGCTCGTAATAAATTATATGAACTCCTAAAATTTGATTCTAACTTGTTTTGCGGTCTTTTTTGTAGAGGTTTCGGACGAGCGGGTCTAAATGAGCCGAACAATGGACCCGTTAGAATTTTAACTCAGTAAAAAGTAATGTAATCGAGTTTTTGCAATATAATCGTGTTGAAAGGCTCGTAATCAATTATATGAACTCCTAAATTTTGATTATAACTTATTTTGAGGTCTTTTTTGTACAGGTTTCGGACGAGCCGGTCTAAATGGGCCGAACAATGGTCCCGTTCGAATTTTAACTGAGTAAAAAGTACAGAAATCGAGTTTTTGTAATATAATTGTGTTGAAAAGCTCGTAATCAATTATATGAACTCCTAAATTTGGATTAAAACCTATTTTGCAACCCTTTTGTATAGGTTTCGGTCTAGTGGGTCTAAATGGGCCGAAGAGTGGACCCGTTAGAATTTTAACTAAGTAAAAAGTACATAAATCGAGTTTTTTCAATATAATCGTGTTGAAAAGCTCGTAATATATTATATGAACTCCAAAATTTGGATTAAAAATTATTTTGCTGCCCTTTTTGTAGAGGTTTCTGACGAGAGGGTCTAAATGGGCCGAACAATGGACCCGTTAGAATTTTAACAGCGTAAAAAGTACAGAAATCGAGTTTTTGCAATATAATCGTGTTGAAAAGCTCGTAATCAATTGTATGAACTCCTAAATTTGGATTAAAACTTATTTTGCAACCCTTTTGTAGAGGTTTTGGACGAGCGATTCTAAATGGGTCGAACAATGGACCCGTTAGAATTTTAACTCAGTAAAAAGTACCGTAATCGAGTTTTTGCAATATAATCGTGTTGAAAAGCTCGTAATAAATTATATGAACTCCTAAAATTTGATTCTAACTTGTTTTGCAGTCTTTTTTGTAGAGGTTTCGGACGAGCGGGTCTAAATGAGCCGAACAATGGACCCGTTAGAATTTTAACTCAGTAAAAAGTAATGTAATCGAGTTTTTGCAATATAATCGTGTTGAAAAGCTCGTAATCAATTATATGAACTCCTAAAATTTGATTATAACTTATTTTGAGGTCTTTTTTGTACAGGTTTCGGACGAGCGGGTCTAAATGGGCCGAACAATGGACCCATTCGAATTTTAAATGAGTAAAAAGTACAGAAATCGAGTTTTTGTAATATAATTGTGTTGAAAAGCTCGTAATCAATTGTATGAACTCCTAAATTTGGATTAAAACTTATTTTGCAACCATTTTGTAGAGGTTTCAGACGAGCGGGTCTACTTGGGACGAACAATAGACCCGTTAGAATTTTAACTGAGTAAAAAGTACATAAATCTAGTTTTTGCAATATAATCGTGTTGAAAAGCTCGTAATCAATTATATGAACTCCTAAATTTGGATTAAAACTTATTTTGCAGCTCTTTTTGTAGAGGTTTCGGACGATCGGGTCTAAATATGCCGAAAAGTGGATCCGTTAGAATTTTAAATGAGTGAAAAGTACAGAAATCGAGTTTTTGCAATATAATCGTGTTGAAAAGCTCGTAATCAATTGAATGAACTCCAAAATTTGGATTAAAACTTATTTTGAAACTCTTTTGTAGAGGTTTTGGACGAGCGGGTCTAAATGGGCCGAACAATGTACACGTTAGAATTTTAACTGAGTAAAAAGCATAAAAAATGAGTTTTTGCAATATAATTGTCTTGAAAAGCTCGTAATCAATTGTATGAACTCCTAAATTTGGATTTAAACTTATTTTGCAACCTCTTTCTAGAGGTTTCGGACGAGCGGGTCTAAATGGGCCGAACAATGGACCCGTTAGAATTTTAACTGAGTAAAAAGTACTGTAATCGAGTTTTTGCAATATAATCCTATTGAAAAGCTCGTAATCAATTATATGAACTCCAAAAATTTGATTCTAACTTATTTTGCGGTCTTTTTTGTAAAGGTTTCAGACTAGCGGGTCTAAATGGGTCGAACAATAGACCCGTTAGAATTTTAACTGAATAAAAAGTACAAAAATCGAGTTTTTTTAATATAACCGTGTTGAAAAGCTGGTAATCAAATTTATGAACTCCTACATTTGGATTAAAACTTATTTTGCAACCCTTTTGTAGAGGTTTCGGACGAACGGGTCTAAATGGGCCGAACAATGGACCCGTTAGAATTTTAACTGAGTAAAAAGTACCGTAATCGAGTTTTGGCAATATAATCGTGTTGAAAAGCTCGTAATAAATTATATGAACTCCTAAAATTTGATTCTAACTTGTTTTGCGGTCTTTTTTGTAGAGGTTTCGGACGAGCGGGTCTAAATGAGCCGAACAATGGACCCGTTAGAATTTTAACTAAGTAAAAAGTACAGTAATCGAGTTTTTGCAATATAATCCTGTTGAAAAGCTCGTAATCAATTATATGAACTTCCAAAATTTGATTCTAACTTATTTTGCGGTATTTTTTGTAAAGGTTTCGGACGAGCGGGTCTAAATGGGTCGAACAATGGACCCGTTAGAATTTTAACTGAGTAAAAAGTACAGAAATCGAGTTTTTGAAATATAATCGTGCTGAAAAGCTCGTAATCAATTGTAAGAGCTCCTAAATTTAGATTAAAACTTATTTTGCAACCCTTTTGTAGAGGTTTCGGACGAGCGGGTCTAAATGGGCCGAACAGTGGACCCGTTAGAATTTTAACTGAGTAAAAAATACAGAAATCAAGATTTTATAATATAATCGTGTTGAAAAGCTCGTAATCAATTGTATGAACTCCTAAATTTGGATTAAAACTTATTTGTAACCCTTTTGTCGAGGTTTCGGACGAGCGGGTCTAAATTGGCCGAACAATGGACCCGTTAGAATTTTAACTGAGTAAAAAGTATTGTAATCGAGTTTTTGCAATATAATCGTGTTGAAAAGCTCGTAATAAATTATATGAACTCCTAAAATTTGATTCTAACTTGTTTTGCGGTCTTTTTTGTAGAGGTTTCGGACGAGCAGGTCTAAATGGGCCGAACAATGGACCCGTTAGAATTTTAACTCAGTCAAAAGTAATGTAATCGAGTTTTTGCAATATAATCCTGTTGAAAAGCTCGTAATCAATTATATGAACTCCTAAAATTTGATTATAACTTATTTTGAGGTCTTTTTTGTAAAGGTTTCAGACTAGCGGGTCTAAATGGGCTGAACAATGGTCCCGTTCGAATTTTAACTGAGTAAAAAGTACAGAAATCGAGTTTTTGTAATATAATTGTGTTGAAAAGCTCGTAATCAATTATATGAACTCCTAAATTTGGATTAAAACCTATTTTGCAACCATTTTGTATAGGTTTCGGACTAGTGGGTCTAAATGGGCCGAAGAGTGGACCCGTTAGAATTTTAACTAAGTAAAAAGTACATAAATCGAGTTTTTTTCAATATAATCGTGTTGAAAAGCTCGTACTCAATTATATGAACTCCAAAATTTGGATTAAAAATTATTTTGATGCCCTTTTTGTAGAGGTTTCTGACGAGAGGGTCTAAATGGGGCGAACAATGGACCCGTTAGAATTTTAACAGCGTAAAAAGTACAGAAATCGAGTTTTTGCAATATAATCGTGTTGAAAAGCTCGTAATCAATTGTATGAACTCCTAAATTTGGATTAAAACTTATTTTGCAACCCTTTTGTAGAGGTTTTGGACGAGCGATTCTAAATGGGCCGAACAATGGACCCGTTAGAATTTTAACTGAGTAAAAAGTACCGTAATCGAGTTTTTGCAATATAATCGTGTTGAAAATCTCGTAATAAATTATATGAACTCCTAAAATTTGATTCTAACTTGTTTTGCAGTCTTTTTTGTATAGGTTTCGGACGAGCGGATCTAAATGAGCCGAACAATGGACCCGTTAGAATTTTAACTCAGTAAAAAGTAATGTAATCGAGTTTTTGCAATATAATCGTGTTGAAAAGCTCGTAATCAATTATATGAACTCCTAAAATTTGATTATAACTTATTTTGAGGTCTTTTTTGAACAGGTTTCGGACGAGCGGGTCTAAATGGGCCGAACAATGGACCCATTCGAATTTTAACCGAGTAAATAGTACAGAAATTGAGTTTTTGTAATATAATTGTGTTGAAAAGCTCGTAATCAATTGTATGAACTCCTAAATTTGGATTAAAACTTATTTTGCAACCATTTTAAAGAGGTTTCAGACGAGCGGGTCTAAATGGGCCGAACAATAGACCCGTTAGAATTTTAACTGAGTAAAAAGTACATAAATCGAGTTTTTTCAATATAATCGTGTTGAAAAGCTCGTAATCAATTATATGAACTCCTAAATTTGGATTAAAACTTATTTTGCAGCTCTTTTTGTAGAGGTTTCGGAGGATCGGGTCTAAATATGCCGAACAATGGATCCGTTAGAATTTTAACGGAGTGAAAAGTACAGAAATCGAGTTTTTGCAATATAATCGTGTTGAAAAGCTCGTAATCAATTGAATGAACTCCAAAATTTGGATTAAATCTTATTTTGAAACTCTTTTGTAGAGGTTTTGGACGAGCGGGTCTAAATGGGCCGAACAATGTACACGTTAGAATTTTAACTGAGTAAAAAGCATAAAAAATGAGTTTTTGCAATATAATTGTGTTGAAAAGCTCGTAATCAATTGTATGAACTCCTAAATTTGGATTTAAACTTATTTTGCAATCTCTTTCTAGAGGTTTCGGACGAGCGGGTCTAAATGGGCCGAACAATGGACCCGTTAGAATTTTAACTGAGTAAAAAGTACTGTAATCGAGTTTTTGCAATATAATCCTATTGAAAAGCTCGTAATCAATTATATGAACTCCAAAAATTTGATTCTAACTTATTTTGCGGTCTTTTTTGTAAAAGTTTCGGACTAGCGGGTCTAAATAGGTCGAACAATAGACCCGTTAGAATTTTAACTGAATAAAAAGTACAGAAATCGAGTTTTTTTAATATAACCGTGTTGAAAAGCTGGTAATCAAATTTATGAACTCCTACATTTGGATTAAAACTTATTTTGCAACCCTTTTGTAGAGGTTTCGGACGAACGGGTCTAAATGGGCCGAACAATGGACCCGTTAGAATTTTAACTGAGTAAAAAGTACCGTAATCGAGTTTTTGCAATATAATCGTGTTGAAAAGCTCGTAATAAATTATATGAACTCCTAAAATTTGATTCTAACTTGTTTTGCGGTCTTTTTTGTAGAGGTTTCGGACGAGCGGGTCTAAATGAGCCGAACAATGGACCCGTTAGAATTTTAACTCAGTAAAAAGTAATGTAATCGAGTTTTTGCAATATAATCGTGTTGAAAAGCTCGTAATCAATTATATGAACTCCAAAAATTTGATTCTAACTTATTTTGCGGTCTTTTTTGTAAAGGTTTCGGACGAGCCGGTCTAAATGGATCGAACAATGGACCCGTTAGAACTTTAACTGATTAAAAAGTACAGAAATCGAGTTTTTTTAATATAATCGTGTTGAAAAGCTGGTAATCAAATTTATGAACTCCTAAATTTGGATTAAAACTTATTTTGCAACCCTTTTGTAGAAGTTTCGGACGAACGGGTCTAAATGGGCCGAACAATGGACCCGTTTGAATTTTAACGGAGTAAAAAGTACAGATATCGAGTTTTTGCAATATAATTGTGTTGAAAAGCTCGTAATCAATTGTATGAACTCCTAAATTTGGATTAAAACTTATTTTGCAACCTTTTTGTAGAGGTTTCGGACGAGCGTGTCTAAATGGGCCGAACAGTGGACCCGTTAGAATTTTAAATGAGTAAAAAGTACAAAAATCGAGTTTTTGCAATATAATCGTGTTGAAAAGCTCGTAATCAATTATATGAGCTTCTCAATTTGGATTAAAACTTATTTTGCAACCCTTTTTGTAGAGGTTTCGGACGAGCGGGTCTAAATGGGCCGAACAATGGACCCGTTATAATTTTAAATGAGTAAAAAGTACTGTAATCGAGTTTTTGCAATATAATCGTGTTGAAAAGCTCGTAATCAATTATATGAACTCCTAAAATTTGATTATAACTTGTTTTGCGGTCTTTTTTGTAGAGGTTTCAGACGAGCGGGTCTAAATGGGCCGAACAATGGACCCTTTAGAAATTTAACTGAGTAAAAAGCACAAAAATCAAGTTTTTGCAATATAATTGTGTTGAAAAGCTCGTAATCAATTGTATGAACTCCTAAATTTGGATTAAAATTTATTTTGCAACCCTTTTGTAAAGGTTTCCGACGAGAGAGTCTAAATTGACCGAACAATGGACCAGTTAGAATTTTAACTGAGTAAAAAGTACAGAAATCGAGTTTTTGCTATATAATCGTGTTGAAAAGCTCGTAATCAATTATATAAACTCCTAAATTTAGATTAAAACTTATTTTGCAGCCCTTTTTGTAGAAGTTTGGACGAACGAGTCTAAATGGGCCGAAGAAAGGACCTGTTAGAATTTTAAAGGAGTAAAAAGTACAGAAATCGAGTTTTTACAATACAATCGTGTTGAAAAGCTCGTAATCAAATTGTATGAACTCCTAAATTTGGATTAAAACTTATTTTGCAACCCTTTTGTAGAGGTTTCAGACGAGCGAGCCTAAATGGGCCGAACAATGGACCCGTTAGAATTTTAACAGAGTAAAAAGTACAGAAATCGAGTTTTTGCAATATAATCGTGTTGAAAAGCTCGTAATCAATTATATGAACTCCTAAAATTTTATTCTAACTTGTTTTGCGGTCTTTTTTGTAGAGGTGTCGGACGATCGGGTCTAAATGGGTCGAACAATGGACCCGTTAGAATTTTAACGGAGTAAAAAGTACAGTAATCGTGTTTTTGCAATATAATCGTGTTGAAAAGCTCGTAATCAATTGTATGAACTCCTAAATTTGGATTAAAACTTATTTTGCAACCCTTTTGTAGAGGTTTCAGACGAGCTGGTCTAAATGGGCCGAACAGTGGACCTATTAGAATTTTAACTGAGTAACAAGTACAGAAATCGAATTTTTGCAATATAATCGTGTTGAAAAGCTCGTAATCAATTATATGAACTCCTAAATTTTGAATAAAACTTATTTTGCAGCCCTTTTTGTATGGGTTTCGGACGATCGGGTCTAAATGGGTCGAACAATGGACCTGTTAGAATTTTAACGGAGTAAAAAGTACAATAATCGAGTTTTTGCAATATAATCGTGTGAAAAAGCTCGTAATCAATTGTATGAACTCCTAAATTTGGATTAAAACTTATTTTGCAACCCTTTTGTAGATGTTTCGGACGAGCGGGTCTAAATGGGCCGAACAATGGACCCGTTAGAATTTTAACTGAGTAAAAAGTACAGAAATCAAGTTTTTGCAATATAATCGTGTTGAAAAGCTCGTAATCAATTATATGAACTCCTAAATTTGGATTAAAACTTATTTTGCAACCCTTTTGTGGAGGTTTCGGACGAGCGGGTCTAAATGGGCCGAACAATGGACCCGTTAGAATTTTAACTGAGTAAAAAGTACAGAAATCGAGTTTTTGCAATATAATCGTTTTGAAAAGCTCGTAATAAATTATATGAACTCCTAAAATTTGATTATAACTTGTTTTGTGGTCTTTTTTGTAGAGGTTTCGGACGAGCGGGTCTAAATGGGCCAAACAATAGACCTTTTAGAAATTTAACTGAGTAAAAAGCACAAAAATCATGTTTTTGCATTATAATTGTGTTGAAAAGCTCGTAATCAATTGTATAAACTCCTAAATTTGGATTAAAACTTATTTTGCAATATATTTGTGTTGAAAAGCTCTTAATCAATTATATGAACTTCTAAAATTTGATTCTAACTTATTTTGCGATCTTTTTTGTAAAGGTTTCGGACGAGCGGGTCTAAATGGGCGGAACATAGCACCCGTTAGAATTTTAACTAAGTAAAAAGTACAGAAATCGAGTTTTTGCAATATAATCGTGTTGAAAAGCTCGTAATCAATTGTATGAACTCCTAAATTTAGATTAAAACATATTTTGCAGCCCTTTTGTAGAGGTTTCGGACGAACGGGTCTAAATGGGCCGAACAAAGGACCTGTTAGAATTTTAAAGGAGTAAAAAGTACAGAAATCGAGTTTTTACAATATAATCGTGTTGAAAAGCTCGTAATCAAATTGTATGAACTCCTAAATTTTGATTAAAACTTATTTTGCAACCCTTTTGTAGAGGTTTCAGACGAGCGAGTCTAAATGGGCCGAACAATGGACCCGTTAGAATTTTAACAGAGTAAAAAGTACAGAAATCGAGTTTTTGCAATATAATCGTGTTGAAAAGCTCGTAATCAATTATATGAACTCCTATAATTTTATTCTAACTTGTTTTGCGGTCTTTTTTGAAGTGGTTTAGGACGAGCAGGTCTAAATGGGCCGAACAATGGACCCGTTAGAATTTTAACTGAGTAAAAAGTCATGTAATCGAGTTTTTGCAATATAATCATGTTGAAAAGCTCGTAATCAATTATATGAACTCCTAAAATTTGATTCTAAGTTATTTTGCGGTCTTTTTTGTAAAGGTTTCAGACGAGAGGGTCTAAATGGGCCGAACAATGGACCCGTTATAATTTTAACGGAGTAAAAAGTACAGAAATCGAGTTTTTGTAATATAATCGTGTTGACAAGCTCGTAATCAATTGTATGAACCCCTAAATTTGGATTAAAACTTATTTTGCAACCCTTTTGTAGAGGTTTCGGACGAGCGGGTCTAAGTTGGCCGAATAATGGACCCGTTAGAATTTTAACTGAGTAAAAGCACAAAAATCGAGTTTTTGCAATATAATTGTGTTGAAAAGCTCGTAATCAATTTTATGAACTCCTAAATTTGGATTAAAACTTATTTTGCAACCCTTTTGTCGAAGTTTCGGACGAGCGGGTTTAAATGGGCCGAACAATGGACCCGTTAGAATTTTAACTGAGTAAAAATTACAGAAATCAAGTTTTGCAATATTATCGTGTTGAAAAGCTCGTAATCAATTATATGAACTCCTAAAATTTGATTTTAACTCTTTTTGCGGTCTTTTTTGTAGAGATTTCGGACGAGCGTGTCTAAATGGGCCGAACAATGGACCCGTTAGAATTTTATCTGAGTAAAAAGTATAGAAATCGAGTTTTGCAATTTAATTGTGTTGAAAAGCTCGTAATCAATTGTATGAAGTCCTAAATTTGGATTAAAACTTATTTTGCGAACCTTTTGTAGAGGTTTCACGCGAGCGGGTCTAAATGGGCCGAACAATGGACCCTATAGAATTCTAACTGAGTAAAAATTACAGAAATCGAGTTTTTGCAATATAATCGTGTTGAAAAGTTCGTAATAAATTATATGAACTCTTAAAATTTGATACTAACTTATTTTGCGATCTTTTTTGTAAAGGTTTCGGACGAGCGGGTCTAAATGGGCCGAACACAGGACCCGTTAGAATTTTAACTGAGTAAAAAGTACAGAAATCGAGTTTTTGCAATATAATTGTGTTGAAAAGTTCGTAATCAATTATATGAACTCCTAAAATTTGATTCTAACTTGTTTTGCGGTTTTTTTGTAAAGGTTTCGGGCGAGCGAGTCTAAATTAGCCGAGTCTAAATTATATGAACTCCTAAAATTTGATTATAACTTATTTTGAGGTCTTTTTTGTATAGGTTTCTGACGACCGGGTCTAAATGGGCCAAATAATGGACCCGTTAGAATTTTAACGGAGTAAAAAGTACAGAAATCGAGTTTTTGCAATATAACCGTGTTGAAAAGCTCTTAATAAATTGTATGAACTCCTAAATTTGGATTAAAACTTATTTTGCAACCCTTTTGTAGAGGTTTCGGACGAGAGGGTTTAAATGGGCCAAACAATGGACCCGTTAGAATTTTAACTAAGTAAAAAGTACTATAATCGAGTTTTTGCAATATAATCCTGTTGAAAAGCACGTAGTCAATTGTATGAACTCCTATATTTGGATTTAAAATTATTTTGCAACCACTTTGTAGAGGTTTCGGACGAGCGGGTCTAAAAGGCCGAACAATAGACCCGTTAGAATTTTAACTCAGTAAAAAGTACAGAAATCGAGTTTTTGCAATATAATCGGGTTGAAAAGCTCGTAATCAATTATATTAACTCCTAAATTTGGATTAAAACTTATTTTGTAGCTCTTTTTTGTAGAGGTTTCGGACGATCGGGTCTAAATATGCCGAACAATGTATCCGTTAGAATTTTAACGGAGTAAAAAGTACATAAATCGAGTTTTTGCAATATAATCGTTTTGAAAAGCTCGTAATCAATTATATGAACTCCTAAATTTGGATTAAAACTTATTTTGAAACCCTTTTGTAGAGGTTTTGGACGAGCGAGTCTAAATGGGCCGAACAATGGACCCGTTAGAATTTTAACTGAGTAAAAAGTACTGTAATCGAGTTTTTGCAATATAATCCTGTTGAAAAGCACGTAATCAATTGTATGAACTCCTATATTTGGATTTAAACTTATTTTGCAACCTCTTTGTAGAGGTTTCGGACGAGCGGGTCTAAAAGGGCCGAACAATAGACCCGTTAGAATTTTAACTCAGTAAAAAGTACAGAAATCGAGTTTTTGCAATATAATCGTGTTGAAAAGCTCGTAATCAATTATATTAACTCCTAAATTTGGATTAAAACTTATTTTGCAGCTCTTTTTTGTAGAGGTTTCTGACGATCGGGTCTAAATGGGCCGAACAATTGACCCGTTAGAATTTTAACGGAGTAAAAAGTACACAAATCGAGTTTTTGCAATATAATCGTGTTGAAAAGCTTGTAATCAATTATATGAACTCCTAAATTTTGATTAAAACTTATTTTGCAACCCTTTTGTAGAGGTTTTTGACGAGCGAGTCTAAATAGGCCGAACAATGGACCCGTTAGAATTTTAAGTGAGTAAAAATCATAAAAATTGAGTTTTTGCAATATAATTGTGTTGAAAAGCTCGTCATCAATTGTATGAACTCCTATATTTGTATTTAAACTTATTTTGCAACCTCTTTGTAGAGGTTTCGGACGAGGGGGTCTGAATGGGCCGAACAATGGACCTATTAGAATTTTAACTGAGTAAAAAGTATAGAAATCGAGTTCTTGCAATATAATCGTGTTGAAAAGCTCGTAATCAATTTTATGAACTTCTAAATTTGGATTAAAACTTATTTTGTAACCCTTTTGTCGAAGTTTCGGACGAGCGAGTCTAAATGGGCCGAACAATGGACCCGTTAGAATTTTAACTGATAAAAAAGTACAAAAATCTAGTTTTTGCAATATAATTGTGTTGAAAAGCTTGTAAGCAATTATATGAACTCCTAAAGTTTGATTCTAACTTGTGTTGAAAAACTTATTTTGCAGCCCTTTTTGTAGAGGTTTCGTACGATCGGGTCTAAATAGGCCGAACAATGGAACCGTTAGAATTTTAACGGAGTAAAAAGTACAGAAATTGAGTTTTTGCAATATAATCGTGTTGAAAAGCTCTTAATCAATTATATGAACTCCTAAAATTTGATTCTAACTTATTTTTCGATCTTGTTTGGAAAGGGTTCGGACGAGCGGGTCTAAATGGGCCGAACAATGGACTCGTTAGAATTTTAATTGAGTAAAAAGTACAGAAATCGAGTTTTTGCATTATAACCGTGTTGAAAAGCTCGTAATCAATTGTATGAACTCCTAAATTTGGATTAAAACTTCTTTTGCAACACTTTTGTAGAGGTTTCAGACGAGCGGGTCTAAATGGGACGAACAATGGACCCGTTAGAATTTTAACTGAGTAAAAAGCACAAAAATCGAGTTTTTGCAATATAATTGTGTTGAAAAGCTCGTAATCAATTTTATGAACTCCTAAATTTGGATTAAAACTTATTTTGCAACCCTTTTGTAGAGGTTTCGGACGGGCGGGTCTAAATGGGCCGAACAATGGACCCGTTAGAATTTTAACTGCGTAAAAAGTACATAAATCAAGTTTTTGCAATATAATCGTTTTGAAAAGCTCGTAATCAATTATATGAACTGCTAAATTTGGATTAAAACTTATTTTGCAACCCTTTTGTAGAGGTTTCGGACGAGCGGGTCTAAATGGGCCGAACAACGGACCCGTTAGAATTTTAACTGAGTAAAAAGTACAGAAATCGAGTTTTTTCAATATAATCGTTTTGAAAAGCTCGTAATAAATTATATGAACTCCTAAAATTTGATTATAACTTGTTTTGCGGTCTTTTTTGTAGAGGTTTCAAACGAGCGGGTCTAAATGGGCCGAACAATGGACCCTTTAGAAATTTAACTGGGTAAAAAGCACAAAAATCAAGTTTTTGCAATATAATTGTGTTGAAAAGCTCGTAATCAATTGTATGAACTCCTAAATTTGGATTAAAACTTATTTTGCAACCCTTTTGTAAAGGTTTCCGACGAGAGAGTCCAAATTGACCGAACAATGGACCCGTTAGAATTTTAACTAAGTAAAAAGTACAGTAATCGAGTTTTTGCAATATATTTGGGTTGAAAAGCTCTTAATCAATTATATGAACTTCTAAAATTTGATTCTAAATTATTTTGCGATCTTTTTTGTAAAGGTTTCGGACGAAGGGGTCTAAATGGGTGGAACATAGGACCTGTTAGAATTTTAACTGAGTAAAAAGTACAGAAATCGAGTTTTTGCTATATAATCGTGTTGAAAAGCTCGTAATCAATTGTATAAACTCCTAAATTTAGATTAAAACTTATTTTGCAGCCCTTTTTGTAGAAGTTTTGGACGAACGAGTCTAAATGGGCCGATGAAAGGACCTGTTAGAATTTTAAAGGAGTAAAAAGTACAGAAATCGAGTTTTTACAATACAATCGTGTTGAAAAGCTCGTAATCAAATTGTATGAACTCCTAAATTTGGATTAAAACTTATTTTGCAACCCTTTTGTAGAGGTTTCAGACGAGCGAGCCTAAATGGGCCGAACAATGGACCCGTTAGAATTTTAACAGAGTAAAAAGTACAGAAATCGAGTTTTGCAATATAATCGTGTTGAAAAGCTCGTAATCAATTATATGAACTCCTAAAATTTTATTCTAACTTGTTTTGCGGTCTTTTTTGTAGAGGTTTCGGACGATCGGGTCTAAATGGGTCTAGCAATGGACCCGTTAGAATTTTAACGGAGTAAAAAGTACAGTAATCGTGTTTTTGCAAAATAATCGTGTTGAAAAGCTCGTAATCAATTGTATGAACTCCTAAATTTGGATTAAAACTTATTTTGCAACCCTTTTGTAGAGGTTTCAGACGAGCTGGTCTAAATGGGCCGAACAGTGGACCTATTAGAATTTTAACTGAGTAACAAGTACAGAAATCGAATTTTTGCAATATAATCGTGTTGAAAAGCTCGTAATCAATTATATGAACTCTTAAATTTTGAATAAAACTTATTTTGCAGCCCTTTTTGTATGGGTTTCGGACGATCGGGTCTAAATGGGTCGAACAATGGACCTGTTAGAATTTTAACGGAGTAAAAAGTACAATAATCGAGTTTTTGCAATATAATCGTGTTGAAAAGCTCGTAATCAATTGTATGAACTCCTAAATTTGGATTAAAACTTATTTTGCAACCCTTTTGTAGAGGTTTCGAACGAGCGGGTCTAAATGGGCCGAACAATGGACCCGTTAGAATTTTAACTGAGTAAAAAGTATAGAAATCAAGTTTTTGCAATATAATCATGTTGAAAAGCTCGTAATCAATTATATGAACTCCTAAATTTGGATTAAAACTTATTTTGCAACCCTTTTGTAGAGGTTTCAGACGAGCGGGTCTAAATGGGCCGAACAATGGACCCGTTAGAATTTTAACTGAGTAAAAAGTACAGAAATCGAGTTTTTGCAATATAATCGTTTTGAAAAGCTCGTAATAAATTATATGAACTCCTAAAATTTGATTATAACTAGTTTTGTGGTCTTTTTTGTAGAGGTTTCGGACGAGTGGGTCTAAATGGGCCGAACAATAGACCCTTTAGAAATTTAACTGAGTAAAAAGCACAAAAATCATGTTTTTGCATTAAAATTGTGTTGAAAAGCTCGTAATCAATTGTATAAACTCCTAAATTTGGATTAACACTTATTTTGCAACCCTTTTGTAAAGGTTTTGGACGAGTGAGTCTAAATTGACCGAACAATGGACCTGTTAGAATTTTAACTGAGTAAAAATTACAGTAATCCACTTTTTGCAATATAATCGTGTTGAAAAGCTCTTAATCAATTATATGAACTTCTAAAATTTGATTCTAACTTATTTTGCGATCTTTTTTGTAGAGGTTTCGGACGAGCGGGTCTAAATGGGCGGAACATAGGACCCGTTAGAATTTTAACTGAGTAAAAAGTACAGAAATCGAGTTTTTGCAATATAATCGTGTTGAAAAGCTCGTAATCAATTGTATGAACTCCTAAATTTAGATTAAAACCTATTTTGCAGCCCTTTTGTAGAGGTTTCGGACGAACGGGTCTAAATGGGCCGAACAAAGGACCTGTTAGAATTTTAAAGGAGTAAAAAGTACAGAAATCGAGTTTTTACAATATAATCGTGTTGAAAAGCTCGTAATCAAATTGTATGAACTCCTAAATTTTGATTAAAACTTATTTTGCAACCCTTTTGTAGAGGTTTCAGACGAGCGAGTCTAAATGGGCCGAACAATGGACCCGTTAGGATTTTAACAGAGTAAAAAGTACAAAAATCGAGTTTTTGCAATATAATCGTGTTGAAAAGCTCGTAATCAATTATATGAACTCCTATAATTTTATTCGAACTTGTTTTGCGGTCTTTTTTGAAGTGGTTTCGGATGAGCAGGTCTAAATGGGCCGAACAATGGACCCGTTAGAATTTTAACTGAGTAAAAAGTCCTGTAATCGAGTTTTTGCAATATAATCATGTTGAAAAGCTCGTAATCCATTATATGAACTCCTAAAATTTGATTCTAAGTTATTTTGCGGTCTTTTTTGTAAAGGTTTCAGACGATAGGGTCTAAATGGGCCGAACAATGGACCCGTTATAATTTTAACGGAGTAAAAAGTACAGAAATTGAGTTTTTGTAATATAATCGTGTTGACAAGCTGGTAATCAATTGTATGAACTCCTAAATTTGGATTAAAACTTATTTTGCAACCCTTTTGTAGAGGTTTCGGACGAGCGGGTCTAAGTTGGCCGAATAATGGACCCGTTAGAATTTTAACTGAGTAAAAAGCACAAAAATCGAGTTTTTGCAACATAATTGTGTTGAAAAGCTTGTAATCAATTTTATGAACTCCTAAATTTTGATTAAAACTTATTTTGCAACCCTTTTGTCGAAGTTTCGGATGAGCGGGTTTAAATGGGCCGAACAATGGACCCGTTAGAATTTTAACTGAGTAAAAATTACAGAAATCAAGTTTTGCAATATTATCGTGTTGAAAAGCTCGTAATCAATTATATGAACTCCTAAAATTTGATTTTAACTCTTTTTGCGGTCTTTTTTGTAGAGATTTCGGACGAGCGGTTCTAAATGGGCCGAACAATGGACCCGTTAGAATTTTATCTGAGTAAAAAGTATAGAAATCGAGTTTTGCAATTTAATTGTGTTGAAAAGCTCGTAATCAATTGTATGAAGTCCTAAATTTGGATTAAAACTTATTTTGCAACCCTTTTGTAGAGGTTTCGCGCGAGCGGGTCTAAATGGGCCGAACAATGGACCCTATAGAATTCTAACTGAGTAAAAAGTACAGAAATCGAGTTTTTGCAATATAATCGTGTTGAAAAGTTCGTAATAAATTATATGAACTCCTAAAATTTGATACTAACTTATTTTGCGATCTTTTTTGTAAAGGTTTCGGACGAGCGGGTCTAAATGGGCCGAACACAGGACCCGTTAGAATTTTAACTGAGTAAAAAGTACAGAAATCGAGTTTTTGCAATATAATTGTGTTGAAAAGTTCGTAATCAATTGTATGAACTCCAAAATTTGGGTTAAAACTTATTTTGCAACCCTTTTATAGAGGATTCGTACGAACGAGTCTAAATGGGCCGAACAATAGACCAATTAGAATTTTTTTTGAAGAAAGGCGGGCCTCATTAAAAACCCCTCTAACCACCCTGCGCCGAAGCACATGAGGGACCTATGGGGAAAAGAGTGCCCTACTGTATATTAGAATAAAAGGGTCGAGATTCAACCATTACATTGTTTCGAATACAATCAGGAATGGAAGAATCAAAATAAATAGAAGAGGCCGAATGTAAGGCCCAAGTAGCTAATGTGTGCGCAACAAAGTTGGCAGATCTAGGTACAAAAGACAACTGAATTTGAGGCAAAACATCTAGCAGGGCTTTGGCCGCTGCACTCTGGGGCCCAACAAGGAGGCATCTTCCGTGGACCGCATAAGCTTGTTGATGCCAGCTACAATAGCATGAAGCTCAGCCGTGGTTGCATCGATACAGCCTGCCTCATGAACAACACAACCCCCAAGGGGTAAACCCTGTGCATCACGAGCAATGACTCCAATGGCAGCAGATCCTGTACCTGGGTGGAATGCTCCATCAACATTGACCTTCACAACAGTAGACGGCGGTGCAGAGGCAGTCTCGGTGATTGGCGGCTTAGTGGCTGGAAGAGAGTTGGCCCTGACATATTCCTGAAAAAGCCCCTAAGCATTCATGGCGGTGAGTCAGGGCGGCTAAACTCGTTCAGAATGAATCCAATCATTGCTACGGTTCCAGATATTCCAAAGAGCCGTGAGGAATAATGCAAACCCCATACTATCCAGCCTCTAAGTACCTTCGAACAACCAGGATACTATAGTAGGCGAGCTATTAGCATATAAGCAAGAAGGAACTCTGACTAGGCGAAGGACCTCTGACGCTCCGGGGCAGTCACGTAGGGCATGCAACGTCGTCTCCAAGGTATTTGGACAAAAGGGAAGTAACCAGAGGACAGGTTAATAGCATGTATCCTGTCACCCGTAGGGAGAGCATTACGCCCCGCCCCCCATCCAAAGCAACGGATCTTGGGTAACGTTGGAGCTTTAGAGATTATCTTCCAAAGGGTGTTTGGTCGTGCCAGAGGTCGAGGTGGCTTGTGTAAAAAGAAATAGCCAGATCGAACCGAGTATAACCCCGAGTCATGTTGGCCCCAGACGAGTGTATCCCTGCGACCACTAGAAATAGGAATGTGAAGAATACGATCAACATCATCCCAGTCAAAGAAATTGTGAAGCTTGCGCTCATCCCAGCTAGCATAGTCACGAGACATAAAGTCTCGACAACGTGCCGTCTGTTCCTTATTTTCCTCATATCTCCCAAACAGAGTGATCTACGAGTCACCTCCCCAATTATCACTAAGAATGTGTATGTTGCTCTTATAGACTGGCCTTCAGAAGAAACCAGGCCCTAACAACTGTGTAGCATGACTAATCCCCCTCCAAGCGAATGAGGCACGCTTATCAGCTGTTGCGTGCAATAAGTCACCAGAGGGATAATATTTTGCTGTAAGAACCCGTGCCAGTAGAGAGTCAGGATCCGATATTAAACACCAAACTTGTTTCCCTAAGAGGGCAACATTAAAGGCATGAAGATAACGAAAACCAAGACCACCCGCTGACTTGGGAGTGCAAACGGATTCCCATGAAAGGAGTGGCCAACCTCGTTTATTACTACGTCCCGACCACCAATAACGCCGGATGGAGGTGGTCATATCATCAATGATATTTTGCGGCAGTAAGTAACAGGACATGACGTACTGCGGTATTGCCTACGCTACCGATTTGATAAGGGTCTCCCGTCCACTGAAGGATAGAAGGTTATTGTCCCAGTTGCTCATCCGGGAATTCACTTTGTCATGAAAGAAACCTAACGAAGCAGTCTTGTTCCGCTTGATCAAAAGTGGCACCCCCAGATAGATCCCTGGGTCATCGACCATACAAACACCCATGATTGATTGTATCGCCTGTAAATATTCAGGCGAACATTTAAGGCTGCAGAAAGCCATGGATTTCTCAAAATTGACAATCTGACCCGAGGAAGAGGCGTAGAGAGATAGAATGTCGCGCAAGCGCCCTACTTCCTCGGGGATGTTGCGGAGAAACACTAAGCTATCATCTGCAAAAAGAAGATGAGTTACGCGAGGTCCGCGACGGCTAGCATTGAGACCTAGCAACTGCCCCTCACCCTGCTCTGTTTCAAGAGCGGTCGAGAGGCCCTGAGAACATATTAGAAAAAGGAATGGTGACAGTGGGTCACCTTGACGAATGCCACGTGAAGGAAAAAATTATTGGGATAGAGATCCATTGACCCGTACTGTGAAAGAGACAGAAGATACGCAACGAAGGATGAGATTCACCCATTAGAATTTTAACTGAGTAAAAAGTACAGAAATCGAGTTTTTGCAATACAATCGTGTTGAAAAGCTCGTAATCAATTATATGAACTCCTAATATTTTGATTAAAAGTTATTTTGCTGTCCTTTTTGTAAGGTTTCGGACGAGCGGGTCTAAATGGGCCGAACAATGCAATCGTTAGAATTTTAACTGAGTAAAAAGAACAGAAATTGAGTTTTTGCAATATAATCGTGTTGAAAAGTTCGTAATCAATTGTATGAACTCCTAAATTTGGATTAAAACTTATTTTGCAACCCTTTTGTAGAGGTTTCGGACGACCTGGTCTAAATGGGCCGAACAATGGACCCGTTAAAATTTTTTTTTGAGGAAAAGGCCTCATTAAAAACCCCTACTACTGTCCTTCAAGCAGAGCTAGAGGACCCTAAAAAGGGGAAAAGAGTGCCTAAAATTTATTATAACATAGAGAAGTTTGTTACAAGGTGATTGATACATGTAGGAATGTCAGAATTAAATGACATGGAAGACATAGTACTTAACGAATAAGTAGCCAAAGCATGGGCCACATGATTTGCCTCACGGCGTACAAAAGAAACAGAAACTGAATCGAAAGCAAGAAGGGACTCGCGAATCTGATGAAGAAGAGGTCCCATAGTAGAGAGGTCCAACCCTGGGTTGTTGATCATGTTTGCAAGAGAAGCACAATCGGTTTCAAGCAAGATCCGATTCCATCCTTGAGATCGGGCAAAAGTGATTCCTGCTAGAAGGCCTTCACCTTCACAAGTAACTGCATCCACACAGCTACCAAGAGGAAATGCAAGGCCGCCCACAACTGCACCTGTGGAATCACGTGCCACGATGCCAACAGCCGCGGTACGAGTTGAGGGATTAAAAGCCCCATCCACATTTATTTTAATATGGTTAGGTGGAGGAGGGTTCCAGCAAGGAGGAGAAAGGATAGATGGGGTAGGGGTGGAAGAAGAAGAGGCATTACAGAAGTCGTTATGTAAACTGATGGAATTAACGGCAATAAGCCATGGTGGTTGTAGATGATGATTATGAACCCAATCATTGCGTCTATTCCAAACGTTCCATGTAGTTGTAAGAAAAAACCCAAACTTGTCAGAGGATAGGTGATGGGATGCTTCCTCCAACCATTGTAAGGGGGTAATAGCCAAACTTCTGGAAAGGGATACAGGAATACCAGAGAGTTGAAGGGCTTCCGAAGCCCCTGCACAGTCACGTAGCGCATGGAGAATGGACTCCGAGTGTGCTCCACAGATAGGGCAAGGCCTCGAAGTAGGTGAAAAAACTTGCATTTTGGAACCAACTGGCAAAGCATCAGACGTTATACGCCATCCAAAAGTTTTGACCTTAGGTAGGGCCTTGACTTTGGAAAGAAATTTCCAAAAGCGAGTAGGTAACGTATGTGGAGACGTAGAACGTTGTAAGAAGAGGTAACCAAAACGGACCGAGTAAATACCCGAATCGTTAGGAGACCAAATAATAGTGTCACGATGGTCATTTATGATTGGTACTCGGAGAATGGCACTGGCATCAGCTGAATTGAAATAACGATTGGCCTTTTCAGGGTCCCAAGCAGTTTGATTACGAAACATAAAATCGCGGCATCGAACATGAATTTCATCGGAGATTTCGTAATCCCCTGTAAGGGTAATAGGGGAAGGGCCGCCCCAGATGTCTTGGTGTACTCTGATATTGCTATTAATGCCTGGTCGATGTAAGAAGCCTGGGAGGAGACGTTGTAGAGCATTATATATACCTTGCCAAGCAAAGGAGCCGCGATTGGGACGGGAGGCATCAAGGATGTTTCCTGAAGGAAAGTATTTAGCTCGATATATTTGGCCCAATAAAGAACCTGGTTCGCAGATGAGTCTCCATATTTGCTTACCCAAGAGAGCAACATTGAAGTCGTGTAAGTCCTTAAACCCCATACCACCAGCGGCCTTAGGTAAACAAACATGATTCCAAGGAAGCATATGCCACCCTTTTTTATTGGATTTGCAAGTCCACCAATATTGCCGAATTGCTGAGGTCATGTCATCAATAATGTTTTGTGGGAGAAGATAACAAGACATAACATATTGAGGCAAATATTGTAGAACTGCTTTAATGAAAATCTCCCGACCACTAAAAGAAAGGAGCTGTTTATCCCAGCTAGAAAGACGATCATGAACTTTGTCACGCACAAAGCCTAATGATTCAGTTTTGTTTTTCCCTATGAGAAGTGGAACACCTAGGTATACGCCAGGGTTAGATACCTCGCGTACTTGCAAAAGATTATTGATCGCAGTTCTTGTTGAGGATGGGGTGCGTGGATTATAAAAAATTGTCGATTTCTCAAAATTGACCGCTTGACCGGAGGCCGCAGAATATGTTTGTAGGGCTCGTTTAAGATGAGTAGCTTCAGTTGGAGTATTATTAATGAAGACCATACAATCATCGGCAAAGAGTAGATGGTTAACTCTGGGCCCGTATTTGCAGGCACCAAGCCCCGGAAGGATGTTTGTTTGTTGGGCAGCAGATAGGTAAGCATATAGCCCTTGTGTGCAAAAAAGGAAAAGAAAAGGTGATAGGGGGTCACCTTGACATAATCCACGGTAAGGTTGAAAAAATGGAGAGAGAGAGTTGTTAAATTTGACTGAAAATGAGACAGTGGTAATGCAACGCATTATAAGAGAGATCCAGTCAGATGCGAAGCCTATACGTTCCATAACATTTGCTAGAAAGGACCATTCAACTCTATCAAAAGCTTTTTCCATGTCTAGTTTAAGAGCAGCTCCTTGGGAGGATTTTGTTGTCCCTGAATTAATATTGTGAATAATTTCATGGGCAATGAGAATGTTGTCAGAAATATTACGTCCTTGAACGAAGGCTGCTTGGTTAGGGCTAATACAAAAGGGAATTGTTTGTTTCATTCTATTGACAATGGTTTTAGCAACTATTTTATAGAGAACAGTGCACAGGCTGATAGGTCTTAGATGTTTCATAGTGGTTGGGTCCTGGATTTTAGGGATTAGTACGAGTATAGTTTTGTTAACCAAGGACATATCAACAGTGCCATTTAGTAAGTTAAGGCATAGATTAATAACATCTTTGCCAATAGTGTCCCAATGTTGTCGATAAAAACTACTTGGTAATCCATCAGTACCAGGCGCCTTCCTAGGATCAATATCCCGGAAAGCATGGAGAATTTCTTCTTTTGTGAAGGTCCTTAAAAGAGTATCATTCATAGATTGAGTGATAGAGGGCGAAATCTTATCAAGTATATTATCGGAAATTTGGGGGTTGGAGGATGTAAAAAGGTTTTGGAAATAGTTAGAGGCAATAGACATTAGGTCTGAATCATCTGTACACCAATTCGAATTAGAATCAAATAGACCCGTGATCAAGTTTTTTTTCCTTCTATTGTTCGCACGGGCATGGAAGAACCTCGTACTTTTATCCCCTTGGGATAGCCATAATGTACGAGATCTTTGAGCCCAATAAATTTCTTGTTCCATTAGGAGTTTATTAAGTTCAGTTCTATATTTTATATAAATTCCTTCATTTGTGGCAGTTAAGGGGCGACATAAGAATTTGTTAATTTTTTTTGGTAAGAAAATTAATACGACCAGTTGATTTTAGTCTTTGTTGATTCTGCCATTCCTCCAGACATGTGCCAACCGCTTTTATTTTTTCTATGGTTGTTCCAGGGGTGTTGACCCAAGTGTGTTTGATAGTGGATATATTGTTTGCATTGTTTGCCCAACAGTTTTCAAACCGAAACGTGTTGTTAGGTCGCTGTGGGGGAGTAGCAACCGCGAGAGAGGTATCTAGGACTAGGAAGCAATGATCGGACTTGGCCACATAGTTCGATGTTATGCTATATGAGGGAAAAAGATCTTGCCAGGCCGAGTTAGCAATGAACCTATCTAAACGTTCATGTATTGTAGGGGGTTAAGGGCCCAACTTTTGTCCAAGTGAACCACCCAGATGTTGGTTTACAATCAAATAGATTGTTGCGTGAAAGACAATGACGGAAGTTATTTATTTGTGATCTAGCCCTACGGCTACCTCCTTGTTTTTCAGAGTCTGATAAAATTTCATTAAAATCCCCTCCTAAAAGCCAGGGTATATTATTATTATTAATTTGTAAGGAATCAATAATTTCCCATGTTTTAAATTTTTGACTTGTTTCGGAGTAACCGTGCATGCCAGTAAAAAACAAAGTGTGGTCATTCAATATGATTTGAGTATGTATGTAACGAAGTGAATAAGAAATCAAAGATATATTAATATTGTTTGAGGCGAATAGCGCGATACCGGAACACCCCTCCGTTGGGGGAATAGCAATAATTTCTATCATTCCTAAAGAAAGACAAAGGCGGCTACATGCCGCATTATTAATTTTAGTTTCGCATAAGAAGATAATATCCTGAATGGATTTTTGGACATAGCTACGAAAATGTTGAACTACCGGTGCTTGTCCTAGACCCTGGCAATTCTAACAAAGAATCCTCATTTTGCTCGGCGGGGCTGGGAGTCAGCCGCCGTCGGAGAGTTTTTTGAGCTGCTCATCCCAGCCTTAGGAGTGGATCCGGATGGTTTGGATTTTTTCGGTGGGAGCAAAACTTGGATGGGAGAACGGCGTCTTGTGCCACGGTTCGGTTGGGCTGGGGAAGGGGCAGGAGCTGCATCATTAGGATAAGTTTTCAAAAGCCATTGGTTAAAATCATTGAATTTGGAATCGGTAGAAACATGGGGCTTACGCAGTTCGGCTTCAATCTTTTTAATTTGCTAAGCGGTTGGGCTGGGAACACCATCATCCGTGGCATCCCAATCATCATCAGGTTCATCTTCAGGGATAGGGTAGATGGTATTTAAGGGCTGAGGCTCGAGAGGAGCTTTCTGTTTCGAATCTGAAGCAGATGGATCTTTGGAAGGGGGCATCACCCATTGCCGTATTAGTATTGGGTACTTCCTCGGTTGGTTGCTCCGAAAAAGACGTAGCATCGCCCTCGTTCAGAGACCCTGTGGAAAGTTTGAACCAAGAGTCCAGTTTAGATATTGAAGACTTATTAAGAAAATGGTTAATGATAAAAAAGAGGGGGGGGAGAAATACCCATCGCATTCGGATCAGTGGTGGGAATATTAGTATTGGCAGAAGCAGCTGGAACAGGAGGACCTATGAAGAAGGAGAAAGATAATAAATATAGAGTCAGAAATAAAGATAGCAAAAAAAATAAAATAAATTTTGATCTATATTGTATAATAGATGAAATATTGGAGATAGAGGGAGAAAGAGTACCAGTCGGTGGTGGGTTGTTTTGGTTAAGATTAGGTTCAACATAGCGGATACGCCCTCGGGTACCAACTGGGCGACGTCTTGGAGGGAGGTAGCGGAGCCACTCCCCGTATTGCAGCTTGTTTAGATCCAGAGAAGAACGAATAGGACAATTCTCAATTGTGTGGCTAATTATTCCACAGCCAGGACATAAAGTGGGGAGGCGTTCGTATTGAAGACGACACATGGTTTTGTTGGCCCCGGAACCAATAAAGACAAAACGAGTGACCGGTTTGGTGATATTCAGGAAAATTTTGACCCGCAGGAAGTCTTTCATATTTCCTTCAAATTCTTGAGTATCAGTTCGTATGACGTTGCCTACCATAGATCCAAGAGCATGTACCACAAGGTGCGATCGATCAATGTCCTCAAAGAGTGAGGAAGGAAGGGAAAAAATGCGGATCCAGATCCTCATAATGTTGAATGAATAATCTCCAACAGATTTAGCAGGATCATATTCGGTAATGGCTAACCATTCGTCCTTGTACAGCCAAGGACCTCGGTTAAGGACTTCGTAACAGAACTTGACTTCCTTGAATTTGATCTTGAGATAGTTGTCTTGGATGACAGAGATAGACACCACTTCGTTGGGCTTCCAAATGCCTTCAAACGCATTAATAACAGCATAAATATCAATAGTTTTAGACGAGATAAAGCATCCTAAGAGGAATAGCTTGGGATCCTCCTTGACAAAATCCCAGCCGAAATCAGGAGTGTAAAGGAGTTCTGCTTCCTCATGAGTGAGATCGATGGAGCTAAGCTGGGGGATAGAGGAGGATGCCATAGTTGGAGTGTAGAAATTAAGGATGATAGGAGGATTGGGAGAGGTTTGTGGCTTAATACGGGTATGTTGTTCATATAAATAAGAAGAGGTTATGTAAGCTATTCTATGGTAAGTAGTAAGTAAAGGAAGTTGAGGAAGAATTAGTGACCATAAAGATTGGGTTATAATAATGACATAAAGGCAAGATGGAAAGAAACTTTCCCTATTAAAACGAATTAGCTGGGCAAAAAGAGGATTTTCGTTAAATATATTAAATAATGGCAACTTTAAAGCAAAATTTAAGGAAGAATACCTTAAAAGCAAAAGGAATTTTAAAGGAAGGTGTAATAGTAAATAAAGTAAGTGGGTGCGTATATATTTACTGGTATTTCGTGATGTATAAGGAAAGAGTGAATTACAACTGAAAATTATAGCTGACTTTTTAATAAAGGAGAAAGGAAATCGGGGATTTAAAATGTAATTAAAAGCTGTACGATTGGTAATAAGAGAAGAGAAAGGAATAAAAAAATTTAAGGATAATAAATTATATTCCTTAAATGAAATATGTAGAGGAGCGGAAAAATATTAAAAGTGGGAAAGTAATAAAAATAGATATTAAGTGGGAAGAATAAAATTAAAGAGGATACCATATATTGTTTTAAAAAAGTATAATAAACAAAAATTATGGTGAATAAATTAATTGGAATGTATATATGGAATGTGAAAAATTTAAGCATAAATAACGGGGATTGAAATTTGTTTTCCATCATAATGATGGTCGTAGTTAATTCCCTAAAAAGGGCTGGAATTAATTCGCATGATGAGGCGTTGAGACTGATTTTTTGAAATAAAGAGAGAGAGAAAAGGAGGATATATGGAGAGTTGAGAGATTGACCGGTTGAATATTTACTAAACAGATTGAGTAACGTAACGTAATCGAACGAATAGTAAGCAACATACATCAAAAACAACCAAAGATAAAATAAGCATAACAGATATGAGCAATCAGGAAAGGAAAGCGAAAAAGAAAAGCATAAAATAATAAATATTACATGCCCAGGGATAGAAGGAAGCGGGGATAAAAAATTATTTACAATCCAAAAGAGCAAAAAAGGGGGATAATGAATGGCTAATAAATAATAAATACAAGCTCGATAGATAATAATTAAATATGAATAATACCAGTGCGTGGGCCCAGGATTTCAAATTTCCTTGATTATTGCAATAGTAAGGAAAGGAGGTTGACATGTATTTTGATCTGATAGAGAAAAAAGATAAGATTGATGAATGTTAGAGAATTGTAGAGACCATTTAGAGATGAGGAGGGATCGAAGATAGGGGATAATCAAATATATAAGTAAGGACAAGGAGTACACAGAATATACATGACCAACATTAAATAAACGACTAAAATAAGATGAAAATTGTAAGCAATAATATAAACATGTATTATACCAATTAGATAAGCAAGAAGATACTATTTTGTAATCCAACATCAAAACAGGTAGTGAAATAGATCTATAAGGAACCGGGCAATACCTGAAGGGAAAAAAGGTCAAAGTTAAAAAAGGAAGGTAATGGAGAAAGGGCCTTAAGAAATACATTATATGGTATACATTAAAAGGAATGTCATAAGTAACAAGGGTCAGAGTCCATAATACTGAGAATAAATGATGCATAAGTAAATAAGTGGGAATATTTATTATGAAATGTGTTTGGATAAAGAAAGAGAATTTAACAATTGTAAAAATTCCCACTAGGTGGGTTGATAGAGGGTTCCCTATACAGCCTCGAATATTGGTAAAATTTAATTCAAAAGCAATAAAATAGATCCAATGTTGGAGGTGATATGTAATAGAGTAAAGGACATGAAACAACATATGAGTCGATTTAGAATTATTTAGAGCAAAAACATAATTATACAGATTGTGGAAAATTGAATTAGCAGATATAATGATTAGGTGAGTAGAGTGATGTAAATTCAAAGATACATAGTAACTATAATGCACATAGTAAATGAAAACCTGGTACATAGTTGAATGGGGATTGTGGAAAATCCACATTAATATGTTGAGAAGAAATTTAGACAAATATATAATATAGAGAGGTGTAAGGGGAAAATAAGGTGGACAAAGCCTTGATATAAATGGTGAAATATGCTTAAGAATGTTGTTGCAGAAGTAAGCTAGAAGTTGAATTTTCCCCAAATACTGGGTTAGTTTAGATTTCCCTAAAAGGGCTTGTGGTAGATTAGAGAAGAACAAACAACATAAAAAATAAATGGAATTAAAGACAGTATTAAAACAATCGAAAATAACCAGGGAACCCAGAAAATGGATAAACAATAAGTAAATAACAAGACAAATTAAATCAGTACTAAGAAAAAACTAGAGCAGATGAATTAAGCAACTACTAGCCCACAAAGATAAAACAGATACAAAAAACAAACCAAGATGATAAAGGACAAAATGAAAAAGTAGCGAAGAAAAATAAATAGTATTACTATCAACCCACAAAGGTAACAGGACATAAACGAATAAAGGAAGGATGAAGATAAAGCAATAAGAAATGGGGGACGATAATACCCGATTTGCAACCATTGAAATCAGAAGGGTTAAGTATGAGCCCCATTGAATCTGTACAAAGAGAAACGGAACATTAGAGAAGATATGATACACACTAAGAAAAGATAACAACGGAGATAGATAAGGGTTAAAGGAAAAAAGAAAGAAATGGGTGAGATGGTTAGAATCCAGAAGATGAACCGTCGTTTCAGATTGAGATGAAGATGGTAGTTCGTCAATCGAAAAAAAACCCATCATCTGCAAGAGAAAACCGGAAATCAGAAACCTAAAATAAAGGGGTACAAACCCTAAAAAAATATGGGGGAGATTGAAAAAATGCAGAAAAGAAGTAGAAGGGAAAAAAACCCTTTGAAATAGGAGAAACAAAAAAGGTGAGTTGAATAGAAACAAAGAAAATAAAAAGAAGGAATAGAGAAACAAATCCAATCGGGTGGATGTAGGGCAAACACCGTGAGTCGCAACAGGGGAAGAAGCCCTCCGAGATAACAGAAGAGATAGATCCCAAACCAAAGAGAAGAAAAAACCAAGGAATAGATCAGAAAGGGTTAAATAGAAACAAAAAACAGTAAAACATAACGAAAAGATGTTCGGCGAGACTTACCGTCCAGATCTGGAGTTTGCCGGTTGGATCTCGTCGAAAACGTCCAAAGAGGGAAGAAGACGGTGTAAAGGAAGGGGAAAAAATCCCTTCATCAGATAAAACAGATCTGATATGGGTTTTGTGTATTGCAAAATTCGGCAAAACCTCATAGAAGAAAAACATGTTAAGGGTTAAATGCCAGAGAGAAAAAAAAATAGATAAAAAATATAACAAAAGATGTAAATGGGAAAATGAGACGGGGTGGAATGACCCTTGGCCTTCTCTTACCGATTTCCAAGGAAATCAAAATTTTTCGATTATCTTGATGATAAGCTGGCAAATCCGGCGGAAGACAAAGAGGTAACGTGTGGGGGAAGGGGAATGAAAGTGAGAGAGAGTGGAAAAAACAACCGGAAAAAGAGGAAAAGCATGAAGAACAAGCCAACACCTACCAAAGACCCCGGAAAAATTTGAGAGAGAATTGAGAGCCATCCCACACCCGTTACCCGTTAGAATTTTAACTTAGTAAAAAGTATAGAAATCGAGTTTTTGCAATATAATCGTGTTGAAAAGCTCGTAATCAATTATATGAACTCCTAAAATTTGATTAAAACATGTTTTAAAGTCTTTTTTGTAGAGTTTTCGGACGAGCGGGTCTAAATGGGCCAAACAATGGACCCGTTAGAATTTTAACCGAGTAAAAAGTACAGAAATCGAGTTTTTGAAATATAATCGTGTTGAAAAGCTCGTAATCAATTGTATGAACTCCAAAATTTGGATTAAAACTTATTTTGCAACCCTTTTGTAGAGGTTTCGGACGAGCGGGTCTAAATGAGCCAAACAGTGGACCCGTTAGAATTTTAACTGAGTAAAAAGTACAGAAATCGAGTTTTTGCAATATAATCGTGTTGAAAAGTTCGTAATCAATCATATGAACTCCTAAATTTGGATTAAAACTTATTTTGCAGCCCTTTTGTATAGGATTCGGACGAGTGGGTCTAAATGGGACAAACAATGGACCCATTAGAATTTAACTGTGTAAAAAGTACATAAATCGAGTTTTTGCAATAGAATGGTGTTGAAAAGCTCGTAATCAATTGTATGAATTCCTAAATTTGGATTAAAACTTATTTTGCAACCCTTATATAGAGGTTTCGGACGAGCGAGTCTAAATGGGCCGAACAATGGATCCGTTAGAATTTTATCTGAGTAAAAAGTACAGAAATCGAATTTTTGCAATATAATTGTGCTGAAAAGCTCGTAATTAATTACATGAACTCCTAAAATCTGATTCTAACTTATTTTGCGGTCTTTCTTGTTGAGGTTTCGGACGAGCGGGTCCAAATGGGCCGAACAATGGACCCGTTAGAATTTTAACTGAGTAAAACGTACAAAAATAAAAAAATTCAATATAATTGTATTGAAAAGCTCGTAATCAATTGTATGAACTCCTAAATTTGGATTAAAACTTATTTTGCAACCCTTTTGTAGAGGTTTCGGACGAGCGGGTCTAAATGGGCCGAACAATGGACTCGTTAGAATTTTAACTGAGTAAAAAGTACAGAAATCGAGATTTTGCAATATAATCGTGTTGAAAAGCTCGTAATCAATTATATGAACTCCTAAAGTTTGATTCTAACTTGTTTTACAGTCTTTTTTGTAGAGGTTTCGGACGAGCGGGTCTAAATGGGCTGAACAATGGACCCGTTAGAATTTTAACTGAGTAAAAGTACAGAAATAGAGTTTTTGCAATATAATCGTGTTGAAAAGCTCGTAATCATTTGTATGAACTCTTGAATTTGGATTAAAACTTATTTTGCAACCCTTTTGTAGAGGTTTCGGACGAGCGGGTCTAAATGGGCCGAACAATGGAGCCTTTAGAATTTTAACTGAGTAAAAAGTACAATAATCAAGTTTTTGCAATATAATAGTGTTGAAAAGCTTGTAATCAATTATATGAACTCCTAAAATTTGATTCTAACTTATTTTGCGATCTTTTTTATAAAGGTTTCGGACGAGCGGGTCTAAATGGGCTGAACAATGGACCCGTTAGAATTTTAACTGAGTAAAAAGTATGGAAATCGAGTTTTTTCAATATAATCGTGTTGAAAAGCTTGTAATCAATTGTATGAACTCCTAAATTTGGATTAAAACTTATTTTGCAACCCATTTGTAGAGGTTTAGGACGAGCGGGTCTAAATGGGCCGAACAATGGACCCGTTAGAATTTTAACAGAGTAAAAAGTACAAAAATCGAGTTTTTGCAATATAATCATGTTGAAAAGCTCGTGATCAATTATATGAACTCCTAAAATTTGATTCTAACATATTTTGCAGTCTTTTTTGTTGAGGTTTCGGACGAGCGGGTCTAAATGGGCCGAACAATGGACCCGTTAGAATTTTAACTGAGTAAAAAGTAAAGAAATCGAGTTTTTGCAATACAATCGTGTTTAAAAGCTCGTAATCAATTATATGAACTCCTAAAATTTGATTTTAACTTGTTTTGCGGTCTTTTTTGTAGAGGTTTCGGACGAGCGGGTCTAAATGGGCCGAACAATGGACCCGTTAGAATTTTAACTAGGTAAAAAGTACAGAAATCAAGTTTTTGCAATATAATCTTGTCACCCTGTAACACCCCGGTTTTGGGCTTAGAAGTTTTGGGCGTTGACCGGTTCGGTCAAAGTGTTGTTCGAATATAAAAGGTGATTTTTAGGAAAGCCTAGTTCGGGTTGCATTAAAAGTATGGGAAAATGTTCTAAAATCCTCTTTTAATATATATAAGTGAACTGTGAAATCATATTTGCAAAATGAGGTTTGGAAGGGTGACATTTTGGGTTAGTGACCAAAATGTAATTTTTGGAAACTGCGTGACTGTTTTAAAAAGGATTGAAACTTTGAATCTTTAAGGAGCTATTTACCCAAAGGGGAGTTTCTCCAGATTTTCTAGAATATTAAATGATTTATTGATGGTTTAAAATAAAAGTAAAAAGAAGGGAAAGATATTTTTGTCATTTCTAACTAACTTTCCAAATTTTCCATTTTCCATTTTCTCTCATCTTTTCTCTCAAACCAAACACATTCTCTCCAGATCTTTTCCTCTGATTTTTGTCACCTAAATATCATATTTCAATCCTCATTTGATTTCTAATCAATCCTTCAACAAAACCTTTGTATTTGCTACTTGGATTTTCAAGATTTTGGTTCCAAAAAGGGAGAAACTCAAGTTTAGAGGTAAGAACGTCCTTCTCCTCTGAACTTCAAGTTCTTTACTGAAATTCCCAAGTTCTCAATCCTTGATTTATGATTTATTAAAGGTTTTGCAATTGGAATCTTGATTTTGGTTTTAAAATGCAAGATTTGCTTGATTTTGGTGAAATTTTCGTATGATCTGTTTGGGCAGTGTGTTGAGGTGTTAAATTGATGTTAATTGAATGTTAACTTGATGAGAAATTAAGGTTTAATCAATGCAAACCCGAATAGGTTGAATTTCCTAAGTTTTGCTTGAGTTTTTGGTTGTTTTTGGAGTGATCTTGGTGATCTGTTATACCTGGAGGTATAAGGACGTGTTTGTGATCATTTTGGATGTTAATTGATGTTTAAAAATGGTTTGAAGTGATGGATCTTGGCTGAGTTAAGTTTTGGAAGTGTTTGGGGGTGATTTCGGTTGTGTTTGGTAGCCGAAATGATGGATTTGCAATGAGCAGCGAGTTGAGTTGTGTTGCTGGTGTTTTTAGTGCATTATGATGCATTAATCCTCTGATGTTGTGTGCTTGAAACAGGGGAAGTTGATCCGTGAGCATTAGAGGTGTTGTGGAAGGTTTCAGATGCTTGGAAGGCTTGTTGGCTAGCCTTGTTTTGTGTATCGGTGAGTGAAGTTGGGTTTTCAGCTTTTAAACCAAGGTTTGAAGGTTTTGGGAGCTTAGTTTAAGTCTAAACAACTTTGCTAAGCTCAAGAGTAAGTAAATGGATTTTCGCTCTTGGTTGTGTTGTGAATTGGCTTTTTAAGCAATTGTGATTGATGGTTGCAATGCATATGATTTGCATGTTTTAAATTCTGTTTTGAAAGCATATTTTAGCATGGTTTAATGCTGGTTTTGAAAGCCATATGTGAAGGATGCTCGAGGTAAGAGATCCTTGGTTTTGTACATTGAATTGTGGAATTGATGCATAGTGTTGCATGTTGTTTATGGCTTTGTGTGATGCTTTAAAACAGTGGAATATTGTTGTTAATAATGCATTTTGGTAAGTGATGGTTAAGGTTACAAAGGTGGTTGAAAGTCCTTGTGTAAGCCTTGTTTATTTAAGAACAACATGGTGTTTAAAAGTCCATGGTTGGTTCTTGGTTAAAGTTCATGGTGGTTATTGCATTTTGATTATGCTTGTGAATTAATGGATTAATGTGGTAAGATGGTTATATTGGCAGGTGATGTAAGTGGTTATTGGTTTCTTTGATCGGATATAGTTAGCCGGCTATAGGATTGGGTGCACCGTGAATTAAGTCGCCTTGGATGTGGAGTGGTTAAGAGTGAACCGGTAAACTCCATCCAAGTATCCTAACGAGATGGTTAAGGTCATAATGGAGGTTGAGATTCCCATTCGAGGACCTTGGGTAAGCAAAGGTTATATGGTGGTTAAAAGTCCATATATGGGAACCTTGTGCTTGATAAGATCACAATGGTGGTGTAAAGTCCATGTGTGGATCTTGTGTAGGGTGTCCCGGATCTCGTTAGTGATGTTATACAACTACCAATCGGTGATGCAAAGGTTGTATGGTGTTTAAAAGTCCATACATGGGAACCTTGTGCATGTTAAGGTTGTATGGTGTTTAAAAGTCCATACATGGGAACCTTGTGAATGTTAAGGTTGTATGGTGTTTAAAAGTCCATACATGGGAACCTTGTGAATGTTAAGGTTGTATGGTGTTTAAAAGTCCATACATGGGAACCTTGTGAATGTTAAGGTTGTATGGTGTTTAAAAGTCCATACATGGGAACCTTGTGAATGTTAAGGTTGTATGGTGTTTAAAAGTCCATACATGGGAACCTTGTGAATGTTAAGGTTGTATGGTGATTAAAAGTCCATACATGGGAACCTTGTGAACGGTAAAGTCAAATGGTGTTTAAAAGTCCATTTGGAGGGCCTTGGATTGGTAGTGTGTATGAAGCGTGGGGACAACGCTTGTGATCCGCGTATCCGATCGGGTGTTGAGTTGAAAAGTGGATTTGGTTATCACTTGGAGGCCAATATGATGTTCTTGAATATAATGAAGCATGAGATGCTTGAAATGATGCATGGTTGCATGAATAGTGTGAAATGTATTATGAATGCTTGTTGACTTGTTGGTTTGAACAAGTGTTGATTATCTATTGAGAATGGTGCATGTGTGCATGAAATCTCTTTAGTGCATTGAAGTCTTGTGGAGACTTGTTTTAAAAGGGCATGTGATGCAATTGTTAATGATGTGGTTCATATGTTGCATTTGTTTAATGCATGTGTTGGATTGTTTGAGTAAATGGTTTAAAAAGGGTTTCTTGCTTTGAAATGACATTCAAGTATGAGAATAGTAAGATGTAAAGTGGAAGTGTTTTCCAAGGTTTGAAATTAGCTTTGCATATGGTGTTTTTGCATGGAATGGCTAATTTGATGGTTTTGCAAGTTTATGTTTTGAAAAGGTTTACTTAGCTTCATAAGCTAAGGGTTGGTCTTCATGTTTGTGCAGGGCATGATTTTTAAGCATGTTGTTGAAAAAGGGTTTTCAAATATTGCTTTGGTTTGTCGAATCGAGTTTGCTTTTAAAAGTGGTTTATGATTCGCTGCATTGATGGTGTTTTGGTTTTGAGCATTCCTCACTAAGCATTATGTGCTTACGCTCCTTTTTGTCCATCAATGCAGATATTTGAAGTATTGGACAACGAGAAGCAAGGGATTCAAGGAGGACTCCATTAGAGATGTATGTCTCGGTTAATAGCTATAGTTAATAAAGGCAATGGGGGTAGAATCTCTTATGTTGTTGTTAAAGGAGATTGTGTATGTTGGACAAGTTTGGGTTATGGTTTTGAATCATGTGGATTAATGTTGCAACGTTTGAATCTCCCTATGCTTAAGTTGTATTGCTATGCTTCTTGTTTAAAAGCATGATTGAGCATTGAATGTGTTTAATGAGTTTGTGCACCTAGGGGTGGTTTTGTATCTAGTTTTGATGCATTTATGTTCCCTATATGTTGAATGACTTGCTGGTGTGATTTGGTGGCTTTTGGAGCATGTTTGGTGGGTCAAAAATGAGTTTAACCAGCAGGGTTGCTGCAATCTGGGCAGGGCGTTTCGGAACGCGTGTTACCGTTTCGGAACAGGGGCCTGAAAAGGCCAAGGTGTTTCGAAACGAGAGGACCCGTTTCGGAACGGAAGTGCTACTGCCAGACCCCCGTTTCGGTACGCGTTGCGGAACGGCCCCGCGTTTCGAAACAGGCTGTCTCCCGTTTCGGAACGTATGACCGTTGGGGGCTGACATTGGCAGTTATATGTTTCAAAATGTTTGCGTTTTGGTCATGAATCTTGTTTTTGCAATTGGTTGAGTTTGAGAAGTCCGTTTGAGCTGAAATTTGGCAGTGAAGCATGAAACATGACTAATTTGATATTGGTAACTTTTAATTGGGTTAAGTCCCTGTAATTCTCGGTATTTTCAGTTTGGTCCCTAAAGTTGTGATTTGTGCAATTGAGTCCCTGATTGATCTCTGATGGTTATGATCTTTGAGTATGCTGTTTATGTGATCATAACTAGGGTTAACGTGCATCTAGACATGTTTTAAAAGAAAAAAAGGGTCGTTAATCAAGGTTGACTCTCGGGTTGACTTTGGTTTTCCCCGTGTGACTTTCTTAATTCGGGTCAACCGTCTAGGCCGGGTTAAGGGGGTTACACACCCCCTCGTCCCGGCCTAGCCGACAGACCGGTCCGAACAGGTTACACGGGGAAAACCGAAGCGAAACCCGCTAAGGTCTCACTCTGATTAGCAACCCTTTTCTTTTTTTTCATCTCTTATCTTTTCTAGATGCATCTATTATACCCTATGTGATAGGACACGCAGTGAACATACACACGGATACAAAACACCCAAGACATGCAATTAAACAGCCCATCTTAAGTTTTATATCAGGCCGTATCGATACGCTAGATGACTGTATCGATACGCCTGGACTTGGTCAACGCTCTAAAGTCAACCCAGGGAGACCGTATCGGTACACAGCAAGACCGTACCGATACGCCCTCAACGGTCAACTTATCTCGGTCAAACTACAAAGACCGTATCGACACCCTTAGGACCCGTATCGATACGCCAAAATCTCGTCAACTTCTCTGATTTCCAGAGAGCCTTTGGTGTATCGATACACCCCCGTGTATCGGAACGCTCTACCCAAAATGAGCCCCAAAGCAAGGACCGTATCGGTACAGCCCTTGAGCGTACCGATACGCCCTGCACTGCAAATCTCATTTTAACAACTAAAAACACAAGGACTCAACTCTAGATGCATTTTACGACTCGACTAGCAACATACCAACTCACATACATCACTAAGCAACTATAGATAAGCATATGGAGCAGTTTAAGCATACAACGAATCAACGAACACCAATTAAGCATATATAGAGGAAACTAGCAAACAAACATGCTTAGCAAACCAACAAAAGAGTTAAAGGCCTTAACAAACATACTCCCAAACCACAAGAAACATGAAACAGCAAACATACACATAACCTAGAGGCATTCCAACCTACCATAAGCATGATCAACCATAGAGCATACATATGATTCAAGGAAAGCAAAAGACATACGTTTAGATCCTTCCAACACATGCCAAAACATCAAACCATCAAACATGATATATATATATATAAGGCAATAAAGCATGCTCAACAAAACCATTTAGCCAAAAGAAACAAACGTTCACCTAAGCAATGCACAATCAAGGTTTACATGCCTTCAACCAAAAACATAAGCATTCATAAGACATGGTTAAAAACCTTCAAATACAAAACACTTAGGCATCAACATAAACATGGTTTACAAATCCATCAACACAAAGCATTAACAACATAAAGCCAACACAAAAGAGTCTAGATACACGCTTCTAAAACACGTAGCATTTCCCATTGCTAAACTACTACATTATTTACCAAACTATACTTGAGCAACTACCACACGCTTGGACACCCTTTCCTTGCTCCTTGCTAAATCCCCGCTAATGATCTGCATTGTCGAAAAAGGAGAGCGTAAGCATAAAGCCTAGTGAGCGGAGCTCTAAAAACACATCAACAATGCAGTTTTCAAAACATAAATCTTAGTTGAAAAGCAAACCATTTAAGGAAAAGACGTAACAAAACACAATCATCACAATACAAGGTATGCACATGCATAACCCAAAACCCAGTGGGACTACACATCACCGTTCAACTAGTAGTTTTCCGATGGGACTACACATCACCGTACTCTTCTACTAGTCACTACCGATGGGACTACACATCACCGTTCAACTAGTAGTTTTCTGATGGGACTACACATCACCGTACTCTTCTACTAGTCACTACCGGTGGGACGACACATCACCGTAGTAACGACAACTGTCACGTGAGGCTCGACACCAATGATGACTACATAACAACATTAAATGGAGAGTAGAAACAATCTAAAAACATCATCACATCACACATATCATGAGAACCGAAAATCAACCAACAAACGAGATTAGGTGAACTTACTCTTGGGTCTAGGTTAGTCTCTAAGACTCCACCCAAACCCCAAACCTTCGTTGAACATAAATAAGATTCCACCAATCATGCAATACGATATACAAATCACCATCATGCAACATGGATGTCATGCATGACCAAAAACACCTTGCAACAAAATCCACAATTATGTACAATCTTACTTCTTACAATCTTACCAACCACAAATGGTCTTACTTACCATTTTCGTGCATAACCTGCACCAACTTACATATACTTTACAAGACATATCAACAACACCATTGATTTCATCATGCATGATCAACATCATAATAACAAACAACATGCTTCCTTCCAAAGTATTGAAATTTCATGCATAACAAGTTATCACCTCATGTAATGAAAAAAAACGAAAAAAGGGAGTTTAAAGAGGCGATACACATCAACTTACTTTTGAGTTTAGATTGGACTTTCAAGCTCAATCTAAACTCTCTCAAAACTATCTTTGAACCAAAACGTTGCTTAAAAACATTTCCACTCACCATCCGCACACCAATGCAAACCACAAAGTCGTTTCAAGCTTCCGAACTTCCCGGGACCGCGTCCGAACAACCCAAGGCCAAATCCGATGTTTCTAACCAATAAAAAAATGTATTAACCTCTTAATCAACCACAAATTTGTTGTTATACATCAGTTCACAATTCCACAATATTTTCTCAACAATTCAAAGCCGAATTTTTCCCAAATATTCTCATTTTCGTACTCCAGCAAAACCCAGCCATTGCCCCTCAATTTAAACTCTTAAAACACTCCAAAACATGTCCAAAACATCACCCGAAGGCTGTACAACCACCAGCCCTTCATTTTCCCACATAAACACCTTAAAAACTCTTATTTTCCGCTTCTAAAAATCACCTACAGCAGTGGTTTCGGGAATACAATCAAACCAGCACTATCACCACTCAAAAATCATCAAATAACATCTAAAAACACCTATCCAAGGTCCACATACCTCCAGCCCTCTTTTTATCACAAATTCAAGCCAAAAACTCACTTATTTCACTTCTAAAATCCACCTCTAAGACTAGTTTCGGTATACTACAATTAAGCAACCTTTTTAACATGTTATGACTTCAAAATAAACTTTAAAAACACCGCCCTAAAAGACCCATAGGGGATTTCAACCAAAATCCCCACTTTTCATAAATCTTGAAATTTCAAGGTTTAGAATTAATGAGTTTTGCAAATCCAACTTTAATTTAAGTTAAATTTAAGTAAAACAAGGAAAAGAAAAAGAGGATTTACCTTCAAAGGTCTTCAATGGAGGAAAGGAGATGAAATGAGAGAATATTGTTTTTGGAAGATGATGAGTGGTTTTGATTTTCAAAACCATCTTAAAATTTCATTAATGGCACTATCGTAAATAATGAGAACTTTTATAAAAATCAACTCTTTAATTTAAATTTAACCCAAAACTAATCCTAGATCAACACCGATAACTCCCGGGCCCTAAAACCGGGGTGTTACAAATCGTGTTGAAAAGCTCAAAATCAATTATATGAACTCCTAAATTTGGATTAAAACTTATTTTGCAGCCCTTTTTGTAGAGGTTTTGGACGAGCAGGTCTAAATGGGCCGAACAATGGACCCGTTAGAATTTTAACTGAGTAAAAAGTACATAAATTAAGTTTTTGCAATATAATCGTGTTGAAAAGCTCGTAATCAATTATACGAACTCCTAAATTTGGATTAAAACTTATTTTGCAGCCCTTTTGTAGAGGTTTCGGACGAGCGAGACTAAATGGGCCGAACAATGGACCCGTTAGAATTTTAACTAAGTAAAAAGTACAAAAATCAAGTTTTTGCAATATATTCGTGTTAAAAAAAGCTCGTAATCAATTATATGAACTCCTAAATTTGGATTAAAACTTATTTTGCAGCACTTTGGTAGAGGTTTCGGACGAGCGGGTCTAAATGGGCCGAACAATAGACCCATTAGAATTTTAACTAAGTAAAAAGTACAGAAATCGAGTTTTTGCAATATAATCGTGTTGAAAAGCTCGTAATCAATTATACGAACTCCTAAAATTTGATTAAAACTTGTTTTGCGTTCTTTTTTGTAGAGGTTTCGGACGAGCGAGTCTAAATGGGCCGAACAATGGACTCGTTAGAATTTTAGCTGAGTAAAAAGTACATAAATCGAGTTTTTGCAATATAATCGTGTTTAAAAGCTCGTATTCAATTATATGAACTCCTAAATTTTGATTAAAACTTATTATGCGGTCCTTTTTGTAAGGTTTCGGACGAGCGAGTCTAAATGGGCATAACAATGGACCGTTAGAATTTTAACCAAGTAAAAAGTACAGAAATTGAGTTTTTGCAATATAATCGTGTTGAAAAGCTCGTAATCAATTATATGAACTCCTAAATTTGGATTAAAACTTATTTTGCAGCCCTTTTTGTAGAGGTTTCGGACGAACGGGTCTAAATGGGCCGAACAATGGACCCGTTATATTTTTTTTTGAAGAAAGCCCGTTAGAATTTTAACTGAGTAAAAAGTATAGAAATTGAATTTTTGCAATATAATCGTGTTGAAAAGTTCGTAATTAATTATATGAACTCCAAAAATTTGATTCTAACTTGTTTTGCGGTCTTTTTTGTAGAGGATTCGGACGAGCGGTTCTAAATGGGCCGAACAATGGACCCGTTAGAATTTTAACTGGGTAAAAAGTATAGAAATCGAGTTTTTGCAATATAATCGTGTTTAAAAGCTCGTAATCAATTGTATGAACTCCTAAATTTGGATTAAAACTTATTTTGCATCCCTTTTGTAGAAGTTTCGGACGAGCGGGTCTAAATGGGCCGAACAATGGACCCGTTAGAATTTTAACTGAGTAAAAAGTACAGTAATCGAGTTTTTGCAATATAATCGTTCTTAAAAGCTCTTAGTCAATTATATGAACTACTAAAATTTGATTCTAACTTATTTTGCGGTCTTTTTTGTTGAGGTTTCGGACGAGCGAGTCTAAATGGGCCGAACAATGGACCCGTTAGAATTTTAACTGAGTAAAAAGTACAAAAATCGAGTTTTTGCAATATAATTGTGTTGAAAAGCTCGTAATGAATTGTATGAACTCCAAAATTTGGATTAAAACTTATTTTGCAACCCTTTCGCAGAGGTTTCGGACAAGCGAGTCTAAATGGGCCTAACAATGGACCCGTTAGAATTTTAATTGAGTAAAAAGTACAGAAATCGAGTTTTTGCAATGTAATCGTGTTGAAAAGCTCGTAATCAATTATATGAACACCTAAAATTTGATTCTAACTTGTTTACGGTCTTTTTTGTAGAGGTTTCGGACGAGCGGGTCTAAATGGGCCGAACCATGGACCCGTTAAAATTTTAACTTAGTAAAAAGTACAAAAATCGTGTTTTTGCAATATAATCTTGTTGAAAAGCTTGTAATCAATTGTATGAACTCCTAAATTTGAATTAAAACTTATTTTGCAACTCTTTTGTAGAGGTTTCGGACAAGCGGGTCTTTATGGGCCGAACAATGGACCTGTTAGAATTTTAACTGAGTAAAAATTACAGTAATCCACTTTTTACAATATAATCGTGTTGAAAAGCTCCTAATCAACTATATGAACTCCTCAAATTTGATTCTAACTTATTTTGCGATATTTTTTGTAAAGGTTTCGGACGAGCGGGGCTAAATGGGCCGAACAATGTACCTGTTAGAATTTTAACTTGGCAAAAAGTACAGAAATCGAGTTTTTGCAATATAATCGTGTTGAAAAGTTCGTAATCAATTGTATGACCAACTAAATTTGGATTAAAATTTATTTTGCAACACTTTTGTAGAGGTTTCAGACGAGCAGGGCTAAATGGGCCGAACAATGGACCCGTTAGAATTTTAACAGAGTAAAAAGTATTGTAATCGAGTTTTTGCAATATAATCGTGTTTAAAAGCTCGTAATCAATTATATGAACTCCTAAAATTTCATTCTAACTTATTTTGCGGTCTTTTTGTAAAGGTTTTGGACGAGCAGGTCTAAATGGGCCGAACAATGGACCCGTTAGAATTTTAACCGAGTTAAAAGTACAGAAATCGAGTTTTTGCAATATAATCATGTTGAAAAGCTCGTAATAAATTGTATGAACTCCTAAATTTGGATTAAAACTTATTTTGCAACCCTTTTTTAAAGGTTTCGGACGAGCAGGTCTAAATGGGCCGAACAGTGGACCCGTTAGAATTTTAACTGAGTAAAAAGTACGAAATCGATTTTTGCAATATAATTGTGTTGAAAAGCTCGTAATGAATTATATGAACTCCTGAAATTTGATTCTAACTTGTTTTGCGGTCTTTTTTGTAGAGGTTTTGGACGAGCGGGTCTAAATGGGCCGAACAATGGACCCGTTAGAATTTTATCTGAGTAAAAAGTATAGAAATCGAGTTTTTGCAATATAATCGTGTTGAAACGCTCGTAATCAATTGTATGAACTCCAAAATTTGGATTAAAACTTATTTTGTAGCCTTTTTTGTAGAGGTTTCGGACGAGCGGGTCTAAATGGGCCGAACAAAGGACTTATTAGAATTTTAACGGAGTAAAAAGTACAAAAATCGAGTTTTTGCAATATAATCCTGTTGAAAAACTCGTAATCAATTGTATGAACTCCTAAATTTGGATTAAAACTTATTTTGCAACCCTTTTGTAGAGGTTTCGGATGAGCGGGTCTAAATGGGCCTAACAATGGACCCGTTAGAATTTTAACGAAGTAAAAAGTACAGAAATTGAGTTTTTGCAAAATAATCGTGTTGAAAAGCTCGTAATCAATTGTATGAACTCCTAAATTTGGATTGAAACTTATTTGGCAACCCTTTTGTAGAGGTTTCAGATGAGCGGGTCTAAATGGGCCGAACAATGGACCCGTTAGAACTTTAACTAAGTAAAAACTACAGAAATCGAGTTTTTGCAATATAATCGTGTTGAAAAGCTCTTAATCAATTATATGAACTCCTAATATTTGATTCTAACTTATTTTGCGGTCTTTCTTGTAAAGGTTTCGGACGAGCGTGTCTAAATGGGCCGCACAATGGACCCGTTAGAATTTTAACTGAGTAAAAAGTACAAAAATCGTGTTTTTGCAATATAATCGTGTTGAAAAGCTCGTAATGAATTGTATGAACTCCTAAATTTGGATTAAAACTTATTTTGCAACCCTTTTGTAGAGGTTTCGGACGAGCGAGTCTAAATGGGCCGAACATTGGACCCGTTAGAATTTTAACCGAGTAAAAAGTTCAGAAATCGAGTTTGTGCAATATAATTGTGTCGAAAAGCTCGTAATCAATTGTATGAACTCCTAAATTTGGATTAAAATATATTTTGCAACCATTTTGTAGAGGTTTCGGACGAGCGGGTCTAATGGGACGAACAATGGACCCGTTATTTTTTTAACTGAGTAAAAAGTACAGTAATCGAGTTTTTCCAATATAATAGTGTTGAAAAGCTCTTAATAAATTATATGAACTCCTAAAATTTGATTCTAACTTATTTTGCAATCTTTTTTTGTAAAGGTTTCGAACGAGCGGGTCTAAATGGGCCGAACATAGGACCCGTTAGAATTTTAACGAAGTAAAAAGTACAGAAATCGAGTTTTTGCAATATAATCGTGTTGAAAAGCTCGTAATCAATTGTATGAACTCCTAAATTTGGATTAAAACTTATTTTGCAACCCTTTTGTAGAGGTTTCGGACGAGCGGGTCTAAATGGGCCGAACAATGGACCCGTTAGAATTTTAACTGAGTAAAAAGTACAATAATCGAGTTTTTGCAATATAATAGTGTTGAAAAGCTCTTAATAAATTATATGAACTCCTAAAATTTGATTCTAACTTATTTTGCAATCTTTTTGTAAAGGTTTCGAACGAACGGGTCTAAATGGGCAGAACATAGGACTCGTTAGAATTTTAACTGAGTAAAAAGTACAGTAATCGAGTTTTTGCAATATAATCGTGTTAAAAAGCTCTTAATCAATTATATGAACTCCTAAAATTTGATTCTAACTTATTTTGCGATCTTTTTTGTAAAGGTTTCGGACGAGCTAGTCTAAATGGGCCGAACATAGGACCCGTTAATATTTTAATTGAATAAAAAGTACAGAAATCGAGTTTTTGCAATATAATCGTGTTGAGAATATCGTAATCAATTGTATGAACTCCTAAATTTGGATTAAAACTTTTTTTGCACCCCTTTTTGTAGAGGTTTGGAATGATCGGGTCTAAATGGGCCGAACAAAAGACCCGTTAGAATTTTAACGGAGTAAAAAGTACAGAAATCGAGTGTTTGCAATATAATCGTATTGACAAGCTCGTAATCAATTGTATGAACTCCTAAATTTGGATTAAAACTTATTTTGCAAACCATTTGTAGAGGTTTCGGACGAGCGGGTCTAAATGGGCCGAACATTGAACCCGTTAGAATTTTTTTTGCTGAAAGCTGAAGTGATTACAAGTAGTATATGTTCTAAATATACTATCTACCATTTGACAATGAACGCTCAATCACCCTGCTGCAGCTACTAGTGCTCGAACCCGTGACCTCTAGAAACAACAACCGTTCCCTTAACCACTGAGGCAAGTTGGTTCGTGCACCCGTTAGAATTTTAACTGAGTAAAAACCACAAAAATCGAGTTTTTGCAATATAATTGTGTTGAAAAGCTCGTAATCAATTGTATGAACGCCTAGATTTGGATTAAAACTTATTTTGAAACCCTTTTGTAGAGGTTTCGGACGAGCGGGTCTAAATGGGTCGAACAATGGACCCGTTAGAATTTTAACTGAGCAAAAAGTACAGTAATCGATCTTTTGCAATATAATTGTGTTGAAAAGCTCTTAATCAATTATATGAACTCCTAAAATTTGATTCTAACTTATTTTGCGATCTTTTTTGTAAAGGTTTCGGACGAGCGGGTCTAAATGGGCCGAACAATGGACCCGTTAGAATTTTAACTTAGTAAAAAGTACAGAAATCGAGATTTTTCAATATTATCGTGTTGAAAAGCTCATAAAAAATTGTATGAACTCCTAAATTTTGATTAAAACTTATTTTGCAACCCTTTTGTAGAGGTTTCGGACGAGCATGTCTAAATGGGCCGAACAATGGACCCGTTAGAATTTTAACAGAGTAAAAAGTACAGAAATCAAGTTTTTGCAATATAATCGTGTTGAAAAGCTCGTAATCAATTATATGAACTACTAAAATTTGGATTAAAACTTATTTTGCAACCCTTTTGTAGAGGTTTCGGACGAGCGGGTCTAAATGGGCCAAACAATGGACTCGTTAGAATTTTAACTGAGTAAAAAGTACAGTAATCCAGTTTTTGTAATATAATCGTGTTGAAAAGCTCGTAATCAGTTATATGAACTCCTAAAATTTGATTCTAACTTATTTTGCGGTCTTATTTGTAGAGGTTTCGGACGAGCGAGTCTAAATGGGTCGAACAATGGACCCGTAAGAATTTTAACAGAGTAAAAAGTACAAAAATCGAATTTTTGAAATATAATCTTGTTGAAAAGCTCGTAATCAATTGTATGAACTACTATATTTGGATTAAAACTTATTTTGTAACCCTTTTGTATAGGTTTCGGACGAGCGGGTCTAAATGGGCCAAACAATGGACCCGTTAGAACTTTATATGAGTAAAAGGTATAGAAATCTAGTTTTTGCAATATAATCATGTTGAAAAGCTCGTAACCAATTGTATGAACTCCTAAATTTGGATTAAAACTTTTTTTGCAGCCATTTTTGTAGAGGTTTCGGACGAGCGGGTCTAAATGGGCCGAACAAAGGACCTGTTAGAATTTTAAAGGAGTAAAAATTTTAGAAATCGAGTTTTTGCAATATAATCGTGTTGAAAATCACTTACTGAATTATATGAACTCCTAAAATTTGATTCTAAATTATTTTGTGATCTTTTTTGTAAAGGTTTCGGACGAGCGGGTCTAAATGGGCCGAACGATGGACCCGTTAGAATTTTAACTAAATAAAAAGTACATAAATAAAGTTTTCGCAATATAATCGTGTTGAAAAGCTCGTAATCAATTGTATGAACTCCTAAATTTTGATTAAAACCTATTTTGCAACCATTTTGTAGAGGTTTCGGATGAGCGGGTTTAAATGGGTCGAACAATGGACCCGTTAGAATTTTAACTAAGTAAAAACCACAAAAATCGAGTTTTTGCAATATAATTGTGTTGAAAAGCTCGTAATCAATTGTATGAACTCCTAAATTTGGATTAAAACTTATTTTGCAACCCTTTTGTAGAGGTTTCGGACGAGCGGGTCTAAATGGGCCGAACAATGGACCCGTTAGAATTTTAACTGAGTAAAAAGTACATTAATCGAGTTTTTGTAATATAATCGTGTTGAAAAGCTCGTAATCAATTGTAAGAACTCCTAAATTTGGATTAAAACTTATTTGGCAACCCTTTCGTAGAGGTTTCGGACGAGCGAGTCTAAATGGGCCGAACAATGGGCCAAAGTCAACCCGAAAGTCAACCTTGATTAACGACCCTTTTTATTTTTAAACTTTTCTAAATGCATATTAATCCTAGGTGAACTCTTGAGAAAGACATACTCAAAAATCACAGCCATCGGAAAACATTTAGGGACTCAATTGCACAACATTCAAATTTAGGGACCAAAATGCAAATTCTGGAAATTAAGAGGACTTAATATGTTTTAAAGTTACCATTATAAAATTAATCATATTTCGTGCCTCTCTGCCAAATTTCATCTCAATCGGACATCACAAACTCAACCAATTGCATAAACAAAGTTTGGGACCAAAACGTAAGAGTTTCAAAACATATAACCATCAAATTCAGTGCCCAACGGTCAAGTGTTCCGAAACGGGGAAGATCCGTTCCGAAACGCGGGACCGTTTCGAAACTTGTTGCGGAACAGGGCTTGGCAGTGGCAAATCCTTTTCGGAACAGCCCTACCTGTTTCGAAACGCCAAGGCCATTTCAGGCCATCTGTTCCGAAACACTAGCACCCGTTCCGAAACGGGATGCCTAGAATTGCAGAATTTTGCTGGTTTAACAAGCAATTGACCCATCAAACACATTCCGATGACACTCAAATCGTACCAGCAAGTCATCAAACACTTAAGGAACATAATAGCCTCAACTAAACACAATCATGGCATCATTCAAAGAAAAACCCAATTCTATAGGCATGCATCCTATATTGAAAACCATGCAACCATCAATTCACCAAAACCAAATACCAAAAGGCCGTTTACATGTTCCAACATCATCAAAAGCATTAACCAAACTTAGGGAGTCCAAAACATCTCCCAAAACACAATCTAGGTTCCCATTGCCAAATGCCAAAAGCTAATAGCGTTAGGAAAACATTCACCATACATGAGCTTAATCTTCCACTTGGATTCTTGACCTCCTTGCTGCCCTTAATGCACTTCAATGCTCTGCATTATTGATTTAAGAAAGAGAGAGCGTAAGCACATAGCTTAGTGAGGAAATGCTCAATTAAAACATCACAATAATGCATTTGCAAAAACACCTTTTCAAGGCCTTTAGTTTCAAAACAACGTTTATCATGCACTTATGCATTCAAACCAAGCATCTCATGCTTCAAATCATCAACATGTCATATTGGCTTTCAAGTGATAATCCATAACATTTTACGACTCAAAAACACAATCGGATACGCGGATTACAAGCGTTGTCCCATACGCTTCATACACACTACCAATATCAAGGTGGAGCAGGTACAATCACAACCCCTCAACACCCGTGATGGAGACTATGGTACAATCACAACCCCTCAACATCACTCATTGGTAGTTGTATAACATCACTAACGAGAACACGGGACATACAACACAAGATCCACACATGGACTTTTAACCACCATTGTGATCTTAACACAAGATCCACTCATGGACTTTTAACCACCATGATGATCTTAACCATCTCGTTAGTGTACTTGGATAGAGTTTACGGTACAATCACAACCCCTCAACATCCAAGGCGACTTTATTCACGGTGCACCCAATCCTATAGCCGGCTAACTATATCTGATTCAAGTACTTTAAAACCAACACATCACTTGCCAATATACATCATATAACATCATTACTCCACTGTTTTAAAGCATTTAACAAAGCCATTAAATCATAATGCATTACAATGCATCAAACCACATTTATCAATGTACAAAACAAGGATCTCTTACCTTGAGCATCCTTCAACACATGGCTTATAAAACCAGCATCAACATGCTAAAATATGCTTTAAAAACAGAATTTAAACATGCAAAATAAACACATTGCATCCAACCATCTCATGGTTCATCAACAAGAGAGTTTCTTCGAAAAACTTACTCTTGAACTTAGCTAAGTTGTTTAGACTTAAACTAAGCTCCCAAAACCTTCCAAGATTGGTTTCAATGCTGAAAATCAAACTTCACTCACCGATTCCATTTCGCAAGCTTGCCGAAACACCAATCAAGCCTCCAGATCAACACCACAAGGATCCGATGATGTCTCCCCTGTTTTAAACACATCAAAGCAGTGGATTAATGCATCATCATGCATTAATATCTTCAACCAAGACACCTAAACTCACTGCTCTCATCAACACTCACATTTCGGCTACCAAACACAACCGAAATCACATCCAAACACCTCTACAACCTTACCCAGCCAAGATCCATCAATTCCAATCATACTTATACATCAATTAACATCCAAAAAGGATCTAATCACGTCCTTATACCTCCAGCTATAGCAGAACATCAAAATCACCCCAAAAACCACCATTAACTCAAGCAAAAACTTAGGAAAATCAACCTATCCGGGATTGCATTGATTAAACTTCAATTACACATCATTTATACATTCAATAAACATCAAAAAGACATCTCAAAACACAGCCCAATCATTTAGTACGAATTTAATTAAAATTAAATCCAAATCTTGCATTTTAAGCCAAAATCAAGAACACAACACTAAAACCTTTAATAAAACTCAAATCAAGGATTGAGAACTTGGGAATTTCAGTAAAGAACTGAGTATTTAGAGGAGAAGGACGTTCATACCTCTAAATGTGAGTTTCTCCTTGTTTAAAGCCAAGATTCTTGAAAATTCAATAAGCAAATGGTAATGATTTGATGTAGGAATGATTAGAAACCAATTGGAGATTGAAATCTCATCTTTAGGTGTTAAAATCAGAGGGAAAATGGCTGGGGAAATGTGTTTGGCTGAGAGAAAAGGGAGAGAAAATGAAGAGGGAAAATTTTGAGAAAAGTTAGTTATGAACTAAAAAATATCTATTTCCCCTTTTTCCTTTTATTAAATATCATTTAATAAATGTTTAATATCAAGAAAAATCTGGAGAAAACTCTTCTTGGGTAAATTAGCTCCTTAAAGATTCAAAGTTTCAATCCTTTTAAAACAGTCACCAACTTTTCAAAAATTACATTTTAGTCACTAACTTCAAATGTCACATTTCGAAACCTCATTTTGTAAAATTGATTTCACCACTCTCTTATATATAATAAAAGAGAATTTTAAGATATTTTTTCATATTTTTAATGCATCCCGAACTAGGCTTTCCCTAAAAACCACCTTTTATATTCGAACCGAAATTCGACCGACCCGATTCAAACCCAAAACCTCTAAGCCCAAAATTGGGGTGTTACAACTCTCCTCCCCTTAAGAAATTTCGTCCTCGAAATTTACCTGAAGGAAAGAGGTACGGAAATTGCTTTAACATGTCATCCTTCCGTTCCCACGTGGCTTCCTCAACACCACGATGCTTCCACAACACCTTTACCAACTCAATGGTCTTGCCTCGAAGGACTTTACTATCCGAATCCAGAATCTTCACCAGTTCCTCATCATAGGTAAAATCCGGATTCAATTCCACATCCTCCACATGCATCACATGCGAAGGATCCGATCTATACTTCCGAAGCATAGAAACATGAAACACATCATGAATCTTTTCTAACTCCTGCAGTAACCTCAACTTGTACGCAACAGGACCCACACGCTCAATCACCTCGTATGGTCCAATGTACCTAGGGCTCAACTTACCCTTTCGGCCAAACCTCATCACCTTTTTCCAAGGCGAAACTTTCAAAAACACACGGTCACCCACCGCATACTCAATCTCCTTACGCTTCAAATCCGCGTAAGACTTTTGCCGATCAGAAGCTGCCTTCAAACGCTCACAAATGAGCTTCACCTTCTCGGTGGTTCCTTTCAACAAAGCTGGCATCGAAACCAACTTCTGACCCGTTTCAGCCCAACAAAGAGGAGTCCTACACTTCCTCCCGTACAAAGCTTCATAAGGTGCCATTTGAATACTTGCCTGATAACTGTTATTATAGGCAAACTCCACCAAAGGCAGATGTTTCTCCCAAGAACCCTGAAACTCAATCACGCAGCACCTCAACATATCCTCCAACACCTGGATAACACGCTCAGACTGTCCATCCGACTGCGGATGATAAGAAGTGCTAAAATTCAACCGCGTACCCAAAGCCTGATGCAAACACTACCAGAAACGCGATGTAAACCTCGGATCCCTATCCGACACAATCGACTTAGGCACACCATGCAACCGCACAATCTCAGCAATGTACAGCTCCGCAAGCTTATCCAAGGTATACGTAGTATGCACAGGCAAGAAATGCGCACACTTCGTTAGGCGATCCACAATCACCCACACCGAATTCTTCTTCGATGGCGACAAGGGCAAACCAGACACAAAGTCCATGGTAACCCTTTCCCACTTCCACTCAGGAATCCTCAATGGTTGCAACAACCCTGAAGGAAACTGATGCTCAGCTTTAACTCGCTGGCAAACCATGAACTTGCTTACAAACTCAGCAACATCTTTCTTTAAACCCACCCAATAGTACTCATCACGAAGATCACGGTACATCTTAGTACTACCAGGGTGCATAGCAAAAGGACTACTATGACCTTCAGTCAGAATAGCACGCCTCAACTCAGCATCATTGGGCACTACTATCCGACTCCCAAAACATAAAACCCCATCATCATTAAAGCAGAAATCCGATGGTCTACCCTCTGCAATATCCTGAACATGTGGCACCAAGGAATCATCCAACAACTGCTTTTCCTTAATCAACTGAACCAAGGATGGTTTCACTTGCAACTCAGCCACAAGACCACCATCACGCGAAATGCCCAAACTGGCAAACATAGCCCTTAACTCCACAGCTACCTTCCTACTCAAGGCATCCGCTACAACATTAGCTTTACCCGGATGGTATTCGATCGTCAAATCATAATCTTTAAGCAACTCCACCCAACGTCGCTGCCTAAGATTCAAATCCTTCTGAGACATCAGATACTTCAAACTCTTGTGGTCCGTGTACACCGTACACTTCTCACCATACAGTTAATGTCTCCAGATTTTCAAAGCAAAAACCACCGCGGCTAACTCAATGTCATGCGTAGGATAATTGCGCTCATGCACCTTCAACTGCCGTGATGCATAAGCCACCACCTTACCCTCTTGCATCAACACACATCCCAAACCAACGTAGGACGCATCACTATACACCACAAACTCTTTCCCTGATTCAGGTTGAACCAAGATAGGAGCTTGCGTCAAAGCTGCCTTAAGCTTCTCAAAAGCCTGCTGTCTCGCTTCCGTCCACTCATACTTAACATCCTTCTGCAACAACTTCGTCAAAGGTGCAGAAATCTTGGAAAACCCATCCACGAACCTTCGATAGTATCCTGCCAAACCCAGGAAACTACGAACTTCATGAATAGACTTAGGAGGCTTCCAATTCATCACTGCCTCAATCTTTTGAGGATCAACACGAATCCCTCCGCAGAAACCACATGACCAAGAAACATCACTTCTCTAAGCCAAAACTCACACTTGCTCAGCTTAGCATAGAGCTGATTCTCCAACAAAGCCTGTAACACAATTCTCAAATGCCCTTCATGCTCCTCCTTAGTACGAGAGTACACGAGGATATCATCAATGAACACCACGACAAATTTATCCAAGTATTCATGGAATACTCTATTCATCATGTCCATGAAAGCTGCAGGAGCACTCGTCAAACCAAACGACATCACAAGGAATTCATAATGCCCATACCTCGTTCTGAAAGCTGTCTTTGGCACATCCACATCCTTCACCTTCAACTGGTAATACCCTGACCTTAAGTCAATTTTAGAGAACACAGCCGCTCCCCGAAATTGATCAAAAAGATCATCAATTCTCGGCAATGGATACCGATTCTTGATAGTCAACTTGTTAAGCTGACGGTAATCAATGCACATTCTCATAGTGCCATCCTTCTTCTTCACAAACAAGACCGGTGCACCCCAAGGTGACACACTCGGCCGAATGAAACCACGATCAAGCAACCCCTGAAGTTGCGTCTTCAACTCTTTCAACTCTTTAGGTGCCATTCGATAAGGAGTAATGGACACTGGAGTTGTGTTTTCATACAGCTCAATCCCAAACTCCACTTCTCGATTAGGAGGCAATCCAGGCAACTCCTCCGGAAACACACCAGGAAACTCTCGCACAGTCCTGATATCTTGCACACGCAACTCCTTAGAACTTGGATTCATCACGAAGGCTAGGTAAGCTTCACAGCCTTGCCTCAGCATCCGGCTCGCTTCCAAGGTAGACACCACTTTGGCAAGAAACTTCACATTCTCACCAACCACCACCACTTCATAATCATCCGCAAGCTTCAACGAAACTCGCTTATTCTCAAAATCCACTACAGCTCGATGATCAACAAGCCAATCCATACCAAGGATTACATCAAAACCATAGAAAGGCAACTCCATAAGATCAACATGGAAAACATGATTTTGCACAACCAAGGGACATCTTCTATAAAGCTTTCGTGTCACAACAGTCTCACCAAAAGAACTAGTTACACGCATACCAACATCCAAAGACTCAACAGGCAAACCAAGCAATTGAGCATGCTCACGCAATATGTATGAGTGTGTAGATCCAGAATCAATCAAGGAAAGTAATGACAAGGATTGCAAAGTAAAAGTACCTGCGATCACATCCGTGTCATTCCTCCCCTCCCTCTGAGCATACACTCTAGCCTGGCCACCGCCCTCAGGCTGAACAGCTACAACATGAGCCACATTCCTTCCACCATCCTCTCTACGCTGGAAGTTACCACGGCCGTGCCCACGACCTCTCTGTGGTGCAACAACTCCAGGAGCACGTCCCTGGCCACCACCGGCCAACAGAGGACACTCCCTCCTCATATGATCCGTTGAACCATAGTTCCAGCACGAGTTACCGGCCACCACAACAGGAGCCTGAACCTCCCTCGCTGCTCGAGGACAATCACGCCTCAGATGTCCACGTGATCTACATGTCCAACATGTGTTCGGATCAGCTCTCGCCCTGTCTCCCTGAACAGGCGCACCTTGCCCTCCACCACCTCGCCTAGCCGAAGACTAATACTTTCGATCACGCCCTCTCTTGTTCCGTCCGCCACCGGAACTACACTCAGCAGCTCGCTTGCCCACACTGGGACCAGCTCCTCTAGAAGATAAACTCAAATTCAACTCAATGTCCTTTGCCCTTCCAACCAGCACATCAAAATCAGTGTACTCAACAGCCAGCATATAAGTCTTCACCTCTGTCACCAGATCATAACGGAAACGTTCACACCTCTCCCGCTCATCAGGAACAAGCTCAGGTGCGTACTGACTGAGTCGGACAAACTGAACCTCGTACTCAGCCACAGACATACTCCCTTGAGTAAGAGACATGAATTCCCTTTTCTTTTCATCCTGGTATCGCACACCCAGATACCTCCTCTTGAACGCGTTCAGAAAGAACGTCCAAGTCACATCAGCTTCCTCCATTCTGGAGATAGTGGTCGTCCACCTGGTATACGCATCGTCATGCAACAATGATATCACACAACCCAGCTTTTGCACAACGTTGCAGTTCATTTGTCCCAAGATTCTCTTGGTACTTTCCAACCAAGATTCAGAACCTTCAGCAGACAATCCTCTGAACTCAGTCCCTCCTAGACTGCGCAAACGTTCTAGAGGTAGTCTTACATTAGCATCTCCCTGATGCCCAGCTCCTTGAGCTCCAGCTACCGCCGCCCGAAAGGCTCCAGCAATAGCTTGTATCAGCATTGTCATGTCAGGAGCAGCTTGCCCCTGCCCAGCTTCAGGTCCAGCGACCTCAGCACCAGCATCAACGCCAGCTCCTTCACCCCAGCACCACCACCACCAGGTGGAGGAGGTAAATCCACCACATTTTCAGAGTTCTCCTCATTCTCATTTTGAGCCATAGCTCGCGTATTAATCCTCGTCTCTCTACGAGGTCCCATTCACTAACAATGCAATAACAATGCAATAAACAAAGTCAGGCTCAGCAAGGTAAGCAATCCAAGTACTCAAGCTCATTTCCAATTAAAACCAAATCATTTCATTAGCTTTGATTTGGCAATGGGTCCCTCTAACATGCTTCACCACAGCATACACCACAATTGCAACATACTTACAATTTATACATCATACTTTCACTCATCATGCATACAAAGCAATCATACACATATCACCCACTCAACCATTCCCAATTACTCGAGAACTCAGCTCTGATACCAACAAATGTAACCCCCTTAGCCCGACCTAGACGGTTGACCCGAACTACGAAGATTACACGGGGAAAACCAAAGTCAACCCGAAATTCAACCTTGATTAACGACCCTTTTTTATTTTTAAACTTGTCTAAATGCATATTAATCATAGGTGAACTCTTGAGAAGGACATACTCAAAAATCACAGCCATCGGAAAACATTTAGGGACTCAATTGCACAACATACAAATTTAGGGACCAAAATGAAAATTCTGGAAATTAAGAGGACTTAACATGTTTTAAAGTTACCATTATAAAATTAATCATATTTCATGCCTCTGCCAAATTTCATCTCAATCGGACATCACAAACTCAACCAATTGCATAAACAAAGTTTGGGACCAAAACGTAAGAGTTTCAAAACATATAACCATCAAATTCAGTGCCCAACGGTCTAGTGTTCCGAAACGGGGAAGATCCGTTCCGAAACGCGGGACCGTTCCGAAACTTGTTGCGGAACAGGGCTTGGCAGTGGCAAATCCGTTTCGGAACAGCTCTACTTGTTTCAAACGCTAAGGCCATTTCAGTCCACCTGTTCCGAAACAGTAGCACCCGTTCCGAAACGGGATGCCCAGAATTGCAGAATTTTGCTGGTTTAACAAGCAATTGACCCATCAAACACATTCCGATGACACTCAAATCGTACCAGCAAGTCATCAAACACTTAAGGAACATAATAGCCTCAACTAAACACAATCATGGCATCATTCAAAGAAAAACCCAATTCTATAGGCATGCATCCTATATTGAAAACCATGCAACCATCAATTCACCAAAACCAAATACCAAAAGGCCGTTTACATGTTCCAACGTCATCAAAAGCATTAACCAAACTTAGGGAGTCCAAAACATCTCCCAAAACACAATCTAGGTTCCCATTGCCAAATGCCAAAAGCTAATAGTGTTAGGAAAACATTCACCATACATGAGCTTAATCTTCCACTTGGATTCTTGACCTCCTTGCTGCCCTTAATGCACTTCAATGCTCTGCATTATTGATTTAAGAAAGAGAGAGCGTAAGCACATAGCTTAGTGAGGAAATGCTCAATTAAAACATCACAATAATGCATTTGCAAAAACACCTTTTCAAGGCCTTTAGTTTCAAAACAACGTTTATCATGCACTTATGCATTCAAACCAAGCTTCTCTTGCTTCAAATCATCAACATGTCATATTGGCTTTCAAGTGATAATCCATAACATTTTACGACTCAAAAACACAATCGGATACGCGGATTACAAGCGTTGTCCCATACGCTTGATACACACTACCAATATCAAGGTGGAGCATGGTACAATCACAACCCCTCAACACCCGTGATGGAGACTATGGTACAATCACAACCCCTCAACATCACTCATTGGTAGTTGTATAACATCACTAACGAGAACACGGGACATACAACACAAGATCCACACATGGACTTTTAACCACCATTGTGATCTTAACACAAGATCCACTCATGGACTTTTAACCACCATGATGATCTTAACCATCTCATTAGTGTACTTGGATAGAGTTTACGGTACAATCACAACCCCTTAACATCTAAGGCGACTTTATTCACGGTGCACCCAATCCTATAGCCGGCTAACTATATCCGATTCAAGTACTTTAAAACCAACACATCACTTGCCAATATACATCATATAACATCATTAATCCACTGTTTTAAAGCATTTAACAAAGCCATTAAATCATCATGCATTATAATGCATCAAACCACATTTATCAATGTACAAAACAAGGATCTCTTACCTTGAGCATCCTTCAACACATGGCTTATAAAACCAGCATCAACATGCTAAAATATGCTTTAAAAACAGAATTTAAACATGCAAAATAAACACATTGCATCCAACCATCTCATGGTTCATCAACAAGAGAGTTTCTTCGAAAAACTTACTCTTGAACTTAGCTAAGTTGTTTAGACTTAAACTAAGCTCCCAAAACCTTCCAAGATTGGTTTCAAAGCTGAAAACCAAACTTCACTCATCGATTTCGTTTCGCAAGCTTGCCGAAACACCAATCAAGCCTCCGGATCAACACCACAAGGATCCGATGATGTCTCCCCTGTTTTAAACACATCAAAGGAGTGGATTAATGCATCACCATGCATTAATATCTTCAACCAAGACACCTAAACTCACTGCTCTCATCAACACTCACATTTCGGCTACCAAACACAACCGAAATCACATCCAAACACCTCTACAACCTTACCCAGCCAAGATCCATCAATTCCAATCATACTTATACATCAATTAACATCCAAAAAGGATCTAATCATGTCCTTATACCTCCAGCTATAGCAGAACATCAAAATCACCCCAAAAACCACCATTAACTAAAGCAAAAACTTAGGAAAATCAACCTATCCGGGATTGCATTGATTAAACTTCAATTACACATCATTTATACATTCAATAAACATCAAAAAGACATCTCAAAACATAGCCCAATCATTTAGTACGAATTTAATTAAAATTAAATCCAAATCTTGCATTTTAAGCCAAAATCAAGAACACAACACTAAAACATTTAATAAAAACTCAAATCAAGGATTGAGAACTTGGGAATTTCAGTAAAGAACTGAGTATTTAGAGGAGAAGGACGTTCATACCTCTAAATGTGAGTTTCTCCTTGTTTAAAGCCAAGATTCTTGAAAATTCAATAAGCAAATGGTAATGATTTGATGTAGGAATGATTAGAAACCAATTGGAGATTGAAATCTCATCTTTAGGTGTTAAAATCAGAGGGAAAATGGCTGGGGAAATGTGTTTGGCTGAGAGAAAAGGGAGAGAAAATGAAGAGGGAAAATTTTGAGAAAAGTTAGTTATGAACTCAAAAATATCTATTTCCCCTTTTTCCTTTTATTAAATATCATTTAATAAATGTTTAATATCAAGAAAAATCTGGAGAAAACTCTTCTTGGGTAAATTAGCTCCTTAAAGATTCAAAGTTTCAATCCTTTTAAAACAGTCACCAACTTTTCAAAAATTACATTTTAGTCACTAACTTCAAATGTCACATTTCGAAACCTCATTTTGTAAAATTGATTTCACCACTCTCTTATATATAATAAAAGAGAATTTTAAGATATTTTTCCATATTTTTAATGCATCCTGAACTAGGCTTTCCCTAAAAACCACCTTTTATATTTAAACCGAAATTCGACCGGCCCGATTCAAACCCAAAACCTCTAAGCCCAAAATTGGGGTGTTACATCTAGTTTTTGCAATATAATCATGTTAAAAAAAGCTCGTAATCAATTATATGAACTCCTAAATTTGGATTAAAACTTATTTTGCAGCACTTTTGTAGAGGTTTCAAACGAGCAGGTCTAAATGGGCCGAACAATGGACTCGTTAGAATTTTAACTAAGTAAAAAGTACAGTAATCGAGTTTTTGTAATATAATCGTGTTGAAAAGCTCGTAATCAGTTATATGAACCCCTAAAATTTGATTCTAACTTATTTTGCGGTCTTATTTGTAGAGGTTTCGGACGAGCGGGTCTAAATGGGCCGAACAATGGACCCGTAAGAATTTTAACTGAGTAAAAAGTACAAAAATCGAATTTTTGAAATATAATCGTGTTGAAAAGCTCGTAATCAATTGTATGAACTACTATATTTGGATTAAAACTTATTTTGTAACCCTTTTGTATAGGTTTCGGACGAGCGGGTCTAAATGGGCCAAACAATGGACCCGTTAGAATTTTATATGAGTATAAGGTATAGAAATCTAGTTTTTGCAATATAATCGTGTTGAAAAGCTCGTAACCAATTGTATGAACTCCTAAATTTGGAGTAAAACTTTTTTTGCAGCCACTTTTGTAGAGGTTTCGGACGAGCGGGTCTAAATGGGCCGAACAAAGGAACTGTTAGAATTTTAAAGGAGTAAAAATTCCAGAAATCGAGTTTTTGCAATATAATCATGTTGAAAATCTCTTAATCAATTATATGAACTCCTAACATTTGATTCTAAATTATTTTGCGATCTTTTTTGTAAAGGTTTCGGACGAGCGGGTCTAAATGGGCCGAACGATGGACCCGTTAGAATTTTAACTAAGTAAAAAGTACATAAATCGAGTTTTCGCAATATAATCGTGTTGAAAAGCTCGTAATCAATTGTATGAACTCCTAAATTTTGATTAAAATTTATTTTGCAACCATTTTGTAGAGGTTTCAGATGAGCGGGTCTAAATGGGCCGAACAATGGACCCTTTAGAATTTTAACTGAGTAAAAACCACAAAAATCGAGTTTTTGCAAGATAATTGTGTTGAAAAGCTCGTAATCAATTGTATGAACTCCTAAATTAGGATTAAAACTTATTTTGCAACCCTTTTGTAGAGGTTTCGGACGAGCGGATCTAAATGGGCCGAATAATGGACTCGTTAGAATTTTAACTGAGTAAAAAGTACATTAATCGAGTTTTTGTAATATAATCGTGTTGAAAAGCTCGTAATCAATTGTAAGAACTCCTAAATTTGGATTAAAACTTATTTGATAACCCTTTCGTAGAGGTTTCGGACGAGCGAGTCTAAATGGGCCGAACACTGGACCCGTTAGAATTTTAACTAAGTAAAAAGTACAGAAATCAAGTTTTTGCAATATAACCGTGTTAAAAAAAGCTCGTAATCAATTATATGAACTCCTAAATTTGGATTAAAACTTATTTTGCAGCACTTTTGTAGAGGTTTCGGACGAGCGGGTCTAAATGGGCCGAACAATGGACTCGTTAGAATTTTAACTAAGTAAAAAGTACAGTAATCGAGTTTTTGTAATATAATCGTGTTGAAAAGCTCGTAATCAGTTATATGAACTCCTAAAATTTGATTCTAACTTATTTTGAGGTCTTATTTGTAGAGGTTTCGGACGAGCGGGTCTAAATGGGCCGAACAATGGACCCGTAAGAATTTTAACTGAGTAAAAAGTAAAAAAAATCGAATTTTTGAAATATAATCGTGTTGAAAAGCTCGTAATCAATTGTATGAACTACTATATTTGGATTAAAAAGTTATTTTGTAACTCTTTTGTATAGGTTTCGGACGATCGGGTCTAAATGGGCCAAACAATGGACCCGTTAGAATTTTATATGAGTAAAAGGTATAGAAATCTAGTTTTTGCAATATAATCGTGTTGAAAAGCTCGTAACCAATTGTATGAACTCCTAAATTTGGATTAAAACTTTTTTTGCAGCCATTTTTGTAGAGGTTTCGGACGAGCGGGTCTAAATGGGCCGAACAAAGGACCTGTTAGAATTTTAAAGGAGTAAAAATTCAAGAAATCGAGTTTTTGCAATATAATCGTGTTGAAAATCTCTTAATCAATTATATGAACTCCTAAAATTTGATTCTAAATTATTTTGCAATCTTTTTTGTAAAGGTTTCGGACGAGCGGGTCTAAATGGGCCGAACGATGGACCCGTTAGAATTTTAACTAAGTAAAAAGTACATAAATCGAGTTTTCGCAATATAATCGTGTTGAAAAGCTCGTAATCAATTGTATGAACTCCTAAATTTTGATTAAAACTTATTTTGCAACCATTTTGTAGAGATTTCGGATGAGCGGGTCTAAATGGGCCGAACAATGGACCCGTTAGAATTTTAACTGAGTAAAAACCACAAAAATCGAGTTTTTGCAATATAATTGTGTTGAAAAGCTCGTAATCAATTGTATGAACTCCTAAATTTGGATTAAAACTTATTTTGCAACCCTTCTGTAGAGGTTTCGGACGAGCGGATCTAAATGGGCCGAATAATGGACTCGTTAGAATTTTAACTGAGTAAAAAGTACATTAATCGAGTTTTTGTAATATAATCGTGTTGAAAAGCTCGTAATCAATTGTAAGAACTCCTAAATTTGGATTAAAACTTATTTGGCAACCCTTTCGTAGAGGTTTCGGACGAGCGAGTCTAAATGGGCCGAACAATGGACCCGTTAGAATTTTAACTAAGTAAAAAGTACATAAATCAATTTTTGCAATATAACCGTGTTAAAAAAAAAGCTCGTAATCAATTATATGAACTCCTAAATTTGGATTAAAACTTATTATACAGCACTTTTGTAGAGGTTTCGGACGAGCGGTTCTAAATGGGCCGAACAATGGACTCGTTAGAATTTTAACTAAGTAAAAAGTACAGTAATCGAGTTTTTGTAATATAATCGTGTTGAAAAGGTCGTAATCAGTTATATGAACTCCTAAAATTTGATTCTAACTTATTTTGCGGTCTTATTTGTAGAGGTTTCGGACGAGCGGGTCTAAATGGGCCGAAAAATGGACCCGTAAGAATTTTAATTGAGTAAAAAGTACAAAAATCGAATTTTTGAAATATAATCGTGTTGAAAAGCTCGTAATCAATTGTATGAACTACTATATTTGGATTAAAAAGTTATTTTGTAACTCTTTTGTATAGGTTTCGGACGAGCGGGTCTAAATGGGCCAAACAATGGACCCGTTAGAATTTTATATGAGTAAAAGGTATAGAAATCTAGTTTTTGCAATATAATCGTGTTGAAAAGCTCGTAACCAATTGTATGAACTCCTAAATTTGGATTAAAACTTTTTTTGCAGCCATTTTTGTAGAGGTTTCGGACGAGCGGGTCTAAATGGGCCGAACAAAGGACCTGTTAGAATTTTAAAGGAGTAAAAATTCTAGAAATCGAGTTTTTGCAATATAATCGTGTTGAAAATCTCTTAATCAATTATATGAACTCCTAAAATTTGATTCTAAATTATTTTGCGATCTTTTTTGTAAAGGTTTCGGACGAGCGGGTCTAAATGGGCCGAATGATGGACCCGTTAGAATTTTAACTAAGTAAAAAGTACATAAATCGAGTTTTCACAATATAATCGTGTTGAAAAGCTCGTAATCAATTGTATGAACTCCTAAATTTTGATTAAAACTTATTTTGCAACCATTTTGTAGAGGTTTCGGATGAGCGGGTCTAAATGGGCCGAACAATGGACCCGTTAGAATTTTAACTGAGTAAAAACCACAAAACTCGAGTTTTTGCAATATAATTGTGTTGAAAAGCTCGTAATAAATTGTATGAACTCCTAAATTTGGATTAAAACTTATTTTGCAACCCTTTTGTAGAGGTTTCGGACGAGCGGATCTAAATGGGCCGAATAATGGACTCGTTAGAATTTTAACTGAGTAAAAAGTACATTAATCGAGTTTTTGTAATATAAACTTTGTTGAAAAGCTCGTAATCAATTGTAAGAACTCCTAAATTTTGATTAAAACTTATTTGGCAACCCTTTCGTAGAGGTTTCGGACGAGCGAGTCTAAATGGGCCGAACAATGGACCCGTTAGAATTTTAACTAAGTAAAAAGTACAGAAATCTAGTTTTTGCAATATAACCGTGTTAAAAAAAGCTCGTAATCAATTATATGAACTCCTAAATTTGGATTAAAACTTATTTTGCAGCACTTTTGTAGAGGTTTCGGACGAGCGGGTCTAAATGGGCCGAACAATGGACTCGTTAGAATTTTAACTAAGTAAAAAGTACAGTAATCGAGTTTTTGTAATATAATCGTGTTGAAAAGCTCGTAATCAGTTATATGAACTCCTAAAATTTGATTCTAACTTATTTTGCGGTCTTATTTGTAGAGGTTTCGGACGAGCGGGTCTAAATGGGCTGAACAATGGACCCGTAAGAATTTTAACTGAGTAAAAAGTACAAAAATCGAATTTCTGAAATATAATCGTGTTGAAAAGCTCGTAATCAATTGTATGAACTACTATATTTGGATTAAAAAGTTATTTTGTAACTCTTTTGTATAGGTTTCGGACGAGCGGGTCTAAATGGGCCAAACAATGGACCCGTTAGAATTTTATATGAGTAAAAGGTATAGAAATCTAGTATTTGCAATATAATCGTGTTGAAAAGCTCGTAACAAATTGTATGAACTCCTAAATTTGGATTAAAACTTTTTTTGCAGCCATTTTTGTAGAGGTTTCGGACGAGCGGGTCTAAATGGGCCGAACAAAGGACCTGTTAGAATTTTAAAGGAGTAAAAATTCCAGAAATCGAGTTTTTGCAATATAATCGTGTTGAAAATCTCTTAATCAATTATATGAACTCCTAAAATTTGATTCTAAATTATTTTACGATCTTTTTTGTAAAGGTTTCGGACGAACGGGTCTAAATGGGCCGAACGATGGACCCGTTAGAATTTTAACTAAGTAAAAAGTATATAAATCGAGTTTTCGCAATATAATCGTGTTGAAAAGCTCGTAATCAATTGTATGAACTCCTAAATTTTGATTAAAACTTATTTTGCAACCATTTTGTAGAGGTTTCGGATGAGCGGGTCTAAATGGGCCGAACAATGGACCCGTTAGAATTTTAACTGAGTAAAAACCACAAAAATCGAGTTTTTGCAATATAATTGTGTTGAAAAGCTCGTAATCAATTGTATGAACTCCTAAATTTGGATTAAAACTTATTTTGCAACCCTTTTGTAGAGGTTTCGGACGAGCGGATCTAAATGGGCCGAATAATGGACTCGTTAGAATTTTAACTGAGTAAAAAGTACATTAATCGAGTTTTTGTAATATAATCGTGTTGAAAAGCTCGTAATCAATTGTAAGAACTCCTAAATTTGGATTAAAACTTATTTGGCAACCCTTTCGTAGAGGTTTCGGACGAGCGAGTCTAAATGGGCCGAACAATGGACCTGTTGAGTGGATCGCAAGATCGATATTGACCAAGAGGGGGGGTGAATTGGAAATTTAAAGTTGTGTGGTGGAAATTTGCAAATTAAAAATGATGGACAAGAGATTTAGAGTGGTTCAAGTTCCAAATGAACTCTACATCCACTTCCTTAGCTTCACTAAGGATTTGCAACAATTCCACTAAATTGCTCTTCCCCTTTTCTAGGACAAGGAGGCAACCCTTTAATATTTCGGTTGATTTTTCTACCCAAAAATCAACCCAATCCTCACACAAGTGAACAAAGAAATTTGATGGCTAATAAGGTATCTCTCAATACAAATGAGAGCCCCAATACAAGCACTCAACCCAATTTGACAAAATATGAATGAAGATTACAATTGGGATTTCTAGACAAATAGGAATTTTGGCACAATTGCTTGGATTTGATGAATAAGTGTTTTCTTGAAGATCAATAGTTGTTGCTGTAGCTTTTTGATGTCTCTTTTATACCTCTTCATTGATTTCTAGCCGTTTGGGTGGTTAGGGACATAAATGGAGCCGTTGGAACCCTCTCTTACCACTATAAATGCACTTCTGCAGCTATGCGTATCGGTACGCGGGAATGGGTATCGATACCTGTCTCAGAAAAGAAAGAGCCGTTGTGTGCAATAAATAGGGCGTATCGATACACTCGTAAGCGTATCGGTACGGGGTATCGAAACGGTAAGGGCTGTATCGATACTATTTTCTAAACTTAGCTCACTGTCTAAACTCGTATCGGTACGGGGGTTAGGCGTATCGATACGGGTCAACGACCTTTTAAAGTTTGGTTACCAACCAACTGACACCAACGGTCATATTTTTAAACCGACTTAAATACTTTAAAAATTATAAAGCCCGTATCGATACGGGGGTTTGCCGTATCGGTACGCTATTCAAACTCTTTGAGATTTAACACAGGGGCGTATCGATACGAGGGTTTGCCGTATCGATACGTGTTCCTCCAGTAGCCAAGTTTTGCAAAATGGTATCGATACACCTGGAAGGGTATCGATACTCTTTGACGTTTTTCAATAGTTTTGGCTTAGAACACTTAGAAAATATTTTGAGTTTGATTTTTACAAATCAGTTTTAAAGTGTTGGTGTTTTAAAACTTGTTAAGGGATTTATAAAAACAATTTTAAGTTTTTCAAATTGATCCGTAAAGATCTAGTTATATCAAAATCAAACATAGGTTTTACAATCTCCCCCTTTTTGATATAACAAAACCAAAACTTACAAATTTTTGACACTTTTGAAAAACTTTATAAAGTTAACTCCCCTTAATATAAGCTTGGTAACCTTTGAGTTAAAATCAAAATATTTGAAGTTGAGCTAGTTTCTTCTCCCCCTTTTTGTTAGATCAAAAAATCCTTTTGAGACAATTAAGTGCATAAGGAAATCAAAGGTATAATAAGCAACATAGATTTTATTCATTATAGCAACATACTTAAAATCCAAACAAAAGCAAACAAGAAATCAAAGCATAGGTTTTAATCCTAAAACAAACTTAATCCTAAGAACATAAAACATAGGTGCATAAAATAGAAAATCCTAAATGATATGCATGACAAACAAGAGAAAACGTCTAAGCATCGTCTTCTTCGTCTTCATCATCTTCATCATCAACTCCCAAAGGCTCATTAGTGCGCATACTATTACGCCACTCATCATGGAAAGCGGCAATAGAAATATTCAAGGAATTGTGCCCGCTTTCAAGAGATGTGAGGCGATTCTCCATACCCGTCATCCTAGTATCAAAGGTAGTTTCCATGGAAGTGAGACGAGTATTCATGTCCGTGCGCAACCCGGTAAATTGCTCATTGAGATAGGTCATGAGAGCATCCATGTTGGGTTGTTGGACTTGAGGAGCGCGAGGAGCTTGAGCCTCTTCAACCATGGCGGCGGCTTCAGGTGGTAACTCGGCAAGACGTATCCATTCACCATTAAGATAAGTAAATTTTACCCGAGCAAGAGATCGCTCATCAATAGGATCGGTGAGATGAGTTGGATAGTCATAAGAGCAATCAATATCCTTTTTAATAAAGAAATAACTCAAAGCCGAACCGTATGTGAAGGAGGTGACGTGAGGAGTGTTACGATTTTGAACGAGGTAGACGATCTCCGCGAACATGAGTCGGGCTAGATTTGGTCGCTTGGCTTCACGGAAGCATCGAATCCAAAAATCATCAACTTGACGGATGGTGGAATATTTTCCTCCGGAAGGACGAAACCACCACGACACCATCAAATGTAGGATCCGGTCGTGAGCATTGAGGGCGGTGACGGATCCACTAAGAACATGCCCCATACCATGCTCATCATCAAGGCCTTCATCATCCAACTTAAAAACCTCACAAATAGACTTGACATCAAGGATTATTTTCTTTCCCATAAGATAAGAGCTAATTGCAACAACTTCCCCATTACGACTAATACATCTTGCATTAGCATAGAAAATCAAAACCAAGAGGCTATAGAAAATACCGGGAATAGAGATAAACTCAATGAAATTCCAACGATGAAGCATGTAACCCCCTTAACCCGGCCTAGACGATTGACCCGAATTAAGAAGTTTACACGGGGAAAACCAAAGTCAACCCAAAAGTCAACCTTGATTAACGACCCTTTTTTTCTTTTTAATCTTATATAAATGCACATTAACCCTAGATATGTTCATAACAACAGCATGTTCAAAGATCACAGCAATCAGAACACATTTAGGGACTCGATTGCACAAAAAATGAATCTAGGGACCAAAACGTAAATTCTGAAAATTATAAGGACTTAACCCACTTTTAAGTTACCATTATGAAATTAGTCATATTTCTTGCTTCTCTGTCAAATTTCAACTCAAACGGACATCTTAAACTCATTCAATTGCATAAACAAGTTTCAGGACCAAAACGCAAAGATTTCAAAACATATAACCATCAATTTCAGTGCCCAACGGTCGAGTGTTTCGGAACAGGGATGATCCGTTCCGAAACGCGGGACCGTTCCGAAACCCGTTGCGCAACATGGCCTGGCAGTGGCAAAACTGTTCCGGAACGGCTCTGCCCGTTTCGAAACGCCTAGGCCATTTCAGGCCCTCTGTTCCGAAACGGTAACACCTGTTCCGAAACAGGCTGCCCAGATTGCAGAAATTTTGCTGGTTTAAAACACAATTGACCCATCAAACATGCTCCAAAGGCAACCAAATTATATCAGCAAGACATTACGTGCATAAGGAACATAATGGCATCAACAATTCATAAACATGGCATCAAACAAGGAAAGCCTCAATTCTATAGGCATGCATCCTATATTGAAAACCATTCAAACACCAAATCAGTAAACAATCCTCATAAAGGCCATTTACATGTTCCATCATCAACAACAACATAAAACCAACTTAGGGAGTCCAAAACATCTCCCAACACAACAACATAGGTTCCCCATTGCCAAATGCCAAAAGCTAATAGTGTAAAGAAACTTTCACCATACATGAGCTTAGTTCTTCACTTGGATTCTTGACCTCTTGCTGCCCTTATACGCACTTCAATGCTCTGCATTATTGGTTTAAGAAAAGAGAGAGAGCGTAAGCTAAAAGCTTAGTGAGGAATGCTCATTTAAAACAACTCAATAATGCATTTATAAACACCTTTATAACCTTAGTTCAAAACAACCTTTATCCATGCACATAAGCATTTAAAACAAGCATTTCATGCTTCAAATTATTAACATGTCATATTGGCCACAAGTGATAATCATAATCTTTCCATTTCACAATACAATCAACATAAGATCCACACATGGACTTTTAACCACCATTGTGATCTTACAATTCACAAGGACCACACATGGACTTTTAACCACCATTGTGTCCTTAGCACAAGAATCACCCATGGACTTTTAACCACCATGGTGTTCTTACAATACACAAGGTCCACACAAGGACTTTTAACCACCTTGTGACCTTAACACAAGAATCACCCATGGACTTTTAACCACCATGGTGTTCTTAAAATACACAAGGCTCACACAAGGACTTTTAACCACCTTTGTGACCTTAGCACAAGAATCAATCATGGACTTTTAACCATCATGTTGTTCTTAACACAAGAACCACCTATGGACTTTTAACCACCATAGTGTTCTTAACCTTTCTCGAAACATCACTTGCCAATATGCATCATTTAACAACAATAATCCACTGTTTTAAAGCATTTAACAAAGCCATTAATCATCATGCATCCTTATGCAACAAAACCACATTTTATCAAATGTTCAAAACAAGGATCTCTTACCTTGAGCATCCTTCAACACATGGCTTATAAAACCAGCAAATAAACATGCTAAAGTATGCTTTCAAAACAGAATTAAAACATGCAAACAATCACATTGCACTCAACCAACTCATGGTTCATCAACAAGAGAGTTTTTCCGAAAACTTACTCTTGAGCTTAGCAAAGTTGTTTAGACTTAAACTAAGCTCCCAAACCTTCAAAACATTGGTTTCAAAGCTGAAAACCAAAATCCACTCACCGATTCCGTTTCGCCACTTGCCGAAACACCAATCAAGCTTCCGGATCAACACCACAAGGATCCGAAGATGTCTCCCATGTTTTAAACACATCAAAACAGTAGATTAATGCACCATCATGCATTAATATCCTCAACCAAGACACCTAAACTCGCTGCTCACATCAACACTCACATTTCGGCTACCAAACACAACCGAAATCACATCCAAACATCTCTACAACACTACCCAGCCAAGATCCATCAATTCCAAACATTTATAAACCTCAATTAACATCCAAAATGGATCTCATCACGTCCTTATACCTCCAGCTATAGCAGAACATCAAGATCACTCCAAAAACCACCAAAAACTTAAACAAAACTTAGGAAAATCAACCTATTCGGGATTGCATTGATTAAACCTCAATTTCTCATCAATTATACATCCATTTTACATCAAAAACACATCTCAAAACAATGCCCACTCAGATCATACGAATTTCATCAAAATTAAAGCAAATCTTGCATTTTAAAGCCAAGATCAAGAACTCAATTGCAAAACCTTTAATAAAACATAATTCAAGGATTGAGAACTTGGGAATTTCAGTAAAGAACTGAGAATTTAGAGGAGAAGGACGTTCATACCTCTAAACTTGAGTTTCTCCCTTTTTGGAACCAAGATTCTTGAAAATCCAATAAGCAAATGCTAAGGTTTTGTTGTAGAATTGATTAGAGATCAAATGAGGATTGAAATCTAATCTTTAGTTGTCAAAATCAGAGGAAATCTTGCTGGAGAAATGTGTTTGGGTTGAGAGAAAAGTTGAGAGAAAAGAAAATGGAAATTTAGAGAAAAGTTAGTTAAAATGCCAAAATATCTTTTCCCTCCTTTTACACTTAATTAAAAACCATTAATTAAATTGATTAATATTCAGAAAAATCTGGAGAAACTCTTTTGGGTAAATAGCTCCTTAAAGATTCAAAGTTTCAATCCTTTTTAAAACAGTCACCCAGTTTTCAAAAATTACATTTTGGTCACTAACCCAAAATGTCACTCTTCCAAACCTCATTTTGTAAAATTGATTTCACCTTTCTCTTATATATAATAAAAGAGGATTTTAAGACATTTTTCCATATTTTTAATGCAACCCGAACTAGGCTTTCCTAAATTCACCCTTTTATATTCGAACCGCAACCCGACCGGTCCGGTCCAAACCCAAAACTTCTAAGCCCAAAATTGGGGTGTTACAACTCTCCCCCCCTTTAAGAAATTTTGTCCTCGAAATTTACCTGAAGGAAAGAGGTACGGAAACTGCTTCAACATGTCATCCTTCCGCTCCCACGTGGCTTCTTCAACACCACGGTGTTTCCACAACACCTTTACCAACTCAATGGTCTTGCCTCGAAGAACCTTACTATCTGAATCCAGAATCTTCACCGGTTCCTCATCATAGGTCAAATCCGGATTCAATTCCACTTCTTCCACAGGCATCACATGTGAAGGATCCGATCTATACTTCCGAAGCATAGAAACATGAAACACATCATGGATCTTCTCCAACTCTTGTGGTAACCTCAACTTGTACGCAACAGGACCCACACGCTCAACCACCTCGTATGGTCCAATGTACCTAGGGCTCAACTTACCCTTTCGGCCAAACCTCATCACCTTTTTCCAAGGCGAAACCTTCAAAAACACACGGTCACCCACCGCGTACTCAATCTCCTTACGCTTCAAATCCGCGTAAGACTTTTGCCGATCAGAAGCTGCCTTCAAGCGCTCACAAATGAGTTTCACCTTCTCGGTGGTTCCCTTCAACAAAGCTGGCATCGAAACCAACTTCTGACCCGTTTCAGCCCAACACAGAGGAGTCCTTACGTTTCAGCCCAATTTTCAAGAGAAATTTAAAAAAAAATTAGAAGAAAAATTCAAGAAAAGGTATGAAGAAAAACAAAGTTTGAAAAAAAAAACAAAAAGAATCGAAACAGCAAAACAAAAAAATTAAAAAAAAAGAGAAAGAAAGAGATTACCTTGATAGAAACTTGAAGATTTGAAGAAAACTAGCACAAAGATGAGAAAGAGAGCACAAAGCCTTGCTTGATTCAAAAACTCTTTTAGGTTTGAGTTGAGATGTGAAAAATATGAAGGAAGAAGTGCCCTTTTATAGGCAAAAATGGCTAGGGTTAATTAGGTTTTGAAGAATTTGAGTTACGGTAAAAGTTGAACTCATTAAAAGCCTAATTAAATGTCATCAGCGCAGTCGAGTATCGATACGCCCGTTGGGGTATCGATACGGGGATAGAATTGTCTTTTTGCAAAAATGCCCGTTGGGAAAGTCGTATCGAAACGGAGGGGTCCGTATCGAAACGACCCGTATCGATACGGGATGAATCGTATCGATACGCGTGAAGCGAAGAAAATTCTAGGAAACTGAATGAAGAACGGGTATCGATACGCGTAGAGCTGTATCGATACTGGATGCCTAGAATAACATATTTGGTTCAAAGAACAACCAAAGGCTCGAACCTAACATCTCCTATGAGTATGCAAGTGATGTATGAGCAGTTCTAAGCATATTTTAACAGAACCATACTCCCCCTAACTATAGGCATGGATGAAATTGGGAGTCTAAGCATACAAACATGGCATTTCACAAGATCAAGCATATTTAAGCACAAAAGAGGTCCTAAAAGGTCAAGATAGGCTAGCTAGACCTAACTCTCTCCTAAGGGACCAAAAATGCTCTTTGTCTAACGGTTTTGTAAATATGTCCGCTAATTGATTCAAGGTGTCTACATACTCTATAACCACATCTTCCTTAAGGACATGATCTCTAATGAAATGATGCCTTATTTCTATGTGTTTGGTTCTAGAGTGTTGGATGGGATTTTTAGTTAAACATATTGCACTAGTGTTGTCACACTTTAGGGGTATGGTTTCAACTTTAATTCCATAATCTAAGAGTTGTTGCTTCATCCAAAGGACTTGAGCACAACAACTCCCTAAGGATATGTACTCGGCTTCGGTGGTAGATAAGGTTACACTATTTTGTTTCTTAGAGAACCAAGATATGAGCATACTACCTAAGAATTGACAAGTTCCCGAAGTACTTTTCCTATCAATTTTACAACCCCCATAATCCGCATCCGAGTAAGCATGAAGGTTGAAGGTAGAGTCTCTAGGATACCAAAGACCTAAACAAGGAGTGCCTCTAAGGTATCTAAAGATTCTCTTAACGGCTATAAGGTGAGACTCTCTAGGACTAGCTTGAAACCTAGCACACAAGCAAACACTAAACAATATATCCGGTCTACTTGCGGTAAGGTAAAGCAAAGATCCAATCATAGAACGATAAAGTTTAGAGTCAACACACTTACCTCCTTCATCTTTGTCAAGCTTTGTAGATGAGCTCATAAGAGTGGCTTGAGGCTTTGCATTCTCCAAGCCAAACTTCTTGAGCATATCCTTTATGTATTTTGCTTGGTTGATGAAGGTGCCATCCTTCTTTTGCTTGATTTGGAGTCCCAAAAAGAATGAGAGCTCTCCCATCATGCTCATCTCAAATTCACCTTGCATTAACTTAGCAAACTCTTGACAATGACATTCATTAGTAGAACCAAAAATGATATCATCAACATAAATTTGAACTACTAAGATGTCATTTTTATACATTTTTATAAAGAGTGTAGTGTCCACCTTACCTTTTTCAAATCCTTTTTCAATCAAAAAATTTGAAAGCCTTTCATACCAAGCTCTAGGAGCTTGTTTTAAACCATAAAGGGCTTTGGTAAGTTTGAAAACATGATTTGGAAATTTTGAATCTTCAAACCCCGGTGGTTGTTCCACATACACTTCCTCATTTATAAAACCATTTAAAAATGCGCTTTTAACATCCATTTGAAAAAGCTTGAAATTATGATAACATGCATATGCAAGCAACATCCTAATGGCTTCCATTCTAGCTACGGGTGCATAGGTTTCATCAAAATCTATTCCCTCTTCTTGAGTGTAACCTTGTGCTACAAGTCTAGCTTTATTTCTCACAGTGTTACCACTCTCATCTAGTTTGTTCCTAAAGACCCATTTAGTTCCTATTGTAGATTGATTACTAGGCCTATCAACTAATGTCCATACATTACTTCTCTCAAATTGATTTAACTCTTCTTGCATAGCCATAATCCAAAAGTCATCTTTCAATGCTTCTTTTATATTTTTAGGCTCTATGCATGAGATAAATGCAACATGGTTCATTAATCTAAGAGAAGAACGAGTGGTTACCCCCTGGGATAGATCACCCAAGATTTCACCATCTTTGACATAGTTCAACTCCCTTGGGTAGCTCACTTCCTTTTCCTCAATAGCCAAGTCCTTCAAGGCTTCAAGAGGTGGATCTTGTGAGTCCTCTTCCTTTGTTGGAATCTCATCCTCCTTTGAGGTTTGACCTCCATCAAAGGCATTTATGATCCCTACATCATCATCATCACAAGAATCCTTCCTAGGAAGGAGGTTATCATTGAATACAACATGAATAGATTCTTCTACTACTAAAGTTCTTTTGTTAAATACTCGATAGGCTTTAGAGGTTAAAGAGTAACCTATAAAAATGGCTTCATCACTTTTTGCATCAAATTTACCTAAGTTATCTTTTCCATTATTTAAAACAAAACACTTGCACCCAAAAGGGTGGAAATAGCTAATGTTAGGCTTTTTAGATTTTAAAATCTCATAAGGTGTTTTCTTTAAGATTGGCCTACTCATTACTCGATTTACAATATAACAAGCGGTGTTTGTGGCTTCCGCCCAAAAATATTTAGGTAAATTATTTTCACAAAGCATAGTTCTAGCCATTTCTTGTAAAGTTCTATTTTTCCTCTCAACTACCCCATTTTGTTGAGGAGTTTAAGGAGCCGAAAAATTATGGCTAAGACCATTTTCATTTAAAAACTCTTCAAACCCTAAATTTTGAAACTCAGTTCCATGATCACTTCTAATGTGTGAAATTCTAAGTTCAAGATCATTTTGGGTTAGTTTTGAAAATGTGATGAATTTTTCCAAAGCCTCATCTTTAGTACTTAAAAAGAGAACCCAAGTAAATCTAGAAAAATCATCAACTAGCACAAAAGCATAAGACTTACCACCCAAGCTCATAGTCCTAATTGGCCCAAATAAATCCATGTGAATTAGTTGTAAGCATCTACTAGTAGAAACATCATTAATGGATTTAAAGGAAGACCTATGTTGTTTACCCTTTGAGCATGCATCACAAATTTTATCATTTGAAAATTTTATCTTGGGTAAACCTCTAACTAGATTTAGAGAGACTAGTTTTTCCAAAACACTTATGCTAGCATGTTCTAGCTTTCTATGCCACAACCATGCATCATTTTCATTTTGAGCAACTAAGCATGCATGAGATGTATGAATGTCATCTAGATGCACCATGTATATATTCCCTATGCGATGACCTATGAGCATAATATTATTAGATTTAATGTCTACGATTTTACAACCATTTTTATCAAACAAAACATTAAATCCTTTATCACATAGTTGACTTATGCTCAATAAATTGTGTTTAAGACCATCGACATATAAAACATTTTCAATGAGAATAGTATAGTGATTACCTATGGAGCCAATACCTTTAATGTGGCCTTTGGAGTTGTCACCAAATGTTACTACTCCTCCACTTTTTTGCTTTAGATCCATGAATCGACTCTTGTCTCCGGTCATGTGCCTCGAGCATCCACTATCAAGGTACCATGAGTTTTGACTTTGTGCTTTGGCCTTGTAGCAATGCTCCCCCTACAAACAAAGATATTAAACCTTGGTTTTTGGTACCCAAATCATTTTGGGTCCATGAGTGTTAGCTCCCAAAACCTTGGTTCCCTTAGGAATCCAAGATGACATAGCAATAATATTATTAGATTTAACAAGTTCCTTAGGAACCCATACACTTCTAATTCTTTTAGTTCTACTATGCCTAGGATAGCTACCTTGTTTGTAGTAGTTAGTCTTTTTCTTAGGTTGGTGTGTTCTAGAGGATTCTCCTACTTCATGCTTGACACTACCAACATTTTTTAAAGACTTTTTGAGCTCATTTAGCTCACCCAACACCTTTTGGTGTTCACAATTACATTGAGATAAAAGATTATTAAGATCAACATTTTCATCTTGAAAGAATTTAAGTTCATCTTTTAATCCTAATATCTTTTTCTCAGATTTAGAATTAGCTTGAGTAAGTGAGTCATTTTTCTCATTCAATTCTAGAATAATCTTTTTATTCCTAATAACCGACTCCTTATATTTATCAACTAATTCATCATATACCTCTTGTAACTCATCATATGCATCATTTAATTCTTCATATGAAAAATCTAAAGTAGATGAGTTAGAGGTTACCATGGAGGAATCTTCCTCAAGTGCCATGAGGCAAAGGTTAGCCACTTCTTGTTCGTCATCCTTCGATGACTCCTCATCACTCCAAGTAGCAAGCTTGGCTTTGAGCTTTTTCTTCTTCTCAAAGCCCTTCTTCTTGAGTTGAGGGCACTTCGAACGTATGTGGCCGGGTTTATTGCACTCAAAGCAAATGATTGGATCCTTTCCATCTTCCTTGTTCTTGCTTTTGAAGTCCATCTTCCTTTGGATTTTTCTTCCCCGGTTGGACCTCATAAAGCGTGAGAATCGTTTGGCTATCATAGCCAATTCTTCAAGTTCATCCTCATCACTAGATGAGCTCTCATCATGTTGTGAAGCTTTAGCCTTGAGAGCTATTCCCATCTTCTTCTTCTTCTCCACTTCAAGCTTCTATACTCTTTTCTCTTCTTTCTTTTTCTCATCTTCCCTTCCTTGCTTCATGATCTCATGAGTAAGGAGAGAACCCACAAGCTCATCAAGCTTCAAAGTCTTCAAATTCTTTGCTTCGATGATAGCGGTTCTTTTCCCATCCCAAGACTCGGGAAGTGAATAGAGTAGCTTCCGGACAAGCTTGTCTTCCGGTATGATCTCTCCAAATCCCTTTAGACCATTTACGATCGTGGAGAATCGATCGAACATCTTTGACACCGTCTCATCGGACTCCATCTTGAAATTTTCATAACTAAGATTGAGAATTCCAATCTTAGTTTCCTTGACATCATTGGTGCCTTCATAAGTGGTCTCAAGAGTGTCCCACACTTCCTTGGCACTTTCAATTGATGAGACCTTTGAGTAGATGTCCGGACCGAAAGCACAAAATAGCATGTGGAGAGCTTTATCATTGACTTGAATCTTTTTCCTCTCCTCTTCACTCATTTCCACTTTCTTCTTCAACACCATCTTGCCTTCACCGTCTTGCTTCAATAGAATGTATGGCCCATCCTCAATGACATCCCACACAAGATAGTCATTTGACTTGATGAATAGACGTATTCTATTCTTCAAAAAAGAATAGTTATCACCGTTGAAGAAGGGAGGCTTTGTGGTCGATTGTGACTCGTACATGCCGGAACCGGAGGTTGAAGTCATCTCTTGATATTTCGATGATCACACTCTTCCAAGGATCTCCTCTTGTGGTTGTTAATCCTCAAAGAGTTAAGCTCTGATACCAATTGTTGAGTGGATCGCAAGATCGATATTGACCAAGAGGGGGGGTGAATTGGAAATTTAAAGTTGTGTGGTGGAAATTTGCAAATTAAAAATGATGGACAAGAGATTTAGAGTGGTTCAAGTTCCAAATGAACTCTACATCCACTACCTTAGCTTCACTAAGGATTTGCAACAATTCCACTAAATTGCTCTTCCCCTTTTCTAGGACAAGGAGGCAACCCTTTACAATTTCGGTTGATTTTTCTACCCAAAAATCAACCCAATCCTCACACAAGTGAACAAAGAAATTTGATGGCTAATAAGGTATCTCTCAATACAAATGATAGCCCCAATACAAGCACTCAACCCAATTTGACAAAATATGAATGAAGATTACAATTGGGATTTCTAGACAAATAGGAATTTTGGCACAATTGCTTGGATTTGATGAATAAGTGTTTTCTTGAAGATCAATAGTTGTTGTTGTAGCTTTTTGATGTCTCTTTTATACCTCTTCATTGATTTCTAGCCGTTTGGGTGGTTGGGGACATAAATGGAGCCGTTGGAACCCTCTCTTACCACCATAAATGCACTTCTGCAGCTATGTGTATCGGTACGCGGGAATGGGTATCGATACCTGTCTCAGAAAAGAAAGAGTCGTTGTGTGCAATAAATAGGGCGTATCGATACACTCGTAAGCGTATCGGTACGGGGTATCGAAACGGCAAGGGCCGTATCGATACTATTTTCTGAACTTAGCTCACTGTCTAAACTCCTATCGGTACGGGGGTTCGGCGTATCGATATGGGTCAACGACCTTTTAAAGTTTGGTTACCAACCAACTGACACCAACGGTCATATTTTTAAACCGACTTAAATACTTTAAAAATTATAAAGCCCGTATCGATACGGGGGTTTGCCGTATCGGTACGCTATTCAAACTCTTTGAGATTTAACACAGGGGCGTATCGATACGAGGGTTTGCCGTATCGATACGTGTTCCTCCAGTAGCCAAGTTTTTCAAAATGGTATCGATACACCTGGAAGGGTATCGATACTCATTGACGTTTTTCAATAGTTTTGGCTTAGAACACTTAAAAAATATTTTGAGTTTGATTTTTACAAATCAGTTTTAAAGTGTTGGTGTTTTAAAACTTGTTAAGGGATTTATAAAAACAATTTTAAGTTTTTCAAATTGATCCTTAAAGAACTAGTTATATCAAAATCAAACATAGGTTTTACAGGACCCGTTAGAATTTTAACTAAGTAAAAAGTATAGAAATCAAGTTTTTTCAATATAACTGTGTTAAAAAAAGCTCGTAATCAATTATATGAACTCCTAAATTTGGATTAAAACTTATTTTGCAGCACTTTTGTAGAGGTTTCGGACGAGCGGGTCTAAATGGGCCGAACAATGGACTCGTTAGAATTTTAACTAAGTAAAAAGTACAGTAATCGAGTTTTTGTAATATAATCGTGTTGAAAAGCTCGTAATTAGTTATATGAACTCCTAAAATTTGATTCTAACTTATTTTGCGGTCTTATTTGTAGAGGTTTCGGACAAGCGGGTCTAAATGGGCCGAACAATGGACCCGTAAGAATTTTAACTGAGTAAAAAGTACAAAAATCGAATTTTTGAAATATAATCGTGTTGAAAAGCTCGTAATCAATTGTATGAACTACTATATTTGGATTAAAAAGTTATTTTGTAACTCTTTTGTATAGGTTTCGGACGAGCGGGTCTAAATGGGCCAAACAATGGACCCGTTAGAATTTTAGATGAGTAAAAGGTATAGAAATCTAGTTTTTGCAATATAATCGTGTTGAAAAGCTCGTAACCAATTGTATGAACTCCTAAATTTGGATTAAAACTTTTTTTGCAGCCATTTTTGTAGAGGTTTCAGACGAGCGGGTCTAAATGGGCCGAACAAAGGACCTGTTAGAATTTTAAAGGAGTAAAAATTCCAGAAATCGAGTTTTTGCAATATAATCGTGTTGAAAATCTCTTAATCAATTATATGAACTCCTAAAATTTGATTCTAAATTATTTTGCAATCTTTTTTGTAAAGGTTTCGGACGAGCGGGTCTAAATGGGCCGAACGATGGACCCGTTAGAATTTTAACTAAGTAAAAAGTACATAAATCAAGTTTTCGCAATATAATCGTTTTGAAAAGCTCATAATCAATTGTATGAACTCCTAAATTTTGATTAAAACTTATTTTGCAACCATTTTGTAGAGGTTTCGGATGAGCGGGTCTAAATGGGCCGAACAATGGACCCGTTAGAATTTTAACTGAGTAAAAACCACAAAAATCGAGTTTTTGCAATATAATTGTGTTGAAAAGCTTGTAATCAATTGTATGAACTCCTAAATTTGGATTAAAACTTATTTTGCAACCATTTTGTAGAGGTTTCGGACGAGCGGATCTAAATGGGCCGAATAATGGACTCGTTAGAATTTTAACTGAGTAAAAAGTACATTAATCAAGTTTTTGTAATATAATCGTGTTGAAAAGCTCGTAATCAATTGTAAGAACTCCTAAATTTGGATTAAAACTTATTTGGCAACCCTTTCGTAGAGGTTTCGGACGAGCGAGTCTAAATGGGCCGAACAATGGACCCGTTAGAATTTTAACTAAGTAAAAAGTACAGAAATCAAGTTTTTGCAATATAACCGTGTTAAAAAAAGCTCGTAATCAATTATATGAACTCCTAAATTTGGATTAAAACTTATTTTGCAGCACTTTTGTAGAGGTTTCGGACGAGCGGGTCTAAATGGGCCGAACAAAGGACCTGTTAGAATTTTAAAGGAGTAAAAATTCCAGAAATCGAGTTTTTGCAATATAATCGTGTTGAAAATCTCTTAATCAATTATATGAACTCCTAAAATTTGATTCTAAATTATTTTTGCGATCTTTTTTGTAAAGGTTTCGGACGAGCGGGTCTAAATGGGTCGAACGATGGACCCGTTAGAATTTTAACTAAGTAAAAAGTACATAAATCGAGTTTTCGCAATATAATCGTGTTGAAAAGCTCGTAATCAATTGTATGAACTCCTAAATTTTGATTAAAACTTATTTTGCAACCATTTTGTAGATGTTTCGGATGAGCGGGTCTAAATGGGCCGAACATTGGACCCGTTAGAATTTTAACTGAGTAAAAACCACAAAAATCGAGTTTTTGCAATATACTTGTGTTGAAAAGCTCGTAACCAATTGTATGAACGCCTAAATTTGGATTAAAACTTATTTTGCAACCCTTTTGTAGAGGTTTCCGATGAGCGGGTCTAAATGGGCGAACAATGGACTAGTTAGAATTTTAACTGAGTAAAAAGTACATTAATCGAGTTTTAGTAATATAATCATGTTGAAAAGCTCGTAATCAATTATATGAACTCCTAAATTTTGATTCTAAATTATTTTGCGGTCTTATTTGTAGAGGTTTCGGACGAGCGGGTCTAAATGGGCCGAACAATGGACCCGTAAGAATTTTAACTGAGTAAAAAGTACAAAAGTCGAATTTTTGAAATATTATCGTGTTGAAAAGCTCGTAATCAATTGTATGAACTCCTATATTTGGATTAAAACTTATTTTGAAACCCTTTTGTAGAGGTTTCGGACGAGCGGGTTTAAATGGGCCGAACAATACTGAGTAAAAAGTACATTAATCGAGTTTTTGCAATATAATAGTGTTGAAAAGCTCTTAATAAATTATAGGAACTCCTAAAATTTGATTCTAACTTATTTTGCGTTCTTTTTTGAAATGGTTTCGGAAGAGAGGGTCTAAATGGGCCTAACATAGGACCCGTTAGAATTTTAACTGAGTAAAAATCACAAAAATTGAGTTTTTACAATATAATTGTGTTGAAAAGCTCGTAATCAATTGTATGAACTCCTAAATTTGGTTTAAAACTTATTTTGCAACCCCTTTGTAGAGGTTTCGGACGAACGTATCTAAATGAGTCGAACAATGGACCCGTTTGAATTTTAACTGAGCAAAAAGTACAGAAATCATGTTTTTGTAATATAATCGTGTTGAAAAGCTCATAATCAATTATATGAACTCCTAAATTTGATTCTAACTGTTTTGCGATCTATTTTGTAGATATTTCGGACGAGCGGGTCTAAATGGACCGAACACTGGACCCGTTAGAATTTTATCTGAGTAATAAGTATGGAAATCGAGTTTTTGCAATATAATCGCGTTGAAACGCTAGTAATCAATTGGATGAACTCCTAAATTTGGATTAAAACTTATTTTGCAACCCTTTTGTAGAAGTTTAGGACGAGCGGGTCTAAATGGGCCGAACAATGGACCCGTTAGAATTTTAACTGAGTAAAAAGTACAGAAATCAAGTTTTTGCAATATAATCATGTTGAAAAGCTCGTAATGAATTATATGAACACCTAAATTTTTATTCTAACTTGTTTTGCGGTCTTTTTTGTAGAGCTTTCGGATGAGCGGGTCTAAATGGGCCGAACAATGGACCCGTTAGAATTTTATCTGAGTAAAAAGTATAGAAATCGTGTTTTTGCAATATAATCGTGTTGAAACGCTCGTAATCAATTGTATGAACTCCAAAATTTGGATTAAAACTTATTTTGTAGCCTTTTTGTAGAGGTTTCGGACGAGCGGGTCTAAATGGGCAGAACAATGGTCTTGTTAGAACTTTAACGGAGTAAAAAGTACAAAAATCGAGTTTTTGCAATATAATCGTGTTGAAAAGCTCGTAATCAATTGTATGAATTCCTAAATTTGGATTAAAACTTATTTTGCAACCCTTTTGTAGAGGTTTCGGATGAGCGGGTCTAAATGGGCCGAACAATGGACCCGTTAGAATTTTAACAGAGTAAAAAGTACAGAAATCGAGTTTTTGCAATAAAATCGTGTTGAAAAGCTCGTAATCAATTGTATGAACTCCTAAATTTGGATTAAAACTTATTTTTCAACCCTTTTGTAAAGGTTTCGAACGAGCGGGTCTAAATGGGCCGAACAATAGACCCGTTAGAATCTTAACTGAGTAAAAAGTGCAGTAATCGAATATTTGCAATATAATCGTGTTGAAAAGCTCGTAATCAATTGTATGAACTCCTAAATTTGGATTAAAACTTATTTTGCAACCCTTTTGTAGAAGTTTCGGATGAGCGGGTCTAAATGGGCCGAACAATGGTCTTGTTAGAACTTTAACGGTGTAAAAAGTACAAAAATCTAGTTTTTGCAATATAATCGTGTTGAAAAGCTCGTAATCAATTGTATGAACTCCTAAATTTGGATTAAAACTTATTTTGCAACCCTTTTGTAGAGGTTTCGGTTGAGCGGGTCTAAATGGGCCGAACAATGGACCCGTTAGAATTTTAACGGAGTAAAAAGTACAGAAATCGAGTTTTTGCCATATAATCGTGTTGAAAAGCTCGTAATCAATTGTATGAACTCCTAAATTTGGATTAAAACTTATTTGGCAACCCTTTTGTAGAGATTTCGGACGAGCGGGTCTTCATGGGCCGAACAATGGACCCGTTAGAACTTTAACTGAGTAAAAAGTACAGAAATCGAGTTTTTGCAATATAATCGTGTTGAAAAGCTCATAATCAATTATATGAACTCCTAAAATTTGATTCTAACTTATTTTGCGGCCTTTCTTGTAAAGGTTTCGGAAGAGCGTGTCTAAATGGGACGAACAATGGACCCGTTAGAATTTTAACTAAGTAAAAAGTACAGAAATCGTGTTTTTGCAATATAATCGTGTTGAAAAGCTCGTAACCAATTGTATGAACTCCTAAATTTGGATTAAAATTTATTTTGCAACCCTTTTGTAGAGGTTTCGGACGTGTGAGTCTAAATGGGCCGAACAATGGACCCGTTAGAATTTTAACCGAGTAAAAAGTACAGAAATCGAATTTTTGCAATATAAACGTGTTGAAAAGCTCGTAATCAATTGTATGAACTCCTAAATTTGGATTAAAACTTATTTTGCAACCCTTCTGTAGAGGTTTCGGACGAGCGGGTCTAAATAGGCCGAATAATGGACCCGTTATTTTTTTAACTGAGTAAAAAGTACAGTAATAGAGTTTTTGCAATATAATAGTGTTGAAAAGCTCTTAATAAATTATATGAACTCCTAAAATTTGATTCTAACTTATTTTGTGATCTTTTTTTGTAAAGGTTTCGAACGAGCGGGTCTAAATGGGCCTAACATAGGACCCGTTAGAATCTTAACCGAGTAAAAAGTACAGAAATCGAGTTTGTGCAATATAATCGTGTTGAAAAGCTCGTATTCAATTGTATGAACTCCTAAATTTGGATTAAAACTTATTTTGCAACCCTTTTCTAAAGGTTTCGAACGAGCGGGTCTAAATGGGCCGGACAATAGACCCGTTAGAATCTTAACTGAGTAAAAAGTACAATAATCGAGTTCTTGAAATATAATCGTGTTGAAAATCGCTTAATCAATTATATGAACTCCTAAAATTTGATTCTAACTTATTTTGCGGTCTTTTTGTAAAAGTTTCGGACGAGCGTGTCTAAATAGGCCGAACAATGGACCCGTTAGAATTTTAACTGAGTAAAAAGTATAAAAATTGAGTTTTTACAATATAATCGAGTTTGAAAGCGCATAATCAACTGTATGAACTCCTAAATTTGGATTAAAACTTATTTTACAACCCTTTTGTAGAGGTTTCGGACGAGCGAGTCTAAATGGGCCGAACAATAGACCCGTTAGAATTTTAACAGAGTAAAAACTACAGTAATTGAGTTTTTGCATTATAATCGTGTTAAAAAGCTCTAAATCAATTATATGAACTCCTAAAATTTGATTCTAACTTATTTTGCGATCTTTTTTGTAAAGGTTTCGGACGAGCTGGTCTAAATGGGCCGAACATAGGACCCGTTAGAATTTTAACTAAGTAAAAAGTACAGAAATAGAGTTTTTGCATTATAATCGTGTTGAAAAGCTCGTAATCAATTGCACGAACTCCTAAATTTGGATTAAAACTTATTTTGCAACCCTTTTGTAGAGGTTTCGGACGGGCGGGTCTAAATGGGCCGAACAATGGACCCGGTTGAATTTTAACTAAGTAAAAAGTACAATAATCGAGTTTTTGCTATATAATCTTGTTGAAAGGCTCGTAATCAATTATATGAACTCCTGAATTTGGATTAAAACTTATTTTGTAGCCCCTTTTGTAGAGGTTTCCGACGATCGGGTCTAAATGGGCCGAACAATTGACCTGTTAGAATTTTAACGGAGTAAAAAGTACAGAAATTGAGTTTTTGCAATATAATCGTGTTGAAAAGCTCGTAATCAACTGTATGAAATCCTAAATTTGAATTAAAACCTATTTGGCAACCCTTTTGTAGAGGTTTCAGACGAGCGGGTCTAAATGGGCTGAACAATGGACCCGTTAGAACTTTAACTGTGTAAAAAGTACAGAAATCGAGTTTTAGCAATATAATCGTGTTGAAAAGCTCTTAATCAATTATATGAACTCCTAAAATTTGATTCTAACTTATTTTGCGGTCTTTCTTATAATGGTTTCGGACGAGCGTGTCTAAATGGGCCGAACATAGGACCCATTAGAATTTTAACTAAGTAAAAAGTACAGAAATAGAGTTTTTGCATTACAATCGCGTTGAAAAGCTCGTAATCAATTGCACGAACTCCTAAATTTGGATTAAAACTTATTTTGTAAAACCCTTTTGTAGAGGTTTCAGATGGGCGGGTCTAAATGGGCCGAACAATGGACCCGGTTGAATTTTAACTGAGTAAAAAGTACAGTAATCGAGTTTTTGCAATATAATCTTGTTGAAAAGCTCGTAATCAATTATATGAACTCCTGAATTTGGATTAAAACTTATTTTGTAGCCCTTTTTGTAGAGGTTTCCGACGATCGGGTCTAAATGGGCCAAACAATGGACCTGTTAGAATTTTAACGGAGTAAAAAGTACAGAAATCTAGTTTTTGCAATATAATCGTGTTGAAAAGCTCGTAATCAATTGTATGAACTCCTAAATTTGAATTAAAACTTATTTTGCAACCCTTTTGTAGAGGTTTCGGACGAGCGAGTCTAAATGGGCCGAACAATGGACCCGTTAGAATTTTAACTGAGTAAAAAGTACATAAATCGTGTTTTTGCATTATAATCATGTTGAAAAGCTCGTAATCAATTGTATGAACTCCTAAATTTGGATTAAAACATATTTTGCAACCCTTTGGTAGATGTTTCGGACGAGCGAGTCTAAATGGGCCGAACAATGGACCCGTTTGAATTTTAACCGAGTAAAAAGTACAGAAATTGAGTTTTTGCAATATAATCGTGTTGAAAAGCTCGTAATCAAATGTATGAACTCCTAAATTTTGATAAAAACTTATTTTGCAACTTTTTTGTAGAGGTTTCGGATGAGCGGGTCTAAATGGGCCGAACAATGGACCCGTTATTTTTTTAACTGAGTAAAAAGTACAGTAATCGAGTTTTTGCAATATAATAGTGTTGAAAAGCTCTTAATAAATTATATGAACTCCTAAAATTTGATTCTAACTTATTTTGCGATCTTTTTTTGTAAATGTTTCGAACCAGCGGGTCTAAATGGGCTGAACAATGGACCCGTTAGAACTTTAACTGTGTAAAAAGTACAGAAATCGAGTTTTTGCAATATAATCGTGTTGAAAAGCTCTTAATCAATTATATGAACTCCTAAAATTTGATTCTAACTTATTTTGCGGTCTTTCTTGTAAAGGTTTCGGACGAGCGTGTCTAAATGGGCCGAACATAGGATCCGTTAGAATTTTAACTAAGTAAAAAGTACAGAAATAGAGTTTTTGCATTATAATCGTTTTGAAAAGCTCGTAATCAATTGCACGAACTCCTAAATTTTGATTAAAACTTATTTTGCAACCTTTTGTAGAGGTTTTGGACGGGCGGGTCTAAATGGGCCGAACAATGGACCCGGTTGAATTTTAATTGAGTAAAAAGTACAATAATCGAGTTTTTGCAATATAATCTTTTGAAAAGCTCGTAATCAATTATATGAACTCCTGAATTTGGATTAAAACTTATTTTGTAGCCCTTTTTGTAGAGGTTTCCGACGATCGGGTCTAAATAGGCCGAACAATGGACCTGTTAGAATTTTAACGGAGTAAAAAGTATAAAAATCGAGTTTTTGCAATATAATCGTGTCGAAAAGCTCGTAATCAATTGTACGAACTTCTAAATTTGAATTAAAACTTATTTTGCAACCCTTTTGTAGAGGTTTCGGACGAGCGAGTCTAACTGGGCCGAATAATGGACCCGTTAGAATTTTAACTGAGTAAAAAGTACAGAAATCGTGTTTTTGCAATATAATCGTGTTGAAAAGCTCGTAATCAATTGTATGAACTCCTAAATTTGGATTAAAACTTATTTTGCAACCCTTTTGTAGATGTTTCGGACTAGCGAGTCTAAATGGGCCGAACAATGGACCCGTTAGAATTTTAACCGAGTAAAAAGTACAGAAATTGAGTTTTTGCAATATAATCGTATTGAAAAGCTCGTAATCAATTGTATGAACTCCTAAATTTGGATTAAAACTTATTTTGCAACCCTTTTGTAGAGGTTTTGGATGAGCGGGTCTAAATGGGCCGAACAATGGACCCGTTATTTTTTTAACTGAGTAAAAAGTACAGTAATCGAGTTTTTGCAATATAATAGTGTTGAAAAGCTCTTAATAAATTATATGAACTCCTAAAATTTGATTCTAACTTATTTTGCGATCTTTTTTGTAAATGTTTCGAACGAGCGGGTCTAAATGGGCTGAACAATGGACCCGTTAGAACTTTAACTGTGTAAAAAGTACAGAAATCGAGTTTTTGCAATATAATCGTGTTGAAAAGCTCTTAATCAATTATATGAACTCCTAAAATTTGATTCTAACTTATTTTGCGGTCTTTCTTGTAAAGGTTTCGGACGAGCGTGTCTAAATGGGCTGAACATAGGACACGTTAGAATTTTAACTAAGTAAAAAGTACAGAAATAGAGATTTTGCATTATAATCGTGTTGAAAAGCTCGTAATCAATTGCACAAACTCCTAAATTTTGATTAAAACTTATTTTGCAACCCTTTTGTAGAGGTTTCGGACGGGCGAGTCTAAATGGGCCGAACAATGGACCCGGTTGAATTTTAACTGAGTAAAAAGTACAATAATCGAGTTTTTGCAATATAATCTTTTGAAAAGCTCGTAATCAATTATATGAACTCCTGAATTGGGATTAAAACTTATTTTGTAGCCCTTTTTGTAGAGGTTTCCGACGATCGGGTCTAAATGGGCCGAACAATTGACCTGTTAGAATTTTAACGGAGTAAAAAGTACAGAAATCGAGTTTTTGCAATATAATCGTGTTGAAAAGCTCGTAATCAACTGTATGAAATCCTAAATTTGAATTAAAACTTATTTGGCAACCCTTTTGTAGAGGTTTCGGACGAGCGGGTCTAAATGGGCTGAACAATGGACCCGTTAGAACTTTAACTGTGTAAAAAGTACAATAATCGAGTTTTTGCAATATAATCGTGTTGAAAAGATCTTAATCAATTATATGAACTCCTAAAATTTAATTCTAACTTATTTTGCGGTCTTTCTTGTAATGGTTTCGGACGAGCGTGTCTAAATGGGCTGAACATAGGACCCGTTAGAATTTTAACTAAGTAAAAAGTACAGAAATAGAGTTTTTGCATTACAATCGCGTTGAAAAGCTCGTAATCAATTGCACGAACTCCTAAATTTGGATTAAAACTTATTTTGTAAAACCCTTTTGTAGAGGTTTCGGATGGGCGGGTCTAAATGGGCCGAACAATGGACCCGGTTGAATTTTAACTGAGTAAAAAGTACAGTAATCGAGTTTTTGCAATATAATCTTGTTGAAAAGCTCGTAATCAATTATATGAACTCCTGAATTTGGATTAAAACTTATTTTGTAGCCCTTTTTGTAGAGGTTTCCGACGATCGGGTCTAAATGGGCCGAACAATGGACCTGTTAGAATTTTAACGGAGTAAAAAGTATAAAAATCTAATTTTTGCAATATAATCGTGTTGAAAAGCTCATAATCAATTGTACGAACTCCTAAATTTGAATTAAAACTTATTTTGCAACCCTTTTGTAGAGGTTTCGGACGAGCGAGTCTAACTGGGCCGAACAATGGACCCGTTAGAATTTTAACTGAGTAAAAAGTACAGAAATCGTGTTTTTGCAATATAATCGTGTTGAAATGCTCGTAATCAATTGTATGAACTCCTAAATTTGGATTAAAACTTATTTTGCAACCCTTTGGTAGATGTTTCGGACGAGCGAGTCTAAATGGGCCGAACAATGGACCCGTTAGAATTTTAACCGAGTAAAAAGTATAGAAATTGAGTTTTTGCAATATAATCTTGTTGAAAAGCTCGTAATAAATTGTATGAACTCCTAAATTTTGATTAAAACTTATTTTGCAACTTTTTTGTAGAGGTTTCGGATGAGCGGGTCTAAATGGGCCGAACAATGGACCCGTTATTTTTTTAACTGAGTAAAAAGTACAGTAATCGAGTTTTTGCAATATAATAGTGTTGAAAAGCTCTTAATAAATTATATGAACTCCTAAAATTTGATTCTAACTTATTTTGCGATCTTTTTTTGTAAATGTTTCGAACCAGCGGGTCTAAATGGGCTGAACAATGGACCCGTTAGAACTTTAACTGTGTAAAAAGTACAGAAATCGAGTTTTTGCAATATAATCGTGTTGAAAAGCTCTTAATCAATTATATGAACTCCTAACATTTGATTCTAACTTATTTTGCGTTCTTTCTTGTAAAGGTTTCGGACGAGCGTGTCTAAATGGGCCGAACATAGGACACGTTAGAATTTTAACTAAGTAAAAAGTACAAAATTAGAGTTTTTGCATTATAATCGTGTTGAAAAGCTCGTAATCAATTGCACGAACTCCTAAATTTTGATTAAAACTTATTTTGCAACCCTTTTGTAGAGGTTTCGGGCGGGCGGGTCTGTATGGGCCGAACAATGGACCCGGTTGAATTTTAACTGAGTAAAAAGTACAATAATCGAGTTTTTGCAATATAATCTTTTGAAAAGCTCGTAATCAATTATATGAACTCCTGAATTGGGATTAAAACTTATTTTGTAGCCCTTTTTGTAGAGGTTTCCGACGATCGGGTCTAAATGGGCCGAACAATTGACCTGTTAGAATTTTAACGGAGTAAAAAGTACAGAAATCGAGTTTTTGCAATATAATCATGTTGAAAAGCTCGTAATCAATTGTATGAAATCCTAAATTTGAATTAAAACTTATTTGGCAACCCTTTTGTAGAGGTTTCGGACAAGCGGGTCTAAATGGGCTGAACAATGGACCCGTTAGAACTTTAACTGAGTAAAAAGTACAGAAATCGAGTTTTTGCAATATAATCGTGTTGAAAAGCTCTTAATCAATTATATGAACTCCTAAAATTTGATTCTAACTTATTTTGCGGTCTTTCTTGTAATGGTTTCGGACGAGCGTGTCTAAATGGGCCGAACATTGGACCCGTTAGAATTTTAACTAAGTAAAAATTACAGAAATAGAGTTTTTGCATTATAATCGTGTTGAAAAGCTCGTAATCAATTGCACGAACTCCTAAATTTGGATTAAAACTTATTTTGCAACCCTTTTGTAGAGGTTTCGGACGGGCGGGTCTAAATGGGCCGAACAATGGACCATGTTGAATTTTAACTGAATAAAAAGTACAGTAATCGAGTTTTTGCAATATAATCGTGTTGAAAAGCTCTTAATCAATTATATGAACTCCTGAATTTGAATTAAAACTTTTTTTGTAGCCCTTTTTGTAGAGGTTTCCGACGATCGGGTCTAAATGGGCCGAACAATGGACCTGATAGAATTTTAACGGAGTAAAAAGTACAGAAATCGAGTTTTTGCAATATAATCGTGTTGAAAAGCTCGTAATCAATTGTATGAACTCCTAAATTTGAATTAAAAATTATTTTGCAAACCCTTTTGTAGAGGTTTCGGACGAGCGAGTATAAATGGGCCGAACAATGGACCCGTTAGAATTTTAACTGAGTAAAAAGTACAGAAATCGTGTTTTTGCAATATAATCGTGTTGAAAAGCTCGTAATCAATTGTATGAACTCTTAAATTTGGATTAAAACTTATTTTGCAACCCTTTTGTAGATGTTTCGGACGAGCGAGTCTAAATGGGCCGAACAATGGACCCGTTAGAATTTTAACCGAGTAAAAAGTACAGAAATTGAGTTTTTGCAATATAATCGTGTTGAAAAGCTCGTAATCAATTGTATGAACTCCTAAATTTGGATTAAAACTTATTTTGCAACCCTTTTGTAGAGGTTTTGGATGAGCGGGTCTAAATGGGCCGAACAATGGACCCGTTATTTTTTTAACAGAGTAAAAAGTACAGAAATCGAGTTTTTGCAATATAATCGTGTTGAAAAGCTCTTAATCAATTATATGAACTCCTAAATTTGAATTAAAACTTATTTGGCAACCCTTTTGTAGAGGTTTCGGACGAGCTGGTCTAAATGGGCTGAACAATGGACCCGTTAGAACTTTAACTGAGTAAAAAGTACAGAACTCGAGTTTTTATACTATAATCATGTTGAAAAGCTCTTAATCAATTATATGAATTCCTAAAATTTGATTCTAACTTATTTTGCGGTCTTTCTTGTAAAGGTTTCGGACGAGCTTGTCTAAATGGGCCGAACAATGGACCCGTTAGAATTTTAACTGAGTAAAAAGTACAGAAATCGTGTTCTTGCATTATAATCGTGTTGAAAAGCTCGTAATCAATTGTATGAACTCCTAAATTTGGATTAAAACTTATTTTGCAACCCTTTTGTAGATGTTTCGGACGAGCGAGTCTAAATGGGCCGAACAATGGACCCGTTAGAATTTTAACCGAGTAAAAAGTACAGAAATTGAGTTTTTGCAATATAATCGTGTTGAAAAGCTCGTAATCAATTGTATGAACTCCTAAATTTGGATTAAAACTTATTTTGCAACCCTTTTGTAGAGGTTTCAGACGAGCGGGTCTTAATGGGCCGAACAATGGACCCGTTATTTTTTTAACTAGGTAAAAAGTACAATAATCGAGTTTTTACAATATAATAGTGTTGAAAAGCTCTTAATAAATTATATGAACTCCTAAAATTTGATTCTAACTTATTTTGCGATCTTTTTTTATAAAGGATTCGAACGAGCGGGTCTAAATGGGCCGAACATAGGACCCGTTAGAATTTTAACTAAATAAAAAGTACAGAAATAGAGTTTTTGCATTATAATCGTGTTGAAAAGCTCGTAATCAATTGTACGAACTCCTAAATTTGGATTAATACTTATTTTGCAGCCATTTTTAGAGGTTTTGGACGAGCGGGTCTAAATGGGCCGAACAAAGGACCTGTTAGAGTTTTAAAGGATTAAAAATAACAGAAATCGATTTTTTGCAATATAATCGTGTTAAAAAGCTCGTAATCAATTTTATGAAGTCCTAAATTTGGATTAAAACTTGTTTTGCAACCCTTTTGAAGAGGTTCCGGACAAGCGGGTCTAAATGGGCCGAACAATGGACCCGATAGAATTTTAACCGAGTAAAAAGTACAAAAATCGAGTTTTTGCAATATAATCGTGTTGAAAAGCTCGTAATCAATTGTATGAACTCCTAAATTTTGATTAAAACTTATTTGGCAACCCTTTTGTAGTTGTTTCGGACGAGCGAGTCTAAATGGGACGAACAATGGACCGGTTAGAATTTTAACCGAGTAAAAAGTACATAAATCGAGTTTTTGCAATATAATCGTGTTTAAAAGCTCGTAATCAATTGTATGAACTCCTAAATTTGGATTAAAACTTATTTTGCAACCCTTTTGTAGAGGTTTCGGACGAGCGGGTCTAAATGGGCCGAACAATGGACCCGTTAGAAATTTAACTGAGTAAAAAGTACAGTAATCGAGTTTTTGCAATATAATAGTGTTGAAAACTTCTTAATAAATTATATGAACTCCTAAATTTTGATTCTAGCTTATTTTGCGATTTTTTTTAAAGGTTTCGAACGAGCGAGTCTAAATGGGCCGAACATAGGACCCGTTAGAATTTTAACTAAATAAAAAGTACAGAAATAGAGTTTTTGCATTATAATCGTGTTGAAAAGCTCATAATCAATTGTACGAACTCCTAAATTTGGATTAAAACTTATTTTGCAGCCCTTTTTTTAGAGGTTTTGGACGAGCGGGTCTAAATGGGTCGAACAAAGGACCTGTTAGAATTTTAAAGGATTAAAAATAACAGAAATCGAGTTTTTGCAATATAATCATGTTGAAAAGCTCGTAATCAATTGTATGAACTCCTAAATTTGGATTAAAACTTATTTTGCAACCCTTTTGAAGAGGTTCCGGACAAGCGGGTCTAAATGGGCCGAACAATGGACCCGATAGAATTTTAACCGAGTAAAAAGTACAGAAATCGAGTTTTTGCAATATAATCTTGTTGAAAAGCTCGTAATCAATTGTATGAACTTCTAAATTTGGATTAAAACTTATTTTGCAACGCTTTTGTAGAAGTTTCGGACGAGCGGGTCTAAATTGGCCGAACAATGGACCCGTTAGAATTTTAACGGAGTAAAAAGTACAGAAATCGAATTTTTGTAATATAATCGTGTTGAAAAGCTCGTAATCAATTGTATGAACTCCTAAATTTGGATTAAAACTTATTTTGAAACCCTTTTGTAGAGGTTTCGGACGAGCGGGTTTAAATAGGCCGAATAACGGACCCGTTATTTTTTTAACGGAGTAAAAAGTACAGAAATCGTGTTTTTGCAATATAATCGTGTTGAAAAGCTCGTAATCAATTGTATGAACTCCTAAATTTGGATTAAAACTTATTTTGCAACACTTTTGTAAAGGTTTCGAACGAGCGGGTCTAAATGGGCCGAACAATAGACCCGTTAGAATCTTAACTGAGTAAAAAGTACAATAATCGAGTTTTTGCAATATAATCATGTTGAAAAGCTCGTAATCAATTATATGAACTCCTAAAATTTGATTCTAACATATTTTACGGTCTTTTTTGTAAAAGTTTCGGACGAGCGTGTCTAAATGGGCCGAACAATGGACCCGTTAGAATTTTAATTGAGTAAAAGGTATAGAAATTGAGTTTTTACAATATAATTGAGTTGAAAAGCGCGTAATCAACTGTATGAACTCCTAAATTTTGATTAAAACTTATTTTGCAACCCTTTTGTAGAGGTTTCGGACGAGCGAGTCTATATGGGCCGAACAATGGACCCGTTTGAATTTTAACAGAGTAAAAAGTACAGTAATCTAGTTTTTGCATTATAATCGTGTTAAAAAGCTCTTAATCAATTATATGAACTCCTAAAATTTGATACTAACTTATTTTGCGATTTTTTTTAAAGGTTTCGGACGAGCTGGTCTCAATCGGCAGAACATAGGACCCGTTAGAATTTTAACTAAATAAAAAGTACAGAAATAGAGTTTTTGCATTATAATCGTGTTGAAAGGCTCGTAATCAATTGTACGAACTCCTAAATTTGGATTAAAACTTATTTTGCAACCCTTTTGTAGAGGTTTCAGATGGGCGGGTCTAAATGGGCCGAACAATGGACCCGATTGAATTTTAACTGAGTAAAAAGTACAGTAATCGAGTTTTTGCAATATAATCATGTTGAAAATCTCGTAATCAATTATATGAACTCCTGAATTTGGATTAAAACTTATTTTGCAGCCCTTTTTGTAGAGGTTTCAGACGATCAGGTTTAAATGGGCCGAACAATAGACCCGTTAGAATTTTAACGGAGTAAAAAGTATAGAAATTGAGTTTTTGCAATATAATCGTGTTGAAAAGCTCGTAATCAATTGTATGAACTCCTAAATTTGGATTAAAACATATTTTGCAACCCTTTTGTATAGGTTTCGGACGAGCGGGTCTAAATGGGCCGAACAATGGACCCGATAGAATTCTAACCGAGTAAAAAGTACAGAAATCGTGTTTTTGCAATATAATCATGTTGAAAAGCTCATAATCAATTGTATGAACTCCTAAATTTTTATTAAAACTTTTTTTGCAACCCTTTTGTAAAGGTTTCGGACGAGCGAGTCTAAATGGGCCGAACAATAGACCCGTTAGAATTTTAACCGAGTAAAAAGTACAGAAATCGAGTTTTTGCAATATAATCGTGTTGAAAAGCTCGTAATCAATTGTATGAACTCCTAAATTTGGATTAAAACTTATTTTGCAACCCTTTTGTAGAGGTTTCAGACGAGCGGGTCTAAATGGGCCGAATAATGGACCCGATAGAATTTTAACCGAGTAAAAAGTACAAAAATCGAGTTTTGGCAATATAATCGTGTTGAAAAGCTCGTAATCAATTGTATGAATTCCTAAATTTGGATTAAAACTTATTTTGCAACCCTTTTGTAGAAGTTTCGGACGAGCGGGTCTAAAAGGGCCGAACAATGGACCCGTTAGAATTTTAACGGAGTAAAAAGTACAGAAATCGAGTTTTTGCTATGTAATCATGCTGAAAAGATCGTAATCAATTGTATGAACTCCTAAATTTTGATTAAAACTTATTTGGCAACCCTTTCGTAGAGGTTTCGTACGAGCGGCTCTAAATGGGCCGAACAATGGACCCATTAGAACTTTAAGTGAGTAAAAAGTACAGAAATCGAGTTTTTGAATTATAATCGTGCTGAAAAGCTCTAAATCAATTATATGAACTCATAAAATTTGATTCTAACTTATTTTGCGGTGTTTTTTGTAAAGGTTTCGGACGAGCGTGTCTAAATGGGCAGAACAATGGACCCGTTAGAATTTTAACTAAGTAAAAAGTAAAGAATTCGAGTTTTTGCAATATAATCTTGTTGAAAAGCTCGTAATCAATTGTATGAACTCCTAAATTTGGATTAAAACTTATTTTGCAACCTTTGTAGAGGTTTCGAACGAGTGAGTCTAAATGGGCCGAACTATGGACCAGTTAGAATTTTAACAGAGTAAAAAGTACAGAAATCGAGTTTTTGCAATATAATCGTGTTGAAAAGCTCGTATTCAATTGTATGAACTCCTAAATTTGGATTAAAACTTATTTTGCAGCCCTTTTGTAGAGGTTTCAGACGATCGGGTCTAAATGGGCCAAACAATGGACCCGTTAGAATTTTAACGGAGTAAAAAGTACATAAATCGAGTTTTTGCAATATAATCGTGTTGAAAAGCTCGTAATCAATTGTATGAACTCCTAAATTTGGATTAAAACTTATTTTGCAACCCTTTTGTAGAGGTTTCGGATGAGCGTGTCTAAATGGGCCGAACAATGGACCCGTTATAATTTTAACTGTGTAAAAAGTACAATAATCGAGTTTTTGCAATATAACAGTGTTGAAGAGCTCTTAATAAATTATATGAACTCCTAAAATTTGATTCTAACTTCTTTTGCGATCTTTTTTTGTAAAGGTTTTGAACGAGCGGGTCTAAATCGGCCGAACATAGGACCCGTTAGAATTTTAACTTAGTAAAAAGTATAGAAATCGAGTTTTTGCAATATAATCGTGTTGAAAAGCTCGTAATCAATTGTATGAACTCCTAAATTTGGATTAAAACTTATTTTGTAACCCTTTTGTAGAGGTTTCGGACGAGCGGGTCTAAATGGGCCGAACAATGGACCCGTTAGAATTTTAACTGAGTAAAAAGTACAGAAATCGTGTTTCTTGTAATGGTTTCGGACGAGCGTGTCTAAATGGGCCGAACATAGGACCTGTTAGAATTTTAACTAAGTAAAAAGTACAGAAATAGAGTTTTTGCATTATAATCGTGTTGAAAAGCTCGTAATCAATTGCACGAACTACTAAATTTGGATTAAAACTTATTTTGCAACCCTTTTGTAGAGGTTTCGGACGGGCGGGTCTAAATGGGCCGAACAATGGACCCGGTTGAATTTTAACTGAATAAAAGTACAGTAATCCAGTTTTTGCAATATAATCGTGTTGAAAAGCTCATAATCAATTATATGAACTCCTGAATTTGGATTAAAACTCTTTTTGTAGCCCTTTTTGTAGCGGTTTCCGACGATTGGGTCTAAATGGGCCGAACAATGGACCTGTTAGAATTTTAACGGAGTAAAAAGTACAGAAATCGAGTTTTTGCAATATAATCGTGTTGAAAAGCTCGTAATCAATTGTATAAACTCCTAAATTTGAATTAAAACTTATTTTGCAAACCCTTTTTTAGAGGTTTCGGACGAGCGAGTCTAAATGGGCCGAACAATGGACCCGTTAGAATTTTAACTGAGTAAAAAGTACAGAAATCGTGTTTTTGCAATATAATCGTGTTGAAAAGCTCGTAATCAATTGTATGAACTCTTAAATTTGGATTAAAACTTATTTTGCAACCCTTTTGTAGATGTTTCGGACGAGCGAGTCTAAATGGGCCGAACAATGGACCCGTTAGAATTTTAACCGAGTAAAAAGTACAGAAATTGAGTTTTTGCAATATAATCTTGTTGAAAAGCTAGTAATCAAATGTATGAACTCCTAAATTTGGATTAAAACTTATTTTGCAACCCTTTTGTAGAGGTTTCGGATGAGCGGGTCTAAATGAGCCGAACAATGGATCCGTTATTTTTTTAACTGAGTAAAAAGTACAGTAATCGAGTTTTTGCAACATAATAGTGTTGAAAAGCTCTTAATAAATTATATGAACTCCTAAAATTTGATTCTAACTTATTTTGCGATCTTTTTTTGTAAATGTTTCTGACGAGCGGGTCTAAATGGGCCGAACATAGGACCCATTAGAATTTTAACGGAGTAAAAAGTACAGAAATTGAGTTTTTGCAATACAAACGTGTTGTAAAGCACGTAATCAATTGTATGAACTCCTAAATTTGGATTAAAACTTATTTTGCAACCCTTTTGTAGAGGTTTCGGACGAGCGGGTCAAAATGGGCCGAACAATGGACCCGTTAGAATTTTAACTGAGTAAAAAGTACAGTAATCGAGTTTTTGCAATATAATAGTGTTCAAAAGCTCTTAATAAATTATATGAACTCCTAAAATTTGATTCTAACTTATTTTGCGATCTTTTTTGTAAATGTTTCGAACGAGCGTGTCTAAATGGGCCGAACATAGGACCCGTTAGAATCTTAACCGAGTAAAAACTACAGAAATCGAGTTTTTGCAATATAATCATGTTGAAAAGCTCGTAATCAATTGTATGAACTCCTAAATTTGGATTAAAACTTATTTTGCAACCCTTTTGTAGAGGTTTCAAAAGAGCCGGTCTAAATGGGCCGAACAATGGACCCAATATTTTTTTAACTGAGTAAAAAGTACAGTAATCGAGTTTTTGCAATATAATAGTGCTGAAAAGCTCTTAATAAATTATATGAACTACTAAAATTTGATTCTAACTTATTTTGCGATCTTTTTGTAAATGTTTCGAACGACCGGGTCTAAATGGGCCGAACATAGGACCCGTTAGAATTTTAACCGAGTAAAAAGTACAGAAATCGAGTTTTTGCAATATAATCGTGTTGAAAAGCTCGTAATCAATTGTATGAACTCCTAAATTTGGATTAAAACTTATTTTGCAACCCTTCTGTAGAGGTTTTGGATGAGTGGGTCTAAATGGGCCGAACAATGGACCCGTTATTTTTTTAATTGAGTAAAAAGTACAGAAATCCAGTTTTTGCAATATAATCGTGTTGAAAAGCTCTTAATCAATTATATGAACTCCTAAAATTGGATTCTAACTTATTTTGCGGTCATTCTTGTAAAGGTTTCGGACGAGCGTGTCTAAATGGGCCAAACAATGGACCCGTTAGAATTTTAACGGAGTAAAAAGTACAGAAATCGTGTTTTTGCAATATAATCGTGTTGAAAAGCTCGTAATCAATTGTATGAACTCTTAAATTTGGATTAAAACTTATTTTGCAACCCTTTTGTAGATGTTTCGGACGAGCGAGTCTAAATGGGCCGAACAATGGACCCGTTAGAATTTTAACCGAGTAAAAAGTACAGAAATTGAGTTTTTGCAATATAATCTTGTTGAAAAGCTAGTAATCAAATGTATGAACTCCTAAATTTGGATTAAAACTTATTTTGCAACCCTTTTGTAGAGGTTTCGGATGAGCGGGTCTAAATGAGCCGAACAATGGATCCGTTATTTTTTTAACTGAGTAAAAAGTACAGTAATCGAGTTTTTGCAACATAATAGTGTTGAAAAGCTCTTAATAAATTATATGAACTCCTAAAATTTGATTCTAACTTATTTTGCGATCTTTTTTTGTAAATGTTTCTGACGAGCGGGTCTAAATGGGCCGAACATAGGACCCATTAGAATTTTAACGGAGTAAAAAGTACAGAAATTGAGTTTTTGCAATACAAACGTGTTGTAAAGCACGTAATCAATTGTATGAACTCCTAAATTTGGATTAAAACTTATTTTGCAACCCTTTTGTAGAGGTTTCGGACGAGCGGGTCAAAATGGGCCGAACAATGGACCCGTTAGAATTTTAACTGAGTAAAAAGTACAGTAATCGAGTTTTTGCAATATAATAGTGTTCAAAAGCTCTTAATAAATTATATGAACTCCTAAAATTTGATTCTAACTTATTTTGCGATCTTTTTTGTAAATGTTTCGAACGAGCGTGTCTAAATGGGCCGAACATAGGACCCGTTAGAATCTTAACCGAGTAAAAACTACAGAAATCGAGTTTTTGCAATATAATCATGTTGAAAAGCTCGTAATCAATTGTATGAACTCCTAAATTTGGATTAAAACTTATTTTGCAACCCTTTTGTAGAGGTTTCAAAAGAGCCGGTCTAAATGGGCCGAACAATGGACCCAATATTTTTTTAACTGAGTAAAAAGTACAGTAATCGAGTTTTTGCAATATAATAGTGCTGAAAAGCTCTTAATAAATTATATGAACTACTAAAATTTGATTCTAACTTATTTTGCGATCTTTTTGTAAATGTTTCGAACGACCGGGTCTAAATGGGCCGAACATAGGACCCGTTAGAATTTTAACCGAGTAAAAAGTACAGAAATCGAGTTTTTGCAATATAATCGTGTTGAAAAGCTCGTAATCAATTGTATGAACTCCTAAATTTGGATTAAAACTTATTTTGCAACCCTTCTGTAGAGGTTTTGGATGAGTGGGTCTAAATGGGCCGAACAATGGACCCGTTATTTTTTTAATTGAGTAAAAAGTACAGAAATCCAGTTTTTGCAATATAATCGTGTTGAAAAGCTCTTAATCAATTATATGAACTCCTAAAATTGGATTCTAACTTATTTTGCGGTCATTCTTGTAAAGGTTTCGGACGAGCGTGTCTACATGGGCCGAACAATGGACCCGTTAGAATTTTAACTGAGTAAAAAGTACAGAAATCGTGTTTTTGCAATATAATCGTTTTGAAAAGCTCGTAATCAATTGTATGAACTCCTAATTTTGGATTAAAATTTATTTTGCAACCCTTTTGTAGAGGCTTCGGACGAGCGGGTCTAAATGGGCCGAACAATGGACCCGTTAGAATTTTAATTGAGTAAAAAGTACAGTAATCGAGTTTTTGCAATATAATAGTGTTGAAAAGCTCTTAATATATTATATGAACTCCTAAAATTTGATTCTAACTTATTTTGAGATCTTTTTTGTAAAGGTTTCGAACGAACGGGTCTAAATGGGCCGAACATAGGACCCGTTAGAATTTTAACTAAATAAAAAGTACAGAAATAGAGTTTTTGCATTATAATCGTGTTGAAAAGCTCGTAATCATTTGTAAGAACTCCTAAATTTGGATTAAAACTTATTTTGCAGCCCTTTTTTAGAGGTTTTGTACGAGCTGGTCTAAATAGGCCGAACAAAGGACCTGTTAGAATTTTAATGGATTAAATATTACAGAAATCAAGTTTTTGCAATATAATCGTGTTGAAAAGCTCGTAATCAATTGTATGAACTCCTAAATTTGGATTGAAACTTATTTTGCAACCCTTTTGAAGAGGTTCCGGACGAGCGGGTCTAAATGGGCCGAACAATGGACCCGTTAGAATTTTAATGGAGTAAAAAGTACAGAAATCGAGTTTTTGCAATATAATCGTGTTGAAAAGCTCGTAATCAATTGTATGAACTCCTAAATTTGGATTAAAACTAATTTTGCAACCCTTTTGTAAAGTTTTCGAACGAGCGGGTCTAATTGGGCCGAACAATAGACTCGTTAGAATCTTAACTTAGTAAAAAGTACAGTAATCGTGTTTTTACAATATAATCGTGTTGAAAAGCGCTTAATCAATTATATGAACTCCTAAAATTTGATTCTAACTTATTTTGCGGTCTTTCTTGTAAAGGTTTCGGACGAGCTTGTCTAAATGGGCCAAACAATGGACCCGTTAGAATTTTAACTGAGTAAAAAGTACAGAAATCGTGTTCTTGCATTATAATCGTGTTGAAAAGCTCGTAATCAATTGTATGAACTCCTAAATTTGGATTAAAACTTATTTTGCAACCCTTTTGTGGATGTTTCGGACGAGCGAGTCTAAATGGGCCGAACAATGGACCCGTTAGAATTTTAACCGAGTAAAAAGTACAGAAATTGAGTTTTTGCAATATAATCGTGTTGAAAAGCTCGTAATCAATTGTATGAACTCCTAAATTTGGATTAAAACTTATTTTGCAACCCTTTTGTAGAGGTTTCAGACGAGCGGGTCTTAATGGGCCGAACAATGGACCCGTTATTTTTTTAACTAGGTAAAAAGTATAGTAATCGAGTTTTTGCAATATAATAGTGTTGAAAAGCTCTTAATAAATTATATGAACTCCTAAAATTTGATTCTAACTTATTTTGCGATCTTTTTTTGTAAAGGATTCGAACGAGCGGGTCTAAATGGGCTGAACATAGGACCCGTTAGAATTTTAACTAAATAAAAAGTACAGAAATAGAGTTTTCGCATTATAATCGTGTTGAAAAGCTCGTAATCAATTGTACGAACTCCTAAATTTGGATTAAAACTTATTTTGCAGCCATTTTTAGAGGTTTTGGACGAGCGGGTCTAAATGGGCCGAACAAAGGACTTGTTAGAATTTTAAAGGATTAAAAATAACAGAAATCGAGTTTTTGCAATATAATCGTGTTCAAAAGCTCGTAATCAATTTTATGAACTCCTAAATTTGGATTAAAACTTATTTTGCAACCCTTTTGAAGAGGTTCCGGACAAGCGGGTCTAAATGGGCCGAACAATGGACCCGATAGAATTTTAACCGAGTAAAAAGTACAAAAATCGAGTTTTTGCAATATAATCGTGTTGAAAAGCTCGTAATCAATTGTATGAACTCCTAAATTTGGATTAAAACTTATTTGGCAACCCTTTTGTAGTTGTTTCGGACGAGCGAGTCTAAATGGGACGAACAATGGACCGGTTAGAATTTTAACCGAGTAAAAAGTACAGAAATCGAGTTTTTGCAATATAATCGTGTTGAAAAGCTCGTAATCAATTGTATGAACTCCTAAATTTGGATTAAAACTTATTTTGAGACCCTTTTGTAGAGGTTTCGGACGAGCAGGTCTAAATGGGCCGAACAATGGACCCGTTAGAAATTTAACTGAGTAAAAAGTACAGTAATCGAGTTTTTGCAATATAATAGTGTTGAAAACTTATTAATAAATTATATGAACTCCTAAATTTTGATTCTAGCTTATTTTGCGATCTTTTTTGTAATGGTTTCGAACGAGCGAGTCTAAATGGGCCGAACATAGGACCCGTTAGAATTTTAACTAAATAAAAAGTACAGAAATAGAGTTTTTGCATTATAATCGTGTTGAAAAGCTCGTAATCAATAGTACGAACTCCTAAATTTGGATTAAAACTTATTTTGCAGCCCTTTTTTTTAGAGGTTTTGGACGAGCGGGTCTAAATGGGTCGAACAAAGGACCTGTTAGAATTTTAAAGGATTAAAAATAACAGAAATCGAGTTTTTGCAATATAATCATGTTGAAAAGCTCGTAATCAATTGTATGAACTCCTAAATTTGGATTAAAACTTATTTTGCAACCCTTTTGAAGAGGTTCCGGACAAGCGGGTCTAAATGGGCCGAACAATGGACCCGATAGAATTTTAACCGAGTAAAAAGTACAGAAATCGAGTTTTTGCAATATAATCATGTTGAAAAGCTCGTAATCAATTGTGTGAACTCCTAAATTTGGTTTAAAACTTATTTTGCAACCCTTTTATAGAAGTTTCGGACGAGCGGGTCTAAATTTGCCGAACAATAGACCCGTTAGAATTTTAACGGAGTAAAAAGTACAAAAATCGAATTTTTGCAATATAATCGTGTTGAAAAGCTCGTAATCAATTGTATGAACTCCTAAATTTGGATTAAAACTTATTTTGAAACCCTTTTGTAGAGGTTTCGGACGAGCAGGTCTAAATAGGCCGAATAATGGACCCGTTATTTTTTTAACGGAGTAAAAAGTACAGAAATCGTGTTTTTGCAATATAATCGTGTTGAAAAGCTCGTAATCAATTGTATGAACTCCTAAATTTGGATTAAAACTTATTTTGCAACACTTTTGTAAAGGTTTCGAACGAGCGGGTCTAAATGGGCCGAACAATAGACCCGTTAGAATCTTAACTGAGTAAAAAGTACAATAATCGATTGTTTGCAATATAATCATGTTGAAAAGCTCGTAATCAATTATATGAACTCCTAAAATTTGATTCTAACATATTTTGCGGTCTTTTTTGTAAAAGTTTCGGACGAGCGTGTCTAAATGGGCCGAACAATGGACCCGTTAGAATTTTAACTGAGTAAAAAGTACAAAAATTGGGTTTTTACAATATAATCGAGTTGAAAAGCGCGTAATCAACTGTATGAACTCCTAAATTTGGATTAAAACTTATTTTGCAACCCTTTTGTAGAGGTTTCGGACGAGCGAGTCTAAATGGGCCGAACAATGGACCCATTAGAATTTTAACAGAGTAAAAAGTACAATAATCGAGTTTTTGCATTATAATCGTGTTAAAAAGCTCTTAATCAATTATATGAACTCCTAAAATTTTATACTAACTTATTTTGCGATTTTTTTGTAAAGGTTTTAGACGAGCTGGTCTCAATGGGCAGAACATAGGACCCGTTAGAAATAGAGTTTTTGCATTTTAATCGTGTTGAAAGGCTCGTAATCAATTGTACGAACTCCTAAATTTGGATTAAAACTTATTTTGCAACCCTTTTGTAGAGGTTTCGGATGGGCGGGTCTAAATGGGCCGAACAATGGACCCGATTGAATTTTAACTGAGTAAAAAGTACAATAATGGAGTTTTTGCAATATAATCATGTTGAAAAGCTCGTAATCAATTATATGAACTCCTGAATTTGGATTAAAACTTGTTTTGCAGCCCTTTTTGTAGAGGTTTCGGACGATCAGGTCTAAATGGGCCGAAGAATAGACTCGTTAGAATTTTAACGGAGTAAAAAGTACATAAATTGAGTTTTTACAATATAATCGTGTTGAAAAGCTCGTAATCAATTTGTATGAACTCCTAAATTTGGATTAAAACATATTTTGCAACCCTTTTGTATAGGTTTCGGACGAGCGGGTCTAAGTGGGCCGAACAATGGACCCGATAGAATTCTAACCGAGTAAAAAGTACAGAAATCGTGTTTTTGCAATATAATCATGTTGAAAAGCTCATAATCAATTGTATGAACTCCTAAATTTTTATTAAAACTTATTTTGCAACCCTTTTGTAAAGGTTTCGGACGAGCGAGTTTAAATGGGCCGAACAATGGACCCGTTAGAATTTTAACCGGGTAAAAAGTACAGAAATCGAGTTTTTGCAATATAATCTTGTTGAGAAGCTAATAATCAATTGTATGAACTCCTAAATTTGGATTAAAACTTATTTTGCAGCCCTTTTGTAGAGGTTTCGGACGATCGGGTTTAAATGGGCCGAACAATGGACCCGTTAGAATTTTAACCGAGTAAAAAGTACAGAAATCGAGTTTTTGCAATATAATCGTGTTGAAAAGCTCGTAATCAATTGTATGAACTCCTAAATTTGGATTAAAACTTATTTTGCAACCCTTTTGTAGAGGTTTCGGACGAGCGGGTCTAAATGGGCCGAACAATGGACCCGATAGAATTTTAACCGAGTAAAAAGTACAAAAATCGAGTTTTTGTAATATAATCGTGTTGAAAAGCTCGTAATCAATTGTATGAATTCCTAAATTTGGATTAAAACTTATTTTGCAACCCTTTTGTAGATGTTTCGGACGAGCGGGTCTAAATGGGCCGAACAATGGACCTGTTAGAATTTTAACGGAGTAAAAAGTACATGTAACACCCCAATTTTGGGCTTAGAAGTTTTGGGTTTGAACTGGACCGGTCGGATTTTCGGTTCAAATATAAAAGGTGGTTTTAAGGAAAGCCTAGTTCGGGATGCATTAAAAATATTGAAAAATATCTAAAAATCCTCTTTTATTATATATAAGAGAGTGGTGAAATCAATTTTGCGAAATGAGGTTTGGAAATAAGACATTTCGAGTTAGTGACTAAAATGTAATTTTTGAAAAGTTGGTGACTGTTTTAAAAAGGATTGAAACTTTGAATCTTTAAGGAGCTAATTTACCCAAGAAGAGTTTTCTCCAGATTTTTCTTAATATTAAATATTTAATTAATGATTTTTAATTTAAAGGAAAAAGGGGAAATAGATATTTTGATGTCATAACTAACTTTTCTCAAAATTTTCCATTTCTTTTCTCTCAATTTTTCTCTCAGCCCAAACACTTTTCCCCAGCCATTTTTCCTCTGATTTTAACATCTAAAGATGAGATTTCAATCTCTAATTGATCTCTAATCATTTCTACACCAAATTCTATTCATTTGCTTATTGGATTTTCAAGAATCTTGGTTCTAAACAAGGAGAAACTCGCATTTAGAGGTATGAACATCCTTCTCCTCTAAATACTCAGTTATTTACTGAAATTCTCAAGTTCTCAATCCTTGATTTGTGTTTTATAAAAGGTTTTGATGTTGTGATCTTGATTTTGGCTTAAAATGCATGATTTGGATTTAATTTTGATTAAATTCGTATTAAATGATTGGGCTCTGTTTTGAGATGTCTTTTTGATGTATTTTGGATGTATAATTGATGTGCAATTGAGGTTTAAACAATGCAATCTCGAATAGGTTGATTTTCCTAAGTTTTTACTTGTGGAAATGGTGGTTTTTGGGGTGATCTTGGTGTTTTGTTAATGCTTGAGGTATAAGGACGTGTTTGGGATCATTTTGGATGTTAATTGATGTTTAAAAATGGTTAGAAGTGATGGATCTTGGCTGGGTTAAGTCTTGGAAGTGTTTGGAGGTGATTTCGGTTGTGTTTGGTAGCCGAAATGTTGGATTTGCAAAGAGCAGCGAGTTTAGGTGTGTTGCTGGTGTTTTTAATGCATTATGATGCATTAATCCTCTGTTGTTATGTGCTTGAAACAGGGGAGAATGATCCGTGAGCAATAGAGGTGGCGTTGAAGGTTTCGGATGCTTGGAAGGCTTGTTGGCTAGCCTTGTTTTGTGTATCGGTGAGTGAAGTTGGGTTTTCAGCTTTAAAACCAAGGTTTGAAGGTTTTGGGAGCTTAGTTTAAGTCTAAACAACTTAGCTAAGCTCAAGAGTAAGTAAATGGCATTCCTCTCTTGGTTTGTGTTATGATTTGGTTTTTAAAGCACTTGTGATTGTTGGATGCAATGCATGTGATTTGCATGTTTTAAATTCTGTTTTGAAAGCATATTTTAGCATGGTTTAATGCTGGTTTTGAAAGCCATGTGTGAAGGATGCTCAAGGTAAGAGATCATTGGTTTTGTACTTTGGAATTGTGGAATTGATGCATAGTGTTGCATGTTGTTTAATGGCTTTGTGTAATGCTTCAAAAACAGTGGATTGATGATGGTAATTGGTGGTTTTGGCATTTGGTTATGCTTGTAAAACAATGGATTAATGTGGTAAAATGGTTATATTGGCAAGTGATGTAAGTGGTTCTTGGTTACTTTAATCGGATATAGTTAGCCGGCTATAGGATTGGGTGCACCGTGAATTGAGTCGCCTTGGATGTCGAGGGGGTTGTGATTGTACCGTAAACTCCATCCAAGAATCCTAGCGATTGAGGAAATTGGTGTCACCACGATGGAGGTTGGCTCTCGTGAGTGGGCTTGGTTTAGTGCCACTACGATGGAGGTTGGCTCTCGTGGGTGGGCTTGGTTTAGTGCCACCACGATGGAGGATGGCTCTCGTGGGTGAACCTTGTTAAAGTCACCATGATGGAGGTTGGCTCTCATGAGTGGACTTTGTTAAGCGTCACAACGGTGGAGGGTTGCTCCCGTGTGTGAGCTTGGTTAAGGTGATTACAATGGTTGTGGTAGCTTCCATGTGTAAGCCTTGTGATATGTCCCGGCTCTCGCTAGTGTATTATACAACTTCCGATGAGTGATGTTGAGGGGTTGTGATTGTACCGTTAAACTCCATCACGGGTGTTGAGGGGTTGTGAATGTATCGGTAAACTCCACCTTGTGTTGTTCGGAAGTGTGTATGAAGCGTGTGGGACAACGCTTGTAATCCGCGTATCCGATTGTGTCTTGTGTCATGATGGTTTGTGAATTATCGCTTGGAAGCCAATATAATGTTCTTGAATATGATGAAGCATGAGATGCTTGAAATGATGCATGGTTGCATGAGAAGTGTGTAATGTTCTATGAATGCATGTTTTACTTGTTAGCTTGAACAAGTGTTTATCCTCTATTGAGAATGTTGCATTGTGTGCATGGAATCTGTAGAACTAATGTTTTGATATAATAATTGAAAAATGTTTTGGACTGATTTAAAAAGTATTTAAAACAATTTCCAAAGTCCAAATATTCTGAAACTATGTTTAGGGATGTTTCTAAATGGGTTTTTCATGTTTTCAAAGGCCAAATTATACAAACCTGTCCAGGTGTTTCGAAACACCTCAGGGCGTTTCGAAACAAGGGATTCTAGTAGCGATTTTGTTTCGAAACGTGTTTCGAAATGAGCCTTCCCTGGACTTGATTTTTGCCCAGCGTTTCGAAACGGGCTAGGCCGTTTCGATACGCCCACGTGGCAATGACCCCAACGGTCATAAACCCCAACGGCTATTTTCCCAACCAACTTTTAAATGCAGGCGTTTCGATACGGTTCTACAGCGTTTCGATACGGGTTTCGAAACGGAAAAATTGAGTTTTTGCAATATAATCGTGTTGAAAAGCTCGTAATCAAATTTATGAACGCCTAGATTTGGATTAAAACTTATTTTGCAGCTCTTTTTGTAGAGGTTTCGGACGAACGGGTCTAAATAGGCCGAACAATGGACTCGTTAGAAATTTTTTTTGAAGAAAGCCCGTTCGAATTTTAACTGAGAAAAAAGTACAGAAATCGAATTTCTGCAATATAATCGTGTTGAAAAGCTCGTAATCAATTATATGAACTCCTAAAACTTGATTTATAACTTATTTTGCGGGCTTTTTAGTTGAGGTTTCGGAAGAGCGGGTCTAAATGGGCCGAACAATGGACCCGTTAGAATTTTAACTAAGTAAAAAGTATAAAAATTGAGTTTTTGCAATATAATTGTGTTGAAAAGCTCGTAATCAATTGTATGAACTCTTAAATTTGGATTAAAAATTATTTTGAAACCCTTTTGCAGAGGTTTCGGACGAGCGGGTCTAAATGGGCCAAACAATGGACCCGTTAGAATTTTAACTGAGTAAAAAGTACAGAAATCGAGTTTTTGCAATATAATCGTGTTGAAAAGCTCGTAACCAATTGTATGAACTCCTAAATTTGGATTACAACTTATTTTGCAGCCATTTTTGTAGAGGTTTCGGACGAGCGGGTCTAAATGGGTCGAACAAAGGACCTATTAGAATTTTAAAGGAGTAAAAATTACAAAAATCTAGTTTTTGCAATATAATCTTGATGAAAGCTCGTAATCAATTGTATAAACTCCTAAATTTGGATTAAAACTTATTTTGCAACCCTTTTGTAGAGGTTTCGGACGAGCTGGTCTAAATGGGCCGAACAAAGGACCTGTTAGAATTTTAAAGGAGTAAAAAGTACATAAATCGAGTTTTTGCAATATAATCATGTTGAAAAGCTCGTAATCAATTGTACAAACTCCTAAATTTGGATTAAAACTTATTTTGCAACCCTTTTGTAGAGGTTTCGGACGAGAGGGTCTAAATGGACCGAACAGTGGACCCGTTAGAATTTTAACTGAGTAAAAAGTACAGAAATCCAGTTTTTGCAATATAATTGTGTTGAAAAGCTCGTAATCAATTATATGAACTCCTAAATTTGGATTAAAACTTATTTTGCAGCCCTTTTTGTAGAGTTTTCGGATGATCGGGTGTAAATGGGCCGAACAATGGACCTGTTAGAATTTTAACGGAGTAAAAAGTACATAAATCGAGTTTTTGCAATATAATCGTGTTGACAAGCTCGTAATCAATTGTGTGAACTCCTAAATTTGGATTAAAACTTATTTTGCAACCCTTTTGTAGAGGCTTCGAACGAGCGGGTCTAAATGGCCGAACAATGGACCCGTTAGAATTTTAACAGAGTAAAAAGCACAAAAATTGAGTTTTTGCAATATAATTGTGTTGAAAAGCTCGTAATCAATTGTATGAACTCCTAAATTTGGATTAAAACTTATTTTGCAACCCTTTTGTAGAGGTTTCGGACGAGAGGGTCTAAATGGGCCGAACAGTGGACCCGTTAGAATTTTAACTGAGTAAAAAGTACAGAAATCAAGTTTTTGCAATATAATTGTGTTGAAAAGCTCGTAATCAATTATATGAACTCCTAAATTTGGATTAAAACTTATTTTGCAGCCCTTTTTGTAGAGGTTTCGGATGATCGGGTCTAAATGGGCCGAACAATGGACCTGTTAGAATTTTAACGGAGTAAAAAGTACATAAATCGAGTTTTTGCAATATAATCGTGTTGACAAGCTCGTAATCAATTGTATGAACTCCTAAATTTGGATTAAAACTTATTTTGCAACCCTTTTGTAGAGGCTTCGAACGAGCGGGTCTAAATGGCCGAACAATGGACCCGTTAGAATTTTAACAGAGTAAAAAGCACAAAAATTGAGTTTTTGCAATATAATTGTGTTGAAAAGCTCGTAATCAATTGTATGAACTCCTAAATTTGGATTAAAACTTATTTTGCAACACTTTTGTTGAGGTTTCGGACGAGCAGGTCTAAATGGGTCGAACAATGGAACCGTTCGAATTTTAACTGAGTAAAAAGTACAGAAATCAAGTTTTTTCAATATAATCGTGTTGAGAAGCTCGTAATCAATTATATGAACTTCTAAATTTTGATTCTAACTTGTTTTGTAGTCTTTTTTGTAGAGCTTTCGGACGAGCGGGTCTAAATGGGCCAAATAATGGACCCGTTAGAATTTTATCTGAGTAAAAAGTATAGAAATCGAGTTTTTGCAATATAATCGTGTCGAAACGCTCGTAATGAATTGTATGAACTCCTAAATTTGGATTAAAACTTATTTTGCAACCCTTTTGTAGAGGTTTCGGATGAGCGGGTCTAAATGGGCCGAACAATGGACCCGTTAGAATTTTAACTAAGTAAAAAGTACAGTAATTGTGTTTTTGCAATATAATCGTGTTGAAAAGCTCTAAATCAATTATCTGAACTCCTAAAATTTGATTCTAACTTGTTTTACGATTTTTTTTGTAAAGGTTTCGGACGAGCTGGTCTAAATGGGCCGAACATAGGACACGTTAGAATTTTAACTAAATAAAAAGTACAGAAATAGAGTTTTTGCATTATAATCATGTTGAAAAGCTCGTAATCAATTGTACGAACACCTAAATTTGGATTAAAACTTATTTTGCAACCCTTTTGTAGAGGTTTCGGATGGGCGGGTCTAAATGGGCCGAACAATGGACCCGATTGAATTTTAACTGAGTAAAAAGTACAGTAATCGAGTTTTTGCAATATAATCGTGTTCAAAAGCTCGTATCAATTATATGAACTCCTAAATTTGGATTAAAACTTATTCGGTAGTCCCTGTTTGTAGAGGTTTCAGACGATCGGGTCTAAATGGGCCGAACAATGGACCCATTAGAATTTTAACGGAGTAAAAAGTACAGAAATCGAGTTTTTGCAATATAATTGTGTTGAAAAGCTCGTCATCAATTATATGAATTCCTGAAATTTGATTCTAACTTATTTTGCGATCTTTTTTGTAATGGTTTCGGATGATCGGGTCTAAATGGGCCGAACAATGGACCCGTTAGAATTTTAACGGAGTAAAGAGTACAGAAATCGAGTTTTTGCAATATAATCGCGTTGACAAGCTCGTAATCAATTGTATGAACTCCTAAATTTGGATTAAAACTTATTTTGCAGCCCTTTTGTAGAGGTTTCAGATGAGCGGGTCTAAATGTGCCGAACAATGGACCCGTTATAATTTTCACTGAGTAAAAAGCACAAAAATCAAGTTTTTGCAATATAATTATGTTTAAAAGCTCTTAATCAATTATATGAACTCCTAAAATTTAATTCTAACTTATTTTGCGATCTTTTTTGTAAAGGTTTCGGACGAGCGGGTCTAAATGGGCCGAACAATGGACCCGTTAGAATATTAACAGAGTAAAAAGTATAGAAATCGATTTTTTGCAATATAATTGCGTTGAAAAGCTTGTAATCAATTGTATGAACTCATAAATTTGGATTAAAACTTATTTTGTAACCCTTTTGTAGAGCTTTCGGACGAGCTGGTCTAAATAGGCCGAACAATGGACTCGTTAGAATTTTAACTAGGTAAAAAGTACAGAAATCAAGTTTTTGCAATATAATCGTGTTGAAAAGCTCGTAATCAATTATATTAACTCCTAAAATTTAATTCTAACTTGTATTGCGGTCTTTTTTGTAGAGGTTTCGGACAAGCGGATCTAAATGGGCCGAACAATGGACCCGTTAGAATTTTAACTGAGTAAAAAGTACATAAATCGAGTTTTTGCAATATAATCGTGTTGAAAAGTTCATAATCAATTGTACGAACTCCTAAATTTGGATTAAAACTTATTTTGCAACCCTTTTGTAGAAGTTTCAGACGAGCGGGTCTAAATGGGCCGAACAATGGACCCGTTAGAATTTTAACAGAGTAAAAAGTATAGAAATCGAGTTTTTGCAATATAATCGTGTTGAAAAGATCGTAATCAATTGTACGAACTCCTAATTTGGATTAAAACTTATTTGGCAATCCTTTTGTAGAGATTTCGGATGAGCGGGTCTAAATGGGCCGAACAATGGACCCGTTAGAATTTTAACGGAGTAAAAAGTACAGAAATCGAGTTTTTGCAATATAATCGTGTTGAAAAGCTTGTAGTAAATTGTATGAACTCCTAAATTTGGATTAAAACTTATTTTACATCCCTTTTGTAGAGGTTTCGGACGAGCGATTCTAAATGGGCCGAACAATGGACCCGTTAGAATTTTAGCTGAGTAAAAAGTACATAAATCGAGTTTTTGCAATATAATCATGTTGAAAAGCTCGTAATCAATTGTACAAACTCCTAAATTTAGATTAAAACTTATTTTGCAACCCTTTTGTAGAGGTTTCGGACGAGCGGGTCTATATGGGCCGAACAATGGACCTGTTAGAATTTTAATTGAGTAAAAAGTACAGAAATCAAGTTTTTACAATATAATCGTGTTGAAAAGCTCGTAATCAATTATATGAACTCCTAAAATAGTATTCTAACTTGTTTTGCGGTCTTTTTGTAGAGGTTTCGGACGAGCGGGTCTAAATGGGCCGAATAATGGACCCGTTAGAATTTTATCTAGGGAAAAATTATAGAAATCGAGTTTTGCAATATAATCGTGTCGAAACACTCGAAAATAATTGTATGAACTCCTAAATTTGGATTAAAACTTATTTTGCAACCCTTTTGTAGAGGTTTCGGACGAGCGGGTCTACATTGGCCGAACAATGGACATGTTAGAATTTTAACTGAGTAAAAAGTACTGTAATCGAGTTTTTGCAATATAATCGTGTTGAAAAGCTCGTAATCAATTATATGAACTCCTAAAACTTGATTCTAACTTATTTTGCGGTCTTTTTTGTAAAGGTTTCGGACGAGCGGGTCTAAATGTGCCGAACAATGGACCCGTTAGAATTTTAACTAAGTAAAAAGTACAGAAAACGAGTTTTTGAAATATAATCGTGTTGAAAAGCTCGTAATCAATTGTATGAACTCCTAAATTTGGATTAAAACTTATTTTGCAACCCTTTTGTAGAGGTTTCAGATGATCGAGTCTAAATAGGCCGCACAATGGACCCGTTAGAATTTTAACTGAGTAAAAAGTACCGTAATCGAGTTTTTGCAATATAATCGTGTTGAAAAGCTCGTAATCAATTATATGAACTCCTAAAATTTGATTCTAACTTGTTTTGCGGTCTTTTTTGTAGAGGTTTTGGACGAGCGGGTCTAAATGAGCCGAACAGTAGACCCGTTAGAATTTTAACTCAGTAAAAAGTAATGTGATCGAGTTTTTGCAATATAATCGTGTTGAAAAGCTCGTAATCAATTATTTGAACTCCTAAAATTTGATTATAACTTATTTTGAGGTCTTTTTTGTATAGGTTTCGGACGAGCGGGTCTAAATAGGCCGAACAATGGACCCATTCGAATTTTAACTGAGTAAAAAGTACAAAAATCGAGTTTTTGCAATATAATCATGTTGAAAAGCTCGTAATCAATTGTATGAACTCATAAATTTGGATTAAAACTTATTTTACAACCATTTTGTAGAGGTTTTAGAAGAGCGGGTCTAAATGGGCCGAACAATGGACCCGTTAGAATTTTAACAGAGTAAAAAGTATAGAAATCCATTTTTAGCAATATAATTGCGTTGAAAAGCTTGTAATCAATTGTATGAACTCCTAAATTTGGATTAAAACTTATTTTGCAACCCTTTTGTAGAGGTTTCGGACGAGCGGGTCTAAATAGGCCGAACAATGGACTCGTTAGAATTTTACCTGAGTAAAAAGTACAGAAATCAAGTTTTTGCAATATAATCGTGCTGAAAAGCTCGTAATCAATTATATGAACTTCTAAAATTTAATTCTAACTTGTATTGCGGTCTTTTTTGTAGAGGTTTCGGACAAGCGGGTCGAAATGGGCCGAACAATGGATCTGTTAGAATTTTAACTGAGTAAAAAGTACATAAATCGAGTTTTTGTAATATAATCGTGTTGAAAAGTTCGTAATCAATTGTACAAACTCCTAAATTTGGATTAAAACTTATTTTGCAACCCTTTTGTAGAAGTTTCGGACGAGCGGGTCTAAATGGGCCGAACAATGGACCCGTTAGAATTTTAACGTAGTAAAAAGTACAGAAATCGAGTTTTTGCAATATAATCGTGTTGAAAAGATCGTAATCAATTGTATGAACTCCTAAATTTGGATTAAAACTTATTTGGCAATCCTTTTGTAGAGTTTTCGGACGAGCGAGTCTAAATGGGCCGAACAATGGACCCGTTAGAATTTTAACGGAGTAAAAAGTACAGAAATCGAGTTTTTGCAATATAATCGTGTTGAAAAGCTTGTAGTAAATTGTATGAACTCCTAAATTTGGATTAAAACTTATTTTACATCCCTTTTGTAGAGGTTTCGGACGAGCGAGTCTAAATGGGCCGAACAATGGACCCGTTAGAATTTTAACTGAGTAAAAAGTACATAAATCGAGTTTTTGCAATATAATCATGTTGAAAAGCTCGTAATCAATTGTACAAACTCCTAAATTTAGATTAAAACTTATTTTGCAACCCTTTTGTAGAGGTTTCGGACGAGCGGGTCTATATGGGCCGAACAATGGACCTGTTAGAATTTTAACTGAGTAAAAAGTACAGAAATCAAGTTTTTACAATATAATCGTGTTGAAAAGATCGTAATCAATTATATAAACTATTAAAATTTGATTCTAATTTATTTTGCGGTCTTTTTTATAGAGGTTTCGGACAAGCGGGTCTAAATGGGCCGATCAATGGACCCGTTAGAATTTTAACTGAGTAAAAAGTACAAGAATTTGGATTAAAAATTATTTTGCAGCCCTTTTTGTAGAGGTTTCGGACGATCGGGTCTAAGTGGGCCGAATAATGGACCCGTTAGAATTTTAACGGAATAAAAAGTACAGAAACGAGTTTTTGCAATATAATCGTGTTGAAAAGCTCGTAATCATTTGTATGAACTCCTAAATTTGGATAAAAACTTATTTTGCAACCCAATGGACCCGTTAGAATTTTAACTAAGTAAAAAAGACTGAAATCGAGTTTTTGCAATATAATCGTGTTGAAAAGCTCGTAATCAATTATATGAACTACTAAAATTTGATTCTAACTTATTTTGCGGTCTTTTTTGTAAAGGTTTCGGACGAGCGTGTCTAAATTGACAAAAAAATGGACCCGTTAGGATTTTAAATGAGTAAAAAGTACAGAAATCAATTTTTGCAATATAATCGTGTTGAAAAGCTCGTAATCAAATATATCTCCTAAATTTGGATTAAATCTTATTTTGAAACCCTTTTGTAGAGGTTTCGGACGAGCGGGTCTAAATGGGCCGAACAATGGACCCGTTAGAATTTTAACTGAGTAAAAAGCACAAAAATCGAGTTTTTGCAATATAATTGTGTTGAAAAGCTCGTAATCAATTGTATGAACTCCTAAATTTGGATATAAACTTATTTTGCAACCTCTTCGTAGAGGTTTCGGACGAGCGGGTCTAAATGGGCCGAACAAAGGACCCGTTAGAATTTTAACTGAGTAAAAAGTAAAAAAAATCAAGTTTTTTCAATATAATCGTGTTGAAAAGCTCGTAATCAATTATATGAACTCCTAAAATAGTATTCTAACTTATTTTGCGGTCTTTTTGTAGAGGTTTCGGATGAGCGGGTCTAAATGGGCCGAATAATGGACCCGTTAGAATTTTATCTAGGGAAAAAATATAGAAATCGAGTTTAGCAATGTAGTCGTGTCGAAACACTCGTAAATAATTGTATGAACTCCTAAATTTGGATTAAAACTTATTTTGCAACCCTTTTGTAGAGGTTTCGGACGAGCGGGTCTACATTGGACGAACAATGGATATGTTAGAATTTTAACTGAGTAAAAAGTACTGTAATTGAGTTTTTGCAATATAATCGTGATGAAAAGCTCGTAATCAATTATATGAACTCCTAAAATTTGATTCTAACTTATTTTGCGGTCTTTTTTGTAAAGGTTTCGGACGAGCGAGTCTAAATGCACCGAACAATGGACCCGTTAGAATTTTAACTAAGTAAAAAGTACAGAAAACGAGTTTTTGAAATATAATCGTGTTGAAAAGCTCGTAATCAATTGTATGAACTCCTAAATTTGGATTAAAACTTATTTTGCAACCCTTTTGTAGAGGTTTCGGATGATCGAGTCTAAATAGGCCGCACAATGGACCCGTTAGAATTTTAACTGAGTAAAATGTACCGTAATCGAGTTTTTGCAATATAATCGTGTTGAAAAGCTCGTAATCAATTATATGAACTCCTAAAATTTGATTCTAACTTGTTTTGCGGTCTTTTTTGTAGAGGTTTTGGACGAGCGGGTCTAAATGAGTCGAACAGTGGACCCGTTAGAATTTTAACACAGTAAAAAGTAATGTGATCGAGTTTTTGCAATATAATCGTGTTGAAAAGCTCGTAATCAATTATATGAACTCCTAAAATTTGATTATAACTTATTTTGAGGTCTTTTTTGTATAGGTTTCGGACGAGCGGGTCTAAATAGGCCGAACAATTGACCCATTCGAATTTTAACTGAGTAAAAAGTATAGAAATCGAGTTTTTGCAATATAATCATGTTGAAAAGCTCGTAATCAATTGTATGAACTCATAAATTTGGATTAAAACTTATTTTGCAACCATTTTGTAGAGGTTTCAGACGAGCGGGTCTAAATGGGCCGAACAATAGACCCGTTAGAATTTTAACTGAGTAAAAAGTACAGAAATCGAGTTTTTGCAATATAATCGTGTTGAAAAGCTCGTAATCAATTATATGAACTCCTAAACTTGGATTAAAACTTATTTTGCAGCTCATTTTTGTAGAGGTTTCGGACGATCGAGTCTAAATATGCCGAAGAATGGACCCGTTAGAATTTTAACGGAGTAAAAAGTACAGAAATCGAGTTTTTGCAATATAATCGTGTTGAAAAGCTCGTAATCAATTGAATGAACTCCTAAATTTGGATTAAAACTTATTTTGAAACTCTTTTGTAGAGGTTTTGGACGAGCGGGTCTAAATGGGCCGAACAATGGACACGTTAGAATTTTAACTTAGTAAAAAGCATAAAATTGAGTTTTTGCAATATAATTGTGTTGAAAAGCTCGTAATCAATTGTATGAACTCCTAAATTTGGATTTAAACTTATTTGCATCCTCTTTCTAGAGGTTTCGGACGAGCGGGTCTAAATGGGCCGAACAATGGACCCGTTAGAATTTTAACTAAGTAAAAAGTACTGTAATCGAGTTTTTGCAATATAATCCTGTTGAAAAGCTCGTAATCAATTATATGAACTCCAAAATTTTGATTCTAACTTATTTTGCGGTCTTTTTTGTAAAGGTTTCGGACGAGCGGGTCTAAATGGGTCGAACAATGGACCCGTTAGAATTTTAACTGAGTAAAAAGTACAAAAATCAAGTTTTTTAATATAATCGTGTTGAAAAGCTGGTAATCAATTGTATGAACTCCTAAATTTGGATAAAAACTTATTTTGCAACCCTTTTGTAGAGGTTTCGGAAAAGCGGGTCTAAATGGGCCGAACAGTAGACCCGTTAGAATTTTAACTAAGTAAAAAGTACAGAAATCGAGTTTTTTTCAATATAATCGTGTTGAAAAGCTCGTAATCTATTATATGAACTCCTAAATTTGGATTAAAACTTATTTTCCAGCCCCTTTTGTAGAGGTTTTTGACGATCGTGTCTAAATGGGCCGAACAATGGACCCGTTAGAATTTTAACAGAGTAAAAAGTACAGATATCTAGTTTTCGCAATATAATCATGTTGAAAAGCTCGTAATCAATTGTATGAACTCATAAATTTGGATTAAAACTTATTTTGCAACCATTTTGTAGAGGTTTCAGACGAGCGGGTCTAAATGGGCCGAACAATGGACCCGTTAGAATTTTAACTGAGTAAAAAGTACAGAAATTGAGTTTTTGCAATATAATCATGTTGAAAAGCTCGTAATCAATTATATGAACTCATAAATTTGGATTAAAACTTATTTTGCAACCATTTTGTAGAGGTTTCAGACGAGCGGGTCTAAATGGGCCGAACAATAGACCCGTTAGAATTTTAACTAAGTAAAAAGTACAGAAATCGAGTTTTTGCAATCTAATCATGTTGAAAAGCTCGTAATCAATTGTATGAACTCATAAATTTGGATTAAAACTTATTTTGCAACCATTTTGTAGAGGTTTCAGACGAGCGGGTCTAAATGGGCCGAACAATGGACCCGTTAGAATTTTAACTGAGTAAAAAGTATAGAAATCGATTTTTTGCTATATCATTGCGTTGAAAAGCTTGTAATCAATTGTATGAACTCCTAAATTTGGATTAAAACTTTTTTTGCAACCCTTTTGTAGAGGTTTCGGACGAGCGGGTCTAAATAGGCCGAACAATGGACTCGTTAGAATTTTAACTGAGTAAAAAGTACATAAAAAAAGTTTTTGCAATATAATCGTGTTGAAAAGCTCGTAATCAATTATATTAACTCCTAAAATTTAATTCTAACTTGTATTGCGGTCTTTTTTGTAGAGGTTTCGGACTAGCGGGTCTAAATGGGCCGAACAATGGACCCGTTAGAATTTTAACTGAGTAAAAAGTACATAAATCTAGTTTTTGCAATATAATCTTGTTGAAAAGTTCGTAATCAATTGTACGAACTCCTAAATTTGGATTAAAACTTATTTTGCAACCCTTTTGTAGAAGTTTCGGACGAGCGGGTCTAAATGGGCCGAACAATGGACCCGTTAGAATTTTAACGGAGTAAAAAGTACAGAAATCGAGTTTTTGCAATATAATCGTGTTGAAAAGATCGTAATCAATTGTATGAACTCCTAAATTTGGATTAAAACTTATTTGGCAATCCTTTTGTAGAGTTTTCGGACGAGCGGGTCTAAATGGGCCGAACAATGGACCCGTTAGAATTTTAACGGAGTAAAAAGTACAGAAATCGAGTTTTTGCAATATAATCGTGTTGAAAAGCTTGTAGTAAATTGTATGAACTCCTAAATTTGGATTAAAACTTATTTTACATCCCTTTTGTAGAGGTTTCGGACGAGCGAGTCTAAATGGTCCGAACAATGGACCCATTAGAATTTTAACTGAGTAAAAAGTACATAAATCGAGTTTTTGCAATATAATCATGTTGAAAAGCTCGTAATCAATTGTACAAACTCCTAAATTTAGATTAAAACTTATTTTGCAACCCTTTTGTAGAGGTTTCGGACAAGCGGGTCTATATGGGCCGAACAATGGACCTGTTAGAATTTTAACTGAGTAAAAAGTACAGAAATCAAGTTTTTACAATATAATCGTGTTGAAAAGATCGTAATCAATTATATGAACTATTAAAATTTGATTCTAATTTATTTTGCGGTCTTTTTTGTAGAGGTTTCGGACAAGCGGGTCTAAATGGGCCGATCAATGGACCCGTTAGAATTTTAACTGAGTAAAAAGTACAAGAATTTGGATTAAAACTTATTTTGCAGCCCTTTTTGTAGAGGTTTCGGACGATCGGGTCTAAATGGGCCGAATAATGGACCCATTAGAATTTTAACGGTATAAAAAGTACAGAAACGAGTTTTTGCAATATAATCGTGTTGAAAAGCTCGTAATCATTTGTATGAACTCCTAAATTTGGATAAAAACTTATTTTGCAACCCTTTTGTAGATGTTTCGGACGAGCAGGTCTAAATGGGCCGAATAATGGATCCGTTAGAATTTTAACTGAGTAAAAAGGACTGAAATCGAGTTTTTGCAATATAATCGTGTTGAAAAGCTCGTAATCAATTATATGAACTACTAAAATTTGATTCTAACTTATTTTGCGGTCTTTTTTGTAAAGGTTTCGGACGAGCGTGTCTAAATTGACAAAAAAAATGGACCCGTTAGGATTTTAAATGAGTAAAAAGTACAGAAATCAATTTTTGCAATATAATCGTGTTGAAAAGCTCGTAATCAAATGTATCTCCTAAATTTGGATTAAATCTTATTTTGAAACCCTTTTGTAGAGGTTTCGGACGAGCGGGTCTAAATGGGTCGAACAATGGACCCGTTAGAATTTTAACTGAGTAAAAAGCACAAAAATCGAGTTTTTGCAATATAATTGTGTTGAAAAGCTCGTAATCAATTGTATGAACTCCTAAATTTGGATATAAACTTATTTTGCAACCTCTTCGTAGAGGTTTCGGACGAGCGGGTCTAAATGGGCCGAACAAAGGACCCGTTAGAATTTTAACTGAGTAAAAAGTAAAAAAATCAAGTTTTTTCAATATAATCGTGTTGAAAAGCTCGTAATCAATTATATGAACTCATAAAATAGTATTCTAACTTATTTTGCGGTCTTTTTGTAGAGGTTTCGGACGAGCGGGTCTAAATGGGCCGAATAATGGACCCGTTAGAATTTTATCTAGGGAAAAATTATAGAAATCGAGTTTAGCAATATAATCGTGTCGAAACACTCGTAAATAATTGTATGAACTCCTAAATTTGGATTAAAACTTATTTTGCAACCCTTTTGTAGAGGTTTCGGACGAGCGGGTCTACATTGGCCGAACAATGGACATGTTAGAATTTTAACTGAGTAAAAAGTACTGTAATCGAGTTTTTGCAATATAATCGTGTTGAAAAGCTCGTAATCAATTATATGAACTCCTAAAATTTGATTCTAACTTATTTTGCGGTCTTTTTTGTAAAGGTTTCGGACGAGCGGTTCTAAATGCGCCGAACAATGGACCCGTTAGAATTTTAACTAAGTAAAAAGTACAGAAAACGAGTTTTTGAAATATAATCGTGTTGAAAAGCTCGTAATCAATTGTATGAACTCCTAAATTTGGATTAAAACTTATTTTGCAACCCTTTTGTAGAGGTTTCGGATGATCGAGTCTAAATAGGCCGCACAATGGACCCGTTAGAATTTTAACTGAGTAAAAAGTACCGTAATCGAGTTTTTGCAATATAATCGTGTTGAAAAGCTCGTAATCAATTATATGAACTCTTAAAATTTGATTCTAACTTGTTTTGCGGTCTTTTTTGTAGAGGTTTTGGACGAGCGGGTCTAAATGAGCCGAACAGTGGACCCGTTAGAATTTTAACTCAGTAAAAAGTAATGTGATCGAGTTTTTGCAATATAAACGTGTTGAAAAGCCCGTAATCAATTATATGAACTCCTAAAATTTGATTATAACTTATTTTGAGGTCTTTTTGTATAGGTTTCGGACGAGCGGGTCTAAATAGGCCGAACAATGGACCCATTCGAATTTTAACTGAGTAAAAAGTACAGAAATCGAGTTTTTGCAATATAATCATGTTGAAAAGCTCGTAATCAATTGTATGAGCTCATAAATTTGGATTAAAACTTATTTTGCAACCATTTTGTAGAGGTTTCAGATGAGCGGGTCTAAATGGGCCGAACAATAGACCCGTTAGAATTTTAACTGAGTAAAAAGTACAGAAATCAAGTTTTTGCAATATAATCGTGTTGAAAAGCTCGTAATCAATTATATGAACTCCTAAATTTGGATTAAAACTTATTTTGCAGCTCTTTTTTGTAGAGGTTTCGGACGATCGAGTCTAAATATGCCGAAGAATGGACCCGTTAGAATTTTAACGGAGTAAAAAGTACAGAAATCGAGTTTTAGCAATATAATCGTGTTGAAAAGCTCGTAATCAATTGAATGAACTCCTAAATTTGGATTAAAACTTATTTTGAAACTCTTTTGTAGACGTTTTGGACGAGCGGGTCTAAATGGGCCGAACAATGGACACGTTAGAATTTTAACTTAGTAAAAAGCATAAAATTGAGTTTTTGCAATATAATTGTGTTGAAAAGCTCGTAATCAATTGTATGAACTCCTAAATTTGGATTTAAACTTATTTGCAACCTCTTTCTAGAGGTTTCGGACGAGCGGGTCTAAATGGGCCGAACAATGGACCCGTTAGAATTTTAACTAAGTAAAAAGTACTGTAATCGAGTTTTTGCAATATAATCCTGTTGAAAAGCTCGTAATCAATTATATGAACTCCAAAAATTTGATTCTAACTTATTTTGCGGTCTTTTTTGTAAAGGTTTCGGACGAGCGGGTCTAAATGGGTCGAACAATGGACCCGTTAGAATTTTAACTGAGTAAAAAGTACAGAAATCGAGTTTTTTTTAATATAATCGTGTTGAAAAGCTGGTAATCAATTGTATGAACTCCTAAATTTGGATAAAAACTTATTTTGCAACCCTTTTGTAGAGGTTTCGGAAAAGCGGGTCTAAATGGGCCGAACAGTAGACCCGTTAGAATTTTAACTAAGTAAAAAGTACAGAAATCGAGTTTTTTTCAATATAATCGTGTTGAAAAGCTCGTAATCTATTATATGAACTCCTAAATTTGGATTAAAACTTATTTTCCAGCCCTTTTTGTAGAGGTTTTTGACGATCGTGTCTAAATGGGCCGAACAATGGACCCATTAGAATTTTAACAGAGTAAAAAGTACAGATATCGAGTTTTTGCAATATAATCATGTTGAAAAGCTCGTAATCAATTGTATGAACTCATAAATTTGGACTAAAACTTATTTTGCAACCATTTTGTAGAGGTTTCAGACGAGCGGTTCTAAATGGGCCGAACAATGGACCCGTTAGAATTTTAACTGAGTAAAAAGTATAGAAATCGATTTTTTGCTATATCATTGCGTTGAAAAGCTTGTAATCAATTGTATGAACTCCTAAATTTGGATTTAAACTTATTTGCAACCTCTTTATAGAGGTTTCGGACGAGCGGGTCTAAATGGGCCGAACAATGGACCCGTTAGAATTTTAACTGAGTAAAAAGTACTGTAATCGAGTTTTTACAATATAATCCTGTTGAAAAGCTCGTAATCAATTATATGAACTCCAAAAATTTGATTCTAACTTATTTTGCTGTCTTTTTTGTAAAGGTTTCGGACGAGCGGGTCTAAATGGGTCGAACAATGGACCCGTTAGAATTTTAACTGAGTAAAAAGTACAGAAATCGAGTTTTTTTTAATATAATCGTGTTGAAAAGCTGGTAATCAATTGTATGAACTCCTAAATTTGGATTAAAACTTATTTTGCAACCCTTTTGTAGAGGTTTCGGACGAGCGGGTCTAAATGGGCCGAACAGTAGACCCGTTAGAATTTTAACTGAGTAAAAAGTACAGAAATCGAGTTTTTTTCAATATAATCGTGTTGAAAACTCGTAATCTATTATATGAACTCCTAAATTTGGATTAAAACTTATTTTCCAGCCCTTTTTGTAGAGGTTTTTGACGATCGTGTCTAAATGGGCTGAACAATGGACCCGTAAGAATTTTAACGGAGTAAAAAGTATAGATATCGAGTTTTTGCAATATAATCGTGTTGAAAAGCTCGTAATAAATTGTATGAACTCCTAAATTTGGATTAAACTTATTTTGCAACCCTTTTGTAGAGGTTTCGGACGAGCGGGTCTAAATGGGCCGAACAGTGGACCCGTTAGAATTTTAAATGAGTAAAAAGTACTGTAATCGAGTGTTTGCAATATAATCCTGTTGAAAAGCTCGTAATCAATTATATGAACTCGTAAAATTTGATTCTCACTTATTTTGTGGTCATTTTTGTTAAGGTTTCGGACAAGCGGTTCTAAATGGGTCGAACAATGGACCCGTTAGAATTTTAACTAAGTAAAAAGTACAGAAATCGAGTTTTTGAAATATAATCGTGTTGAAAAGCTCGTAATCAATTGTCTGAACTCCTAAATTTGGATTAAAACTTATTTTGCAACCCTTTTGTAGAGGTTTCAGACGAGCGGGTCTAAATGGGTTGAATAGTGGACCCGTTAGAATTTTAACTGAGTAAAAAGAACAGAAATTGAGTTTTTTCAATATAATCATTTGAAAAGCTCGTAATCAATTATATGAACTCCTAAATTTGGATTAAAACTTATTTTGCAGCCCTTTTTGTAGAGGTTTCTGACGATCTGGTCTAAATGGGCCGAACAATGGACCCGTTAAAATTTTAATGGAGTAAAAAGTACAGAAATCGAGTTTTTACAATATAATCGTGTTGAAAAGCTCTTAATAAATTGTATGAACTCCTAAATTTGGATTAAAACTTATTTTGCAACCCTTTTGTAGGGGTTTCGGACGAGAGGGTCTAAATGGGCCGAACAATGGACCCGTTAGAATTTTAACTGAGTAAAAAGTACTGTAATCTAGTTTTTGCAATATAATCCTGTTGAAAAGCTCGTAATCAATTGTATGAAATCCTAAATTTGGATTTAAAATTATTTTGCAACCTCTTTGTAGAGGTTTCGGACGAGCGGGTCTAAAAGGGCCGAACAATAGACCCGTTAGAATTTTAACTGAGTAAAAAGTACAGAAATCGAGTTTTTGCAATACAATCGTGTTGAAAAGCTCGTTATCAATTATATTAACTCCTAAATTTGGATTAAAACTTATTTTGCAGCTCTTTTTTGTAGAGGTTTTGGACGATCGGGTCTAAATATGCCGAACAATGGATCCGTTAGAATTTTAACGGCGTAAAAAGTACATAAATCGAGTTTTTGCAATATAATCGTTTTGAAAAGCTCGTAATCAATTGTATGAACTCCTAAATTTGGATTAAAACATATTTTGAAACCCTTTTGTAGAGGTTTTGGACGAGCGAGTCTAAATCGGCCGAGCAATGGACCCGTTAGAATTTTAACTGAGTTAAAAGCATAAAAATCGAGTTTTTGCAATATAATTGTGTTGAAAAGCTCGTCATCAATTGTATGAACTCCTATATTTGTATTTAAACTTATTTTGCAACCTCTTTGTAGAGGTTTCGGACGAGCGGGTCCAAATGGGCCGAACAATGGACCCGTTAGAATTTTAACTTAGTAAAAAGTACATAAATCAAGTTTTTGCAGTACAATCGTGTTGAAAAGCTCGTAATCAATTATATGAACTTCTAAAATTTGATTCTAACTTGTTTTGCGGTCTTTTTTGTAGAGGTTTCGGACGAGGGGGTCTGAATGGGCCGAACAATGGACCTGTTAGAAATTTTTTTGAAAGAAAAAGGCCTCGTTAAAAACCCCTACTAACTTCCTCTGACATATAGTCAGAGGAACCCTAAAAAGGGGAAAAGAGTACCTTATGTTTTATTAATATAAGGAACGTTATACAAGATGTCGGATACATAAAGGAACATCAGTACCAAAAGACATGGAAGTCATGGTTCTGAGAGCATGCGCGGCTAAAGAATAGGCCACAGTGTTTGCCTCACGACTTACAAAAGAAACATTAGCAAAAGGAAAAGACATAAGAGTATCTCGGAGCTGAGGAAGCAAAGGCCCAAGGTTGATAAATCCGGACATGGGGAGCCGACCCTGTTAGCTAAAGAAGCACAATCCGTTTCAAAAAGCAACCGATCCCAGCCTTGGCTCTGAGCGAAAGTAAACCCCGCAAGAAGACCCACACCTTCAGAGGTTGCAGCGTCCAAGCAGCTGCCCAAAGGGTAAGCAAGGCCCCCGACAACTGCACCCATAGCATCACGCGCCACCACTCCAACAGCCGCTGCGCGAGTGATTGGATTAAAGGCCCCATCCACATTGATCTTGATATGATCACGTGGAGGTGGCTTCCAGCTAGGAGGTGAAAGAATAAGAGTAGGAGATTGGGGTGGGTTTGAAGTATTGCATTGCAAAAATCTTTATGTAGACTAATCGAATTGATTGAAGTAAGCCATGGTGGTTGCAGGTGGTGGTTGTGGACCCAGTCATTACGTTGATTCCAAATGTTCCAGACGGTAGTGAGGAAAAGACCAAATTGGTCTTCAGCTAATAAGGTAGCAGCCTCCTCTAGCCATTGTATAGTAGAAACGGTTGTACTATTATAAAGAATAGTAGGGACTCCGGAAAGTTGTAGAGCTTCAGATGCTCCAGGACAATCACGAAGAGCATGGAGAGTGGATTCGGAGGAAAATCTGCAAAGAGGGCAGGTTCGGAATTAGGGGAGAAATCTCGTAGACGTTGCCCCACCGGCAAAGCTTCAGAAGCCATACGCCATCCGAAGGTTTTGACTTTTGGAAGTGCTTTGACTTTCGCAAGTACCTTCCAAATTCGCGCTGGGGGCCTACGGGGTTCCGGAGGGCGTTGGAGGAATAGATATCCAGAACGAACTGAGTAGATACCAGAATCATTAGGGGACCATAATATAGAGTCTCGATTGTTGTTAATGATGGGAACGTGAAGAATAGCATCCGCGTCCCTAGAGTTGAAATAGCTACGAACCTTAGATTGGTCCCAAGCAGTTTGGTCTGGGATCATAAAATCACGGCATCGAATATATACTTCCTCTGAAATCTCATAGTCCCCAGTTAGATTGATAGGGGAGGAACCACCCCAATTGTCTTTATGGATACGAATGTTGCTATTACATCCTGGCCGGTATAGAAAACCGTTAAAAAGACGTTGTAAAGCAGAGTGGATGCCTTTCCAAGCAAAAGAGCATCTAGTTGGGCGAGTGGCATCGAGGATATTACCTGAAGGAAAGTATTTATAGCGATAGATTTGGCCCAAAAGGGAGTCAGGTTCGCAAATAAGTTTCCAAATTTGTTTTCCAAGGAGAGCAATGTTAAAATCGTTTAATTCTTTAAAACCCATGCCTCCTGCTGCTTTAGGAAGACATACACAGTTCCAAGGTAGCATATGCCACCCTTTTTTGTTAGATTTGCCAGACCACCAATATTGACGTATCGCTGATGTCATATCATCAATGATATTCTGCGGGAGTAGATAACAGGACATGACATATTGAGGTAAAGATTGAAGAACAACTTTAATGAAAATTTCGCGTCCACTAAATGAGAGAAGTTGTTTGTCCCAGGTAGATAGACGGTCATGCACTTTATCACGAACAAAGCCTAGGGCTTCAGTTTGGTTTTTCCCAATAAGGAGAGGAACACCAAGATAAACACCAGGGTTGGTGACCTCACGTACTTGTAAGGAAGAGTTAATCTCCTCCCGAGATGAGCGCGGAATGCGTGGGTTATAAAAGATAGTCGATTTTTCAAAGTTTACTGCTTGTCCAGAGGTAGAAGCATAAATTTGCAGCGCTTTCTTCAATTCAGAAGCTTCCGTAGATGTAGCGTTAAGGAAGACCATACAGTCATCGGCAAAGAGGAGATGGTTAACTTTCGGGCCAAAGTGGCCTGCACCTAGCCCAGGTAAGGAGTTTGTCTGTTGGGCATTCGATAAGTAAGCAGAGAGGCCTTGTGTACATAAAAGGAAGAGGAAAGGCGATAAATGATCTCCTTGTCGAAGACCACGTTGAGGTTGAAAGAAAGGTGATAGAGAGTTGTTAATTCGAACAGTGAAGGATATTGTGGAGACACAACGCATAATGAGGGAAACCCATGAGGGAGCAAAGCCCATACGATGCATTACATTTTCCAGAAAAGACCATTCTACTCTGTCAAATGCTTTCTCCATATCCAATTTTAGTGCAACACCTTGCGCTGATTTAGATGTTCCAGAATTAATATTGTGTATTATTTCATGGGCAATTAGGATATTATCTGAAATGTTTCGGCCTTGTACGAAAGCAGCTTGATTGGAGCTGATGCAAAAAGGAATGGTATGCTTCATTCTGTTGACAAGTACTTTTGCAACAATTTTATAAATAACAGTGCATAGGCTGATTGGACGAAGGTGCCTCATAGTGGTTGGATCTTTAATTTTAGGGATAAGCACTAGTATTGTTTTATTAACCAAAGCCATATCCGTAGTGCCATTAAGAAGGCTGAGATAGAGATTTACGACATCATCACCCACAGTGTCCCAATGTTGTCTAAAGAACCCACTAGGCAAACCATCGATGTCCGGTGCTTTCCTTGGATCTATATCACGGAAGGCTTGTATTATTTCCTCTTTAGAGAAAGCTATAGATAGAGAGTTGTTCATAGAAGGTGTAATTGTGGTGGGAATTTTTGATAATATTTGTTCCGAGAATTGTGGATTTGAGGACGTAAAGAGGTTTTGAAAATAACTTGAAGCGATGAACATAATATCGGTTTCGGCTATACACCAGTTGGAGCTGGAGTCAAAAAGGCCAGTGATTGTATTTTTTTCCTTCTGTTACACGCACGGGCATGAAAAAATCTTGTATTTTTGTCCCCTTGAGAAAGCCATAAGTTGCGTGATCGCTGCGCCCAGTACGTTTCTTGTTCGAGGAGAAGCTTATTAAGCTCAGTTCGGCATTCTAGGTAGGATATTTCTTTAGAAGGCGTTAAGGGTCGATGTAGGAATTTATTAATTTTTTTGGTTAAGAGGGCAATTCGACCCGAGGTTTTAGATTTTTGTTGAGCTTGCTAATTGTCAAGGCAGGAACCAATGGCTTGGATTTTATCAAGAGCTGTTCCCGTAGTGTGAATCCATGTGTTTTGGACCAATGTAATGATATCATTACGACCCGCCCAACAATTTTCAAAATGAAAGTTGTGTGAAGGATGTGGAGGTGGAGTGCAAGCAATTGGAGAGGTATTGAGGAGTAAGAAACAGTGGTCAGATTTTGCAACAAAATCTGAGGAGATCCGAAAAAGATGGGAATAAAGATTTCCAGGCTTGGTTACCGATGAAACGATCTAGGCGCTCATGTTTGGTTGGTGTGAAGGGTACTATTTTTGTCCAAGTAAACCAACCAGAGGTAGGTTTGCAATCGTACAGATTATTTCGTGATAAACAATTACGAAAGTTGTTAGTTTGCGAACGTGCACGTCGGGATCCCCCTTGTTTTTCTCGATCGGATAGAAATCGAGTTTTTGCAATATAATCGTGTTGAAAAGCTCGTAATCAATTTTATGAACTCCTAAATTTGGATTACAACTTATTTTGTAACCCTTTTGTTGAAGTTTCGGACGAGCGAGTCTAAATGGGCCGAACAATGGACCTGTTAGAATTTTAACTGAGAAAAAAGTACAAAAATCAAGTTTTTGCAATATAATCGTGTTGAAAAGCTTGTAAGCAATTATATGAACTCCTAAAATTTGATTCTAACTTGTTTTGCGGTCTTTTTTGTAAAGGTTTCGGACGAGCGGGTCGAAATGAGCCGAACAATGGACCCGTTAGAATTTTAACTGAGTAAAAAGTAATGTAATCGAGTTTTTGCAATATAATCATGTTGAAAAGCTCGTAATCAATTATATGAACTCCTAAAATTTGATTCTAACTTATTTTGCGGTCTTTTCTATAGGTTTCGGACGAGCGGGTCTATATGGGCCGAACAATGGACCTGCTCGAATTTTAACTGAGTAAAAAGTACAAAAATCGAGTTTTTGCAATATAATCATGTTGAAAAGCTCGTAATCAATTGTATGAACTCCTAAATTTGGATTAAAACTTATTTTGCAACCCTTTTGTAGAGGTTTCGGACGAGCGGGTCTAAATGGGTCGAACAATAGACCCGTTAGAATTTTAACTGAGTAAAAAGTACATAAATCGAGTTTTTGCAATATAATCGTGTTGAAAAGCTTGTAATCAATTATATGAACTCTTAAATTTGGATTAAAACTTATTTTGCAGCCCATTTGTAGAGATTTCAGACGATCGGGTCTAAATAGGCCGAACAATGGACCCGTTAGAATTTTAACGGAGTAAAAAGTACAGAAATCGAGTTTTTTCAATATAATCGTGTTGAAAAGCTCGTGATCAATTGTATGATCTCCTAAATTTGGATTAAAACTTATTTTGAAACCCTTTTGTAGAGGTTTCGGACGAGCGGGTCTAAATGGGCCGAACAATGGACCCGTTAGAATTTTAACTGAGTAAAAATCACAAAAATCGAGTTTTTGCAGTATAATTGTGTTGAAAAGCTCGTAATCAATTGTATGAACTCCTAAATTTGGATATAAACTTATTTTGCAACCTCTTCATAGAGGTTTCGAACGAGCGAGTCTAAATGGGCCGAACAAAGGACCCGTTAGAATTTTAACTGAGTAAAAAATAAAAAATCAAGTTTTTCAATATAATTGTCTTGAAAAGCTCGTAATCAATTATATGAACTCCTAAAATTGTATTCTAACTTGTTTTGCGGTCTTTTTGTAGAGGTTTCGGACGAGCGGGTCTAAATGGGCCGAATAATGGACCCGTTATAATTTTATCTGGGAAAAATTATAGAAATCGAGTTTTGCAATATAATCGTGTCAAAACACTCGTAAATAATTGTATGAACTCCTAAATTTGGATTAAAACTTATTTTGCAACCCTTTTGTAGAGGTTTCGGACGAGCAAGTCTAAATGGGCCGAACAATGGACCCGTTAGAATTTTAACTGAGTAAAAAGTACAGTAATCGATTTTTTGCAATATAATCATTTTGAAAAGCTCTTAATCAATTATATGAACTCTTAAAATTTGATTCTAACTTATTTTGCGGTCTTTTTTGTAGAGGTCTCGGACGAGCGGGTCTAAATGGGCCGAACAATGAACCCGTTAGAATTTTAACTGAGTAAAAAGTACAAAAATAAAGTTTTTGCAATATAATCGTGTTGAAAAGCTCGTAATCAATTATATGAACTCCTAAATTTGGATTAAAACTTATTTTGCAACCCTTTTGTAGGGGTTTCAGACGAGCGGGTCAAAATGGGCCGAACAATGGACCCGTTAGAATTTTAACTAAGTAAAAAGCAAAAAAATCGAGTTTTTGCAATATAATTGTGTTGAAAAGCTCGTAATCAATTTTATGAACTCCTAAAATTTAAATCTAACTTATTTTGCAACTCTTTTGTAGAGGTTTTGGACGAGCGAGTCTAAATGGGCCAAACAATGGACCCGTTACAATTTTAACTGAGTAAAAAGTACAGAAATCAAGTTTTTGCAATATAATCATGTTGAAAAGCTCGTAATCAATTATATGAACTCCTAAATTTGGATTAAAACTTATTTTGCAACCCTTTTGTTGAGGTTTCGGACGAGCAGGTCTAAATGGGCCGAACAATGGACCCGTTAGAATTTTAACTGAGTAAAAAGAACAAAAATTGAGTTTTTGCAATATAATTGTGTTGAAAAGCTCGTAATCAATTTTATGAACTCCTAAATTTGGATTAAAACTTATTTTGCACCCCTTTTGTCGAGGTTTCGGACGAGCGGGTCTAAATGGGCCGAACAATGGACCCATTAGAATTTTAACTGAGTAAGAAGTACTGTAATCGAGTTTATGCAATATAATCGTGTTGAAAAGCTCGTAATCAATTATATGAACTCCTAAAACTGTATTCTAACTTGTTTTGCGGTCTTTTTGTAGAGGTTTCGTACGAGCGGGTCTAAATGGGCCATACAATGGACCCGTTCGAATTTTAACTGAGTAAAAACTAAAGAAATCGATTTTTTGCAATGTAATCGTGTTGAAAAGCTCGTAATCAATTATATTAACTCCTAAATTTTGATTCTAACTTGTTTTGCGGTCTTTTTTGTAGAGGTCTCGGACGAGCGGGTCTAAATGGGCCGAACAATGAACCCGTTAGAATTTTAACTGAGTAAAAAGTAAAAAAATCAAGTTTTTTCAATATAATCGTGTTGAAAAGCTCGTAATCAATTATATGAACTCCTAAAATTGTATTCTAACTTGTTTTGCGGTCTTTTTTGTAGAGGTTTGCGACGAGCGGGTCTAAATGGGCCGAACAGTGGACCCGTTAGAATTTTAACGGATAAAAAAGTACAGAAATCGAGTATTTGCAATATAATCGTGTTGACAAGCTCGTAATCAATTGTATGAACTACTAAATTTGGATTAAAACTTATTTTGCAACCCTTTTGTAGAGGATTCGGACGAGCGGGTCTAAATTGGCCGAACAATGGACCCGTTAGAAATTTAACTAAGTAAAAAGTACAGAAATCAAGTTTTTGCAATATAATCGTGTTGAAAAGCTCGTAATCAATTGTATTAACTCCTAAATTTTGATTAAAACTTATTTTGCAACCTTTTTGTAAAGGTTTCGGACGAGCGGGTCTAAATGGGCCGAACAATGATCCCGTTAGAATTTTAACTGAGTAAAAAGCACAAAAATCAAGTTTTTGCAATATAATTGTGTTGAAAAGCTCGTAATCAATTGTATAAACTCCAAAATTTGGATTAAAACTTATTTTGCAATCCTTTTGTAGAGGTTTCAGACGATCGGGTCTAAATGGGCCGAACAATGGACCCGTTAGAATTTCAACTGAGTAAAAAGTACAAAAATTGAGTTTTTGTAATATAATCGTGTTGAAAAGCTCGTAATCAATTATATGAACTCCTAAAATTTGTTTAAAACTTGTTTTGCGGTCTTTTTTGTAGAGGTTTCGGACGTGTGGGTCTAAATGGGACGAACAATGGACCCGTTAGAAGTTTTTTTTTAGGAAAGCGGGCCTCGTTAAAAACTCCTACTAATATCCCCAGGCACAAGACCTAGAGAAACCTAAAAAGGGGAAAAGAGTACCCAGATTATATTTATAAAGAACGAGGTGAACCCTCGCAAAGTACAGCGTTTTGAATACAAGCAGGATACATGGATCCAAAAGACATAGAGGTCATAGACCTAAGGGCATGGGTAGCCAACGTATGAGCAAAAATATTAGCCTCACGGCATACAAACTGAACATGCGCAGAAGAAAAATACTCCAGAGGAGCACGAGCTTGCAAAATTATCGGTCCCATAGGAGATAGATCTGGGCCCAGGGAGTTGATTCTATTCGCAAGAGAAGCAAAGTCCGTCTCGAAAATCAAGTGGCTCCATCCTTGGGATTGAGCGAAAGTAATACCAGCAAGAAGACCTCTCCCTTCAGACGTAGTAGCATCAAAGCAACTACCTAGAGGAAAAGCCAGACCGCCAACAACCGTCCCCGTATCATCACGGGCTACAACGCCAACCGCCGCTGCACGTGTAGAAGGATCAAAAGCCCCATCCACATTAACTTTAATATAACCTGGAGGGGGATGACTCCATCGAGATGGAGGAGTCGATGACAAGGGGATGGAAGAAGAAGACGAAGATATAGCATCAGAGTAGTCACGATGAAGACTGATGGAGTTGACATCAATTAGCCATGGGGTTTGAAGATGTCGATTATGGATCCAGTCATTACGCCTGTTACAAATATTCCAAAGGATAGTCAAAAAAAGCTCAAAAAGATCAGGAGAAAGGAGGGCAGCACCTTCCTCGAGCCATTGGAGGCCGGTGGGAGCAGTGCTATTAATAAGAGAAATGCGAAGACCAATCAAACGAAGGGCCTCCGAAGCACCAGAGCAATCACGAAGAGCATGGAGAATAGTCTCCGAATCAGAATGACAAATGGGGCAGGGTCCTGAGTCTGGTGCAAAAGCCTGAAGGCGAACCCCAGCAGGTAGGGCCTCTGAACCCATACGCCAGCCAAAAGTTTTAACTTTAGGTAAAACCTTGAGTTTGGAAAGAAATTTCCAAATCCGAGGGGGCCGAAGACGTGGCTCAGGTGGGCGTTGCAGAAAGAGATAGCCAGATCGGACAGAGTAGATACCAGAATCATTAGGCCTCCAGAGGATGGAGTCCCGAGTATCATTGATGATAGGAACGGATAGAATGGAGTCAGCATCAGCCGATGTAAAGTACGCACGGACTTTAACAGGGTCCCAAGATGCTTGGTTCTGAATCATAAAGTCGCGACAACGAGTATGGACTTCATCCGATAACTCGTAGTCCCCATAAAGGTGAATAGTCGAGGAGCCTCCCCAATTATCATGATGAATACGTATGTTACTGTTAATGCCAGGACGATAGAGGAAACCTCCAAAGAGGTGTTGCATAGCGTTATAAAGACCTTGCCAGGCAAAAGAACCTCGGGAAGGCCAAGAGGCATTAAGAATATTGTCTGACGAAAAGTATTTGGATTTATAGATTTGTCTCAGAAGGGAGTCAGGTTCGCAGATAAGGCGCCATAATTATTTACGGAGAAGGGCAATGTTAAAATTATTGAGGTCCCTAAAACCCACACCGCCAACTGATTTAGGCAAGCACACTTGTTCCCAAGGGAGCATATGCCAACCTTTCTTATTAGTTTTGCCAGACCACCAATAGCGTCGGATGGCAGATGTCATATCATCGATAATATTTTGGGGCAATAAATAACATGACATAACATATTGAGGTAGAGATTGTAAGACAACTTTTATAAATATTTCCCTACCACTGAAGGAAAGAAGCTGTTTGTCCCAGTTGGATAATCTATCATGAACTTTATCACGTATAAACCCCAGGGCGAGGGTCTTATTTTTTGAGTAAAAAGTACATAAATCATGTTTTTGCAATATATTCGGGTTTCAATGCCCGTAATCAATTTTATGAACTCCTAAATTTGGATTAAAACTTATTTTGCAACCCTTTTGTCGATGTTCGGATGAGCGGGTCTAAATGGGCCGAACAATGGACCCGTTAGAATTTTAACTGAGCAAAAAGTACAAAAATCAACTTTTTGCAATATAATCGTGTTGAAAAGCTTGTAAGCAATTATATGAACTCCTAAAATTTGATTCTAACTTGATTTGCGGTCTTTTTTGTAGAGGTTTCGGACGAGCGGGTCTAAATGGGCCGAACAATGGACCCGTTCGAATTTTAACTGAGTAAACAGTACAGAAATCGAGTTTTTGCAATATAATCGTGTTGAAAAGCTCGTAATCAATTGTATGACCTCCTAAATTTGGATTAAAACTTATTTTGCAACCCATTTGTAGAGGTTTCAGACGAGCGGGTCTAAATGGGCCGAATAATAGACCCGTTAAAATTTTAACTGAGTAAAAAGTACAGAAAACGAGTTTTTACAATATAATCGTGTTAAAAAGCTCGTAATCAATTATATGAAATCCTAAATTTGAATTAATACTTATTTTGCAGCCCTTTTGTAGAAGTTTCGGACGATCGGGTATAAATAGGCCGAACAATGGACCCGTTAGAATCTTAACAGTGTAAAAAGTACAGAAATCGAGCTTTTGCAATAAAATCGTGTTGAAAAGCTCGTAATCAATTGTATGAACTCCTAAATTTGGATTAAAACTTATTTTGAAACCCTTTTGAAGAGGTTTCGGAGGAGCGGGTTTAAATGGGCCGAACAATGGACCCGTTAGAATTTTAACTGAGTAAAAATTACATAAATCAAGTTTTTGCAATATAATTGTGTTGAAAAACTCGTAATCAATTGCATGAACTCCTAATTTTGGAATTAAACTTATTTTGCAACCACTTTGTAGAGGTTTCAGACGAGCGGGTCTAAATGGGCCGAACAATGGACCCGTTAGAATTTTAACTGAGTAAAAAGTACAAAAATCAAGTTTTTTTCAGTATAATCGTGTTGAAAAGCTCGTAATCAATTATATGAACTCCTAAAATTTGATTCTAACTTGTTTTGTGGTCTTTTTTGTAAAGGTTTCAGACGAGTGAGTCTAAATTGGCCGAACAATGGACCCGTTAGAATTTTATCTGAGTAAAAAGTACAGTAATCAAGATTTTGCAATATAATCATGTTGAAAAGATCTTAATCAATTATATGAACACCTAAAATTTGATTCTAACTTATTTTGCGGTCTTTTTTGTAGAGGTTTGCGAGGAGCGGGTCTAAATGGGCCGAACAATGGACCCGTTAGAATTTTAACTAAGTAAAAAGTACAGAAATCAAGTTTTTACAATATAATCGTGCTGAAACGCTCGTAATCTATTGTATGAACTCCTAAATTTGGATGAAAACTTGTTTTGCAACCTTTTTGTAGAGGTTTCGGATGTGCGGGTCTAAATGAGCCGAACAATGGACCAGTTAGAATTTTAACTGAGTAAAAAGTACAGTAATCGAGTTTTTGCAATTTATTCTTGTTGAAAAGCTCTTAATCAATTATATGAACTTCTAAAATTTGATTCTAACTTATTTTGCGATCTTTTTTGTAAAGGTTTCGGACGAGCGGGTCTAAATGCGCGGAACATAGGACCCGTTAGAATTTTAACTGAGTAAAAAGTACAGAAATTGAGTTTTTGCAATATAATCGTGTTGAAAAGCTCGTAATCAAATGTATGAACTCCTAAATTTAGATTAAAACTTATTTTGCAGCCCTTTTTGTAGAGGTTTCGGGAGATCGAGTCTAATTAGGCCGAACAATGGAAGCGTTAGAATTTTAACGGAGTAAAAAGTACAGAAATTGAGTTTTTGCGATATAATCATGTTGAAAAGCTTTTAATAAATTATATGAACTCCTAAAATTTGATTCTAACTTATTTTGCGATTTTTTTGTAAAGGTTTCGGACGAGCGGGTCTAAATGGGCCGAACACTGGACCCGTTAGAATTTTAATTGAGTAAAAGTACAGAAATCGAGTTTTTGCATTATAACCGTGTTGAAAAGCTCGTAATCAATTGTATGAACTCCTAAATTTGAATTAAAACTTATTTTGCAACCCTTTTGTAGAGGTTTCGGACGAGCGGGTCTAAATGGGTCGAAAGATGGACCCGTTAGAATTTTAACTGAGTAAAAAGCACAAAAATCGAGTTTTTGCAATATAATTGTGTTGAAAAGCTCGTAATTAATTTTATGAACTCCTAAATTTGGATTAAAACTTATTTTGCAACCCTTTTGTAGAGGTTTCGGACGAGCGGGTCTAAATGGGCCGAACCATGGACCCGTTAGAATTTTAATTGAGTAAAAAGTACAGAAATCAAGTTTTTGCAATATAATCGTGTTGAAAAGCTTGTAATCAATTATATGAACTCCTAAATTTGGATTAAAACTTATTTTGCAACCCTTTTGTAGAGGTTTCGGACGAGCAGGTCTAAATGGGCCGAACAATGGACCCTTTAGAATTTTAACTGAGTAAAAAGTACAGAAATCGAGTTTTTGCAATATAACCGTTTTGAAAAGCTCGTAATAAATTATATGAACTCCTAAAATTTGATTATAACTTGTTTTGCGGTCTTTTTTGTAGAGGTTTCGGACGAGCCGGTCTAAATGGGCCGAACAATGGACCCTTTAGAAATTTAACTGAGTAAAAATCACAAAAATCAAGTTTTTGCAATATAATTGTATTGAAAAGCTCGTAATCAATTGTATGAACTCCTAAAATTTTATTCTAAATTGTTTTGCGGTCTTTTTTGTAGAGGTTTCGGACGAGCGGGTCTAAATGGGCCGAACAATGTACCCGTTAGAATTTTAACGGATAAAAAAGTACAAAAATCGAGTTTTTGCAATATAATCGTGTTGACAAGCTCGTAATCTATTGTATGAACTCCTAAATTTTGATTAAAACTTATTTTGCAACCCTTTTGTGGAGGTTTCGGACGAGCAGGTCTAAATCGACCGAACAATGGACCCGTTACAATTTTAACCGAGTAAAAAGTACTGAAATCATATTTTTGCAATATAATCGTGTTGAAAAGCTCGTATTCAATTGTATGAACTCCTAAATTTTGATTAAAACTTCTTTTGCGGTGTTTTTTGTAAAGGTTTCGGACGAGCGGGTCTAAATGGGCCGAACAATGGACCCGTTAGAATTTTAACTGAGTAAAAAGTACAGAAATCGAGTTTTTGCAATATAATCATGTTGAAAAGCTCGTAATCAATTGTATGAACTCCTAAATTTGGATTAAAACTTATTTTGCAACCATTTTGTAGTGGTTTCAGACAAGCTGGTCTAAATGGGCCGAACAGTGGACCTGTTAGAATTTTAACTGAGTAACAAGTACAGAAAACGAATTTTTGCAATATAATCGTGTTGAAAAGCTCGTAATCAATTATATGAACTCCTAAATTTTGATTAAAACTTATTTTGCAGCCCTTTTTGTATGGGTTTCGGGCGATCGGGTCTAAATGGGTCGAACAATGGACCCGTTAGAATTTTAACGGAGTAAAAAGTACAGTAATCGAGTTTTTGCAATATAATCGTGTTGAAAAGCTCGTAATCAATTGTAGAACTTCTAAATTTGGAGTAAAACTTATTTTGCAACCCTTTTGTAGAGGTTTTGGACGAGCGGGTCTAAATGGGCTAAACAATGGACCCGTTAGAATTTTAATTGAGTAAAAAGTACAGAAATCGAGTTTTTGCATTATAACCGAGTTGAAAAGCTCGTAATCAATTGTTTGAACTCCTAAATTTGGATTAAAACTTATTTTGCAACCCTTTTGTAGAGGTTTCGGACGAGCGGGTCTAAATGGGTTGAAAGATGGACCCGTTAGAATTTTAACTGAGTAAAAAGCACAAAAATCGAGTTTTTGCAATATAATTGTGTTAAAAAGCTCGTAATCAATTTTATGAACTCCTAAATTTGGATTAAAACTTATTTTGCAACCCTTTTGAAGAGGTTTCGGACGAGCGGGTCTAAATGGGACGAACAATGGACCCGTTAGAATTTTAACTGAGTAAAAAGTACAGAAATCAAGTTTTTGCAATATAATCGTGTTGAAAAGCTCGTAATCAATTATATGAACTCCTAAATTTGGATTAAAACTTATTTTGCAACCCTTTTGTAGAGGTTTCGGACGAGCGGGTTTAAATGGACCGAACAATGGACCCGTTAGAATTTTAACTAAGTAAAAAGTACAGAAATCGAGTTTTTGCAATATAATCGTTTTGAAAAGCTCGTAATAAATTATATGAACTCCTAAAATTTGATTATAACTTGTTTTGCGGTCTTTTTTGTAGAGGTTTCGGACGAGCGGGTCTAAATGGGCGGAACAATGGACCCTTTAGAAATTTTTTTTTGATGAAAGCGGGCCTCATTAAAAACCCCTACTAATATCCCCAAGCACAAGGCTTGGAGAAACCTAAAAGGGGAAAAGAGTGCCCATAATATATTATTAAAACGAGGTTAAACCTCGCTAAGTACAGCGTTTTTGATACAAACAGGATACATAGATCCAAAAGACAAAGAAGACATGGAACTAAGGGCATGGGTAGCCAACGTATGAGCTACAAAATTAGCCTCAGGACGAACAAACTGTACATGAGCTACAGAAAAATCCTCTAAAGCAGTATGAGCCTGCAGAATCATCGGACCCAATGGAGAAAGATCTGGCCCAAGAGAGTTGATCCTGTTCGCTAGAGAAGCACAGTCTGTCTCGAAAATCAAATGGCTCCATCCTTGAGATAGGGCAAAAGTAATACCGGCAAGAAGACCTCTCCCTTCAGATGAGATAGCATCAGAACAGCTGCCTAGCGGAAAAGCCAAGCCACCAACAACCGTCCCTGTGTCATCACGAGCGACAACTCCAACCGCCGCTGCACGAGTGGAAGGATCAAAAGCCCCATCCACATTAACTTTAATAAAACCACGAGGGGGATGCCTCCAGCGAGAAGGAGGAGTCGATGACAAGGGAATGGATGATGTAGATGAAGATAGAGAATTAGAGTAGTCACGATGAAGACTAATAGAGTTGACGACAATTAACCAAGGGGGTTGAATATGTTTATTATGGATCCAGTCGTTACGCTTGTTCCAGATGTTCCAAAGGGTAGTCAAAAATAGCCCAAAAAGATCAGGAGAGAGAAGGGAAGCACCTTCCTCAAGCCATTGGAGGCCCGTGGAAGCGGAACTATGAATGAAAGAAGAGGGAATACCAATCAATTTAAGAGTCTCTGAGGCACCAGAGCAGTCTCGGAGAGCATGGAGAATCGACTCTGTACCAGAATTACAAATGGGGCATGGACCGGAGTCTGGAGCAAAAGTCTGAAGGCGAACCCCAACAGGTAGGGCTTCTGACCCCATACGCCAACCAAAAGTCTTAACCTTAGGTAAAACCTTGAGCTTGGCAAGAAATTTCCAAATTCGAGGGGGACGAAATATGGGCTCAGGGGGACGTTGCAGAAAGAGATAGCCAGATCTGACAGAATAAATACCAGAATCGTTAGGATTCCAGAGGATGGAGTCCCGAGTGTCATTAATGATAGGAACAGAAATAATGGAATGGGCATCATCCACAGTGAAGTATGCACGAACTTTGACAGGATCCCAGGATGCTTGGTTTCGCATCATAAAATCGCGACAACGAATGTGGACTTCCTCCGATAGCTCATAGTCCCCATATAGGTGAACAGTCGAGGAGCCTCCCCAGTTATCATGATGGATGCGTATATTACTATTAATACCCGGACGATAGAGGAAGCCACCAAAGAGGTGTTGCATAGCATTATAAAGACCTTGCCAGGCAAATGAACCTCGAGAAGGCCGAGAGGCATTAAGGATGTTGCCTGACGGGAAGTATTTGAATTTATAGATTTTTCCCAAAAGGGAGTCAGGTTCGCAAATAAGGCGCCATAGTTGTTTGCCGAGAAGTGCAATGTTAAAATTATTTAGGTCCCGGAAACCCATACCGCCAACAGATTTAGGCAAGCATACCTGGTCCCACGGGAGCATATGCCAACCTTTCTTATTGGTTTTCCCAGACCACCAATATCGTCGAATGGCAGATGTCATATCATCAATAATATTTTGGGGTAATAAATAACAGGACATGACATATTGGGGTAGAGATTGTAAAACGGCTTTAATAAAAATTTCCCTACCACTGAAGGAAAGAAGCTGTTTGTCCCAGTTGGATAATCTATCGTGAACTTTATCGCGTATAAACCCTAAAGCGAGGGTCTTATTTTTACAAATAAGAAGAGGTACCCCAAGATAGACACCAGGATTGGAGACCTCACGTACTTGAAGATAGGAGTTAATAGTTTGACGAGTAGAGGTAGGAGTACGGGGATTGTAAAAGATAGTAGACTTATCAAAGTTGACTGCTTGCCCAGAGGCAGAGGCATAAGTCTGGAGGGCCAACTTAAGGTGTTCAGCTTCATCGGATTTTGAATTAAGGAAAACTATGCAATCATCAGCAAATAAGAGGTGGTTAACCTTGGGACCATGCTTACATGCCCCTAATCCTGGGAGTAGGCCTTGTTGTTTAGCATCTGCCAAGAAAGCTGAAAGCCCTTGGGTACAAAATAGGAAAAGAAAAGGAGATAAAGGGTCTCCTTGGCGGAGACCCCTTTGAGGTCGAAACAAAGGGGAAAAAGAATTGTTGACCTTAACCATAAAGGAAACTGAAGAAATACATCTCATGATAAGAGATACCAATGATGAGGCAAAACCCATACGGTTCATAACATTTTCGAGGAATGACCACTCGACCCTGTCAAAGGCCTTTTCCATATCAAGTTTAAGGGTAGCTCCATGAGAAGATTTAGAGGTACCAGTATTAATTGAGTGAATTATTTCGTGGGCAATAAGAATGTTATCTGTGATATTACGTCCCTGAACAAAGGCAGCTTGATTGGAACTGATACAGAATGGAATGGTGTGTTTCATTCGATTAACTAAAACTTTAGCAATGATTTTGTAAATTACAGTGCAGAGACTGATGGGCCTAAGGTGCCTCATAGTAGTGGGATCCTTGATTTTAGGTATGAGTACCAAAATAGTTTGGTTAACAGAAGCCATATCAGCTGACCCTTTAAGTAGATTAAGGCAGAGTGTTGTGATATCTGGCCCTACAGTATCCCAATGTTGACGAAAGAATCCGCTTGGTAAACCATCGATACCCGGGGCTTTTCTAGGATCGATGTCTCGAAAAGCGGTGATAATTTCTTCTGAAGTGAATTCCTTGGAAAGGGACTCATTCATAGCAGTCGTAATAGTAGGAGTGATTTTTGAGAGAATTTGTTCAGAAAAGCGTGGGTTGGAGGAAGTAAAAAGATTGTGGAAATATGAGGAAGCAATTTCCATAAGGCCGGCATCATCCGTGCGCCAAACGTTGTTGGAGTCAAAAAGACCTGAGATTGTGTTCTTTTTCTTCCTATTAGAAGCTCGGGCATGAAAGAAACGTGTATTTTTATCCCCTTGGGAAAGCCATAGGTTACGAGAACGTTGTGCCCAATATGCTTCTTGCACCTCAAGAAGTTTATGGAGCTCAGTTTTGGCAGAAATATATTTTTTTCGGCAGAGGCTGAAAGAGGACGTTGTAATAGTTTATTAATTTTCTTAGTGAGAAAGTTGATACGTCCATTGGTCTTAAATCTTTGTTGGGATTGCCAGTCTCCTAAGCAGGAGCCAATGGCTTTAATTTTATCCAAAGTATTACCTTTGGTGGATGACCAAGTTTGTTTTACAACAGAAATGCCTTCATCATTGGAAGCCCAACAATTTTTGAATCTGAACGTGGTTGGTGGGGGACGGTGATTTGATGGGGAAGGTGGCTCCGTATTTAATAGTAGAAAACAGTGATCTGATTTAGCATCAAAGTCTGAAATGATGTTATAATTAGGAAATGAAGCTTTGCATGCCATATTCCCAACGAAACGATCTAATCGCTCAAATAAAGTAGGGGTTTTAGGCCCCATTTTGGACCAGGTGAACCACCCCGTTGTAGGTTTGCAATAAAAAAGATTATTGCGAGAAAGACAATTGCAGAAATTATTAATTTGAGATCTAGGCTGTCGGCAGCCTCCTTGTTTTTCATTATCAGATAGGATTTCGTTAAAGTCACCACTGATGAGCCAAGGTTGATCATCATTAGTATTGAGTGAATCAATTAGATCCCAAGTTTTAGGTTTGTTACATGTTTCAGAAAAACCATGAATACCAGTGAAATAAAACGATGAAGAATTGCATTTAACATAAGTATGAATAAAGCGATCTGAGTAAGCAAGCATATCAATATTATTATTATTCAATGTAAATAAAGCAAGTCCAGAGCATTTATCAGAAAAATCAACAGAAAAAGCTAGGGCCATACCTAGCAAAGAACCAAGACGACTATAAGCCGTATTTTTGAGTTTAATTTCGCATAAAAAAAGTAAATCAGGTTTATGAAGTTTAACATAATGCTGGAGATGTTGAACTGCCTGGACCTTTCCGAGACCCTGGCAGTTCCAACATAAAATGATCATTTTCCTTGGCGGGGCTGCACATCAGCCGCCGCCGGAGAGTTTTTTCCGCTGCTCATCCCAGCTTTCAATGTAGGAGAAGGAGAGGGCCTAGATTTCTTGGGCTGGAGGACCACATGGATGGGGGAGCGTCTCTTTACACCACGGTTAGAGGGAATAGGAATGGGAGCAGGATCCGGAGCTGCAATATTCGGATAGTACTTAAGTAGCCATGAGTCAAAAGCATCTATAAGCGAAATATCGGTTTGGAGGAAGGGCTTAATTAATTGAGAGTCCAATTTACGCACTTGATGAGCTGTGGGGCTTGGGATCCCATCATCTTGGACTTCCAGATTGTCTTGTTCAGAATCAACATGGTAGATAGTGTTTAGAGGCTGTGGTGATATTACCCGAAGAGGACGTGGAACACGTGGAGGTGGCTGGGAATCTGGCTTGGCAGCAGGCGGCTCAGAGGATTGTTCCTCAACAGTCTCATCATTGTTATTGGTATCCTCCGCGGGGAGATCAGCAAAAGAGGTAGCATCCCCTTCATTCAACTTCCCTAAGAAATCAGAGAAGCATGAAGTGAGCTTTAGGTGTGGGAAACGTTGGATAAAGAGCAAATGGTAATGTTTAATAAGAGAAAGACCTGAGTCTTGTGCAGAAGTCATGGGCTCCATTACAGATTTCCCTTTATCCTTTGGATCTGTTAATAGAGGAAGTTCAATTAAGAGACTAAAGAAAAAGTAGGGAATGTAAAGTAGCATAATAAAAAAGCGTAGAATACCTTTCAGTGGGAGCGGGTTCACAGTAGTAGGGTTTGCAGTAGATTTTCCTTTATCCGTGGATTCTAGATTAACGGAAGAATCAAAGTATGAGTAGAGTGAATAATAATGAGAATATTTTCTAATCCGAAGGAAAAAAATGTAAGATACCTTGTGGTGGTTGGCGATTAACAGGGATGGGAACATCAACAGAACGGATTCGACCCCGTAGTCCCTGATCCCGGCGGTGCGGGGGAAGCCAACGGAGCCATTCTCCATATTGTAATTTGGCCGGATCGAAAGCACTTTTATTGGGGCAGTTCTCAAAAATATGACTAATGAAGCCACAACCGTGGCATAAAAGAGGCAAGCGTTCATACTGAAGTCTACAAGAGGTGGTTCGTGTACCTTTACCAATGAGAATGAATCGGCGAATGGGCTTGGAAATATCCATAAGGATCTCAACTCTCAGAAAGTCTATCATGTTTCCTTCTTTCTTCCGGGTATCAGTCCTAAGAACTGTACCAACCATAGCGCCAAGTGATTGACCCACCAGGTGAGTTCTATCAGGGTCTTCGTCTGTAGTTACCAATAACGGTTTGGGCAGGGCGAGAATGCGGAACCAGATACGCATAGGGTTGAATGAGTATTCATCCATGCTCTTACCAGGATTGTATTCAGTTAGAGCTAGCCACTCGTCTTTGTATAACCAAGGTCCTCTTTCGAAGACATCATCGCGATCACTTGGAGTAGCGAACTCAATCCTAAAGAAGGAGTCACGTACAATGGACATAGATTTGAGGTTATTTTTTTCCATATTCCCTCGAATGCTTGAAGGACTGCCCAATCATCAATAGGTTTGGAAGAGATGAATTTCCCAATTAGGATGGTGTTTGGGTTTTCATCAAAGAAGTCAAAGTCAGGTGTGTAGATGGCATTAGCTTCTTCATTGGTAAGATCAAGGTTAGAGTAATGTGGAAGAGAGGATGATGAAGCCATTTGAGAAGAGCTAGGTGGAAAGTGGGATTGAAGGTCAGAGGTAAAAAACAAAGGAGGAAGGACAGTGGGAGTAAAAGGTTGATATTCCTTTAAAGGAATATAAATAAGTAAACGGCAGGGAATTGAAAAGGTAAAGGAATTAAGCAATTGAATGATGGAATCATAAATCAGATTCCAATATTGGAATTTAAAAGTTATGTAATTGAAGGGATGAAAATAAGGAAAGGTTTGGGATGGAAAGGGAAAGATGGAAAATATTTTCCAATTATGAAAGATGATCTTATGAGAAATTATTGAGAGATGGGTGAATGTAATATGGAACATAACGGGAAAGATATGGAGGGAGATAATAAGGAAAGGAAGAAAAGATTTGCTAATTAATAAGGTGATTATGTAAATAATAATTCTGGATATTACAAATGAAGGTAAGAAGTAGGAATAGGGAAAGTAACGAGTAAACTTTATTGGATAGATGAGAGTTAAATGTGGGTGAGGATAAGGAAATAAAATGAATAATTTGCAGTAATTATAGATAAAGGAATGAAACATGTTAAGTGTAAAGATGGAAAAGAGATTAAATGATTGGTAAATTGAACCATTAAATATTGAGATGGGAATATAAGGAAATTTTATAAAAAGGAGGTTAATTCTTAACATGTATTTAGTATAGGATAGTAAAAAAAGAAAGAGAAAAAGGAGAAGTCTGGAAATTAGTAAAGATGGAAAAAGTTGTATATTATAACTGGAAAGTTTTGTCTCCAGCAAAGGTAAATGAGTAAAATGTGGAATACAGTAAGTGAATAAAATGGCAAGATTAGTGTAGTAGAATAGTGAATTTGGATAAAGTATTTTAATAGGATGGTAAATTGAGCTCTTTAGGGCGTTTAGAGTGTTGTAAAGTATCATAATAGGATATGAATGAGCTATGTGGAAAAAATTTAGGGAATAAGGAAAAATGTTAAATAATTGGGAAGGTTTAAACGTCCTTAACATGGGAAGTACCGTGCTATTGACGGTGTAATAAGATAATCGAATAGATGTAGGATAGATGTAAATTGAGAAAATAAGTAAAATATTAACTTGAAATTGTAAATCATTTAAGGTTATATTATGTAGATTTATGTAGGTAATAAATAGGTCTTTAATTATTTGTGGACAAAGATTGTAGTGCAGAATAAAATGACATATTACTGATTGGTGCCCTTGATTATTTAATTTCACCATGAAGGTGATCGTGGTAAATTCCCCAATGGGGGATAGTAGAAAACCACCTAAAAAGGTGTTGTTGATTATAAGAAAATGGTGAGAATTCCAAAGACATAAAATAAGATGGATGGTAATAAGAAGAGAAATAAAAGAAATAATAGATAGAGAAAACCATAGTGCAAAGGAAGCAATTACAAAATAGTAAAAAAATTGGGGATAAGAGGCATATTGAGTGGATTGGAAGAAATAGGTGAATAAGAAAACAAGAGAATAAGCATAGATATCAGAGATACAACTAACAAGATGAAAAGGACTTAGGGTCTTGCAAAAACGATTAATGGAAAAAAACCATTCAAAAGATAAGCAAGGGTGATGAAGATAAAGATGGATGATAAAGAAAATGAGTAAGGTGCTGACATAAAATAAACAGATACGCAAAAAAAGTAATGTGAATGAGAAAAAATCATTCAAAAAAGAGAAAAAAACATTGCAGTAGCAATTAAAGAGAGAAATAAAAAAAAGATAAAGCAAAACAGCAGGAAAAAACAGAGCAACAAAAACAGGCATAAGAAAAAATGCAAGAACATCAAAAAAGAAAGCAACAGAAAAGACATATAATTACAGACCAAGGGAGATAAGGGGAGAGGGGATAGGAAAAAGAACCAAACTAAAGGAGAAAAAAGGGGGATAAAATAATAGATACAAACCCAAAAATAGAGGAGATAAATAAAAGAAAAACTAGAACCATAAAGATAGCTTGTACGAAGAGGACAACAACCCCCTTGAAAAGGGCACCTTGTTGATGCGAAGGGCTCGCCCGAAGGATTGACATGCAAGGCACCAAAAAGAGTAATTATTAGAGTATGTAAATAAGAGCATAAAAAGAACAACCAACATAGAGAAGATAGCAAATTAAAAATAATTAAGGGAATCCAAAATGCAAAAAGATAATAAAGGAGAGGACGGTAACATGGCCGAAGCATAAAAATGTGAATAGTTAACAAAATCCCTAAGAGGGAGTGATAACATAACATATTAGAAACAGCAAAAAAACTGTAAGATCCCACATGGTGGGTCGAAAGCAATTTCCCTAGAAGGGATCGAAAATGGAAGGGAGAAAAGGAGGCCAAAGCCACATAACCCGAAAAGACGAACCATAAGCTTAATGACATATTCGTAAGAAGCAGCCATGACAGGGAATCAAACCATGATAAACTGTGGAGATGACTAATCCAAGACAAATAACAATTAAAAAGATGATACCTCATGAAAGAACAAATCAGGGGATTGAAATAAAATTTAGCATAAACAATAGGCTGAACATAAAAAAACAGAATTGAGAAAAGCCTAGAAATCAAGCAATAGCATATAAAAAAAGAGAAAATTAACGAGGGGGGAACTATACCGTTGGTCACCGGAGGGCGAGACAGAACACAGATCTGCCGGATGCCCAGCGGAGAAAGGCAGATCCCTTGATTATACAACTGATATAGCCCTAAAACCAATATCTCCACGGGCGTGACTGAGGACAAACATACCACTGTCAAGATAACCCAATGGTGAAAGTAGATCAGGGACAGAAGAGAGATAAACAAAACAAAATGAAATAGGAATAGAGAAACCAGAAAAAATAAATTTAAAACAATAAAAAAGATTTGATAAAAGGTGGAGGCCACTCGGAGATGGTGCAGCAGAACCCCTAACCAAAATGGAAGAGACCTTGCAAAAGGAGGGAAACCATTAGATCGGAATGGGAAAATAATAAGATAAAAATAAAAAAAATAAAGAGATGGTGGCCGGAAGTAAGGCCGGCTCGGCCATAGCAGCAACGATGGAGGGGGAAGCCTCGGAAAAAAGACGGAACTCCAAAGAACGCAAGATGGAAACCGGATGGTAAAAAAATGGCATATCACTCCACCGGATGTGGAGACCTTGATGTTGCACAAGGAGTATACATCGGTGAGAGCCCGAGAATGAAGACGCCTCGCAAGACAAACCCAAAACAAGATTGTGAGAAAGAGAATCATAAAAGGAGTAAAAAAAATAAAATCAAGATATAAAAAAATCAATCTGAAAACGGGGGGAATCGGGGTTGGGCTGAGATGGGGTCTCATCGTACCTTTACCTTGTATCACCTGGGTCTCGTGGTGGATGTAAACGCCGGCTGGTGAGGGGAAAGGAACGGTGGCGGACGGCGTGTAGGAGGCATTGGCGGCGGCAGAGAGAAACATAGAGGGAAGAGAGCTAGGGTAAGAAGAAGGGAAGTGAAAAAGTGATGCGGCGGTGTAAGGAAACAAGAAAGGGGAAATGCAAAAAAACACGCAAAACCCCCAAAAGAGACCCGAGAGAGTTGAGAGAATTTCGAGAGACCCCATCCCGCCCGTTGACCCTTTAGAAATTTAACTGAGTAAAAAGCACAAAAATCAAGTTTTTGCAATATAATTGTGTTGAAAAGCACGTAATCAATTGTATGAACTCCTAAAATTTTATTCTAACTTGTTTTACGGTCTTTTTTGTAGAGGTTTCGGATGAGCGGGTCTAAATGGGCCGAACAATGGACCCGTTAGAATTTTAACGGATAAAAAAGTACAGAAATCGAGTTTTTGCAATATAATCGTGTTGAAAAGCTCGTAATCTATTGTATGAACTCCTAAATTTTGATTAAAACCTATTTTGCAACCCTTTTGTAGAGGTTTCGGACGAGCAGGTCTAAATCGAGCGAACAATGGACCCGTTACAATTTTAACCGAGTAAAAAGTACTGAAATCGAGTTTTTGCAATATAATCGTGTTGAAAAGCTCGTAATCAATTGTATGAACTCCTAAATTTTGATTAAAACTTCTTTTGCGGTCTTTTTTGTAAAGGTTTCGGACGAGCGGGTCTAAATGGGCCAAACAATGGACCCGTTAGAATTTTAACTTAGTAAAAAGTACAGAAATCGAGTTTTTGCAATATGATCGTGTTGAAATGCTTGAAATCAATTGTAAGAACTCCTAAATTTGGATTAAAACTTATTTTGCAAACCTTTTGTAGAGCTTTCAGACGAACTGGTCTAAATGGGCCGAACAATGGACCTGTTAGAATTTTAACTGAGTAACAAGTACAGAAATCGAATTTTTGCAATATAATCGTGTTGAAAAGTTCGTAATCAATTATATGAACTCCTAAATTTTGATTAAAACTTATTTTCTAGCCCTTTTTGTATGGGTTTCGGACGATCGGGTCTAAATGGGTCGAACAATGGACCCGTTAGAATTTTAACGGAGTAAAAAGTACAGTAATCGAGTTTTTGCAATAGAATCGTGTTGAAAAGCTCGTAATCAATTGTATGAACTCCTAAATTTGGATTAAAACTTATTTTGCAACCCTTTTGTAGAGGTTTCGGACGAGCGGGTCTAAATGGGCCGAACAATGGACCCGTTAGAATTTTAACTGAGTAAAAAGTACAGAAATCAAGTTTTTGCAATATAATCGTGTTGAAAATCTCGTAGTCAATTATATGAACTCCTAAATTTGGATTAAAACTTATTTTGCAACCCTTTTGTAGAGGTTTCGGAAGAGCGGGTCTAAATGGGCCGAACAATGGACCCGTTAGAATTTTAACTGAGTAAAAAGTACAGAAATAGAGTTTTTGCAATATAATCGTTTTGAAAAGCTCGTATTAAATTATATGAACTCCTAAAATTTGATTATAACTTGTTTTGTGGTCTTTTTTGTAGAGGTTTCGGACGAGCGAGTCTAAATGGGCCGAACAATGGACCCTTTAGAAATTTAACTGAGTAAAAAGTAGAAAAAACAAGTTTTTGCAATATAATTGTGTTGAAAAGCTCGTAATCAATTGTATGAACTCCTAAATTTTGATTAAAACTTATTTTGCAACCCTTTTGTAAAGTTTTCGGACGAGTGATTCTAAATTGACCGAACAATGGACCCGTTAGAATTTTAACTAAGTAAAAAGTACAATAATCGAGTTTTTGCAATATATTTGTGTTGAAAAGCTCTTAATCAATTATATGAACTTCTAAAATTTGATTCTAACTTATTTTGCGATCTTTTTTGTAAAGGTTTCGGACGAGCGGGTCTAAATGGGCGGAACATAGGACCCGTTAGAATTTTAACTGAGTAAAAAGTACAAAAATCGAGTTTTTGCAATATAATCGTGTTGAAAAGCTCGTAATCAATTATATGAACTCCTAAAATTTTATTCTAACTTGTTTTGCGGTCTTATTTGTAGAGGTTTCGGACGAGCTGGTCTAAATGGGCCAAACAATGGACCCGTTAGAATTTTAACGGATAAAAAAGTACAGAAAACGAGTTTTTGCAATATAATCGTGTTGACAATCTCGTAATCTATTGTATAAACTCCTAAATTTTGATTAAAACTTATTTTGCAACCCTTTTGTAGAGGTTTCGGACGAGCAGGTCTAAATCGGCCAAACAATGGACCCGTTACAATTTTAACTGAGTAAAAAGTACTAAAATCGAGTTTTTGCAATATAATCGTGTTGAAAAGCTCGTAATAAATTGTATGAACTCCTAAATTTTTATTAAAACTTCTTTTGCGGTCTTTTTTGTAAAGGTTTCGGACGAGCGGGTATAAATGGGCCGAACAATGGACCCGTTAGAATTTTAATTGAATAAAAAGTACAGAAATCGAGTTTTTGCAAAATAATCGTGTTGAAAAGCTCGTAATCAATTGTATTAACTCCTAAATTTGGATAAAAACTTATTTTGCAACCCTTTTGTAGAGGTTTCGTACGAGCGGGTCCGAATGGGCCGAACAGTGGATCCGTTAGAATTTTAACTGAGTAAAAAGAACAAAAATCGAGTTTTTTGCAATATAATTGTGTTCAAAAGTTCGTAATCAATTTTATGAACTCCTAAATTTGGATTAAAACTTATTTTGCAACCCTTTTTGTATGGGTTTCGGGCGAGCAGGTCTAAATGGGCCGAACAATGGACCCTTTAGAATTTGAACTAAGTAAAAAGTACAGTAATGGAGTTTTTGCAATATAATTGTGTTGAAAAGCGCGTAATCAATTGTATGAAGTCCTAAATTTGGATTAAAACTTATTTTGCAACCCTCTTGTATAGGTTTCGGACGAGCGGGTCTAAATGGGCCGAACAATGGACCCTTTAGAATTTTAACTGAGTAAAAAGTACTAAAATTAAGTTTTTGCAATATAATTGTGTTGAAAAGCTCGTAATCAATTATATGAACTCCTAAAATTTGATTCTAACTTGTTTCGTAGTCTTTTTGGTAGAGGTTTCAGACGAACGGGTCTAAATGGGCCGAACAATGGACCCGTTAGAATTTTAACTAAGTAAAAAGTATAGAAATCGAGTTTTTGCAATATAATCGTGTTGAAAAACTCGTAATCAATTGTATGAACTCCTAAATTTGGATTAAAACAAATTTTGCAACCCTTTTGTTTAGGTTTCGGACGAGCAGGTCTAAATGGGCCGAACAATGGACCCGTTAGAGTTTTAACTTAGTAAAAAGTACAGAAATCGAGTTTTTGCAATATACTCATGTTGAAAAGCTCGTAATCAATTATATGAACTCCTAAAATTTGATTCTAACTTGTTTTGCGGTCTTTTTTGTAGAGGTTTAGGACGAGCGGGTCTAAATGGGCCGAACAATGGATCCGTTAGAATTTTAACCGAGTAAAAAGGACAGAAATTGAGTTTTTGCAATATAATCGTGTTTAAAAGCTCGTGATCAATTATATGAACTCCTAAATTTGGATTAAAACCAAAAACATAAGCATTCATAAGACATGGTTAAAAACCTTCAAATACAAAACACTTAGGCATCAACATAAACATGGTTTACAAATCCATCAACACAAAGCATTAACAACATAAAGCCAACACAAAAGAGTCTAGATACACGCTTCTAAAACACGTAGCATTTCCCATTGCTAAACTACTACATTATTTACCAAACTATACTTGAGCAACTACCACACGCTTGGACACCCTTTCCTTGCTCCTTGCTAAATCCCCGCTAATGATCTGCATTGTCGAAAAAGGAGAGCGTAAGCATAAAGCCTAGTGAGCGGAGCTCTAAAAACACATCAACAATGCAGTTTTCAAAACATAAATCTTAGTTGAAAAGCAAACCATTTAAGGAAAAGACGTAACAAAACACAATCATCACAATACAAGGTATGCACATGCATAACCCAAAACCCAGTGGGACTACACATCACCGTTCAACTAGTAGTTTTCCGATGGGACTACACATCACCGTACTCTTCTACTAGTCACTACCGGTGGGACTACACATCACCGTTCAACTAGTAGTTTTCTGATGGGACTACACATCACCGTACTCTTCTACTAGTCACTACCGGTGGGATGACACATCACCGTAGTAACGACAACCGTCACGTGAGGCTCGACACCAACGATGACTACACAACAACATTAAACGGAGAGTAGAAACGATCTAAAAACATCATAACATCACACATATCATGAGAACCGAAAATCAACCAACAAACGAGATTAGGTGAACTTACTCTTGGGTCTAGGTTAGTCTCTAAGACTCCACCCAAACCCCAAACCTTCGTTGAACATAAATAAGATTCCACCAGTCATGCAATACAATATACAAATCACCGTCATGCAACATGGATGTCATGCATGACAAAAAACACCTTGCAACAAAATCCACAATTATGTACAATCTTACTTCTTACAATCTTACCAACCGCAAATGGTCTTACTTACCATTTTCATGCACAACCTGCACCAACTTACATATACTTTACAAGGCATATCAACAACACCATTGATTTCATCATGCATGATCAACATCATAATAACAAACAACATGCTTCCTTCCAAAGTATTGAAATTTCATGCATAACAAGTTATCACCTCATGTAATGAAAAAAAAAACGGAAAAAGGGGAGTTTAAAGAGGCGATACACATCAACTTACTTTTGAGTTTAGATTGGCCTTTCAAGCTCAATCTAAACTCTCTCAAAACTATCTTTGAACCAAAATGTTGCTTAAAAACATTTCCACTCACCATTCGCACATCAATGCAAACCACAAAGTCGTTTCAAGCTTCTGAACTTCCCGGGACCGCGTCCGAACCACCCAAGGCCAAATCCGCTGTTTCTAACCAATAAAAAACAATGTATTAACCTCTTAATCAACCACAAATTTGTTGTTATACATCAGTTCACAATTCCACAATATTTTCTCAACAATTCAAAGCCGAATTTCTCCTAAATATTCTCATTTTCGTACTCCAGCATAACCCAGCCATTACCCCTCAATTTAAACACTTAAAACACTCCAAAACATGTCCAAAACATCACCCGAAGGCTGTACAACCACCAGCCCTTCATTTCCCCACATAAACACCTTAAAAACTCTTATTTTCCGCTTCTAAAAATCACCTACAACAGTGGTTTCGGGAATACAATCAAACCAGCACTGTCACCACTCAAAAATCATCAACTAACATCTAAAAACACATATCCAAGGTCCACATACCTCCAGCCCTCTTTTTATCACAAATTCAAGCCAAAAACTCACTTATTTCACTTCTAAAATCCACCCCTAAGACTAGTTTCGGTATACTACAATTAAGCAACCTTTTTAACATGTTATGACTTCAAAATAAACTTTAAAAACACCCCAAAACACTGCCCTAAAAGACCCATAGGGGATTTCAACCAAAATCCCCACTTTTCATAAATCTTGAAATTTCAAGGTTTAGAATTAATGAGTTTTGCAAATCCAACTTTAATTTAAGTTAAATTTAAGTAAAACAAGGAAAATAAAAAGAGGATTTACCTTCAAAGGTCTTCAATGGAGGAAAGGAGATGAAATGAGAGAATATGGTTTTTGGAAGATGATGAGTGGTTTTGATTTTCAAAACCATCTTAAAATTTCATTAATGGCACTATCGTAAATAATGAGAACTTTTATAAAAATCAACTCTTTAATTTAAATTTAACCCAAAACTAATCCTAGATCAACACCGATAACTCACGGGCCCTAAAACCGGGGTGTTACAAATCGTGTTGAAAAGCTCGTAATCAATTATATGAACTCCTAAATTTTGATTAAAACTTATTTTGCAGCCCTTTTTGTAGAGGTTTCGGACGAGCGGGTCTAAATGGGCTGAACAATGGACCCGTTAGAATTTTAACTGGGTAAAAAGTACAGAAATTAAGTTTATGCAATATAATCGTGTTGAAAAGCTCGTAATCAATTATACGAACTCCTAAATTTGAATTAAAACTTATTTTGCAGCCCTTTTGTAAAGGTTTCGGACGAGCGAGTCTAAATGGGCCGAACAATGGACCCGTTAAAATTTTAACTAAGTAAAAAGTACAGAAATCAAGTTTTTGCAATATAATAGTGTTAAAAAAAGCTCATAATCAATTATATGAACTCCTAAATTTGGATTAAAACTTATTTTGCAGCACTTTTGTAGAGGTTTCGGACGAGCGGGTCTAAATGGGCCGAACAATAGACCCATTAGAATTTTAACTAAGTAAAAAGTACAGAAATCGAGTTTTTGCAATATAATCGTGTTGAAAAGCTCGTAATCAATTATATGAACTCCTAAATTTGGATTAAAACTTGTTTTGTAGCCCTTTTTGTAGGGGCTTCGGACGAGCGGATCTAAATGGATCGAACAATAGACCCATTACAATTTTAACAGAGTAAAAGTACAGAAATTGAGTTTTTGCAATATAATCGTGTTTAAAAGCTCATAATAAATTATATGAACTCCTAAATTTTGATTAAAACTTATTCTGCGGTCCTTTTTGTAAGGTTTCGGACGAGCGGGTCTAAATGGGCTGAACAATGCAATCGTTAGAATTTTAACTGAGTAAAAAGAACATAAATAGTGTTTTTGCAATATAATCATGTTGAAAAGCTCGTAATCAACTCTATAAACTCCTAAAATTTGATTACAACTTATATTGCGGTCTTTTTTGTAGAGGTTTCGGACGAGCGGGTCTAAATGGGCTGAACAATGGACCCATTTGAATTTTAACTAAGTCAAAAGTTCATAAATTGAGTTTTTGCAATATAACCGTGTTGGAAAGCTCGTAAACAATTATATGAACTCCTAAAATTTGATTAAAACTTGTTTTGCGGTCTTTTTTATAGAGGTTTCGGGCGAGCAGGTCTAAATGGGCCGAACAATGGACTCGTTAGAATTTTAGCTGAGTAAAAAGTACAGAAATCGAGTTTTTGCAATATAATCGTGTTAAAAAGCTCGTATTCAATTATATGAACTCCTAAATTTTGATTAAAACTTATTATGCGGTCCTTTTTGTAAGGTTTCAGACGAGCGAGTCTAAATGGGCATAACAATGGACCGTTATAATTTTAACCGAGTAAAAAGTACAGAAATTGAGTTTTTGCAATATAATCGTGTTGAAAAGCTTGTAATCAATTATATGAACTCCTAAATTTGGATTAAAACTTATTTTGCAGCCCTTTTTGTAGAGGTTTCGGACGAACGAGTCTAAATGGGCCGAACAATGGACCCGTTATAATTTTTTTTGAAGAAAGCCCGTTAGAATTTTAACTGAGTAAAAAGTACAGAAATTGAATTTTTGCAATATAATCGTGTTGAAAAGTTCGTAATCAATTATACGAACTCCTAAAATTTTGATCCTAACTTGTTTTGCGGTCTTTTTTGTAGAGGATTCGGACGAGCGGGTCTAAATGGGCCGAACAATGGACCCGTTAGAATTTTAACTGAGTAAAAAGTACAGAAATCAAGTTTTTGCAATATAATCGTGTTTAAAAGCTCGTAATAAATTGTGTGAACTCCTAAATTTGGATTAAAACTTATTTTGCTTCCCTTTTGTAGAGGTTTCGGACGAGTGGGTCTAAATGGGCCGAACAATGGACCCGTTAGAATTTTAACTGAGTAAAAAGTACAGTAATCGAGTTTTTGCAATATAATCATTCTGAAAAGCTCTTAATCAATTATATGAACTACTAAAATTTGATTCTAACTTATTTTGCGGTCTTTTTTGTTGAGGTTTCGGACGAGCAATTCTAAATGGGCCGAACAATGGACCCGTTAGAATTTTAACTGAGTAAAAAGTACAAAAATCGAGTTTTTGCAATATAATGTGTTGAAAAGCTCGTAATCAATTGTATGAACTCCAAAATTTGGATTAAAACTTATTTTGCAACCCTTTCGCAGAGGTTTCGGACAAGCGAGTCTAAATGGGCCTAACAATGGACCCGTTAGAATTTTAATTGAGTAAAAAGTACAGAAATCGAGTTTTTGCAATGTAATCGTGTTGAAAAGCTCGTAATCAATTATATAAACTCCTAAAATTTGATTCTAACTTGTCTACGGTCTTTTTTGTAGAGGTTTCGGACGAGCGGGTCTAAATGGGCCGAACAATGGACCCGTTAAAATTTTAACTTAGTAAAAAGTACAGAAATCGGGTTTTTGCAATATAATCGTGTTAAAAAGCTTGTAAACAATTGTATGAACTCCTAAATTTGGATTAAAACTTAATTTGCAACCCTTTTGTAGAGGTTTCGGACAAGCGGGTCTTTATGGGCCGAACAATGGACCCGTTAGAATTTTAACTGAGTAAAAATTACAGTAATCCACTTTTTGCAATATAATCGTGTTGAAAAGCTATTAATCAACTATATGAACTCCTCAAATTTGATTCTAACGTATTTTGCGATATTTATTGTAAAGGTTTCGGACGAGCGGGGCTAAATGGGCCGAACAATGTACCCGTTAGAATTTTAACTGATCAAAAAGTAAAGAAATCGAGTTTTTGTAATATAATCGTGTTGAAAAGTTCGTAATCAATTGTATGAACAACTAAATTTGGATTAAAACTTATTTTGCAACCCTTTTGTAGAGGTTTCAGACGAGCAGGGCTAAATGGGCCGAACAATGGACCCGTTAGAATTTTAACTGAGTAAAAAGTATTGTAATCGAGTTTTTGCAATATAATCGTGTTGAAAAGCTCGTAATCAATTATATGAACTCCTAAAATTTGATTCTAACTTATTTTGCGGTCTTTTTTGTAGAGGTTTCGGACGAGCGGGTCTAAATGGGCCGAACAATGGACCCGTTAGAATTTTATCTGAGTAAAAAGTATAGAAATCGAGTTTTTGCAATATAATCGTGTTGAGATGCTCGTAATCAATTGTATGAAATCCAAAATTTGGATTAAAACTTATTTTGTAGCCTTTTTTGTAGAGGTTTCGGACGAGCGGGTGTAAATGGGCCGAAAAAAGGACTTATTAGAATTTTAACAGAGTAAAAAGTACAAAAATCGAGTTTTTGCAATATTATCGTGTTGAAAAGTTCGTAATCAATTGTATGAACTCCTAAATTTGGATTAAAACTTATTTTGCAACCCTTTTGTAGAGGTTTCGGATGAGCGGGTCTAAATGGGCCGAACAATGGACCCGTTAGAATTTTAACGAAGTAAAAAGTACAGAAATCGGATTTTTGCAATATAATCGTGTTGAAAAGCTCATAATCAATTGTATGAACTCCTAAATTTGGATTGAAACTTATTTGGCAACCCTTATATGAACTGAGTAAAAAGTAAAGTAATCGAGTTTTTGCAATATAATATTGTTGAAAAGCTCTTAATAAATTATATGAACTCCTAAAATTTGATTCTAACTTATTTTGCGGTCTTTCTTGTAAAGGTTTCGGACGAGCGTGTCTAAATGGGCCGAACAATGGACCCGTTAGAATTTTATCTGAGTAAAAAGTATAGAAATCGAGTTTTTGCAATATAATCGTGTTGAGATGCTCGTAATCAATTGTATGAAATCCAAAATTTGGATTAAAACTTATTTTGTAGCCTTTTTTGTAGAGGTTTCGGACGAGCGGGTGTAAATGGGCCGAAAAAAGGACTTATTAGAATTTTAACAGAGTAAAAAGTACAAAAATCGAGTTTTTGCAATATTATCGTGTTGAAAAGCTCGTAATCAATTGTATGAACTCCTAAATTTGGATTAAAACTTATTTTGCAACCCTTTTGTAGAGGTTTCGGATGAGCGGGTCTAAATGGGCCGAACAATGGACCCGTTAGAATTTTAACGAAGTAAAAAGTACAGAAATCGGATTTTTGCAATATAATCGTGTTGAAAAGCTCATAATCAATTGTATGAACTCCTAAATTTGGATTGAAACTTATTTGGCAACCCTTATATGAACTGAGTAAAAAGTAAAGTAATCGAGTTTTTGCAATATAATATTGTTGAAAAGCTCTTAATAAATTATATGAACTCCTAAAATTTGATTCTAACTTATTTTGCGGTCTTTCTTGTAAAGGTTTCGGACGAGCGTTTCTAAATGGGCCGAACAATGGACCCGTTAGAATTTTAACTGAGTAAAAAGTACAGAAATCATGTTTTTGCAATATAATCGTGTTGAAAAGATTGTAATCAATTGTATGAACTCCTAAATTTGGATGAAAACTTATTTTGCAACCTATTTGTAGAGGTTTCGGACGAGCGGGTCTAAATGCGCCGAACAATGGACCCGTTATTTTTTTAACTGAGTAAAAAGTAAAGTAATCGAGTTTTTGCAATATAATAGTGTTGAAAATCTCTTAATAAATTATATGAACTCCTAAAATTTGATTCTAACTTATTTTGCGATCTTTTTTTGTAAAGGTTTCGAACGAGCGGGTCTAAATGGGCCGAACATAGGACCCGTTAGAATTTTAACCGAGTAAAAAGTACAGAAATCGAGTTTTTGCAATATAATCGTGTTGAAAAGCTCGTAATCAATTGTATGAACTCATAAATTTGGATTAAAACTTATTTTGCAACCTTTTTGTAGAGGTTTCGGACGAGCGGGTCTAAATGGGCCGAACAATGGACCCGTTAGAATTTTAATTGAGTAAAAAGTACAATAATCGAGTTTTTGCAATATAATAGTGTTGAAAAGCTCTTAATAAATTATATGAACTCCTAAAATTTGATTCTAACTTATTTTGCGATCTTTTTTGTAAAGGTTTCGAACGAACGAGTCTAAATGGGCCGAACATAGGACTCGTTAGAATTTTATCTGAGTAAAAAGTACAGTAATCGAGTTTTTTCAATATAATCGTGTTAATAGCTCTTAATCAATTATATGAACTCCTAAAATTTGATTCTAACTTATTTTGCGATCTTTTTTGTAAAGGTTTCGGACGAGCTAGTCTAAATGGGCCGAACATAGGACCCGTTAGAATTTGGATTAAAACTTATTTTGCAACCCTTTTGTAGAGGTTTCGGAAGAGCGGGTCTAAATGGGCCGAACAATGGACCCGTTAGAATTTTAAATGAGTAAAAAGTACAGAAATCGAGTTTTTGCAATATAATCGTGTTGAGAAGATCGTAATCAATTGTATGAACTCCTAAATTTGGATTAAAACTTATTTTACAACCCTTTTTGTAGAGGTTTTGAATGATCGGGTCTAAATGGGCCGAACAATGGACCCGTTAGAATTTTAACGGAGTAAAAATTACAGAAATCGAGTTTTTGCAATATAATCGTATTGACAAGCTCGTAATCAATTGTATGAACTCCTAAATTTGGATTAAAACTTATTTTGCAAACCATTTGTAGAGGTTTCGGACGAGCGGGTCTAAATGGGCCGAACATTGAACCTGTTAGGATTTTTTTTGACGAAAGCTAAAGTGATTACAAGTAGTGTATGTTCTAAATATACTCTCTACCATTTGAAAATGAACGCTCAATCACCCTGCTGCAGCTGCAAGTGCTCGAACCCGTGACCTCTAGAAACAACAACCGTTCCCTTAACCACTAAGGCAATTTGGTTCGTGCACCCGATAGAATTATAACTAAGTAAAAAGCACAAAAATCGAGTTTTTGCAATATAATTGTGTTGAAAAGCTCGTAATCAATTGTATGAACGCCTAGATTTGGATTAAAACTTATTTTGCAACCCTTTTGTAGAGGTTTCGGATGAGCGGGTCTAAATGGGCCGAACAATGGACCCGTTAGAATTTTAACTGAGCAAAAAGTACAGTTATCGATCTTTTGCAATATAATCGTGTTGAAAAGCTCTTAATCAATTATATGAACTCCTAAAATTTGATTCTAACTTATTTTGCGATCTTTTTTGTAAAGGTTTCGGACGAGCGGGTCTAATTGGGCCGAACAATGGACCCGTTAGAATTTTAACTTAGTAAAAAGTACAGAAATCGAGATTTTTTAATATAATCGTGTTGAAAAGCTCATAAACAATTGTACGAACTCCTAAATTTTGATTAAAACTTATTTTGCAACCCTTTTGTAGAGGTTTCGGACAAGAGGGTCTAAATGGGCCGAACAATGGACCCGTTAGAATTTTAACTGACTAAAAAGCACAAAAATCGAGTTTTTGCAATATAATTGTGTTGAAAAGCTGGTAATCAATTGCATGAACTCCTAAATTTGGATTAAAACTTATTTTTCAACCCTTTTGTAGAGGTTTCGGACGAGCAGCTCTAAATGGGCCGAACAATGGACCCATTAGAATTTTAACAGAGTAAAAAGTACAGACATCAAGTTTTTGCAATATAATCGTGTTGAAAAGCTCGTAATCAATTATATGAACTCCTAAAATTTGGATTAAAACTTATTTTGCAACCCTTTTGTAGAGGTTTCGGACGAGCGGGTCTAAATGGGCCGAACAATGGACTCGTTAGAATTTTAACTGAGTAAAAAGTACAATAATCGAGTTTTTGTAATATAATCGTGTTGAAAAGCTCGTAATCATTTATATGAACTCCTAAAATTTGATTCTAACTTATTTTACGGTCTTATTTGTAGAGGTTTCGGACGAGCGGGTCAAAATGGGCCGAACAATGGACCCGTAAGAATTTTAACTGAGTAAAAAGTACAAAAATTGAATTTTGGAAATATAATCGTGTTGAAAAGATCGTAATCAATTATATGAACTCCTATATTTGGATTAAAACTTATTTTGTAACCCTTTTATAGAGGTTTAGGACGAGCGGGTCTAAATGGGCCAAACAATGGACCCGTTAGAATTTTATATGAGTAAAAGGTATAGAAATCTAGTTTTTGCAATATAATCGTGTTGAAAAGCTAGTAACCAATTGTATGAACTCCTAAATTTGTTTTAAAAAAAATTTTGCAGCCATTTTTGTAGAGGTTTCGGACGAGCGGGTCTAAATGGGCCGAACAAAGGACCTGTTAGAATTTTAAAGGAGTAAAAATTTCAGAAATCGAGTTTTTGCAATATAATCGTGTTGAAAATCTCTTAATCAATTATATGAACTCCTAAAATTTGATTCTAAATTATTTTGCGATCTTTTTTGTAAAGGTTTCGGACGAGCGGGTCTAAATGGGCCGAACGATGGACCCGTTAGAATTTTAACTAAGTAAAAAGTACATAAATCGAGTTTTCGCAATATAATCGTGTTGAAAAGCTCGTAATCAATAGTATGAACTCCTAAATTTTGATTAAAACTTATTTTGCAACCATTTTGTAGAGGTTTCGGATGAGCGGGTCTAAATGGGCCGAACAATGGACCCGTTAGAATTTTAACTGAGTAAAAACCACAAAAATCGAATTTTTGCAATATAATTAAGTTGAAAAGCTCGTAATCAATTGTATGAACTCCTAAATTTGGATTAAAACTTATTTTGCAACCCTTTTGTAGAGGTTTCGGACGAGCGGGTCTAAATGGGCCGAACAATGGACTCGTTAGAATTTTAACTGAGTAAAAAGTACATTAATAGAGTTTTTGTAATATAATCGTGTTGAAAAGCTCATAATCAATTATATAAACTCCTAAAATTTGATTCCAACTTATTTTGGGTCTTATATTTAGAGGTTTCGGACGAGCGGGTCTAAATGGGCCGAACAATGGACCCGTAAGAATTTTAACTGAGTAAAAAGTACAAAAATCAAATTTTTGAAATATAATCGTGTTTTAAAGCTCGTAATCAATTGTATGAACTCCTATATTTGGATTAAAACTTGTTTTGTAACCCTTTTGTAGAGGTTTCGGACGAGCGGGTCTAAATGGGCCAAATAATGGACCCGTTAGAATTTTATACGAGTAAAAGGTATAGAAATCTAGTTTTTGCAATATAATCGTGTTGAAAAGCTCGTAACCAATTGTATGAACTCCTAAATTTGGATTAAAACTTTTTTTGCAGCCATTTTTGTAGAGGTTTCGGACGAGCAGTTCTAAATGGGCCGAACAAAGGACCTGTTAGAATTTTAAAGGATTAAAAATTTCAGAAATCGAGTTTTTGTAATATAATCGTGTTGAAAATCTCTTAATCAATTATATGAACTCCTAAAATTTGATTCTAAATTATTTTGCGATCTTTTTTGTAAAGGTTTCAGACGATCGGGTCTAAATAGGCCAAACGATGGACCTGTTAGAATTTTAACTAAGTAAAAAGTACATAAATCGAGTTTTCGCAATATAATCGTGTTTAAAAGCTCATAATCAATAGTATGAACTCCTAGATTTTGATTAAAACTTATTTTGCAACCATTTTGTAGAGGTTTCGGATGAGTGGGTCTAAATGGGCCGAACAATGGACCCGTTAGAATTTTAACTGAGTAAAAACCACAAAAATCGAGTTTTTGCAATATAATTATGTTGAAAAGTTCGTAATCAATTGTATGAACTCCTAAATTTGAATTAAAACTTATTTTGCAACCCTTTTGTAGAGATTTCGGACGAGCGGGTCTAAATGGGCCGAACAATGGACTCGTTAGAATTTTAACTGAGTAAAAAGTACATTAATCGACTTTTTGTAATATAATCGTGTTGAAAAGCTCATAATCAATTATATAAACTCCTAAAATTTGATTCCAACTTATTTTGCGGTCTTATATTTAGAGGTTTCGGACGAGCGGGTCTAAATGGGCCGAACAATGGACCCGTAAGAATTTTACCTGAGTAAAAAGTACAAAAATCAAATTTTTGAAATATAATCGTGTTGAAAAGCTCGTAATCAATTGTATGAACTCCTCTATTTGGATTAAAACTTATTTTGCAACCCTTTTGTAGAGGTTTCGGACGAGCGGGTCTAAATGGGCCGAACAATGGACCCGTTAGAATTTTAACTGAGCAAAAAGTACAGTTATCGATCTTTTCAATATAATCGTGTTGAAGAGCTCTTAATAAATTATATGAACTCCTAAAATTTGATTCTAACTTATTTTGCGATCTTTTTTGTAATGGTTTCGGACGAGCGGGTCTAAATGGGCCGAACATAGGACCCGTTAGAATTTTAACTGAGTAAAAAAAACAAAAATTGAGTTTTTGCAATATAATTGTGCTGAAAAGCTCGTAATCAATTGTATGAACTCCTAAATTTGGTTTAAAACTTATTCTGCAACCCTTTGGTAGAGGTTTTAGACGAACGAGTCTAAATGAGTCGAACAATGGACCCGTTTGAATTTTAACTATTGAAAAAGTACAGAAATCAAGTTTTTGTAATATATTCGTCTTGAAAAGCTCGTAATCAATTATATGAACTCCTAAAATTTGATTCTAACTGTTTTGCGATCTTTTTTGTAGGTGTTTCGGACGAGCGGGTCTAAATGGGCCGAACACTGGACCCGTTAGAATTTTATCTGAGTAAGAAGTATAGAAATCGAGTTTTTGCAATATAATCGCGTTGAAACGCTTGTAATCAATTGGATGAACTCCTAAATTTGGATTAAAACTTATTTTGCAACCATTTTGTAAAGGTTTCGAACGAGCGGGTCTAAATGGGGCGAACAATAGACCCGTTAGAATCTTAACTGAGTAAAAAGTACAGTAATCGAGTTTTTGCAGTATAATCGTGTTGAAAAGCTCGTAATCAATTGTATGAACTCCTAAATTTGGATTAAAACTTATTTTGCAACCATTTTGTATATGTTTCGGATGAGCGGGTCTAAATGGGCCGAACAATGGACCCGTTAGAATTTTAACTGAGTAAAAACCACAAAAATCGAGTTTTTGGAATATAATTGTGTTGAAAAGCTCGTAATCAATTGTATGAACTTCTAAATTTGGATTAAAACTTATTTTGCAACCCTTTTGTAGAGGTTTCGGACGAGCGGGTCTAAATGGGCCGAACAATGGACTCGTTAGAATTTTAACTGAGTAAAAAGTACATTAATCGAGTTTTTGTAATATAATCGTGTTGAAAAGTTCGTAATCAATTATATGAACTCCTAAAATTTGATTCTAACTTATTTTGCGGTCTTATTTGTAGAGGTTTCGGACGAGCGGGTCTAAATGGGCCGAACAATGGACCCGTTAGAATTTTAACTTAGGAAAAAGTACAGAAATCGAGATTTTTTAATATAATCGTGTTGAAAAGCTCATAAACAATTGTATGAACTCCTAAATTTTGATTAAAACTTATTTTGCAACCCTTTTGTAGAGGTTTCGGACGAGCGGGTCTAAATGGGCCGAACAATGGACCCGTTAGAATTTTAACTGACTAAAAAGCACAAAAATCGAGTTTTTGCAGTATAATTGTGTTGAAAAGCTCGTAATCAATTGTAAGAACTCCTAAATTCCGATTAAAACTTATTTTGCAACCCTTTTGTAGAGGTTTCGGACGAGCAGGTCTAAATGGGCCGAACAATGGACCCGTTAGAATTTTAATAGAGTAAAAAGTACAGAAATCAAGTTTTTGCAATATAATCATTTTGAAAAGCTCGTAATCAATTATATGAACTCTTAAAATTTGGATTAAAACTTATTTTGCAACCCTTTTGTAGAGGTTTCGGACGAGCGGGTCTAAATGGGCCGAACAATGGACTCGTTAGAATTTTAACTGAGTAAAAAGTACATTAATCGAGTTTTTGTAATATAATCGTGTTGAAAAGCTCATAATCAATTATATGAACTCCTAAAATTTGATTCTAACTTATTTTGCGGTCTTATTTGTAGAGGTTTCGGACGAGCGGGTCTAAATGGGCCGAACAATGGACCCGTTAGAATTTTAACTTAGTAAAAAGTACAGAAATCGAGATTTTTTAATATAATCGTGTTGAAAAGCTCATAAACAATTGTATGAACTCCTAAATTTTGATTAAAACTTATTTTGCACCCCTTTTGTAGAGGTTTCAGACGAGCGGGTCTAAATGGGCCGAACAATGGACCCGTTAGAATTTTAACTGAGTAAAAAGCACAAAAATCTAGGTTTTGCAATATAATTGTGTTGAAAAGCTCGTAATCAATTGTATGAACTCCTAAATTTGGATTAAAACTTATTTTGTAACCCTTTTGTAGAGGTTTCGGACAAGCAGGTCTAAATGGGCCGAACAATGGACCCGTTAGAATTTTAACAGAGTAAAAAGTACAGAAATCAAGTTTTTGCAATATAATCGTGTTGAAAAGCTCGTAATCAATTATATGAACTCCTAAAATTTGGATTAAAACTTATTTTGCAACCCTTTTTTAGAGGTTTCGGACGAGCGGGTCTAAATGGGCCGAACAATGGACTCGTTAGAATTTTAACTGAGTAAAAAGTACAGTAATCGAGTTTTTGTAATATAATCGTGTTGAAAAGCTCGTAATCAGTTATATGAACTCCTAAAATTTGATTCTAACTTAATTTGGGGTCTTATTTGTAGAGGTTTCGGACGAGCGGGTCTAAATGGGCCGAACAATGGACCCGTAAGAATTTTAACTGAGTAAAAAGTACAAAAATCGAATTTTTGAAATATAATCGTGTTGAAAAGCTCGTAATCAATTGTATGAACTCTTATATTTGGATTAAAACTTATAATCGTGTTGAAAAGCTCGTAATCAATTGTATGAACTCTTATATTTGGATTAAAACTTATTTTGTAACCCTTTTGTAGAGGTTTCGGACGAGCGGGTCTAAATGGGCCAAACAATGGACCCGTTAGAATTTTATATGAGTAAAAGGTATAGAAATCTAGTTTTTGCAATATAATCGTGTTGAAAAGCTCGTAACCAATTGTATGAACTCCTAAATTTGGATTAAAACTTTTTTTGCAGCCATTTTTGTAGAGGTTTCGGATGAGCGAGTCTAAATGGGCCGAACAAAGGACCCGTTAGAATTTTAAAGGAGTAAAAATTTCAGAAATCGAGTTTTTGTAATATAATCGTGTTGAAAAGCTCGTAATCAATTGTATGAACTCCTAAATTTGGATTAAAACTTATTTTGCAACCCTTTTGTAAAGGTTTCGAACGAGCGGGTCTAAATGGGCCGAACAATAGACCCGTTAGAATCTTAACTGAGTAAAAAGTACAGTAATCGAGTCTTTGCAATATAATCGTGTTGAAAAGCTCGTAATCAATTGTATGAACTCCTAAATTTGGATTAAAACTTATTTTGCAACCATTTTGTAGAGGTTTCGGATGAGCGGGTCTAAATGGGCCGAACAATGGACCCGTTAGAATTTTAACTGAGTAAAAACCACAAAAATCGAGTTTTTGGAATATAATTGTGTTGAAAAGCTCGTAATCAATTGTATGAACTCCTAAATTTGGATTAAAACTTATTTTGCAACCCTTTTGTAGAGGTTTCGGACGAGCGGGTCTAAATGGGCCGAACAATGGACTCGTTAGAATTTTAACTAAGTAAAAAGTACATTAATCGAGTTTTTGTAATATAATCGTGTTGAAAAGCTCGTAATCAATTATATGAACTCCTAAAATTTGATTCTAACTTATTTTGCGGTCTTATTTGTAGAGGCTTCGTACGAGCGGGTCTAAATGGGCCAAACAATGGACCCGTTATAATTTTAACTTAGTAAAAAGTACAGAAATCGAGATTTTTTAATATAATCGTGTTGAAAAGCTCATAAACAATTGTATGAACTCCTAAATTTTGATTAAAACTTATTTTGCAACCCTTTTGTAGAGGTTTCGGACGAGCCGGTCTAAATGGCCGAACAATGGACTCGTTAGAATTTTAACTGACTGAAAAGCACAAAAATTGAGTTTTTGCAATATAATTATGTTGAAAAGCTCGTAATCAATTGTATGAACTCCTAAATTTGGATTAAAACTTATTTTGCAACCATTTTGTAGAGGTTTCGGACGAGCAGGTCTAAATGGGCCGAACAATGGACCTGTTAGAATTTTAACAGAGTAAAAAGTACAAAAATCAAGTTTTTGCAATATAATCGTGTTGAAAAGCTCATAATCAATTATATGAACTCCTAAATTTTGGATTAAAACTTATTTTGCAACCCTTTTGTAGAGGTTTCGGACGAGAGGGTCTAAATGGGCCGAACAATGGACTCGTTAGAGTTTTAACTGAGTAAAAAGTACAGTAATCTGGTTTTTGTAATATAATCGTGTTGAAAAGCTCGTAATAAGTTATATTAACTCCTAAATTTTGATTCTAACTTATTTTGCGGTCTTATTTGTAGAGGTTTTGGACGAGCGGGTCTAAATGGGCCGAAAAATGGACCCGTAAGAATTTTAACTGAGTAAAATGTACAAAAATCAAATTTTTGAAATATAATCGTGTTGAAAAGCTCGTAATCAATTGTATGAACTCCTATATTTTGATTAAAACTTATTTTGTAACCCTTTTGTAAAGGTTTCGGATGAGCGGGTCTAAATGGGCCAAATAATGGACCCGTTAGAATTTTATATGAGTAAAAGGTATAGAAATCTAGTTTTTGCAATATAATCGTGTTGAAAAGCTCGTAACCAATTGTATGAACTCCGAAATTTGGATTAAAACTTTTTTTTGCAGCCATTTTTGTAGATGTTTCGGACGAGCGGGTCTAAATGGGCCGAACAAAGGACCTGTTAGAATTTTAAAGGAGTAAAAATTTCAGAAATTGAGTTTTTGCAATATAATCGTGTTGAAAAGCTCGTAATCAATTGTATGAACTCCTAAATTTGGATTAAAACTTATTTTGCGACCTTTTTTGTAAAGGTTTCGAACGAGAGGGTCTAAATGGGCCGAACAATAGACCCGTTAGAATCTTAACTGAGTAAAAAGTACAGTAATCGAGTTTTTGCAATATAATCGTGTTGAAAAGCTCGTAATCAATTGTATGAACTCCTAAAATTTGATTAAAACTTCTTTTGCAACCATTTTGTAGAGGTTTCGGATGAGCAGGCTAAATGGGCCGAACAATGGACCCGTTAGAATTTTAAGTGAGTAAAAACCACAAAAATCGAGTTTTTGCAGTATAATTGTGTTGAAAAGCTCGTAATCAATTGTATGAACTCCTAAATTTGGATTAAAACTTATTTTGCAACCCTTTTGTAGAGGTTTCGGACGAGCAGGTCTAAATGGTCCGAACAATGGACTCGTTAGAATTTTAACTGAGTAAAAAGTACATTAATCGAGTTTTTGTAATATAATCGTGTTGAAAAGCTCGTAATCAATTATATGAACTCCTAAAATTTGATTCTAACTTATTTTGCGGTCTTATTTTTAGAGGTTTCGGACGAGCGTGTCTAAATGGGCCGGACAATGGACCCGTAAGAATTTTAACAGAGTAAAAAGTACAAAAATCGAATTTTTGAAATATAATCGTGTTGAAAAGCTCGTAATCAATTGTATGAACTCCTATATTTGGATTAAAACTTATTTTGAAACCCTTTTGTAGAGGTTTCGGACGAGCGGGTTTAAATGGGCCGAACAATACTGAGTAAAAAGTACATTAATCGAGTTTTTGCAATATAATAGTGTTGAAAAGATCTTAATAAATTATATGAACTCCTAAAATTTGATTATAACTTATTTTGCGATCTTTTTTGTAATGGTTTCGGACGAGCGGGTCTAAATGGGCCGAACAATGGACCCGTTAGAATTTTATCTGAGTAAGAAGTATAGAAATCGAGTTTTTGCGATATAATCGCGTTGAAACGCTAGTAATCAATTGGGTGAACTCCTAAATTTGGATTAAAACTTATTTTGCAACCCTTTTGTAGAAGTTTAGGATGAGCGGGTCTAAATGGCCGAACAATGGACCCGTTAGAATTTGAACTGAGTAAAAAGTATAGAAATCAAGTTTTTGCAATATAATTGTGTTGAAAAGCTCGTAATGAATTATATGAACTCCTAAATTTTGATTCTACCTTGTTTTGCGGTCTTTTTTGTAGAGGTTTCGGATGAGCGGGTCTAAATGGGCCGAACAATGGACCCGTTAGAATTTTATCTGAGTAAAAAGTATAGAAATCAAGTTTTTGCAATATAATCGTGTTGAAACGCTCGTAATCAATTGTATGAACTCCAAAATTTGGATTAAAACTTATTTTGTAGCCTTTTTGTAGAGGTTTCTCACGAGCGGGTCTAAATGGGCTGAACAAATGTCTTGTTAGAACTTTAACGGAGTAAAAAGTACAAAAATCGAGTTTTTGCAATTTTATCGTGTTTAAAAGCTCGTAATAAATTGTATGAACTCCAAAATTTGGATTAAAACTTATTTTGCAACACTTTTGTAGAGGTTTCGGATGAGCGGGTCTAAATGGGCCGGACAATGGACCCGTTAGAATTTTAACGGAGTAAAAAGTACAAAAATCGAGTTTTTGCAATATAATCGTGTTGAAAAGCTCGTAATCAATTGTATGAACTCCTAAATTTGGATTAAAACTTATTTTGCAACCCTTTTGTAAAGGTTTCGAACGAGCGGGTCTAAATGGGCCGAACAATAGAACCGTTAGAATCTTAACTGAGTAAAAAGTACAGTAATCGAGTTTTTTTCAATATAATCGTTTTGAAAAGCTCGTAATCAATTGTATGAACTCCTAAATTTGGATTAAAACTTATTTTGCAACCATTTTGTAGAGGTTTCGGATGAGCGGGTCTAAATGGGCCGAACAATAGACCCGTTAGAAATTTAACTGAGTAAAAACCACAAAAATCGAGTTTTTGCAATACAATTGTGTTGAAAAGCTCGTAATCAATTGTACGAACTACTAAATTTAGATTAAAACTTATTTTGCAACCATTTTGTAGAGGTTTCGGACGAGCGGGTCTAAATGGGCCGAACAATGGACTCGTTAGAATTTTAACTGAGTAAAAAGTATATTAATCGAGTTTTTGTAATATAATCGTGTTGAAATGCTCGTAATCAATTATATGAACTCCTAAAATTTGATTGTAACTTATTTTGCGGTCTTATTTGTAGAGGTTTCGGACGAGCGGGTCTAAATGGGCCGAACAATGGACCCCTAAGAATTTTAACTGAGTAAAAAGTACAAAAATTGAATTTTTGAAATATAATCGTGTTGAAAAGCTCGTAATCAATTGTATGAACTCCTATATTTGGATTAAAACTTATTTTGAAACCCTTTTGTAGAGGTTTTGGACGAGCGGGTTTAAATGGGCCGAACAATAGACCCGTTAGAATCTTAACTAAGTAAAAAGTACAGTAAGCGAGTTTTTGCAATATAATCGTGTTGAAAAGCTCGTAATCAATTGTATGAACTCCTAAATTTGGATTAAAACTTATTTTGCAACCCTTTTGTAAAGGTTTCGAACGAGCGGGTCTAAATGGGCCGAACAATAGACCCGTTAGAATCTTAAGTGAGTAAAAAGTACAAAAATCGAGTTTTTGCAATATAATCGTGTTGAAAAGCTCGTAATCAATTGTATGAACTCCTAAATTTGGATTAAAACTTATTTTGCAACCCTTTTGTGAAGGTTTCGAACGAGCGGGTCTAAATGGGCCGAACATAGGACCCGTTAGAATTTTAACTGAGTAAAAAGCACAAAAATTGAGTTTTTGCAATATAATTGTGTTGAAAAGCTCGTAATCAATTATATGAACTCCTAAATTTGGTTTAAAACTTATTTTGCAATCCTTTGGTCGAGGTTTCGGACGAACGGGTCTAAATGAGTCGAACAATGGACCCGTTTGAATTTTAACTGATGAAAAAGTACAGAAATCAAATTTTTGTAATATAATCGTGTTGAAAAGCTCGTAATCAATTATATGAACTCCTAAAATTTGATTCTAACTGTTTTGCAATCTTTTTTGTAGATGTTTCGGACGAGCGAGTCTAAATGGGCCGAACACTGGACCCGTTAGAATTTTATCTGAGTAAGAAGTATAGAAATCGAGTTTTTGCAATATAATCGCGTTGAAACGCTAGTAATCAATTGGATGAACTCCTAAATTTGGATTAAAACTTATTTTGCAACCCTTTTGTAGAAGTTTAGGACGAGCGGGTCTAAATGGGCTGAACAATGGACCCGTTAGAATTTTAACTGAGTAAAAAGTATAGAAATCAAGTTTTTGCAATATAATCGTGTTGAAAAGCTCGTAATGAATTATGTGAACTCCTAAATTTTGATTCTAACTTGTTTTGCAGTATTTTTTGTAGAGGTTTCGGATGAGCGGGTCAAAATGGGCCGAACAATGGACCCGTTAGAATTTTATCTGAGTAAAAAGTATAGAAATCAAGTTTTTGCAATATAATCGTGTTGAAACGCTCGTAATCAATTGTATGAACTCCAAAATTTGGATTAAAACTTATTTTGTAGCCTTTTTGTAGAGGTTTCGGACGAGCGGGTCTAAATGGGCCGAACAAAGGTCTTGTTAGAACTTTAACGGGGTAAAAAGTACAAAAATCGAGTTTTTGCAATATAATCGTATTGAAAAGCTCGTAATCAATTGTATGAACTCCTAAATTTGGATTAAAATTTATTTTGCAACACTTTTGTAGAGGTTTCGGATGAGCGGGTCTAAATGGGCCGAACAATGGACCCGTTAGAATTTTAACGGAGTAAAAAGTACAAAAATCGAGTTTTTGCAATATAATCGTGTTGAAAAGCTCGTAATCAATTGTATGAACTCAAAAACATACAAATTACTTCTAAACATTCGATAGAGAGTATGGTGAGAGAGAGTAGGCAGTTTAGGGGCTTTTGTGCGAAAGACCGGAACATCTCCGGGAAACAGCAGGGTGGTTTCTGGCAGAAGGGTTATCCTCTACATCAAGCGGAGTTAGCAAGAGATGGGAGTCCTGGAAATTGGGTAGTGTTTGTGGATAACTTGAGCAAGAGAATAGCTAGAGGTACACTGAGAGAGCTTTTTGACTACCATGGTCGGGTTACTAAGGTTTACATCCCGTCACAAAATCGAAAACCTAAGTATAGATTATGTACCTTCTCTTTTGTTCATTTCTTCAATGAAGAAGGAATGAATAGGGCGATCAGCAAGGTGCATAATACACGAATTGATGGTCGAGTGGTATCGGTTTCGAAGGCCAGGTTTCCAAGGAGCGAAGGCAAACAGCACGCGGCTGTCAGGCAACCGTCGGTCGGTCAATGGAGAGAAAAATCGAAAAATAATGTCCCTCGTGGTGCAGCAGTTCGGGATGCGGGTAAAAGTAACAAATGGGATGGTCGTACGTTCAAAGAAGTTCTGACTAACTCAACGGAGAATCAAAAAGCGATCCGGCTTGAAAAGAATATCATGGATATTCCTATCCCTTCGGAGAATACGACATGGATCCATAATTCATCAACTGTGGTTGCAAAACTAAGTTTCGACTTAGAATTCATACAACGTGCACTAAGGAGTGATGGTATTACAGTCAAAATAGCAAGATGGGGCAGTGCAACGAATGCATGTTTAATAAGTTTTGGGTCAAGAGCGGAGAAAGAGGAAATGTGGAGAAGTAAAAGAAATGAACTAGGTTTCTGGTTTGACTTCCTCGAAGAAGAGGTTGTACTCGATGGAAGTCCTCATTGTTTCTGCGCAATCGAACTGATAGGAGTGCCATTTTTCTGCTGGCACGATGAATTCTTTGTTAAACTGGCAAATCGATGGGGGAAGCTTATCCAGATTAATGAAGAAACAAGAGAGAAGACAGATCTCTCAGCAGCTAGGTTTCTAATACGTGTTCCTAGCATGTTCGATGTTCCAAAATCATTGTCGATTGGAGTTAATGGCAGAACTTTCATGGTTGTAGTAAAAATTGGTGGTCGGAATACAGATTCTTCGGAGGAGGAATGGTGGGACAGTGAAAGGAACAAGGAGGCGTGTTCGCTGGAGGAATCTCCTCCCGTCAATGATGCGGGGGACGTGGCTCAGGACTTTTCACCTTCTTCCTCATCGGATGGGTTTTCGGATCAGCCTCGAGCCCAGTGCAATCAGGAGCCTATTATTAATGTCAGTGAATATGCTAGACCCGAACAGTCTGGTACTATGAATGTAGATATTGAAAATCCCTTGAACGATAATTTGGCGGCGGCATTTGACAGCCCTTCAAAACCGGATGAACAATCGAAATATAACGCTGATGGGCTTGTGGGCCAGGTAAACATAACGGATATCCCCCAAGGTTTACAACCTCCCGAGTCTGGGCTTAGAGGATGCAACAATTTGGGCCTAAATATTAGCTCTAATATTATTCCCCCTAGACCAGTTGTTTCGGTTGGTTCTTCCTTCGTTGCTGAATCAAATCAGTTTATCAATATTATAGTTCCAGACAGCCTTGGAAATAGCCTCTGCTTTGTAACTTGCATGTCGTCTGAAAATTGTGGGAACGATCTGCGGCAAGGCAAAAATGCCTCGCGCCAACAAATCCTCCCTTTCAGTGTTCCGGCGACCATGGTAGGGGTTGAGAATTTTTTCAATCCGGATGTTCGAAGGTCCATTCGAAGTAAAGCCAGGGAATCGGCCGAAAACATCTTGTCAGGTCAGCCTTCTTCTCCCTCCGAATCTTCTCCGAAATCAGATCATATTAGCTATATAGAGGAAGCTATGGCGGTATAGGGTGTGAGTAACCTTTTGGGTGTGTCTTTCGTTGGGGGAAAACATGCTGTAATTGACAAAGTGATACAATTGGAAAAGAGGAATTAGGATGTTATCAACGAGCATTAGTTGTTTTTTCTTTGATTGATATCTTGGGTTTCTTTGTATATAATGGATTGGTCAGTCATAACTTGGAACATAAGAGGATTAGGAAGAGCAGAGAAAGTTAGGACGGTGAGAAACTTGATGAATAGAAAAAAGCCGAAAGTAATTTTTTACAAGAAACCAAGCTGCAGATTTTTAGTCCATCGTTGTTTCGTAAACTCGGAATTTCTCAAAATTATGAAAGAGTGATATCTCTGGTAATTGGTTCCTCGGGAGGTCTACTAAGTGTTTGGGATCAAAACTTCCTAAACGTATCAGAAACAGTCATAAAGCAGAGATTTATTGCTATAATGGGAGGTATTCAGGGAAGTCAGCTTCTCTATGGTTTTCTTAATGTCTATGGTCCAGCGGTAGAAGCAGAGAGAGCTGCCTTTTTTCGGAAATTCTGGAATTCCTGAATCTTCATCAAGCAGTTTGGTGTATAGGAGGTGACTTCAACGCATTCTTGGGCTCGGAGGAAAAAATAGGGCTCTCGGACAGTTCATATATGGTTAATCTTTTCAGAACCTTCATTCAGGACACATAGCTTGTCGACCTTCCGATGTGTTGAGGAGTATTTACATGGTCAAACAATCGGGATCCACCGACTTTCATTAGGTTGGATCGTTTCCTGGTTGACAATCAATTTATCCTGGCCTATCCAAATATTCTTCAGGTTCTATTGCCAAAATCTATCTCCGACCACAATCCAGTCTGTTTGGAGAACTCGATGAAATTATGTGGATCGAGACCATTTAAACTATTTAATTATCTTATGGAGGAAGATGGGTTTTCACAGCTAGTTGTCTCGGCTTTCTCCAACAATAAGAGGCGGGGGGACTTTTTGAATCGCTGAAGGTTCTTAAAGGTGAAATTAAACAGTGGTCGAAAATAAGAAGGGGTGGTGATAAAGACTAGATTATGAGTTTGGAGGCTAAGATTGAAGCTGAAGAAAGACGTCAACAACAGGGGTTACATAGCCCTATAATCATGGAGCTAAGGAAGCAGTTATGGGCGTGTCTTCGTAAAGAAGAAAGTATGTAGTTACAAAACTCCCGCCTTAAATGGTTCAATGATGGGGATAGGAACACGCGCTATTTCCATATGGTTGCATCGAATCGTCGAAGGGCAAATTTTATCAATAACCTTGTGATCGAAAAGAAATCTATCTCAGATCATGGGGAGATTAGAAATGGGTTTTTTGAGCATTTTCGGAAGGTATATAATACGTCTAACACTATCCCGGTCAAAGAGCTGAATTTGGGCTTTTCAAAGCTATCGGAGGAGATAAGCAGCGGGCTGGAAAAGCAATTCACCGTTGAGGAGATATGGGCTGCCATCGCTTCTACAGATAGCTCTCGGGCCCCTGGCCCTAACGGATATAACATGGGCTTCTTCAAGAAGTTCTGGCCCAATTTGAAAGACGAGCTGGTTAAAGTCTTCAATGATTTCTATATTCATCGTGAATGGAATTCTGGGATTAACCATTCTTTTCTCGCGTTGATACCTAAAAAGCTTGGTCCATCTTGCCCGGAGGATTTCCGGCCAATTAGCCTCGTGGGAGGAATATATAAAATAATCTCTAAAGTATTAGCTAGAAGGCTCAGCGGTTGTATGGATTGTGTGGTGAGCAAATCTCAGTTCGCGTTTATTCTGGGTCGAAGTATATTGGAATGCTCTTTGATAGCAAATGAAGGGATTGATTACGTCCGAAAAATGGGTCTGAAAGGATCAATTTTCAAAATAGATTTCAAAGGTGCGTATGATTCAGTCGATTGGAGGTTTCTTCTCAGAGTCATGAATGAAATGGGCTTTGGAGTTTGGTGGTGTAAGTGGATTCAGATGTGCTTAGAGACGGCTTCGATTTCTGTTTTAGTGAATGGCATTCCGTCTTCACAATTCTCGCTGTCTCGTGGTCTTCGGCAGGGGTGCTCCCTCTCCCCCCTCCTATTCAACCTGGTTGGAGAAGCCTTACACCTCATGATAGAAAAGGCAGTGTCGGTTGGCTTGTTCCAAGGCTTCGCAATTGGTAGAGAAGACAACAGGTTTAATCTATCGCTTTACAATATGCTGATGATTTAATAATTTTTTGTGGGGCAAATATTGGGGAAATCAGAAATGTCAAGAGAACACTGAGGATATTCGAGTTGGCTGCTGGGCTCCAACTAAATCTCAGTAAAAGTCCATTGTATGGTATCAATGTGAATGATATTTCTGTGTCTAATTGGGCGTTGCAAATTGGCTGCAAGAGTGATCAACTTCCCTCCCAATATCTGGGCCTCCCCCTTGGTGCGAAAAGAAACTCGATGACATTATGGGAACCTATCGTGGAAAAATTCTTTCGAGCTTTAGCCTCCTGGAAATCCAGTTGTCTTTCGTATAGTGGAAGGCTAGTACTTATAAAATCTGTCTTGGCTGCCCTCCCAGTTTACTATCTGTCAATTTTCAAAATGCCGGTTTCAGTTGTTAAGAAAATCAATAGTTTGATGGCAAACTTTCTGTGGGGTTCATCGGACAACCATAATGCTATCCACTGGGTTAAATGGAGTGATGTTTGCCTCCCTCTCAACTGCAGTGGGTTAGGTATTCGAAACATAGCTTTTCATAATCAAGCTTTACTTGGCAAATGGATTTGGAATTTCGCCATAAATAAGGAGTGTGAATGGAAAAAAATCATCTGTAGCAAGCTAAATTTCAATCCTAATGCAATTACCCCTGGAAACAAAAAACTCCGTTTATGCTCTTGGATGTGGAAGGATATGGTGAACTCGTTCTCGGTCAAGAATTCCGTGGGCAGATCGTTTGAAGACCAGCTTATTATGCATGTGGGTGATGGTAAATCGATTGTTTTTTGGACTGATCAGTGGATTGGTGAGGTTCCCCTGTACCTTGCTTTTCCAAGGATTTTTGCCTTATCAAGCAACAAAGAGGGCAAAGTTGCAGACTTCGGTCAGAAGTCTGATTCAGGATGGGTTTGGAACATCCCAATTCGAAGGACTCTCTTCGACTGGGAGATTGATCAATGGAATGATCTTATGAACTGTCTTAATTCTTATTTGGATAAAGGAATTAGTAAGGATTGCTTCTCATGGAAAGGAGCGAGTGAAGGGGTATATTCGGCAAAGGCTGGCTACTATGATATCATATCATCTACTCCTTCAGCTTCTTTTTGGAAATCATTTGTCTGGAACATCAAGGTTCCCCCAAGGGTCAGTTTCTTCATCTGGCAAGCTTTCCTTGAAAAAATTTCGGTTCGCTCATTACTAGTAAGCAGAGGGATGGTAAATTTAGATTCGAGTTGTCCTTTTTGCCTTGAAGCTCAGGAAACACTAGCTCATTTGATTCTGGACTGCCGCACGTCGTGGAACCTTTGGGCATATTTTGCTGCTTTCTGGAATATTAACTTGATTATGCCATATACCATTTCGAATATATTTATGTATTGAGGAGAGTTTTTCCCCACGAAGCATAAACTGTCTATCGGAGCCCTCATACCTGTTGTGGTAGTATGGTCCTTGTGGTTGCATAGGAATGAAATAATTTTTCGGAAAGGGGTGCTGGATTTGCTAAATCTGAAATTCATTGCAAAATTCAGACTGATATCGTGGTTCAAAGCAAGTCATCCTGAAGTTAATATCTCTTTCGATGAAATGATGGCTAACCCGAAAATATTAGAAGAGGTGGGTGGTCGAGTTAATCCGGCCGTTGTTATCAGATGGATCCCTCCACCATTGGGCTTTATTAAACTGAATGTAGATGGTGCTTCTTCGTGGGATAGAACTGCTGGAGGGATTGGCGGCCTCGTTCGTAATCTGAAGGGTGAGAGGCTACTCTCTTTTTCTGCACCCATATGTAAAGGTCCTCCGATTCTCAATGAATTATTGGCTATCAAGGTGGGTTTGTCCAAGACTCTCGGATCTGTGGATTGTAATAATCATAGAATCATTGTAGAGAGTGATTAGGATCTAGCTATAAAATGGATTGTGGCCCCTCTGATTGCCCAGCACCGTTCAAAAGCTTGGTTTTAGAAATTGTAACATTAGGAAATGCATTTGGGTGTATTTTCAGGAAAATTCCTAGGACTTGTAACATTAAGGCAGGCAATTTGGCAAAATCTGGGATTGGGTAGGGAATTATCAGATTGAATAAGGGAATACTTATTTTGCAACCCTTTTGTAAAGGTTTCGAACGAGCGGGTCTAAATGGGCCGAACAATAGACCCGTTAGAATCTTAACAGAGTAAAAAGTACAGTAATCGAGTTTTTGCAATATAATCATGTTGAAAAGCTCGTAATCAATTGTATGAACTCCTAAATTTGGATTAAAACTTATTTTGCAACCATTTTGTAGAGGTTTCGGATGAGTGGGTCTAAATGGGCCGAACAATGGACCCGTTAGAATTTTAACTGAGTAAAAACCACAATAATCGAGTTTTTGCAATATAATTGTGTTGAAAAGCTCGTAATCAATTGTATGAACTCCTAAATTTGGATTAAAACTTATTTTGAAACCCTTTTGTAGAGGTTTCGGACGAGCGGGTCTAAATGGGCCGAACAATGGACTCGTTAGAATTGTAACTGAGTAAAAAGTACATTAATCGAGTTTTTGTAATATAATCGTGTTGAAAAGCTCGTAATCAATTATATGAACTCCTAAAATTTGATTCTAACTTATTTTGCGGTCTTATTTGTAGAGGTTTCGGACAACCGGGTCTAAATGGGCCGAACAATGGACCCGTAAGAATTTTAACAGAGTAAAAAGTACAAAAATCGAATTTTTGAAATATAATCGTGTTGAAAAGCTCGTAATCAATTGTATGAAATCCTATATTTGGATTAAAACTTATTTTGAAACCCTTTTGTAGAGGTTTCGGACGAGCGAGTTTAAATGGGCCTAACAATACTGAGTAAAAAGTACATTAATCGAGTTTTTGCAATATAATAGTGTTGAAAAGCTCTTAATAAATTATATGAACTTCTAAAATTTGATTCTAACTTATTTTGTGATCTTTTTTGTAATGGTTTCGGACGAGCGGGTCTAAATGGGCCGAACATAGGACCCGTTAGAATTTTAACTGAGTAAAAAGCACAAAAATTAAGTTTTTGCAATATAATTGTGTTGAAAAGCTCGTAATCAATTGTATGAACTCCTAAATTTGGTTTAAAACTTATTTTGCAACCATTTTGTAGAGGTTTCAGACGAACGGGTTTAAATGAGTCGAACAATGGACCCGTTTGAATTTTAACTGAGCAAAAGGTACAGAAATCAAGTTTTTGTAATATAATCGTGTTGAAAAGCTCGTAATCAATTATATGAACTCCTAAAATTTGATTCTAACTGTTTTGCAATCTTTTTTGTAGATGTTTCGGACGAGCGGATCTAAATGGGCCGAACACTGGACCCATTAGAATTTTATCTGAGTAAGAAGTATAGAAATCGAGTTTTTGCAATATAATCGCGTTGAAACGCTAGTAATCAATTGTATGAACTCCTAAATTTGGATTAAAACTTATTTTGCAACCCTTTTGTAGAAGTTTAGGACGAGCGGGTCTAAATGGGCCGAACAATGGACCCGTTAGAATTTTAACTGAGTAAAAAGTATAGAAATCAAGTTTTTGCAATATAATCGTGTTGAAAAGCTCGTAATCAATTATATGAACTCCTAAAATTTGATTCTAACTGTTTTGCAATCTTTTTTGTAGATGTTTCGGACAAGCGGATCTAAATGGGCCGAACAATGGACCCGTTAGAATCTTACCCGAGTAAAAAGTACAAAAATCGAGTTTTTGAAATATAATCGTGTTGAAAAGCTCGTAATCAATTGTATGAACTCCTAAATTTGGATTAAAACATATTTTGCAACGCTTTGTAGAGGTTTCGGACGAGCGGGTCTAAATGGGCCGAACAATGGACCCGTTAGAATTTCAACTGAGTAAAAAATACAGTAATCGAGTTTTTGCAGTATAGTAGTGTTGAAAAGCTCTTAATAAATTATATGAACTCCTAAAATTTTATTCTAACTTATTTTGCGAGCTTTTTTGTAAAGGTTTCGAACGAGCGGGTCTAAATGGGCCGAACATAGGACCCGTTAGAATTTTAACTAAATAAAAAGTACAGAAATAGAGTTTTTGCATTATAATCGTGTTGAAAAGCTCCTAATCAATTGTATGAACTCCAAAATTTGGATTAAAACTTATTTTGCAGCCCTTTTTTAGAGGTTTTGGACGAGGGGGTCTAAATGGGCCGAACAAAGGACATGTTAGAATTTATAGGATTAAAAATTACAGAAATCGAGTTTTTGCAATATAATCGTGTTGAAAAGCTCGTAATCAATTGTATGAACTCCTAAATTTGGATTGAAACATATTTTGCAACCCATTTGAAAAGGTTTCGGACGAGCGGGTCTAAATGGGCCGAACAATGGACCCGTTAGAATTTTAACGGAGTAAAAAGTACAGAAATCGAGTTTTTGGAAAATATAATCGTGTTGAAAAGCTCGTAATCAATTGTATGAACTCCTAAATTTGGATTAAAACTTATTTTGCAACCCTTTTGTAAAGGTTTCGAGCGAGCGGGTCTAAATGGGCCGAACAATAGACTCGTTAGAATCTTAACTGAGTAAAAAGCACAAAAATTGAGTTTTTGCAATATAATTGTGTTGAAAAGCTCGTAATCAATTGTATGAACTCCTAAATTTGGTTTAAAACTTATTTTGCAACCATTTTGTAGAGGTTTCAGACGAACGGGTTTAAATGAGTCGAACAATGGACCCGTTTGAATTTTAACTGAGCAAAAGGTACAGAAATCAAGTTTTTGTAATATAATCGTGTTGAAAAGCTCGTAATCAATTATATGAACTACTAAAATTTAATTCTAACTGTTTTGCAATCTTTTTTGTAGATGTTTCGGACGAGCGGATCTAAATGGGCCGAACACTGGACCCATTAGAATTTTATCTAAGTAAGAAGTATAGAAATCGAGTTTTTGCAATATAATCGCGTTGAAACGCTAGTAATCAATTGTATGAACTCCTAAATTTGGATTAAAACTTATTTTGCAACCCTTTTGTAGAAGTTTAGGAAGAGCGGGTCTAAATGGGCCGAACAATGGACCCGTTAGAATTTTAACTGAGTAAAAAGTATAGAAATCAAGTTTTTGCAATATAATCGTGTTGAAAAGCTCGTAATCAATTATATGAACTCCTAAAATTTGATTCTAACTGTTTTGCAATCTTTTTTGTAGATGTTTCGGACAAGCGGATCTAAATGGGCCGAACAATGGACCCGTTAGAATCTTACCCGAGTAAAAAGTACAAAAATCGAGTTTTTGAAATATAATCGTGTTGAAAAGCTCGTAATCAATTGTATGAACTCCTAAATTTGGATTAAAACATATTTTGCAACGCTTTTGTAGAGGTTTCGGACGAGCGGGTCTAAATGGGCCGAACAATGGACCCGTTAGAATTTTAACTGAGTAAAAAATACAGTAATCGAGTTTTTGCAGTATAATAGTGTTGAAAAGCTCTTAATAAATTATATGAACTCCTAAAATTTTATTCTAACTTATTTTGCGAGCTTTTTTGTAAAGGTTTCGAACGAGCGGGTCTAAATGGGCCGAACATAGGACCCGTTAGAATTTTAACTAAATAAAAAGTACAGAAATAGAGTTTTTGCATTATAATCGTGTTGAAAAGCTCCTAATCAATTGTATGAACTCCAAAATTTGGATTAAAACTTATTTTACAACCCTTTTTTAGAGGTTTTGGACGAGCGGGTCTAAATGGGCCGAACAAAGGACCTGTTAGAATTTTATAGGATTAAAAATTACAGAAATCGAGTTTTTGCAATATAATCGTGTTGAAAAGCTCGTAATCAATTGTATGAACTCCTAAATTTGGATTGAAACATATTTTGCAACCCATTTGAAAAGGTTTCGGACGAGCGGGTCTAAATGGGCCGAACAATGGACCCGTTAGAATTTTAACGGAGTAAAAAGTACAGAAATCGAGTTTTTGGAAAATATAATCGTGTTGAAAAGCTCGTAATCAATTGTATGAACTCCTAAATTTGGATTAAAACTTATTTTGCAACCCTTTTGTAAAGGTTTCGAGCGAGCGGGTCTAAATGGGCCGAACAATAGACTCGTTAGAATCTTAACTGAGTAAAAAGTACAGTAATCGAGTTTTTGCAATATAATCGTGTTGAAAAGCGCTTAATCAATTATATGAACTCCTAAAATTTGATTCTAATTAATTTTGCGGTCTTTTGTAGAGGTTTCAGACGAGCGGGTCTAAATGGGCTGAACAATGGACCCGTTAGAACTTTAACTGTGTAAAAAGTACAGAAATCGAGTTTTTGCAATATAATCGTGTTGAAAAGCTCTTAATCAATTATACGAACTCCTAAAATTTGATTCTAACTTATTTTGCGATCTTTTTTGTAAAGGTTTCGAACAAGCGGGTCTAAATGGGCCGAACATAGGACCCGTTAGAATTTTAACTAAATAAAAAGTACAAAAATAGAGTTTTTGCATTATAATCGTGTTGAAAAGCTCGTAATAAATTGTACGAACTCCTAAATTTGGATTAAAACTTATTTTGCAACCCTTTTGAAGAGGTTTCGGACGGGCGGGTCTAAATAGGCCGAACAATGGACTCTGTTGAATTATAACTGAGTCAAAATTACAGTAATCGAGTTTTTGCAATATAATCGTGTTGAAAGCTCGTAATCAATTATATGAACTCTTGAATTTGGATTAAAACTTATTTTGCAGCCCTTTATGTAGAGGTTTCGGACGATCGGGTCTAAATGGGCCGAACAATGGACCCGTTAGAATTTTAACAGAGTAAAAAGTACAGAAATCGAGTTTTTGCAATATAATCGTGTTGAAAAGCTCGTAATCAATTGTATGAACTCCTAAATTTGAATTAAAACTTATTTTTCAACCCTTTTGTAGAGGTTTCGGACGAGCGAGTCTAAATGGGCCGAACAATGGACCCGTTAGAATTTTAACTGAGTACAAAGTACAGAAATCGTGTTTTTGCAATATAATCGTGTTGAAAAGCTCGTAATCAATTGTACGAACTCCTAAATTTGGATTAAAACTTATTTTGCAACCCTTTTGTAGATGTTTCGGACGAGCGAGTCTAAATGGGCCGAACAATGGACCCGTTAGAATATTAACCGAGTAAAAAGTACAGAAATTGAGTTTTTGCAATATAATCGTGTTGAAAAGCTCGTAATATATTGTATGAACTCCTAAATTTGGATTAAAACTTATTTTGCAACCCGTTTGTAGAGGTTTCGGACGAGCGGGTCTAAATGGGTCGAACAATGGACCCGTTATTTTTTTAACTGAGTAAAAAGTACAGTAATCGAGTTTTTGCAATATAATAGTGTTGCAAAGCTCTTAATAAATTATATGAACTCCTAAAATTTGATTCTAACTTATTTTGCGATCTGTTTTTGTAAATGTTTCGAACGAGCGGGTCTAAATGGGCCGAACATAGGACCCGTTAGAATCTTAACCGAGTAAAAAGTACAAGAACCAAGTTTTTGCAATATAATCGTGTTGAAAAGCTTGTAATCAATTGTATGAACTCCTAAATTTGGATTAAAACTTATTTTGCAACCCTTTTGTAGAGGTTTCGGACGAGCGGGTCTAAATGGGCCGAACAATGGACCCGTTAGAATTTTAACTGAGTAAATAGTACATTAATCGAGTTTTTGCAATATAATAGTGCTGAAAAGCTCTTAATAAAATATATGAACTCCTAAAATTTGATTCTAACTTATTTTGCGATCTTTTTTGTAAAGGTTTCGAACAAGCGGGTCTAAATGGGCCGAACATAGGACCCGTTAGAATTTTAACTAAATAAAAATTACAAAAATAGAATTTTTGCATCATAATCGCGTTGAAAAGCTCGTAATCAATTGTACGAACTCCTAAATTTGGATTAAAACTTATTTTGTAACCCTTTTGTAGAGGTTTCGGACGGGCGGGTCTAAATGGGCCGAACAATGGACTCGGTTGAATTTTAACTGAGTAAAAATTACAGTAATCGAGTTTTTGCAATATATTCGTGTTGAAAGCTCGTAATCAATTATATGAACTCTTTAATTTGGATTAAAACTTATTTTGCAGCCCTTTATGTAGAGGTTTCGGACGTGCGGGTCTAAATGGGCCGAACAAGGGACCCGTTAGAATTTTAACTGAGTAAAAAGTACAGAAATCAAGTTTTTGCAATATAATCGTGTTGAAAAGCTCTAAATCAATTATATGAACTCCTAAAATTTGATTCTAACTTATTTTTCGGTCTTTCTTGTAAAGGTTTCGGACTAGCGTGTTTACATGGGCCGAACAATGAACCCGTTAGAATTTTAACGGAGTAAAAAATACATAAATTGAGTTTTTGCAATATAATCGTGTTGAAAAGCTCGTAATCAATTGTATGAACTCCTAAATTTGGATTAAAACTTATTTTGCAACCCTTTTGTAGAGGTTTCGAATGAGCGGGTCTAAATGGGCCGAACAATGGACCCGTTAGAATTTTAACTATGTAAAAAGTACAATAATCTAGTTTTTGCAATATAATAGTGTTGAAGAGATCTTAATAAATTATATGAACTCCTAAAATTTGATTCTAACTTCTTTTGCGATCTTTTTTTCTAAAGGTTTCGAACGAGCGGGTCTAAATCGGCCGAGCATAGGACCCGTTAGAATTTTAACAGAGTAAAAAGTATAGAAATTGAGTTTTTGCAATATAATCGTGTTGAAAAGCTCGTAATAAAGTGTATGAACTCCTAAATTTGGATTAAAACTTATTTTGCAACCCTTTTGTAGAGGTTTCGGACGAGCGGGTCTAAATGGGCCGAACATTCGACCCGTTAGAATTTAACTGAGTAAAAAGTACAGTAATCGAGCTTTTGCAATATAATAGTGTTGAAAAGCACTTAATAAATTATATGAACTCTTAAAATTTGATTCTAACTTATTTTGCGATCTTTTTTTGTAATGGTTTCGAACGAGCGGGTCTAAATGGCCCGAACGTAGGACCCGTTAGAATTTTAACTGAGTAAAAATTACAGAAATCAAGTTTTTGCAATATAATCGTGTTGAAAAGCTCGTAATCAATTGTATGAACTCCTAAATTTGGAGTAAAACTTATTTTGCAGCCCTTTTGAAGAGGTTCCGGATGAGCGGGTCTAAATGGGCTGAACAATGGACCCGTTAGAATTTTAAAGGAGTAAAAAGTACAGAAATCGAGTTTTGCAATATAATCGTGTTGAAAAGCTCGTAATCAATTGTATCAACTCCTAAATTTGGATTAAAACTTATTTTGCAAACCTTTTGCAAAGGTTTTGGACGAGCGGGTCTAAATGGGCCTAACAAAGGACCTGTTAGAATTTTAACGTAGTAAAAAGTACAAAAATCGAGTTTTTGCAATATAATCGTGTTGAAAAGCTCGTAATAAATTTTATGAACTCCTAAATTTGGATTAAAACTTATTTTGCAACCCTTTTTAGAGGTTTCGGACGAGAGGGTCTAAATGGGCCGAACAATTGGCCCGTTAGAATTTTAACTAAGTAAAAAGTACCGAAATCAAGTTTTAGCAATATAATTGTGTTCAAAAGCTCGTAATCAATTATATGAACTCCTAAATTTGGATTAAAACTTATTTCGCAGCCCTTTTTGCAGAGGTTTCGGATGATCGGGTCTAAATGGGCCGAATAATGGACCTGTTAGAATTTTAACGGAGCAAAGAGTACAGAAATCGAGTTTTTGCAATATAATCGTGTTGACAAGCTCGTAATCAATTGTATGAACTCTTAAATTTGTATTAAAACTTATTTTGCAGCCCTTTTGTTGAGGTTTCGGACGAGCGGGTCTAAATTGACCCGTTAGAATTTTAACTAAGTAAAAAGTACAAAAATCGAGTTTTTACAATATAATCGAGTTGTAAAGCGCGTAATCAACTGTATGAACTCCTAAATTTGGATTAAAACTTATTTTGTAACCCTTTTGTAGAGGTTTCGGGCGAGCGAGTCTAAATGGGCCGAACAATGGACCCGTTAGAATTTTAACAGAGTAAAAAGTACAGTAATCGAGTTTTTGCATTATAATCATGTTAAAAGCTCTTAATCAATTATATGAACTCCTAAAATTTGATTATAACTTATTTTGCGATCTTTTTTGTAAAGGTTTCAAACGAGCTGGTCTAAATGGGCTGAACATAAGACTTGTTAGAATTTTAACTAAATAAAAAGTACAGAAATTGAGTTTTTGCAATATAATCGTGTTGAAAAGCTCGTAATCAATTATATGAACGCCTAGATTTGGATTAAAACTTATTTTGCAGCCCTTTTTGTAGAGGTTTCGGATGAACGGGTCTAAATGGGCCGAACAATGGACCCGTTAGAATTTTTTTTGAAAAAAGCCCGATAGAATTTTAATAGAGAAAAAAGTACAGAAATCGAGTTTTTGCAATATTATCGTGTTGAAAAGCTCGTAATCAATTATATGAACTCCTAAATTTGGATTAAAACTTATTTTGCAGCCCTTTTTGTAGAGGTTTCGGATGATCGGGTCTAAATGGGCCTAATAATGGACCTGTTAGAATTTTAACGGAATAAAGAGTACAGAAATCGAGTTTTTGCGATATAATCGTGTTGAAAAGCTCGTAATCAATTGTATGAACTCCTAAATTTGGATTAAAACTTATTTTGCAGCCTTTTTGTAGAGGTTTCAGACGAGCGGGTCTAAATGGGCCGAACAATGGACTCGTTAGAATTTTAACTGAGTAAAAAGCACAAAAATCATGTTTTGGCAATGCAATTGTGTTAAAAAGCTACTAATCAATTGTATGAACTCCTAAATTTGGATTAAAACTTATTTTGCAACCCTTCTGTAGAGGTTTCGGACGAGCGGGTCTAAATTGACCCGTTAGAATTTTAACTAAGTAAAAAGTACAAAAATCGAGTTTTTACAATATAATCGAGTTGAAAAGCGCGTAATCAACTGTATGAACTCCTAAATTTGGATTAAAACTTATTTTGTAACCCTTTTGTAGAGGTTTCGGGCGAGCGAGTCTAAATGGGCCGAACAATGGACCCGTTAGAATTTTAACAGAGTAAAAAGTACAGTAATCGAGTTTTTGCATTATAGTCATGTTAAAAGCTCTAAATCAATTATATGAACTCCTAAAATTTGATTATAACTTATTTTGCGATCTTTTTTGTAAGGGTTTCAGACGAGCTGGTCTAAATGGGCTGAACATAAGACCTGTTAGAATTTTAACTAAATAAAAATTACAGAAATTGAGTTTTTGCAATATAATCGTGTTGAAAAGCTCGTAATCAATTGTATGAACTCCTAAATTTGGATTAAAACTTATTTTGCAGCCTTTTTGTAGAGGTTTCGGACGAGCGGGTCTAAATGGGCCGAACAATGGACTCGTTAGAATTTTAACTGAGTAAAAAGCACAAAAATCAAGTTTTTGAAATATAATTGTGTTAAAAAGCTCCTAATCAATTGTATGAACGCCTAAATTTGGATTAAAACTTATTTTGCAACCGTTCTGTAGAGGTTTCGGACGAGCTGGTCTAAATGGGCCGAACAATGGATCCGTTAGAATTTTAACTGAGTAAAAAGTACAGTAATCGAGTTTTTGCAATATAATCTTGTTGAAAAGCTCTTAATCAATTATATGAACTCCTATAATTTTATTCTAACTTATTTTGTGATCTTTTTCGTAGAGGTTTCGGACGAGCGGGTCTAAATGGGCCGAACATTGGACCCGTTAGAATTTTAACAGAGTAAAAAGTATAGAAATCGATTTTTTTGCAATATAATTGCGTTGAAAAGCTTATAATCAATTGTATGAACTCTTAAATTTGGATTAAAACTTATTTTTGCAACCCTTTTGTAGAGGCTTCGGACTAGCGGGTCTAAATAGGCCGAACAATGGACTCGTTAGAATTTTAATTGAGTAAAAAGTATAGAAATCGAGTTTTTGCAATATAATCATGTTGAAAAGCTCGTAATCAATTATATGAACTCCTAAAATTTAATTCTAACTTGTATTGTGGTCTTTTTTGTAGAGGTTTCTGTAACCCCCTTAACCCGGTCTAGACGGTTGAACCGAATTAAGTCAATTTTATAGAACACAGCTGCTCCCCGAAATTGATCAAAAAGATCATCAATTCTCGACAATGGATACCGATTCTTGATAGTCAACTTGTTAAGCTGACGGTAATCAATGCACATTCTCATAGTGCCATCCTTCTTCTTCACAAACAAGACCGGCGCACCCCAAGGTGACACACTCGGCCGAATGAAACCACGATCAAGCAACTCTTGCAATTGCGTCTTCAGCTCTTTCAACTCTTTAGGTGCCATTCGATAAGGAGTAATGGACACTGGAGTTGTGTTTTCATACAGCTCAATCCCAAACTCCACCTCACGATTAGGAGGCAATCCAGGCAACTCCTCCGGAAACACACCAGGAAACTCTCGCACAGTCCTGATATCTTGCACACGCAACTCCTTAGAGCTAGGATTCATCACAAAGGCTAGGTAAGCTTCACAACCTTGCCTCAGCATCCGGCTCGCCTCCAATGTAGACACCACATTGGCAAGAAACTTCACATTCTCACCAACCACAACCACCTCATAATCATCCGCAAGCTTCAACGAAACTCGCTTATTCTGACAATCCACTACGGCACGATGCTCAGAAAGCCAATCCATACCAAGGATTATATCAAAACCATAGAAAGGCAATTCCATAAGATCAACATGAAAAACATGATCTTGCACAACCAAAGGACATCTTCTATAAAGCTTTCGAGTCACAACAGTCTCACCAAAAGAACTAGTGACACGCATACCAACATCCAAAGACTCAACAGGCAAACCAAGCAATTCAGCATGCTCACGCAAAATGTATGAGTGCGTAGATCCAGAATCAATCAAGGAAAGTAATGACAAGGACTGCAAAGTAAAAGTACCTGCAATCACATCCGCGTCATTCCTCCCCTCCCTCTGAGCAAACACCCTAGCCTGGCCACCACCCTCAGGCTGAACGGCCACAACATGAGCCACATTCCGCCCACCCTCTTCTCTCCGCTGGAAGTTACCACGGCCGTGCCCACGACCTCTCTATGGTGCAACAATTACAGGAGCACGCCCTTGGCCACCAGCCAACATAGGACACTCTCTCCTCATGTGATCCGTAGATCCACAATTCCAGCACGAATTACCCGCTGCCACAACAGGAGCTTGCACCTCCCTCACAGCTCAAGGACAATCACGTTTTATATGGCCACGCGATCCACATGTCCAACATGCGTTCGGTTCAGCTCTTGCATTGCCTCCCTGAGCAGGCGCACCACCACCTCGCTTAGCCGCAGGCTGATACTTCTGATCACGTCCCCTCTTGTTCCGTCCACCACCGGAACTATACTCAGCAACTCGCTTACCAGCACCAGAACCAGCACTTCTAGATGATAAACCCAAATTCATCTCAATGTCCTTTGCTCTCCCAACCAGCACATCAAAATCATTATATTCAGCAGCTAGCATATACGTCTTTACTTCCGTCACCAAACCATAACGGAACCTTTCACACCTCTCCCGCTCATCAGGAACAAGCTCAGGTGCGTATTGACTGAGTCGGACAAACTGAACCTCGTACTCAGCTACAGACATGCTCTCTTGGGTAAGAGACATGAATTCTCTCTTCTTCTCATCTAGGTACCTCACACCCAGATATCTCCTCTTGAACGCGTTCTGAAAGAACGTCCAAGTTACATCAGCTTCCTCCATTCCAGAGATAGAGGGTGTCCACCAAGTGTAAGCATCGTCCTGCAACAACGATACCACACAGCCCAGCTTCTGCACATCAGTGCAATTCATTTGCCCCAAGATTCTCTTGGTACTTTCCAGCCAAGACTCAGAACCTTCAGCAGACAAACCCCTGAACTTAGTCCCTCCCAGACTGCGCAAACGCTCCAGAGGTAGTCTAACTCCAGCATCTCCCTGATGCCCAGCTCCTTGAGCTCCAGCTACCGCTGCTCGAAAAGCTCCAGCAATAGCTTGAATCAACACTGTCATGTCAGGAATAGCTTGTCCCTGACCAGCTTCAGGTCCAGCGACCCCAGCATCAGCACCAGCAGCAACTCCTTCACCCCCAGCACCACCACCACCAGGTGGAGGAGGTAAATCCACCATATTTTCAGCATTCTCCTCATTCTCATTTTGAGCCATAGCTCGCGTATTAACCCTCAATTCTCTACGAGGTGCCATTCACTAAACAATGCAATCACAATGCAATAAACAAAATCAGGCTCAGCAAGGTAAGCAATCCAAGTACTCAAGCTCATTTCCAATTAAAAACAACATCATTTCATTAGCTTTGATTTGGCAATGGGTCCCCCTAACATGCTTCACCACAGCATACACCACAATTGTAACATACTTACAATTTGCACAACATGCTTTCATTAAACAAGCATACAAAGCATACATACATTAATCACCCACATAATCATTCCCAATTACTCAAGAACTCAGCTCTGATACCACCAAATGTAACCCCCTTAACCCGGTCTAGACGGTTGAACCGAATTAAGAAGTTTACACGGGGAAAACCAAAGTCAACCCGAAAGTCAACCTTGATTAATGACCCTTTTTTTTCTTTTTAATCTTATCTAAATGCACATTAACCCTAGATATGTTCATACAATCGGCATACTCAAAGATCAGCGCATTCGGAAAACATTTAGGGACTTAATTGCACAACATATAAGTTTAGGGACCAAAATGTAAATTCTGGAAATTATAAGGACTTAACCCACTTTTGAGTTACCATTATGAAATTAGTCATATTTCATGCTTCTCTGTCAAATTTCAACTCAAACGGACATCTCAAACTCATTCAATTGCATTCACAAAGTTCAGGACCAAAACGCAAAGATTTCAAAACATAAAACCGTCAATTTCAGTGCCCAACGGTCGGGTGTTTCGGAACAGGGATGATCCGTTCCGAAACGCGGGACCGTTCCGAAATGCGTTGCGCAACAGGGCCTGGCAGTGGCAAAACTGTTCCGGAACGGCTCTGCCCATTTCGAAACGCCTAGGCCATTTCAGGCCCTCTATTCCGAAACGGCTGCACCTGTTCCGAAACAGGCTGCCCAGATTGCAGAATTTTAGCTGGTTTAAAATACAATTGACCCACCAAACATGCTCCAAAGGCAACCAAATTATAACAGCAAGACATTACATGCATAAGGAACATAATGGCATCAACAATTCATAAACATGGCATCAAACAAGGAAAGCCCCTAATTCTATAGGCATGCATCCTATATTGAAAACCATTCAAACACCAAATCACCAAACAATCCTCTTAAAGGCCATTTACAAGTTCCAACAATATCAAAAGAATAAAACCAACTTAAGGAGTCCAAAACATCTCCCAAAACAACAACATAGGTTCCCCATTGCCAAATGCCAAAAGCTAATAGTGTAAAGAACTTTCACCATACATGAGCTTAGTTCTTCACTTGGATTCTTGACCCCCTTGCTGCCCTTAAGCACTTCAATGCTCTGCATTATTGGTTTAAGAAAAGAGAGAGAGCGTAAGCACATAGCTTAGTGAGGAATGCTCATTTAAAACAACTCAATAATGCATTTATAAAACACTTTTATAACCTTAGTTCAAAACAACCTTTATCCATGCACAAAAGCATTTAAAACAAGCATGCATGCTTCAAATTATTAACATTTCATATTGGCCACAAGTGATAATCACAATCTTTCCATTACACAATACAATCAACATAAGATCCACACATGGACTTTTAAACACCATTGTGATCTTACAATTCACAAGGACCACACATGGACTTTTAACCACCATTGTTTCCTTAGCACAAGAATCACCCATGGACTTTTAACCACCATGGTGTTCTTAAAATACACAAGGCTCACACAAGGACTTTCAACCACCTTTGTGACCTTAACACAAGAATCACCCATGGACTTTTAACCACCATGGTGTTCTTAAAATACACAAGGCTCACACAAGGACTTTTAACCACCTTTGTGACCTTACAATACACAAGGCTCACACAATGACTTTTAACCACCTTTGTGACCTTAGCACAAGATCCAATCATGGACTTTTAACCACCATGTTGTTCTTAACACAAGAACCACCTATGGACTTTTAACCACCATATTGTTCTTAACCTTTCTCGAAACATCACTTGCCAATATGCATCATTTAACAACAATAATCCACTGTTTTAAAGCATTTAACAAAGCCATTAATCATCATGCATCCTTATGCAACAAAACCACATTTTATCAAATGTTCAAAACAAGGATCTCTTACCTTGAGCATCCTTCAACACATGGCTTATAAAACCAGCAAATAAACATGCTAAAGTATGCTTTCAAAACAGAATTTAAAACATGCAAACAATCACATTGCACTCAACCAACTCATGGTTCATCAACAAGAGAGTTTTTCCGAAAACTTACTCTTGAGCTTAGCAAAGTTGTTTAGACTTAAACTAAGCTCCCAAACCTTCAAAACATTGGTTTCAAAGCTGAAAACCAAAATCCACTCACCGATTCTGTTTCGCCACTTGCCGAAACACCAATCAAGCTTCCGGATCAACACCACAAGGATCCAAAGATGTCTCCCCTGTTTTAAACACATCAAAACAGTAGTTTAATGCACCATCATGCATTAATATCCTCAACCAAGACATCTAAACTCGCTGATCACATCAACACTCACATTTCGGCTACCAAACACAACCGAAATCACATCCAAACATCTCTACAACACTACCCAGCCAAGATCCATCAATTCCAAACATTCATAAACCTCAATTAACATCCAAAATGGATCTCATCACGTCCTTATACCTCCAGCTATAGCAGAACATCAAGATCACTCCAAAAACCACCAAAAACTTAAACAAAACTTAGGAAAATCAACCTATTCGGGATTGCATTGATTAAACCTCAATTTCTCATCAATTATACATCCATTTTACATCAAAAACACATCTCAAAACAATGCCCAATCAGATCATACGAATTTCATCAAAATTAAAGCAAATCTTGCATTTTAAAGCCAAGATCAAGAACTCAATTGCAAAACCTTTAATAAAACATAATTCAATGATTGAGAACTTGGGAATTTCAGTAAAGAACTGAGAATTTAGAGGAGAAGGATGTTCATACCTCTAAACTTGAGTTTCTCCCTTTTTGGAACCAAGATTCTTGAAAATCCAATAAGCAAATGCTAAGGTTTTGTTGTAGAAATGATTAGAGATCAAAAGGAAGTTGAAATCTCATCTTTGAATGTCAAAATCAGAGGGAAATTTGCTGGAGAAAAGTGTTTGGGTTGAGAGAAAAGTTGAGAGAAAAGAAAATGGAAAATTTGAGAAAGTTAGTTAAAATGACAAAATATCTTCTTCCCTCCCTTTTTACCTTAATTAAAACCATTAATAAAATTGATTAATATTCAGAAAAATCTGGAGAAACTCTTTTGGGTAAATAGCTCCTTAAAGATTCAAAGTTTCAATCCTTTTTAAAACAGTCACCCAGTTTTCAAAAATTACATTTTGGTCACTAACCCAAAATGTCACTCTTCCAAACCTCATTTTGTAAAATTGATTTCACCTTTCTCTTATATATAATAAAAGAGGATTTTAAGACATTTTCCCATATTTTTAATGCAACCCGAACTAGGCTTTCCTAAATTCACCCTTTTATATTAGAACCGCAACCCGACCGGTCCGGTCCAAACCCAAAACTTCTAAGCCCAAAATTGGGGTGTTACAGTTTCGGACGAGCGGGTCTAAATGGACCGAACAATGGACCCATTAGAATTTTAACTGAGTAAAAAGTACATAAATCGAGTTTTTGCAATATAATCGTGTTGAAAAGTTCGTAATCAATTGTATGAACTCCTAAATTTGGATTAAAACTTATTTTACAACCCTTTTGTAGAGGTTTCAGACGAACGAGTCTAAATGGGCCAAAAAATGGACCCGTTAGAATTTTAACTGAGTAAAAAGTACAGAAATCGAGTTTTTGCAATATAATCGTGTTGAAAAGCTCGTAATCAACTATATGAACTCCTAAAATTTGATTCTAACTTGTATTGCTGTATTTTTTGTAGGGTTTCGGATGAGCGGGTCTAAATGGGCCGAACAATGGACCCGTTAGAATTTTCACTGAGTAAAAAGCACAAAAATCGAGTTTTTGCAATATAATTGTGTTGAAAAGCTCGTAATCCAGTGTATGAACTCCTAAATTTTGCTTAAAACTTATTTTGCAACCCTTTTGTAGAGGTTTCGTACGAACGGGTCTAAATGGGCCGAACAATGGACCCGTTAGAATTTTAACTGAGTAAAAAGCTCAAAAATCGATTTTTTGCAATATAATTGTGTTGAAAAGCTCGTAATCAATTGTATGAACTCCTAAATTTGGATTTAAGCTTATTTTGCAAGTCTTTTGTAGAGGTTTCGGACGAGCGGGTCTAAATGGGCCGAACAATGGACTCATTAAATTTTAAATGAGTAAAAAGTACAGTAATCGAGTTTTTGTAATATAATCGTGTTGAAAAGCTCGTAATCAATTATATGAAATCCTAAAATTTGATTCTAACTTATTTTGCGGTCTTATTTGTAGAGGTTTCGGACGAGCGGGTCTAAATGGGCCGAACAATGGACCCGTTAGAATTTTAACGGAGTAAAAAGTACAGAAATCGAGTTTTTGCAATATAATTGTGTTGAAAAGCTCGTAATCAATTGTATGAACTCCTAAATTTGGATTAAAACTTATTTTGCAACCCTTTTATAGAGGTTTCGGACGAGCGGGTCTAAATGGGCCGAACAATGGACCCGTTAAAATTTTAACTGTGTAAAAAGCACAGTAATCGAGTTTTTGTAATATAATAGTGTTGAAAAGCTCTTAATAAATTATATGAACTCCTAAAATTTATTCTAACTTCTTTTGCGATCTTTTTTTGTAAAGGTTTCGAACGAGCGGGTCTAAATCTGCCGAACATAGGACCCGTTAGAATTTTAACCGAGTTAAAAGTATAGAAATCGAGTTTTTGTAATATAATCGTGTTGAAAAGCTCGTAATCAATTGTATGAACTCCTAAATTTGGATTAAAACTTATTTTGCAACCCTTTTGTAGAGGTTTCGGACGAGCGGGTCTAAATGGGCCAAACAATCGAGCCGTTAGAATTTTAACTGAGTCAAAAGTACATTAATCGAGTTTTTGAAATATAATAGTGTTGAAAAGCTCTTAATAAATTATATGAACTACTAAAATTTGATTCTAACTTATTTTGCGATCTTTTTTGTAAAGGTTTCGAACGAGCGGGTCTAAATGGGCCGAACATAGGACCCGTTAGAATTTTAACTGAGTAAAAACTACAGTAATTAAGTTTTTGCAATATAATCGTGTTAAAAAGCTTTTAATCAATTATATGAACTCCTAAAATTTGATTCTAACTTATTTTGCGATCTTTTTTGTAAAGGTTTCGGACGAGCTGGTCTAAATAGGCCAAACATAGGACCCATTAGAATTTTAACTGAATGAAAAGTACAGAAATGGAGTTTTTGCAATATAATCCTGTTGAAAATATCGTAATCAATTGTATGAACTCCTAAATTTGGATTAAAACTTAATTTGCAGGCCTTTTTTTAGAGATTTCGGGCGAGCGGGTCTAAATGGGCCGAACAAAGGTCCTGTTAGAATTTTAAAAGAGTAAAAATTACAGAAATCGAGTTTTTGCAATATAATCGTGTTGAAAAGCTCGTAATCAATTGTATGAACTCCTAAATTTCGATTAAAACTTATTTTGCAACCCTTTTGAAGAGGTTCCGGACGAGCGGGTCTAAATGGGCTGAACAATGGACCCGTTGGAATTTTCACGGAGTAAAAAGTACAGAAATCGAGTTTTTGCAATATAATTGTGTTGAAAAGCTCGTAATCAATTGTATGAACTCCTAAATTTGGATTAAAACTTATTTTGCAACTCTTTTGTAGAGGTTTCGGACGAGCGGGTCTAAATGGGCCGAACAATGGACTCGTTAGAATTTTAACTGAGTAAAAAGTACAGTAATCGAGTTTTTGTAATATAATCGTGTTGAAAAGCTCGTAATCAATTATATGAACTCCTAAAATTTTATTCTAACTTATTTTACGGTTTTATTTGTTGAGGTTTCGGACGAGCGGGTCTAAATGGGCCGAACAATGGACCCGTTAGAATTTTAACGGAGTAAAAAGTACAGAAATCGAGTTTTTGCAATATAATTGTGTTTAAAAGCTCTTAATAAATTATATGAACTCCTAAAACTTGATTCTAACTTCTTTTGCGATCTTTTTTTGTAAAGGTTTCGAACGAGCGGGTCTAAATCGGCCGTACATAGGACCCGTTAGAATTTTAACCAAGTAATAAGTATAGAAATCGAGTTTTTGCAATATAATCATGTTGAAAAGCTCGTAATAAATTGTATGAACTCCTAAATTTGGATTAAAACTTATTTTGCAACCCTTTTGTGGAGGTTTTGGACGAGCGGGTCTAAATGGGCCGAACAATCAACCCGTTAGAATTTTAACTGAGTAAGAAGTACAGTAATCGAGTTTTTGCAATATAATAGTGTTGAAAAGCTCGGCCCTAAATTTTGATTAAAACTTATTTTGCGGTCCTTTTTGTAATGTTTCGTACGAGCGAGTCTAAATGGTCAGAATAATGGACCCGTTAGAATTTTAACCGAGTAAAAAGTACAAAAATTGAGTTTTTGCAATATAATCGTGTTGAAAAGCTCGTAATCAATTTTATGAACGCCTAGATTTGGATTAAAACTTATTTTGCAGCCCTTTTTGTAGAGGTTTCGGACGAACAGGTCTAAATGGGCCGAACAATGGACCCGTTAGAATTTTTTTTTGAAGAAAGCCCGTTAGAATTTTAACTGAGAAAAAAGTAAAGAAATCGAATTTTTGCAATATAATCGTGTTGAAAAGCTCGTAATCAATTATATGAACTCCTAAAACTTGATTTATAACTTATTTTGCGGTCTTTTTTGTTGAGGTTTCGGAAGAGCGGGTCTAAATGGGCCGAACAATGGACCCGTTAGAATTTTAACCGAGTAAAAAGTACAAAAAATGAGTTTTTGCAATATAATTGTGTTGAAAAGCTCGTAATCAATTGTATGAACTATTAAATTTGGATTAAAACTTATTTTGCAACCCTTTTGCAGAGGTTTCAGACGAGCGGGTCTAAATGGGCCGAACAATGACCCGTTAGAATTTTAACTGAGTAAAAAGTACAAAAATCGAGTTTTTACAATATAAGCGAGTTGAAAAGCGCGTAATCAACTGTATGAACTCCTAAATTTGGATTAAAACTTATTTTGTAACCCTTTTGTAGAGGTTTCGTACGAGCGAGTCTAAATGGGCCGAACAATGGACCCGTTAGAATTTTAACTGAGTAAAAAGTACAGAAATCGAGTTTTTACAATATAAGCGAGTTGAAAAGCGCGTAATCAACTGTATGAACTCCTAAATTTGGATTAAAACTTCTTTTGTTACCCTTTTGTAGAGGTTTTGGACGAGCGAGTCTAAATGGGCCGAACAATGGACCCGTTATAATTTTAACGGAGTAAAAAGTACAGAAATCGAGTTTTTGCAATATAATCGTGTTGAAAAGCTCGTAACCAATTGTATGAACTCCTAAATTTGAATTACAACTTATTTTGCAGCCATTTTTGTAGAGGTTCGGACGAGCGGGTCTTAATGGGCCGAACAATGGACTCGTTAGAATTTTAACAGAGTAAAAAGCACAAAAATTGAGTTTTTGCAATATAATTGTGTTGAAAAGCTCGTAATCCAGTGTATGAACTCCTAAATTTGGCTTAAAACTTATTTTGCAACCCTTTTGTAGAGGTTTCGTACGAGCGGGTCTAAATGGACCGAACAATGGACCCGTTAGAATTTTAACTGAGTAAAAAGCTCAAAAATCGTGTTTTTGCAATATAATTGAGTTGAAAAGCTCGTAATCAATTGTATGAACTCCTAAATTTGGATTAAAACTTGTTTTGCAACTCTTTTGTAGAGGTTTCGTACGAGCGGGTCTAAATGAGTCGAACAATGGACCCGTTAGAATTTTAACCGAGTAAAAAGTACAGTAATCGAGTTTTTGCAATATAATCATGTTGAAAAGACCTTAATCAATTATATGAACTCTTAAAATTTGATTCTAACTTATTTTGTGGTCATTTTTGAAAAAGTTTCGGACGAGCGTGTCTAAAAGTGTCGAACAATGGACCCGTTAGAATTTTAACTGAGTAAAAAGTATAGAAATCGAGTTTTTACAATATAATCGAGTTGAAAAGCGCCTAATCAACTGTATGAACTCCTAAATTTTGATTAAAACTTATTTTGCAACCCTTTTGTAGAGGTTTCAGACGAGCGAGTCTAAATAGGCCGAACAATGGACCCGTTAGAATTTTAACAGAGTAAAAAGTACAGTAATCGAGTTTTTACATTATAATCATGTTAAAAAGCTCTTAATCAATTATATGAACTCCTAAAATTTAATTATAACTTATTTTGCGAATTTTTTTGTAAAGGTTTCGGACGAGCTGGTCTAAATGGACCGAACATAGGACCCGTTAGAATTTTAACTAAATAAAAAGTACAGAAATTGAGTTTTTGCAATATAATCGTGTTGAAAAGCTCGTAATCAATTGTATGAACTCCTAAACTTGATTTATAACTAATTTTGCGGTCTTTTTTGATGAGGTTTCGGACGAGCGGGTCTAAATGGGTTGAACAATGGACCCGTTAGATTTTTAACTGAGTAAAAAGTACAAAAACTGAGTTTTTGCAATATAATTGAGTTGAAAAGCTCGTAATCAATTGTATGAACTCCTAAATTTTCATTAAAACTTATTTTACAACCCTTTTGCAGAGGTTTCGGACCAGCGGGTCTAAACGGGCCGAACAAAGGACCTGTTAGAATTTTAACGGAGTAAAAAGTACAGAAATCGAGTTTTTGCAATATAATCGTGTTGAAAAGCTTGTAAACAATTGTATGAACTCCTAAATTTGGATTAAAACTTATTTTGCAACCCTTTTTGTAGAGGTTTCGGACGAGCAGGTCTAAATGGGCCGAACAATGGACCCGTTAGAATTTAAACTGAGTAAAACATACAGTAATCGAGTTTTTGCAATATAAACGTGATGAAAAGCTCGTAATCAATTATATGAACTCCTAAAATTTGATTCTAACTTGTATTGTGGTCTTTTTTAGAGGTTTCGGACGAGCGTGTTTAAATGGGCCGAACAATGGACCCGTTAGAATTTTAACGGAGTAAAAAGTATAGAAATCGAGTTTTTGCAATATAATCGTGTTGAAATGCTCGTAATCAATTGTACGAACTCCTAAATTTGGATTAAAACTTATTTTGCAACCCTTTTGTAGAGCTTTCCGACGAGCAGGTCTAAATGGGCCGAACAATGGACCCGTTATAATTTTAACGGAGTAAAAAGTACAGAAATCGAGTTTTTGCAATATAATCGTGTTGAAAAGCTCGAGATTCATTGTATGAACTCCTAAATCTGGATTAAAACTTATTTTGCAACCTTTTTGTAGAGGTTTCGGACGAGCGTGTCTAAATGGGCCGAACAATGGACCCATTATAATTTTAAGGGAGTAAAAAAAGTACATAAATCAAGTTTTTGCAATATAATTGTGTTTAAACGCTCGTAATCAATTATATGAACTCCTAAAATTTGATTCTAACTTGTTTTGCGGTCTTTTTTGTAGTGGTTTCGGAAGAGCGGTTCTAAATGGGCCGAACAATGCACCCGTTAGAATTTTATCTAAGTAAAAAGTATAGAAATCGAGTTTTTGCAATATAATCATGTTGAAACGCTCGTAATCAATTGTATCAACTCCTAAATTTGGATTAAAACTTATTTTGCAACCCTTTTGTAGAGGTTTCGGACGAGCAGGTCTAAATGGGACGAACAATGCACCCGTTAGAATTTTAACTGAGTATAAATTACAGTAATTGAGTTTTTGCAATATAATCGTGTTGAAAAGCTCTTAATCAATTATATGAACCCCTAAAATTTGATTCTAACTTATTTTGCGATCTTTTTTGTGAAGGTTTCGGACAAGCGGGTCTAAATGGGTCGAACAATGGACCTGTTAGAATTTTAACTGAGTAAAAAGTACAGAAATCGAGTTTTTGCAATATAATCGTGTTGAAAAGCTCGTAATCAATTGTATGAAGTCCAAAATTTTTATTAAAACTTATTTTGCAACCTTTTTGTAGAGGTTTCGGACGAGTGAGTCTAAATGGGCCGAAAAATGGACCCGTTAGAATTTTAACTGAGTAAAAAGCACAAAAAACAAGTTTTTGCAATAATTGTGTTGAAAAGCTCGTAATCAATCGTATGAACTCCTAAATTTGGATTAAAACTTATTTGGAACCCTTTTTTAGAGGTTTCGGACAAGCGGGTCTAAATGGGCCGAAAAATGGACCCGTTAGAATTTTAACTGAGTAAAAAGTACAGTAATCGAGTTTTTGCAATATAATCGTGTTGAAACGTTCGTAATCAACTGTATGAACTCCTAAATTTGGATTAAAACTTATTTTGCAACCCTTTTGTAGAGGTTTCGGACGAGCGTGTCTAAATGGGCCGAACAATGGACCTGTTATAATTTTAACGGAATAAAAAGTACAGAAATCGAGTTTTTGCAATATAATCGTGTTGAAAAGCTCGTAACCAATTGTGTGAACTCCTAAATTTGAATTACAAATTATTTTGCAGCCATTTTTGTAGAGGTTTCGGACGAGCGGGTCTTAATGGGCCGAACAATGGACCCGTTAGAATTTTAACAGAGTAAAGAGCACAAAAATTGAGTTTTTGCAATATAATTGTGTTGAAAAGCTCGTAATCAATTGTATGAACTCCTAAATTTGGATTAAAACTTATTTTGCAACCCTTTTGTAGAGGTCTTGTACGAGCGGGTCTAAATGGGCCGAAAAATGGACCCGTTAGAATTTTAACTGAGTAAAAAGTACAAAAATCGAGTTTTTGCAATATAATCGTGTTGAAAATATCGTAATCAATTATATGAACTCCTAAAATTTGATTCTAACTTGTATTGTGGTCTTTTTTAGAGGTTTCAGACGAGCGTGTTTAAATGGGCCGAACAATGGACCTGTTAGAATTTTAACGGAGTAAAAAGTATAGAAATCGAGTTTTTGCAATATAATCGTGTTGAAATGCTCGTAATCAATTGTACGAACTCCTAAATTTGGATTAAAACTTATTTTGCAACCCTTTTGTAGAGCTTTCCGACGAGCGGGTCTAAATGGGCCGAACAATGGACCCGTTATAATTTTAACGGAGTAAAAAGTACAGAAATCGAGTTTTTGCAATATAATCGTGTTGAAAAGCTCGAGATTCATTGTATGAACTCCTAAATCTGGATTAAAACTTATTTTGCAACCTTTTTGTAGAGGTTTCGGACGAGCGTGTCTAAATGGGCCGAACAATGGACCCGTTATAATTTTAACGGAGTAAAAAGTACATAAATCAAGTTTTTGCAATATAATTGTGTTGAAACGCTCGTAATCAATTATATGAACTCCTAAAATTTGATTCTAACTTGTTTTGCGGTCTTTTTTGTAGTGGTTTCGGAAGAGCGCTTCTAAATGGGCCGAACAATGAACCCGTTAGAATTTTATCTAAGTAAAAAGTATAGAAATCGAGTTTTTGCAATATAATCATGTTGAAACGCTCGTAATCAATTGTATCAACTCCTAAATCTGGATTAAAACTTATTTTGCAACCCTTTTGTAGAGGTTTCGGACGAGCAGGTCTAAATGGGACGAACAATGCACCCGTTAGAATTTCAACTGAGTATAAAGTACAGTAATTGAGTTTTTGCAATATAATCGTGTTGAAAAGCTCTTAATCAATTATATGAACCCCTAAAATTTGATTCTAACTTATTTTGCGATCTTTTTTGTGAAGGTTTCGGACAAGCGGGTCTAAATGGGTCGAACAATGGACCTGTTAGAATTTTAACTGAGTAAAAAGTACAGAAATCGAGTTTTTGCAATATAATCGTGTTGAAAAGCTCGTAATCAATTGTATGAAGTCCAAAATTTTTATTAAAACTTATTTTGCAACCTTTTTGTAGAGGTTTCGGACGAGTGAGTCTAAATGGGCCGAAAAATGGACCCGTTAGAATTTTAACTGAGTAAAAAGCACAAAAAACAAGTTTTTGCAATAATTGTATTGAAAAGCTCGTAATCAATCGTATGAACTCCTAAATTTGGATTAAAACTTATTTTGCAACCCTTTTTTAGAGGTTTCGGACAAGCGGGTCTAAATGGGCCGAAAAATGGACCCGTTAGAATTTTAACTGAGTAAAAAGTACAGTAATCGAGTTTTTGCAATACAATCGTGTTGAAACGTTCGTAATCAATTGTATGAACTCCTAGATTTGGATTAAAACTTATTTTGCAACCCTTTTGTAGAGGTTTCGGACGAGCGTGTCTAAATGGGCCGAACAATGGACCCGTTATAATTTTAACGGAGTAAAAAGTACATAAATCAAGTTTTTGCAATATAATTGTGTTGAAACGCTCGTAATCAATTATATGAACTCCTAAAATTTGATTCTAACTTGTTTTGCGGTCTTTTTTGTAGTGGTTTCGGAAGAGCGGTTCTAAATGGGCCGAACAATGCACCCGTTAGAATTTTATCTAAGTAAAAAGTATAGAAATCGAGTTTTTGCAATATAATCATGTTGAAACGCTCGTAATCAATTGTATCAACTCCTAAATTTGGATTAAAACTTATTTTGCAACCCTTTTGTAGAGGTTTCGGACGAGCAGGTCTAAATGGGACGAACAATGGACCCGTTAGAATTTTAACTGAGTATAAAGTACAGTAATTGAGTTTTTGCAATATAATCGTGTTGAAAAGCTCTTAATCAATTATATGAACCCCTAAAATTTGATTATAACTTATTTTGCGATCTTTTTTGTGAAGGTTTCGGACAAGCGGGTCTAAATGGGTCGAACAATGGACCTGTTAGAATTTTAACTGAGTAAAGAGTACAGAAATCGAGTTTTTGCAATATAATCGTGTTGAAAAGCTCGTAATCAATTGTATGAAGTCCAAAATTTTTATTAAAACTTATTTTGCAACCTTTTTGTAGAGGTTTCGGACGAGTGAGTCTAAATGGGCAGAACAATGGACCCGTTAGAATTTTAACTGAGTAAAAAGCACAAAAAACAAGTTTTTGCAATAATTGTGTTGAAAAGCTCGTAATCAATCGTATGAACTCCTAAATTTGGATTAAAACTTATTTTGCAACCCTTTTTTAGAGGTTTCGGACAAACGGGTCTAAATAGGCCGAAAAATGGACCCGTTAGAATTTTAACTGAGTAAAAAGTACAGTAATTGAGTTTTTGCAATATAATCGTGTTGAAACGTTCGTAATCAATTGTATGAACTCCTAAATTTGGATTAAAACTTATTTTGCAACCCTTTTGTAGAGGTTTCGGACGAGCGGGTCTAAATGGGTCGAACATTGAACCTGTTAAAATTTTAACTGAGTAAAAAGTACAGTAATCGAGTTTTTACAATATAATTATGTTCAAAAGCTCTAAATCAATTATATTAACTCCTAAAATTTGATTCTAACTTATTTTGCGATCTTTTTTGTAAAGGTTTCGGACGAGCGGGTCTAAATGGGCCGAACAATGGACCTGTTAGAATTTTAAATGAATAAAAAGTACATAAATGGAGTTTTTGCAATATAATCATGTTGAAAAGCTCGTAATCAATTGTATGAACTCCTAAATTCGGATTAAAACTTAATTTCCAGCATTTTTGTAGAGGTTTCGGACGAGCGGGTCTAAATGGCCGAACAAAGGACCTGTTAGAATTTTAAAGGAGTAAAAATTACAGAAATCGAGTTTTTGCAATATAATCGTGTTGAAAAGATCGTAATCAATTGTATGAACACCTAAATTTGAATTAAAACTTATTTTGCAACCCTTTTGTAGAGGTTCCGAACGAGCGGGTCTAAATGGGTCGAACAATGGACCCGTTAGAATTTTAACGGAGTAAAAAGTACAGAAATTGAGTTTTTGCAATATAATCGTGTTGAAAAGCTCGTAATCAATTGTATGAACTCTTAAATTTGGATTAAAACTTATTTTGCAACCCTTTTGTAGAGGTTTCGGACGAGCGGGTCTACATGGGCCGAACAATGGACCCGTTAGAATTTTAACTGAGTAAAAAGTACAGTAATCGAGTTTTTGCAATATAATCGTGTTAAAAAGCTCTTAATAAATTATATGAACTCCTAAAATTTGATTCTAACTTATTTTGCGGTCTTTTTTGTAAAAGTTTCAGACGAGCGTGTTTAAATGGGCCGAACAATGGACCCGTTAGAATTTTAACGGAGTAAAAAGTACAGAAATTGAGGTTTTGCAATATAATCGTGTTGCAAAGCTCGTAATTAATTGTATGAACTCCTAAATTTGGATTAAAACTTATTTTGCAAACTTTTTGTAGAGGTTTCGGACGAGCGGGTCTACATGGGCCGAACAATGGACCCATTAGAATTTTAACTGAGTAAAAAGTATAGTAATCGAGTTTTTGCAATATAATCGTGTTGAAAACCTCTTAATCAATTATATGAACTCCTTAAATTTGATTCTATTTTATTTTGCGGTCTTTTTTGTAGAGGTTTCGGACGAGCGGGTCTAAATGGGTCGATCAATGGACCCTTTAGAATTTTAACTGAGTAAAATGTACAAAAATAGAATTTTTCCAATACAACCGTGTTGAAAAGCTCGTAATCATTTGTACAAACTCCTAAATTTGGATTAAAACATATTTTGCAACCCTTTTGTAGAGGTTTCGGACGAGCGGGTCTAAAAGGGCCGAACAATGGACCCGGTTGAATTTTAATTGAGTAAAAAGTACAAAAATCGAGTTTTTGCAATATAATCGTGTTGAAAAGCCCGTAATAAATTATATGAACTCCTAAATTTTGATTAAAACTTGTTTTACGGTCCTTTTTGTAGAGGTATCGGACGAGCGGGTCTAAATGGGCAGAAAAGTAGACCCGTTAGAATTTTAACTGAGTAAAAAGTACAGAAATCGAGTTTTTGCAATATAATCGTGTTGAAAAGCTCGTAATCAATTGTATGAACTCCTAAATTTGGATTAAAACTTATTTTGCGGTCCTTTTTGTAAGGTTTCGGACGACCAGGTCCAAATGGGCCGAACAATGGACCCGTTAGAATTTTAACCGAATAAAAAATACAGAAATCGAGTTTTTGCAATATAATCGTGTTGAAAAGCTCTTAATCAATTATCTGAACTCCTAAATTTGGATCAAAACTTATTTTGCAGCCATTTTTGTAGAGGTTTCGGATGAGCGGGTCTAAATGGGCCGAACAATGGACCCGCTAGAATTTTTTTTAAGAAAGCCCGTTAGAATTTTTATTGAGTAAAAAGTACAGAAATTGAATTTTTGCAATATAATCACGTTGAAAAGCTCGTAATCAATTATATGAACTCCTAAAATTTGATTCTAACTTATTTTGCGATCTTTTTTGTTGAGGTTTCGGACGAGCGGGTCTAAATGGGTCGAACAATGGACCCGTTAGAATTTTAACTGAGTAAAAACTAAAAAACTGAGTTTTTGCAATATAATTGTGTTGAAAAGCTCGTAATCAATTGTATGAACTCCTAAATTTGGATTAAAACTTTTTTTGCAACACTTTTGTAGAGGTTTCAGATGAGCGGGTCTAAATGGGTCGAACAATGAACCCGTTAAAATTTAACTGAGTAAAAAATATAGAAATCGAGTTTTTGCAATATAATCGTGTTGAAATGCTCGTAATCATGAATATGAACTCCTAAATTTCGATTAAAACTTATTTTGCGGTCCTTTTTGTAAGGTTTCGGACGATCGAGTCTAAATGAGCCGAACAATGGACCCGTTAGAATTTTAACCGAGTAAAAAGTATAAAAATTAAGTTTTTGATATATAATCGTGTTGAAAAGCTCGTAATCATTTATATGAACTCATAAACTTGGATTAAAACTTATTTTGCATCCCTTTTTGTAGAGGTTTCGGACGAGCGATTCTAAATGGGCCGAACAATGGACCCGTTAGAATTTTTTTTTGAAGAAAGCCCGTTAGAATTTTAATTGAGTAAAAAGTACAAAATCGAATTTTTGCAATATAATCGTGTTGAAAAGCTCCTAATCAATTATATGAACTCCTAAAATTTAATTCTAACTTATTTTGCGGTCTTTTTGTTGAGATTTTGGACGAGAGGGTCTAAATGGGCTCCTAAATATGGACTAAAACTTATTATGCAACCCTTTTGTAGAGTTTTCGGACGAGCGGGTCTAAATGGGCCGAACAATGGACCCGTTAGAATTTTAACTGAGTAAAAAGTACAGAAATCGAGTTTTTGCAGTATAATTGTGTTGAAAAGCTCGTAATCAATTATATGAACTCCTAAATTTGGATTAAAACTTATTTTGCAGCCGTTTTTGTAGAGGTTTCGGACGAGCAGGTCTAAATGGGCCGAACAATAGACCCGTTAGAATTTTAATTGAGTAAAAAGTACAGAAATGGAGTGTTTGCAATATAATCGTGTTGAAAAGCTCGTAATCAATTTTATGAACTCCTCAATTTGGATTAAAACTTATTTGCAGCCCATTTTGTATAGGTTTCGGACGAGCGTGTCTAAATGGGCCGAACAATGGACCCGTTAGAATTTTAATTGAGTAAAAAGTACAATAATCGAGTTTTTACAATATAATCGTGTTGAAAAGCTCGTAAAAAATTATATGAACTCCTAAAATTTGATTCTAACTTATTCTGCCGTCTTTTTTGTTGAGGTTTCGGACGAGCGGGTCTAAATGGGCCAAACTATGGACCCGTTAGAATTTTAACTGTGTAAAAAGTATAGAAATCGAGTTTTTGCAATATAATCGTGTTGAAAAGCTCGTAATCAATTGTATGAACTCCTAAATTTGGATTAAAACTTATTTTGCAACCCTTTTGTAAAGGTTTTAGATGAGCGGGTCTAAATGGTCTGAACAATGGACCCGTTCGAATTTTAACTAAGTAAAAAGTACAGTAATCTAGTTTTTGCAATATAATCGTGTTGAAAAGCTCGTAATCAATTATATGAACTCCTAAAATTTGATTCTAACTTGTTTTGCGGTCTTTTTTGTAGAGGTTTTGGATGAGAGGGTCTAAATGGGCCGAACAATGGACCCGTTAGAATTTTAACTGAGTAAAAAGTACATAAATCAAGTTTTTGCAATATAATCGTGTTGAAAAGCTCGTAATCAATTATATGAACTCCTAAAATCTGGTTCTAACTTGTTTTGCGGTCTTTTTTGTAGAGGTTTCGAACGAGCGGGTCTAAATGGGTCGAACAATGGACCCGTTAGAATTTTAAATGAGTAAAAAGTACAAAAATCGAGTTTTGCAATATAATCGTGTTGAAAAGGTCGTAATCAATTATATGAACTCCTAAATTTGGATTAAAACTAATTTTGCAGCCCTTTTGTAGAGGTTTCGGACGAGCGGGTCTAAACGAGCCAAACAATGGACCCGTTAGAATTTTAACTGTGTAAAAAGTACAGCAATCGCGTTTTTGCAATATAATCGTGTTGAAAAGCTCATAATTAATTGTATGAACTCCAAAATTTGGATTAAAACTAATTTTCCACCTTTTTGTAGAGGTTTCGGACAAGCGGGTCTAAATGGGCCGAACAATGGACCCGTTAGAATTTTAACTGAGTAAAAAGAATAGAAATCAATTGCTTGCAATATAATCGTGTTGAAAATCTCGTAATCAATTATATGAACTCCTAAATTTGGATAAAAATTTATTTTGCAGCTTTTTGGTAGAGGTTTCGGACGAGCGGGTCTAAATGGGCCGAACAATGGACCCGTTGGAATTTTAACTGAGTAAAAAGTACAGTAATCGAGTTTTTGCAATATATTCGTGTTGAAAAGCTCGTAATCAATTATATGAACTCCTAAAATTTGATTATAACTTATTTTGCGGTCTTTTTTGTAGATGTTTCGGACGAGCGGGTCTAAATGCGCCGAACAATGGACCCAATAGAATTTTAACTGAGTAAAAAGTACAGAAATCGAGTTTTTGCAATATAATCGTGTTGAAAAGCTTGTAATCAATTATATGAACTCTTAAATTTGGATTAAAACTTATTTTGCAGCCCTTTTTGTAGAGGTATCGGACGAACGGGTCTAAATGGGCCGAACAATGGAACCGGTAGAATTTTAACTGTGTAAAAAGTACAGAATTTGAGTTTTTGCAATATAATTGTGTTGAAAAGCTCGTAATCAATTGTATGAACTCCTAAATTAGGATTAAAACTTATTTTGCAACCCTATTGTAGAGGTTTCAGATGAGCGGGTCTAAATGGGCTGAACAATAGACCCGTTCGAATTTTAACTGAGTAAGAAGTACAGTAATCCAGTTTTTGCAATATAATCGTGCTGAAAAGCTCGTAATCAATTATATGAACTCCAAAAATTTGATTCTAACATATTTTGTGGTCTTTTTTGCAAAGGTTTCGGACTAGCGGATCTAAATGGGCCGAAAATTGGACTCACTAGAATTTCAACTGAGTAAAACGTACAGAAATCAAGTTTTTGCAATATAATCATGTTGAAAAGCTCGTAATCAATTGTATGAACTCCTAAAATTTGGATTAAAACTTATTTTGCAACCCTTTTGTAGAGATTTCGGACGAGCGGGTCTAAATGGGCCGAACAATGGACCCGTTAGAATTTTAACATAGTAAAATGTACAGAAATCGAGTTTTTGCAATATAATCGTGTTGAAAAGCTCATAATCAATTTTATGAACTCCTAAAATTTGATAAAAACTTGTTTTGTGGTCTTTTTTGTAGAGGTTCCGGACGAGCGGGTCTAAATGGGCCGAAAAATGGACCTGTTAGAATTTTAACTTAGTAAAAAGTACATAAATCGAGTTTTTGCAATATAATCGTGTTGAAAAGCTCGTAATCAATTGTATGAACTCCTAAATTTAGATTAAAACTTATTTTGCAGCCCTTTTTCTAGATGTATCGGACGAGCGGGTCTAAATGGGCCGAACAACGGACCCGTTAGAATTTTAACTGTGTAAAAAGTACATAAATCGAGTTTTTGCAATATAATCATGTTGAAAAGCTCGTAATCAATTGTATGAACTCCTAAATTTGGATAAAACTTATTTTGCAACCCTATTGTAGAGATTTCGGACGAGCTGGTCTAAATGGGCCGAACAATGGACCCGTTAGAATTGTAACTGAGTAAAAAGTACAGAAATCGAGTGTTTGCAATATAATCATGTTGAAAAGCTCGTAATCAATTTTATGATCTCCTAAATTTGGATTAAAACTTATTTTGCAACCCTTTTGTAGAGGTTTCAGACGAGCGGGTCTAAATGGGCCGAACAATGGACCCGTTAGAATTTTAACAGAGTAAAAAGTACGGAAATCGAGTTTTTGCAATATAATCGCGTTGAAAAGCTCATAATCAATTATATGAACTCCTAAAATTTGATTAAAACTTGTTTTGTGGTCTTTTTGTAGAGGTTTCGGACGAGCGGGTCTAAATGGGCCGAACAATGGACATGTTAGAATTTTAACTTAGTAAAAAGTACAAAAATCGAGTTTTTGCAATATAATCGAGTTGAAAAGCTCGTAATCAATTGTATGAACTCCTAAATTTGGATTAAAACTTATTTTGTAACCCTTTTGTAGAGGTTTCGGACGAGCGGGTCTAAATGGGCCGAACAATGAACCCGTTAGAATTTTAACAGAGTAAAAAGTACGGAAATCGAGTTTTTGCAATATAATCGCGTTGAAAAGCTCATAATCAATTATATGAACTCCTAAAATTTGATTAAAACTTGTTTTGTGATCTTTTTTGTAGAGGTTTCGGACAAGTTGGTCTAAATGGGCCGAACAATGGACCCGTTAGAATTTTAACTTAGTAAAAAGTACAAAAATCGAGTTTTTGCAATATAATCGTGTTGAAAAGCTCGTAATCAATTATATGAACTCCTAAATTTGTATTAAAACTTATTTTGCAGCCCTTTTTGTAGAGGTTTCGGATGAGCGGGTCTAAATGTGCCGAACAATGGACCCGTTAGAATTTTAACTGTGTAAAAAGTACAATAATCGAGTTTTTGCAATATAATCGTGTTGAAAAGCTCGTAATCAATTGTATGAACTCGTGAATTTGGATAAAACTTATTTTGCAACTCTTTTGTAGAGGTTTCGGACGAGCTGGTCTAAATGGGCCGAACAATGGACCCGTTAGAATTGTAACTGAGTAAAAAGTACAGAAATCGAGTGTTTGCAATATAATCATGTTGAAAAGCTCGTAATCAATTTTATGAACTCCTAAAACTTATTTCGCAGCCCTTTTTGTAGAGATTTCGGACGAGCGGGTCTAAATGGGCCGAACAATGGACCCGTTTGAATTTTAACTGAGTAAATAGTATAGAAATCGAGTGTTTGCAATATAATCGTGTTGAAAAGTTCGTAATCAATTTTATGAACTCCTAAATTTTGATTCTAACTTATTTTGCGGTCTTTTTTGTAAAGGTTTCGGACAAGCGGGTCTAAATGGGCCGAACAATGGACCCATTAGAATTATAACTGAGTAAAAGGTACAGAAATCGAGTTTTTGCAATATAATCGTGTTGAAAAGCTCGTAATCAAGTATATGAACTCCTAAAATTTGATTAAAACTTGTTTTGTGGTCTTTTGTAGAGGTTTCGGACGAGCGGGTCTAAATGGGCCGAACAATGGACTCGTTAGAATTTTAACTTAGTAAAAAGTACAGAAATCGTGTTTTTGCAATATAATCGTGTTGAAAAGCTCGTAATCAATTATATGAACTCCTAAATTTGGATTAAAACTTATTTTGCATCCCTTTTTGTAGAGGTTTCAGACGAGCGGGTCTAAATGGGCCGAACAATGGACCCGTTAGAATTTTAACTGTGTAAAAAGTACAGAAATCGAGTTTTTGCAATATAATCGGGTTGAAAAGCTTGTAATCAATTGTATGAACTCCTAAATTTGGATAAAACTTATTTTTCAATCCTTTTGTAGAGGTTTCGGATGAGGTGGTCTAAATGGGCCGAACAATGGACCCGTTAGAATTGTAACTGAGTAAAAAGTACAGAAATCGAGTGTTTGCAATATAATCATGTTGAAAAGCTCGTAATCAATTTTATGAACTCCTAAATTTGGATTAAATCTTATTTTGCAGCCCTTTTTGTAGAGGTTTTAGACGAGCGGGTCTAAATGGGCCGAACAATGGACCCGTTAGAATTTTAACTGAGTAAAAAGTACAGTAATCGAGTTTTTGCAATATAATCGTGTTGAAAAGCTCGTAATCAATTATATGAACTCAAAAATTTGATTCTAACTTATTTTGCGGTCTTTTTTGTTGAGGTTTCGGACGAGAGGGTCTAAATGGGCCGATCAATGGACCCGTTAGAATTTCTACTGTGTAAAAAGTAAAGAAATCGAGTCTTTGCAATATAATCGTGTTGAAAAGCTCTTAATCAATTGTATGAACTCCTAAATTTGGATTAAAACTTATTTTGGATCCCTTTTGTAGAGGTTTCAGATGAGCGGGTCTAAATGGGCTGAAAAATGGACCCGTTCGAATTTTAACTGAGTAAAAAGTACAGTAATCGAGTTTTTGCAATATAATCATGTTGAAAAGCTCGTAATCAATTGTATGAACTCCTAAATTTGGATAAAACTTATTTTGCAACCCTTTTGTAGAGGTTTCGGACGAGTTGGTCTAAATGGGCCGAACAATGGACCCGTTAGAATTGTAACTGAGTAAAAAGTACATAAATCGAGTGTTTGCAAAATAATCATGTGGAAAAGCTCGTAATCAATTTTATGAACTCCTAAATTTGTATTAAAACTTATTTTGCAACCCTTTTGTAGAGGTTTAGGACGAGCGGGTCCAAATGGGCCGAACAATAGACCCGTTAGAATTTTTTTTTGAAGAAAGGGCCTCGTTAAAAACCCCACTAATCACCCTGTGTCGAGGCATAGGATGGACATACGGGGAAAAGAGTGCCCTGGTATATATTAGAATAAAAAGACTAAAAATCAGTCAGTACATCAGATTGGATACAATCGGGGATGGTAGAGTCAAAATAAATGGAAGAAGTACAATGCATAGCCCAAGAAGCTAACTTACGCGCCACCAAATTGGCAGATCTATGAACAAAGGAAACTCGAAAAGAAAAGTCACGAAGAAGGGCCTTGGCCTCAGCAATCTGGGGGCCCAAAAGGGATGCGTCGTCCGTGGAACGCGCCAGCTTGTTGACGATGTTGGCGGAATCGGACTCAATGATCACCGCTCTCCACCCTCTGTCTCTGGCTAGCATGGCACCAGCAAGGACGGCATGAAGCTCAACCGTAGCTGCATCCCGGCAGCCGGCTTCGTGTACAGCGCAACCACCAAGAATAGAGCCCTGTGCATCTCGGGCAACAACACCGATAGCGGAAGATCCGGATCCTGGGTGAAAGGCACCATCCACATTGATCTTGATAGCTGTCGTCGTTGGCGGTCTCCATCGTGGCGGGGCATCGGCAGGCTCGACTGTCGAAGGGTTGTAGGCTGGGAGGAGGTTGGCTCTGGCATAGTCTTGAAGCAGTCCCTGTGCATTCATGGCGGTAAGCCATGTCGGCTGAAGACGTTGAGAATGAATCCAATCATTCCTACGATTCCAGGTATTCCATAGAGTAGTCAACAGCAATGCGAAGTCTATGCCATTCAGGCTTCGGGCACCAACAGATAACCACGATTCCAAGGAAGTGGAAGTGTTGGAATGGATAATAGAAGGAAGTCCAACCAGGCGGAGAACCTCGTTGGCCCTTGTGCAATCGCGAAGCGCATGCACTGTCGTCTCCGTAACAGAGGGACAAAAGGGACAATTGTCGTCAAAGAGATTAATGGCTCGCAAACGGTCCCCAGTGGGAAGAGCATCACGACCCGCCCGCCAACCGAAGGAACAGACTTTGGGTAGCATTGGGGCTTTGGCGATAACCTTCCAAAGTCCCGTAGGCCTACCCAGTGGCCTGGGTGGCGTGTGTAAAAAGAAGTAGCCCGAGCGAACGGAATAGGTCCCGGAATCATGAAGGCTCCAAATCAAGGTATCGCGCCTATCACGTGCAATGGGTACTCGTAGGATACGATCTACATCGTCCCATTCAAAAAATTGGCAGAGTTTATCTTCATCCCAGCTAGCGGAGTTGCGAGACATAAAATCACAGCAGCGGGCAGGCATCTCCTCATTGTCCACGTAATCCCCAAACAGAGTAACTGGGGAATCCCCTCCCCAATTGTCCCAAAGGATGCGGATATTACTTCTGTGGCCAGGCCTCTAGAAGTAACTCGGGCCTAGAAGCTGTATAGCATGACTAATCCCCTTCCAGGCAAAAGAGGCACGTTTGTCCGCTTTGGCATGCAGTAAGTCACCCGATGGGTAGTACTTCGTGCGAAGGACACGCGCTAAGAGGGATTCTGGGTTAGAGATAAGGTGCCAAATCTGTTTCCCTAAGAGGGCGACATTAAAGGCACCCAGATCCCGGAGCCCCAGCCCCCCTGCAGCTTTAGGGGCGCAAAGGGAATTCCATGAGAGAAGTGGCCATCCACGCTTGTTACTGCGCCCAGACCACCAGTAACGGCGAATGGAGGCAGTGATGTCATCGATGATGTTCTGAGGCAATAAATAACACGACATGATGTATTGGGGCATCGCATGTGCCACATATTTTATAAGGATCTCTCGCCCACTGTACGAGAGATAGTTGCTATCCCATTTGCTCATTCGGGAGTGCACTTTGTCGCGGACGAAGCCTAAAGAGGCCGTTCTGTTACGCTTGATTAAAAGAGGCACACCTAGATATATACCAGGGTCATCAACCAAGCGTACCCCTAATGTAGAGCACATTGTAGCAAGGAATTCAGGGGAACATTTAGGGCTAAAAAACGCTGTTGATTTATCAAAGTTGACGATTTGCCCCGAAGCTGAGGCATAGAGTGAGAGAACGTCTTTAAGGCGTTTGACTTCCTCAGAGCAGTTACGAATAAAGACGATACCATCGTCGGCGAAAAGAAGGTGGGTAACGCGAGGCCCATATCGGCATGCATTAAGACCCAACAACCGCCCTTCCCTCTGTTCGGTTGTTAGGGCAGCCGAAAGTCCTTGAGAACAGATTAAGAAGAGGAAGGGTGACAGTGGATCCCCCTGTCGGACACCCCGAGAGGGAAAAAACTCATGGGATAGAGATCCATTGACCCTTACAGAAAACGAGACCGATGAAACACATCGCATGATAAGATTCACCCAATCCAGAGCAAATCCCATGCGCAGCATGATGTCACGTAAAAAGGACCATTCGACCCAGTCAAAAGCCTTTTCTATGTCAAGTTTGACTGCCGCTCCTTGAGCGCTAGCGGACCCGTTCGAATGAAGTGAGTGCACTAGTTCGTGTGCTATTAGGATATTATCAGTAATGTTTCGGCCACTAAGGAACGCAGCTTGAGAATCACTGATACAGCATGGAAGGACAGCCTTAAGACGGTTAACCAAAACTTTGGATACCGTTTTATAAATGATTGTACACAGGCTGATAGGTCTAAATTGCTTCATGGTAGTTGGCTCCGATATTTTGGGAATGAGAACAATTACAGACCGGTTTACCGAAGCCATGTCCGCATTCCCTTTAAGAAGATCCAGGCAAAGAGCAAGGAAGTCCGGGCCTATCAGGTCCCAATGTTGGCGATAAAAGCTACTTGGGAATCCGTCAATACACGGAGCCTTTCTCGGGTGAATATCGTGAAACACAGCTAAAACTTCTACCTCGGAATAGGGTTGTAAAAGGGATGCGTTCATGTCCGATGTGATAGTGGGGCGAACATGTTCGAGCAGAGCCGGGGAAAAGGCACAATTAGATGAGGTAAACATGTTCTGGAAATAGGAGGACGCAATGTGTAGAAGAGTAGGATTTGAAGTATGCCAAGTGCCATCATCAGCGAAGAGGCCTTTAATGGTATTTTTCCTCCGTCGCCGGGAGGCCCGAGCGTGGAAGTACGTGGTATTCTTGTCACCGTTGGATAACCAGGAAACACGAGATCGTTGAGCCCAATAAGCTTCCCTGGCATCCAATAGGCGTCTAAGCTCCGATTTGGCATTATGAAGAGAAGCCAGATCCTTGGTGGAAAGGCTACGTCGCCGCAAGTAATGGTTTATTCGTCGTTGCAATAACGCAATTCGTTTTGCGGACCGTTGGCGGTGGGCCACTTGCCATTCATGGAGCTTGTGGCCTAAGGTAGAAATCTTGTCTACAAATGGCCCAGAACAGGAGACCCACGTCTGCTGACAAAGTTGCACACAATTAGGGTCGGAGGCCCAACATGATTCGAACCGGAAATGATCTAGAGCAATCTGTCGGGTATTGTGGTGATTGTTATTGAGGGAAGTGTCCATAAATATGACACTGTGGTCCGACTCAGCGGAGAACGAATGGGAAGTGGAAAATTGCGGGTGGTTTCGTAACCAATGGGAACAAGCGACAAAACGATCTAAACGCTCACAAACCGGGTTGACGTTAGGCCCCGTTCTCGTCCAAGTAAACCACCCATTGGTGGGCTTGCAATCAAACAAGTCGTTTCGAGAGAGACAGTCTTGAAAGTTATTGATTTGAGTGTGAGGTCGACGCCCCCTCCCTATTTTTCCGTGTCATCGAGGATGTCGTTAAGGTCACCTCCAATGAGCCACGGAAAAGGAGAGTTAGGGCGTAGCGAATCAATGATATCCCAAGTTCGTGATTTTAAATTAGTTGCCGCAAATCCATATAAACCAGTAAAGCGAAAGCAGTTGTTATCATAAGAAAAAAGAACATCGATGTATCTCTCGGAGGACGAGAGCAAGCTAAGTGCAATATTTTTATTCCAAAAAAGGCCTAAGCCTGAGCAAAATGAGCTGCTATCCACAGCAAAACAATTATCCATATCTAAAAGAGTTCTAAAGCTATCAATCTTAGCAGAAGGTAAATGAGTTTCAGACAAAAAAACAATATCCGGTTATAAACGAAAAACAATCGAGCGTAACTCATGAACTGCCATGGACATGCCCAGGCCCCGACAGTTCCAACATAGGATCCTCATTTCTCTCGACGGGGTTGACCGTCAACCACCGCCGAAGATTTTTTGCTGCTCATCCCAGCTTTTGGAAGTTTGGATCCCTTGTCGTGCACTTTCGGTGAATTTTGCTTCCCAGAGGTGCGAAGTCTCTTAGCAATGCCTCATGTAATAAGAGGGGGACTTCTCTTTGCTTTCTTATGGTCGTTATTGGCTTTCCCAGAGTTAGCAATAAGCCAGGCTTCAAAATCAGGGTTCATTGCTTCTTCCCCTCCTGGTGCAGTTTCGTCTATCGGGGGAAGGGGGAAGTCATCTTCCTCAATAAGAATAAAACGTTTATCCGGCGGGGTGGAGTCCTCATCAGCATTGTCCACCTCAGCAGAACCATTCACGATAGATTCCTCATCCGCTGGAATCATGTCGAGCGAAGCTACCTCAAGGGGCTGCAATTCTTCCTCAGTCCGGCGGGCCTCATCGTAAGCCTCATTTTCCTTAGCCCCTATGCCCATCTCGGCTGCTTCCACAGCATCAGCAGCCACATCTAATATGTCATCAGCCTCATCAGCTTCATTCTCCATTGCTAGAGAAGGATCCTCCATCACCGGCAGTGTGGGTTCTGCGTTCCCAGCAGACAATGTCGGATCGATAATGCCTTTACCCTTACGCTGCCCAGATGCAGTTGGTGGCCTTAGAGATGCAGCCAGGGCAGCACCTGCATGTAACAATACAGCCATGACCCAATACGTAAGATCCTGGTGCAAGGTGATGCGAGGCATTGTGATAATATTATTGAAAAATATATTATAATAAAAGAAGAAGCTGTGTAGAAATTGAGTAACATGATGGTGTTACCCGATGCTGCCGCTGGGGATTTGGAGGAGGACCCCGATACGAAATGTCCTTTACCTATATGCCAGTACACACACATAGCCCAACGAGTGAGCACACAATATAATATACTGTAAGGATGGTTTAAACTAACTCTTAGACAATGCATCATAAAATCATTAAGATACTCCCAGGAGAAACAGAAAAACTTTGAAATGTTACCTGTGGAAGTCGTTGGGGTTTTGGAGGAGGATCCAGGTTCGAAGTAGCGAACCTTGCCTCGAAGTTGAGGTTTAACCGATGGTTTTGCTGGAGGTGCTCGAAGCCAATCTCCATACTGAAGGGCAGTAGCAGGTAGGTCCTTAAAAGGCTCGCAGCTGGAGCGGAGATGACCCAGCATACCGCAACCGTGGCAAAAAGAAGGTAGCTTCTCATATTGTACATGAATCATCTTTGTTTTGGGTTTGTCACCCCTCTTGACATAGGCCACTCCCCTTCGCAGGGGTTGTTCAATGTCCACTAGGACGCAAACCCTCAAGAACTGTACCATGTTTCCTTCTTTATCCCTACGGGAGTCTGTCCCTATTATCGTGCCTAAGCCCGCACCAAGCGAACGACCGGTGATATTGGCAGCTGTGTCACTCACCATGAAAGCCAGTGGGACTCTTAGGATACGTACCCAGATACGCATGTATTGGAACTTGTATTCATCTATCATTAGATTGGGCTGTAGGGGTTGTAGGGCCAGCCAGTCGCGCTTAAACGTCCATGGTTCTCTCTTAATGACCTCCTTCATGTTTCGAACAGATTCGAACTTAATAAGAAAGAAGCCTGAACCTAGGGCTGTAAAGAGGCTGAGTTTATCACCTTTCCAGATCGATGTGAAGACTCTTATTACAGCAGTTTCATCGACGGATGTTGTGGCGAAAAGTTTACCTATCAAAGAGGTCTTGTGGTCTTCGATAGGTGCGATGTTGTTCGTAGGAGGGGTGAACACAAAGCTCTGTTCCTCCGCTGTGAATTCAAGATTATCAAAGCGTTCCAAAAAGGAGTCAGTGGAAGCCATGATCGTTGAAGCAAGGAGATGGGGAATCGCAGGCAAAGGAGTAAAGAACCAAGGGGTTTCAATTATGATAACCGAAGTAGACCAGTAATGGAATTTAAGTTTGCAAATCCATCCGTGTGATCCCAAAGAAATCGGGATGAATAACTTTGGGATTTGAATTTTAAATGTCAACTTTGATTTAAGGTGATCCCATAAATATTCTAAAACACCGATTATTAGGGGGAATATATTCCATGTATAATTTGAATGATAACATATATGCCCTGGATAAATAAACTTAAAATTCAAAAAAGATCCCAAGAAAAGGGTGAGGTGTATCCGTTTGAATTTCAAGAATTGGATGGATAAAGATAGTTTATGCCAAAGATATTTGGTATATAAAAAAATCCTTAAAAAAGGAGGAAGATCCGAGAAAAGCAAAACAAGAATTTGAGTTTGAATAGACTTCCAAATATTCCGGACAGCTTGGAGTCGTTTGGATTTCCTAACCACCACTGTGGTTTAGTAGATCCCTCTGTAGATATTCTCTCTCCACCGTACACGGTTGTGTTGCCAACGGAGGCTGGTCGTGTACCTTCCGTGCCACTGGATTTACAGGGCTGTTGATGAACACGAGTCTTGGATGAGTGAGGCTTTAGCCTAATCCAACTAACCCATACGCCTAGGAAAATGAATAAAAACTGCATGAAAATTATATTCATTAAGCCCATTGAAAAATCTGTTGTGTTGATTGCATGTGCAGCATGGAAAAACACGTAAGGGGCCCAATGCATGAACCATGGAATCTGGCTGTTATGCCACTCATTGGGACTGTTGTGCCAATCATTGGCGATGGGCCAAGAAGGCAGCACAACCTTTGGTTTCGTGGGCCATCCTCGCGTCAGCATTCCATGAAGTTTGGATGTTGACAGCCATGAAATAGTGGCTTGTTTGCCTTGCCATAATAGTGGCCTGTCAGCGTCGATACCAAGCCTAAAGGGCTAGTAATAAAACTCTCGAATTAATGAAATTAATTCGGACGAGATACAAGGCCAAAGAGGCCAGGATGAAGCCCGCACACTGTGAAGAAGTGACGGATAAAGATGGGAGAATAAATTGCTCCCAACAAGAAGAATTTTGGTGAAACCAAAATATGGTAAATCCCTCAGTTTGAAACATCCAATCGAATGGTAGAGCCGTGACGGTGGCATATAACAACCATTGTTAAAAAAGGATGATAAAATTGGAAGAATACCAGTAATTAAACTGATCAATAATGATAAGAATAAGTAAAATAAATCCAACAAAAAAGACAAACTTACCTTTGCTGTAGAGGAATCGTGCCCAACCAAAAGCGTTGAGAGATGGCACTGCCATATGGCTGAGGGCGATCGGAGGAGGAGAGGAGAGGATGGAGGCCGGTGGAGGAGGAGGGAGGAAAGAAGGAGGAGGAGATGGCGGCGGGTAAAGGTGGCCGGGGGAGAAATGGGAGGAGAGAGCAAAGGGAAGTTCAGAGAAAAATTTGAGAGAATTTTCATCGACCCGTTACACCCGTTCCCCGTTAGAATTTTAACAGAGTAAAAAGTGCGAAATCGAGTTTTTGTAATATAATCGCTTTGAACTGCCCATAATTAATTATATGAACTCCTAAAATTTGATTAAAACCTGTTTTGTGGTCTTTTTTGTAGAGGTTTAGGACGAACGAGTCTAAATGGGCTGAACAATGGACCCTTTAGAAATTTAACTTAGTAAAAGGTACAAAAATCGAGTTTTTGCAATATAATCGTGTTGAGAAGCTCGTAATCAATTATATGAACTCCTAAATTTGGATTAAAACTTATTTTACAGCCCTTTTTGTAGAGGTACCGGACGAGCGGGTCTAAATCGGCCGAACAATGGACCCGTTAGAATTTTAACTGTGTAAAAAGTACAGAAATCAAGTTTTTGCAATATAATCGTGTTGAAAAGCTCGTAATCAATTGTATGAACTCCTAAATTTGGATAAAACATATTTTGCAACCCTTTTGTAGAGGTTTCGGACGAGCTGGTCTAAATGGGCCGAACAATGGACCTGTTAGAATTGTAACTAAGTAAAAAGTACAGAAATCGACTGTTTGCAATATAATCATGTTGAAAAGCTCGTAATCAATTTTATGAACTCCTAAATTTGGATTAAATCTTATTTTGCAGCCCTTTTTGTAGAGGTTTCAGACGAGCGGGTCTAAATGGGCCGAACAATGGACCCGTTAGAATTTTAATTGAGTAAAAAGTACAAAAATCAAGTTTTTGCAATATAATCGTGTTGAAAAGCTCGTAATGAATTGTATGAACTCCTAAATTTGGATTAAAACTTATTTTGCAACCCTTTTGTAGAGGTTTCAGATGAGCGAGTCTAAATGGGCTGAACAATGGACCCGTTAGAATTTTGACTAAGTAAAAAGTACAGTAATCGAGTTTTTGCAATATAATCGTGTTGAAAAGTTCGTAATAAATTATATGAACTCCTAAATATGGATTAAAACTTATTTTGGAACCCTTTTGTAGAGGTTTTGGACGAGCGGGTCTAAATGGGCCGAACAGTGGACCCATTAGAATTTTAACAGAGTAAAAAGTACGGAAATCTAGTTTTTGCAATATAATCGCATTGAAAAGCTCATAATAAATTATATGAACTCCTAAAATTTGATTAAAACTTGTTTTGTGGTCTTTTTTGTAGAGGTTTCGGACGAGCGGGTCTAAATGGGGCGAACAATAGACCCGTTAGAATTTTAACTGTGTAAAAAGTATAGAAATCGTGGTTTTGCAATATAACAGTGTTGAAAAGCTCGTAATCAATTGTATGAACTCCAAAATTTGGATAAAGACTTATTTTGCAACCCTTTTGTAGAGGTTTCGGACGAGCTGGTCTAAATGGGTCGAACAATGGACCCGTTAGAATTGTAACTGAGTAAAAAGTACTGAAATCGAGTGTTTGCAATATAATCATGTTGAAAAGCTCGTAATCAATTTTATGAACTCCAGAATTTGGATTAAATCTTATTTTGCAGCCCTTTTTGTAGAGGTTTCGGATGAGCGGGTCTAAAATGGCCTAACAATGGACCCGTTAGAATTTTAACTAAGTAAAAAGTACAGAAATCGAGTTTTTGCAATATAATCGTGTTGAAAAGCTCGTAATCAATTATATGAACTCAGAAAATTTGATTCTAACTTATTTTGCGGTCTTTTTTGTTGATGTTTCGGACGAGCGGATCTAAAGGGGCCGAACAATGGACCCGTTAGAATTTTATCTGAGTAAAAATATCAGAAATCGAGTTTTTGCAATATAATCGTGTTGAAAAGCTCGTAATATATTGTATGAACTTCTAAATCTGGATTAAAACTTATTTTGCAACCCTTTTGTAGAGGTTTCGGACGAGCGGGTCTAAATGGGCAGAACAATGGACCCGTTAGAATTTTAACAGAGTAAAAAGTACGGAAATCGAGTTTTTGCAATATAATCGCGTTGAAAAGCTCATAATCAATTACATGAACTCCTAAATTTTGATTAAAACTTGTTTTGTGGTCTTTTTGTAGAGGTTTCGGACGAGCGGGACTAAATGGGCCGAAGAATGGACCCGTTAGAATTTTAACTTAGTAAAAAGTACAGAAATCGTATTTTTGCAATATAATCGTGTTGAAAAGCTCATAATTAATTGTATGAACTCCTAAATTTGGATTAAAACTTATTTTGCAACCCTTTTGTAGAGGTTTCGGACGAGCGGGTCTAAATGGGCTGAATAATGGAAACGTTAGAATTTTAACGGTGTAAAAAGTACAGAAATCGAGATTTTGCAATATAATGGTGTTGAAAAGCTCATAATCAATTATATGAACTCCTAAATTTGGATTAAAACTTATTTCGCAACCCTTTTTGTAGAGGTTTCGGACGAGCGGGTCTAAATGGGCTGAACAATGGACCCGTTAGAATTTTAACGTAGTAAAAAGTACAGAAATCAAGTTTTTGCAATATAATCATGTTGAAAAGCTCGTAATCAATTGTAAGAACTCCTAAATTTGGATTAAAACCTATTTTGAAACCCTTTTGTAGAGGTTTCGAATGAGCGGGTCGAAATGGGCCGAACAATGGACCCATTAGAATTTTAACAGAGTAAAAAGTACAGAAATCGAGTTTTTGCATAACAATCGCTTTGAAAAGCTCATAATAAATTATATGAACTCCTAAAATTTGATTAAAACTTGTTTCGTGGTTTTTTTGTAGAGGTTTCGGACAAACGAGTCTAAATGGGCCGAACAATGGACCCGTTAGAAATTTAACTTAGTAAAAGGTACAGAAATCGAGTTTTTGCAATATAATCGTGTTGAGAAGCTCGTAATCAATTACATGAACTCCTAAATTAGGATTAAAACTTATTTTGCAGCCCTTTTTGTAGAGGTACCGGACGAGCGAGTCTAAATCGGCCGAACAATAGACCCGTTAGAATTTTAACTGTGTAAAAAGTAAAGAAATCAAGTTTTTGTAATATAATCGTGTTGAAAAGCTCGTAACCAATTGTATGAACTCCTAAATTTGGATTAAAACTTATTTTGCAACCCTTTTGTAGATGTTTCGGACGAGCGGGTCTAAATGGGCCGAACAATGGAACCGTTAGAAGTTTAACTGAGTAAAAGGTACAGAAATCAAGTTTTGCAATATAATCATGTTGAAAAGCTCGTAATTAACTATATGAACTCCTAAAATTGGATTCTAACTTATTTTGCGGTCTTTTTGTAGAGGTTTCGGACGAGCGGCTCTAAATAGGCCGAACAATGAACCCGTTAGAATTTTAACGGAGTAAAAAGTAAAGAAATCGAGTTTTTGCAATATAATCGTGTTGAAAAGCTCGAAATCAATTGAATTAACCCCTAAATTTGGATTAAAACTTATTTTTCACCCCTTTTGTAGAGGTTTCGAACGAGCGGGTCGAAATGGGCCGAACAATGGACCCATTAGAATTTTAACAGAGTAAAAAGTACGGAAATTGAGTTTTTGCAATATAATCGCTTTGAAAAGCTCATAATCAATTATATGAACTCCTAAAATTTGATTAAAACTTGTTTCGTGGTCTTTTTTGTAGAGGTTTCGGACGAACGAGTCTAAATGGGCCGAACAATGGACCCGTTAGAAATTTAACTTAGTAAAAGGTACAAAAATCGAGTTTTGCAATATAATCGTGTTGAGAAGCTCGTAATCAATTACATGAACTCCTAAATTTGGATTAAAACTTATTTTGCAGCCCTTTTTGTAGAGGTACCGGACGAGCGAGTCTAAATTGGCCGAACAATGGACTATTTAGAATTTTAACTGTGTAAAAAGTACAGAAATCAAGTTTTTGCAATATAATCGTGTTGAAAAGCTCGTAATTAATTGTATGAACTCCTAAATTTGAATAAAACTTATTTTGCAACACTTTTGTAGAGGTTTCGAACGAGCTGGTCTAAATGGGCCGAACAATGGACTCGTTAGAATTGTAACTGAGTAAAAAGTACAGAAATCGAGTGTTTGCAATATAATCATGTTGAAAAGCTCGTAATCAATTTTATGAACTCTTAAATTTGGATTAAATCTTATTTTGTAGCCCTTTTGTAGAGGTTTCGGACGAGCGGGTCTAAATGGGCCGAACAATGGACCCGTTAGAATTTTAACTGAGTAAAAAGTACAGAAATCGAGTTTTTGCAATATAATTGTGTTGAAAAGCTCGTAATCAATTATATGAACCTCTAAAATTTGATTCTAACTTATTTTGTGGTCTTTTTTGTTGAGGTTTCGGACGAGCGGGTCTAAATGGGCCGAACAATGGACCTGTTATAATTTTAACTGAGTAAAAAGTACATAAATCAAGTTTTTGCAATATAATCGTGGTGAAAAGCTCGTAATCAATTGTATGAACTCCTAAATTTTGATTAAAACTTATTTTGCCACCCTTTTGTTGGGGTTTTCAGATGAGCAGGTCTAAATGGGCTGAAGAATGGACCCGTTCGAATTTTAACTGAGTAAAAAGTACAATAATCGAGTTTTTGCAATATAATAGTGTTGAAAAGCTCGTAATCAATTATTTGAATTCCTAAAATTTGATTCTAACTTATTTTGCAGTGTTTTTTGTAAAGGTTTCGGACAAGCGGGTCTAAATGGGCCGAACAATGGACCCGTTAGAATTTTAACTGTGTTAAAAGTACAGAAATCGAGATTTTACAATATAATCGTGTTGAAAAGCTCCTAATCAATTGTATGAACTCTTAAATTTGGATAAAACTTATTTTGCAACCCTTTTGTAGAGGTTTCAGACGAGCTGGTCTAAATGGGCCGAACAATGGACCCGTTAGAATTATAACTGAGTAAAAAGTACAGTAATCGAGTTTTGCAATATAATCATGTTGAAAAGCTCGTAATCAATTATATGAACTTCTATAATTTGATTCTAACTTATTTTGCGGTCTTTTTTGTAAAGGTTTCGGACAAGCGGGTCTAAATGGGCAGAACAATGGACCCATTAGAATTTTAACTGAGTAAAAAAACAAAAATCGAGTTTTTGCAATATAATCGTGTCGAAAAGCTCGTAATCAATTGTATGAACTCCTAAATTTGGATTTAAACTTATTTTGCAACCCTTTTGTAGAGGTTTCGGACGAGCGGGTCTAAATGGGCCGAACAATGGACCCATTAGAATTTTAACAGAGTAAAAAGTACGGAAATCGAGTTTTTGCAATATAATCGCGTTGAAAAGCTCATAATCAATTATATGAACTCCTAAAATTTGATTAAAACTTGTTTTGTGTTCTTTTTTGTAGAGGTTTTAGACGAGCGGGTCTAAATGGGCCGAACAATGGACCCGTTAGAATTTTAACTTAGTAAAAAGTACAGAAATCGAGTTTTTGCAATATAATCGTGTTGAAAAGCTCGTAATAAATTATATGAACTCCTAAATTTGGATTAAAACTTATTTTGCAGTCCTTTTTGTAGAGGTTTCGGACGAGCGGGTCTAAATGGACCGAACAATGGACCCGTTAGAATTTTAACTGAGTAAAAAGTACGGTAATCGAGTTTTTGCAATATAATCGTGTTGAAAAGCTCGTAATCAATTATACGAACTTCCAAAATTTGATTCTAACTTATTTTGCGGTCTTTTTGTTGAGGTTTCGGACGAGCGGGTCTAAATGGGCCGAAAAATGGACCTGTTAGAAAATTAACTGAGTAAAAATTACAGAAATCGAGTTTTTGCAATATAATTTTGCAATATGGATTAAAACTTATTTTGCAACTCTTTTGTTGAGGTTTTGAACGAGCGGGTATAAATGGGCCGAACAATAGACCCATTAAAATTTTAACAGAGTAAAAAGTACGAAAATCAAGTTTTTGAAATATAATCGCATTGAAAAGCTCATAATAAATTATATGAACTCCTAAAATTTGATTAAAACTTGTTTTGTGGTCTTTTTTTTAGAGGTTTCGGACGAGCGGGTCGAAATGGGGCGAACAATAGACCCGTTAGAATTTTAACTGTGTAAAAAGTGTAGAAATTGTGTTTTTGCAATATAATCGTGTTGAAAAGCTCGTAATCAATTGTATGAACTCCTAAATTTGGATAAAAACTTATTTTGCAACCCTTCTGTAGAGGTTTCGGACGAGCTAGTCTAAATAGGCCGAACAATGGACCCGTTAGAATTGTAACTGAGTAGAAAGTACTGAAATCGAGTGTTTGCAATATAATCATGTTGAAAAGCTCGTATTCAATTTTAAGAACTCCAGAATTTGGATTAAATCTTATTTTGCAGCCCTTTTTGCAGAGGTCTCGGAAGAGCGGGTCTAAATTGGCCGAACAATGGACCCGTTAGAATTTTAACTGTGTAAAAACTACAGAAATCGAGTTTTTGCAATATAATCGGGTTGAAAAGCTCGTAATCAATTATATGAACTCCTAAAATTTGATTCTAACTTATTTTGCGGTCTTTTTTGTTGAGGTTTCGGACGAACGAGTTTAAATGGGCCGAACAATGGACCCGTTAGAATTTTAACGGAGTAAAAAGTACAGAAATCAATTTTTGCAATATAATCGTGTTGAAAAGCTTGTAATCAATTGTATGAACTCCTAAATTTGGATTAAAAACTTATTTTGCAACCCTTTTGTAGAGGTTTCAGACGAGCGAGTCTAAATGGGCCGAACAATGGACCCGTTAGAATTTTAACAGAGTAAAAAGTACAGTAATCGAGTTTTTGCAATATAATTGTGTTGAAAAGCTCGTAATCAATTATATGAACTCATAAAATTTTATTCTAACTTGTTTTGCGGTCTTTTTTGTAGAGGTTTCGGACGAGAGGGTCTAAATGGGCCGAACAATGGACCCGTTAGAATTTTAACTGAGTAAAAAGTTCAGAAATCGAGTTTTTAAAATATAATCGCGTTGAAAAGCTCGTAATCAATAATATGAACTCCTAAAATTTGATTCTAACTTGTTTTGCGGTCTTTTTTGTTGAGGTTTCGGATGAGCGGGTCTAAATGGGTCGAACAATGGATCCGTTAGAATTTTAAATGAGTAAAAAGTACAAAAATCGAGTTTTTCAATATTATCGTGTTGAAAAGCTCGTAATCAATTATATAAACTTCTAAATTTGGATTAAAACTTATTTTGCAGCCCTTTTTGTAGATGTTTCGGACGAGCGGGTCTAAATGGGCCGAACAATGGACCTGTTAGAATTGTAACTGAGTAAAAAGTACATAAATCGAGTGTTTGCAATATAATCATGTTGAAAAGCTCGTAATCAATTTTATTAACTCCTAAATTTGGATTAAATCTTATTTTGCAGCCCTTTTTGTAGAGGTTTCGGACGAGCGGGTCTAAATAGGCCGAACAATGGACCCGTTAGAATTTTAACTGTGTAAAAAGTACAGTAATCAAGTTTTTGCAATATAATCGTGTTGAAAAGCTCATAATCAATTATATGAACACCTAAAATTTTATTCTAACTTATTTTTGCGATCATTTTTGTTGAGGTTTCGGACGAGCGGGTCGAAATAGGTTGAATAATGGACACGTTCGAATTTTAACTGAGTAAAAAGTACGGAAATCAAGTGTTTGCAACATAATCGTGTTGAAAACCTCGTAATCAATTATATGAACTCATAAATTTTGATTAAAACTTATTTTGCAGCACTTTTTGTAGAGGATTCGGACGATCGGGTCTAAATGGGCCGAACAATGGACCCGTTAGAATTTTAATGAGTAAAAAGTACAGAAATCGAGTGTTTGCAATATAATCGTGTTGAAAAGCTCGTAATCAATTTTATTAACTCCTAAATTTGGATTAAAACTTATTTGCAGCCCTTTTTGTAGAGGTTTCGGACGAGCGGGTCTAAATGGGCCGAACAATGGACCCATTAAAATTTTAACTAAGTTAAAAGTACAGTAATTGAGTTTTTGCAATATAATCATGTTGAAAAGTTCGTAATCAATTATATGAATTCCTAAAACTTGATTCTAACTTATTTTGCAGTCTTTTTTGTTGAGATTTCGGACGAGCGGGTCTAAATGGGCCGAATAATGGACCCGTTAGAATTTTAACTGTGTAAAAAATACAGAAATCGAGTTTTTGCAATATAATCGTGTTGAAAAGTTTGTAATCAATTGCATGAACTTCTAAATTTGGATTATAACTTATTTTGCAACCCTTTTGTAAAGGTTTCAGATGAGCGGGTCTAAATGGGCTAAACAATGGACCCGTTCGAATTTTAACTGAGTAAAAAGTATAGTAATTGAGTTTATGCAACATAATCATGTTGAAAAGCTCTTAATCAATTATATGAACTCCTAAGATTTGATTCTAACTTATTGTGCGGTCTTTTTCTAAAGGTTTCGGACAAGCAGGTCTAAATGGGCCGAACAATGGACTCCTTAGAATTTCAACTGAGTAAAAAGTACAGAAATCGAGTTTTTGCAATATAATCGTGTTGAAAAGTTCATAATCAATTGTATGACTCCTAAATATTGATTAAAACTTATTTTGCATTCCTTTTGTAGAGGTTTCGGACGAGCGGGTCTAAATGGGCCGAACAATGGACCCGTTAGAATTTTAACAGAGTAAAAAGTACGGAAATCGAGTTTTTGCATTATAATCGTGTTGAAAAGCTAATAATCAATTATATGAACTCCTAAAATTTGATTAAAACTTGTTTTGTGGTCTTTTTTATAGAGATTTCGGACGAGCGGGTCTAAATGGGCCGAAAAATGGACCCGTTAGAATTTTAACTTAGTAAAAAGTATAGAAATCAAGTTTTGGCAATATAATCGTGTTGAAAAGCTCGTAATCAATTATATGAACTCCTAAATTTGGATTAAAACTTATTTTGCAGCCCTTTTTGTAGAGGTATCGGACGAGCGGGTCTAAATGGGCCGAACAATAGACCCGTTAGAATTTTAGTTGTGTAAAAAGTACAGAAATCGAGTTTTTGCAATATGATCGTGTTGAAAAGCTCGTAATTAATTGTATGAACTCCTAAAATTGAATAAAACTTATTTTGCAACCCTTTTGTAGAGGTCTGGAACGAGCTGGTCTAAATGGGCCAAACAATGGACCCGTTAGAATTGTAACTAAGTAAAAAGTACAGAAATCGAGTGTTTGCAATATAATCATGTTGAAAAGCTCGTAATCAATTTTATGAACTCCTAAATTTGGATTAAATCTTATTTTACAGCCTTTTTTGTAGAGGTTTCGGACGAGCGGGTCTAAATGGGCTGAACAATGGACCCGTTAGAATTTTAACTGAGTAAAAAGTACAATAATCGAGTTTTTGCAATATGATCGTGTTGAAAAGCTCGTAATCAATTATATGAACTCCTAAAATTTGATTCTAACTTATTTTGCGGTCTTTTTTGTTGAGGTTTCGGACGAGCAGGTCTAAATGGGCCGAACAATGGACCCGTTAGAATTTTAACTGTGTAAAAACTACAGAAATCGAGTTTTTGCAATATAATCGTGTTGAAAAGCTCATAAATAATTGTATGAACTCCTAAATTTTGATTAAAACTTATTTTGCAACCCTTTTGTAGATGTTTCAGATGAGCGGGCCTAAATGGGCTGAACAATGGACTCGTTCGAATTTTAACTGAGAAAAAAGTACAGTAACTGAATTTTGCAATATAATCGTGTTGAAAAGCTCGTAATCAATTATATGAACTCCTAAAAATTGATTCTAACTTATTTTGCGGTCTTTTTTGTAAAGGTTTCGGAAAAACGGGTCTAAATGGGCCGAACAACGGACCCATTAGAATTTTAACTGAGGAAAAAGTACAAAAATCGAGTTGTTGCAATATAATCGTGTCGAAAAGCTCGTAATCAATTGTATGAACTCCTAAATTTGGATTTAAACTTATTTTGCAACCCTTTTGTAGAGGTTTAGGACGAGCGGGTCTAAATGGGTCGAACAATGGACCCGTTAGAATTTTAACAGAGTAAAAAGTACGGAAATCGAGTTTTTGCAATATAATCTCGTTGAAAAGCTCATAATCAATTATATGAACTCCTAAAATTTGAGTAAAACTTGTTTTGTGTTCTTTTTTGTAGAGGTTTCGGACGAGCGGGTCTAAATGGGCCGAACAATGGACCCGTTAGAATTTTAACTTAGTAAAAAGTACAGAAATCGAGTTTTTGCAATATAATCGTGCTGAAAAGCTCGTAATAAATTATATGAACTCCTAAATTTGGATTAAAACTTATTTTGCAGTCCTTTTTGTAGAGGTTTCGGACGAGCGGGTCTAAAAGGGCCGAACAATGGACCCGTTAGAATTTTGACTGTGTAAAAAGTACAAAAATCGAGTTTTTGCAATATAATCGTGTTGAAAAGCTCGTAATCAATTGTATGAACTCTTAAATTTGGATAAAACTTATTTTGCAACCCTTTTGTAGAGGTTTCAGACGAGATGGTCTAAATGGGTCAAAAAATGGACCCGTTAGAATTATAACTAAGTAATAAGTACAGAAATTGAGTGTTTGCAATATAATCATGTTGGAAAGCTCGTAATCAATTTTATGAACTCCTAAATTTGGATTAAATCTTATTTTGAAGCCCTTTTGTAGAGGTTTCGGACGAGCGGGTCTAAATTGGCCGAACAATGGACCCGTTAGAATTTTAACTGAGCAAAAAGTACGGTAATCGAGTTTTTGCAATATAATTGTGTTGAAAAGCTCGTAATCAATTATACGAACGTCTAAAATTTGATTCTAACTTATTTTGAGGTCTTTTTTGTTGAGGTTTCGGACGAGCGGGTCTAAATGGGTCGAACAATGGACCTGTTAGAATTTTAACTGTGTAAAAAGTACAGAAATCGAGTTTTTGCAATATAATCGTGATGAAAAGCTCGTAATCAATTGTATAAACTCCTAAATTTGGATTAAAACTTATTTTGCAACCCTTTTGTAGAGGTTTCAGATGAGCGGGTCTAAATGGGCTGAACAATGGACCCGTTCGAATTTTAACTGAGTAAAAAGTACAATAATCGAGTTTTTGCAATATAATTATGTTGAAAAGCTCGTAATTAATTATATGAACTCCTAAAATTTGATTCTAACTTATTTTACGGTCTTTTTTGTAAAGGTTTCGGACAAGCGGGTCTACATGGGCCGAACAATGGACCCGTTAGAATTTTAACTGAGTAAAAAGTACAGAAATCGAGTTTTTGCAATACAATCATGTTGAAAAGCTCGTAATCAATTATATGAAATCGAAAATTTCGATTAAAACTTACTTTGCGGTCCTTTATTTAGAGGTTTCGGACGAGCGGGTTTAAATGGGCAGAACAATGGACCCGTTAGAATTTTAACTTAGTAAAAAGTTCAAAAATCGAATTTTTGCAATATAATCGTGTTGAAAAGCTCGTAATCAATTATATGAACTCCTAAATTTTGATTAAAACTTATTCTGCGGTTCTTTTTTTAAGGTTTCGGACGAGCGAGTCTAAACGGGCCGAACAATAGACCCGTTACAATTTTAACCAAGTAAAAAGTACAATAATCAAGTTTTTGCAATATAATCGTGTTGAAAAGATCGTAATCAATTATATGAACTTCTAAAATTTGATTCTTACTTATTTTGCGGTCTTTTTTGTAAAGGTTTCGGACGAGCCGGTCTAAATGGGCCGAACAATGGACCCGTTAGAATTTTAACCCAGTAAAAAGTACAAAAATTAAGTTTTTGCAATATAATCGTGTTTAAAAGCTCGTAATTAATTATATGAACTCCTAAATTTGGATTAAAACTTATTTTGCAGCCCTTTTTGTATTGGTATCGGACGAGCGGGTCTAAATGGGCCGAATAATGGACCCGTTAGAATTTTTTTGAAGAAAGCCCATTAGAATTTTTATTGAGTAAAAAGTACAGAAATTGAATTTTTGCAATATAATCGTGTTGAAAAGCTCGTAATCAATTATATGAACTCCTAAAATTTGATTCTAACATATTTTGCGGTCTTTTTTGTTGAGGTTTCGAACGAGCGGGTCTAAATGGGGCGAACAAAGGACCCGTTAGAATTTTAATTGAGTAAAAACTACAAAAATCGAGTTTTTGCAATATAATAGTGTTGAAAAGCTCGTAATCAATTGTATGAACTTCTAAATTTGGATTAAAACTTATTTTGCAACCCTTTTGTAGAGGTTTCGGATGAGTGGGTCTAAATGGGCCGAATAATGGACCCGTTAAAATTTTAACTGAGTAAAAACTACAAAAATCGAGTTTTTGCAATATAATAGTGTTGAAAAGCTCGTAATAAATTGTATGAACTCCTAAATTTGGATTAAAACTTATTTTGGAACCCTTTTGTAGAGGTTTCAGATGAGCGGGTCTTTTTTGTAGAGGTTACGGACGAGCGGGTCTAAATTTTTGCAATATAATCGTGTTGAAAAGCTCGTAATCAATTATATGAACTCCTAAAGTTTGATTCTAACTTGTTTTGCGGTCTTTTTTCTAGAGATTACGGACGAGCGAGTCTAAATGGGCCGAACAATGGACCCGTTAGAATTTTAACAAAGTAAAAAGTAGGAAAATTGAGTTTTTGCAATATAATCGTGTTGAAAAGCTCGAAATCAATTGTATAAACTCTTGAATTTGGATTAAAACTTATTTTGCAACCCTTTTGTAGAGGTTTCGGACGAGCGGGTCTAAATGAGCCGAACAATGGACCCGTTAGAATTTTAACAGAGTAAAAGTAGGAAAATCGAGTTTTTGCAATATAATCCTGTTGAAAAGCTCATAATCAATTATATTAACTCCTAAAATTTGATTAAAACTTGTTTTGTGGTCTTTTTTGTAGAGGTTTCGGACGAGCGGGTCTAAATGGGCCGAACAATAGACCCGCTAGAATTTTAACTGAGTAAAAAGTACAAAAATCGAGTTTTTGCAATATAATCGTGTTGAAAAGCTCGTAATCAATCGTATAAACTCCTGAATTTGGATTAAAACTTATTTAGCAACCCTTTTGTAGAGGTTTCGGACGAGCGAGTCTAAATGGGCAGAACAATGGACCCGTTAGAATTTTAACTTAGTAAAAAGTTCAGAAATCGAGGTTTTGCAATATAATTGTGTTGAAAAGCTTGTAATAAATTATATGAACACCTAAATTTTGATTAAAACTTATTTTGCGGTCCTTTTTGTAAGGTTTCGGACGAGCGGTTGTAAATGGGCCAAACAATGGACCTGTTAGAATTTTAACGTAGGAAAAAGTACAGAAATTGAGTTTTTGTAATATAATCGTGTTGAAAAGCTCGTAATTAATTATATAAACTCCTAAAAATTGATTATAACTTATTTTGCGGTCTTTTTTGTAGAGGTTTCGGACGAGCGGGTCTAAATAGGCCGTAAAATGGACCCATTAGAATTTTAACTGAGTAAAAAGTACAGAAATTGAGTTTTTACAATATAATCGTGTTGAAAAGCTCGTAATCTATTATATAAACTCCTCAAATTTGATTATAACTTATTTTGCGGTCTTTTTTGTAGAGGTTTCAGACGAGCGGGTCTAAATTGGCCGAACAATGGACCCATTTGATTTTTAACTAAGTGAAAAGTTTAGAAATTGAGTTTTTGCAATATAACCGTGTTGGAAAGCTCGTAATCAATTATATGAAGTCCTAAATTTATATTAAAACTTATTTTGCAACGTTTTTATAGAGGTTTCGGACGAGCGAGTCTAAATTGGCCGAACAATGGACCCATTAGAATTTCAACTGAGTAAAAAGTACAGAAATCGAGTTTTGGCAATATAATCGTGTTGAAAAGCTCGTAATCAATCGTATGAACTCCTAAATTTGGATTAAAACTTATTTTGCATCCCTTTTGTAGAGGTTTCGGACGAGCGGATCTAAATGGGCCGAACAATGGACCCGATAGAATTTTAACAGAGTAAAAAGTACGGAAATCGAGTTTTTTCAATATAATCACGTTGAAAAGCTCATAATCAATTATATGAACTCCTAAATTTTGATTAAAACTTGTTTTGTGGTCTTTTTTGTAGAGGTTTCGGACGAGCGAGTCTAAATGGGCCGAGAAATGGACCCGTTAGAATTTTAACTTAGTAAAAAGTACATAAATCAAATTTTTGCAATATAATCGTGTCGAAAAGCTCGTAATCAATTATATGAACTCCTAAATTTGCATTAAAACTTATTTTGCAGCACTTTTTGTAGAGGTATCGGACGAGCGGGTCTAAATGGGCCGAACAATGGACCCGTTAGAATTTTAACTGTGTAAAAAGTACAGAAATCGAGTTTTTGCAATATAATCGTGTTGAAAAGCTCGTAATCAATTGTATGAACTCCTAAATTTGGATTAAATCTTATTTTGCATCCCTTTTTGTAGAGGTTTCGGACGAGCGGGTCTAAATGGGCCGAACAATGGACTCGTTAGAATTTTAACTGAATAAAAATTATAGTAATCGAGTTTTTGCAATAAAATCGTGTTGAAAAGCTCGTAATCAATTATATGAATTCCAAAAATTTGATTCTAACTTATTTTGCGGTCTTTTTTGTCAAGGTTTCTGATGAGCCGGTCTAAATGGGCTGAACAATGGACCCTTTCGAATTTTAAAAGAGTAAAAAGTACAGTAATCGAGTTTTTGCAATATAATCGTGTTGAAAAGCTCGTAATCAATTATATGAACTCCTAAAATTTGATTCTAATTTATTTTACGGTCTTTTTTGAAAAGGTTTCGGACAAGCGGGTCTAAATTGGCCGAACAATGGACCCATTAGAATTTCAACTGAGTAAAAAGTACAGAAATCGAGTTTTTGCAATATAATCTTGTTGAAAAGCTCGTAATCAATTGTATGAACTCCTAAATTTGGATTAAAACTTTTTATGCAACCCATTTGTAGTGGTTTCGGACGAGCGAGTCTAAATGGGACGAACAATGGACCCGTTAGAATTTTAACAGAGTAAAAAGTACGGAAATCGTGTTTTTGCAATATAATCGCGTTGAAAAGCTCATAATCAATTATATGAACCCCTAAAATTTGATTAAAACTTGTTTTGTGGTCTTTTTTGTAGAGGTTTCGGACGAGCGGGTCTAAATGGGCCGAAAAATGGACACGTTAGAATTTTAACTTAGTAAAAAGTATAGAAATCAAGTTTTTGCAATATAATCGTGTTGAAAAGCTCGTAATCAATTATATGAAATCCGAAATTTGGATTAAAACTTATTTTGCAGCCCTTTTTGTAGAGGTATCAGACGAGCGGGTCTAAATGGGCCGAACAATGGACCCGTTAGAATTTTAACTGAGTAAAAAGTACAGAAATCGAGTTTTTGCAATACAATCGTGTTGAAAAGCTCGTAATCAATCGTATGAACTCCTAAATTTGAATTAAAACTTATTTTGCATCCCTTTTGTAGAGGTTTCGGACGAGCGGATCTAAATGGGCTTAACAATAGACCCGATAGAATTTTAACAGAGTAAAAAGTACAGAAATCGAGTTTTTTCAATATAATCGCGTTGAGAAGCTCATAATCAATTATATGAACTCCTAAATTTTTATTAAAACTTGTTTTGTGGTCTTTTTTGTAGAGGTTTCGGACGAGCTGGTCTAAATGGGCCGAAAAATGGACCCGTTAGAATTTTAACTTAGTAAAAAGTACAGAAATCAAATTTTTGCAATATAATCGTGTCGAAAAGCTCGTAATCAATTATATGAACTCCTAAATTTGCATTAAAACTTATTTTGCAGCACTTTTTGTAGAGGTATCGGACGAGCGGGTCTAAATGGGCCGAACAATTATATAGAGGTTTTGTAATATAATCGTGTTGAAAAGCTCGTAATTAATTATATAAACTCCTAAAAATTGATTATAACTTATTTTGCGGTCTTTTTTGTAGAGGTTTCGGACGAGCGGGTCTAAATGGGCCGTAAAATGGACACATTAGAATTTTAACTGAGTAAAAAGTACAGAAATTGAGTTTTTACAATATAATCGTGTTGAAAAGCTCGTAATCTATTATATAAACTCCTCAAATTTGATTATAACTTATTTTGCGGTCTTTTTTGTAGAGGTTTCAGACGAGCGGGTCTAAATTGGCCGAACAATGGACCCATTTGAATTTTAACTAAGTGAAAAGTTTAGAAATTGAGTTTTTGCAATATAACCGTGTTGGAAAGCTCGTAATCAATTATATGAAGTCCTAAATTTATATTAAAACTTATTTTGCAACGTTTTTATAGAGGTTTCGGACGAGCGAGTCTAAATTGGCCGAACAATGGACCCATTAGAATTTCAACTGAGTAAAAAGTACAGAAATCGAGTTTTTGCAATATAATCGTGTTGAAAAGCTCGTAATCAATTGTATGAACTCCTAAATTTGGATTAAATCTTATTTTGCATCCCTTTTTGTAGAGGTTTCGGACGAGCGGGTCTAAATGGGCCGAACAAGGGACTCGTTAGAATTTTAACTGAATAAAAAGTATAGTAATCGATTTTTTGCAATATAATCGTGTTGAAAAGCTCGTAATCAATTATATGAACTTCTAAAATTTGATTCTAACTTATTTTGCGGTCTTTTTTGTTGAGGTTTCGGACGAGCGGGTCTAAATGGGCCGAACAATGGGTCCGTTAGAATTTTAACTGTATAAAAAGTAGAGAAATTGAGTTTTTGCAATATAATCTTGTTGAAAAGCTCGTAATCAATTGTATGAACTCCTAAATTTGGACTAAAACTTATTTTGCAACCCTTTTGTGAAGGTTTCGGATGAGCCGGTCTAAATGGGCTGAACAATGGACCCGTTCGAATTTTAAAAGAGTAAAAAGTACAATAATCGAGTTTTTGCAATATAATCGTGTTGAAAAGCTCGTAATCAATTATATGAACTCCTAAAATTTGATTCTAACTTATTTTACGGTCTTTTTTGTAAAGGTTTCGGACAAGCGGGTCTAAATGGGCCGAACAATGGACCCATTAGAATTTCAACTAAGTAAAAAGTACAGAAATCAAGTTTTTGCATTATAATCTTGTTGAGAAGCTCGTAATCAATTGTATGAACTCCTAAATTTGGATTAAAACTTATTATGCAACCCTTTTGTAGAGGTTTCGGACGAGCGAGTCTAAATGGGACGAACAATGGACCCGTTAGAAATTTTAACAGAGTAAAGAGTACGGAAATCGAGTTTTTGCAATATAATCGCGTTGAACAGCTCATAATCAATTATATGAACCCCTAAAATTTGATTAAAACTTGTTTTGTGGTCTTTTTTGTAGAGGTTTCGAAGGAGCAGGTCTAAATGGGCCGAAAAATGGACCCGTTAGAATTTTAACTTAGTAAAAAGTATAGAAATCAAGTTTTTGCAATATAATCATGTTGAAAAGCTCGTAATCAATTATATGAACTCCTAAATTTGGATTAAAACTTATTTTGCAGCCCTTTTTGTAGAGGTATCGGACGAGCGGGTCTAAATGGGCCGAACAATGGACCCGTTAGAATTTTAACTATATAAAAAGTACAAAAATCGAGTTTTTGCAATATAATCGTGTTGAAAAGCTCTTAATTAATTGTATGAACTCCTAAATTTGAATAAAACTTATTTTGCAACACTTTTGTAGAGGTTTCGAACGAGCTGGTCTAAATCGGCCGAACAATGGACTCGTTAGAATTGTAACTGAGTCAAAAGTACAGAAATCGAGTGTTTGCAATATAATCATGTTGAAAAGCTCGTAATCAATTTTATGAACTCCTAAATTTGGATTAAATCTTATTTTGCAGCCCTTTTTGTAGAGGTTTCGGACGAGCGGGTCTAAATGGGCCGAACAATGGACCCGTTAGAATTTTAACTGAGTAAAAAGTACAATAATCGAGTTTTTTGCAATATGATCGCGTTAAAAAGCTCGTACTCAATTATATGAACTCCTAAAATTTGATTCTAACTTATTTTGCGGTCTTTTTTGTTGAGGTTTCTGACGAGCGAGTCTAAATGGGCCGAACAATGGACCCGTTAAAATTTTAACTGTGTAAAAACTACAGAAATCGAGTTTTTGCAATATAATCCTGTTGAAAAGCTCGTAAATAATTGTATCAACTCCTAAATTTTGATTAAAACTTATTTTGCAACCCTTTTGTAGAGGTTTCAGACGAGCGAGTCTAAATGGGCCGAGCAATGGATCCGTTAGAATTTTAACAGAGTAAAAAGTACAGAAATCGAGTTTTTGCAACATAATTGTGTTGAAAAGCTCATAATCAATTATACGAACCTCTAAAATTTGATTCTAACTTATTTTATGGTCTTTTTTGTTGAGGTTTAAGACGAGCGGGTCTAAATGGGCCGAACAATGGACCTGTTAGAATTTTAACTGAGTAAAAAGTATAGAAATCAAGTTTTTGCAATATAATCGTGTTGAAAAGCTCGTAATCAATTGTATGAACTCCTAAATTTGGATTAAAACTTGTTTTGCAACCCTTTTGTAGAGGTTTCAGATGAGCGGGTCTAAATGGGCTGAACAATGGACCCGTTCGAATTTTAACTGAGTAAAAAGTACAATAATCGAGTTTTTGCAATATAATCGTGTTGAAAAGCTCGTAATCAATTATATGAACTCCTAAAATTTGATTCTAACTTATTTTGCGGTCTTTTTTGTAGAGGTTTCGGACAAGCGGGTCTAAATGGGCCGAACAATGGACCCGTTAGAATTTTAATTGTGTTAAAAGTACATAAATCGAGTTTTTACAATATAATCGTGTTGAAAAGCTCGTAATCAATTGTATGAACTCTTAAATTTGGATAAAACTTATTTTGCAACCCTTTTGTAGAGGTTTCAGACGAGCTGGTCTAAATGGGCCGAACAATGGACCCGTTAGAATTATAACTGAGTAAAAAGTACAGTAATCGAGTTTTGTAATATAATCGTGTTGAAAAGCTCGTAATCAATTATATGAACTCCTATAATTTGATTCTAACTTATTTTGCAGTCTTTTTTTTAAAGGTTTCGGACAAGCGGGTCTAAATGGGCCGAACAATGGACCCATTAGAATTTTAACTGAGTAAAAAGTACAAAAATCGAGTTTTTGCAATATAATCGTGTCGAAAAGCTCGTAATTAATTGTATGAACTCCTAAATTTGGATTTAAACTTATTTTGCAACCCTTTTGTAGAGGTTTCGGACGAGCGGGTCTAAATGGGCCGAACAATGGACCCATTAGAATTTTAACAAAGTAAAAAGTACGGAAATCGAGTTTTTGCAATATAATCGCGTTGAAAAGCTCATAATCAATTATATGAACTCCTAAAATTTGATTAAAACTTGTTTTGTGTTTTTTTTGTAGAGGTTTCAGACGAGCGGGTCTAAATAGGCCGAACAATGGACCCGTTAGAATTTTAACTTAGTAAAAAGTACAGAAATCGAGTTTTTGCAATATAATCGTGTTGAAAAGCTCGTAATAAATTATATGAACTCCTAAATTTGGATTAAAACTTATTTTGTAGTCCTTTTTGTAGAGGTTTCGGACGAGCGGGTCTAAATGGGCCGAACAATGGACCCGTTAGAATTTTAACTGAGTAAAAATTACGGTAATCGAGTTTTTGCAATATAATCGTGTTGAAAAGCTCGTAATCAATTATACGAACCTCAAAAATTTGATTCTAACTTATTTTGAGGTCTTTTTTGTTGAGGTTTCGGACAAGCGGGTCTAAATGGGCCGAACAATGGACCTGTTAGAATTTTAACTGAGTAAAAAATACAGAAATCGAGTTTTTTCAATATAATCGGGTTGAAAAGCTCGTAATCAATTGTATGAACTCCTAAATTTGGATTAAAACTTATTTTGCAACCCTTTTGTAGAGGTTTCAGATGAGCGGGTCTAAATGGGCTGAACAATGGACCCGTTCGAATTTTAACTTAGTAAAAAGTACAATAATCGAGTTTTTGCAATATAATCGTGTTGAAAAGCTCGTAATCAATTGTATGAACTCCTAAATTTGGATTAAATCTTATTTTGCAGCCCTTTTTGTAGAGGTTTCGGACGAGCGGGTCTAAATGGGTCGAACAATGGACCCGTTAGAATTTTAATTGAGTAAAAAGTACAATAATCTAGTTTTTTGCAATATGATCGTGTTAAAAAGCTCGTACTCAATTATATGAACTCCTAAAATTTGATTCTAACTTATTTTGCGTTCTTTGTTGTTGAGGTTTCGGACGAGCGGGTCTAAATGGGCCGAACAATGGACCCGTTAGAATTTTAACTGTGTAAAAACTACAGAAATCGAGTTTTTGCAATATAATCCTGTTGAAAAGCTCGTAAATAATTGTATCAACTCCTAAATTTTGATTAAAACTTATTTTGCAACCCTTTTGTAGAGGTTTCAAACGAGCGAGTCTAAATGGGCCGAGCAATGGACCCGTTAGAATTTTAACAGAGTAAAAAGTACAGAAATCGAGTTTTTGCAATATAATTGTGTTGAAAAGCTCGTAATCAATTATACGAACCTCTAAAATTTGATTCTAACTTATTTTGTGGTCTTTTTTGTTGAGGTTTAAGACGAGTGGGTCTAAATGGGCCGAACAATGGACCTGTTAGAATTTTAACTAAGTAAAAAGTACAGAAATCAAGTTTTTGCAATATAATCGTGTTGAAAAGCTCGTAATCAATTGTATGAACTCCTAAATTTGGATTAAAACTTTTTTTGCAACCCTTTTGTTGAGGTTTCAGATGAGCGAGTCTAAATGGGCTGAACAATGGACCCGTTCGAATTTTAACTGAGTAAAAAGTACAATAATCGAGTTTTTGCAATATAATCGTGTTGAAAAGCTCGTAATCAATTATATGAACTCCTAAAATTTGATTCTAACTTATTTTGCAGTCTTTTTTGTAGAGGTTTCGGACAAGCGGGTCTAAATGGGCCGAACAATGGACCCGTTAGAATTTTAATTGTGTTAAAAGTACAGAAATCGAGTTTTTACAATATAATTGTGTTGAAAAGCTCGTAATCAATTGTATGAACTCCTAAATTTGGATTTAAACTTATTTTGCAACCCTTTTGTAGAGGTTTCGGACGAGCGTGTCTAAATGGGCCGAACAATGGACCCATTAGAATTTTAACAGAGTAAAAAGTACGGAAATCGAGTTTTTGCAATATAATCGCGTTGAAAAGCTCATAATCAATTATATGAACTCCTAAAATATGATAAAAACTTGTTTTGTGTTCTTTTTTGTAGAGGTTTCAGACGAGCGGGTCTAAATGGGCCGAACAATGGACCCGTTAGAATTTTAACTTAGTAAAAAGTACAGAAATCGAGTTTTTGCAATATAATCGTGTTGAAAAGCTCGTAATAAATTATATGAACTCCTAAATTTGGATTAAAACTTATTTTGTAGTCCTTTTTGTAAAGGTTTCGGACGAGCGGGTCTAAATGGGCCGAACAATGGACCCGTTAGAATTTTAACTGAGTAAAAAGTACGGTAATCGAGTTTTTGCAATATAATCGTGTTGAAAAGCTCGTAATCAATTATACGAACCTCAAAAATTTGATTCTAACTTATTTTGCGGTGTTTTTTGTTGAGGTTTCGGACGAGCGGGTCTAAATGGGCCGAACAATGGACCTGTTAGAATTTTAATTGAGTAAAAAATACAGAAATCGAGTTTTTTCAATATAATCGGGTTGAAAAGCTCGTAATCAATTGTATGAACTCCTAAATTTGGATTAAAACATATTTTGCAACCCTTTTGTAGAGGTTTCAGATGAGCCGGTCTAAATGGGCTGAACAATGGACCCGTTCGAATTTTAACTTAGTAAAAAGTACAATAATCGAGTTTTTGCAATATAATCGTGTTGAAAAACTCGTAATCAATTGTATGAACTCTTAAATTTGGATAAAACTTATTTTTCTACCCTTTTGTAGAGGTTTCGGACGAGCTAGTCAAAATGGGCCGAACAATGGACCTGTTAGAATTGTAACTGAGTAAAAAGTACAGAAATCGAGTGTTTGCAATATAATCATGTTGAAAAGCTCGTAATCAATTTTATGAACTCCTAAATTTGGATTAAATCTTATTTTGAAGCCCTTTTTGTAGGGGTTTCGGACGAGCGGGTCTAAATGGGCCGAACAATGGACCCGTTAGAATTTTAACTGAGTAAAAAGTACAGAAATCGAGTTTTTGCAATATAATTGTGTTGAAAAGCTCGTAATCAATTATATGAACCTCTAAAATTTGATTCTAACTTATTTTGTGGTCTTTTTTGTTGAGGTTTCGGACGAGCGGGTCTAAATGGGCCGAACAATGGACCTGTTATAATTTTAACTGAGTAAAAAGTACAGAAATCGAGTTTTTGCAATATAATCGTGTAGAAAAGCTCGTAATCACTTGTATGTACTCCTAAATTTGGATTAAAACTTATTTTGCAACTCTTTTGTAGAGGTTTTGAACAAGCGGGTCTAAATGGGCCGAACAATAGACCCATTAGAATTAACAGAGGAAAAAGTACAGAAATCGAGTTTTTGCAATATAATCGCATTGAAAAGCTCATAATAAATTATATGAACTCCTAAAATTTGATTAAAACTTGTTTTGTGGTCTTTTTTTAGAGGTTTCGGACGAGCGGGTCGAAATAGGGCGAACAATACACCCGTTAGAATTTTAACTTTGTAAAATGTATAGAAATTGTGTTTTTGCAATATAATCGTGTTGAAAAGCTCGTAATCAATTGTATGAACCTCTAAAATTTGATTCTAACTTATTTTGTGGTCTTTTTTGTTGAGGTTTCGGACGAGCAGGTCTTAATTGGCCGAACGATGGACCTGTTAGAATTTTAACTGAGTAAAAAGTACAGAAATCGAGTTTTTGCAATATAATCGTGTAGAAAAGCTCGTAATCACTTGTATGTACTCCTAAATTTGGATTAAAACTTATTTTGCAACCCTTTTGTAGAGGTTTCAGATGAGCGGGTCTAAATGGGCTGAACAATGGACCCGTTCGAATTTTAACTGAGTAAAAAGTACAATAATGGAGTTTTTGCAATATAATCGTGTTGAAAAGCTCGTAATCAATTATATGAACTCCTAAATATGGATTAAAACTTATTTTGCAACTCTTTTGTAGAGGTTTTGAACAAGCGGGTCTAAATGGGCCGAACAATAGACCCATTAGAATTAACAGAGGAAAAAGTACAGAAATCGAGTTTTTGCAATATAATCGCATTGAAAAGCTCATAATAAATTATATGAACTCCTAAAATTTGATTAAAACTTGTTTTGTGGTCTTTTTTTAGAGGTTTCGGACGAGCGGGTCGAAATAGGGCGAACAATACACCCGTTAGAATTTTAACTTTGTAAAATGTATAGAAATTGTGTTTTTGCAATATAATCGTGTTGAAAAGCTCGTAATCAATTGTATGAACTCCTAAATTTGGATAAAAACTTATTTTGCAACCCTTCTGTAGAGGTTTCGGACGAGCTGGTCTAAATGGGCCGAACAATGGACCCGTTAGAATTGTAACTGAGTAGAAAGTACTGAAATCGAGTGTTTGCAATATAATCATGTTGAAAAGCTCGTAATCAATTTTAAGAACTCAAGAATTTGGATTAAATCTTATTTTGCAGCCCTTTTTGTAGAGGTTTCGGACGAGCGTGTCTAAATTGGCAGAACAATGGACCCGTTAGAATTTTATCTGTGTAAAAACTATAAAAATCGAGTTTTTGCAATATAATCGTGTTGAAAAGCTCGTAATCAATTATATGAACTCCTAAAGTTAGATTCTAACTTATTTTGCGGTCTTTTTTGTTGAGATTTCGGACGAACGGGTCTAAATGGGCCGAACAATGGACCCGTTAGAATTTTAACTGAGTAAAAAGTACAGAAATCGAGTTTTTGCTATATAATCGTGTTGAAAAGCTTTTAATCAATTGTATGAACTCCTAAATTTGGATTAAAACTTATTTTGCAACCGTTTTGTAGAGGTTTCAGACGAGCGGGTCTAAATGGGCCGAACAATGGACCCGTTAGAATTTTAACAGAGTAAAAAGTACAGAAATCGAGTTTTTGCAATATAATTGTGTTGAAAAGCTCGTAATCAATTATATGAACTCCTAAAATTTTATTCTAACTTGTTTTGCGGTCTTTTTTGTAGAGGTTTCGGACGAGAGGGTCTAAATGGGCCGAATAATGGACCCGTTAGAATTTTAACTATGTAAAAAGTACAAAAATCGAGTTTTTGAAATATAATCGCGTTGAAAAGCTCGTAATCAATAATATGAACTCCTAAAATTTGATTCTAACTTGTTTTGCGGTCTTTTTTGTAGCGGTTTCGGATGAGCGGGTCTAAATGGGTCCAACAATGGATCCGTTAGAATTTTAAATGAGTAAAAAGTACAAAAATCGAGTTTTGCAATATAATCGTGTTGAAAAGCTCGTAATCAATTATATAAACTTCTAAATTTGGATTAAAACTTATTTTGCAGCCCTTTTTGTGGATGTTTCGGACGAGCGGGTCTAAATGGGCCGAACAATGGACCTGTTAGAATTGTAACTGTGTAAAAAGTACAGAAATCGAGTGTTTGCAATATAATCATGTTGAAAAGCTCGTAATCAATTTTATTAACTCCTAAATTTGGATTAAATCTTATTTTGTAGCCCTTTTTGTAGAGGTTTCGGACGAGCGGGTCGTAATGGGCTGAACAATGGACACGTTCGAATTTCAACTGAGTAAAAAGTACGGAAATCAAGTGTTTGCAACATAATCGTGTTGAAAACCTCGTAATCAATTATATGAACTCATAAAATTTTATTAAAACTTATTTTGCAGCACTTTTTGTAGAGGATTCGGACGAGCGGGTCTAAATGGGCCGAACAATGGACCCGTTAGAATTTTAACTGAGTAAAAAGTACAGAAATCGAGTGTTTGCAATATAATCGTGTTGAAAAGCTCGTAATCAATTTTATTAACTCCTAAATTTGGATTAAAACTTATTTGCAGCCCTTTTTGTAGAGGTTTCGGACGAGCGGGTCTAAATGGCCGAACAATGGACCCGTTAGAATTTTAACTGAGTTAAAAGTACAGTAATTGAGTTTTTGCAATATAATCATGTTGAAAAGCTCGTAATCAATTATATGAACTCCTAAAACTTGATTCTAACTTATTTTGCAATCTTTTTTGTTGAGATTTCGGACGAGCGGGTCTAAATGGGCCGAACAATGGACCCGTTAGAATTTTAACTGTGTAAAAAATACATAAATCGAGTTTTTGCAATATAATCGTGTTGAAAAGTTCGTAATCAATTGCATGAACTCCTAAATTTGGATTACAACTTATTTTGCAACCCTTTTGTAAAGGTTTCAGATGAGCGGGTCTAAATAGGCTAAACAATGGACCCGTTCGAATTTTAACTGAGTAAAAAGTACAGTAATCGAGTTTTTGCAACATAATCATGTTGAAAAGCTCGTAATCAATTATATGAACTCCTAAGATTTGATTCTAACTTATTTTACGGTCTTTTTTTTAAAGGTTTCGGACAAGCAGGTCTAAATGGGCCGAACAATGGACCCATTAGAATTTCAACTGAGTAAAAAGTACAGAAATCGAGTTTTTGCAATATAATCGTGTTGAAAAGCTCGTAATCAATTGTATGACTCCTAAATTTGGATTAAAACTTATTTTGCATTCTTTTTGTAGAGGTTTCGGACGAGCGGGTCTAAATGGGCCGAACAATGGACCCGTTAGAATTTTAACAGAGTAAAAAGTATGGAAATCGAGTTTTTGCAATATAATCGCGTTGAAAAGCTCAAAATCAATTATATGATCTCCTAACATTTGATTAAAACTTATCGTGTGGTCTTTTTTGTAGAGGTTTCGGACGAGCGGGTCTAAATGGGCCGAAAAATGGACTCGTTAGAATTTTAACCTAGTAAAAAGTACAAAAATCAAATTTTTGCAATATAATGGTGTTGAAAAGCTCGTAATCAATTATATAAACTCCTAAATTTGCATTAAAATTTATTTTACAGCCCTTTTTGTAGAGGTATCGGACGAGCGGGTCTAAATGGGCCGAACAATGGACCCGTTAGAATTTTAACTGTGTAAAAAGTACAGAAATCGAGTTTTTGCAATATAGTCGTGTTGAAAAGCTCGTAATCAATTGTATGAACTCCTACATTTGGATAAAACTTATTTTGCAACCTTTTTGTAGAGGTTTCAGACGAGCTGGTCTAAATGGGCCGAACAATGGACCCGTTAGAATTGTAACTGAGTAAAAAGTACAGAAATCGAGTGTTTGCAATATAATCATGTTGAAAAGCTCGCAATCAATTTTATGAACTCCTAAATTTGGATTAAATCTTATTTTGCAGCCCTTTTTGTAGAGGTTTCGGACGAGCGGGTCTAAATGGACCGAACAATGGACTTGTTAGAATTTTAACTGAATAAAAGTACAGAAATCGAGTTTTTGCAATAAAATCGTGTTGAAAAGCTCATAATCAATTATATGAACTCCTAAAATTTAATTCTAACTTATTTTGCAGTCTTTTTTGTTAAAGTTTCGGACGAGCGAGTCTAAATGGGCCGAACAATGGACCCGTTAGAATTTTAAATGTATAAAAAGTACATAAATCGAGTTTTTGCAATATAATCGTGTTGAAAAGATCGTAATCAATTGTATGTACTCCTAAATTTGGATTAAAACTTATTTTGCAACCCTTTTGTCAAGGTTTCTGATGAGCGGTTCTAAATGGGCTGAACAATGGACCCGTTCGAATTTTAACATAGTAAAAAGTACAGTAATTGAATTTTTGCAATATAATCGTGTTCAAAAGCTTGTAATCAATTATATGAACTCCTAAAATTTGATTCTAACTTATTTTACGGTCTTTTTTGTAAAGGTTTCGGACAAGCGGGTCTAAATGGGCCGAAAAATGGACCCATTACAATTTCAACTGAGTAAAAAGTACAAAAATCGTGTTTTTGCAATGTAATCGTGTTGAAAAGCTCGTAATCAATTGTATGAACTCCTAAATTTGGATTAAAATTTATTATGCAACCCTTTTGTAGAGGTTTCGGACGAGCGGGTCTAAATGGGACGAACAATGGACCCGTTAGAATTTTAACAGAGTAAAAAGTATGGAAATCGAGTTTTTGCAATATAATCACGTTGGAAAGCTCATAATCAATTATATGAACTCCTAAAATTTTATTAAAACTTATTTGTGGTCTTTTTTGTAGAGGTTTCGGACGAGCGGGTCTAAATGGGCCGAAAAATGGACCCGTTAGAATTTTAACTTAGTAAAAAGTATAGAAATCAAGTTTTTGCAATATAATCATGTTGAAAAGCTCGTAATCAATTATATGAACTCCTAAATTTGGATTAAAACTTATTTTGTAGCCCTTTTTGTAGAGGTATCGGACGAGCGGGTCTAAATGGGCCGAACGATGGACCCGTTAGAATTTTAACTGTGTAAAAAGTACATAAATCGTGTTTTTGCAATATAATCGTGTTGAAAAGCTCGTAATCAATTGTACGAACTCCTAAATTTGGATAAAACTTATTTTGCAACCTTTTTTTAGTGGTTTCAGACGAGCTGGTCTAAATGGGCCGAACAATGGACCCGTTAGAATTGTAACTAAGTAAAAAGTACAGAAATCGAGTGTTTGCAATATAATCATGTTGAAAAGCTCGTAATCAATTATATGAAATCCTAAAATTTGATTCTAACTTATTTTGCGGTTTTTTTTGTTGAGGTTTCGAACGAGCGGGTCTAATTGGGCCGAACAACGGACCCGTTAGAATTTTAACTGTGTAAAAACTACAGAAATTGAGTTTTTGCAATATAATCGTGTTGAAAAGCTCGTAAATAATTGTACGAACTCCTAAATTTTGATTAAAACTTATTTTGCAACCCTTTTGTAGAGGTTTCAGATGAGTGGGTCTAAATGGGCTGAACAATGGACTCGTTCGAATTTTAACTAAGAAAAAAGTACAGTAATCGAGTTTTGCAATATATTCGTGTTGAAAAGCTCGTAATCAATTATATGAACTCCTAAATTTTGATTCTAACTTATTTTGCGGTCTTTTTTGTAAAGGTTTCGACAACCGGGTCTAAATGGGCCGAACAACGGACCCATTAGAATTTTAACTGAGTAAAAAGTACAAAAATCGAGTTTTTGCAATATAATCGTGTCGAAAATCTCGTAATCAATTGTATGAACTCCAAAATTTGGATTTAAACTTATTTTGCACCCCTTTTGTAGAGGTTTAGGACGAGCGGGTCTAAATGGGCCGAACAATGGACCCGTTAGAATTTTAACAGAGTAAAAAGTACGGTAATCGAGTGTTTGCAATATAATCGCGTTGAACAGCTCATAATCAATTATATGAACTCCTAAAATTTGATTAAAACTTGTTTTGTGTTCTTTTTTGTAGAGGTTTCGGACGAGCGGGTCTAAATGGGCCGAACAATGTACCCGTTAGAATTTTAACTTAGTAAAAAGTACAAAAATCAAGTTTTTGCAATATAATCATGCTGAAAAGCTCGTAATAAATTATATGAACTCCTAAATTTGGATTAAAACTTATTTTGCAGTCCTTTTTTTAGAGGTTTCGGACGAGCGGGTCTAAAGGGGCCGAACAATGGACCCGTTAGAATTTTGATTGTAAAAAGTACAGAAATCGAGTTTTTGCACTATAATCGTGTTGAAAAGCTCGTAATCAATTGTATGAACTTTTAAATTTGGATAAAACTTATTTTGCAACCCTTTTGTAGAGGTTTCAGACGAGATGGTCTAAATGGGCCGAATAATGGACCCGTTAGAATTATAACTAAGTAATAAGTACAGAAATCGAGTGTTTGCAATATAATCATGTTGAAAAGCTCGTAATCAATTTTATGAACTCCTAAATTTAAATTAAATCTTATTTTGAAGCCCTTTTTGTAGAGGTTTCGGACGAGCGAGTCTAAATGGGCCGAACAATGGACCCGTTAGAATTTTAACTGAGTAAAAATTACAATAATGGAGTTTTTGCAATATAATTGTGTTGAAAAGCTCGTAATCAATTATACGAACGTCTAAAATTTGATTCTAACTTATTTTGCGGTCTTTTTTGTTGAGGTTTCGGACGAGCGGGTCTAAATGGGCCGAACAATGGACCTGTTAGAATTTTTACTATGTAAAATGTACAGAAATCAAGTTTTTGCAATATAATCGTGCTGAAAAGCTCGTAATCAATTGTATAAACTCTAAAATTTGGATTAAAACTTATTTTGCAACCCTTTTGTAGAGGTTTCAGATGAGCGGGTCTAACAATGGACCCATTAGAATTTTAACCGAGTAAAAAGTACAATAATCAAGTTTTTGCAATATAATCGTGTTGAAAAGCTCGTAATCAATTATATGAACTTCTAAAATTTGATTCTTACTTATTTTGCGGTCTTTTTTGTAAAGGTTTCGGACGAGCGGGTCTAAATGGGCCGAACAATGGACCCGTTAGAATTTGAACCCAATAAAAAGTACAAAAATTAAGTTTTTGCAATATAATCGTGTTGAAAAGCTCGTAATTAATTATATGAACTCCTAAATTTGGATTAAAACTTATTTTGCAGCCCTTTTTGTATTGGTATCGGACGAGCGGGTCTAAATGGGCCCAATAATGGACCCGTTAGAATTTTTTTTGAAGAAAGCCCATTAGAATTTTTATTGAGTAAAAAGTACAGAAATTGAATTTTTGCAATATAATCGTGTTGAAAAGCTCGTAATCAATTATATGAACTCCTAAAATTTGATTCTAACATATTTTGCGGTCTTTTTTGTTGAGGTTTCGAACGAGCGGGTCTAAATGGGGCGAACAAAGGACACATTAGAATTTTAACTAAGTAAAAACTACAAAAATCGAGTTTTTGCAATATAATAGTGTTGAAAAGCTCGTAATCAATTGTATAAACTCCTAAATTTGGATTAAAACTTATTTTGCAACCCTTTTATAGAGGTTTCGGATGAGCGGGTCTAAATGGGCCGAATAATGGACCCGTTAGAATTTTAACTGAGTAAAAACTACAAAAATCGAGTTTTTGCAATATTATAGTGTTGAAAAGTTCGTAATAAATTGTATGAACTCCTAAATTTGGATTAAAACTTATTTTGGAACCCTTCTGTAGAGGTTTCGGATGAGCGGGTCTAAATGGGCCGAATAATGGACCCGTTAGAATTTTAACTGTTTAAAAAGTACAGAAATCGAGTTTTTGCAATATAATCGTGTTGAAAAGCTCGTAATCAATTGTATGAACTCTTAAATTTGGATAAAACTTATTTTGCAACCCTTTTGTAGAGGTTTCAGACGAGCTGGTCTAAATGGGCCGAACAATGGACCCGTTTGAATTATAACTGAGTAAAAAGTACAGTAATCGAGTTTTGCAATATAATCGTGTTGAAAAGCTCGTAATCAATTATATGAACTCGAAAATTTGGATTAAAACTTATTTTGCTACCCTTTTGTAGAGGTTTCGGACGAGCCGGTCTAAATGGGCCGAACAATGGACCTATTAGAATTTTAACTGAGTAAAAGGTACAAAAATCGAGTTTTTGCAATATAATCGTGTCGAAAAGCTCGTAATCAATTGTATGAACTCCTAAATTTGGATTTAAACTTATTTTGCAACCCTTTTGTAGAGGTTTCGGACGAGCGGGTCTAAATGGGCCGAACAATGGACCCGTTGGAATTTTAACAGAGTAAAAAGTACGGAAATCGAGTTATTGCAATATAATCGCGTTGAAAAGCTCATAATCAATTATATGAACTCCTAAAATTTGATTAAAACTTGTTTTGTGTTCTTTTTTGTAGAGGTTTCAGACGAGCGGGTATAAATGGGCCGAACAATGGACCCGTTAGAATTTTAACTTAGTAAAAAGTACAGAAATCGAGTTTTTGCAATATAATCGTGTTGAAAAGCTCGTAATAAATTGTATGAACTCCTAAATTTGGATTAAAACTTATTTTGCAGTCCTTTTTGTAGAAGTTTCAGATGAGCGGGTCTAAATGGGCTAAACAATGGACCCGTTCCTATTTTAACTGAGTAAAAAGTACAATAATCGTGTTTTTGCAATATAATCGTGATGAAAAGCGCGTTATCAATTATATAAACTTCTAAAATTTAATTCTAACTTATTTTGCGGTCTTTTTTGTTGAGGTTTCGGACGAGCGGGTCTAAATGGGCAGAACAATGGACCCGTTAGAATTTTAACTGAGTAAAAAGTAAAAAAATTGAGATTTTGCAATATAATTGTGTTGAAAAGCTCGTAATCAATTGTATGAACCCCTAAATTTGAATTAAAACTTATTTTGCAACCCTTTTGTAGATTTTCGGACGAGCGTGTCTAAATGGGAAGAAAAAGGGACCCGTTAGAATTTTAATTGACTAAAAAGTACAGAAATCGAGTTTTTGCAATATAATTGTGTTGGAAAGCTCGTAATCAATTATATGAACTCCTAAAATTTGATTCTAACTTGATTTGCGGTCTTTTTTATAGAGGTTTCGGACTAGAGGGTCTAAATGGCCGAACAATGGACCCGTTAGAATTTTAACTGAGTAAAAAGTACATAAATCAAGTTTTTGCAATATAATCATGTTGAAAAGCTCCTAATCAATTATATGAACTCCTAAAATTTAATTCTAACTTGTTTTGCTGTCTTTTTTTGTAGAGGTTTCGGACGAGCGGGTCTAAATGGGTCGAACAATGGACCCGTTAGAATTTTAAATGAGTAAAAAGTACAAAAATCGAGTTTTGTAATATAATTGTGTTGAAATTCTCGTAATCAATTATATGAACTCCTAAATTTGGATAAAAATTTATTTTGCAGCCCTTTTGTAGAGGTTTTGGACGAGCGGGTCTAAACGGGCCGAACAATAGACCCGTTAAAATTTTAACTAAGTAAAAAGTACAGAAATCAAGTGTTTGCAATATAATCCTGTTGAAAAGCTCGTAATCAATTATATGAACTTATAAATTTGGATTAAAACTTATTTTGCAGCACTTTTTGTAGAGGTTTCGGACGAGCGGGTCTAAATGGGCCGAACTATGGACCCGTTAGAATTTTACCCCCAAACTCTGTTACTACTTGGACTGACATGGCTAAACTCTTTCTTGACAAGTTCTTCCCTGCGGCAAAAGCGAGCGAAATAAGGCGCAGCATCCTGAGCATTCAACAAAAAGAATCTGAATCTTTATATGAATACTAGGAGAGGTTTAAAAAGTTGTGTGCAAATTGTCCACAACATGGATTTTCGGAACAAACCCTCCTTCAGTATTTTTATGAAGGATTGACGCCCATGGATATGAAAGTAGTGGATGCGGAAAGTGGCGGAGCTCTAGTCAATATGACCCCCAACAACGACTAAAACATTGATATCAACCATGGCTGCCAACTCGAAAAGGTTTAATCAATCTAGCGAACCATCTCGAAGGGTTCGCGAGGTAAGTACAATTTCTTTGGAAAATAAGACTGATAAATTAGCTGAAATAGTGCAAACTCTTGTTGCAGATAAAAGGAAAACAACTAGACTTTGTGGAATCTGTACTAGTCCAGAACATCCGACAGACTATTGTCCGATGATTCAGGAAGATGATATCGCTCAAGCCAATGCCATAGGAAATGCATATAATCAGGGATGGAGAAACCAGTCAAACTTCGGTTACGCACAAAACCAGAGGTCAAATCAAGCTTATCAACCAATTGCACCACAACAATATCAACCGCAGAAGCCATCGTTGGAGTCAATTGTTGAAAAGTTAGCGCTAGCCCAAGAAAAATTTCAACTAAAGACCGAAGCTCACTTTGAAGCAATTGACAAACAAATAAGTCAACTGACGTTAGCGGTAAGTTGCTTAGAATCCAAAGGGAAATTACCTTCTCAAACGGAGCCTAATCCAAGAGAGAATGTGAACGCCATCACTCTACGAAGCGGTACAGTCATCGAACCTAAAGATAAAGAAGATGGCGTACAAAAAGAAGAAAAAAAGCAATCACCCCCTACTAGAAAAGGTATGCCCGATCCAACCCATGTGCCTTCTCCCTACACTACACCACCTCCTTTCCCCTCGAGGTTGGTGAAGCGTGACAAACAAGCCGAAGAGAAGGAAATTTTGGACGTTTTTCGGAAAGTGGAAATTAACATCCTACTTTTGGAAGTAATCAAGAAAGTGCCTCGATACGCAAAATTCTTAAAGGATCTTTGCACAAATAAAAGGCGACTTATCGGGATTGAAAAGGTAAACCTGAGAGAAAATATATCTACAGTTTTTCAACAACGACTACCACCAAAATTAAAAAGACCAAGGTATGTTCGCAATTCCTTGTAAAATCGGCAAGGTTGGTATTAAATGAGCCATGTGTGATTTAGGTGCTTCAATTAATGTTATGCCTTCATCTTTATATAAATCATTTTCTGCTGAACCTCTAAAAGATACAAAAGTGACTGTGCAGTTGGCCGATAGATCCCTAATATACCCTGAAGGAGTGCTCGAGAATGTTTTGGTGCAGGTAAATGAGCTTATTTTTCTAGCGGATTTTTACGTAATCGATATGGAAAACGACCGATCAAACTCGTCTTCAGAAATTCTTCTTGGTCGTCCATTCCTTAGTACGACAAATACAAAAATAGATGTAAGAAGCGGAATTCTTACAATGGAGTTTGACAGTGAGATCGTAAAATTTGATGTTTACAAAGTGATGCGACATCCTGATAATGTTGCTATTGTAAATTTTATAGATGTTATTGAACCCGCCGTTGAAAAATTTATAGAATCTAAATCTGTTGATGATTCGTGCAGGGATTTGAAGGATCACGGCGAAAGAATTAAGGAGTTGAAAAATGTTTCTTCTGTTCATTCTGATTTACGCCTAACTCCATCGAAATCTAAAATGTTTTCTTTCATTTTGCAGGAATTGAATTTGGAGTTAAAATTACCTCTAGATAAATTGAAGAGTGAAAGAGAAATTTTTCCAGTAAAAAAACTACATAATCGCAAAATTTCTCGTAGGGAAATACTCAGTTGGATAAAGCGCAAGAACTGGAAGAAGTATTTGTCGCAATGCCTGTAGTCTGAACTAGGTCATTGAGCTTAACGACGTTAAATAAAGCGCTGAATGGGAGGCAACCAATTTTTTTCATTTCATTTCATGTCTTGAATTACTGTTTTTCATTTTCATATTTTAATTTTCATTCTATTTCATTTTCAGGTGCATCATACATATCAATCGAATATGGAACCCACATCTCCTTTTTTTTTTCTTTTTTTAACTCCCTCTAATAATATATTTATTATAATCTATCTTAATAATTTATTTATTATATATTATCTTTCTATTTAAATTCACGTAAGTTATAATTTGTTTTAAATTTAAATCATAAACTATATATATATATATATATATCTTTATCTATCTATTATCTTATTTATTTTTAAATTTAACCCTTATCTTTATTATCCTAAATTATTATTGATTTTAAATCATAATCTATATATATATATATATATATATCTTTTAAATTATTATTCTATACATACATATATATATATATATTCCGTGGACCCCACCAATTTTTAAAACACCCCTTATAAACACAAATACCACTTCACCCGTCCATTTCCAATAAACCCTTCTTCTTTTATTTTATTCTTTTTATTAAACTACACCAGTCGCCATTATCACTTCATCTTCAACCTTCATCACCCAATCGTCCACCATTACCACCATCATGGTCCGAACTCGAGAGCAAGCTCGCCTCCACCCCTACACCAGACTTGGAGCCCACTACGGAAACTTGCTCTTCTGCAATCGGGGAGTATTTTCACCCTCTCTCTTTTGTATTTTATTTTATGTTCATTTTGAGGCAAAATGATTTAAGTGAGTGGGAGGTAGATATGCTTGTCAAATTTTCATATTGCTTATCCGTTTGGTTGTTCTCTTGTTTTCCTGATTTTATTTAATTTAAGTTTCTTGTTTAATCCTTAGTTTGGCCTTGTCTCATTGTTTCCGTGTGATTTTTTATTTATCTTGTTAGAAAGTTTTAGGTTGCATGGTAGATTTTGGCATGATTAATTTTTCCATAAAATCATTTTTATGACATTTCTTTCCCTATTTAATTGACATGATGCTTACCTAGGTACACAAGACAGATTTTTGTGAGTTTTGAGCCTAATGAGAATGCATTATTTTTTCTCTTTGTTTCTTTGAGTGTGCCTAGCTAAATTAGTTGCATTCTAGAACTTGTGTTTAAATTCTTTTTGAGATTACGTTATTTGAATATGAAGCTTAAATATGATTGAGGCACTAGGTTTTAACCCTTTCTCTTCCCAAACAAATTGCCTACCCTTTGATTAATTTCCCTTAGTGAAACAATTTTGAGCCTTGGCCTTTTTCTTGAGATTCACCTTATTTTAGCCTAATCCAGTTTTCTTATTATTTCCATTGTTTTTGTCCCTTTTTCAAGACAAAATAGTCTTAAAAACATATTCGAATCATGCAGTCCAGTAGAGCAGAAAACATTGTGTAGAAGAAAAAAGAATGTGCAAAAATTGTTTCGAATATGCAGTGTAGAAAAAAAAACTATGCAGAAAATTATTTGAGTCTGCAGAAAAAATAGCAGTGCAGTTCAAAAAAATATATACACTGTAGAACAGTTTTGATTCGAATGAGAAAAAAAAGAAAAAAAGTTTCGAATAAATTTTTTGGGCTGATTTTTGTCTTGAATTTTAACCCATATTTTTCAGCCTTTATCCTACCCGAACCTTAGCCCCGTTACAACCCTTTTTAAGACCTCTTGATTTTTGCATCACATTAATGCTTAGTAGTGGAGATTAGATTTAACCACAAGCCTATGGTAATGCTCTAATTAGTTTTGGCTCGAGTGATTTTCTCTACCCTTAAACACTTTGAGTGACATGAGTGATTCCTTGTGAGGGTACTTGGTTTGCATCAATGATGTTAGTAGGGTATTGGAATGTCGTTTTTGCTTAAATTTCTTAATCTTGCCATTTATCTATTTTGCTCCTTATTTTCTTTCATGTTTAGATGCTTAATCGTATCGGAAACTTTGAGACTTCGTGAAATTAAGGATGACAACTTGAACTTAGGTTTGTTTAATTTTGAGATACTTGAGGACAAGCATCGGATAAGTGAGGGGGAGTTTGATGAGTATTTATTTTGGTTATGTTTTTGGTCCTTATTTCGATTAAATATAAGTTTGAGGGACTTAACTGTGTTGTTTTATGTTGTTTTCATACAGGGGATGTGATGCTGGAAATAAGCTGGAATGCTGCAGAAAATGCTGGAGTCGTGGGCAGATTCATGGGCATGAATCAGGGCATGAATGCTGACTAGGTGCCACGTCAGCATCTTCTAGAAGCTTTTTGAGGAGAGTGGTCCGGGATTCCCTCGATGGATGTTCACGGGAAGGGTCTGAAATTTTCGGTGGATTATGTCCCTGACACATTTGAAGGCATTAGTTTGGATAAATCTGCTAACGCTTCATCCTCTTCTTTCATTCGACCGAATAACCCTCCAATTTGTTCATTGTTGCTTGGTACTTCGAGTTTATTCCGAGCCGAAAACCGAAGATTTTTGAGGAGAGTGGTCCGGGATTCCCTCGATGAGCTTCCTATTTCTCTTAATGCTGCTGTGAGCTCGTCAGTCAACAGAGATGAATCGGCAATAGGGCTTGAGGCCGAATCGGTGTGGGAGGTGAGCAAGATGTTGGAAATCTCCTTCAAAGGAGGGAAAGAGTCGGTTATCAGAAGAATTTGTGAATTAGAGGAGGAGCTTCGAGGAAGCAATTGAGGTAATATTAATTGGTTTTTTTAATCATTTATTGATGATGAACTTTTCCATTATATCTTGGAATGTGAGGGGGATTAGAAGAAAGGAGAAGATTAGGGCTGTCAATCGATGTATTCGAAGTAATCATCCTAAGGTAGTTTTCATACAAGAAACTAAAATGATGAAAATGTCAGACTTTGAAGTTAGGAAGATATGGAATTCTAAAAATATGCAGTACATTGTTGAACCAGCGGATGGTTCGGCAGGGGGTTTATTGAGTATGTGGGATGAAGATTTCTTTCATGTTTTGGATATTATTCGGCACAGAAGATTTACGACTCTGATTGGGTTTATTAAGCCTCTGAACTTGCAGTGTGGTTTAGTTAATATATATGGTCCTTCAGTCGATTCAGAAAAAAATTCTTTTCTAGAAGAAGTTCTAGCTTTGGTTAACTCAAAACAGTTAGCTTGGTGCATCGGAGGTGATTTTAATCTTATACTCGATCCTGAAGAAAAGCATGGTCTGTCAATCAATGGGTCTCTTATAAATGCTTTCAGGGATTTTATCAGTAAGGCAGAGCTTCTTGATTTACCTATGGTGGGTGGCAAATTCACTTGGGGAAATAATCGTGATCCCCCGACTCTAGTTCGACTCGACAGATTTTTGCTATCTGCGGTTTTCATTGAGTCATGCCCGGGTTTGGTACAAAAATGTTTGGACAAATCGCTTTCGGATCATAATCCGATTCTTTTGCTGACTGAAAAGAAGAATTGGGGACCAAAACCCTTTAGATGCTTCAATTTCTGGTTACATGAGGATGGCTTCGAAGATATGGTTTGTAAGAAAATTTGTGGTTTGCGGCTGAAAAATCCCAACGTCAAAATTGCTAGTCTTATCAAAAATACTAAGATAGCAGTGAAGTCTTGGTCGAATAAGAAAAATCTGAAGAATGTTGATCAAACCATTAAAGCATTGGAAGCTAAGATTTCCAAAATTGAAGGCAATCTCCCTCGATTGGGGCTTTCATCGGCTACTATCGGTCAGCTGAAGAAATTGAAAGGGGAGCTTTGGTCTCTATATAGAAAACATGAAAGTGCGTTGATCCAGAAATCTAGACAGAGGTGGTTTGTGGAAGGAGATAAAAATTCCCGGTTTTTTCACTTAGCGATATCAGAACGGCGAAGTCTCAATGCTATTTCCAATCTAAAGATCAATGGGGCAGTCTCCTCGGACCCTTGTTTGATTAAGAGAGAGGTTTACAACCACTTTGCTGCTGCTTATAACCAGCCTTCCCATATTGAAGTTCAAGATATGTGTTTAGATTTTAAGAAACTGAGTCCCGATCAAGTTGAATGGTTACAAAGAGAGTTTTCGGAGGATGGAATCTGGTCAGCACTATCCTCAATTGATAGCAATCGGGCCCCTGGGCCAGACGGCTTCAACATGGGCTTTTATAAAAAATTCTGGTCTGATCTCAAAGCTGATATAATGATTTTCTTCAGTGATTTTTATCAAGGCAGGGAATTGGAGAGAGGGATTAATCACTCTTTTATTACATTAATTCCCAAGGTGAAAAACCCAGAAAACTTGGATGAATTTAGGCCTATCAGCCTGGTAGGTGGATTATATAAGTTATTGTCTAAGGTTTTGGCTAGAAGACTTGCAAAGGTGATCGATCAACTGGTTGGAGACTCTCAATTCGCGTTTATTGGGGGTCGACAAATTTTGGACTGTGTCCTGGTTGCAAACGAAGCTATCGACTCGGTTAGGAAATCTGGTAATTCGGGAATCGCTTTCAAAATAGATTTCCGCAAAGCATACGATACGGTTTCATGGGAGTTCTTACTTAGAATTATGGAAGAATGTGGGTTCGAGAACAGATGGTGTTCATGGATCAAACAATGTATTGCCACAGCTTCTATTTCCGTGTTAGTCAACGGATCCCCAACGGAAGCTTTCGACATTAAAAGAGGTCTTAGGCAGGGATGCTCTCTCTCCCCTCTTCTCTTTAACTTGGTTGGGGAAGGATTGAACTTAATGTTATCAAAAGCTGCTAGAATTGGTCTGTTTGAGGGTTTTAAAATTGGCAGAAACTCAGAAATCTTAGAGATTAGCCATCTTCAATTCGCTGATGATCTGCTTATCTTCTGCGGACGATCGGCTATGCAGGTGAACAACATTAAAAGAGTGTTAAGGGTATTTGAGTTAGCATCCGGATTAAAACTAAACCTGAAGAAATCAAAAATCCTGGGCATTAATACTCCTAGCACAGAATTAGAAACAATGGCAGCGGGAGTTGGGTGCGCGGTTGATACTTTCCCCACTAATTATTTGGGTTTACCCCTGGGTGCTAAGAAGAACTCGGTCCAACTATGGGAACCGGTTGTTAAAAAATTCCAGGTGAAATTAGGAGGTTGGAAATCCAAGTTCCTCTCTATTGCCGGAAGACTGACGCTGATTAAATCAGTTTTCTGCAGTCTCCCCATGTATTTTATTTCTCTTTTTCGAATGCCGAGAGAAGTGCTCAACCGGATTAATGGCATCATGGCAACATTCTTTTGGGGAGGGAACGAAGAGAAGAAGAAGATCCACTGGCTAAATTGGGGGAAAGTATGCTCAGGTAAAAACGAAGGTGGATTAGATGTGGTTAACATTGATATTCTTAATCGCTCTTTGCTCAACAAATGGCATTGGCGTTTTGGAAATGAAGTCAATAATTTCTGGAGAAGAGTGATTGCAATTAAAAGCCCTGGTTGTGCTTCTGGTTTAATTCCTTGTCACTCGCTCCCCAAGTTTACTTCGTGGATTTGGAATGGGATTTCGAAGTCAGTATTCGCGAATGATAGTGTTGGGGACCAGTTCAGATCAAACTTACAGTTACAGGTGGGAGATGGAAAATACATCCGCTTTTGGTCAGATATATGGTTAGGTAATGAGGCCCTCAACTTACAATATCCCAGGATATTCGCTCTTGCCGTGAATAAATCTGGATACATAGCTGAAATGGGTCATTTGGTGAATGAGAAGTGGGTATGGTGCATTGATCTACGAAGACCCCTATTTGACTAGGAATTAACTCAGTGGGAGGAATTCTTCAATCGTATCCAAAATTTTAATTTCTCTTCTGTGGGTAAGGATTGGGTAAGATGGAATGGGTCGAGTGATGGTACATTCTCGGCAAGATCTTTCCGATCAATGATCAATCGAAGCTCTCAATTGCCATTCCCATGGAAAGAACAAGTATGGTTGGGTCTTGCGCCTCCCAAAGTTGAACTATTTCTTTGGTCGGTGGTTTGGGGCCGTATTCCAGTAAAAGACGTTCTTCTGAAAAGGGGAGTTAACTCTATAACAAATGGTCTATGTCCACTGTGTAATGCTCATTTAGAAACGGTGGCTCATTTATTCATATCCTGTAATGGTGTCTGGCACATTTGGTCTCTCTTTTGCAGGTTGATTAACACCGAGTTTGTGGTTCCTAATGACCCGGGGAAAATGCTGGAAATGTGGAGTCAATTGAGCCCCGGTAATCGTAAGTGGTGGATCAGACTTGTCCCTTTCGCTGTCATCTGATCGGTATGGCTATACCGTAACGAGGTAATTTTCAACTCAAAGGCTGTTGATTGGTATCAATTATTATTCTTGGTAAAATTGCGATTAGCACATTGGATCAAAGCTCTTTGCCCGGAGAAAATCATTTCCACAGAAACTCTTATGGATAATTTAAACTTGGCTGATGGTTGGAAGTGTAATAGTAAAGAGGGGGTGGAAGTTCTGGTTGGAAATTGCCTCCCAGTGGTTTCTATAAGCTGAATATAGATGGGGCATATTCTGTTAAGAAGTCGAGGGGGGGAATAGGTGGTCTGCTCCGGGATGAGCATGGTACAACCCTTTTCGAATTCTCTGAGTTACGTCATGAGGGCCCCCCACAGTTTTGGAGCTTGAAGCGTTGTGCTCGGGGTTGTCTATCTATAGTAAATCTCAATGGGCGGGCAAAGGTCGATTGATAATTGAATCTGATTGCCAGATTCTTGTAGACTGGATCTTTCGTAAATCGCTTCCCCCTCCTCATCTTCAACAAAAATCTCTACAAGTGGAATCTGTCATTAACGACACGGGTGCGCTTCTTCGATGGATCCCAAGAATTGATAACATAGCTGCTGACTCTTTAGCCAAGCAGGGGGTCGGGTGATATATATGTAAAGGGCTTGTCTCTAGGGGCTGTTATTGTTTTTTTTTCTCTTCTCGCTCATGGATTCTCTTGTGTAAACTATCAATTTTGATTTATATAATTTAGATGGGGCACTCTTTTCCCTCTCTAATAGGTAGAGGGTTTTTAATGAGGCCCAAATTACTTTTCAAAAAAAAAGAAGCTGACGTTAGCAGCAGTGATAGCTTATCAAGCCGCTTATCAGATAACCTATCATCCGGATTTTAATTTTTAAATTTCAAACTTGGGATAATTATCTTATGTATTTTAAATTATTTTTTGGGATTTATCATTTTAGTTTTTTAGGGTTTTCAAATTCTATAAATACCCCACTTTGGGGGTGAGTTAGACATCACTTGCTCATTGTTCTCTTCTACCTTTGAGTTTAATATAATTCTCTACTTTTCTCCATTTCCATTTTCTCCATTTCCTTCATTATTTAATTAAGTATGGTTTCTTCTCCAACCATGCTTAACTAAATTTTCTTAGCCAAGAGCAACGCCTAACCCGACTAAACTCGTGAGATATATATATATATATATATTGTAAGTTTGACACAGTTAACAAGTTTGAAGGATTGAGTTAGTTCCTTAAAGAACTGATTGCGAGAGATCGATTGTAAAAGGCAATTGAGCGTGTGAGAACAGAAGGGGAGACAAAAGATCCATTCAAGTATTCTCCCGAGTGAAACACGAGCGTTTGAGTGCAATTGTTGAGCAATCTTTCCTTGGAGCGATCTGTGAGATTTTGTTGTTTGTGCAGTGAGGTCCTTTTTCTTTATTTTACTAACATATAACATTGTTTTCTGCCTATTTTATTTTACTAACATATACATGAATTTCAGCGTCTTTTAAGACAAGAACTCGAGCATATACATTCTCGAATGGATAGACTTGATGGGGGTGGTTCCCATTCTGTCCATGAAGAGATAAATGATGATAATGTGCAGCCATTTGCTACCGGTGAAGCACTTGTTGACAAGAAAAGTCTGAATGATCAGCCAGCACAGGATGAACTGCAACAAAACAACCTTTTCCATACGAGATGCAATGTGAACGGTAAGGTATGTGTTGTGATTATTGATAGTGGTAGTTGTGCTAACGTTGCTAGTACTCTCATGGTTGACAAGTTAGGACTGAAGACGACAAAGCATCCCAATCCGCACAAGTTACAATGGTTGAATAATAGTGGTGAAATCAAAGTTACCGAACATGTTGTTATACCAACAAGGATGGGGTAGCTTGTGATGTTTGTTCTATGGATACTTGTCATTTTTTGTTAGGAAGATCGTGGCAGTATGATAAGAGAGTTTTGCACGATTGTTACACCAATCGATACTCTTTTACTCATGAGGGAGAAAAGGTTACTTTGGCACCTATGACTCCAAGTGAAGTATACGAAGACGAAGTTCATTTGAAAGCGAGTACTGCAGTTTGGAAGGCCAACAAAGAGAATAATGAATGCAAAAAGAAGAAAGAAAATTCACAGGTATTATTTGATTCGACATTTTCTTCTATTTCTTCTTCTAACTTGCAGGTTAATAAGGTGATGCCATGTGAAGTTCCCAAGGTTGCTATTGTTGGTATGTCTAGTGCATCCATGTCCTTTTCAGAAATTCAACAACCCTCTTTACCACGGTTTGTCGTTCCTTTCCATTGTGCTATTGATTTTTCATCTTTATATGTTGATTTCTTTGGTTGCACATTGGATTGTGAACAACCTTGTGCTGTGATTCTGGATGATCGTCGAGATTATTGTTGTTCTTTGGAGTTGCCTTTGTATGTCATTGTTTGCAGGATTACAAATGTGCAACGAGCATTGTCTGACTCTATGTTGTGCATTATTCGGAAAGGTAAAAGAAAGAAGGCATTTCCATTTCTGTTCTTTGTAAAAGAACTTGATTCGAGAGGATGGCATATGTGCCGAGCAAGACGGCTGAAAAAGTTCCCTGCCTAGCGAAAGTTGAAATTGTTCCCTTTTGTAATGAGGGTCGATTTGGGGACAAATCGCATTAAAGAAGGGGGGATGATGTGAGCACGTTTATGCCACCCAACGAAGCAACTTCAAACTTTCAGGGAAGTTTGCTTTTTCACTTGTTACATACTAATTGTAGCGACTAAAAAAATTTCAAGAAAATACAAGTACCTCGAATGTCGCTCGGACGAACCGGGTTTTTAGATGGTTTTCGAAAAATTAGTCGGATTTATAAAAAATAGAGGAGTCGCCACCGGTCATTTAAAAATGGTAGACCGGACACCGGAAAACAAAACCAGAGATTTAAAAGGGTTCGGGAGTCGGTTACACGCGAGGAAGGATTAGCACCCTCGACGTGCCCAAAATTGGTACCAAAACTTTACCACTTAATTAATATTAAATTTTGCGAATTAAAGTGACGATTCGTATCAAAATTTGGTTACACGGGTGAGTAAATTTTAAAAGTCTTAATATTCGAGAAGGAACGTCCGAACCACCACCACTACGATTGGTACTGGTGATACATGCATGGGAGGGCTAAAGCAATGCATATTGGACAAGAAGTTGAATCTGTTTGTGAAGTCTGGAAAGTCAGCCAACTTGAGACGACATTTCGGATAGGATCCTGGCATTTCTGGGCAGAGTTGTCTTCTAACAATTTGACCGAAATTCAGTTACCTTTCCAACGCATCTTGAAACGCATCAATCGGACATCGGGAACTCAAGATACGTCCATTTTACTGAAGACTGCGCATGCAGAAAACTGGATATGAGATTATTACGAGAATTTGTAAAATTCAGCCCAAAAGCTATTATATAAGGCTTTTGGACGAATTAGAGTTAGCCCAACTTAATTATTAACATTTAAATTATGTTTTTAGGGTTTTATATACTTTAGGAACCAGCCACCCTTCTCCCAAGCAACTCTTATCAACTTATCACCTGCACTTATCAGCTTATCACTTGCAGCCCAAGCACAAGGAGTTTAAAGGCTGTTTTTCTTTTATTTTTTAATTAAATTAGGGTTTCCTTGTTTTAGTAGAAGTTAGATTACTTTGGCTATCCTTCACCTATAAAAGGATGAAGCCTCCACCATTGTAATGGAGATTATTCAGATTTTCTTTGATTAATGAAATATTTAGTGATTTTGTTTTTGCAAGTGTTGATTACTTGTGCCTTAGAAGTCTTCTTCAACATAAGTTCGACGAGTTCTTGTGAGGGAGATCATCTTCACACTCTTGCTTGCCTAGGTGATTGCGTCTAGGAGGGTGGGTTAGAGCCGCTTGAGGTTGCTTGCTTAGATAATTGCATCTAAGAGGGTGCCGAGGACAAAACAACAACAACAAATCGCAAGCCATCTTCATCTTCAATCTTCACCCCATCTCCCATAATTCCATAAACAAAGCTGGGAATTTCAGATTTGTTTTTACTATTCTTCTCTTCATCTTTTTTAATCTTTTTCATTATATTCTTATTATTCATCTTCTAATATTTCTTATTGTATTCTTTTCTTTAAATTTCCAACCTTGAATCTGAAATTTTCAAGAAAAGTCCTTCTCTTCTCTATTGAATTTTCAGATCTGCCCATAGCTTTCTTGATTGAGTCTAAAGCTCTTAGTTCTTGCAAAAACTTGATTGAAGGCTTCCAAATCCAACTTTGCGCTACTCTATCATTTGGTATCAGATTTGGGACGATTCTTGGCAAGAATTTTGGCGTTTTGGGTGAAAAATTCGAACAAAAGGAGAAAATTCGCAAAAATCAAACGAGCGAATTTTGAGCTGAAAATTTCCAGATCAGATCTACACTATTGTAGGAGCCACCACAAAAAATTTCAGAATTTTTTGACTTCGGGAACACCTCGAACAAAGTGGATCAATTTGCTGCATATTTTAGGGTTTTTTCGGGTTTTCTGATCTTCTTTCATTCTTAACTATTTGTTTTCATTTGTTTTACCTTTTTATTGTCTTCTATACATTATCTAACACTTTTTTGCTTCTTGTGTTAGTAGGAAATTAAAAGTTGCATACCTTTCTTTCTCCTTGCAACTAGAATTCAATTGGTGTCACACCTTTCATTGGACTCCTAGTACAAATAGGACTCATTGTTAGGATTAAACTCCTATTATAACTTGTTGACTTGTGGCAGGAAGGTCTTTAAAGAGTACAAGATTGACTTACTTGCCTCGCTAAGTATTTCTTTTTTGGAGTGTTTAGTGAGATTTCTAGTTTTCTTTCTTTTGTTTTTCACCTTTGTAATTTTGAGTGTTCCAGGATGTTTCACAGAGACAAGCCTCGTGCAAAACAACATGATACTTTGGGTTCTACTTATCGAGGAAAGCCTTCATTGACCAAGCCGAGGCATTCATTCAATTTTTGTGAAGAAAGGCGAACTGAACCAAGGAAAACTGCACACACTTTGGCCATCCCAAAATTTAGAATACCTTCTTTTCAAGGAAGGTATGATCCTGATGGTTATTGTGATTGGGAAAATAGGGTTTATTTCCTGTTTGGTTGTTATGGATATCCCGAGGAAGATCAAGCTTCATTAGTGGCCCTAAAGTTCGAGGAATATGCAGTACTATGGTGGCGTTTATTACAACGAGATATGCGTCTCAATGGTGAAGCCAAAATAAGAACATGGGCTGAACTTAAAAAGGTCATGAGAGAGCGATTCGTTCCCAAACATTACCAGCGACAAGAATCCAAGGCTTGTCATAAGAAATACTCCTCTTTTGATAAAGGTACAACTCAACTTTCATCTTTTCACAGCCCTACTAATGCATTATTCGTCTCTAGTAGTACGACGCCGAAGGAAGAAGAATCATTGCTAGTCCAAAAGGATAATGAACAACCATCGGTGAGTCATGTCGAAGAAGACCAAGGAAAACAAGATGACGAAGAAATTTGTTATCCTCGAGAACATGCGGAAGATGTCACTACTGAGAGTTTAACCTTACCCAATAATGAGCAAATACTTTCAGAAGATGACGTTTCGGAAGAAGAAACACTTGAACCCATAAATCAAGACAATCTTTCATGCTTAGTAGTGAGTTCTCTTGATTCATCAACAACCTCCCAAGAAAGTAAGTGTGATTCTAACCCTTTATTTGATTCTCGTCCTATCATTCTGTTAGAAACACTTCATCCTCTACATAAATTGTATTTCGATGATATTTTTTGTGAGAGGAATTGGGTACGTGAGTTATCTTATTTGAAAAAGACCGAGAGTCAAGAGGCTGAGAGCAATAAAAGTCAAATTAATGGCCCAATTTTGGTGAGTGAAAAGAAACATGAGGTAAAAGTCGAACATTGTCCAAATGAAAAAGGCGATAAAAAGATAAAGAGAGATTTTTTTCGACCTAACCATAACATCATTGTTTCGAGTGTCTTTGAGATCTTTTTTCAGGATTTTGTTGAACCATTAAGAGGAGCTCAATTGGATCACTCCACCTATGACAAAGATTCTGTTTCGGTTGCCATTGTTAAACGTCCTTCTTTTACTGTTTTTTATTCGAGGACGAATCCTTTTGAGGAGAGGGGGAATGATACATGCATGGGAGGGCTAAAGCAATGCATATTGGACAAGAAGTTGAATCTGTTTGTGAAGTCTGGAAAGTCAGCCAACTTGAGACGACATTTCGGATAGGATCCTGGCATTTCTGGGCAGAGTTGTCTTCTAACAATTTGACCAAAATTCAGTTACCTTTCCAACGCATCTTGAAACGCATCAATTGGACATCGGGAACTCAAGATACGTCCATTTTACTAAAGACTGTGCATGCAGAAAATTGGATATGGGATTATTACGAGAATTTGTAAAATTCAGCCCAAAAGCTATTATATAAGGCTTTTGGACGAATTAGAGTTAGCCCAACTTAATTATTAACATTTAAATTATGTTTTTAGGGTTTTATATACTTTAGGAACCAGCCACCCTTCTTCCAAGCAACTCTTATCAACTTATCACCTGCACTTATCAGCTTATCACTTGCAGCCCAAGCACAAGGAGTTTAAAGGCAGTTTTTCTTTTATTTTTTAATTAAATTAGGGTTTCCTTGTTTTAGTAGAAGTTATATTACTTTGGCTATCCTTCACCTATAAAAGGATGAAGCCTCCACCATTGTAATGGAGATTATTCAGATTTTCTTTGATTAATGAAATATTTAGTGATTTTGTTTTTGCAAGTGTTGATTACTTGTGCCTTAGAAGTCTTCTTCAACATAAGTTCGACGAGTTCTTGTGAGGGAGATCATCTTCACACTCTTGCTTGCCTAGGTGATTGCGTCTAGGAGGGTGGGTTAGAGCCGCTTGAGGTTGCTTGCTTAGATAATTGCATCTAAGAGGGTGCCGAGGACAAAACAACAACAACAAATCGCAAGCCATCTTCATCTTCAATCTTCACCCCATCTCCCATAATTCCATAAACAAAGCTGGGAATTTCAGATTTGTTTTTACTATTCTTCTCTTCATCCTTTTAAATCTTTTTCATATTCTTATTATTCATCTTCTAATATTTCTTATTGTATTCTTTTCTTTAAATTTCCAACCTTGAATCTGAAATTTTCAAGAAAAGTCCTTCTCTTTTCTATTGAATTTTCAGATCTGCCCATAGCTTTCTTGATTGAGTCTAAAGCTCTTAGTTCTTGCAACAACTTGATTGAAGGCTTCCAAATCCAACTTTGCGCTACTCTATCAACTGGCCTCGTTCGTTCCCGAATGAAAAGACATCGCATTATATATATTTTAAACTAGGATGCAACTTAGAAAAATGAAACTAATAAATTGCATGATTAAATAGGGAGAGACGTAGAACAAATGGCATATGTAACGTGGACAACATATACGATATATAAAAAAGGATAATTATGCAAAAATTAAAATTCCACGTAAATCATACGATTCATAAAGACATGCATGAAAAAACATAACACATGTACGACTGTACAACCTTAAGAAACTATGACACATGAACAAGGTTACATAAAAAACACATATTATGCAAGCTTACACATTCGATATCATATAAAATAACATGCAACATGCAACAACAAGGGTTTAAGATATACACTAATGTATCTACATAAAAAGATAAGATAAATATAACATGACCATCAAGTAAAATGAAGACAAATTACGGGGTCACATACATAAATAAACCAATGATTTTATGACGAAAATTGAAATAAAAAGATGGTCTATGGGTTCGAACGAGATTGTCCAGAAAAGAAGGTGGACCAATTAAACCAAACGGTGTGAAATTAAAGGAGATTCTAAACATATAGGGACTGAAAGGGGGATTTCCCCGTGAAGGCTTGAACAAATCGGACGGCTGAGGGGTGAAATCCAATGAACCGAAAAACATCAGAGACTGCGGGGTGAATGGTAACAAACAATAAGACATATAATACAATTGGTGATTTATAGCACAAACATGTGCTTGGTGCAGTGGTTAAGGCGTTGCCTTTGTCCCTGCTAAACCCAAGTTCGATTCCCACCTAAAGCAAGTTTGGGGATTTTGTTTTTCTCCTCTAAATAGGTGGTGACACGTGTCACCACTTGATTGGAGGAGGAAAATAATTTATTAATCAAATATAAATAATTAAATTCCTCCAGTAAGGTGTTGACACATGTCACCACCTAATTAATTTATTTTATTAGTTTAAAATTAGGACTAAATTGAAAGAATGTGTAAATAATAAGGACCAAATGTGTGATTAAACTTTTAATTTTTTAACTGCCACGTCACCTTCCGTTAGCCCATTAACGGCTGGTGGTCACATTGATCCAATTTCAATAGTTTGGGTGGTCAATTGAGTCGATTTTTTTAATGTGGTCATTTTAATACATTTACCATAGTATGGTGGTCATTGGGTTAGTTTACCCTATTATCAATAAAAGTTTTGACAGGTTCGAGTTAGTTCTCTTAAGAACTCGTTTTGAGAGAATTTGAGTGGGAAAAGGCAAAGAGAGTGTGTGAGAGCAGAAGATGACAAGTAAAAGCCAAAAATAAGTCCTAGAGTGCAAACACGAGTGATTGAGTAGAGTTTCATCTTATTTTCTTGGAATAAACGTGAGGCTTTGTGAGTGAATTTTGGTGAGGTCCATTTTTTTCTAACCATGTTGCAGGAACAACAAAGGGAATATGCATTTCATACTAGATGCCATGTCAATGGTAAAATATGCCTTGTGATCGTTGATAGTGGGAGTAGCACCAATCTTGCAACACTCATAGTGCACAAATTGGGTCTAAAGATGATGCGACATTCAAATCCATACAAAATACAATGGCTTAATGATGATAAGATTGCCATTACTCAGCAAGTGTTAGTTCCATTTTCCATTGGCAAGTATGAAGACGAGGTTCTTTGTGATATAATCCCTATGATCACAACTCATTTACTTCTTGGAAGACCATGGCAATTCGACAAAAGGGCCACCCATGATGGGTTCTTAAACCATTATTCATTTATCCATGGGAGAAGAAAAGTTACGTTAACACCATTGCCATCACACCAAGTGCTTCAAGATCAACAACACTTAAAGAAGAGTGTTGCGTGTAAAAGTGTCTATCGCAATGTAGTGCAAGTGTACACGACGCAAGTAGTAAAGTGATACTAGAGTATCGGATATCGTCTCCACAGGGACTGGGCTAATAGCTTCACCTTGAATTACTGCAAGAAAGTAAAGGAAATATTTGAGAAGTTTGTCACGAGAATAATAAAGAAAACGTAAATAAAGAGTAGAAATATCAAGATAGAGAGAATGGGCTGGTATTGAATTGCTCAGTAGTGCAGGTATTGTATTGCTTAGAAACTCCAGTTCTGTCGCGCGCCTGTCGCTGGCAGCACCTGTCGCGGTAGCAGTCCGTTGATCGTCGCGGCAGCAAACACACCAACTCAATATGTTCAAGTTTGGCAAGAATCCCAGATCTGCTTTGGCCTATCCCTAGGTCCAAGTCTGTCGATGATCACGTCTTGATGATACCTCCCGGCGTGAATCGAAGGATGAACACCGATGTGTATGAATTCTTCCTTATCCACTTAACCTTGCCCTATCCCTAGGCACAAGATAGTTCAACTATAAACTAGAGAACTTGCTCTTATTTCTTTCGTATACTTAACTCTCCCGATGCTAAGTAAATGGATAACCTCACAATGCTCTCCCGATGCTCTTGCAAGATGTTAAATACCAAAATAAGAGAACTTGAAGTTTATTTTATTGAACTTGGAAAATCCTAAAACAAAACAACACTTGCAACTACTTTACAAATCAACCCGTGGCCTTAGGGGGTTTTTAGAACATAACGACAGCGGGTAAACGGCGGAGGGGTTTGGTTGTCGGTTATGGGGTATGATCTCTCCTAGGTTAAAATCTATGCCCTTATATAAGCTTTGGGCTCAAGTATTCTAAGATAACAAGGATTACAACTTTAATTAAAAGTAAGATTCTAATAAAGACTTTAATCTTCAAGTATCCTACTTTTCAGCCGCCTCCTTGTTTCATGGGATTTCCTCTCCTTGAGCTTTGGCTTGACATATCTTTTGATCCTGGGCTTGGAAAAATATATGGTTTTCACACGACAGACGAGCATAATTTTCTCTATCTATCGAGGTCCACTTTGCTTTTTCTTCACTAATTTGCTGTCGTCCTCTGCTGTCACGGCAGATCCATGGCAGCATCGTCCTCATCGTCTTCTTGTCCAATTCAGCTTTTCTGCTTTTCTGCTTCTCTGTCCTGCGCCCGCCTTCTCCGTCAACTATGGCAGCAACCTACAAAATCAACCATCTTTCAGTAGAATCCGTGCTTTTACTAATTTTGTGATGTTTTGCTGTAAACTAACCTAAATGCAATGCAATGATGCTTGAATGCAGCAGAAATATGGGTTAAAAAGGGTGTAAATAATAGAACTTTTACACACTCAACACACCCCCAAACTCAAGTTTTTGCTTGCCCCCAAGCAATTAAGACCTAAAAGAAAAATGAATATTTTTGTGTTGGCCTTCAAACAGTGAACTGTCCCTTACCCGTCGCTCATTCTCTGTGGCGGCAGCAACCTGTCGGAAAGATTAGGATCTGTCCGGAATCTCACTATAGTTCTCGTGCAGTGTGTGCATGCTTGTGAACAGTTATATGCTAAGATTCTCTTAGTTTCACTAGAATATTCAACTTTTTAACTCGAATTTTTATGCCAAAGTTTATTTTTCTTGAAGACACATTTTCATGCTTCTTTTTCTTCTATTTTCAAGCTAAATTTTTCTAGAGCCAGTTTTGGGCACCTCTAGTTAGCTTCCTAGAGCCGGTTTCGGGCACCTCTAGGTTTTTGAATTTCTTTTGCTAAACTTCTTTCCTAGAGCCAGTGTTAGGCACCTCTAGGGGCTATTCAAGTACTAAGCATCCTATTCTAGTTTGGCTAAAAGAAATCTTAAGCAATATAACAGTCACAATGGTGTTTAAGTTTTTCAGAACTATAGAAAGGCTCTAAACTTCTCCTTAAACTGTCCTAAAGATGCTGCCACGACAGAGCTGTCATGACAGGTAAGTTTACTTCACAGTTTTAAGCCAACAGTTTAATCTTTTTTTTTAAGAGAACTTAATAAGAGACACAACAATTAATTAAAGATGTCTTAAGACTCCATTAAACTGGAGGGTTGCCACCCCCAAACTCGAGGATTGCATTGCCCTCAATGCAAATGACAGATAAAATGAAGGCAGGTACATCAGAAAATATATATAAAGTAGGCAGCAATAAAAAGAAAATAAAGGACTTAGATTTTAATCGCTGTCTTCATTGCTGCTGCTAACACGGATTTGGTGGCGGCGTCTGGTTGGTGGGGCAGGCTGCTCCACGACCTGGATGTCTGAGCTGCTGCCTCTATCCCAAGTGCTGCTGTTGGTGGTGCTGGCCTTAGGCATTAGCTTTCTGTCGGCCACATGTTTCTGCCTCTTGACAGGCGTGAAGTCCTTCGCCAAATTCCTCCTAATAGGAGGTTCTGTCTCGTTGTCATTTGAGGCTGGTCGCTTCGTTCCTCGGGCAGAGGTGTCGGCCGGAGGACTGCCAGCTACCGTCGGGGCAGGTGATGGGGTGGAAGCAGCAGAATGTGCATTTGGGGAGGCAGGTGGTGTAGATGTGTGGACAGGGGTGGGGATGTGGAAATAGTAGGCAGGGAAAGTGGGGAAAACAACATCAGGATAATGTAAAGTATTGGTAATGAAATTTACCGTTGAGTTGGCGAAATCCCAGATGAATGTCATCAGCCCCATCTGCCTGTCTTCCACCCGCTGTATGGCAGCAAGGATTTGAGCAGATTGGTCTGTTTGGGCGGCTGCTGCGGCAGGTTCAGGGGCAGGTTCCTCGGATGATTCTGCTAGGGAGGCAGCTGGGTTGAAGGAGGAGAGGGGGGTTGCGACTATCAGCTCCATGAGGCTGGTAATGTTGTTATCGGTCCAGCTTCGTCCTTGGACCAGTTTATCGGTGGTGGCCTCTGGGATAGCAGCGCAGCGGCAGAGAGATGTGATCATGAATGGTAGGCAGAGGCGGGCAGTTGATCAATAGGTGCATTCCAAGACGCTTTCCCTCATATAACGGCCCACGTTGATAGCCCGGTTGTTCATGATCGAATGGATGAGGGCTAGCCTCTGCTGATCCACTGTCGTGTGATGGGAGGACGGCAGGATGCGCTTCTTGATGAAAGCGTTCCATAGCTTGGCTTCTGGAAGTAGCTGCCCCCTTTTTACAGAGTTGGGGTTCTTCTTGCTCGTATTCCACTCCGTCCCTTCCTCTGTCACCTCTGCCATGACAGCACCGTAGGCGGCAGAGTCGAGGGTGTCCAAAAACTGCTGATGGGCATCGTCGTTGGGACCAAAATAGAGGCCATACATATGGTTGATACTATCGGCTGTGAATGGTACCTCTGTCCCTCGGACAGTGACTGATGTCGCCATCCTGCTGTCGATGGCAGCATAGAACTCCCTCACCAATGTGTCATTTAATTCTGCTGGTTGTTCTGCGAACTGTTCCCATAGTTGAGCCCTTATTGCCCTCGCGATGAATGGTCGGGGCCCCATATTTGGTGCCTTTCGGATGTAGATGAAACCTCTTTCTTCCCATAAGTCCTTGGTTGCGAAGGCCGACGATGTGGGTGCTGCTGATGAAGAGGCTGATGCAGCACTGCGGCGGGTCTGTCTGGAAGACATGTTAGTTGCAAGGGTTTTGAAAGTAAAGAAAACAAAGAAAAACGAGAGGGGAGATTAAGTAAGAATAAGCAGAAGTGAGGAAAATGAAAATGAAAACGGGGTTTTATAGAGGTAGGGTTGCTGCCCGTTTAATGCTGTAACGGCAGGCGTGAATAACGGGGCGACTGTTGAGTTTTGGCGTGTCTGATGCGTCTGACACGTAATTAAGCGTCTGTTGCGCGTCTGTCACACGCTTCTGCGTCTGCCGTATCAGTATGTTGACAACCTGTCTTATCCGTGTCTGCGGTGGTAGCTGGAACGACAGGCTTCAATAAATGGGCTCTGTTGGGCTGATGGATGGATGGTGGGCTTGGGTCACTTCTTCTTTTCTTCTTGACTCCTTTATTTGCTGAAAACAGAAAATATAAAAACATTATTCGAATAAAATAAACCTAATTTCCTAATAAATAATAAATAATAAAGATAAATAAAAATAAAATTTAGGTTAAATTAGGGATGCCTTGTGGGGCATCTCCTAAAGTAACCACTTCATGTATTCTTGGGGCTTCAGTCCCCTGATAATGCTTGAGGCGCTGTCCATTGACTTTGAATTGGTGCCCGTCTTTTAATGATCGGATCGTGATGGCACCATGGGGAAAAACTTGTACCACTTGGAACGGGCCAGACCATCTAGACTTTAGCTTTCCTGGGAAGAGTTTCAGTCTAGAATTGAACAACACAAGCTGCCCTGGGCAGAACAGTCGTGGCAGCAACTTCCTGTCATGCCACTTCTTAGTTTTCTCCTTGTAGATTCTGGCATTGTCGTAGGCCATTGTCCGTATTTCTTCAATCTCGTTCAGATCTAATAACCTTTTTCTGGCCTGCCTTGTCCAAGTCCATATTCACTGCCTTGATTGCCCAATATGCTTTGTGCTCTATCTCGACAGGCAAGTGACAGGTTTTTCCGTAAACCAGTCGGTATGAAGACATGCCCAATGGAGTCTTAAAAGCTGTCTTATATGCCCATAATGCATCGTTAAGGAGTAAAGACCAATCTTTCCTAGTTGGCTTAACCATCTTCTCAAGAATGTTCTTAACTTCCCTATTGGATATCTCAGCTTGTCCATTGGTCTGTGGGTGGTATGCTGTCGCGATCCTGTGCTTGACACCATATTTCTTCAAGGCGGCAGCAATAACCCTATTGTCAAAATGTCTCCCTTCATCACTGATAATTGCCTTAGGGATGCCAAATCTAGAAAAAAATGTTTTTGTGCAAAAACTTTTGGACTGTCTTGGCATCATTCTTTTGAGTGGCGATGGCTTCGACCCACTTAGAGACATAATCCACTGCTAGGAGGATGTATGGATTTCCACATGAAGATGGAAAAGGTCCCATAAAATCAATCCCCCAAACGTCGAAGATCTCGACTTCTAGAATGTTCTGCAGTGGCATCTCGTTTCTCCTCGAGATGTTACCTGTCCGCTGGCACCTGTCACAGTTCTTGTAGAAGTTCTGTGCATCTTTATACAGTGTCGGCCAGTATAACCCTGACTGCAGCACCTTGGCAGCAGTTTTATTGCCTCCTAAGTGACCTCCATATTGTGAAGCATGGCAGTGATGGAGAATGTCTTCTTGTTCTTCTTCTGGTACATACCTCCTTATAACCTGATCTGCGCATAGTTTGAAAAGAAGAGGTTCGTCCCAATAATAATGCTTAACATCATTTTGGAACCTCTTCCTGGCTTGATAATTAAGATCAGAAGGTAGTATTCCGCTAACTATAAAATTAACGAAATCAGCATACCAGGGGAGTTCAGAAGACTTACCTGCCGCAATGGCTGTCGCGGCAGCAAAGAGCTGCTCATCTGGGAAGGTCTCCAGTATGTTTGTCTCATCTATTGGCAGACTCTGTCCCTTCTCCAACCTTGACAAGTGGTTTGCCACCTGATTTTCTGTCCCTTTTTTGTCCTTGATCTCAAAGTCGAACTCTTGCAATAGCAGGATCCACCGTATCAATCGAGGCTTTGCATCCTTTTTCGCGAACAGATATTTGAGGGCAGAATGGTCTGTGTGCACTATTACCTTCGTCCCAAGTATGTAAGAACGAAACTTGTCAATGGAGAACACCACCGCTAATAGCTCCTTTTCTGTGGTGGTGTAGTTCACTTGGGCGTCATTCAATGTCTTGCTGGCATAATATATGACATGAAATAGCTTATCTCTGCGCTGCCCAAGTGCTGCCCCGACAGCATAGTCACTAGCATCACACATGATCTCAAATGGCTGTGTCCAGTCTGGTGGCTGTACTATGGGGGCTGTTACCAGTTTTTCCTTCAGAACCTTGAATGCTTCAGTACATTCTTTATTAAAGTCAAAGGGTCGGTTCTGCTCTAAGAGATGACATAGGGGCTTGGTGATTTTTGAGAAATTTGCAATAAACCTTCGATAAAAACCAACATGCCCTAAAAAACTCCTAATGCCCTTGACTGTGGTCGGCGGCGGCAGCTTCTCAATTACTTCTATTTTAGCCCTGTCGACTTCTATCCCACGGCAGCTAATCTTATGGCCAAGGACTATCCCCTCATCCACCATAAAGTGGCATTTTTCCCAATTCAAAACAAGATTTGCTTTTTCACATCTTTCAAGTACCTTTTGTAAGTTGCTAAGGCAGCTCTCAAAATCGTCTCCAAAGACGGAAAAATCATCCATAAATATCTCAAGGAAGTCCTCTACCATATCGGGGAATATGGCCATCATGCACCTTTGGAAGGTGGCGGGTGCATTGCATAGTCCAAACGGCATCCTCCTAAAAGCATACGTTCCGTAGGGGCAAGTGAAAGTCGTCTTTTCTTGATCTTCTGGTGCAATAGCAATTTGATTATAACCTGAATAACCATCAAGAAAACAATAGTAAGATTTACCCGCTAATCTATCGAGCATTTGATCAATAAAGGGTAAAGGAAAATGGTCCTTTCGGTAACTTTGTTAAGCTTCCGATAGTCCATACAAACCCTCCAACCGGTCACAGTCCTGGTTGGGATTAACTCGTTGTTTTCATTGGTCACCACGGTCATTCCTCCTTTCTTGGGAACGCATTGCACCGGGCTCACCCATTTGCTATCGGAGATGGCGTAAATAATACCTGCATCTAACCACTTAATTATCTCTTTACGCACCACCTCTTTCATCGCATGGTTTAGCCGCCTTTGGGCATCAATAGTCGGATTATGATCTTCCTCTAGAAGGATTTTGTGCATGCATAACGCCAGACTAATGCCTTGAATGTCTGCTATCGTCCATCCAATCGCCTTTTTGTGTTGCCTTAGCATGCCGATTAGCTACCGTTCCTATTCCTGCGGCAGCTTAGAAGAGATGATTACGGGCAACGTATCATTTGAACCAAAAAAAGCATATTTTAACTGCCCTGGCAGGGGCTTCAGTTCTAAGGCAGGTGGTTCAACAGTGGATGGCTTTTGGATTAAATGGTTATCCGAAGTATAATTCAAAGGTTCGAATAACTTACCTGGATGATTGCCTAACCAGTTTACCTCCTCCTGATCTTCAGTATCAGATATATCGGAGTCAGAGGAGTTGCTGTCGTCGGTGCTGTCGTGACAGCTCTATAGGTGGCTGCCGCGGCAGTGCCCGATTTTTATGTCGTGACAGCCCGACCAGATGAAGGGTTGATCAAGGATAACTTCAGTGATAGCCTTGCATTCCTCGTCTGCATCAGCATGCTTCATTGCTTGGAGAACATTCAACTTAATCTCTTGGTCATTCACTCTCATGGTGAGTTCTCCTTTTTCCACATCAATCAGTGATCTTCCCGTGGCTAAGAAGGGTCGCCCAAGGATGATTGGTGCGTTTTCGTCTGCTTCACAATCTAAAACAAGAAAGTCAGCAGGGAAAATAAATTTATCCACTCTTACCAGAATATCTTCGATTTTTCCTTCTGGATGAACGTAAGAGCGGTAGGCAAGCTGCAGAATTACTGTCGTGGGCCGCGCCTTTCCAATACCTAATTTCTGAAAAACAAATTTTGGCATTAAATTAATACTAGCACCAAGATCACAAAGTGCCTTACCCACGTATTTATCTCCGATTACACAAGGTATGATGAAGCTCCCCGGATCCTTCTTTTTCTGGGGTGGCTGCCGATGAAGAATACTCATGCAACCATCTGCCATCCTTACCGTTTCAAATTCCCCTAGTTTATATTTTTTTGACATGACATCCTTGAGAAATTTGGCGTAACCGGGCATCTCCCTAACGGCTTCTAACAGCGGAATATTAATATGAACCTGCTTAAAAATATCATAAATCTTTTTAAGTTGAGATTCTTGCTTAGCTTGTTGTATCCGTTGAGGAAAAGGAGGTGGGGGACGATAATCAGCAATACGTCCTTCCCACTGCATACGAATCTGAGGAGGTTTAGGTTCATCAATTTTCTCCTCTGTCGCTTCTGCTGTCGTGACAGGCTCATCGGCAGCAGTCTGTTTATCACCTGTCGGGGCAGCTTCCTCGGCAGGTTGATCCAAGGCTGGTTCCTTTGCTGTTTCAACTTCTTTTTTCGGCCCTGGTAGTTTCTTCCCACTCCTAGTAGTAATTGCCTTACACTGCTCATGTGTGGGTGGCCTAGTATTTTCAGTATTACTAGGGAATCCTCCAGTCTACCTCGGCTTAATATGTTGAGAAACCTGACCCATTTGTGTCTCCAGAGATTTCAAAGTAGCCCCATGATTTGTCATCCTCATCTCTGTTTTATCCATGAAATTTTCTGTCTTCTTGACAAACTGATTCACATTCTCAATATAAGTACCCGTCTGAGACATAAAGGTGGCCAGAGTCTGTTCCAGTATACTGCTCGTGGCAGCTGGTGGCTGCTGTTGCTGCTGCGGCGGCAGGTGCGTCGGTAGTTGCTGCGGCAGTTGCTGTCGCGTCAGCAATCTAGGTCCTCCCTGATTCTGATTATGTGCTTGAGGATTCAGGGCGTTATTGGGGTTACTCCAGGAAAACTTGGGATCTTTCCTCCAATTGGGATTATAATTGTTGGAGTTGTAATTCGGCTTGTTGTAATTTCCAACATACTTTCCCTCTTCTAACTGTATTGGGCACTCATCCCGACTATGATTTCCCTCACAGATATCACATACTTCCTCTACAGCAAATCCTTGTTGACCATCATCATTCAATAACCTTTTCATTGCTTTAGTAAGGAATGCTACCTGTGATTTTAACATGCTGTCGGCTTCATAGTCCTTGACAGCAAGTACCCGTTTACCCCCTCTTCTTGCGGTCGGAAACTGTTCCTCATTCTTGGCCAGATTTTTCAAAACTTGCAATGCCTCGTCTGGATCTTTATCCAATAATAGTCCATTTGTTGCAGAATCAATTCGAATACGAGTTTGTAAGTTAGCAGCATTATAGAACTTAGTTACCTGATTCCAGACGGGGAATCCATGCATTGGGCAGTTCCGAAGAAGAGTAGTAAATCTGTCCCAGGCCTCGTGCATCGGCTCGTCATCTTCCTGCTGAAAAGTAGCAATTTCATTACGTAATCGCTCAGATAAATGCGAAGGATTAAAACGAGATAAAAATTCACGAGATAAATCTGCCCAAGTCATAATTGAACCCGGCGTAAGTTTATTCCACCAAGTCTTAGCTCTGTCCCTCAATGAATGGGGAAATAACCGAAGCCTCAGTATCTCCGGATTAACTCCTGGCAGTCTAAACGAACCACAGATCTCCTGGAATGTTTTGAGATGCTCCCTAGCATCTTCTGTCACAGCACCACTAAACTGTCCGGCATTGTTGATCATACTAAACATGACATGTTTCAGCTCAAAGTTATCAACTTCAATATCCGGCAGCGTGGTCTCCAGCTCTACATGATCGTTCAACATGTAGTCACGACAGGACCGTCGTCCGGCTGCCGCAGGCGGGTCGCCGACAGGCGGTATACCATCACCAGCGGGTGGGTTACAGACCATCTTTTCTAGCTGTTCCTCAAGGTACTCGTTCCTGGCTAAAAGGTGACGAAGTTGTTTCTTGAGATTGAAGGAACGTTCAACTTCCGGATCTAATGGATATTCAGGATCTTCACCTCTTTTAGATTTGCGCATAAACAAGAAAACCTCGTGAAAAGCAAGAGTTGAAAGCACCAAAGAAAAAAAAAGAAAAATAAAAGTAAAAGAAAAATAAAAACAAAAAGTGCAATAAAAGAAAGGTAGAGTTATGTTGCCAATCCCCGGCAACGGCGCCAAAAACTTGTTGCGTGTAAAAGTGTCTATCGCAATGTAGTGCAAGTGTACACGACGCAAGTTGTAAAGCGATACTAGAGTATCGGATATCGTCTCCACAGAGACTGGGCTAATAGCTTCACCTTGAATTACTGCACGAAAGTAAAGGAAATATTTGAGAAGTTTGTCACGAGAATAATAAAGAAAACGTAAATAAAGAGTAGAAATATCAAGATAGAGAGAATGGGCTGGTATTGAATTGCTCAGTAGTGCAGGTATTGTATTGCTTAGAAACTCCAGTTCTGTCGCGCGCCTGTCGCTGGCAGCACCTGTCGCGGCAGCAGTCCGTTGATCGTCGCGGCAGCAAACACACCAACTCAGTACGTTCAAGTTTGGCAAGAATCCCAGATCTGCCTTGGCCTATCCCTAGGTCCAAGTCTGTCGATGATCACGTCTTGATGATACCTCCCAGCGTGAATCGAAGGATGAACACCGATGTGTATGAATTCTTCCTTAGCCACTTAACCTTGCCCTATCCCTAGGCACAAGATAGTTCAACTATAAACTAGAGAACTTGCTCTTATTTCTTTCGTATACTTAACTCTCCCGATGCTAAGTAAATGGATAACCTCACAATGATCTCCCGATGCTCTTGCAAGATATTAAATACCAAAATAAGAGAACTTGAAGTTTATTTTATTGAACTTGGAAAATCCTAAAACAAAACAACCCTTGCAACTACTTTACAAATCAACCCGTGGCCATAGGGGGTTTTTAGAACATAACGACGGCGGGTAAACGGCGGAGGGGTTTGGTTGTCGGTTATGGGGTATGATCTCTCCTAGGTTAAAATCTATGCCCTTATATAAGCTTTGGGCTCAAGTATTCTAAGATAACAAGGATTACAACTTTAATTAAAAGTAAGATTCTAATAAAGACTTTAATCTTCAAGTATCCTACTTTTCAGCCGCCTCCTTGTTTCATGGGATTTCCTCTTCTTGAGCTTTGGCTTGACATATCTTTTGATCCTGGGCTTGGAAAAATATATGGTTTTCACACGACAGACGAGCATAATTTTCTCTATCTATCGAGGTCCACTTTGCTTTTTCTTCACTAATTTGCTGTCGTCCTCTGCTGTCACGGCAGATCCATGGCAGCATCGTCCTCATCGTCTGCTTGTCCAGTTCTGCTTTTCTGCTTCTCTGCCCTGCGCCCGCCTTCTCCGTCAACTATGGCAGCAACCTACAAAATCAACCATCTTTCAGTAGAATCCGTGCTTTTACTAATTTTGTGATGTTTTGCTGTAAACTAACCTAAATGCAATGCAATGATGCTTGAATGCAGCAGAAATATGGGTTAAAAAGGGTGTAAATAATAGAACTTTTACACACTCAACAAAGAGCTTTGAAGCTATGCAAGAAGAACATTGTGTGAAAACAATAGCATTTGGAGTTGAAAAAGAAATGGATGTTAGAATTGTGGGAGTTGAAAACAAGAGAATTATTGATAAAAATGACGGGGTTGAAAATGAGAATATCGAAAAAGAAAAAGAAGTCAGAGTTGAAAATGAGAATATCGAAAAAGAAAAAGAAGTCAGAGTTGAAAATGACATCAGAAAAGAAGAGGAAATAAGGCATGTTTTATCTAATCCTACTCTTTCTTCCATTTCTTCTTTTGTTTTGCAGGATGACCCAAGAGACACGTCTTTTCAAAGAGGTTATTCAAGAAGCATGACTTTTGGAGGACCAACAAATGTGTTCCTTGACGAATTGAAAGTTATGTCCCTTAAAGATCCAAGGGACGTGTCTCTTAAAGATGACTATTACGAGGAGTTGTCTCTTGAAGAACCAATAGGCGTGACTTCTTCAAAGGTTGTGACACTTGAACTTCCAAGAGATATGAGCATTAACATTCCATGTGCATTGTCAATCTTGAGGAGAATTCAGCAACCAACGCCCATTAAACATCCACCATGGTTTGCAATTTCTTTCCATCTTATTATAAGTTTGCATCATTAAAGCATTACATTCAATTTATGCATTATAGTCCTTATACTCTTTAAATGAAGTATTACTTATATAAATCATTTGTTTTCTTCATAGGTTATATTAACACAGCTCAAGGGAGTGTGCTACAGCTCAGTTCCAGCTCAAAGTGTCAGAATCAGCTCAAAACGTTGTTTGGCCGTTTCAAGACTCTACAGGTTGCCAAATGGTTCGGGAACACTTATGAAGTCTTAAAAGAGCTCAAGGGTACTAAAGAACCAGCTCACTCAGCTCAAAACAGCTTCAAAAAGCTCAAATAGCAAAAGGGTGATTTCTGAGCAAAGGAGGATTCGTTTCAGCTCCAAAACACTCCAGTAGCTAGATGACAACTTAAAGGCACTTCAAGACTAGCTCACTCAGCTAAAGGAAGCTCGGATCAGCTCAAATCAGCTACTCACCTTTAGCTAGCTAAGTCAGCTAGCTAGCTCAGCTCAAGCCTAGCTCGTCCAGCTCATCCCCAGCTCCTCTGACTACTACCAGCTCTTTCAGTGGACCAGCTAGTGACACTAGCTACCTAGCTAAGTGATGGAAGGGCACCTACCTAGCCGAATAGCAAAGGAGGGAACCTAGGCACCTCTACACACCTTGGCGCCAATTTGGAAAGGTGCAAGGCTGCCGAATAGTGCTTGATAGGTTATCAACACCTATTCAAGCCCTTATCACACCAATTCGGCCAAAGGAGGGAGAGACCAAGGCTGCCGAATCATTCCCTCTCCCCTACACACCATTTTGGCCACCCCCTTTCATTTACTATAAATATGTAATGCATTTTCATTTGTAAACACACAATTCAGATTATAAAAATTACTTTGTGAGGTTTTCTCTCATCCTTGTTCTTTTTAGAACTTCTTGACTTATCAAATCTTTATTGATTTGTGGCGTCTCCCTTTTCTTTCCATCTTGATACTTTAGATTGTTAAACATCCATTGTTTCTCAGTCTAAGTCCTTTTACCACCCTCAAGGCCTCATCCAAGTTAGGTTATATGCTCCTTAGCATATGTTCATCTTTTAGAGCCTTTGAATACTACCAACATCATTTCTCTTCACCATCTTCCATACACCATCCGAAACCATCTTCCTACTTATCTATCTTCCTTACCTTACACCCTTTTGACATACAAACACTACCATCCTTCCGCAACCTATCTCCTTTCATCCATTTCAACATATTTTCACAAGAAAACATTCGTGATACAAGGCTTGCTTGCATTCAAAGGTCCGGGCAATCAAAGTTTCTCTCTACAACATCAATTGGAGAGTTGGAGCGTATCATTTTACCTTGTGATTCTTGTAACACATCCGGATAATGTAGGTATATGTACTGATTGGCAAAAAGACAAGGCAACAATCAATTTGAACTTCCATATTTTCAACTGGTCAGTATATTAGGTGTGAGTCTCATCTTGTTGTTATACCACTTGTGTGATATTCTATGAAATTGATAATTAATTAGTTTGTGTTATGTATATGTCTCCCCCATATTAGTCCTACAATTTGTCCTATTTATTAAATTGTTGTTACTCAATTAAGCATTTTAAATGACCTAAATATTTGAACTGCTGCGAGACTATCTGACTGTTAATGATTGTATATTTATGTCGGTCTTTGAGAGTATGCTCTTGGAATAATCTTCAGTATTGAATTTTATATTTTGATTTTGCATCATGAAAGCATGTCATAAATGCTATGTCGATGAACTTACTAGCTTATTTAAGCATGCCATTTGTTTTAACTATTGTATAACTTGTATTTGTGATCGTAATGTCTAATATATGTTCAATTTAACGATTCTGAGATACCATGTTCTATGTTTAGATATTTTGTCTATTTGTATCTTCTGACCACACTGAGCTTTCTAGCTCAGCCCTTCTATTTTCTTCCCCTTTTAGATAGATTGTGTTGTGAGAGATTTGGTGATACATGCACGAGAGGGGTGAAACTAATCATCTTGGAAAAGAAGTTAAAACTATTTGCAAGTCAGAAACGTCAGTCAACTTGTGACCCCTTTTTGATGGAATCCAAGGATTTATGGGTCTACATGTCTTCTTGAAACTTGTTTGCCTGTCAATTATCTTTCCGATGGATCTTGAAACGCCTTAATCGGATATCTGGAACTCAAGATGCGTCTATTTTAGCAAAGACAACGCATGCAGAAATTCCTATACGGGATTAATACGATATTTTTGGATAATTGCGAATTTTCAAGATTTTATTTGATTATTTGTAATTTAAATCAATATAGGATTCTGCAATATCTATTAGGATCAGATTTATTTAATTACGATTTTATTTTCAATATTTATTTATTAGAAGTTACTTATGTAATTAGGAGATTAGATTTTAACATTTATTTATTGTATTTAATTCCTTAAGTTTACTAGGATTAGAACTTATCCAAGGCTTTTATAAGAAGACTTCAACCACATTGTAATTTAGATTTGAATGATTAAAAAAGTTCTCTTTTGATTTCAGACTTGCAAGAAGTATAACTTGTGTTCTTTATTTTAGAAGCGATTCTTCAAGTTCGTCAGAATTTGTTGTTGATCTTCACTCTCCTGTTTGCCTAGGAGGGTGAGTTAGATCCATTTGAGGTTGCTTGCTTGGTTAATTGCGATCAAGAGGGTGTCGAGGACAATTTATCCATTTATCTTCCATCTCCATCGTCATCGCCTATCTTCAGCCATCTTTTCACCGATCCAACATTCACGCCAACATCCTTATCCTTATCCGCAAGCTCAACATTTGCGTAAACGGGGCCGTGTCCATATCATTTGGGGTCGACATTTGGAGTTTTTGGATCTCGATTTTATAAACACAATAATCAAATTAGTTTCTCTCGGTTCTGAATTCGTAGGATGATATTTTAAATTCTTTACATGAATAAGTTGTATTTTTCTTAAATAAATTTATTGTTTTACTTCTTATATTATGTTTGTGAGTATTTGGCCTTTGCAGTTTTCATCAGTCTTCAAAGAAGAGAGCAACTAAATTAATTGTTCATGGATGCTGCTGGTCATGGTGCAGACACTAGTTATGAGGTGCCTTGCTTTGTTTTTGCCACTAAAGATTGTTTGGATTCATTTCCAATTACTATACAAAATTCTACTGGATTAAGTCGGGTATAGACAAACTTGCACCTATAAGCTATTGTCAAATTCCTTTTTAACATTTAAGTTTTATTATATTAGGAATAAAAATTTTAAATAGACAATTTTGATTATTTTTACTTTGATTATTGTGTAAGAAATGAATTGTAATATTTCTAGCATAATAAAAATATTTTTGATTAATGTGTACATTTTTTTATCATTTTAGTTAACATGAAGTATGACAGGTTTAAGTTAGTTCTTTTAAGAAGTTGTGTCGAGAGATCAAGCGGTAAAAGGCAAGAGAGTTGTGAGCATAGAAGGGGAACTAAAAGCCTAAATTCTCATGAAGAAACACGAGTGATCTGAGTGACAACTTCTTTTCCTTGGAGTGACCGAGATGTTTCTGTGTGCGTGTGTTGGTAAGGTCCATTTTTCTTTTACTTTATTGCTTATTTAACCATGTCACAGAATTCTGAAGATAATCATCAAGAAGGACGACCAGCCCCTAATCTCCAAACACAAGCACTGATTCAAGAGATGCAAATGCTGCTACGTGCTGAACTTGAACCTAATCATGAACGAATGGATTGTTTGGAAGGTTCAAAAGGAGACAATAAGAGCAACCAAGGCAATGAGAGACAGAACCGGCAAAGGCAACCAATATAACATGAAGTTGTGGATGATAGTGACAACGATGATATGGTGTATGTTCGAAGTGCTGCAAGATGTCGTGCCCAGATAGATGAAAACCTTGGAAGCATTCGAGTTAGTATACCTCCTTTTCGAGGCAAAACTGATCCATAGGCTTACTTGGAGTGAGAAAGCAAGGTTGAACACATTATAGAGTGCCATAACTATTTAGAACAAAAGAAGGTCCATTTGGCAGCCATGGAATTTGTGGACTATGCTCTCGTTTGGTGGGATCAATTGAAGAGCACAAGGAGATGCAATGGTGAAAGGCCTATCAGCACTTGGCTTGAAATGAAAGGTATCATGAGACATAGATTCATACTTTTTCATTATCACCGTGATTTGTTTCACAAATTGCAGAACCTTAAGCAAGGAAATCGGAGCGTAGAAGATTACTATAAGGACATGGTGATACAAGGGTGTTGCTGATCAAAACAACATTCCTCGTTCATTCGCGGATCTAGGATTGAAGCAAACATTTCTCTGCAACAGAAACAACTCACCGGTTTATACACACAAAATCCTCACGTTCACTCCAAGGAAAGTAAGATGTCGCTCAATTCACTCGTGTTTGCACTCTAGGACTTATTTGGCTTTTACTTGTCCTATTTTGCTCTCACAAACTCTCTGTGCCTTTTTCCACTCAAATTCTCTCAAAACGAGTTCTTAAGAGAACTAACTCGAACCTGTCAAAACTTTTATTGATAATATGGAGTTTGGGCTGCAAAACAATGGTTAGGGTTGGAAATAGAAAGAAAGAAAGAGTTTAAAATGAAAAGGAAAAAGTTTAGGGACTAAAATGTAAGAAAAAAATAAAGGATAGAAATGAAAGAAATGAAGAAAACAGAAACGTTAACACAAAACTTGACTTACAAACTGGTCGTGAGCAATCAAACTTGAGGAACTTCTCGGAGTTGGTTGCTTGGACGTTTGTACTTCAATCTTCACCCTTTTGAAATTCTGATTTTCTTTTCTTTTTTTGATCTAATTCAGATTCCTTGTATATGGAACAATCTGAATTTTCTTTTTCTTTTTTTATATCAGAATTGAAATAAGAAGATATAGGGCTTACTTGATTCTTCCTTGTTGCTCTGATTACCACATGATACGCTCCAACTCTCCAATTGATGTTGTAGAGAGAAGCTTTGATTGCTCGGACCTTTGAATTCAAGCAAGCCTTGTATCACGAATGTTTTCTTGTGAAAATATGTTGAAATGGATGAAAGAAGATAGGTTGCGGAAGGATGGTAGTGTTTGTATGTCAAAAGGGTGTAAGGAAAGAAAGATAGATAAGTAGGAAGATGGTTTCGAATGGTGTATGAAAGATGGTGAAGAGAAAGGATGTTGGTAGTATTCAAAGGCTCAAAAAGATGAACATATGCTAAGGAGCATATACCCTAACTTGGATGAGGCCTTGAGGGTGGTAAAAGGACTTAGACTGAGAAACAATGGATGTTTAACAATCTAAAGTATCAAGATGGAAAGAAAAGAGAGATGCCACAAATCAATAAAGATTTGATAAGTCAAGAAGTTCTAAAAAGAACAAGGATGAGAGAAAACCTCACAAAGTAATTTTTATAATCTGAATTGTGTGTTTACAAATGAAAATGCATTACATATTTATATTAAATGAAAGGGGGTGGCTGAAATGGTGTGTAGGGGAGAGGGAATGATTCGACAGCCTTGGTGTCTCCCTCCTTTGGCTGAATTGGTGTGATAAGGGCTTGAATAAGTGTTGATAACCTATCAAGCACTGTTCGGCAGCCTTGCACCTTTCCAAATTGGCGCCAAGGTGTGTATAGGTGCCTAGGTTCCCTCCTTTGCTATTCGGCTAGGTAGGTGCCCTTCCATCACTTAGCTAGGTAGCTAGTGTCACTAGCTGGTCCACTGAAGGAGCTGGTAGTAGTCAGAGGAGCTAGGGATGAGCTGGACGAGCTAGGCTTGAGATGACTTGAGCTGAGCTAGCTAGCTGACTTAGCTAGCTAAAGGTGAGTAGCTGATTTGAGCTGATCCGAGATTCCTTTAGCCGAGTGAGCTAGTCTTGAAGTGCCTTTAAGTTGTCCTCTAGCCACTGGAGTGTTTTGGAGCTGAAACGAATCCTCCTTTTCTCAGAAATCACCCTTTTGCTATTTTAGCTCTTTGAAGCTGTTTTGAGCTGAGTGAGCTGGTCCTTTAGTACCCTTGAGCTCTTTTAAGACTTCATAAGTGTTCTCGAACCATTTGGTAGCTTATAGAGTCTTGAAACGGCCAAACAACGTTTTGAGCTGATTCTGACACTTTGAGCTGGAACCGAGCTGTAGCACACTTCCTTGAGCTGTGTTAATATAACCTATGAAGAAAACAATGAATTATATAAGTAATGTCTCATTTAAATAGTATAGGGACTATAATGCATAAGTATAAAGTAAAGTTTTAAATGATGCAAACTATAATCTAAAGATGCAAACATTTGCTAAGTAAAGATGTGGTTTTAAGCTTAAGTATGGGTATCACATATAACACGCTAAGGTCATGAAAATAAAGTATGCAAAACATATACAGAGTATGATGTGATAACATGAATCTAAATAACCAGAAATGAGTGTAGAAAAAGTAAGTAATATGAGAGAAGTAAAGAAAACTCATGTGTCTTTCATATTTAAAACACAACATGAAAGTGTGCAAAACTTGCTGGTGAACGCGCACACATCAACAAGCTACACTAGCTCAACTCCAGGTGACAAGTCCAGAAGCAGCTGAAGGGTATCCTACGTGTGGGGAAGGTGTCCTAGGCATGTGACATGGATGAGGTGCGTTTGTGCATGTGAAGGGCACATGTGCACTGCACAAGGGACATATTTGAACACCCATTTCCCTCATTTTTCTTCATGGTCGGTTATGCATTGGATAAGAGTACATGTTCTTTGTTTTGAATTAAAAAAACGAAATTGAGAGAATAATCTCAAAAGAATTTTATTCATAAAATGATCCACCCTTTATAAGTTAAATTCGGCCAATATATATAATATAATGGAAGTCGGTCGGTTTACAAACATGTGGCTGTTATTTGAAGCCATTTGAATATTAAATTCAAATGAAAAAAGGGAACTTCGCAAAGTGGCGGCACTCACTACTGGCCGTGCATTTGAGTTGTGTTAGGCGACACATAATTGAGCACATGTTTAATGTGCGTCCCATTTGAATTTCAAGAAATCTTTACATGTGAATTGTGCTCGTGGAATTTCAAATGAAAAACCACTTGTACTTATCCTTTTCTGCCGCTCACACGTGCTGCCTTTGTGTTGAAATTCCATTCACTCACCGCACATGGTGAAAACGTCCAACAAATGTCACTCGGCTGCTTTGAACTCCATGTGTCACGCTTTGGGAGGAAATGAACCCAAAAATATATTTGGCTGCTTATTTTGCATTAAGCCATTTTGCATGGTTACGCATGGTACACGCTCACACAAACACATGGCACTATCAATTCGGCTCTCACTTGTTGTACTGGCTGCCATACACTTGTAGGTTACTTGTTCAGTTGCTACTGGACTTGTTGATACGCTCCAACTCTCCAATTGGTATTGTAGAGAGAAACTTTGATTGTCCCGATCTAGAATGCAAGCAAGCCTTGTCTTCACGAACGTCCTCTTGTGGAAATATGATGAAAGATGGGGAAAGAGAATGAAAGAGTATGGCTGCGGAGGTATAAGGTTGTGCTGGAAAAGAAAAGGGAAGAAAATGGAAGGTTTAGGTGAAGGATATATGGTGTTCGGATAGTGAAGGAAATGGAAGGGAAAGAAGTGAAAGGATGGTGGTAAAATAGTATTCAAAGTAACCAAAAGTAGGAACTTATACTAACAAGTATAAACTCGTTCTTGAAGTTGTCTTTGAAGGTGGTAGAATGGGACTTAGACCGATTGGTTAAAGAACCAACAATCTAAAGTATCAAAAATGGAGATAGAAGACGCCACAAATCTGTTGAAAGATTTGATAAGTCAAGAAGTTCTTAAAAGAACAAGTTTGAGAGAAAACTCACAAATATAATTTTTATTCAGAAAAATGGTGTGTTCAAATGTCAAAATGGCTTACATATTTATAGTAAATGAAAGGGGGTCGCCGAATGGGCATGTAACAAAGGGTAGGATGATTCGGCAAGGCTTGTGACCCTTCATGGTGGCCGAAATGGCATGGTAAGCCATGAAGAGTGGCTGAAAAGTGATTGACAATGATTTGGTCCTAAGGCGCCCTTCCATGGTGGCGTCAAGCTTGGGATGGCGTCAAACTTTCCCTCTCGGGTGTCCACACACTTGAGCTGATAGTTGCAGGGTGAGCTGAGATGAGCTGATTGAGCTAAGGTTGAGCTGGTTCGAGCTGAGCTAGCTAGCTGATTGAGCTAACTGAAGTTGAGTGATGATTTGAGCTGAACTAAGCTTTCTCTAGCTAAGTGAGCTGGTCCATTAGTGCCCTTAAGCTTCCCTTGAACTATAAGAGTGTCCTGGAGCTGAAATGAAGCTTGTAAGGCCTTGAATCATCAATGAGCTGATTTGAGCTCATAAGAAGCCTTTGAGCTGAAACTGAGTTGGCCACTAGTCCTTTGAGCCGTGTTTATCATATCCTACAAAGAAAAAACACCAATTGCATAAGTAATATTTCATATAAATAGTATAAGGACTAAAAAGGCATAAAGACATAAATTGTGATGATTTGCATGAATGAATATAAGATGCAAACATATAATAAAATGCATAAATATAAGTAGAGATGTGATTTTAATAACTTGTTCATGTATTATCTATGGTATGATCATTAGAATAAAGTATGCAAAATATATGTATAGTATGATACGATGGCAAGTATCTAGATAACTAGAAATGAGTGTAGCAATTGTACTAAACAACAAAAGAGAAGTAAAGAAAACCCCCTGATCTTTATTTCGTGAAACACAACATGGAAGTGAGTTAAACTTGAGTATGAACGTGCACATATCATCCCCTCCTTTTAAGCGATTTGTCCTCAAATCGAACATCCTTGTGTCTGAATCCTTTCCGGCTATGGGAATGATGCAATTGTGGTGCGCACTTTCCCCTAAGCTCTTCTTACGTTCCTACAATGACAAAGATAACATTTTTGGTTTCTTGCGGTTAGAAAAATCAGTTGTGATCATAGGACATGTCAAAAGATATTCCCTAATCATTTTGATGTGAGCACATCATTTCAAGACAAGCAAGCTGATCCGGAGGTCTTACCATTAGGACCTATTACCCGTTCTAAGGCAAAGAAATTCAGGGAAGCCCTTTTCCTTACTTGTGCTACAATTCCTGATTCATTTGAGAATGTTCATGCCTTAGAACATAATATTTATAATGTGTTGCATGCTGATATGTGACATACTTAGGTTATATTACGTATTAGGAATGTTAAGTATGTATATACTATGCTAAGTATGATTGCATTATGATTATAGTATGTTTATAATATGTTAAGTGTGTTTACATTATGCTTGTAGTGTGTTTACAAGTTTTAAATAAGGTTACAAGACTGTATATACATGTTTGTTGTGTTTTAGTGAAGGTACACTATTGGGCAGCAGCTCAAAGGCTTCATGCTAGCTCGGTTGAAGCTTACGAGAGTGTACGCAGCTCACCTTCATCTCAAAGGAGTGTAAGCAGCTCAGCTCAGCTCACTTCACTTCCAGCTAGCTGAATTCAGCTCATTCTAGCTCCAGTCAACTCAACTTTAGCTCCACTAGCTAAACTTCAGCTGACGAGTCCAGAACCAGCTGAAAGCTATCCTACATGTGGGAGAGTGTCCTACAAGTGTGTAACAGCCCCGGGTGCACGTGTGTGAGGTGATGTGCATGTGTGAAACCATGCAAGTGTGTGGCCTAATTTGAACAGCCCTCTCTCTCTAATGTGCGGCACTTTAAAGGGATAAGATCAAGTGGTCTTGGTTTGAATTTCAAGCAATTAAACACATGTTAAATATGTATTATGCATTCAAACACTTGGTCCACATTGCATGGCGCCCAAAAGGAGTTATTTCACTCAAATTTAATTTTTAAAATTCGTTTAATATTATCCACACATGTAATTTTGGTTATCCCTCTTTTTACCCTATATATGTGTGTGTGTGTGTGTGTGTGTGTGTGTGTGTGTGTTCAAACAATGTAATAAAGGTTAGACAATTGTATGAAATTATACTTTGTGAGTTTTACTCTCAAATTCGGTTCTTTGAAGAACTACTTGGAATTTTCAGACTATGTTTGATTGTGTCATCTTCCTTGATACTTCGGGTTCCTAGATCTCTATCTAGTGGGTCCAAGTCCGTTTGACGTACATATTCCATTTGGGTTCGTTCAACATATTGTTCGAGTTCGTCGTCGAGAATCAATTGCTGATTTTTTCAGCAACGTTTTTGCCACATTTTGGATGTTCAAATGCAGCCTTGAAAGCCCGTTGAAGCCTTCATCTTCATTCGAGTCCAAATCTGTCCAAAAATTCTTACACCCTTATTCTTTCTCTCTTTTCATTTTCTTTCATTTTTCTTTGTTATTTTAAAGCCTAAAAACGCCACCCTTGTGTTTTTATTGCAGAGAAATGCTTGCTACAACCCTAGATCCGTTTACAAACAAGGAACGTTGTTTCTGAATCAACGTACCCCTTTATCATATGCTATCAGAGCCAGGTTGGATTTTAGCACGTTCTGCACTACAGAAAAAAAATAAAAATAAAAAAAGAAATTCAAAATTCTGGAAAAAAGTCAAAGTCTATGTTTGACCAAAAAGTCAAAGGCATCTGAAAATTTCGAGAAAAATCAGATTTGAATATTTGATGTATTTTACATATATAAAGTGTTGTTTGTTGTTGTAGTGCATCGAAATGAAGAAGAATGTTCAATTATGCCATGAAATGCTTCGAAATCACCCGAAACAACTCGTTCTTGTTTGTTCAGTGATAGGATCGTTGTAAGCATTTCTTTGCAGTAAGGTGTTGTTTCTTTTCCTTCATTTTTTCTTTCCAGCCTTATACATATATTTTTTTCTTTTTTTTTCTTTCTTTTTGCAGCCTTGTTTTTTCTTTGTTTCCAGCCTTTTCTTTTATTTCATCCTAACAGCCCATATATCTTTAACTTTTGTTTCTTCCACCATTACGTTATCTTGTAAGTTTGACACAGTTAACGAGTTTGGAGGATCAAGTTAGTTCCCTAAAGAACTGTTTGCGAGGGATCAAGTGGAAAAGGCATTGAGCGTGGTGAGAACAGCATGGGAGACAAAAAAAGCCATTCAAGCATTCTCCTAGTGAAACACGAGCGTTGAGTGTTATTTTCTGAGTGCACTGTTCTTTAGAGTGATCCCTGAGAACTTTCTTGAGCGTGTTATAGTGAGGTTATTTTTCTTTATTATACTAACATATAACATCTTTTTTTGTTTGTTTTAGTGTTTTAAATGGCAGGTTCTAATGACAGTAAATCGTGTGGACAACCACCAAATTTGAAAATGCATGCCATTACATGTGAAATTCAACGTCTTTTAAGACAAGAATTGGAGCCTTTGCAATCTCGAATGGATAGAATTCATGGGGGTGGATCCCATTCTGTCCATGATGAGATTAATGACGAGAATGATGTAGACCAGTCTCCGTGACATAATCAACGAGGTTGTGCGCAACTTGATGATAATTTATCTAACATTAAAGTTGTTATTCCATCATTTCAGGGACAGACAGATCCTGATGCATATCCTGCTTGGGAAAGCAAAGTTGAGCATGTGTTCGAGTGTTACAACTACTCAGAGCAAAAGAGAGTTCGCTTGGCTGCGATGGAATTCACAGATTATGCATTATTGATATGGTGGGATCAATTGCTAATCAGTCGTAGATGCACCGATGTGGGTCCAGTGAGAACATGTGATGTGTGCACGTTTCTACTCACATCCACTATGCTTTCATCTTGTTTATCAAACATGAAAGAAGAGTGAGTTCTTCCTTACTTCATTATCTATTTATTTATTTATGCATTATATAATATGCTTGGATTATCATATGTTATCATTCATTTGTATATCATATGATATTCATGCATTACATAAACAACATCTTTACCTTAATTTCAGCTCATTAGTTCATTTTAGCTAATTTTACTTAAATACATTTGAACTTATGTTATTTTATTTGTTTTCTTCATAGGTTATATTAACACAGCTCAAGGGAGTGTGTTACAGCTCAAAGTGTCAGAATCAGCTCAAAACATTGTTTTGTCGTTTCAAGACTCTACAAGCTGCAAAATGATTCAAGGACACTCATGAAGTCTTAAGGGAGCTCAAGGACACTAAAGGACCAGCTCATTCAGCTAAAAGCAGCTCGGAATAGCTCAAATCAATTGCTCACCTTCAACTATCTAAGTCAGCTAGCTAGCTCAGCTCAAGTCAGCTCACTCTCAACTCAATCAGCTCATCTCAGCTCACCCTACAACCTTCAGCTCAACCACGGAAGGACATGTTCCATCCCCAAGGGACACAACCGACCAGACATGGAGGGAAACATGTTTGGGCGCCACTCCTTGGTGAGAAATCTGAGTTTGACGCCAAAACAAAGGGGCATCACTCTTCATGAGCAGATTCATCACCAAAAAACCCGTATGTCAGATTGTTGGCCATTTTTAGGCAGGATCCATGCATAATTGGGAAAAGAAGTCCTCATCAAACTTGTTCCCCTATCTCTTATCTTTCCAGAAAATGTTGAAACGCATCAATCCGATATCAGGAGCTTGAGATATCTTCAGATTACCAAAGGGTGTGCAGGCTGGAAAATTCCCTACGAGAAGTTACAACTTTTTGAATCATTTCCATGCCCTTATCATCATCTTTCATCAACTTATCATGCCATTTCGGCCATAAAGAGAAGGCACATGCTAGCCGAACCATTCCAAACCTTGTAACAAGCCTTTTCGGCCACACCCCTTAGAAACTATAAATAGGAGATCATTTCATCCTTTGTACAACACAATTTTCAGAATATATATTATACTTTGTGAGGTTTTCTCTCATGCTTGTTCTTTTTAGAACTTCTTGACTTATCAAATCTTTATTGATTTGAGGCGTCTCCCTTTCCTTTCTATCTACACTTCAGATTACTTGGTTATTTTACCATTTGGTCTAAGTTTATTTACCACCCTCAAGGTTTATTCTTTAAGAAACGGGATTATACTTTTGTATAGTTTCCTTCTAGAATTCCTTGAATACTATCCATTTTCATCATTTTCCTTCCATTTCCATCACTTAAACACCCTTAAACACTTCACCAAAATTCCAGCCTTCATTCTTCCATTATCACCATACTTCCGCATTATGTCAAGTTGGATGACATGGTGCATCTGGTATTCAAAGTTGAGCGACAGCAACGCCGAAAGTCTTCAAATCAAGGTAATACTCCGCTTAAGTCATTTTCTAATTCTTTGAATGCCGCTAACAATTTCAGGAAGCCTGCACCACAAGCACCACTACAGATTCGCGAAAAGGTAGAATCAAGCAAGCCGAAGACTCCTATTACTGAGAATAGGCGTGACAAGCAGGTGGTGACACAGGAAAGTTCGAGAGACATTATGTGTTTCAAGGGTCTAGGACGAGGACATATCGCCAGTCAGTGCCCCAATCAGAGGACCATGTTGATGTTAGAAAGTGGGGAGATCGAGTTTGAGTCTGAGTCTGAGGAAGATGAGCAGGACCCCCTACAGTGGACGCAGAAGAAGATGATGACAATGTGCAGTCGTTTGCCACAGGTGAAGCACTTGTTGTCAAAAGGAGTCTGAATACTCAACCGATTCAGGATGAACAGCAACGAGAGAACATCTTTCACACCAGATGTCTTGTGAATAATAAGGTATGTGTTGTGATTATTGATGGTGGTAGTTGCACTAATGATGTGTGCACGTTTCTACTCACATCCACTATGCTTTCAGCTTGTTTATCAAGCATGAAAGAAGAGGGAGTTCTTCCTTACTTCATTATCTATTTACTTATTTATGCATTATATAACATGCTTAGATTATCATATGTTATCATTCATTTATATATCATATGATATTCATGCATTACATAATCCACATCTTTACTTAGCATATATTTTGCATCTTTAAATTACAAGTTTGCATCATTAAAAGCATTACATTCAATTTATGCATTATAGTCCTTATACTATTTAAATGAAGTATTACTTATATAAATCATTTGTTTTTCATAGGTTATATTAACACAGCTCAAGGGAGTGTGCTACAGCTCAGTTCCAGCTCAAAGTGTCAGAATCAGCTCAAAACATTGTTTTGCCGTTTCAAGACTCTACAAGCTGCCAAATGATTCAAGGACACTCATGAAGTCTTAAGGGAGCTCAAGGACACTAAAATACCAGCTCATTCAGCTCAAAACAGCTTCAAAGTGCTCAAATAGAAAAAGGGTGATTTCTGAGCAAAGGAAGATTCGTTTCAGCTCTAAAACACTCCAATATCTAGAGGACAACTCAAGGACACTTAAGGTCCAACTCACCTAGCTAAAGGCAGCTCCAATCAGCTCAAATCAGCTCTTAACCTTTAGCTAGCTCATTCAGCTAGTAGCTAAGCTCATTTTAGCTCGGTCAGCTCATCTCAGCTCAAGCTATCACTCCCAGCTCACTATGTGAAGGGTCATGTCCCTCCTCAAGGGACACAACCGATCAGCAAAGGAGGGAACCAGCCTTGGCGCCACTTACTTGGAGGGAAATCTGATTTAGGCGCCATTTCAAGGGACATCATTCTTCATTGGCCAGATTCATCATCAAACCCGTCCATTAGATTGTTTGCCATTTTCAAGCATGATCCGGGCATAACTGGGTTCTGAAGTCTTCATAAAACTTATTCCCCTATCTCTTATCTTTCCAACGCATATTGAATCGCATCAATCCGATGTCGGGAGCTCAAGATATGTCCAGATTACTGAAGGGAGTGCAGGATGGAAAAAGTTCATACGAGAAATTACAACTTTTCAGCCAAATTGGAGGGAGACACAAGCCAGGCCGAATAGCCACATGCCCTATCACTTATGCCTTTCGGCAGCCCCATGTAATCCTATAAATAGGAGATCATTTCATCCTTTATAACACACAATTCAGATTATAAAAATTACTTTGTGAGGTTTTCTCTCATCTTGTTCTTTTTAGAACTTCTTGACTTATCAAATCTTTATTGATTTGTGGCGTCTCCCTTTTCTTTCCATCTTGATACTTTAGATTGTTAAACATCCATTGTTTCTCAGTCTGAGTTCTTTTATCACCCTTAAGGCCTCATCCAAGTTAGGGTATATGCTCCTTAGCATATGTTCATCTTTTTGAGCCTTTGAATACTATCAACATCCTTTCTCTTCACCATCTTCCATACACCATCCGAAACCATCTTCCTACTTATCTATCTTCCTTTCCTTACACCCTTTTGACTTACAAACACTACCATCCTTCCGCAACCTATCTCCTTTCATCCATTTCAACATATTTTCACAAGAAAATATTCGTGATACAAGGCTTGCTTGCATTCAAAGGTCCGGGCAATCAAAGCTAGTTCTGTGATGGTTGAAAATTAGGTTTGAAGACGACAAAGCATCCCAAACCTTACAAATTACAGTGGCTGAATGACGGTGAAGAGATTAGAGTGATGAAGCAAGTTTTAGTGCCGTTTGCCGTTGGAAAGTACGAGGATGAAGTACTTTGCGATGTCGTTGCAATTGATGCAAGACATTTGCTATTGGGCCTTCCTTGGCAGTTTAACAAGAAGACGACACATGATGGCTTTATGCATGCAGGAAAGAATATAACCTTGGCACCATTGACGCCAAGAAAAGTGCAAGAAGATCAAGCAAGATTGCAAAAGAATGTTGAGGAAGTTCGTGGGAAAAAGAAGATGAATGTGTATGCCAATAGCAAGGAAATCAGGAAATGTCTTTCCTCTCAGCAATTTTTGTTTCTTTTGTTGTTTAAAGATCAATGTTTATTGTCTGAGATTCCTTGTGATCTGCCTGCTTCTATTTCATCTCTTTTGCAGGAATTTGAGGACGTGTTTCCAGATGAAACACCGAAGGCATTGCCACCTCTTCGTGGCATTGAGCACCAGATTGATTTCATTCCAGGTGCTACTATTCCAAATCGACCAGCTTATCGAACTAACCCTGAAAAAACGAAAGAGCTTCAAAGGCAAGTTATAGAGTTGATGGAAAAGGGTTACATTCGAGAGAGTTTGAGTCCGTGTGTTGTTCCGGTGCTGTTAGTGCCGAAGAAAGATGGATCTTGGAGGATGTGCGTAGATTGTAGAGCTGTGAACCAGATTACAATTAAGTATTGTCATCCCATTCCAAGACTTGATGATATGTTGGACGAGCTTTGTGGAGCCGTCATCTTCTCCAAAATTAACCTGAAGAGTGGATATCACCAGATTCGCATGCGAGAAGGCGATGTGTGGAAGACATCCTTCAAAACAAAGCTAGGTTTGTACGAATGGTTAGTAATGCCTTTTGGTTTAACTAATGCACCTAGTACTTTCATGCGATTAATGAATCATGTTTTGTGATCCTTTATTGGTAAATTCTATGTTGTGTACTTCGACGATATTTTAATTTATAGTAAGACCTTGCAGGATCATGCAGAACATTTGAGAGTCGTTTTGCAAACTTTGAGAGAAGAGAAGTTATTTGGTAACATGGAGAAATGTGTGTTTTGTAATAACAAACTTACATTTCTTGGTTACATTGTGAGTGAACAGGGTGTTGAAGTCGATCCTGAGAAGATTAAAGCAATTCAGGAATGGCCACGGCCGACATCGATTACTCAGGTTAGATCATTTCATGGTTTAGCGAGTTTTTATCGATGGTTTGTTCCTAACTTTAGTTCTATTACCACCCCCTTAACCAGGATTATATAGAAGAATGCAGTCTTCTCATGGGGTAAAGAACAAGAAGATGCTTTTCTGAAAATTAAGGATTGTTTATCTAGAGCACCAGTGTTAGCCTTACCCGACTTTGATAAAACTTTTGAAATTGAATGTGATGCTTCTGGAGTTGGTATAGGTGCAGTTTTAATGCAGGAAAAGAGGCCTGTTGCATATTTCAATGAGAAACTAAGTGGAGTGACATTGAATTATCCACTTTTATGACAAAGAGATGTATGCACTGATTCAGGCATTGGAGACGTGGCAGCATTACTTGTTGCCTAAGGAGTTTGTGATCCACATTGACCACGAGGCCTTGCGATGTATCACAGGTCAGCATAAATTAAATAAACGACATGCTAAATGGGTTGAATTCTTAGAATCTTTTCCTTATGTCATTCGATACACAAAGGGGAAAGATAATGTCGTTGCTGATGCATTATCACGTAGGTATGCACTTTTGAGTTATCTTGATTCACATTTGATTGGTTTTGCATACATTCGTGAGTTATACCCTGATGATCCTGATTTTAGAGATAAGTATAATGCTTGTGATAAAGGTGCAGATGGAAAATTCTACAGGCATGATGGTAATCTTTTCAAAGAAAACAGGATATGCATTCCACAGGGTTTGATGCGTGACATACTGATCCGTGAGGCACATGAAGGTGGATTGATGGGTCACTTTGGAGTCACCAAGACGTTACATACCTTGAAGGAGTATTTGTTTTGGCCGAAGATGCGCAGAGATGTTGAAAGGTATTGTGAACATTGTGTGACTTGTAGGAAAGCGAAATCAAAGGTTTCACCACATGGTATGTACTTACCTTTACCTATTCCTGATTCCACTTGGACTGATATTTCTATGGATTTCGTTTTGGGATTGCCTCGAACTAGGACATGTAGAGATAATATTTTTGTTGTGGTTGATAGGTTCTCTAAAATGACACATTTCATTGCATGCCATAAGACTGGTGATGTTGTTAATGTGGCTAACTTGTTCTTTAGAGTTATTGTGTGTTTACATGGTATTCCTGGGTCAATTGTTTATGACAGGGATGTAAAGTTTTTGAGTCACTTTTGGAGGACTCTTTGGAGCAAATTAGGTACGAAACTTATGTTTTCTACTACTTGCCATCCCCAGACTGATGGACAAACTGAAGTTGTTAATAGAGTTTTATCTACTTTACTTCGATCCATCATTAAAAAAACATAAAAACTTGGGAAGATTGTTTGTCACATGTTGAGTTTGTTTATAACTATGTTGTATATTCTGCTACTAAAATGTCACCATTTGAGGTTGTTTATGGTTTTAATCCTATTACGCCTCTAGATTTGTTGTCTTTGCCACAGGAACAGGTGACGAATAGGGATGGTCAAAGCAAAGCTGATTATGTGAAAATGTTGCATCAATAGGTTAAGGAGAACCTGGAATGAAGGACTCAATAGTACGAAAAGCATGCAAACAAAGGAAGGAAGCGAGTCACCTTCGATGTTGGTGATTGGGTTTGGGTTCATTTCTGAAAGGAAGGATTTCTAGCCCAAAGGCGGTCCAAGCTGTTACCGCGTGGAGATGGTCCTTTTCATGTGTTGGCGAAAGTGAATGACAACGCCTACAAGATAGACTTACCGGGAGAATATAATGTAAGTGCCACGTTCAATGTTTCTGATTTAACCCCTTTTGACGATTCTGTAGATTTGAGGTCAAATCCTTTTTAAGAAGGGGGGATGATGTGAGCACATCATTTCAAGACAAGCAAGCTAATCCAGAGGTCTTACCATTAGGACCTATTACCCGTTCTAAGGCAAAGGAATTTAGGGAAGCTCTTTTCCTTACTTGTGCTACAATTCCTGATTCATTTGAGCATGTCCATCCTTTGAACATAATGTTTATAATGTGTTGCATGCTGATATGTGACATACTTAGGTTGTACTACGTATTAGGAATGTTAAGTATGTATATACTATGCTAAGTATGATTGCATTATGATTATAGTATGTTTATAATATGTTAAGTGTGTTTACATTATGCTTATAGTGTGTTTACAAGTTTTAAATAAGGTTACAAGACTGTTTATACATGTTTGTTGTGTTTTAGTGAAGGTACACTATTGGGAAGCCGCTCAAAGGCTTCATGCTAGCTCGGTTGAAGCTCACAAGAGTGTATGCAGCTCACCTTCAGCTCAAAGGAGTGTAAGTAGCTCAACTCAGCTTACTTCACTTCTAGCTAGCCAAATTCAGCTCATTCTAGCTCTAGTCAGCTCAACTTCAGCTCCAATAGCTCAACTCCAGCTAACGAGTCCAGAACCAGCTGAAAGCTATCCTACATGTGGTAGAGTGTCCTACAAGTGTGTGGCAGCCCCGGGTGCACGTGTGTGAGGCGATGTGCATGTGCGTGCATGTGTGAAACCATGCAAGTGTGTGGCCGAATTTGAACAACCCTCTCTCTCTAATGTGTGGCACTTTGAAGGGATAAGATCAAGTGGTTTTAGTTTGAATTTCAAGAAATTAAACACATGTTAAATGTGTATTATGCATTCAAACACTTGGTCCACATTGCATGGCGCCCAAAAGGAGTTATTTCACACAAATTTAATTTTTAAAACTCTTTTAATATTAGCCACACATGTAATTTCGGTTATCCCTCTTTGTACCCTATATATATGTGTTCAAACAATGTAATAAAGGTTAGACAACTGTATGAAATTATACTTTGTGAGTTTTACTCTCAAATTCGGTTCTTTGAAGAACTACTTGGCATTTTCAGACTCTGTTTGATTGTGTCATCTTCCTTGATACTTCGGGTTCCTAGATCGTTATCTAGTTGGTCCAAGTCCGTTTGACAAAGAATATATTCAATTCGGGTTCGTTCAACATACTGTTCGAGTTCTTTCGAGTTCGTCATCGTGAATCAACTGTTGATTTTTTCAGAAATGTTTCTGCCACATTTTGGATGTTCAAATGCAGCCTTGAAAGCCCGTTGAAGCCTTCATCTTCATTCGAGTCCAAATCTGTCTAGAAATTACTACACCCTTATTCTTTCTCTCTTTTCGTTTTCATTCATTTTTCTTTATTATTTTAAAGCCTAAAAACGTCACCCTTGTGTTTTTATTGCAGAGAAATGCTTGCTACAATCATAGATCTGTTTACAAACAAGGAGCGTTGTTTCTGAAGCAACGTACCCCTTTATGACATTTCAATGCTGCCCGAATGATTCTCCTCTTTGTGACCCTTCTCATTGAACTTGGCTTGTATCACGAATGTTTTCTTCTGAAAATATGTTGAAATGGATGAAAGGAGATAGGTTGCGGAAGGATGGTAGTGCTTGTATGTCAAAAGGGTGTAAGGAAAGGAAGATAGATAAGTAGGAAGATGGTTTCAGATGGTGTATGGAAGATGGTGAAGAGAAAGGATGTTGGTAGTATTCAAAGGCTCAAAAAGATGAACATATGCTAAGGAGCATATACCCTAACTTGGATGAGGCCTTGAGGGTGGTAAAAGGACTTAGACTGAGAAACAATGGATGTTTAACAATCTAAAGTATCAAGATGGCAAGAAAAGGGAGACACCACAAATCAATAAAGATTTGATAAGTCAAGAAGTTCTAAAAAGAACAAGGATGAGAGAAAACCTCACAAAGTAATTTTTATAATCTGAATTGTGTGTTTACAAATGAAAATGCATTACATATTTATAGTAAATGAAAGGGGTGGCCGAAATGGTGTGTAGGGGAGAGGGAATGATTCGGCAGCCTTGGTGTCTCCCTCCTTTGGCCGAATTGGTGTGATAAGGGCTTGAATAGGTGTTGATAACCTATCAAGCACTATTCGGCAGCCTTGCACCTTTCCAAATTGGCGCCAAGGTGTGTATAGGTGCCTAGGTTCCCTCCTTTGCTATTCGGCTAGGTAGGTACCCTTCCAACACTTAGCTAGGTAGCTAGTGTCACTGGCTGGTCCACTGAAGGAGCTGGTAGTAGTCAGAGGAGCTGGACGAGCTAGGCTTGAGCTGACTTAGCTAGCTAAAAGTGAGTAGCTGATTTGAGCTGATCCGAGCTTTCTTTAGCTGAGTGAGCTAGTCTTGAAGTGCCTTTAAGTTGTCCTCTAGCTACTGGAGTGTTTTGGAGCTGAAACGAATCCTTCTTTGCTCAGAAATCACCCTTTTGCTATTTGAGCTCTTTGAAGTTGTTTTGAGCTGAGTGAGCTGGTTCTTTAGTATCCTTGAGCTCTTTTAAGACTTCATAAGTGTCCTCGAACCATTTGGCAGCTTGTAGAGTCTTGAAACGACCAAACAACGTTTTGAGCTGATTCTGACACTTTGAGCTGGAACCGAGCTGTAGCACACCCCCTTGAGCTGTGTTAATATAACCTATGAAGAAACAATGAATTATATAAGTAATGTCTCATTTAAATAGTATAGGGACTATAATGCATAAGTATAAAGTAAAGTTTTAAATGATGCAAACTTTAATCTAAAGATGCAAACATTTGCTAAGTAAAGATGTGGTTTTAAGCTTAAGTATGGGTATCACATATAACATGCTAAGGTCATGAAAATAAAGTACGCAAAACATATACATAGTATGATGTGATAACATGAATCTAAATAACCAGAAATGGGTGTAGAAAAAGTAAGTAATACGAGAGAAGTAAAGAAAACTCATGTGTCTTTCATTTTTAAAACACAACATGAAAGTGTGCAAAACTTGCTGGTGAACGTGCACACATCATCCCTCCTTCTTTTGAGCGCTTTGTCCTCAAATCGAAGGTTGCTGGTTTAGGACCGTCTCTTCTATGAATGATAGAACCTTGGTGTGCTTTCTTTCCAAATTTCTTCTTAGTTTTCTGCAAAGAAAAAGAAAAAGAAACATGTGCTTGATTGGGGTTAGAATAAACTGATTTGATAATAGGGCGTGTCAAAAGACATTCCCTAATCATTTCAATATTGCCGCTCATTTGGTCATCCTTGACTTTGAGTTTTGCTTGAGCCTTTTCTTGCTTCCATGCTCCACACTTTGTTTCATCAAATTCTGATCATGTTGCACTTGTTTAGGAGTCATTGGCGTGAGAACAATCTTCTTTCCTCCATGCTTGAATATGAACCGGTTTTAGTAGCAATCATGCATGGTTCTTCGATCATATTGCCATGGCCTCCCGAGTAGTATATGGCTAGCGTGCATGGGTACAACATCACACAGAACTTCATCTTTGTAAGAACCAATGGAGAAAGGAATAAGAACCTGTTTGGTAACCTCCGAATCGTTCAGCCACTGAAGCTTGTATGGTGCTGGATGTTTGAGGGTTTTAAGGCCCAATTTGTCTACCATAAGTGTGCTGGCAACATTTGTGCAACTTCCTCCGTCGATGATCAGAAAACAAACTTTATCTTGAACATGGCACCGGGAGTGGAAGATGTTTTCTCTTTGTTCTTCTTCTGCTGCCATTTGAGCATTTAGGAGTCTCTTGACCACCATTAATTTGCCATCCACAGCAGGGGTGATCTCCTCTTCTTCAGATTCTAATTCTTCTTCTTGGATTTCTTCTTCTTGATCTGATGCAATTTCCCCATTGTCCATTAGAAGCATAGTATTCTTGTTAGGACATTGACTAGCAATATGGCCATGTCCTAAGCACTTGAAGCATTTGATTTCTCTGGACCGGGTATGTGGTTCTGATTGCTTCCCTCGAGCATTCTCTACAACAGCCTTACTTTTGGAAGATTCGACTGGTTCCTTGGCCTGAAAAGGAGTGGCCTTCTTTGGTGCATTAGGAGTCCATTTTGGTGCAGAGGTGATGACGCTCCTAGAGGAAGTCCTCCTACGTTGCTGCCTTTCAATTTTAATGGCCATGTGCACCATTTATTCAATTTCAATGTAGTGTTGTAATTCCACCACATTAGCAATGTCTGGATTAAGCCCTGCTAGAAACCTGGCCATGGTAGCCTCTCGATCTTCCTCCACACTTGCACAGATCATGGCAACTTTCATTTCTTTATAATAATCCTCCACTCTTCTGTTGCCTTGTTTGAGGTTTTGCAACTTATAATAGAGATCACGATGATAATGGTTAGGTACAAATCTTTTTCTCATTATACCTTTCATTTGTGTCCAAGTGTTGATTGGTCTTTCACCATTTCTTCTCCTAGAACTCTTCAACTGATCCCACCATATCAAAGCATAATCAGTGAATTCCATTGTTGCCAATCGAACCTTCTTCTGTTCAAAATAGTTGTGACATTAGAAAATGTGTTCGACCTTGCTTTCCCATTCTAAATAAGCTTCTGGATCCGTTTTGCCTTGAAAAGGAGGTATGTTAACCCGAATGCTTCCCAAATTGTCGTCAACCTGGCCTCAGTCTCTTGCATGACTTCTGATGGATATGACATCCTCTGCATCACTTTCTTCAACAATCTCACGCTGAAAGATATTTCTAGGCCGGTTTTGCCTCTCATGTCCCCTATTGCTTTGGTTATCTCCTTGGGAACCTTCAAGCCGATCCATCCTCTCATGAATAGGCTCTAATTCTGCACGTAGAAGCCTTCTCATCTCCTGAATTAGTGCTTGAGTCTGGAGGTTTTGAGTAGGGCGTTCTTCATTGTCACCTGCATGCTGAGACATTTTAAATTGAAAATATGATAGAAATTTAGGACCTCACCAGTTTATACACATAAAGTCCTCACGTTCACTCCAAGGAAAGTAAGATGTCGCTCAATTCACTCGTGTTTGCACTCTAGGACTTATTTGGCTTTTACTTGTCCTCTTCTGCTCTCACAAACTCTCTGTGCCTTTTTCCACCCAAATTCTCTCAAAACGAGTTTTTAAGAGAACTAACTCGAACCTGTCAAAATGTTTTTTGATAATATGGCATTTGGGCTGCAAAACAATGGTTAGGGTTGGAAAGAGAACGAAAGAAAGAGTTTAAATGAAAAGGAAAAAGTTTAGGGATTGAAATGTAAGAAAAAATAAAGGATAGAAATTAAAGAAATGAAGAAAACAGAAACGTTACCACAAAACTTCTCGGAGTTGGTTGCTTGGACGTTTTTACTTCAATCTTCACGCTTTTGAAATTATGATTTTCTTTTTTTATATCAGAATTGAAATACTGTATTTGGAATAATTTGAATTTTCTTTCTTTCTTTCTTTTATATCAGAATTGAAATAAGAAGATATAGGGCATACTTGATTCTTCCTTGTTTCTCTGATTACCACATGATACGCTCCAACTCTCCAATTGATGTTGTAGAGAGAAGCTTTGATTGCCCGGACCTTTGAATGCAAGCAAGCCTTGTATCACGAATGTTTTCTTGTGAAAATATGTCGAAATGGGATGAAAGGAGATAGGTTGCGGAAGGATGATAGTGTTTGTATGTCAAAAGGGTGTAAGGAAAGGAAGATAGATAAGTAGGAAGATGGTTTCGGATGGTGTATGGAAGATGGTGAAGAGAAAGGATGTTGGTAGTATTCAAAGGCTCAAAAAGATGAACATATGCTAAGGAGCATATACCCTAACTTGGATGAGGCCTTGAGGGTGGTAAAAGAACTTGGACTGAGAAACAATGGATGTTTAACAATCTAAAGTATCAAGATGGAAAGAAAAGGGAGACGCCACAAATCAATACAGATTTGATAAGTAAAGAAGTTCTAAAAAGAACAAGGATGAAAGAAAACCGCACAAAGTAATTTATAATCTGAATTGTGTGTTTACAAATGAAAATGCATTACATATTTATAGTAAATGAAAGGGGGTGGCCGAAATGGTGTGTAGGGGAGAGGGAAGGATTCGGCAGCCTTGGTGTCTCCCTCCTTTGGCCGAATTGGTGTTATAAGGGCTTGAATAGGTGTTGATAACCTATCAAGCACTATTCGGCAGCCTTGCACCTTTCCAAACTGGCGCCAAGGTGTGTAGAGGTGCTTAGGTTCCCTCCTTTGCTATTCGGCTAGGTAGGTGCCCTTCCATCACTTAGCTAGGTAGCTAGTATCACTAGCTGGTCCACTGAAGGAGCTGGTAGTAGTCAGAGGAGTTGGAGATGAGCTGGACGAGTTAGGCTTGAGCTGAGCTAGCTAGCTAAAGGTGAGTAGCTGATTTGAGCTGATCCGAGCTTCCTTTAGCTGAGTGAGCTAGTCTTGAAGTGCCTTGAAGTTGTCCTCTAGCTACTGGAGTGTTTTGGAGCTGAAACGAATCCTCCTTTGCTCAGAAATCACCCTTTTGCTATTTGAGCTCTTTAAAGCTGTTTTGAGCTGAGTGAGCTGGTTCTTTAGTATCCTTGAGCTCCTTTACGACTTCATAAGTGTCCTCGAACCATTTGAGCTGATTCTGACATTTTGAGCTGGAACCGAGCTGTAGCACACTTCCTTGAGCTGTGTTAATATAACCTATGAAGAAAACAATGAATTATATAAGTAATGTCTCCTTTAAATAGTATAGGGACTATAATGCATAAGTATAAAGTAAAGTTTTAAATGATGCAAACTATAATCTAAAGATGCAAACATTTGCTAAGTAAAGATGTGGTTTTAAGCTTAAGTATGGGTATCACATATAACATGCTAAGGTCATGAAAATAAAGTATGCAAAACATATGCAGAGTATAATGTGATAACATGAATCTAAATAACCAGAAATGGGTGTCGAAAAAGTAAGTAATATGAGAGAAGTAAAGAAAAATTCATGTTTAAAATACAACATGAAAGTGTGCAAAACTTGTTGGTGAGCGTGCACACATCATATGCATAGTATGATGTGATAACATGAATCTAAACCATGCAGCTCTTATCAGCTTATCACTTGCAGCCCAAGCACAAGGAGTTTAAAGGCTGTTTTTCTTTTATTTTTTTTAATTAAAGTTGGGTTTCCTTGTTTTAGTAGAAGATAAATTACTTTGTCTATCCTTCACCTATAAAAGGATGAAGCCTCCATCATTGTAATTCAGATTATTCAGATTTTCTTTGATTAATGAAATATTTAGTGAGTTTGTTTTTGCAAGTGCTGATTACTTGTGCCTTAGAAGTCTTCTTCAACATAAGTTCGACGAGTTCTTGTGAGGGATATCATCTTTCACACTTTTGCTTGCCTAGGTAATTACATCTATGAGTGTGGGTTAGAGCCGCTTGAGGTTGCTTGTTTAGATAATTGCGTCTAAGAGGGTGCCGAGGACAAAACAACAACAACAAATCGCAAGCCATCTTCATCTTCAATCTTCACGCCATCTCCCATAATTCCATAAACAAAGCTGGAAATTTCAGATTTGTTTTATCTATCCTTCTTTCAATCTTTTTTAATATTTTTCGTTATATTCTTATTATTCATCTTCTAATCTTCCTTATTGTATTCTTTTCTCTAAATTTCCAGCCTTGAATCTGAAATTTTCAAGAAAAGTCCTTCTCTTTTCTATTGAATTTTCAGATCTGCCCATAGCTTTCTTGATTGAGTCTAGAGCTCTTAGTTCTTGCAACAAATTGATTGAAGGCTTCCAAATACAAGATTGCGCTACTCTATCATTGAATGATACATACATGAGAGGGCTAAAGCAATGCATATTGGACAAGAAGTGAGTTTGTTTTATATACTTTAGGAACCAGCCACCCTTCTCCCAAGCAGCTCTTATCAGCTTACCACTTGCACTTATCAGCTTATCACTTGCAGCCCAAGCACAAGGAGTTTAAAGGTTGTTTTTCTTTTATTTTTTAAAATTAAAGTGGGGTTTCCTTGTTATAGTAGAAGTTAAATTACTTTGGCTATCCTTCACCTATAAAAAGATGAAGCCTCCATCATTGTAATTCAGATTATTCTGATTTTCTTTGATTAATGAAATATTTAGTGAGTTTGTTTTTTCAAGTGTTGATTACTTGTGCCTTAGAAGTCTTCTTCAACATAAGTTCGACGAGTTCTTGTGAGGGAGATCATCTTCACACTCCTGCTTGCCTAGGTAATCGCGTCTAGGAGGGTGGGTTAGAGCCGCTTGAGGTTGCTTGCTTAGGTAATTGCGTCTAAGAGGGCGCTGAGGACAAAACCATCACAATTCCATTAAGCCATCACCATCTTCAACTTCACGTCATCTCCATAGCCATAAACAAAGCTGAATTTTCAGATTTGTTTTATCTTTCTTTTTACCAATCTTTTTTAATCATTTTATTTTAATTCTTATTAATTATCATCTTATCTTTTTTCATGATTTCGTTTCTTTGATTTTCCAGCCTTGAATCTGAAATTTTCAAGAAAAGCGCTTCTCTTTTCTCTTGAATTTTCAGATCTGCTCCTAATCTTCTTGATTGAGTCTAGAACCCCTAGTTCTTGTAACAACTTGATTGAAGGCTTCCAAGTCCAAGATTGCGCTACTCTATCAACATGGCTGATATTCAATACCGCCCATAGGTAGTTTACTTTTAAATTTGTTTAAATGGCTTCATTAACAGCCACAACTGTATAATCGACAACCATCTTTATATATTATTTATATTGCTGAACATAATTGTAAAAAGGTTAGACAGTTTATGAAAATTTTATTTTGTGAGATATTATCTCTCAACTTCGGTTCTTTTTAGAGCTACTTGATATTTTAGACTTTGTTTTGATTTGTCAAAAATTTACTTGATACTTCGAGTTCCTAGATCGCTATCTAGTGGGTCCAAGTCCTTTGACGCTAGACAGATTCGATTCGGGTTTGCTCAGTAGATTGTGCAAGTTCTTTCGAGTTTAACGTTGCCAAATTTCCACTGAATTTCCAGCAACATTTCTGCCATTTTTTAGACACCGAAACAGCCATGAACACATCTTGAAGCATTCATCTTTTTCGTCGTCCAAATCTGTCCAAAAATTCCTACACCTTTTTTATTTGTTTCTTTTTTTTTTGATATTTTGAACCTAAAATGTCACTCATATTTGTTTTTATTGCAGAGATATACTTGCTTCAATCCTAGATCTGCAACTTACAAGGAACGTTGTGATACACTTTAACTCTCCAAATGACTTTGCTGAGAGAAGCTTTGATTGCCCGGACCTTTGAATGCAAGCAAGCCTTGTATCACGAACGTCTTCTTGAAGAAATGATGATGGGATGGATGCGGAAGTATGGTGATAATGGAAGAATGAAGGCTGGAATTTTGGTGAAGTGTTTAAGGGTGTTTAAGTAATGGAAATAGAAGGGAAATGATAGTATTCAAGGAATTCAAGAAGGAAACTGTACAAAAGTATAATACCGTTTCTTAAAGAATAAACCTTGAGGGTGGTAGATAAACTTAGACCAAATGGTTAAATAACCAAGTAATCTAAAGTATAGATGGAAAGGAAAGGGAGACACCACAAATCAATAAATATTTGATAAGTCAAGAAGTTCTAAAAAGAACAAGCACGAGAGAAAACCTCACAAAGTATATTATATATTCTGAAAATTGTGTTTTACAAAGGATGAAATGATCTCCTATTTATAGTTTCTAAGGGGTGTGGCCGAAAAGGCTTGTTATAAGGGTTGGAATGGTTCGGCTAGCATGTGCCTTCTCTTTATGGCCGAAATGGCATGATAAGTTTATGAAAGATGATGATAAGGGCATGGAAATGATTCAAAAAGTTGTAACTTCTCGTAGGGAATTTTCCAGCCTGCACACCCTTTGGTAATCTGAAGATATCTCGAGCTCCCAATGTCGGATTGATGCGTTTCAACATGTTCTGGAAAGATAAGAGATAGGAGAACAAGTTTGATGACGACTTCTTTTCCCAATTATGCACGGATCCTGCCTGAAATTGGCCAACAATCTGACATACGGTTTTTGGTGATGAATCTGCCCATGAAGAGTGATGCCCCTTTGTTTTGGCGTCAAACTCATCACTCCAAGGAGTGGCGCCCAAACATGTTTCCCTCCATGGTGGTCAGTTGTGTCCCTTGGGGATGGAACATGTCCTTTCGTGGTTGAGCTGAAGGTTGTAGGGTGAGCTAAGATGAGCTGATTGAGCTGAGAGTGAGCTGACTTGAGCTGAGCTAGCTAGCTGACTTAGCTAGCTCAAATTGAGCTTCCAATTTTGAGCTTTATGGAGCTAACTTTAGCTGGTTGAGCTAGGCCTTTAAGTTCTTGAGCTCCTCTAGATAGTTCCTTTAAGTTCACGAGCTGAAATAAGCCTCCATTAAGCCCCTTTGCAATTCCAAGCGTTTGAGCTATCCTTGAGCTGCTACAAGCTGCCATAAGCCTTCCCAAGCTACGCTGAGCTATCCTTGAATCATTTAAGCCCCCTCGAACTATTATCTTAAATTAAAAATAGCTGAAACGATAAGCAAACGATGTGTAAGCTGAAACAGATAAGAATGAGCTAAAATGAGCTAGAAATAATGTAGTTTAGCAAATTTTAAATATAAACTAACTTAGAATGAATATAAAGATGTGTACTAAGGAACACTTCACATAACAGTACGCAAAAACATGCTTATTATATTTAAAGCATAAATAAGCAAATAGAAGATAAAGTAAGGTAAAATTCTCTTAGAGTCAGTCTTGAAGTCTTTCAATGGTGTGTCCAAATCATGGAGGGGTTTGGTGCAGATTTGGATCACATCACGTTGTTTCTGAAGCAACGTACCCTTTATCATATGGTATCAGAGCCATGTTGGATTTTAGCAAGTTCTGCTCTACAAAACAAAAAAAAAGAAAAAAATCGAAATTCTGAAAAAAAAGTCAAAGTCAAAGTGAAAAATCGAAAAAAAAAACTTTCAAAAAATTCAGATTCGAATATTTGGTGTATTTTACATATATAAAGTGTTGTTTGTTCATGAAAATGATGAAGGATGTTCAAGAATGCCATGGAATGCTTCGAAATCACCCGAAACAACTTGTTCTTATTTGTTCGGTGATAGGATCATTGTAAGCATTTCTTTTGCAGTAAGTTGTTTCTCTTCCTTCATTTTTATCAGCCTTTATTTCTTTTGTTTCATCACCAATTTCCAACCTTCTTATTCTTTCTTTTTCAGCCTTTATATCATACCTAACAGCCCCTATTTCTTTTCCTAACCGTTTAATACTTTAACCTTTATATATATCTTGTAAGTTTGACACAGTTAACGAGTTTGGAGGATCAAGTTAGTTCCCTAAAGAACTGTTTGTGAGAGATCGACTGGAAAAGGCATTGAGCGTAGTGAGAACAGCTGGAGAGACAAAAAAAAGCCATTCAAGCATTCTTCCGAGTGTAACACGAGCGTTGAGTGTTATTTTCTGAGTGACTGTTCTTTGGAGTGATCCGTGAGAACTTTGTTGAGCATGTAATAGTGAGGTCCTTTTTCTTTATTTTTTCTAACATATAACATCTTTTTCTTCTTTGTTTTAGTGTTTTAAATGCTAGGTTCTAATGATAGCAATTCGGGTGGACAGCCACCAAATGTGCAAATGCAGGCACTAAAAAGGATATTAAGGGCTGAATTGGAGTCTTTGCAATCTCGAATGGATATAATTGATGGGGGTGGTTCCCATTCTGTCCATGAAGAGATAAATGATGACAATGTGTAGACATTTGCTACTGGTGAAGCACTTGTTGACAAGAGAAGTCTGAATGATCAGCCAACACAAGATGAACCGCAATGAAACAACCTCTTCCATACGAGATGCAACGTGAATGGTAAGGTATGTGTTGTGATTTTTGATAGTGGTAGTTGAGTTAATGTTGCTAGTACTCTCATGATTGATAAGTTAGGACTGAAGACGACAAAGCATCCTAATCCGTACAAGTTACAATGGTTGAATAATGGTGGTGAAATCAAAGTTACCGAACAGGTTGTTATACCATTTTCATTGGTAAATATAAGGATGAGGTAACTTGTGATGTCTGTTCTATGGATACTTGCCATTTGTTGTTAGGAAGATCGTGGCAGTATGATAAGAGAGCTTTGCATGATTGTTACACCAATCGATACTCTTTTACTCATGAGGCAAAAAGGTAACTTTGGCACCTATGACTCCAAGTGAAGTATATGAAGTTGAAGTTCGTTTGAAAGTGAGTACTGCATCTTGGAAGGCCAACAAAGAGAAGAATGAATATGAAAAGAAGAAAGCAAATTCACATGTATTATCTGATTCGACATTTTCTTCTACTTCTTCTTCTGAATTGCAGAATAAGAAGGTGGTGCCATGTGAAGTTCCCAAGGTTGCTACTGTTGTTATGTCTAGTACATTTAAATTCTTTCCAGAAATTCAGCAACCTTCTTTACCACGGTTTGACGTTCCTTTCCATTATACTATTGATTTTTCAATTTTATATGCTGATTTCTTTGGTTGTACATTGGATTGTGAACAATCTTGTGTTGTGATTCTGGATGATCGTCGAGATTCTTGTTGTTCTTTGGAGTTGCCTTTGTATGTCATTGTTTGCAGGATTACGAATGTGCAACGAGCATTGTTTGACTTTGTGTTGTGCATTATTCGGAAAGGTGCAATAAAGAAGGCATTTTCATTTGTGTTCTTTGTAAAAAGAACTTGATTCGAGAGGATGGCGTATGTGCTGAGAAAGACGGCTGAAGAAGTTCCCTGCCAAGCGAAAGTCGAAATTGTTCTCTTTTGTAATGAGGGTCGATTTGGGGACAAATCGCGTTAAAGAAGGGGGGATGATGTGAGCACGTTTATGCCACCCAAAGAAGCAACTTCAAACTTTCAGGGAAGTTTGCTTTTTCACTTGTTACATATTGACGTGTAACATTTTTATGTTATATTATTTATATTAGTGAGTTTACTATGCATATAGTATGTTTGGTGTGTTTTGACTTAGTTTAATATTACTTATGGTGTGTTTATATTTGTTTGTGAGTTAATGAATAAGACAACAAGTGTTTACAACTTGTTTTAGTGTTTCCATTAAATTTACATTACTTTGATGGAAGTTTGTTATGTTTTGACGTAGGTACGTAGGAGGACACTAGCTCAAGTGAGCATATGCAGCTCAACTCCAACTCAAGAGAGTGTGTGCAGCTCATCTCCAGCTCACCAGAGTGTATGCAGCTCGATCCCAGCTCAGGAGAGTGTAATCAGCTCACTTTTAGCTCATCACAGTTTCAGCTAGTTCGTTTCAGCTCAGCTCAACTTTAGCTCCACTAGCTCAACTACAGCTGACAAGTCACGTAGCAGCTGAACAAGTGTCCTACAAGTGTGGGCCGAAATGGCGTTGTTTTGAGTATGTGTGTGCATGTGTCATGCACGAACAACCTTCACCATACGTTACCAGCATCGAACAAGACATGTGTTTTTTTTTATTCTCATCAAACAAGGCATTTCCAGCACACAAAAAACAAAGCACGTGGATAATTTCAAAGTATGTAGCCGAGTGCAATTTAAAATTAAAAAAAAGGTCAAGCACAATTACACGACTAGAGACCTATTGTTTGAATTTCACCATGTGCCGAATTATTTTTCTATCACATTGTGCGGGCGGAGAATGGATAAGGTGAATTGGTTTCTGCCAGTTGAATTTCAAACTACAAAGGACATGCACATTTTGCATTTGCCTAAATTCCCATGCCGCCACTTTGATTCCACATGTACGACAAAGGAGCAAAGTTTTTGAATTTAAAATGCATGCATATTTTGCATGTGTTTTAATTCACATTCCCACCCACTTTGAATACACGGCTGATATTCAATACCGCCCATAGGTAGTTTACTTTTAATTTTTTTAAATGGCTTCATTAACAGCCATAAGTGTATAACCGACAACCATCTTTATGTATTATTTATATTGCCGAACATAATTGTAAAAAGGTTAGACAATTTATGAAAATTTTATTTTGTGAGATATTATCTCTCAACTTCGGTTCTTTTGAGAACTACTTGACATTTCAGACTTTGTTTTGATTTGTCAAAAATTTACTTGATACTTCGGGTTCCTAGATCGCTATCTAGTGGGTCCAAGTCCTTTGACGTTAGACAGATTCGATTCGGGTTAGCTCAGTACATTGTGCAGGTTCTTTCGAGTTTAACGTTGCCGAATTTCCGCTGAATTTCCAGCAACATTTCTGCCATTTTTGAGATACTGAAACAGCCGTGAACGCATCTTGAAGCATTCGTCTTTTTCATCGTCCAAATCTGTCCAGAAAATCCTACACCTTTTTTCTTTGTTTCTTTTTATTTTTCTTGATATTTTGAACCTAAAATGTCACCCATTTGTTTTTGTTGCATAGATATGCTTGCTTCAATCCTAGATCCGCAACTTACAAGGAACATTGTTTCCGAAGCAACGTACCCTTTATTATTGTGCCTCCCTCCTTTGCCTTTTCAACCATTCGGCCAAGGAGGAGTCTCCCTCCAAAAGTGTGGCGCCAAAGTAGTTTCCCTCCAATGATGACCGACCATGATGCTTGGGAAGGGTATGCACCCTTTGGTGGTTGAGCTTAGGGTGGTAGCTGGAGCTGAGATGAGCTGACTAAGCTGGGATGAGCTAAGCTAGCTAGCTGAAATGTTTAGCTCAAGTTGAAGTTGTTTTTGAGCTAACTTGAGCTGCCCTTAGCTAGGTGGGCTGGTCCTTAAGCTTTGTAAGCTCCTCTTGCGTGTTCCTTTAGCTTCTTGAGCTGATCTGAGCACTTCTAGGGCCCTTGAGCAAATCCGAGTTGATTGGCACATCTTTGAGCTAAACCAAGCTGAAATTGAATGTCACAAGCTAAATCGAGCTACCCTTGAATGTGTCTTTTAACCATGTCCATATATGAATTAAGTAAACACTAAAATTAGATGAAATTAAGCTGGAAATTATATAAATCATAGGGAAACATAATTGTTAAGTAAACAAGGCATAAATTACAAATGTGTAGGCATTTTAAATATAATATAAAGATGTGGTTATAATATGGCATGTAACTTAGGTAACATTCCTTAAATAAAGACTAAAATAAATGATCATCATCCCTATCATAACATATATAGCATTGGACATATAGGAATGTGAAGAGTAAGTAAAAACTCCCTTGTCTTTCATCTTTGCGAGATAAGATGAAAGAATGATGAACAACAACAGATGCTTGAGCAGGATCACATCAACCTTACAACCTTATGATGTGATCCAAATCCGCACCAAACTTCACCATGATTTGGACACACCATTGAAGGACTTCAAGACTGACTCTAAGGGAGTTTTACCTTACTTTATCTTCTATTTGCTTATTTATGCATTAAATATTATAAGCATGCTTTGCGTATTGTTATGTGAAGTGTTGCTTAGTACAAATCTTTATATTCATTCTAAGTTAGTTTATATTTAAAATTAGCTAAACTACATTGTTACTAGCTCATTCTTATCTGTTTCAGTTTACACATCGTTTCAGCTATTTTAATTGAAGATAATAGTTCGAGGGTCCTTAGATGATTCAAGGATAGCTCAACGAAGCTTGGGAAGGCTTATGGCAGCTTGTAGTAGCTCAAGGATAGCTCAAACGCTTGGAATTGCAAAGTAGCTTAATGGAGGCTTATTTCAGCTTGTGAACTTAAAGGAACTCTCTAGAGGAGCTCACAAACTTAAATGCTTAGCTCAACCAGCTAAAGTCAACTCCAGAAAGCTCAAAAGTGGAAGCTCAATTGAGCTAGCTAAGTCAACTAGCTAGCTCAGCTCAATCAGCTCATCTCAGCTCTCCCTACAACCTTCAGCTCAACCATGGAAGGACATGTTCCATCCCCAAGGGACACAACCGACCAGCCATGGAGGGAAAGTTGTTTGGGCGCCACTCCTTGGAGGGAAATCTGAGTTTGACGCCAAAACAAAGGGGCATCACTCTTCATGGAGGGAAAGAAGTTACAACTTTTTGAATCATTTCCATGCCCTTATCATCATCTTTCATCAACTTATCATGCCATTTCAGCCATAAAGAGAAGGAACATGCTAGTCGAACCATTCCAACCCTAGTAACAAGCCTTTTCGGCCACACCCCTTCGAAAATATAAATAGGAGATCATTTCATCTTTTGTAGAACACGATTTTCAGAATATATAATATACTTTGTGAGGTTTTCTCTCATGCTTGTTCTTTTTAGAACTTCTTGACTTATCAAATCTTTATTGATTTGTGGCGTCTCCCTTTCCTTTCCATCTATACTTCAGATTACTTGGTTATTTAACCATTTGGTCTAAGTTTATCTATCACTCTCAAGGTTTATTCTTTAAGAAACAGGATTATACTGTTTGATACGCTCCAACTCTCCAATTGCTGTTGTAGAGAGAAGCTTTGATTGCCCGGACCTTTGAATGCAAGCAAGCCTTGTATCACGAATGTTTTCTTGTGAAAATATGTTGAAATGGATGAAAGGAGATAGGTTGCGGGAGGATGGTAGTGTTTGTATGTCAAAAGGGTGTAAGGAAAGGAAGATAGATAAGTAGCAAGATGGTTTCGGATGGTGTATGGAAGATGGTGAAGAGAAAGGATGTTGGTAGTATTCAAAGGCTAAAAAAGATGAACATATGCTAAGGAACATATACCCTAACTTGGATGAGGCCTTGAGGGTGGTAAAAGGACTTGGACTGAGAAACAATGGATGTTTAACAATCCAAATTATCAAGATGGAAAGAAAAGGGAGACGCCACAAATCAATAAAGATTTGATAAGTCAAGAAGTTCTAAAAAGAACAAGGATGAGAGAAAAACCTCACGAAGTAATTTTTATAATCTGAATTGTGTGTTTACAAATGAAAATGCATTACATATTTATAGTAAATGAAAGGGGGTGGCTGAAATGGTGTGTAGGGAGAGGGAATGATTCGGCAGCCTTGGTGTCTCCCTCCTTTGGCCGAATTGGTGTGATAAGGGCTTGAATAGGGGTTGATAACCTATCAAGCACTATTCGGCAGCCTTGCACCTTTCCAAATTGGCGCCAAGGTGTGTAGAGGTGCCTAGGTTCCCTCCTTTGCTATTCGGCTAGGTAGATGCCCTTCCATCACTTAGCTAGGTAGCTAGTGTCACTAGCTGGTCCACTGAAGGAGCTGATAGTAGTCAGAGGAGCTGGGGATGAGCTGGACGAGCTAGGCTTGAGCTGACTTATCTAGCTAAAGGTTAGTAGCTGATTTGAGCTGATCCGAGCTTTCTTTAGCTGAGTGAGCTAGTCTTGAAGTGCCTTTAAGTTGTCCTCTAGCTACTGGAGTGTTTTGGAGCTGAAACGAATCCTCCTTTGCTCAAAAATCATCCTTTTTCTATTTGAGCTCTTTGAAGCTGTTTTGAGCTGAGTGAGGTGGTTTTTTAGTACCATTTGAGCTCTTTTAAGACTTCATAAGTGTTCTCGAACCATTTGGCAGCTTGTAGAGTCTTGAAACGGCCAAACAACGTTTTGAGCTGATTCTGACACTTTGAGCTAGAACCGATCTGTAGCACACTCCCTTGAGCTGTGTTAATATAACCTATGAATAAAACATAATGAAAGAAACATGAGTTCTATGCTTATTACAATTTAGGGCTTAAATGACTTAATAAGTGCATAAAAGTAAAGATGTGGTAGGTACAATGTGTTACATATCTTCAGTATGTAATACTTTGTATAACTTCCCTTTCAAAGCCATTTGTCCGCCAAAAGTTGTGATGCATTTGTGAGTGTAAGCTTCCTTTAATTGCTTAGCTTTGACACGAGTGATTGGTCCTGTAGGCATAACCTCAGGGTCATGTGCTTCTTGTGGTGCTTCTGATGATGTGCTCACATCATCCCCTCCTTCTTTTGAGCGATTTGTCCTCAAATCGTTGGAGTCTTCAAAAGGAGACAAGTCAGATACGTTGAATGTAGCACTCACAGTGTATTCTCCTGATAAGTCGATCTTGTAAGCATTGTCATTGACCTTTTCCACCACTTGAAAAAGGGCCATCACCTCGGGGTAATAGTTTGGATTTTCGTTGTTGAGGAAACCTTTCTTTGCGGAAATGAACCCAAACCCAATCTCCTACCTCAAAAGTGATGTTCTTTCGTCCCTTGTTGGCTTGGAACTCATATTGCCGAGTGCGCCTCTCAATGTTTTCTCGAACCTTTTGATGAAGTCTTCTAACAAATCCAGCCTTATCTTTGACATCCTTATTGATAACCTGTTCATGAGGCAAAGACAAAAGATCCATAGGTGTTAGAGGATTAAAACCATAAACTACCTCGAACGGTGATTGCTTAGTGGCTGAATGAGTGGCCCTGTTATATGCGAACTCCACATGCGGCAAGCATTCCTCCCATGTCCTAGTGTTCTTTTGGATGATGGATCGAAGCAAGGTAGACAATACTCGGTTGACAACTACTGTTTGCCCATCAGTTTGAGGGTGGCAAGTAGTAGAGAAAAGGAGTTTTGTACCTAGTTTGCTCTAGAGGGTTCGCCAAAAATGGCTTAAGAATTTCACATCCCGATCTGAAATTATGGTCCTTGGAATGCCATGAAACCTTACCACCTCTTTGAAAAATAAGTTAGCGATATGAGTCGCATCATCCATTTTGTGACAAGGGATGAAATGAGCTACCTTTGATTTTGCCTTTTTGCAAACAAGGCAACGGTCACAAAACCTTTCGACATCCCTCCTCATTTTTGGCCAAAAGAAATGTTCCTTCAATAGTTCCAAGGTTTTGTGTACGCCGAAATGGCCCATTAAGCCTCCTTCATGTGCCTCCCTTAGTAAAACCTCACGAATTGATCCTTGCGGTATGCACACTCTCCCTTCTTTTAAGAGATATCCATCTTGCTTGTAATATTTTCTATCTGCACACTTATCACAAGACTCATATCTTTCTTTAAAATCAAGGTCAGTAGCATATTGTTCCTTAATAAACGAGAAACCAAAAATTCGAGCGCTTAAGGAATTGAGAAGTACGTACCTCCTTGAAAGTCCATCCGCCACTATATTGTCTTTTAATTTCTTGTAATGTATGACATAAGGAAAGGTTCCAAGAATTCTACCCACTTTGCGTGTCGTTTGTTGAGTTTGTGCTGGCCTTTGATGTGTTTTAATGCCTCGTGATCGGTATGTATGACAAACTCCTTTGGCCATAGGTAATGCTGCCAAGTCTCAAGGGCTCGGATGAGGGCATACATCTCCTTGTCATATGTGGGATAGTTTAAAGTGGCTCCATTCAATTTTTCACTGAAATATGCTACTGGTCGTCCTTCTTGAGTCAAAACAGCCCTGATGCCAATTCCAGATGCACCGCACTCAACTTCAAAGGTTTTGTTGAAGTTCGGTAGTACCAATAATGGGGCTTCTGTCAATTGCTTATTGATTTCCAAAAATGCTTCCTCTTGTTCCTTACCCCATTCAAAGTTTGAATTCTTTTTTATGATCCCAGTTAAGGGGGCGGTAATGGAACTGAAATTTGGCACAAACCTTCTATAAAAACTTGCCAAACCATGGAAACTCCTTACCTGACTGATGTTGGTAGGTCTCGGCCAGTCTTGGATTGATTTAATCTTCTCTGGATCCACCTTCAATCCATGTTCACTAACAATGAATCCTAGGAAAGAAAGTTCATTAGTGCAAAAAACACATTTTGACAAATTAGCATACAATTGTTCCTTCCTTAGTGTAGTGAGGACCTCCCTAAGGTGCTGCTCGTGGGCCTGCAAATCCTGACTGTAAATCAATATATCATCAAAATAAACAACACATAACTTACCGATATACGGCTGGAGAACATGGTTCATCAATATCATGAAAGTGCTAGGGGCATTGGTTAGGCCAAAAGGCATGACCATCCATTCATACAAACCTTGCTTAGTTTTGAAAGCTGTTTTCCATTCGTCTCCTTCTCGCATTCGGATTTGATGATAACAGCTCTTTAGATCAATCTTGGAGAAGATGCTAGCCCCGCTTAACTCATCTAGCATATCATCCAATCTGGGTATTGGGTGTATGTACTTGACTGTAATTTGATTAACAGCCCTGCAATCAACACACATTCTCCACGAACCATCCTTCTTTGGAACCAAGAGAACGGGTACAGCACATGGACTCAAGCTTTCTCGGATATATCCCTTTTCCATGAGTTCTCCTATTTGCCGTTGCAACTCCTTAGTTTCTTCCGGATTGCTTCTATATGCTGGCCTGTTAGGAATGGTAACCCCTAGGATGAAATCAATCTGGTGTTCAATTCCCCTAATTGGTGGCAATCCACTGGGAATGTCGTCAGGAAACATATCTTCAAAATCCTGCAAAAGCTGAGAAATATTTGAAGGCAAACCTTCAAGAATCTTAGTGCAAAAATAGTTTTCCTTGTACATAAGTACAAGTACACACTGTTGTGCAGATAGGTGCTTCTGAATGTCTCTTCCTTTAGCATAGATGGATCTTCTTTTGGTGTTTTCTTCATAGGTCTCCCTCCACTTGGCTATGCTTTCGTTCAAGGCAATCTGATCATCCATTACTTGTTCCGGCTTAAGAGGCCTCAAGGTGATTTTCTTACCTCCAAACTTGAAAATGTAATGGTTAAGGTATCCATCATGGACTGCTCTTTTGTCAAATTGCCAAGGTCGCCCAAGAAGGAGATGGCATGCATTCATAGGAAGTATATCACAAAGTACCTCATCCTTGTATTTCCCAATGGAGATTGGCACCCAAACTTGTTTTGTCACCTTGCATTCTCCTTTATTATTCAGCCATTGGAGTTTGTAAGGCCGTGGATGTTCAAACGTCTTTAATCCAAGTTTCTCAATCATCAATGTGCTAGCCGCGTTTGTACAACTGCCTCCATCAATGATGATGCTGCATACCTTTCCGTTGATGTGGCCTCGGGTGTGAAAAACGTTTTCCCTTTGCTCATCTACTACTGGTTGTGAATTTAGGATCCTTTTAACTAGGAGAACCTGTTCTGAAGTAGATGAGACAATGCACATTTCGGAAAACATAGCTAGTCACAAATAAGTTAAAATTAGGACCTCACCAGTTTACACACACAAAATCCTCACGTTCACTCCAAGGAAAGTAAGATGTCGCTCAATTCACTCGTGTTTGCACTCTAGGACTTATTTGGCTTTTACTTGTCATCTTATGCTCTCACAAACTCTCTATGCCTTTTTCCACTCAAATTCTCTCAAAATGAGTTCTTAAGAGAACTAACTCGAACCTGTCAAAACTTTTATTGATAATGTGGTGTTTGGGCTGCAAAACAATGGTTAGGGTTGGAAATAGAAAGAAAGAGTTTAAAATGAAAAGGAAAAAAATTTAGGGACTGAAATGTAAGAAAAAAAATAAAGGATAGAAATGAAAGAAATGAAGAAAACATAAACGTTACCACAAAACTTGACTTACAAACTGGTCGTGAGCAATCAAACTTGAGGAACTTCTCGGAGTTGGTTGCTTGGACGTTTGCACTTCAATCTTCACCCTTTTGAAATTTTGATTTTCTTTTTTTTTATCTAATTCAGATTCCTTGTATATGGAACAATCTGAATTTTCTTTCTTTTTTATATCAGAATTGAAATAAGAAGATATAGGGCTTACTTGATTCTTCCTTGTTTCTCTGATTACCACATGATACGCTCCAACTCACCAATTGATGTTGTAGAGAGAAGCTTTGATTGCCCGGACCTTTGAATGCAAGCAAGCCTTGTATCATGAATGTTTTCTTGTGAAAATATGTTGAAATGGATGAAAGGAGATAGGTTGCGGAAGGATGGTAGTGTTTGTATGTCAAAAGGGTGTAAGGAAAGGAAGATAGATAAGTAGCAAGATGGTTTCGGATGGTGTATGGAAGATGGTGAAGAGAAAGGATGTTGGTAGTATTCAAAGGCTCAAAAAGATGAACATATGCTAAGGAGCATATACCCTAACTTGGATGAGGCCTTGAGGGTGGTAAAAGGACTTAGACTGAGAAACAATGGATGTTTAACAATCTAAAGTATCAAGATGGAAAGAAAAGGGAGACGCCACAAATCAATAAAGATTTGATAATTCAAGAAGTTCTAAAACGAACAATGATGAGAGAAAAACCTCACAAAGTAATTTTTATAATCTGAATTGTATGTTTACAAATGAAAATGCATTACATATTTATAGTAAATGAATGGGGTGGCCGAAATGGTGTGTAGGGAGAGGGAATGATTCGGCAGCCTTGGTGTCTCCCTCCTTTGGCTGAATTGGTGTGATAAGGGCTTGAATATGTGTTGATAACCTATCAAGCACTATTCGGCAGCCTTGCACCTTTCCAAATTGGCACCAAGGTGTGTAGAGGTGCCTAGGTTCCCTCCTTTGCTATTCGGCTAGGTAGGTGCCCTTCCATCACTTAGCTAGGTAGCTAGTGTCACTAGCTGGTCCACTGAAGGAGCTGGGGATGAGCTGGACGAGCTAGGCTTGAGCTGAGCTAGCTAGCTGGCTTAGTTAGCTAAAGGTGAGTAGCTTATTTGAGCTGATTCGAGCTTTCTTTAGCTGAGTGAGCTAGTCTTGAAGTGTCTTTAAGTTGTCCTCTAGCTACTTGAGTGTTTTGGAGCTGAAGTGAATCCTCATTTGCTCAGAAATCACCCTTTTGCTATTTGAGCTCTTTGAAGCTGTTTTGAGCTGAGTGAGCTGGTCATTTAGTACGCTTGAGCTCTTTTAAGACTTCATAAGTGTCCTCGAACCATTTGGCAGCTTGTAGAGTCTTGAAACGTCCAAACAACGTTTTGAGCTGATTCTGACACTTTGAGCTGGAACACCGAGCTGTAGCACACTCCCTTGAGCTGTGTTAATATAACCTATGAATAAAACATAATGAAAGAAACATTAGTTCTATGCTTATTACAATTTAGGGCTTAAATGACTTAATAAGTGCATAAAAGTAAAGATGTGGTAGGTACAATGTGTTACATATCTTCAATATGTAATACATTGTATAAATTCCCTTTCAAAGCCATTTGTCCGCCAAAAGCTGTGATGCATTTGTGAGTGTAAGCTTCCTTTAATTGCTTAGCTTTGGCACGAGTGATTGGTCATGTAGGCATAACCTCAGGGTCTTGTGCTTCTTGTGGTACTTCTGATGATGTGCTCACATCACTATTGTATAGTTTCCTTCTTGAATTCCTTGAATACTATCCATTTTCATCATTTTCCTTCCATTTCCATTACTTAAACACCCTTAAACACTCCACCAAAATTCCAGCCTTCATTCTTCCATTATCACCATACTTCCGCATCCATCCCATCATCATTTCTTCAAGAAGACGTTCATGATACAAGGCTTGCTTGCATTCAAAGGTCCGGACAATCAAAGCTTCTCTCAACAAAGTCATTTGGAGAGTTGGAGCGTATCATATGGTATCAGAGCAAAAAGGAAGAATCAAGTAAGCCCTATATCTTCTTATTTCAATTCTGATAAAAAAACAAAAAAAGAGAGAAAATTCAGATTGTTCCAACACAAGGAATCTGAAGTAGATCAAAAGAAAAGAAAAGAAAAGAAAATGAGAATTTCAAAAGGGTGAAGATTGAAGTACAAACGTCCAAGCAACCAACTCTGAGAAGTTCCTCAAGTTTGATTGCTCACGACCAGTTTGTAAGTCAAGTTTTGTGGCAACGTTATGTTTTCTTCATTTCTTTCATTTGTATCCTTATTTTTACATTTTCTTACATTTCAGTCCCTAAACTTTTTCCTTGTTCTTTTAAATCCTTTCTTTCTTTCTATTTCCAACCCTAACCCTTGTTTTGCCGTCCAAATGCCATATTATCAATAAAAGTTTTGACAGGTTCGAGTTAGTTCTCTTAAGAACTCGTTTTGAGAGAATTTGAGTGGAAAAGGCAAAGAGAGAGTGTGAGAGCAGAAGAGGACAAGTAAAAGCCAAAAATCAATCCTAGAGTGCAAACACGAGTGAAATTGAGTGACATCTTTCCTTTCATTGGAGAGAATCGTGAGGCTTTTGTGTGTGTTGGTGAGGACTATTTCAAATTTTTTATGTTTTTCACTAATCATGTCACAGGATTCTTTCAACTTACCATCAACCTCAGGAGGAGGAGAAAATAAAATCCAAGATGTGCCGGATGATCTACAATGTTCAAACATTTTTCAGACACGATGTCATATCCAAGGCAAAGTATGCTCCATTATCATCGACAGTGGAAGTTGTACAAACATTGCCAGCAATTACATGGTAGAGAAATTGGGGCTAAATGCAACCGAGCATCCAAGTCCCTATGAATTGCAATGGCTACACGATGGGAATAACTTAAAGATTACAAAACAAGTGACTATCCCATTCTGCATTGTTAGATACCAAGATGAAGTCATTTGTGATGTTGCACCTATAAGCACAAGTCATTTGCTATTGGGGAGACCGTGGCAATTTGACAAGAGAGCAATATATGATGGCTTCAACAACCGATATTCTTTCCTCCTCAACAAGAAGAAGATCACTTTGGCACCCCTTTCTCCCAGCCAAGTCCATGAAGACCAAACTCACTTGAGAAAAAGCATTGAAGGCATGCAAATCAAAGAGAGTACAATTGAAGACCATTTTGAGGAAGAAAAAGCAATTAGAGTTGACCATGGGACGATCAAAGGTGAAATTATGCATGAAAAACAATTTGGCGTTGAATGTGCACAAGTTGAAAAGGAAGAGAATGAGATTGGAAAAGAAGATGAGGAAGAAACACATATTTTATCTAACCCTACTTTTCTCCTATTTCTTCTTTAGTTTTGCAGGATAATCCAAGAGACACGTCTTTTCAGGGAGATGTTTCAAGAATTGTGACTTTTGAAGAACTAAAGGATGTGTCCTTTAAAGCACCAATAGACATGACTTTTGGAGATCCACAAGACAAGTCTCTTGATGTTTCAAGAGTTGTGCCATTTGAAGTTCCAATAGATGTGATCGTTGACATTCCAAGTGCAATGCCAATCTTGAAGAAAATTTAGCAACCAACACCTATTAAACATCCACCTTGGTTTGCTATTTTCATTCATTTTGTTGACAGTTTCTCATTTCTTAACTTTGATTCATTTTGCAAAAATTTAATTCAAGAACATGATGTTTCTCATTTCTTAACTCCAAGAGGTGTGTTGATTCAAGCCAAAGGGTACATCTCTACACCAAGAGATGTGATTATTTGAATCCAAGGACATACCCCTACAACAAAAGACACCTTGGTTCCAATCAACACCAAGAAGGATTCCAAAAGACACCACCTTTCACCAAGGAACATGATGATTCCAAGAGGCACAAGAGAAGGATTCAAAGAGCACATGCCTACTCGGGAAAAGAAGATGAAGAAGAACTTGATCCTGGAGAATGGTGTTTGTGCAAAACAAGAGTGAGAAATATCCCTTCCCGAAGAAAATCAAGATTTTTCCTGTTCGTAATCAACATCGATTTGGGGACAAATCGCCAAAAAGAAGGGGGATGATGTGATCCAAATGGTAGATAGAAACCTGGCTCTGATACCAAATGATACGAACACGACCCCGTATACGTGAACGTTGAGCTTGCGAAAGCGAATAAAGATGTTGGTGCAAATGTTGGATCGGTGAAAAGATGGCTGAAGATAGGCGATGATGATGGAGATCGAAGATAGATAGATAAATTGTCCTCGGCACCCTCTTGATTGTAATTAACCAAGCAAGCAACCTCAAACGGCTCTAACCCACCCTCCTAGACGCAGTTACCTAGGCAAGCAGGAGTTTAAAGATCAACAACAAATTCTTACGAACTTGAAGAATTGCTTCTAAAATAAAGAACACAAGTTATACTTCTTGCAAGTCTGAACTCCAAAGAGAACTTTTTTTTAATCATTCAAATCTGAATTACAATGTGGTTGAAGCCTCCTTATAAGCCTTGGAGAAGTTCTAATCCTAGTAAACTTCGGAATCCTAATTACATAAGTAACTTCTAATAATAAATAAATGTTGAAAATAAAATCCTAATCTGATACTAATAGATACTGCAGAATCCTATATTGATTTAAATTACAAATAATCAAATAAAATCTTGGAAATTCATAATTATCCAAAAATCTCGTATTAATCCCGTATAGGAACTTCTGCATGCGCTACCTTCGCTAAAATAGACGTATCTTGAGTTCTAGATGTCAGATTGAGGCGTTTTAAGATTCATTGGAAAGCTAATTGACAACCGAACAAGTTTCAAGAAGACATGTTGACCCATAAATGCCTGGATCCCATCCAAAAAGGAGACGCAAGTTGACTGACGTTTCTGACTTGCAAAACAGTTTTAACTTCTTTCCCAAGATGATTAGTTTCACCTCTCTCATGCATGTATCATTCCTCCACTCCTCAAAAAGATTCTCCCTCTAATCTAAACCGGTAAATGGAGGAAGTTCATCAAAGTACCAGGAAAGAGAAGATGTCTTGAAGGATCCTTGTGCATAGTCTCTTTTTGCAATGTAATTTACAAGTTCCTTCTCATTGAGATCATCACTATTGTTCTTTGGGTTGCAAAGAGACTCATTCTCATCTTCAAAATTGTTATTAATGCTAGAAGAGGAATAAGCATAAATAGAAATTTGAAAACAATCAATGGTATCTTTTGATTGTAGCGTACCTTCATCGGCGTTTGTCGTTTGATGATCATCTTGAATCAAAATAGTAGGTTTGTCACTAGAACCAAACACACTACATAGAATTTCTTCCTTATCAATAGGCAAGTGATACGAACACGACCCCGTATACGCGAACTTTGAGCTTGCGGAAGCGGATAAGGATGTTGGCGCGAATGTTAGATCGGTGAAAAGATGGATGAAGATAGGCGATGACGATGGAGATGGAAGATAAATGGATAAATTGTCCTCGGCACCCTCTTGGTCGCAATTAACCAAGCAAGTAACCACAAACGGCTCTAACTCACCCTTCTAGACGCAGTTACCTAGGCAAGTAGAGTGTGAAGATCAACAACAAATTCTGACGAACTTGAAAAATCGCTTCTAAAATAAAAAACACAAGTTATACTTCTTGCAAGTCTGAACTCAAAAGAGAACTTTTTTTAATCCTTCAAATTTGAATTACAATGTGGTTGAAGCCTCCTTATATAAGCCTTGGAGAAGTTCTAATCCTAGTAAACTTAAGAATCTTAATTACATAAGTAACTTCTAATAATAAATAAATATTGAAAATAAAATCCTAATATGATCCTAATAGATATTGCAGAATCCTATATTGATTTAAATTACAAATAATCAAATAAAATCTTGAAAATTCATAATTATCCAAAAATCTCGTATTAATCCCGTATAGGAACTTCTGCATGCGCTATCTTCGCTAAAATAGACGTATCTTGAGTTTTAGATGTCCGATTGAAGCGTTTCAAGATCTGTTGGAAAGCTAATTGACAGCCGAAAAAGTTTCAAGATGACATGTTGACCCATAAATGCCTGGATCCCATCCAAAAAGGAGTCGCAATTTGACTGTCGTTTCTGACTTGCAAAATAGTTTTAACTTCTTTTCCAAGATGATTAGTTTCACCTCTCTCATGCATGTATCATTCCCCCACTCCTCAAAAAGATTCGCCCTCGAATCTAAACCGGTAAATGGATGAAGTTCATCAAAGTTCCAGGAAAGAGAAGATGTCTTGAAGAATCCTTGTGCATAGTCTCTTTTTACAATATTATTTACAATTTCCTTCTCATTGAGATCATCTCTATTGTTCTTTTGGTTGCAAAGTGACTCATTCTCATCTTCAAAATTGTTATCAATGCTAGAAGAGAAATAAGCATAAATAGAATTTTGAAAACAATCAATGGTACCTTTTGATTGTAGCGTACCTTCGTCGGTGTTTGACGTTTGATGATCATCTTGAATCAAAATAGTATGTTTGTCACTGGAACCAAACACACTACATAGCATTTCTTCCTCATCAATAGGCAATGTTAAACTCTCGATGGTATCACCTTCTTCATGTTCTTTAGGAGAACAAATTTCTTTATCATGTTCCAAATAACATATTTCAATATTATTAGAAGGCATGATTTCAAACAACATAACTCTCAAAAAAATTTCTTGAAAATAATACTTATCTGGACAATCATACCCGGAATGATCTAGTCGACAACAATAATGACATTGAGTCCCCAAAAGAGTAAAATTCAATACGTTACTCAATGACATTCTCAAGAACGATCTGTCTCTAATACCAAATGATACATACACGGCCCCGTATACGCGAACTTTGAGCTTGTGGAAGCGGATAAGGATGTTGGCGCGAATTTTGGATCGGTGAAAATAGGCGATGACGATGGAGATGGAAGATAAATGGATAAATTGTCCTCAGCACCCTCTTGATCGCAATTAACCAAGCAAGCAACCTCAAACGGCTCTAACCTACCCTCCTAGACGCAGTTACCTAGGCAAGCAAGAGTGTGAAGATCAACAACAAATTCTGACGAACTTGAAGAATCGCTTCTAAAATAAAAAACACAAGTTATACTTCTTGCAAGTCTGAACTCAAAAGATAACTTTTTCTAATCATTCAAATCTGAATTACAATGTGGTTGAAGCCTCCTTATATAAGCATTGGAGAAGTTCTAATCCAAGTAAACTTAGGAATCCTAATTACATAAGTAACTTCTAATAATAAATAAATATTGAAAATAAAATCCTAATATGATCCTAATAGATATTGCAGAATCCTATATTGATTTAAATTACAAATAATCAAATAAAATCTTGAAAATTCATAATTATCCAAAAATCTCGTATTAATCCTGTATAGGAACTTCTGCATGCGCTATCTTCGCTAAAATAGACGTATCTTGAGTTCTAGATGTCCGATTGAGATGTTTCAAGATCCGTTGGAAAGCTAATTGACAGTCAGAAAAGTTTCAAGAAGACATGTTGACCCATAAATGCCTGGATCCCATCCAAAAAGGAGTCGCAAGTTGACTGGCGTTTCTGACTTGCAAAACAGTTTTAACTTCTTTTCCATGATGATTAGTTTCACCTATCTCATGCATATGTATCAGCAAGGTTAAACTCTCGATGGTATCGCCTTCTCCATGTTCTTTAGGAGAACAAATTTCTTTATCATGTTCCGAATCACATATTTCAATATCATTAGAAGGTATGATTTCTGACAACATATCTCTCAAAAAAATTTATTGAAAATAAGACTTATCTAGACAATCATACCCGAATGATCTAGTCGACAACAATAATGACATCGAGTCCCCAAAAGAGTAAAATTCAATACGTTGCTCAATGACATCCTCAAGAACGATCTGAATCTGATACCAAATCATATGAGTGTTTTGGAGCTGAAATATAGCTTGCAAGGCCTCGAATCAATAATGAGCTGTTTTGAGCTCATATGATGCTTTTGAGCTGGCCATTAATCCCTCGAGCCGTGTTTAATATGTTCTATAAAGAAAACAAATAAAATAACATAAGTTCAAATGTATTTAAGTAAAATATGCTAAAATGAACTAATGAGATGAAATTAAGGTAAAGATGTGGTTTATGTAATGGATGAATATCATATGATATACAAATGAATGATAACATATGATAATCCAAGCATATTATATAATGCATAAATAAGTAAATAGATAATGAAGTAAGGAAGAACTCTCTCTTCTTTCATGCTTGATAAACAAGATGAAAACATAGTGAATGTGAGTAGAAACATGCCCACATCACTTCAGCTGACAAGTCCAGAAGCAGCTGAAAAATGTCCTACATGTCGGGGAGTGTACCAGTGCACATGTGGCAGCATAGTTGGCATCCAGTCATACGAAGCATCCACGTGACAGCTTGGCACATGTGTGCACATGTGTGTGTGGCCGAACAACCCTCTCTCTTCTCATTTGTGCAGCAAACTCAAAGATAAGAACAAGGAGTTCTCTTGTTTGAATTTCAAACATCAATCACATGTTAAATGTGATAAACATGGTGCCTAAGTGTTCCAAAGTGTGGCTGCCATTCAATGCCGCCGATGGAGAAGTTATTTGTGTTTAAATTTAAAATTTGTTTCTTTAATTTATAGCCACACAATTAATTCGGCTATGGCCCCCTTTCTCCTATATATATGTGTTCTAAACAATGTAATAAGGTTAGACTTTTTGAATGAAAAATTTATTTGAGTTTTCTCTCAAATTAGGTTCTTTTTAGAACTTCTTTGACATTTCAGACTTAGTTTTGTTGTGTCAAGTTTCCTTGACACTCCGGGTTCCTAGATTGCTATCTAGAGGGTCCAAGTCCGTTGACGTTGAACGTATTCGATTTGGATTTGCATAACAGATTGTGCGAGTTCTTTAGAGTTCATCATTGTTCAAGTTTCCAGCAAGTTTCTGCCATTTTTTAGCACTCAAGACGGCCATGGATGAACGTTGAAGCATTCATCTTCCTCCTTCTTCAAATCTGCCCAAAAATTCCAGCAACTTTCTCCCTTATTTCCTTTTGTTTCTTTTCTTCATTTCTTGTCTTTTCAGAGTCTAAATCAGCCTTCTTGTATTGTTCCACTTGCAAGGAAATGCTTGCTTCCATCCTAGATCTGTATCACTCAAGGAACATTGTTTCGACAAGCAACGCCCTTATCATATGAAGAGTCTTCATTTAAAGAGATGCATGTTTGGTGAAGAGATTTTCTTCAAAAGATACCTAGAACACGAAGAGACATGAGGCAAGCATCCAAGGGATCAAGACCATTCGGCTTAAGCATTCAAAAAGCTCTAAAAGCATTCAATAACACTCCTTTGGCCGAACCAACACCTAACCATTCGGCCTAAGGCATGAATCTTCATAAAAACATGTGTTTCCAAGGGTGTTTTCAGACTTGGCCGAATTGGTTCATTGCTTTTAGGCCTAGGGACATCATTAAAACATCATGTATTATCATAAAGGATACCACCTAGCCGAACATCACATGGTTATTTACTCATGTCCTTTGATTTTCTATAAATTGTCAATGCCTTGGCATTTGTAAGGCATACCTTTTTCATATCAATATATTTTGTCATGTTTTCCTCTTTTTCTAAGTTCTTTGTGAACTCTATCGACTTATCAAGCCCTTGTGCTTGTGGCGTCCATCCTTTTCATCCTAATACTTGTGTTTCCTAGTTCATATACTAGAGGGGCCAAGTCCTAAACACCACCCAGACCTAGGATTTATAAGACAAGAGGGATTTGCTCTTTAGCATTGAATTTGTCTTCTTCCTTTGTTCATACTATTTCATCACCATCACCATTCTTTGATAAGCCTACAACACGCCCAAATACTATCAAGACCAACCCACTTTCGCTTCATTACTTACTTTCTTTCTACATCATTTCTAGCCACCTTCAACCCTTAGATTAACCCACCAAGTCATTCTTCTTTGAGTCTATCTTACTGCAGGGAACTTGCTCTTTCACTAGGTCCACAATCAAGGTAGATATGCACACATCATGTGGTAATCAGAGCTTTGGATGAAGAGCAAAGTGCATAAAGAAGCCCTACCATCAAACAAGAAGAAAACAAAAGGAGTGCATTCGGCCAAAGAAGAAAAGCAAATAAAAAGGCTCCATTTAACATCAAAAGGAGTTAAAAATATTCAAGAGAATGGCAATAAAGAAAAGCACAAAGAGAGATCAAAGGAAGCACTACAACAAGGATTCATCACCAAAGTCTAGAAATCATTCAAGGTCTTGATTGTGATGAAATTAAAGTTGTGAGTAACTTGTTTGTAGGTAACCTTTTCTTTCTTTTCTTTATATATTTTATGTAACGCCCCGGTTTAGGGCCCAAGAGTTATCGGTTTTGATCTAGGACTAGTTTTGGGTTAAAGATAGATTAAAATGCTGATTTTATAAAAATGCCATTATTTACAATAACACCATTAATGAAATTTGAAAAGGGGGTTTTGAGATTGAAGAGTCATCTTCATTTTAAAAAAAACCTAAAAAGCTTAAACTTTCTCCTAAAAGCTCTCCACCACCTCTTCCTTGGCTCAAAGGTTTTTCCATAGAAGATTTTCAAAGGTAATCATCACTTTTACCTTGGCTTTTATTTGTTGAATCTTTTCTTTTTGAAAACCTAGCAAAGTATTGATTTTTCGCTTTGGGTTCCAAAGTTTTGATGGAAAGGAGATGGGTTTGTGAAATTTTCGTATGGATTTTTAATGGGTTCTTGGTGGGATTTTTTGAACTATTTTTGGTTGCTAAATAATGTTAATAAGTAGCTTAAACCCATAAAACCCGAAACTAGGTGCAGTGGGTAAGTTTTGAAGGTGAAAAAGTGGTGTTTTGGCTTAGTTTTGGGGTAAAACGAGGGCTGGAGGTATACAGACCTAGGATGAGTGTTTTTAGATGTTTATTGGTGGATTTTGAAGGTTAAAAATATTGGGTAAAGTCAGATTGTGTTTGGATGATGTTTTGGCAACGTTTCGATTGATTTCAGCTTTGTTTTGATTGAGTAAATGTGTCGATTGATGGACTGTTGCTTTTCAGTGAATTTATGGAAGAGTAGGGGAGTAATAATTTGTTTTTGGTTGATTAGAAACATGGGAAACAAGTTTGGGTCCTTTGGACGCGAGGCCGGGTAGTTTGGAGACTTGAATCGGGGATTCGGCTATCGTTGGGCTATATCGGTGAGTGGTAATGTTTTGAAGTTTAAAATGATTCAAAGAGGTTTTCTTGGGGGTTTGGGTGGAGCCTTAAGGGCTAACCCAAACCCAAGTGTAATTTTGCCTAAATTGCCTTGTTTCGTTAATTGTTGGTGTGTGTGGATATTCGTGTTGTTGTTTGAAATGTGGATTGCTTTTACTCCCTGTTTTAATGTTGTTGTGTAGTCGTTGTTGATGTCAAGCCTCACGTGATGGTTAGTTGTTGTGTACGGTGATGTGTAGTCCCACCGGTAGTGACTAGTAGAAGAGTACGGTGATGTGTAGTCCCATCGGAAAAATGCTAGTTGTTGTGTACGGTGATGTGTAGTCCCATTGAGGATGGTTGTGCATGTGCAAACCATGTTTCATTATGCTTCCATTTCATTGTATCTCTTTCTTAAGTGGTTTCGTTTTTAAAACTAAGATATATGTTTTAAACTGCATTGTTGATGTGTTTTAGAGCTCCGCTCACTAAGCTTTTAAGCTTACGCTATCTTTTTCCAACAATGCAGATCGTTAGAGGCTCTGGGAGGCAAGTGGGCAAGGGAGGAGTTCTTGGAGTTCTTGCTAGCCCAAAGTATGATTTTACTAGTTGTAATAATGCTTAGACGATGGGAATACTAGACTTTTATGTTAGTGAGTTGGTGTTCAAACTCCTACGTTGGCTTTGTTTAAGTTGCTAGCATGTTTTGAATGTTGATACCATGTTATGTTGAGGTTTGTTGTGGTCTTGGATGAATTTCCATGCGTTTTGACTTGTTTGTGTTTTTGAGCTAACATGTTCTTATGAGCTTTGAGTTTGAGATCCATTTTGTTGCGTGTATGCATGTTTGAAGTCGTGTTTAGGGTGTTTTGCCTCTAGATTGTCTGTATAATAAGTTGCCAGATGGTTGTGATGTTTCGGGGTAAGTTTGGGAGCGTTTGGAGATGCCAAAATGTGTTTTTGGGCCAAACTGTATCCAAGTGTTTCGGAACGGTCGAGCTGCAAGGGGTACCCGTATCGAAACATGGGAGGTGCCGTTTCGGTACAATTTGCCACTGGAGGTTCCTGTTTCGGATCCATGTAGGGTCCGGCAGGAGCAGACATGACTCATTTTATTCAGACTATAGTCGGGGCTTTTCAGACAGCTTTGGCCGGTATACATGCTGCAGCACCACCTCAGGGTGCGGGGACTAGTTTACCCCTTGAGATACTTCGTAGTTTGGGTGGAGTTGAGTTTCGTGGTTTAACTCTCGAGGGTTCAGAGGCTTGGCTCGAGAGTACTACATGCATCTTAGGCTAGATTGAGTGCTCATACACTCGTAAGTTGGGTTGTGTTGTCTCCTTGCTTCAGGGAGATGCATATGCTTGGTGGACTACCGTTACTTCGGGTTTGACAGAAGCGAAGATCACTTGGGAATTCTTCAGAACTGCCTTTAAGAAGAAGTATCTTGGAGTTCAATATCAGGATGAGAAGAAGAGAGAATTTATGGCCTTGGTTCAGGGTATTAAGACGGTGTCAGAGTATGAGGTTCAGTTTGTGAGGTTGAGCCAGTAGGCTCCCGAGTTGGTCCCCAGTGAGAGGGAACGGTGTGAGCGTTTCCGATATGGTTTGACTAGGGATGTGAAGACTTATATGCTTGCTTCGGATTACACCGAGTTTGATGTTTTGGTCTCTAGGGCCAAGGATATTGAGCAGAACTTGGGCTCGAGTACTCGTGCTAACGGGTTTGATTCCGGAAAGATACACGCAGATTGGGACAGAGATCATGCCAAGAGGCACAAAGATAGGAGGTATCAGCCCCATTCGAGACATAGGGGTGGTAACCATGGACGGGGCCATCAGGGCCAAGGAGCTGTTGTTCACACTCCTGAGTGCACTAGATGCGGGAGATGACATCTGGGCGAGTGTATGGGTACCTTTGGGGTATGTTGGAACTGTGGTTCCCGAGATCATTTGGGGCGTAACTGTCCACATCCGGCTAGGGGTGGACCGGCTCCAGCTAGAGGTTTTGAGCATCAGAGAGGCCGTGGGCATGGTCGGGGAAATTTTCAGCCGAGGAACGATGGTCAGAGGAACTTAGCTCATGTGGTGGCAATTTAGCCCGACGGTGGAGGACCGGCTAGAGTGTATGCACATCGAGAGGCTGGGAATGACACATATGTCATCGCAGGTAATTTCTCGTTACAGTCATTGACTTTGCTTTCTTTGATAGATTCGGGTTGGATGCATTCGTACATTTTGGGTGAACATGCAAGATCTCTAGGTTTACCGTATGAGTGGTTAGAAGTAGGAGTAAATGTTACTAGTTCTTTCGGTGAGGCCGTAGTAGTTAGGAAGATGTATAGGAGGTGTTATTTGATGATTCAGGGCCATGTGTTTCCGGTTGACATGATGGAATTGCCGTTCTATGGTTTTGATGTGATTTTGGGCATGGATTAGCTCGTAGAGCATAGAGCTAGGGTAGACTTTGAGACCAAGAGAGTCTCCTTGAGACTTACGGATGATTTTGAGGTTGTAGTGGTGGGCGAGAACATTAAGTTCTTGTCCAATGTTGTTTCTGCTTTAGAAGCTCAGAGATTGATGGATTCGGGGTGTCAGGCGTATTTGGCTTATGTGATGAATCCGAATATGAGTGAGGTTAGACCGCAAGACATCAGAACAATTTGTGATTTTTCTGAGTGTTTTTCCGGAAGAGTTGTCGGGTTTGCCTCCAGATAGGGAAGTTGAGTTTGCTATCGAGACGTATTCCGATTCTGCACCTGTGTCTATTGCTCCGTATAGAATGGCACCGAAAGAGTTGAAGACACAGCTTTAGGAACTGTCAGATAGAGGTTTCATTAGGCCTAGTATTTCTCCGTGGGGTGCTCCGATTTTGTTTGTGAAGAAGAAGGACGGCAGTATGAGGATGTGTATGGACTATAGGCAGTTGAACAAGGTAACCGTGAAGAACAAGTATCCTTTGTCACGGATAGATGATTTGCTTGATCAGATGAGAGGTGCTTCAGTGTTTTCGAAGATTGATTTGAGATCCGGTTACTATCAGTTGAAGGTGAAAGATGTGGACATACCGAAGACCGCTTTCCGTACACGTTATGGGCACTATGAGTTCTTGGTAATGCCTTTCGGGTTGACTAATGCTCCAGCTGCATTTATGGATATGATGAACCGAGTGTTCCATGAGTTTTTGGTTAGGTTTTTAGTGGTGTTCATAGATGACATCTTCATGTACTCTAGGACCGAGGAAAAACATGATGAGCATTTGCGGGTGCTTTAGACATTGCTTGAAAATCAGTTGTATGCCAAGTTGAGTAAGTGTGAGTTTTGGATTAAGGAGGTAGTCTTCCTAGGTCATGTGATCTCGGCCAATGGAATTAGTGTGGACCCCAAGAAGATAGAAGCCATAGTGAATTGGAAACAACCGAAGTCAGTGACAGAAATCCGTAGTTTCCTAGGCTTGGCGGGGTATTATCGAAGATTTGTTGAAGGATTTTCGAAGATTACAACACCCTTGACTAAATTGCTCCAGAAGAATGTTCCGTATGAGTGGTCAGATGCAAGACAACAAGTGTTTGAGAAGTTGAAGAAAGCTTTGACCGGACCTTTGAATGCAAGCAAGCCTTGTATCACGAATGTTTTCTTGTGAAAATATGTTGAAATGGATGAAAGGAGATAGGTTGCGGAAGGATGGTAGTGTTTGTATGTCAAAAGGGTGTAAGGAAAGGAAGATAGATAAGTAGGAAGATGGTTTCGGATGGTGTATGGAAGATGGTGAAGAGAAAGGATGTTGGTAGTATTCAAAGACTAAAAAAGATGAACATGTGCTAAGGAGCATATACCCTAACTTGGATGAGGCCTCGAGGGTGGTAAAAGGACTTAGATTGAGAAACAATGGATGTTTAACAATCTAAAGTATCAAGATGGAAAGAAAAGGGAGACGCCACAAATCAATAAAGATTTGATAAGTCAAGAAGTTCTAAAAAGAACAAGGATGAGAGAAAACCTCACAAAGTAATTTTTATAATCTGAATTGTGTGTTTACAAATGAAAATGCATTACATATTTATAGTAAATGAAAGGGGTGGCCGAAATGGTGTGTAGGGGAGAGGGAAAGATTCGACAGCCTTGGTGTCTCCCTCCTTTGGCTGAATTGGTGTGATAAGGGCTTGAATAGGTGTTGATAACCTATCAAGCACTATTCGACAGCCTTGCACCATTCCAAATTGGCGCCAAGGTGTGTAGAGGTGCCTAGGTTCCCTCCTTTGCTATTCGGCTAGGTAGGTGTCCTTCCATCACTTAGCTAAGTAGCTAGTGTCACTAGCTGGTCCACTGAAGGAGCTGGTAGTAGTCAGAGGAGCTTGGGATGAGCTGGACGAGCTAGGCTTGAGCTGAGCTAGCTAGCTGACTTAGCTAGCTAAAGGTGAGTAGCTGATTTGTGCTGATCTGAGCTTCCCTTTGCTGAGTAAGCTAGTCTTGAAGTGCTTTTAAGTTGTCCTCTAGCTACTGGAGTGTTTTGGATCTGAAACGAATCCTCCTTTGCTCAGAAATCACTCTTTTGCTATTTGAGCTCTTTGAAGCTGTTTTGAGCTGAGTGAGCTGGTTCTTTAGTACCCTTGAGTTCTTTTAAGACTTCATAAGTGTCCTCGAACCATTTGGCAGCTTTTAGAGTCTTGAAACGGCCAAACAACGTTTTGAGCTGATTCTGACACTTTGAGCTGGAACTGAGCTGTAGCACACTCCCTTGAGCTGTGTTAATATAACCTATGAAGAAAACAAATGATACTAAAGAACAAGAAAAAAAATAAAAAGAAACAAAGAAAAGGGTGTAAGAATTTCTGGACGAATTTGGACTCGAACAAAGATGAAGGCTTCAACGGGCTTTCAAGGCTGATTTGGTGACCAAATTGTGGCAGAAACGTTGCTAGAAAATCAGCGAATGTTTGGCAACGTTAAACTTGAAAGAACTCGAACAATCTGCTGAACGAACCCGAATCGAATTTGTCTAACGTCAAAGACGGAAAGCTCGAAAGAACCTGCACAATCTACTGAGCAAACCCGAATCGAATATGCTTCACGTCAGAGGACTTGGACCCACTAGATAGCGATCTAGGAACCCGACGTATCAAGTAAATTTGACAAATCAAAACAAAGTCTGAAATGTCAAAAGATAGTTCTAAAAAGAACCGAACAAGAGAAACTCTCTCAAACAAATTTTATTTCCAAAATGTCTAACCTCGTTACAAGCATATTTCGGCAAATATATAATACAATAAGGTGGTTGGCCGGTTTACATTGAGTGGCTGAAATTTTATCATTTGAATATTAAAATTCAAAAGTTAAACTTCCTTTGGGCGGCTTTAAGAAATCAGCCATGTATTTCCTAATGTTGGGCGGCAATTGAATAAAGCACATGCAAAATGTGCTTTTGTTTGAAATTCAAACAAATCAGCACATGTGGGATGTGTGACTTTGATCTTATCCGCCCATGCAAAAGAGAACAAAGTAATTTCAACTACACCAATTATTCTTATCTTTGTGCCGCACTTTGTGTAAAGGAATTTCAAACCCCATTTGCAGCACATGGGTGAAAAAGGACAAGGGACACTCGGTTGCACATATTTGTTTCTTTGAATTTTAAATTCCATTTGTAGCAATGCATGCTTGCTGCTCTCTTAGCCGATTTGCATGGAACATGCAACGTTCTCCTATTTTCGCACGGTACATGCTCGCACAAACACAGGACACTGTCAATTTGACTCACACTTGTAGGACACTTGTTCAGCTGCTTCTAGACTGGTCAGCTGTAATTGAGCTAGTGGAGCTAAAGCTGAGCTGACTGGGAATGATTGAGCTGAATCGAACTCTCTGAAAGTGAGCTGGTTACTATCTCCTAAGCTGAACCGAGCTGCATACACTCTGGTGAGCTGGAGATGAGCTGCATGCACTCACTTGAGCTGAAGTTGAGCTGTATATGCTCACTTGAGCTAGTGTCCTCTTATGTACCTATCACAAAACAATGAAACACCTATCAGAGTTTTGTAAACTTATTCAATAACACTTAAAAAAATATAAAAAAATTATAAGGCATATTAAACTTATTCAAAACACTTAAACAAATATAAAAACATTATAAGGCATATCAAACTTATTCAAAACACACCAAACATACTATATATATAGTAAACACACCAATATAAATAATATAGCATAAAAAATGTTACACATTAGTATGTAACAAGTGAAAAAGAAAACTTCCCTGAAAGTTTGAAGTTGCTTTCGTTGGAAGCGATTCTTCAAGTTCGTAAGAATTTGTTGTTGATCTTCACACTCCTGCTTTCCTAGGTAACTGTGTCTAGGAGGGTGGGTTAGAGCCGTTTGAGGTTGCTTGCTTGATTTATTGCGATCAAGAGGGTGCCGAGGACAATTTATCTATTTATCTTCCATCTCCATCGTCATCGCCTATCTTCAACCATCTTTTCACCGATCCAACATTTGCACCAACATCCTTATCCACTTTCACAAGCTCAACGTTCACATATACAGGGCTGTGTCCGTATCACCCTAAAAGGTAAGCTTTGTACTACCCCAATTCTTCGCCTTCCCGATTTCTCTAACACTTTTGAGTTAGAATGTGATGCCTCCGGTATAGGCATAGGTGCGGTTCTTTTGCTGGAAAAACAACCAATCACTTACTTTAGTGAGAAGTTAAAAGGAGCACATTTGAACTACTCAACATATGATAAAGAGCTCCTTGCATTTGTTCGTGCATTTGAAGTTTGGCAACACTACCTTTTTCCAAAGGAGTTTGTCATACACACTGACCATGAATCCTTGAAGTGGCTCAACGGCCAAGGTAACTTGAGCAAGAGACATGCTCGTTGGGTGAAATTCATTGAAACATTCCCTTATATCATCAAATACAAGAAAGGTAAGGATAATGTAGTAGCGGATGCACTATCTCGAAGGTATACCCTAATTACTCAAATGCATGCTACTATATTGGGATTTGAGCATATAAAGGAATTATATCCTAATGACACAAATTTTAAGGAAATTTATACTCATTGTTTAAAAGGTGCTTTTAACAAGTTTTATCTTGTAGATGAGTTTCTTTTCTGAATGAACAGGTTGTGTATACCATAAGGATCCATTAGAGAACTTCTAGTCCATGAATCACACTCCGGAGGCTTAATGGGACACTTTGGCATCTCCAAAACTTTGGACATGGTAATGGAGCACTTCTTTTGGCCACATATGAGGAAAATTGTGGAGAAAGTATGTGCATCTTGCATAGTATGTAAACAAGCCAAATCCAAGGTTAGTTTTAATGGTTTATATACCTCCCTTCTTATTCCTTCTCTCCCTTGGGTCGATTTATCTATGGACTTTATTCTTGGATTACCTCGTACCAAGATGGGCCGAGATAGTATTTTTGTTGTGTTCGACAGGTTTTCAAAGATGGCTCACTTTATACCTTGCCACAAAACGGACAGTGCAACACATGTCGCTGATCTCTTCTTTAGAGAAGTAGTACGACTTCATGGAATTCTACGCACCATTGTTTCCGATAGAGATGTCAAGTTCATAAGACATTTTTGGAAGGTTTTGTGGGGGAAAATAGGTACCAAACTACTCTATTCTACAACTTGTCACCCACAGACGGACGGACAAACCGAGGTAATAAACCGGATATTAGGTGTGTTACTCAGAACCGTTGTCGGAAAGAACCTAAGACTTGGGAAGAATATTTACCTTTCGTAGAGTTTGCCTACAACCGTTCTATTCATTCCTCCACCGGTTATTCCCGATTTGAAGTAGTTTATGGTTTTAACCCCTTATCTGCTTTAGACCTCGTCCCTTTGCCTATTGATAATATTTGCAGCTTAGATGGTGCAAAGAAAGCAGAATTGGTTAAATCCATACACGCTAAGGCAAAGAAAAGAATGGAGAAAACATATGAAAATATTGCTGCTAAAGTCAACAAAGGCCGGCGCCAAGTTGTCTTTGAACCAGGAGATTGAGTTTGGTTGCACATGAGTAAAGAGAGATTTCCAAACCATAGGAAATCCAAGTTGGATCCAAGAGGAGATTGACCATTCCAAGTCCTTGAAAGAATCAATAATAATGCATACCGAATTGATCTACCTGGTGAGTATAATGTGAGTACAACTTTTAATGTTGCTGATCTTTCTCCCTTTGACATTTCAGATTCGTGGACGAATCCTTTTGAGGAGGGAGAGGATGATACATGTACCACAAGACAATTCCAAGGACGAGATGGACTTACTTTTCCACTTGGCCCAATAACTCGATCCAAGTCCAAGATGATCAAGAGCAAGCTAAATTCAATCGTTCAAGGATTTGTGAGCAAAGGATTGCAAGCTGCCATGAAGAAAGAAGAATTTCTTGAAGGAAGCCCACACTTAAAATCCTTTGAGCATAATTGGATCACAAAAACCCAACTTCTGCACCTTTGGGGATGAATATCCATGAGCCTTTAGATGTCCATTAATTAGCCCTTTTATTGTATTTAGACTCAATACTTCTTATTATGAAAGGATTGGGTTAGACTTTTATTTTTAGCCCAAGTTAGGATTTACAAGTGTTATTTAGGCCTAGCTTACATTAAAACAACACATACATCCTTTCCTACCCAAAACCAAAGTACTTGCCAGTCAAATAAGCCTAAATCCCTTCAAATTTCGTCAAAAAAGAAGCCCTAACAACCGATTACTTGCCTCCCAAGCAACCAAGCCTACTTGCAGCCCAAGAAATCAGCACATATCAGCTTATCACTTGCCTTATCACCTTATTCCTTGCTGCCCAAGTACAAGGAGTTTGCAGGTTGTTTTTATTTTATTTTTTTAATTAAATTAGGGTTTTCTAGTTTTAGTAGAAGTTAAATTACTTTCGCTATCCTTCACCTATAAAAGGATGAATCCTCCATTGAAAGGAAGATTATTCAGATTTTCTTTGATTAATGAAATATTTAGTGAGTTTATTTTGCAAGTGCTGATTACTTGTGCCTTAGAAGTCTTCTTCAACATAAGTTCGACGAGTTCTTATGAGGGAGATCATCTTCACACTCATGTAGGTAATCGCGTCTAGGAGGGTGGGTTAGAGCCGCTTGAGGTTGCTTGCTTAGGTAATTGCATCTAAGAGGGTGTCGAGGACAAAACCATCAAGCCATGTCCATCTTCAACTTCATGCCATCTCCATAGCCATAAACAAAGCTGAATTTTCAGATTTGTTTTATCTACCTCTATATTTATCTTTTTTAATCTTTTTATTTTAATTCTTATTATTTATCCCCTAATCTTCTTTCTTATCTTCGTTTCTTTGATTTTCCAGCATTGAATCTGAAATTTTCAAGAAAAGCCCTTCTCTTTTCTCTTGAATTTTCAGATCTGCTCCTAATCTTCTTGATTGAGTCTAGAGTCCCTAGTTCTTGCAACTTGATTGAAGGCTTCCAAATTCAAGCTTGCGCTACTCTATCATAAGCTATAAAACAATGCAACCTTATTGTAATAACACACAACAAGTTGACATAGCTTGACATACAATATTATAAGCTGGCAAACTTATCTAAAAAACACTTAACATAATATATACATAACAAACACATATATATAAGTAGTATAGTATAAGTGTGTCACATATCAACATGCAACACATTATAAAGCTTATTGTCTAAAGCACAAACATTATCAAAAGATTCAGAAATGTTAACACAAGTGAAGGAAAGAACTTCCCTAAATTTCTTTGCCTTAAAACGAGTGATTGGTCCTATTGGCAAGACCTCCGGATCAATCTCCTTTGCTGGCATGGATGTGCTCACATCATCCCCCTTCTTAAAAAGGATTTTTCCTCAAATCTGTAGAATCTTCATAAGGGATTAAATCAGAAACATTAAATGTGGCACTTACATTGTATTCACCCGGTAAATCCAACTTGTAGGCGTTGTCATTCACTTTCGCCAACACCTGAAAAGGATCATCTCCTTGTGGTAACAGCTTAGACCATCTTTGGGATGGAAATTGTTCTTTTTGGAAATGAACCCACACCTAATCACCAACATCGAAGGTGACTCACTTCCTTCCTTTGTTTGCTTTCTTTTCATACTGTAGAGTCCTTCATTCTAGGTTCTCCTTAACCAGTTGATGCAACTTCTTCACATATTCTGCTTTGCTTTGACCATCCTTGTTCATCACCTGTTTCTATGGCAAAGATGACATATCTAGAGGAGTGATAGGATTAAATCCATAAACAACCTCAAATGGTGACATCTTAGTACTAGAATGTACATCATGATTATATGCAAATTCAACATGTGGCAAACAATCTTCCCAAGTTTTAATGTTCTTTTTAATGATGGAACGAAGTAAAATAGATAAAACTCTGTTAACAACCTCAGTTTGTCCATCAATCTGGGGATGACAAGTAGAAGAAAACATAAGTTTCGTACCTAGTTTGCTCCAAAGAGTCCTCCAGAAGTGGCTCAAAAACTTTACATCCCTGTCGAAAACAATTGACCTAGGAAGACCATGCAAACGGAACACATCTCTAAAGAACAAGTTAGCCACATTCACAGCATCATTAGTCTTATGGCTTGCAATAAAATGTTCCATCTTCGAGAACCTATCAACAAAAAAATATATACTATCTCTACATGTCCTAGTTCTAGGTAGTCCCAAAACAAAATCCATCGAAATATCATTCCAAGGGGATCATAAATAGGTAAAGGTAAGTACATACCATGTGGGGAAACCTTCGATTTTGCTTTCCTACAAGTCACACAACGTTCACAGTGCCTTTCAACATCCCTGCGCATCTTAGGCCAAAATAGATGCTCCTTCAATGTCTGCAACGTCTTGGTGACTCCAAAGTGACCCATTAGTCCATCTTCATGTGCTTCACGTATCAGAATATCACGCATAGATCCTTGTGGAATGCATATCCTGTTTTCTTTGAAAAGATAACCATCATGCCTGTAAAACTTTCCACCTGCATCTTTTTCACAAGCATTAAACTTATCTCTAAAATCAGGATCATCAGTGTATAACTTACAAATATATGCAAATCCAATCAAATGAGAATCAAGGCAATTTAAAAGTGCATATCTGTGTGATAAAGCATCAACAACGACATTGTCTTTACACTTTTGTAATGAATGACATAAGGAAAAGACGCAAGAAATTCAACCCATTTAGCATATCATTTATTCAATTTATGTTGATCATGATCAGTGTGATTCACAAACTCCTTAGCCAACAAATAATGCTGCCAAGTCTCCGATGCCCGAATCAGTGCATACATCTCCTTGTCGTAGACATGATAGTTCAATGTTGCTCCACTCGGTTTCTCACTGAAATATGCAATGGGCCTTTTTTCCTGCTTCAAAACAACGCCTATACTTACACTTGAAGCATCACACTTAATCTCGAAAGTTTTATCAAAGTTAGGTAAGGCTAACACTAGTGTTTTGAATTCAAAAAAACCGAAATTGAGAGAATAATCTCACAAGAATTTTATTCATAAAATGATCCACCCTTTATAAGTTAAATTCGGCCAATATATATAATATAATGGAAGTTGGCCGGTTTACAAACATGTGACTGTTATTTGAAGACATTTGAATATTAAATTCAAATGAAAAAAAGAGAACTTCCCAAAGTGGCGGCACTCACTACTGGCCGTGCATTTGAGTTGTGTTAGGCGGCACATAATTGAGCACATGTTTAATGTGCGTCCCATTTGAATTTCAAGAAATCTGCACATGTGAACTGTGCTCGTGGAATTTCAAATTAAAAACCACTTGTACTTATCCTTTTCTGTCACTCACATGTGCTGCCTTTGTGTTGAAATTCCATTCACTTGCCGCACATGGTGAAAACGTCCAACAAATGTCACTCGGTTGCTTTGAACTCCATTTGTCGTGCTTTGGGAGGAAATGAACCCAAAAATATATTTGGCTTCTTATTTTTGCATTAAGCCGTTTTGCATGGTTACGCACGGTACACGCTCACATGAACACATGGCACTATCAATTCGGCTCTCACTTGTTGTACTGGCTGCCATACACTTGTAGGTTACTTGTTCAGATGCTACTGGACTTGTTGATACGCTCCAACTCTCTCCAATTGGTATTGTAGAGAGAAGCTTTGATTGTCCCGATCTAGAATGCAAGCAAGCCTTGTCTTCACGAACGTCCTCTTGTGGAAATATGATGAAAGATGGGGAAAGAGAATGAAAGAGTATGGCTGCGGAGGTATAAGGTTGTGCTGGAAAAGAAAAGGGAAGAAAATGGAAGATTTAGGTGAAGGATATATGGTGTTCGAATAGTGAAGGAAATGGAAGGGAAAGAAGTGAAATGATGGTGGTGAAATAGTATTCAAAGTAACCAAAAGTAGGAACTTATACTAACAAGTATAAACTCATTCTTGAAGTTGTCTTTGAAGGTGGTAGAATAGGACTTAGTCCGATTGGTTAAAGAACCAACAATCTAAAGTATCAAAAATGGAGATAGAAGACGCCACAAATCTGTTGAAAGATTTGATAAGTCAAGAAGTTCTTAAAAGAACAAGTTCGAGAGAAAACTCACAAATATAATTTGTATTCAGAAAAATGGTTTGTTCAAATGCAGAAATGGCTTACATATTTATAGTAAATGAAAGGGGGTCGCCAAATGGGCATGTTACAAAGGGGTAGGATGATTCGACAAGGCTTGTGACCCTTCATGGTGGCCGAAATGGCTTGATAAGCCATGAAGAGTGGCTGATAAGCGCTCGACAATGATTCGGTCCTAAGGCGCCCTTCCATGGTGGTGCCAAGCTTGGGATGGCGTCAAACATTCCCTCCCTTGGCCGAGAGGTCTCCTTTGGAAGCTTCCTTGATGGTTCGACTGGTAAGTGTCCCTTGGGGTGTCCACACACTTGAGCTGATAGTTGTAGGGTGAGCTGAGATGAGCTGATTGAGCTAAGGTTGAGCTAGTTCGAGCTGAGCTAGCTAGCTGATTGAGCTAACTGAATTTGAGTGATGATTTGAGCTGAACTAAGCTTCCTCTAGCTAAGTGAGCTGGTCCATTAGTGCCTTGGAGCTGCCCTTGAACTATAAGATTGTCGTGGAGCTGAAACAAAGCTTGTAAGACCTTGAATCATCAATGAGCTGATTTGAGCTCATAGGAAGCCTTTGAGCTGAAACTGAGCTGGCTACTAGTCCCTTGAGCTGTGTTTATCATATCCTACAAAGAAAAAACACCAATTGCATAAGTAATATTTCATATAAATAGTAGAAAGACTAAAAAGGCATAAAGACATAAACTGTGATGATTTGCATGAATGAATATAAGATGCAAACATATAATAAAATGCATAAGTGATGCAATGCATAAATGATAAGTAGAGATGTGGTTTTAATAACTTGTTCATGTATTATCTATGCTATGATCATTAGAATAAAGTATGAAAAATATATGTATAGTATGATATGATGGCAATTATCTAGATAACTAGAAATGAGTGTAGCAATTGTACTAAGCAACAAAAGAGAAGTAAAGAAAACCCCCTGGTCTTTGTTGCGTGAAACACAACATGGAAGTGAGTTAAACTTGAGTATGAACGTGCACATATCATCCCCTCCTTCTTTTGAGCGATTTGTCCTCAAATCGAACATCCTTGTGTCTGAATCCTTTCCGGCTATGGGAATGATGCAATTGTGGAGCGCACTTGCCCCTAAGATCATCTTACATTCCTGCAATGACAAAGATAACATTTTTGCTTTCTTGGGGTTAGAAAAATCAGTTGTGATTATAGGACGTGTCAAAAGATATTCCCTAATCATTTTGATGTGAGCACATCATTTCAAGACAAGCAAGTTGATCCGGAGGTCTTACCATTAGGACCTATTACCCGTTCTAAGGCAAAGAAATTTAGTGAAGCCTGATGTGAGCACGCTTATGCCACCCAACGATGCAACTTCAAACTTTCAGGGAGTTTGCTTTTTATTTTGTTACATACTGATGTGTAACATTTCTTATACTTATATTATTTATATTAGTGTGTTTACTATGTATATAGTATGTTTGGTGTGTTTTGAATAAGTTTGATATAACTTATGGTGTGTTTATATTTGTTTATGTGTGTTTGCTTTGTTTTCATGTAGGTACTTAGGAGGACATTAGCTGAGGAGTGTGTAGCTAGCTCAACTCTAGCTCAAGTGAGTGTAGGCAGCTCAATTCCAGCTCAAGTGAGTGTAGGCAGCTCAACTCCAGCTCACCAGAGTGTATGCAGCTCATCTTCAGTTCAGGAGAGTGTAACCAGCTCATCTCCAGCTCAAGGCAGCTCAGTTCAGCTCCTGACACTTTCAGTTAGCTCATTTTAGCTCAACTTTAGCTGACAAATCCAGAAGTAGCTGAAAAGCGTCATGCATATCGGGGAGTGTGCTAGTGCACATGTGGTAGCCTAGGTGGCATCCGGTCATCTCCAGCACCCACGTGGCAGCTTGACACATGAGTGTGAATGTGCAGCCGAATCAGCATGTTTTCTCCTTCATTATGTGCCATTTGCAAGAAAGGATAAGCCCGAGTGGTTATGTTTGAATTTCAAACATAAAAATCACATGTTAAATGTGATTTTCATGTGTTTTCGGCGCCTAAACTTGTGGCTGCCAATTGAGTCCGCCCAAAAGGAGTTATTTCCACTCAAATTCAATTTTAAACTCCTTTTAATATCAGCCACACAACTTAAACGAATTTGGCAGCCCTTGTACCTATATATATGTGTTTAAACAATGTAATTTGGTTAGACATTTTTATGAATCAAATATATTGTGAGAATTTTCTCTCAAAGTTAGTTCCTTTTAGAACTTTTTCTTGATACTTTGGGTTCTCAATTATTAGATAATTGAAGGGTCCAAGTACTTTGTTCGAACAAATTCAAGATAAGGTTCGTGTTCGTTCAACAGATTGTTCGAGTTCATCCTTGGAGTTTGTTCATCTTTCGACATTGTAGAACAGATTCGATCCGGGTTTGCATAACAGATTATGGAAGTTCTTTCGAGTTCTTCGTGTCAAGTCCAAGAACGTTGCTGCCATTGTTGAATGCTTGAAGATATCATCTTCAACCTTTCACCTAGTCCTTAAATTATTTCGGCAACTTTCTTCTTTCCCATTTCTGATTTTTCTTTCATTTTTCTTCTTCTTCTTTTAAGAAGTAAAAAAACAGTTCGAAATTCAAAAAAAGTCAAAATTCAAAGTTTGACCAAAAAGTAAAAAAATCGGAAAAATTGAAAAAAATAAAAAAAATCAGTTTCGAATATTTGGGGTATTTTGTGTTAACATGTGCTGTTTGGACGTGAAATGATGAAGGATATGCTTATCTTACCTTGAAATACCTTAAAATCACCCAAAATCAACTTTTCTTGTTTATTCCGGAGATAGGATGGTGGTAAGCATTTCTACTGCGTAAGTTGCTAAATTCTTGTTCTTTTTGCATCCTTTCTTTCATTTCATTTTGTTGTTTTCTTTTCAGCCCCAATTTCTCAAACTTTCATTGTTGTTTCTTTAATTCCTAACCCTTATCTTTGTTCTAACAATATTTTCCCGTCACCCGTTGTTTTCCTTGCAATTTGACAACACTTGCAGAATCTGAAACGTCGGAATTAGTTCCTTTAAAGAACTAAGTGCGAGAGATTGAGGGAAAAGGCAAACTGAACGTGTGAGATCAGAAGGGGAGACAAAAAGAGCGATTCAAGTCTTCTCCCGAGTGAAACACGAGCGCTGAGTGTTAATTTTTTAGTGCAATGTTCTTTGGAGTGACATCTGCGAGGTTTTGATTGTGTGTGCTGTGAGGTTCTTTTTTGTTTATTTTACTAACATATAATATTGTTTTCTTTTGTTTGTTTTTGTTGTTAATTATGGCAGGTTCCGATGATCACACGGTTGACCAGGATCCACCGATTCCTCAAATGCAAGCCTTAGAGAGAATGATACAACGAGTGATTGCTAATGCATTGAAACCTATACATTCTCAATTGGATAGATTAGATGGGGTGGTTCCTATTCTGTCCATGAAGATATAAATGATGACAACGTACAGACATTGGCTACCAGTGAAGCACTTCTTGACAAGAGAAGTCTGAATGATCAACGATCACAGGATGAACCGCAACGAAACAACCTCTTCCATACGAGATGCAACGTGAACGGCAAGGTATGTATTGTGATTATTGATAATGGTAGTTGTGCTAACGTTGCTAGTACTCTCATGGTTGACAAGTTAAGACTGAAGAAGACCACACATCCCAATCCGTACAAGTTACAATGGTTGAATGATGGTGTTGAAATCAAAGTTACCGAACAAGTTGTTATACCATTTTTCATTGGTAAATACAAGGATGAGGTAACTTGTGATGTTTGTTCTATGGATACTTGTCATTTGCTGTTAGGAAGATCGTGGCAGTATGATAAGAGAGTTTTGCACAATTGTTACACCAATCGATACTCTTTTACTCATGAGGGCAAAAATGTAACTTTGACACCTATGACTCCAAGTGAAGTATATGAAGACGAAGTTCGTTTGATTGCGAGTACTATAGCTTGGAAGGCCAACAAAGAGAAGAATGAATGCGAAAAGAAGAAAGCAAATTCACAGGTATTATCTAATTCGATATTTTCTTCTACTTCTTCTTCTGAATTGCAGGTTAAGAAGGTGATGCCATGTGAAGTTCCCAAGGTTGCTACTATTGGTATGTCTAGTGCATTAAAATTCTTTCCAGAAATTCAGCAACCTTCTTTACCACGATTTAACGTTCCTTTCCATTGTACTATTGATTTTTCATTTTTATATGCTGATTTCTTTGGTTGTACATTGGATTGTGAACAACCTTGTGTTGTGATTCTGGATGATCGTCGAGATTCTTGTTGTTCTTTGGAGTTGCCTTTGTATGTCATTTTTTTCAGGTTTAAGGATGCACGACGAGCATTGTCTGACTTTATGTTGTGCATTATTCGGAAAGGTACAAGAAAGAAGGCATTTCCATTTGTGTTCTTTGTAAAAGAACTTGATTCGAGAGGATGGTATATGTTTTGAGCAAGAAGGATGAGGAAGTTCCCTGCCAAGCGAAAGTCAAAATTGTTCCCTTTTGTAATGAGGGTCGATTTGGGGACAAATCGCATTAAAGAAGCGGGGGATGATGTGAGCATGTTTATGCCACCCAACGATGCAACTTCAAACTTTCAGGGAGTTTGCTTTTTATTTTGTTACATACAGATGTGTAACATTTCTTATACTTATATTATTTATATTAGTGTGTTTACTATGTATATAGTATGTTTGGTGTGTTTTGAATAAGTTTGATATAACTTATGGTGTGTTTATATTTGTTTATGTGTGTTTGCTTTGTTTTCATGTAGGTACTTAGGAGGACATTAGCTCAGGAGTGTGTAGCTAGCTCAACTCTAGCTCAAGTGAGTGTAGGCAGCTCAATTCCAGCTCAAGTGAGTGTAGGCAGCTCAACTCCAGCTCACCAGAGTGTATGCAGCTCATCTTCAGTTCAGTAGAGTGTAACCAGCTCATCTCCAGCTCAAGGCAGCTCAGTTCAGCTCCTGACACTTTCAGTTAGCTCATTTTAGCTCAACTTTAGCTCCACTAGCTCAACTTCAGCTGACAAATCCAGAAGTAGCTGAAAAGCGTCTTGCATATCGGGGAGTGTGCTAGTGCACATGTGGTAGCCTAGGTGGCATCCGGTCATCTCCAGCACCCACGTGGCAGCTTGACACATGAGTGTGAATGTGTAGCCGAATCAGTCTATTTTCTCCTTCATTATGCGCCATTTGCAAGAAAAGATAAGCCCGAGTGGTTATGTTTGAATTTCAAACATAAAAATCACATGTTAAATGTGATTTTCATGTGTTTTGGGCGCCTAAACTTGTGGCTGCCAATTGAGTCCGCCCAAAAGGAGTTATTTCACTCAAATTCAATTTTTAAACTCCTTTTAATATCAGCCACACAACTTAAACGAATTTGGCAGCCCTTGTACCTATATATATGTGTTTAAACAATGTAATTTGGTTAGACATTTTTATGAATCAAATATATTGTGAGAATTTTCTCTCAAAGTTAGTTCTTTTTAGAACTTTTCCTTGATACTTCAGGTTCTCAATTATTAGATAATTGAAGGGTCCAAGTGCTTTGTTTGATCAAATTCAAGATAAGGTTCGGGTTCGTTCAACAGATTGTTCGAGTTCTTCCTTGGAGTTTGTTTATCTTTCGACATTGTAGAACATATTTGATCCAGGTTTGCATAACAGATTATGGAAGTTCTTTCGAGTTCTTCGTGTCAAGTCCAAGAACGTTGCTGCCATTGTTGATTGCTTGAAGATATCATATTCAACCTTTCACCTAGTCCTTAAATTATTTTGGCAACTTTCTTCTTTCCCATTTCTGATTTTTCTTTCATTTTTTTCTTCTTCTTTTTCTTTATTTTTGACATCTAAATACAAATACATGTTTGTTTTTGTTGCAGAGAAATACTTGCTATTATCCTAGATCCGTGAATGAACGAGGAATGTTGTTTTCACCATCTACACCCTTGTATCAAAGCCCTTTTCCTTACTTGTGCTACAATTCCTGATTCATGCCTTAAAACATAATGTTTATAATGTGTTGCATGTTGATATGTGACATATTTAGGTTATACTACGTATTAGGAATGTTAAGTATGTATATACTATGCTAAGTTTGATTGCATTATGATTATAGTATGTTTATAATATGTTAAGTGTGTTTACATTATGCTTATAGTGTGTTTACAAGTTTTAAATAAGGTTACAAGACTGTATATACATGTTTGTTGTGTTTTAGTGAAGGTACACTATTGGGCAGCAGCTCAAAGGCTTCATGCTAGCTCGGTTGAAGCTCACGAGAGTGTACGCAGCTCACCTTCATCTCAAAGGAGTGTAAGAAGCTCAACTCAGCTCACTTCACTTCCAGCTAGCTGAATTCAGCTCATTCTAGCTCTAGTAAGCTCAACTTCAGCTCCACTAGCTAAACTGCAGCTGATGAGTCCAGAACCAGCTGAAAGTTATCCTACATGTGGGAGAGTGTCCTACAAGTGTGTAGCAGCCCCGGGTGCACGTGTGTGAGGTGATGTGTAGAAGCTCACGAGAGTGTACACAGCTCACCTTCATCTCAAAGGAGTGTAAGAAGCTCAACTCAGATCACTTCACTTCCAGCTAGCTGAATTCAGCTCATTCTAGCTCTAGTAAGCTCAGCTTCAGCTCCACTAGCTAAACTGCAGCTGATGAGTCCAGAACCAGCTGAAAGTTATCCTACATGTGGGAGAGTGTCCTACAAGTGTGTAGCAGCCCCGGGTGCACGTGTGTGAGGTGATGTGCATGTGCGTGCATGTGTGAAACCATGCAAGTGTGTGGCATAATTTGAACAGTGATGTGTGCACGTTTCTACTCACATCCACTATGCTTTCATCTTGTTTATCAAGCCTGAAAGAAGAGGGAGTTCTTCCTTACTTCATTATCTATTTACTTATTTATGCATTATATAATATGCTTGGATTATCATATGTTATCATTCATTTGTATATCATATGATATTCATGCATTACATAATACACATCTTTACTTAGCATATATTTTGCATCTTTAAATTACAAGTTTGCATCATTAAAAGCATTACATTCAATTTATGCATTATAGTCCTTATACTATTTAAATGAAGTATTACTTATATAAATCATTTGTTTTTCATAGGTTATATTAACACAGCTCAAGGGAGTGTGCTACAACTCAGTTCCAGCTCAAAGTGTCAGAATCAGCTCAAAACATTGTTTTGCCATTTCAAGACTCTACAAGCTGCCAAATGATTCAATGACACTCATGAAGTCTTAAGAGAGCTCAAGGACACTAAAGGATCAGCTCATTCAACTCAAAACAGCTTCAAAGTGCTCAAATAGCAAAAGAGTGATTTCTGAGCAAAGGAGGATTCGTTTCAGGTCCAAAACACTATAGTAGCTAGAGAACAACTCAAGGACACTTCAATACTAGCTCACTTAGCTAAAAACAGCTCGGAATAGCTCAAATCAACTGCTCACCTTCAGCTAGCTAAGTCAGCTAGCTAGCCCAGCTCAAGTTAGCTCAATCAGCTCATCTCAGCTCACCCTACAACCTCCAGCTCAACCATGGAAGGACATGTTCCATCCCCAATGGACACAACCGACAGGCCATGGAGGGAAACATGTTTGGGCGCCACTCCTTGGAGGGAAATCTGAGTTTGATGCCAAAACAAAGGGGCATCACTCTTCATGGGCAGATTCATCACCAAAAAACCATCTGTCAGATTGTTGGCCATTTTCAGGCAGGATCCGTGCATAATTGAGAAAAGAAGTCGTCATGAAACTTGTTCCCCTATCTCTTATCTTTCCAGAACATATTGAAACACATCAATTCGATATTGGGAGCTCAAGATATCTTCAGATTACCAAAGGGTGTGCAGGCTGGAAAATTCCCTATGAGAAGTTACAACTTTTTGAATCATTTCCATGCCCTTATCATCATCTTTCATCAACTTATCATGCCATTTCGGCCATAAAGAGAAGGCACATGCTAGCCGAACCATTCCAACCCTTGTAACAAGCCTTTTTGGCCACACCCCTTAGAAACTATAAATTGGAGATCATTTCATCCTTTGTAAACACAATTTTCAGAATATATAATATACTTTGTGAGGTTTTCTCTCATGCTTGTTCTTTTTAGAACTTCTTGACTTATCAAATCTTTATTGATTTGTGGCGTCTCCCTTTCATTTTCATCTATACTTCAGATTACTTGGTTATTTAACCATTTGGTCTAAGTTTATCTACCACCCTCAAGGTTTATTCTTTAAGGAACGGGATTATACTTTTGTATAGTTTCCTTCTTGAATTCCTTGAATACTATCCATTGTCATCCTTTTCCTTCCATTTCCATCACTTAAACACCCTTAAACACTTCACCAAAATTACAGCCTTCATTCTTCCATTATCACCATACTTCTGCATCCATCCCATCAACATTTCTTCAAAAAGACGTTCGTGATACAAGGCTTGCTTGCATTCAAAAGTCCGGGCAATCAAAGCTTCTCCCAACAAAGTCATTTGGAGAGTTGGAGCGTATCAAACAGCTCTCTCTCTCTCTCTAATGTGCGGCACTTTAAAGGGATAAGATCAAGTGGTCTTGGTTTGAATTTCAAGCGATTAAACACATGTTAAATATGTATTATGCATACAAACACTTGGTCCACTTTGCATTGCGCCCAAAAGAAGTTATTTCACTCAAATTTAATTTTTAAAACTCTTTTAATATTAGCCACACGTGTAATTTTGGTTATCCCTCTTTGTACCCTATATATATATATATGTGTGTGTGTGTGTTCAAACAATGTAATAAAGGTTAGACAATTGTATGAAATTATACTTTGTGAGTTTTACTCTCAAATTCAGTTCTTTGAAGAACTACTTGGCATTTTCAGGCTCTGTTTGATTGTGTCATCTTCCTTGATACTTCGAGTTCCTAGATCGCTATCTAGTGGGTCCAAGTCCGTTTGACGAAGAACATATTCCATTCGGGTTCGTTCAACATATTGTTCGAGTTCTTTCGAGTTCGTCGTCGGGAATCAACCGCTGATTTTTTCAGCAACGTTTCTGCCACATTTTGGACGTTCAAATGCAGCCTTGAAAGCCCGTTGAAGCCTTCATCTTCATTCGAGTCCAAATCTGTCTAGAAATTCCTACACCCTTATTCTTTCTCTCTTTTCATTTTCTTTCGTTTTTCTTTGTTATTTTAAAGCCTAAAAACGTCACCCTTGTGTTTTTATTGCAGAGAAATGCTTGCTACAATCCTAAATCCATTTACAAACAAGGAACGTTGTTTCTGAAGCAACGTACCCCTTTATCATATGGTATCAGGGACAGGTTGGATTTTAGCATGTTCTGCACTACAAAACAAAAAAATAAAAACAAAGAAAAAAGAAATTCAAAATTATGGAAAAAAAAAATCAATGTCAATGTTTGACCAAAAAGTCAAAGCCATTTGAAAATTTTGAGAAAAAAATCAGATTCGAATATTTGATGTATTTTACATATATAAAGTGCTGTTTGTTGTTGTAATGCATCAAAATGAAGAAGAATGCTCAATTATGCCATGAAATACTTCGAAATCACCCGAAACAACTCGGTCTTGTTTGTTCAGTGATAGGATCGTTGTAAGCATTTCTTTGCAGTAAGTTGTTTCTATTCCTTCATTTTTTTCTTTCTAGCCTTATACATATATTTTTTTTCTTTCTTTTTCCAGCCTTGTTTTTTTCTTTGTTTCCAGCCTTTTCTTTTATTTCATCCTAACAGCCCTATATCTTTAACTTTGGTTTCTTTCACCATTACATTATCTTGTAAGTTTGACACAGTTAACGAGTTTGGAGGATCAAGTTAGTCCCTAAAGAACTGTTTGCGATGGATCGAGTGGAAAAGGCATTGAGCGTGGTGAGAACATCAGGGGAGACAATAAAAGCCATTCAAGCATTCTCCCAGTGAAACACGAGCGCTGAGTGTTATTTTCTGAGTGCACTGTTCTTTGGAGTGATCCTTGAGAACTTTCTTGAGCGTGATATAGTGAGGTCCTTTTTCTTTATTATACTAACATATAACATCTTTTTTTTTTGTTTTAGTGTTTTAAATGGCAAGTTCTAATGATAGTAATCCGGGTGGACAACCACCAAATTTGCAAATGCAGGCCATTACACGTGAAATTCAACATCTTTTAAGACAAGAATTGGAGCCTTTGCAATCTCGAATGGATAGAATTCATGGGGTGGATCCCATTCTGTCCATGATGAGATTAGCGACGAGAATGAAGTCGACCAGTCTCTGCGACAGAATCAACAAGGTCGTGCGCAACTTGATGATAATTTATCTAACATTAAAGTTGCTATTCCATTATTTCAGGGACAGACAGATCCTGATGCATATCTTGCTTGGGAAAGGAAGGTTGAGCATGTGTTCGAGTGTTACAACTACTCGGAGCAAAAGAAGGCTTGCTTGGTTGCGATGGAATTCACAGATTATGCATTAATATGGTGGGATCAATTGCTAATCAGTCGGAGATGCACCGATGAGGGTCCAGTGAGAACATGGGCAGAAATGAAATAGATCATGCGTAAGAGGTTTGTTCCCTCTCACTATCATCATGATTTATTCCAGAAATTGCAAACTTTGAAATAGGGGAGTAGGAGTGTTGAAGACTACTTCAAGGAGATGGAGATGGTCATGATGCGTGCGAACGTTGTGGAAGATCGAGAGGCGACTATGGCACATTTCCTTGCAGGTTTGAATTCCGAAATTGCTAATGTTGTTGAATTGCAGCATTTTGTCGAGTTGGATGACATGGTGCATATGTTAATCAAAGTTGACCGACAACAACGCCGGAAGTCTTCAAATCGAGGTAATACTCCGTTTAAGTCATTTTCTAATTCTTTGAATGCCCCTAACAATTTCAGGAAGCCTGCACCACAAGCACCACTACAGATTTGCGAAAAGGTAAAATCAAGCAAGCCGAAGACTCCTATTACTGAGAATAGGCGTGACAAGCAGGTGGTGACACATGAACGTTCGAGAGACATTATGTGTTTCAAGTGTCTAGGACGAGGACATATCGCCAGTCAGTGCCCCAATCGGAAGACCATGTTGATGTTAGAAAGTGGCGAGATCGAGTCTGAGGAAGACGAGCAGGACCCCCTACAGTGGACACAAAAGAAGATGATGACAATGTGCAGTCGTTTGCCACATGTGAAGCACTTGTTGTCAAAAGGAGTCTGAATACTCAACTGATTCAGGATGACCAGCAACGAGAGAACATCTTTCACACCAGATGTCTCGTGAATAATAAGGTATGTGTTGTGATTATTAATGGTGGTAGTTGCACTAATATTGCTAGTTCTATGATGGTTGATAATTAGGTTTGAAGACGACAAAGCATCTCAAACCTTACAAATTACAGTGGCTGAATGACGGTGGAGAGATAGGAGTGATGAAACAAGTTTTAGTGCTGTTTGCCATTGGAAAGTACGAGGATGAAGTACTTTGCGATGTCGTTGCAATGGATGCAAGCCATTTGCTATTGGGCCATCCTTGGCAGTTTGACAAGAAGACGACACATGACGGCTTTACGAATAGGTATTCTTTTATGCATGCAGGAAAGAAGATAACCTTGGCACCATTGACGACAAGTCAAGTGCAAGAAGATCAACCAAGATTGCAAAAGAATGCTGAGGAAGTTCGTGGGAAAAAAAAGATGAATGTGTATGCCAGTAGCAAGGAAATCAGGAAATGTCTTTCCTCTCAGCAATTTTTGTTTATTTTATTGTTTAAAGATCAATGTTTATTGTCTGAGATTCCTTGTGATCTGCCTGCTTCTATTTCATCTCTTTTGCTAGAATTTGAGGACGTGTTTCCAGATGAAACACCGAAGGGGTTGCCACCTCTTCGTGGCATTGAAGACCAGATTGATTTCATTCCAGGTGCTACTATTCCAAATCGACCAACTTATCGAACTAACCCTGAAAAAACGAAAGAGCTTCAAGGGCAAGTTACAGAGTTGATGGACAAGGGTTACATTCGAGAGAGTTTGAGTCCGTGTGCTGTTCTGGTGCTGTTAGTGCCGAAGAAAGATGGATCTTGGAGGGTATGCGTAGATTGTAGAGCTGTGAACCAGATTACAATTAAGTATCATAATCCCATTCCAAGACTTGATGATATGTTGGACGAGCTTTGTGGAGTTGTCATCTTCTCCAAAATTGACCTGAAGAGTGGATATCACCAGATTCGCATGCGAGAAGGCGATGAGTGGAAGACAACCTTCAAAACAAAGCTAGGTTTGTACGAATGGTTAGTAATGCCTTTTGGTTTAACTAATGCACCTAGTACTTTCATGCTGATACATGCATGGAAGGGCTAAAGTATTGCATATTGGACAAGAAGTTGAATATGTTTGTGAAGTCTGGAAAGTCAGCCAACTTGCGACGACTTTTCGGATGGGATCCGGGCATTTCTGGGCAGACTTGTCTTCTAGCAAATTAACCAACATTCAGCTACCTTTCCAACGCATCTTGAAACACATCAACCGGACATCGGGAACACAAGATACGTTCATTTTACTAAAGACTGTGCATGCAGAAAACTGGATACGGGATTATGACGGGATTTTGTAAAATTCAGCCCAAAAGCTATTATATAAAGCTTTTGGACGAATTAGACTTAGCCCAACTTAATTATTAACATTTAAATTATGTTTTTAGGGTTTTATATACTTTAGGAACCAGCCACCCTTTTCCCAAGCAGCTCTTATCAGCTTATCACTTGCAGCCCAAGCGCAAGGAGTTTAAAGGTTGTTTTTCTTTAATTTTTTTAATTAAATTAGGGTTCCCTGGTTTTAGTAGAAGTTAAATTACTTTGGCTATCCTTCACCTATACCTCCACCATTGTAATTCAGATTATTCATATTTTCTTTGTTTAATGAAATATTTAGTGAGTTTGTTTTTGCAAGTGCTGATTACTTGTGCCTTATAAAGTGGAAAATTCGCAAAAATCAAACGAACGAATTTTGAGCTGAAAATTTCCAGATCAGATCTACACCTTTGATGGAGTCGCCACATAAAATTTTAGAATTTTTTGACATCGGGAACACCTCGAACAAAGTGGATTAAGTTGCTGCAAATTTTAGGGTTTTTTCGGGTTTTCTTATCTTCTTTCATTCTTAACAACTTGTTTTTCATTTGTTTTACCTTTTTATTGTCTTCTATACATTATCTAACACTTTCTTGCTTCTTGTGTTAGTAGGAAATAAAAAGTTGCATAATTTATTTCTCCTTGCATCTAATTCAATTGGTGTCAAACTTTTCTTTGGATTTTTAAAGCCTTTAGGATTCATTGTTAGGATTGAACTTCGATTATAATTTTTTTGAACTTGTGGCAGGAAGGTCTTTAAAGAGCACAAGATCAACTTACTTGCCTCACTAAGTATTTCTTTCTTGGAGTGTTTAGCGAGATTCCTAGTTTTCTTTTATTTTTCACCTTTGTAAATTTGAGTGTTCCAGGATGTTTCACAGAGACAAGCCTCGTGCAAAACAACATGATACTTTGGGTTCCACTTATTGAGGAAAGCCTTCCTTGACCAAACCGAGGCATTTGTTCAATTTTTGTGAAGAAAGGAAAACTAAACCAAGGCAAACCGCACACACTTTGGCCATCCCAAAATTCAGAATACCTTCTTTTCAAGGAAGGTATGATCCTGATGGTTATTGTGATTGGGAAAATAGGGTTGATTTCCTGTTTGGTTGTTACGGATATCCCGAGTAAGATCAAGCTTCATTAGTGGCCCTAAAGTTTGAGGAATATGCAGTACTATGGTGGCGTTTATTACAACGAGATATGCGTCTCAATGGTGAAGCAAAAATAAAAACATGAGCTGAACTTAAAAAGGTCATGAGAGATAGATTCATTCCCAAACATTACCAACGACAAGAATCCAAGACTTGTCATAAGAAATACCCCTCTTTTGATAAAGGTACATCTCAACCATCATCTTTTCACAGCCCTACTAATGCACTATTCGACTCTAGTAGTACGACACCGAAGGAAGAAGGATCATTGCTAGTCCAACGGGATAATGAACAACCATCGGTGAGTCATGTCGAAGAAGACCAAGGAAAACATGATGATGAAGAAATTTGTTATCCTCGAGAACATGGGGAAGATGTCACTACCGAGACTTTAACCTTACCCAATAACGAGCAAATACTTTCAGAAGAAGAAACACTTGAACCCATAAATCAAGACAATCTTTCATGCTTAGTAGTGAGTTCTCTTGATTCATCAACAACCTCCCAAGAAAGTAAGTGTGATTCTAACCCTTTATTTGATACTCGTCCTATCATTCTGTTAGAAACACTTAATCCTCTACATAAATTGTATTTCGATGATATTTTTTGTGAGAGGAATTGGGTATGTGAGTTATCTTATTTGAAAAAGACCAAGAGTCAAGAGGCCGAGAGCAATAAAAGTCAATTTAATGGCCCAATTTTGGTGAGTGAAAAGAAACATGAGGTAAAAGTCGAACAAAGTCCAAATGGAAAAGGCAAGAAAAAGATAAAGAGAGATTCTTTTTTACCTAACCATAACATCATTGTTTCGAGTGGCTTTGAGTTCTTTTTTCAGGATTTTATTGAACCATTGAGAGGAGCTCAATTGGATCACTCCACCTATGACAGATATTCCTTTTCGATTGCCAATGTCAAACGTCATTCTTTTGCTGGTTCTGATTCGAGAACGAATCCTTTTGAGGAGAGGGGGAATGATACATGCATGAGAGGGCTAAAACAATGCATATTGGACAAGAAGCTGAATCTGTTTGTGAAGTTTGGAAAGTCAGCCAACTTGCGACGACATTTAGAATGGGATCCTGGCATTTCTGGGCAGAGTTGTCTTCTAACAAATTGACCGGAATTTAGTTATCTTTCCATCACATCTTGAAACGCATCAATCGGACTTCGGAAACTCAAGATACGCTCATTTTACTGAACACTGCGCATGCAGAAAACTGGATACGGGATTATTACGGGATTTTGTAAAATTCATCCCAAAAGCTATTATATAAGGCTTTTGGACGAATTAGACTTAGCCCAACTTAATTATTAACATTTAAATTATGTTTTTAGGGTTTTATATACTTTTGGAACCAGCCACCCTTTTCCCAAGCAACTCTTATCAACTTATCACTTGCACTTATCAGCTTATCACTTGCAGCCCAAGCACAAGTAGTTTAAAGGCTGTTTTTCTTTTATTTTTTTAATTAAATTAGGGTTTCCTTGTTTTAGTAGAAGTTAGATTACTTTGGCTATCCTTCACCTATAAAAGGATGAAACCTCCACCATTGTAATTGAGATTATTGAGATTTTCTTTAATTAATGAAATATTTAGTGAGTTTTTTTTTGAAAGTGATGATTACTTGTGCCTTAGAAGTCTTCTTCAACATAAGTTCGACGAGTTCTTGTGAGGGAGATCATCTTCACACTCTTGCTTGCCTAGGTAATCGCGTCTAGGAGGGTGGGTTAGAGCCGCTTGAGGTTGCTTGCTTAGGTAATTGCGTCTAAGAGGGTGCCGAGGACAAAACCATCACAAATCCATCAAGCCATCTCCATCTTCAACTTCATGCCATCTCCATAACCATAAACAAAGCTGAATTTTCAGATTTGTTTTATCTACCTCTCTTTCAATCTTTTTCAATCTTTTTGTTTTAATTCTTATTATTTAATCCTTAATCTTCTTTCTTATCTTCGTTTCTTTAATTTTCCTGCCTTGAATCTGAATTTTTCAAGAAAAGCCCTTCTCTTTTCTCTTGAATTTTCAGATCTGCTCCTAATCTTCTTGATTGAAGGCTTCCAAATCCACAATTGCGCTACTCTATCAAGTTGCATTGTAATTCTTCCTTCTTGCGACTATATTTCAATTGGTGTCAAGCCTTTCCTTGGACTCCTAGTACAATTAAGAATCATTGTTAGGATTAAACTCTGATTGTGACTTGTTTGTCTTGTGGCAGGAAGATCTTTAAAGAGTACAAGATCGGCTTACTTGCCTCGCTAAATATTTCTTTCTTGGAGTGTTTAGTAAGATTCCTAGTTTTCTTTCTTTTGTTTTTCACCTTTGTAAATTTGAGTGTTCCAGGATGTTTCACAAAAAAAGCCTCATGCAAAACAACATGATACTTTGGGTTCTACTAATCGAGGAAAGCCTTCCTTGACCAAACTGAAGCATTCGCTCAATTTTTGTGAAGAAAGGCGAACTGAACCAAGGCGAACCGACACACTTTGGCCATCCCAAATTTCAGAATACCTTCTTTTCAAGGAAGGTATGATCCTTATGGTTATTATGATTGGGAAAATAGGGTTGATTTCTTGTTTGATTGTTACGGATATCCCAAGGAAGATCAAGCTCCATTAGTGGTCCTAAAGTTCGAGGAATATACAGTACTCTGGTGGCGTTTATTACAACGAGATAGGAGTCTCAAAGGTGAAGCCAAAATAAGAACATGGGCTGAACTAAAAAAAAGTCATGAGAGAGCGATTCGTTCCCAAACATTACCAACAACAAGAATCCAAGACTTTTCGGAAGAAATACTCCTCTTTTGATAAAGGTACATCTCAACCTACATCTTTTCAAAGCCCTACTAATGCACTATTCGACTCTAGTAGTACGACGCCGAAGGAAGAAGAATCAATCCTATTCCAAAAGGATAATGAACAACCATCGGTGAGTCATGTCGAAGAAGACCAAGGAAAGCAAGATGTCGAAGAAATTTGTTATCTTTGAGAACATGGGGAAGATGTCACTACTGAGAGTTTAACAATACCCAATAATGAGCAAATACTTTCAGAAGGTGACATGATACGCTCCAACTCTCCAATTGATGTTGTAGAGAGAAGCTTTGATTGCCCGGACCTTTGAATGCAAGCAAGCCTTGTATCATGAATGTTTTCTTGTGAAAATATGTTGAAATGGATGAAATGAGATAGGTTGCGGAAGGATGATAGTGTTTGTATGTCAAAAGGGTGTAAGGAAAGGAAGATAGATAAGTAGGAAGATGGTTTCGGATGGTGTATGGAAGATGGTGAAGAGAAAGGATGTTGGTAGTATTCAAAGGCTCAAAAAGATGAACATATGCTAAGGAGCATATACCCTAACTTGGATGAGGCCCTGATGGTGGTAAAAGGACTTAGACTGAGAAACAATGGATGTTTAACAATCTAAAGTATCAAGATGGAAAGAAAAGGGAGACGCCACAAATCAATAAAGATTTGATAAGTCAAGAAGTTCTAAAAAGAACAAGGATGAGAGAAAACCTCACAAAGTAATTTTTATAATCTGAATTGTGTGTTTACAAATGAAAATGCATTACATATTTATAGTAAATGTAAGGGGGTGGCCGAAATGGTGTGTAGGGGAGAGGGAATGATTCGGCAGCCTTGGTGTCTCCCTCCTTTGGCCGAATTGGTGTGATAAGGGCTTGAATAGGTGTTGATAACCTATCAAGCACTATTCGGCAGCCTTGCACCTTTCCAAATTGGCGCCAAGGTGTGTAGAGGTTCCTAGGTTCCCTCCATTGCTATTCGGCTAGGTAGGTGCCCTTCCATCACTTAGCTAGGTAGCTAGTGTCACTAGCTGGTCCACTGAAGGAGCTGGTAGTAGTCTGAGGAGCTGGGGATGAGCTGGACGAGCTAGGCTTGAGCTGACTTAAGCTGAGCTAGCTAGCTGACTTAGCTAGCTAAAGGTGAGTAGTTGATTTGAGGTGATCCAAGCTTCCTTTAGCTGAGTGAGCTAGTCTTGAAGTGCCTTTAAGTTGTCCTCTAGCTACTAGAGTGTTTTGGAGCTGAAACGAATCCTCCTTTGCTCAAAAATCACCCTTTTGCTATTTGAGCTCTTTGAAGCTGTTTTGAGCTGAGTGAGCTGGTCCTTTAGTACCCTTAAGACTTCATAAGTGTTCTCGAACCATTTGACAGCTTGTAGAGTCTTGAAACAGCCAAACAACGTTTTGAGTTGATTCTGACACTTTGAGCTGGAACCGAGCTGTAGCACACTCCCTTGAGCTGTGTTAATATAACCTATGAAGAAAACAATAAATTATATAAGTAATGTCTCATTTAAATAGTATAGGAACTATAATGCATAAGTATAAAGTAAAGTTTTAAATGATACAAACTATAATCTAAAGATGCAAACATTTGCTAAGTAAAGATGTGGTTTTAAGCTTAAGTATGGGTATCACATATAACACGCTAAGGTCATGAAAATAAAGTATGCAAAACATATACAGAGTATGATGTGATAACATGAATCTAAATAACCAGAAATGAGTGTAGAAAAAGTAAGTAATATGAGAGAAGTAAAGAAAACTCATGTGTCTTTCATGTTTAAAACACACCATGAAAGTGTGCAAAACTTGCTGGTGAACGTGCACACATCATCCCCTCCTTCTTTTGAGCGATTTGTCCTCAAATCGAAGGTTGCTGGTTTAGGACCGTCTCTTCTATGAATGATAGAACCTTGGTGTGCTTCCTTTCCAAGTTTCTTCTTAATTTTCAGCAAAGAAAAAGAAAAAGAAACATGTGTTTGATTGAGGTTAGAATAAACTGATTTGATCATAGGGCGTGTCAAAAGACATTCCCTAATCATTTCAATATTGCCGCTCATTTGGTCATCCTTGGCTTTGAGTTTTGCTTGAGCCTTTTCTTGCTTCCATGCCTCCACACTTTGTTTCATCAAATTCTGATCATGCTGCACTTGTTTAGGAGTCATTGGCGTGAGAACAATCTTCTTTCCTTCATGCTTGAATATGAACAGATTTGAGTAGCAACCATGCATGGTTCTTCGATCATATTGCCATGGCCTCCCGAGTAGTATATGGCTAGCGTGCATGGGTACAACATCATACATAACTTCATCTTTGTAAGAACCAATGGAGAAAGGAATAAGAACATGTTTGGTAACCTTTAACTCTCCCGAATCGTTCAGCCACTGAAGCTTGTATGGTGCTGGATGTTTGAGGGTTTTAAGGCCCAATTTGTCTACCATAAGTGTGCTGGCCACATTTGTGCAACTTCCTCCTTCGATGATCAGAAAACAAACTTTATCTTGAACATGGCACCGGGTGTGGAAGATGTTTTCTCTTTGTTCTTCTTTTGCTGCCATTTGAGCATTTAGGAGTCTCTTGACCACCATTAATTTGCCATCCACAGCAGGGGTGATCTCCTCTTCTTCAGATTCTAATTCTTCTTCTTGGATTTCTTCTTCTTGATCTGATGCAATTTCCCCATTGTCCATTAGAAGCATAGTATTCTTGTTAAGACATTGACTAGAAATATGGCCATGTCCTAAGCACTTGAAGCATTTGATTGCTCTGGACGGGGTATGTAGTTCTGATTGCTTCCCTCGAGCATTCTCTACAACAGCCTTACTCTTGGAAGATTCGGCTAGTTCCTTGGCCTAAAAAGGAGTGGCCTTCTTTGGTGCATTAGGAGTCCATTTTGGTGAAGAGGTGATGACGCTCCTAGAGGAAGTCCTCCTACGTTGCTGCCTTTCAATTTTAATGGCCATGTGCACCATTTCTTCAATTTCAATGTAGTGCTGTAATTCCACCATATTAGTAATGTCTGGATTAAGTCCTGCTAGAAACCTGGCCATGGTAGCCTCTCGATCTTCCTCCACACTTGCACGGATCATGGCAACTTCCATTTCTTTATAATAATCATCCACGCTTCGGTTGCCTTGTTTGAGGTTCTGCAACTTATAATAGAGATCACGGTGATAATGGTTAGGTACAAATCTTTTTCTCATTATACCTTTCATTTGTGTCCAAGTGCTGATTGGTCTTTCACCGTTTCTTCTCCTAGAACTCTTCAACTGATCCCACCATATCAAAGCATAATCAGTGAATTCCATGGTTGCCAATCGAACCTTCTTCTGTTCAGAATAGTTGTGACATTCGAAAATGTGTTTGACCTTGCTTTCCCATTCTAAATAAGTTTTTGGATCCGTTTTGCCTTGAAAAGGAGGTATGTTAACCCGAATGCTTCCCAAATTGTCATCAACCTGGCCTCGGTCTCTTGCATGACTTCTGATGGATACGACATCCTCTGCATCACTTTCTTCAACAATCTCATGCTGAAAGATGTTTCTAGGCTGGTTTTGCCTCTCATGTCCCCTATTGCTTCGGTTATCTCCTTGGGAACCTTCAAGCCGATCCATCCTCTCATGAATAGGCTCTAATTCTGCACGTAGAAGCCTTCTCATCTCCTGAATTAGTGCTTGAGTCTGGAGGTTTTGAGTAGGGCGTTCTTCTTCATTGTCACCTGCATGCTGAGACATTTTAAATTGAAAATATGATAGGAATTTAGGACCTCACCAGTTTATACACACAAAATCCTCACGCTCACTCTAAGGAAAGTAAGATGTCGCTCAATTCACTCGTGTTTGCACTCTAGGACTTATTTGGCTTTTACTTGTCCTCTTCTGCTCTCACAAACTCTTTGTGCCTTTTTCCACTCAAATTCTCTCAAAACGAGTTCTTAAGAGAACTAACTCGAACCTGTCAAAACTTTTATTGATAATATGGCGTTTGGGCTGCAAAACAATGGTTAGGGTTGGAAATAGAATGAAAGAAAGAGTTTAAAATGAAAAGGAAAAAGTTTAGGGACTGAAATGTAAGAAAGAAAAAAAATAAAGGATAGAAATGAAAGAAATGAAGAAAACAGAAACGTTACCACAAAACTTGACTTACAAACTGGTTGTGAGCAATCGAACTTGAGGAACTTCTCGGAGTTAGTTGCTTGGACGTTTGTACTTCAATCTTCACCCTTTTGAAATTCTGATTTTTTTTATCTAATTCAGATTCCTTGTATATGAAACAATCTGAATTTTTTTTCTTTTTTTATATCAGAATTGAAATAAGAAGATATAGGGCTTACTTGATTCTTCCTTGTTTCTCTGATTACCACATGATACGCTCCAACTCTCTAATTGATGTTGTAGAGAGAAGCTTTGATTGTCGGACCTTTGAATGCAAGCAAGCCTTGTATCATGAATGTTTTCTTGTGAAAATATGTTGAAATGGATGAAAGGAGATAGGTTGCGGAAGGATGGTAGTGTTTGTATGTCAAAAGGGTGTAAGGAAAGGAAGATAGATAAGTAGGAAGATGGTTTCGGATGGTGTATGGAAGATGGTGAAGAGAAAGGATGTTGGTAGTATTCAAAGGCTCAAAAAGATGAACATATGCTAAGGAGCATATACCCTAACTTGGATGAGGCCTTGAGGGTGGTAAAAGGACTTAGACTGAGAAACAATGGATGTTTAACAATCTAAAGTATCAAGATGGAAAGAAAAGGGAGACGCCACAAATCAATAAAGATTTGGTAAGTCAAGAAGTTCTAAAAAGAACAAGGATGAAAGAAAACCTCACAAAGTAATTTTTATAATCTGAATTGTGTGTTTACAAATGAAAATGCATTACATATTTATAGTAAATGAAAGGGGGTGGCTGAAATGGTGTGTATGGAGAGGGAATGATTCGGCAGCCTTGGTGTCTCCCTCCTTTGGCCGAATTGGTGTGATAAGGGCTTGAATAGGTGTTGATAACTTATCAAGCACTATTCGGCAGCCTTGCACCTTTCCAAATTGGCGCCAAGGTGTGTAGAGGTGCCTAGGTTCCCTCCTTTGCTATTCGGCTAGGTAGGTACCCTTCCATCACTTAGCTAGGTAGCTAGTGTCACTAGTTGGTCCACTAAAGGAGCTGGTAGTAGTCAGAGGAGCTGGGGATGAGCTGGACGAGCTAGGCTTGAGCTGACTTGAGCTGAGCTAGCTAGCTGACTTAGCTAGCTAAAGGTGAGTAGATGATTTGAGCTGATCCAAGCTTCCTTTAGCTGTGTGAGCTAGTCTTGAAGTGCCTTTAAGTTGTCCTCTAGCTACTGGAGTGTTTTGGAGCTGAAACGAATCCTCCTTTGCTCAGAAATTACTCTGATGTGAGCACATCAGTTCAGAACAAACAAGCTGATCCGGAGGTCTTACCAACAGGACCCATCACCCGTTCTAAGGCAAAGAAATTCAGGGAAGCCCTTTTTCTTACTTGTGCTACAATTCCTGATTCATTCGAGCATGTTCATGCCTTAGAACATAGGCTTTATAATGTGTTGCATGCTGATATGTGACATACATATACTATACTACTTATATAAGTGTGTTTGCTATGTATATATTATGTTAAGTGTGTTTTAGATAAGTTTGCCAGCTTATAATATTTTATGTTAAGCTATGTTAGCTTGTTGTGTGTTAAAACAATAAGGGTGCATTGTTTTGTAGCTTGCTTGAATGTTTTCAATAAGTTTACAATGCTCTGAGTGTGTTTCTTTTGTTTTCATATAGTTACAATAAAAGGGCAGCAGCTCAAAGGCTTAAACTTAGCTCGGATGAAGCTCACGGGAGTGTACGTAGCTCATCTTCAGCTCAAAGGAGTATAGGCAGCTCAACTTAGCTCACTTCACTCCCAACTAGCTGAATTCAGCTCGTTTCAGCTCCAGTCAGCTCAACTTTAGCTCCACTAGCTCAACTCCAGCTAACAAGTCCAGAAGCAGCTCAAAGGTGTCCTACATATGGGAGAGTGTCCTACAAGCATGTGAGCAGCATGTGGGGCGTCCTACATCTCTTCAAGCATGTGCACGACATGTGTGGACAGAATGTGCATGTGTGTGCAAGCATGTGGCATATTTGAAGCAATTTGGGCGCCATTTTGAAGAGAAGTTATCAGCCACCTTTTTTTTGAAATTTGAACACATTTAACATGTGTTAATTTCGTTCAAACTCAGCCACAAATTATCATCACATGTGCTGCAATTTGGGGGAGGTTATTGGCAGATTTCTTTTGCATTTTTAAACACATTTAAAAAGTGTTTATTTTCAATTCAAACTCAGCCACTAATTTGGGCGCCCTCTCCCTTGTTTTTCCCTATATATATTTGTTAAATTTGTATGAACAAGGTTAGACAATTTTTATGAAACAAAATTATTGTGAGTTTTTCTCTCAATTTCAGTTCTTCATTGAACTTCTTTGGCATTTTCAGACTTTGTTTGATTGTGTCATCCTCCTTGATACTTCAGGTTCCTAGATCGCTATCTAGAGGGTCCAAGTCTGTTGGCGAAGAACGTATTCGATTCGGGTCCACTCAGTATATTGTTCGGGTTCTTTCGAGTTCAACGTCTTGTTAATTTCCAGCAACTTCAACACCAATTTTCTGCCATTTTAGTCGTTCATTTGCTGCCATGAAAGCCCTTTGAAGCATTCATCAACATTTGAATTCCGAAACTGCCAGAAAATTCCTTCTTCTCATTTCCTTCTTTATTTTCGTTTTTTTGTTCTTGTTGTTTTAACATCATTCTAACATCCATAACATTGTGTTATTGCAGAAACATGCTTGCTACAATCCTAGATCCGTTACAAACAAAGGACCGTTATTTCTGAAGCAATGTACCCCCTTTATCATATGGTAGTCAGAGCTTTGGTCGGATTATAGCACTTGCTGCACTACAAGAACTCAAAACAATATAATACAAAAGTCAAAAAAAAATTCGGAATTCTGAAAAAAAAAATCAAAGTCAAAGTTTGACCAGAAAAGTCAAAGTAAAAAAACGAAAAAAAAATTCAAAAAAAATGTGAAAAAAATCAGATTCGACAAATTAGTGTTGTTTACATCTTATACTGTTGTTTGGATAAAAAAATAATGAAAATGTCTTTTGTTTACCGTGGAATGCTTCAAAATCACCCGAAACAACCTGTTCTTGTTTGTTCAGTGATAGGGTTGTGGTAAGCATTTGTTTTGCAATAAGTACTTTGTTTTTCCTTCCTTTCACTTCATTTTAAGCTTTAATTCCAGCCATGTTCTTATTTTGTTTCCAGCCTTTGTTTTTGTTCAATTAAACAGCCCCTAAACTCCGTTTAACCTTTGTTCTATCATTTGTGCATTTATATCTTGGAGTTGACACAGATATCAAGTTTGAAGGGTCAGATTAGTTTCTTAAAGAACTGTTTGCGAGAGAACGAGTGGAAAAGGCATTTGAGCATTGTGAGAACAGAAGGGGAGATAAAAAAAGCCATTCAAGAGCATTCTCCCGAGTGAAACACGAGCGCTGAGTGTTATCTTTTGAGTGCACTGTTCTTTTGAGTGATCCGTGAGAATTTGATTGTGTGTGCAGTGAGGGACTTTAATTTCGTATTTACTAATCTATTGTTTTATTTTCTTGTGTTTTGTGTTATAATGACAGGAAGTGATGATCGTAGTCCCGGTGGAGGTAATCCACCAGATTTTTAAATGCAGGCTCTTACTAGAACTTTGCAACAATTGTTAGATCGAGCATTGGAGCCTATTCAGTCTCGTTTGGATAGAATAGATGGGGGTGGTTCCCAATCTGTCCAAAATGAGAATAATGATGAGAATGACGTCGAACATTCACCTAGAGTGAAGCATCGTGCAAGACAAGTTATTGATGACAATTTGACTAACATTAAGGTTGCTATCCCTTCTTTTCAGGGACGGACAGATCCAGATGCATATCTTGCTTGGGAAAGCAAGGTTGAACATGTGTTCGAGTGTTACAATTATTCCGAACAAAAGAAGGTTCGTTTGGCTACGATGGAATTCACTGATTATGCCTTGATATGGTGGGATCAGTTGTTGATCAGTCGGAGACGTGCCGACGAGGGTCCCGTGGCTTCATGGACTGAAATGAAGCGTATCATGCGTAAGAGGTTTGTTCCTTCCCATTATCATCGTGATTTGTTTCAGAAATTGCAAACTTTGAAACAGGGGAATTGGAGTGTTGAAGATTACTACAAGGAGATGGAGATGGCCATGATGCAAGCCAACATCATCGAGGATCGAGAGGCGACGATGGCACGTTTCCTTGCAGGTTTGAATTCTGAAATTTCTAACGTTGTTGAATTACAGCATTATGTTGAGTTGGATGACATGGTGCACATGGCAATTAAAGTTGAAAGACAACAACGAAGGAAGTCTTCAAACCGAGGTAATACTCCTTTTAAGTCATTTTCAAATAATTTAAATGCCCCTAACAATTTCAGGAAACAAGCACCACCACCACCACCACCATTTCAGAATTGAGATAAAGCCGAATCTAGCAAACCGAAGGCACCTACTACTGAGGGTAGGCGTGACAAGCAGGTGGTGTCATAGGAGCGTTCGAGAGACATCCTGTGCTTCAAGTGTTTAGGACGAGGACACATTGCCAGTCAGTGCCCCAACTAGAGGACCATGTTGATGTTAGAGAATGGCGAGATCGAGTCCGAGTCTGAGGAAGACACCCAGGACCCCCCTATGGAGGTTGCAGATGATGATGACGAGGAGGTGCAATTGTTTGCCACCGGAGAAGCACTTGTTGTCAAGAGAAGTCTGCAGACACAACCGATCCAGAACGAGCAGCAGCGAGAGAACATCTTTCACACGAGATGTCTTGTGAATAATAAGGTATGTGTTGTAATTATCGATGGTGGTAGTTGCAAGTACTGTGATGGTTGTGAAGCTAGGTTTACCGACGACGAAGCATCCCAATCCTTACAAGCTTCAGTGGATGAATGACGGTGGAGAGATTCGAGTGACCAAGCAGGTTTTGGTGCCATTTGACATTGGGAAGTACAAGGACGAAGTACTTTGTGACGTAGTTGCAATGGATGCGAGTCATTTGCTGTTGGGTCATCCGTGGCAGTTTGATAAAAAGACGACTCATGATGGTTTCACGAACATGTATTCTTTTATGCATGCAGGTAAAAAGATAACTTTGGCTCCTTTGACACCGAGTCAAGTTCAGGAGGATCAAGCGAGATTGCGAAAGAATGTTAAAGAAATTCAGGGAAGCCCTTTTTCTTACTTGTGCTACAATTCATGATTCATTCGAGCATGTTCATGCCTTAGAACATAGGCTTTATAATGTGTTGCATGCTGATATGTGACATACATATACTATACTACTTATATAAGTGTGTTTGCTATGTATATATTATGTTAAGTGTGTTTTAGATAAGTTTTCCAGCTTATAATATTTTATGTTAAGCTATGTTAGCTTGTTGTGTGTTAAAACAATAAGGGTGCATTGTTTTGTAGCTTGCTTGAATGTTTTCAATAAGTTTACAATGCTCTGAGTGTGTTTCTTTTGTTTTCATATAGTTACAATAAAAGGGCAGCAGCTCAAAGGCTTAAACTTAGCTCGGATGAAGCTCACGGGAGTGTACGTAGCTCATCTTCAGCTCAAAGGAGTATAGGCAGCTCAACTTAGCTCACTTCACTCCCAACTAGCTGAATTCAGCTCGTTTCAGCTCCAGTCAGCTCAACTTTAGCTCCACTAGCTCAACTCCAGCTAACAAGTCCAGAAGCAGCTCAAAGGTGTCCTACATATGGGAGAGTGTCCTACAAGCATGTGAGCAGCATGTGGGGCGTCCTACATCTCTTCAAGCATGTGCACGACATGTGTGGACAGAATGTGCATGTGTGTGCAAGCATGTGGCATATTTGAAGCAATTTGGGCGCCATTTTGAAGAGAAGTTATCAACCACCTTTTTTTTGAAATTTGAACACATTTAACATGTGTTAATTTCGTTCAAACTCAGCCACAAATTATCATCACATGTGCTGCAATTTGGGGGAGGTTATTGGCAGATTTCTTTTGCATTTTTAAACACATTTAAAAAGTGTTTATTTTCAATTCAAACTCAGCCACTAATTTGGGCGCCCTCTCCCTTGTTTTTCCCTATATATATTTGTTAAATTTGTATGAACAAGGTTAGACAATTTTTATGAAACAAAATTATTGTGAGTTTTTCTCTCAATTTCAGTTCTTCATTGAACTTCTTTGGCATTTTCAGACTTTGTTTGATTGTGTCATCCTCCTTGATACTTCAGGTTCCTAGATCGCTATCTAGAGGGTCCAAGTCTGTTGGCGAAGAACGTATTCGATTCGGGTCCACTCAGTATATTGTTCGGGTTCTTTCGAGTTCAACGTCTTGTTAATTTCCAGCAACTTCAACACCAATTTTCTGCCATTTTAGTCGTTCATTTGCTGCCATGAAAGCCCTTTGAAGCATTCATCAACATTTGAATTCCGAAACTGCCAGAAAATTCCCTCTTCTCATTTCCTTCTTTATTTTCGTTTTTTTGTTCTTGTTGTTTTAACATCATTCTAACATCCATAACATTGTGTTATTGCAGAAACATGCTTGCTACAATCCTAGATCCGTTACAAACAAAGGACCGTTATTTCTGAAGCAATGTACCCCCTTTATCATATGGTAGTCAGAGCTTTGGTCGGATTATAGCACTTGCTGCACTACAAGAACTCAAAACAATATAATACAAAAGTCAAAAAAAAATTCGGAATTCTGAAAAAAAAAATCAAAGTCAAAGTTTGACCAGAAAAGTCAAAGTAAAAAAACGAAAAAAAAATTCAAAAAAAATGTGAAAAAAATCAGATTCGACAAATTAGTGTTGTTTACATCTTATACTGTTGTTTGGATAAAAAAATAATGAAAATGTCTTTGTTTACCGTGGAATGCTTCAAAATCACCCGAAACAACCTGTTCTTGTTTGTTCAGTGATAGGGTTGTGGTAAGCATTTGTTTTGCAATAAGTACTTTGTTTTTCCTTCCTTTCACTTCATTTTAAGCTTTAATTCCAGCCATGTTCTTATTTTGTTTCCAGCCTTTGTTTTTGTTCAATTAAACAGCCCCTAAACTCCGTTTAACCTTTGTTCTATCATTTGTGCATTTATATCTTGGAGTTGACACAGATATCAAGTTTGAAGGGTCAGATTAGTTTCTTAAAGAACTGTTTGCGAGAGAACGAGTGGAAAAGGCATTTGAGCGTTGTGAGAACAGAAGGGGAGATAAAAAAAAGCCATTCAAGAGCATTCTCCCGAGTGAAACACGAGCGCTGAGTGTTATCTTTTGAGTGCACTGTTCTTTTGAGTGATCCGTGAGAATTTGATTGTGTGTGCAGTGAGGGACTTTAATTTCGTATTTACTAATCTATTGTTTTATTTTCTTGTGTTTTGTGTTATAATGACAGGAAGTGATGATCGTAGTCCCGGTGGAGGTAATCCACCAGATTTTTAAATGCAGGCTCTTACTAGAACTTTGCAACAATTGTTAGATCGAGCATTGGAGCCTATTCAGTCTCGTTTGGATAGAATAGATGGGGGTGGTTCCCAATCTGTCCAAAATGAGAATAATGATGAGAATGACGTCGAACATTCACCTAGAGTGAAGCATCGTGCAAGACAAGTTATTGATGACAATTTGACTAACATTAAGGTTGCTATCCCTTCTTTTCAGGGACGGACAGATCCAGATGCATATCTTGCTTGGGAAAGCAAGGTTGAACATGTGTTCGAGTGTTACAATTATTCCGAACAAAAGAAGGTTCGTTTGGCTACGATGGAATTCACTGATTATGCCTTGATATGGTGGGATCAGTTGTTGATCAGTCGGAGACGTGCCGACGAGGGTCCCGTGGCTTCATGGACTGAAATGAAGCGTATCATGCGTAAGAGGTTTGTTCCTTCCCATTATCATCGTGATTTGTTTCAGAAATTGCAAACTTTGAAACAGGGGAATTGGAGTGTTGAAGATTACTACAAGGAGATGGAGATGGCCATGATGCAAGCCAACATCATCGAGGATCGAGAGGCGACGATGGCACGTTTCCTTGCAGGTTTGAATTCTGAAATTTCTAACGTTGTTGAATTACAGCATTATGTTGAGTTGGATGACATGGTGCACATGGCAATTAAAGTTGAAAGACAACAACGAAGGAAGTCTTCAAACCGAGGTAATACTCCTTTTAAGTCATTTTCAAATAATTTAAATGCCCCTAACAATTTCAGGAAACAAGCACCACCACCACCACCACCATTTCAGAATTGAGATAAAGCCGAATCTAGCAAACCGAAGGCACCTACTACTGAGGGTAGGCGTGACAAGCAGGTGGTGTCATAGGAGCGTTCGAGAGACATCCTGTGCTTCAAGTGTTTAGGACGAGGACACATTGCCAGTCAGTGCCCCAACTAGAGGACCATGTTGATGTTAGAGAATGGCGAGATCGAGTCCGAGTCTGAGGAAGACACCCAGGACCCCCCTATGGAGGTTGCAGATGATGATGACGAGGAGGTGCAATTGTTTGCCACCGGAGAAGCACTTGTTGTCAAGAGAAGTCTGCAGACACAACCGATCCAGAACGAGCAGCAGCGAGAGAACATCTTTCACACGAGATGTCTTGTGAATAATAAGGTATGTGTTGTAATTATCGATGGTGGTAGTTGCAAGTACTGTGATGGTTGTGAAGCTAGGTTTACCGACGACGAAGCATCCCAATCCTTACAAGCTTCAGTGGATGAATGACGGTGGAGAGATTCGAGTGACCAAGCAGGTTTTGGTGCCATTTGACATTGGGAAGTACAAGGACGAAGTACTTTGTGACGTAGTTGCAATGGATGCGAGTCATTTGCTGTTGGGTCATCCGTGGCAGTTTGATAAAAAGACGACTCATGATGGTTTCACGAACATGTATTCTTTTATGCATGCAGGTAAAAAGATAACTTTGGCTCCTTTGACACCGAGTCAAGTTCAGGAGGATCAAGCGAGATTGCGAAAGAATGTTAAAGAAATTCAGGGAAGCCCTTTTTCTTACTTGTGCTACAATTCATGATTCATTCGAGCATGTTCATGCCTTAGAACATAGGCTTTATAATGTGTTGCATGCTGATATGTGACATACATATACTATACTACTTATATAAGTGTGTTTGCTATGTATATATTATGTTAAGTGTGTTTTAGATAAGTTTGCCAGCTTATAATATTTTATGTTAAGCTATGTTAGCTTGTTGTGTGTTAAAACAATAAGGGTGCATTGTTTTGTAGCTTGCTTGAATGTTTTCAATAAGTTTACAATGCTCTGAGTGTGTTTCTTTTGTTTTCATATAGTTACAATAAAAGGGCAGCAGCTCAAAGGCTTAAACTTAGCTCGGATGAAGCTCACGGGAGTGTACGTAGCTCATCTTCAGCTCAAAGGAGTATAGGCAGCTCAACTTAGCTCACTTCACTCCCAACTAGCTGAATTCAGCTCGTTTCAGCTCCAGTCAGCTCAACTTTAGCTCCACTAGCTCAACTCCAGCTAACAAGTCCAGAAGCAGCTCAAAGGTGTCCTACATATGGGAGAGTGTCCTACAAGCATGTGAGCAGCATGTGGGGCGTCCTACATCTCTTCAAGCATGTGCACGACATGTGTGGACAGAATGTGCATGTGTGTGCAAGCATGTGGCATATTTGAAGCAATTTGGGCGCCATTTTGAAGAGAAGTTATCAGCCACCTTTTTTTTGAAATTTGAACACATTTAACATGTGTTAATTTCGTTCAAACTCAGCCACAAATTATCATCACATGTGCTGCAATTTGGGGGAGGTTATTGGCAGATTTCTTTTGCATTTTTAAACACATTTAAAAAGTGTTTATTTTCAATTCAAACTCAGCCACTAATTTGGGCGCCCTCTCCCTTGTTTTTCCCTATATATATTTGTTAAATTTGTATGAACAAGGTTAGACAATTTTTATGAAACAAAATTATTGTGAGTTTTTCTCTCAATTTCAGTTCTTCATTGAACTTCTTTGGCATTTTCAGACTTTGTTTGATTGTGTCATCCTCCTTGATACTTCAGGTTCCTAGATCGCTATCTAGAGGGTCCAAGTCTGTTGGCGAAGAACGTATTCGATTCGGGTCCACTCAGTATATTGTTCGGGTTCTTTCGAGTTCAACGTCTTGTTAATTTCCAGCAACTTCAACACCAATTTTCTGCCATTTTAGTCGTTCATTTGCTGCCATGAAAGCCCTTTGAAGCATTCATCAACATTTGAATTCCGAAACTGCCAGAAAATTCCTTCTTCTCATTTCCTTCTTTATTTTCGTTTTTTTGTTCTTGTTGTTTTAACATCATTCTAACATCCATAACATTGTGTTATTGCAGAAACATGCTTGCTACAATCCTAGATCCGTTACAAACAAAGGACCGTTATTTCTGAAGCAATGTACCCCCTTTATCATATGGTAGTCAGAGCTTTGGTCGGATTATAGCACTTGCTGCACTACAAGAACTCAAAACAATATAATACAAAAGTCAAAAAAAAATTCGGAATTCTGAAAAAAAAAATCAAAGTCAAAGTTTGACCAGAAAAGTCAAAGTAAAAAAACGAAAAAAAAATTCAAAAAAAATGTGAAAAAAATCAGATTCGACAAATTAGTGTTGTTTACATCTTATACTGTTGTTTGGATAAAAAAATAATGAAAATGTCTTTGTTTACCGTGGAATGCTTCAAAATCACCCGAAACAACCTGTTCTTGTTTGTTCAGTGATAGGGTTGTGGTAAGCATTTGTTTTGCAATAAGTACTTTGTTTTTCCTTCCTTTCACTTCATTTTAAGCTTTAATTCCAGCCATGTTCTTATTTTGTTTCCAGCCTTTGTTTTTGTTCAATTAAACAGCCCCTAAACTCCGTTTAACCTTTGTTCTATCATTTGTGCATTTATATCTTGGAGTTGACACAGATATCAAGTTTGAAGGGTCAGATTAGTTTCTTAAAGAACTGTTTGCGAGAGAACGAGTGGAAAAGGCATTTGAGCGTTGTGAGAACAGAAGGGGAGATAAAAAAAAAGCCATTCAAGAGCATTCTCCCGAGTGAAACACGAGCGCTGAGTGTTATCTTTTGAGTGCACTGTTCTTTTGAGTGATCCGTGAGAATTTGATTGTGTGTGCAGTGAGGGACTTTAATTTCGTATTTACTAATCTATTGTTTTATTTTCTTGTGTTTTGTGTTATAATGACAGGAAGTGATGATCGTAGTCCCGGTGGAGGTAATCCACCAGATTTTTAAATGCAGGCTCTTACTAGAACTTTGCAACAATTGTTAGATCGAGCATTGGAGCCTATTCAGTCTCGTTTGGATAGAATAGATGGGGGTGGTTCCCAATCTGTCCAAAATGAGAATAATGATGAGAATGACGTCGAACATTCACCTAGAGTGAAGCATCGTGCAAGACAAGTTATTGATGACAATTTGACTAACATTAAGGTTGCTATCCCTTCTTTTCAGGGACGGACAGATCCAGATGCATATCTTGCTTGGGAAAGCAAGGTTGAACATGTGTTCGAGTGTTACAATTATTCCGAACAAAAGAAGGTTCGTTTGGCTACGATGGAATTCACTGATTATGCCTTGATATGGTGGGATCAGTTGTTGATCAGTCGGAGACGTGCCGACGAGGGTCCCGTGGCTTCATGGACTGAAATGAAGCGTATCATGCGTAAGAGGTTTGTTCCTTCCCATTATCATCGTGATTTGTTTCAGAAATTGCAAACTTTGAAACAGGGGAATTGGAGTGTTGAAGATTACTACAAGGAGATGGAGATGGCCATGATGCAAGCCAACATCATCGAGGATCGAGAGGCGACGATGGCACGTTTCCTTGCAGGTTTGAATTCTGAAATTTCTAACGTTGTTGAATTACAGCATTATGTTGAGTTGGATGACATGGTGCACATGGCAATTAAAGTTGAAAGACAACAACGAAGGAAGTCTTCAAACCGAGGTAATACTCCTTTTAAGTCATTTTCAAATAATTTAAATGCCCCTAACAATTTCAGGAAACAAGCACCACCACCACCACCACCATTTCAGAATTGAGATAAAGCCGAATCTAGCAAACCGAAGGCACCTACTACTGAGGGTAGGCGTGACAAGCAGGTGGTGTCATAGGAGCGTTCGAGAGACATCCTGTGCTTCAAGTGTTTAGGACGAGGACACATTGCCAGTCAGTGCCCCAACTAGAGGACCATGTTGATGTTAGAGAATGGCGAGATCGAGTCCGAGTCTGAGGAAGACACCCAGGACCCCCCTATGGAGGTTGCAGATGATGATGACGAGGAGGTGCAATTGTTTGCCACCGGAGAAGCACTTGTTGTCAAGAGAAGTCTGCAGACACAACCGATCCAGAACGAGCAGCAGCGAGAGAACATCTTTCACACGAGATGTCTTGTGAATAATAAGGTATGTGTTGTAATTATCGATGGTGGTAGTTGCAAGTACTGTGATGGTTGTGAAGCTAGGTTTACCGACGACGAAGCATCCCAATCCTTACAAGCTTCAGTGGATGAATGACGGTGGAGAGATTCGAGTGACCAAGCAGGTTTTGGTGCCATTTGACATTGGGAAGTACAAGGACGAAGTACTTTGTGACGTAGTTGCAATGGATGCGAGTCATTTGCTGTTGGGTCATCCGTGGCAGTTTGATAAAAAGACGACTCATGATGGTTTCACGAACATGTATTCTTTTATGCATGCAGGTAAAAAGATAACTTTGGCTCCTTTGACACCGAGTCAAGTTCAGGAGGATCAAGCGAGATTGCGAAAGAATGTTAAAGAAATTCAGGGAAGCCCTTTTTCTTACTTGTGCTACAATTCATGATTCATTCGAGCATGTTCATGCCTTAGAACATAGGCTTTATAATGTGTTGCATGCTGATATGTGACATACATATACTATACTACTTATATAAGTGTGTTTGCTATGTATATATTATGTTAAGTGTGTTTTAGATAAGTTTGCCAGCTTATAATATTTTATGTTAAGCTATGTTAGCTTGTTGTGTGTTAAAACAATAAGGGTGCATTGTTTTGTAGCTTGCTTGAATGTTTTCAGTAAGTTTACAATGCTCTGAGTGTGTTTCTTTTGTTTTCATATAGTCACAATAAAAGGGCAGCAGCTCAAAGGCTTAAACTTAGCTCGGATGAAGCTCACGGGAGTGTACGTAGCTCATCTTCAGCTCAAAGGAGTATAGGCAGCTCAACTCAGCTCACTTCACTCCCAACTAGCTGAATTCAGCTCGTTTCAGCTCCAGTCAGCTCAACTTTAGCTCCACTAGCTCAACTCCAGCTAACAAGTCCAGAAGCAGCTCAAAGGTGTCCTACATATGGGAGAGTGTCCTACAAGCATGTGAGCAACATGTGGGGCGTCCTACATCTCTTCAAGCATGTGCACGGCATGTGTGGACAGAATGTGCATGTGTGTGCAAGCATGTGGCAGATTTGAAGCAATTTGGGCGCCATTTTGAAGAGAAGTTATCAGCCACCTTTTTTTTGAAATTTGAACACATTTAACATGTGTTAATTTCGTTCAAACTCAGCCACAAATTATCATCACATGTGCTGCAATTTGGGGGAGGTTATTGGCAGATTTCTTTTGCATTTTTAAACACATTTAACATGTGTTTATTTTCAATTCAAACTCAGCAATTAATTTGGGCGCCCTCTCCCTTGTTTTTCCCTATATATATTTGTTAAATTTGTATGAACTCACTTCCATGTTGTGTTTCACGCAACAAAGACCAGTGGGTTTTCTTTACTTCTCTTTTGTTGCTTAGTACAATTGCTACACTCATTTCTAGTTATCTAGATAATTGCCATCATATCATACTATACATATATTGCATACTTAATTCTAATGATCATAGCATAGATAATACATGAACAAGTTATTAAAACCACATCTCTACTTATCATTTATGCATTGCATCACTTATGCATTTTATTATATGTTTGCATCTTATATTCATTCATGCAAATCATCACAGTTTATGTCTTTATGCCTTTTTAGTCTTTCTACTATTTATATGAAATATTACTTATGCAATTGGTGTTTTTTCTTTGTAGGATATGATAAACACAGCTCAAGGGACTAGTGGCCAGCTCAGTTTCAGCTCAAAGGCTTCCTATGAGCTCAAATCAGCTCATTGATGATTCAAGGCCTTACAAGCTTTGTTTCAGCTCCACGACAATCTTATAGTTCAAGGGCAGCTCAAGGGCACTAATGGACCAGCTCACTTAGCTAGAGGAAGCTTAGTTCAGCTCAAATCATCACTCAACTTCAGTTAGCTCAATCAGCTAGCTAGCTCAGCTCGAACCAGCTCAACCTTAGCTCAATCAGCTCATCTCAGCTCACCCTACAACTATCAGCTCAAGTGTGTGGACACCCCAAGGGACACTTACCAGTCGAACCATCAAGGAAGCTTCCAAAGGAGACCTCTCGGCCAAGGGAGGGAATGTTTGACGCCATCCCAAGCTTGGCGCCACCATGGAAGGGCGCCTTAGGACCGAATCATTGCCGAGCGCTTATCAGCTACTCTTCATGGCTTATCAAGCCATTTCGGCCACCATGAAGGGTCACAGGCCTTGTCGAATCATCCTACCCCTTTGTAACATGCCCATTTGGCGACCCTTTTCATTTACTATAAATATGTAAGCCATTTCGGCATTTGAACAAACCATTTTTCTGAATACAAATTATATTTGTGAGTTTTCTCTCGAACTTGTTCTTTTAAGAACTTCTTTACTTATCAAATCTTTCAACAGATTTGTGGCGTCTTCTATCTCCATTTTTGATACTTTAGATTGTTGGTTCTTTAACCAATCGGTCTAAGTCCTATTCTACCACCTTCAAAGACAACTTCAAGAACGAGTTTATACTTGTTAGTATAAGTTCCTACTTTTGGTTACTTTGAATACTATTTCACCACCATCCTTTCACTTCTTTCCCTTCCATTTCCTTCACTATCCGAACACCATATATCCTTCACCTAAATCTTCCATTTTCTTCCCTTTTCTTTTCCAGCACAACCTTATACCTCCGCAGCCATACTCTTTCATTCTCTTTCCCCATCTTTCATCATATTTCCACAAGAGGACGTTCGTGAAGACAAGGCTTGCTTGCATTCTAGATCGGGACAATCAAAGCTTCTCTCTACAATACCAATTGGAGAGAGTTGGAGCATATCAACAAGTCCAGTAGCACCTGAACAAGTAACCTACTAGTGTATGGCAGCCAGTACAACAAGTGAGAGCCGAATTGATAGTGCCATGTGTTCATGTGAGCGTGTACCGTGCGTAACCATGCAAAACGGCTTAATGCAAAAATAAGAAGCCAAATATATTTTTGGGTTCATTTCCTCCCAAAGCGCGACAAATGGAGTTCAAAGCAACCGAGTGACATTTGTTGGACGTTTTCACCATGTGCGGCAAGTGAATGGAATTTCAACACAAAGGCAGCACATGTGAGCGACAGAAAAGGATAAGTACAAGTGGTTTTTAATTTGAAATTCCACGAGCACAGTTCACATGTGCAGATTTCTTGAAATTCAAATGGGACGCACATTAAACATGTGCTCAATTATGTGCCGCCTAACACAACTCAAATGTACGGCCAGTAGTGAGTGCCGCCACTTTGGGAAGTTCTCTTTTTTTCATTTGAATTTAATATTCAAATGTCTTCAAATAACAGCCACATGTTTGTAAACCGGCCAACTTCCATTATATTATATATATTGGCCGAATTTAACTTATAAAGGGTGGATTTTTATGAATAAAATTCTTGTGAGATTATTCTCTCAATTTCGGTTTTTTTGAATTCAAAACAAAGAGCATGTACTCTTATCCAATGCATAACCGACCATGATTATAAAGAAGAATTCAATCTTCTCGTGGGGTAATGAACAGGAAAAGGCCTTTCTGAACATTAAACATTGTTTGAGAAAAGCACCAGTGTTAGCCTTACCTAACTTTGATAAAACTTTCGAGATTAAGTGTGATGCTTCAAGTGTAGGTATAGGCGTTGTTTTGAAGCAGGAAAAAAGGCCCATTACATATTTCAGTGAGAAACCGAGTGGAGCAACATTGAACTATCATGTCTAAGACAAGGAGATGTATGCACTGATTCGGGCATTGGAGACTTGGCAGCATTATTTGTTGGCTAAAGAGTTTGTGAATCACACTGATCATGATCAGCATAAATTGAATAAATGACATGCTAAATGGGTTGAATTTCTTGAGTCTTTTTCTTATGTCATTCGTTACAAAAGTGTAAAGACAATGTCGTTGTTGATGCTTTATCACACAGATATGCACTTTTAAATTGCCTTGATTCTCATTTGATTGGATTTGCATATATTCGTGAGTTATACACTGATGATCCTGATTTTAGAGATAAGTTTAATGCTTGTGAAAAAGATGCAGGTGGAAAGTTTTACAGGCATGGTGGTTATCTTTTCAAAGAAAACAAGATATGCATTCCACAAGGATCTATGCGTGATATTCTGATACGTGAAGCACATGAAGATGGACTAATGGGTCACTTTGGAGTCACCAAGACGTTGCAGACATTGAAGGAGCATCTATTTTGGCCTAAGATGCGCAGGGATGTTGAAAGGCACTGTGAACGTTGTGTGACTTGTAGGAAAGCAAAATCGAAGGTTTCCCCACATGGTATGTACTTACCTTTACCTATTTATGATCCCCTTGGAATGATATTTCGATGGATTTTGTTTTGGGACTACCTAGAACTAGGACATGTAGAGATAGTATATATTTTTTTGTTGATAGGTTCTCGAAGATGGAACATTTTATTGCAAGCCATAAGACTAATGATGATGTGAATGTGGCTAACTTGTTCTTTAGAGATGTTGTCCGTTTGCATGGTCTTCCTAGGTCAATTGTTTTCGACAGGGATGTAAAGTTTTTGAGCCACTTCTAGATGACTCTTTGGAGCAAACTAGGTACGAAACTTATGTTTTCTTCTACTTGTCATCCCCAGATTGATGGACAAACTGAGGTTGTTAACAGATTTTTATCTACTTTACTTCGTTCCATTATTAAAAAGAACATTAAAACTTGGGAAGATTGTTTGCCACATGTTGAATTTGCATATAATCATGATGTACATTCTAGTACTAAGATGTCACCATTTGAGGTTGTTTATGGATTTAATCCTATCACTCCTCTAGATATGTCATCTTTGCCATAGAAACAGGTGATGAACAAGGATGGTCAAAGCAAAGCAGAATATGTGAAGAAGTTGCATCAACTAGTTAAGGAGAACCTAGAATGAAGGACTCAACAATATGAAAAGAAAGCAAACAAAGGAAGGAAGTGAGCCACCTTCGATGTTGGTGATTGGGTGTGGGTTCATTTCCAAAAGGAACAATTTCCATCCCAAAGATGGTCTAAGTTGTTACCACGAGGAGATGGTCCTTTTCAGGTGTTGGCGAAAGTGAATGACAACGCCTACAAGTTGGATTTACCGGGTGAATACAATGTAAGTGCCACATTTAATGTTTCTGATTTAATCCCTTATGACGATTCTGCAGATTTGAGGACAAATCCTTTTTAAGAAGGGGGATGATGTGAGCACATCCATGCCAGCAAAGGAGATTGATCCGGAGGTCTTGCCAATAGGACCAATCACTCGTTTTATGGCAAAGAAATTTAGGGAAGTTCTTTCCTTCACTTGTGCTAACATTTCTGAATCTTTTGATAATGTTTGTGCCTTAGACAATAAGCTTTATAATGTGTTGCATGCTGATATGTGACACACTTATACTATACTACTTATATATATGTGTTTGTTATGTATATATTATGTTAAGTGTTTTTTAGATAAATTTGTCATCTTATAATATTGTATGGCAAGCTATGTCAGCTTGTTGGGTGTTATTACAATAAGGTTGCATTGTTTTATAGCTTATGATAGAGTAGCGCAAGCTTGGATTTGGAAGCCTTCAATCAAGTTGCAAGAACTAGGGACTCTAGACTCAATCAAGAAGATTAGGAGCAGATCTGAAAATTCAAGAGAAAAGAGAAGGGCTTTTCTTGAAAATTTCAGATTCAATGCTGGAAAATCAAAGAAACGAAGATAAGAAAGAAGATTAGGGGATAAATAATAAGAATTAAAATAAAAAGATTAAAAAAGATAAATATAGAGGTAGATAAAACAAATATGAAAATTCAGCTTTGTTTATGACTATGGAGATGGCATGAAGTTGAAGATGGACATGGCTTGATGGATTTGTGATGGTTTTGTCCTCGACACCCTCTTAGATGCAATTACCTAAGCAAGCAACCTCAAGCGGCTCTAACCCACCCTCCTAGACGCGATTACCTACATGAGTGTGAAGATGATCTCCCTCACAAGAACTCGTCGAACTTATGTTGAAGAAGACTTCTAAGGCACAAGTAATCAGCACTTGCAAAATAAACTCACTAAATATTTCATTAATCAAAGAAAATCTGAATAATCTTCCTTTCAATGGAGGATTCATCCTTTTATAGGTGAAGGATAGCCAAAGTAATTTAACTTCTACTAAAACTAGAAAACCCTAATTTAATTAAAAAAATAAAATAAAAACAACCTGCAAACTCCTTGTACTTGGGCAGCAAGGAATAAGGTGATAAGGCAAGTGATAAGCTGATATGTGCTGATTTCTTGGGCTGCAAGTAGGCTTGGTTGCTTGGGAGGCAAGTAATCGGTTGTTAGGGCTTCTTTTTGGATGAAATTTGAAGGGATTTGGGCTTATTTGACTGGCAAGTACTTTGGTTTTGGGTAGGAAAGGATGTATGAGTTGTTTTAATGTAAGCTAGGCCTAAATAACACTTGTAAATCCTAACTTGGGCTAAAAATAAAAGTCTAACCCAATCCTTTCATAATAAGAAGTATTGAGTCTAAATACAATAAAAGGGCTAATTAATGGACATCTAAAGGCTCATGGATATTTATCTCCAAAGGTGCAGCAAGTTGGGTTTTTGTGATCCAATTATGCTCAAAGGATTTTAAGTGTGGGCTTCCTTCAAGAAATTCTTCTTTCTTCATGGCAGCTTGCAATCCTTTGCTCACAAATCCTTGAACGATTGAATTTAGCTTGCTCTTGATCATCTTGGACTTGGATCGAGTTATTGGGCCAAGTGGAAAAGTAAGTCCATCTCGTCCTTGGAATTGTCTTGTGGTACATGTATCATCCTCTCCCTCCTCAAAAGGATTCGTCCACGAATCTGAAATGTCAAAGGGAGAAAGGTCAGCAACATTAAAAGTTGTACTCACATTATACTCACCAGGTATATCAATTCGATATGCATTATTATTGATTCTCTCAAGGACTTGGAATGGTCCATCTCCTCTTGGATCCAACTTGGATTTCCTATGGTTTGGAAATCTCTCTTTACGCATGTGCAACCAAACCCAATCTCCTGGTTCAAAGACAACTTGGTGTCGGCCTTTGTTGACTTTAGTAGCAATATTTTCATATGTTTTCTCCATTCTTTTCTTTGCCTTAGCGTGTATGGATTTAACCAATTCTGCTTTCTTTGCACCATCTAAGCTGCAAATATTATCAATAGGCAAAGGGACGAGGTCTAAAGCAGATAAGGGGTTAAAACCATAAACTACTTCAAATGGGGAATAACCGGTGGAGGAATGAATAGAACGGTTGTAGGCAAACTCTACGAAAGGTAAATATTCTTCCCAAGTCTTAGTGTTCTTTCCGACAACGGTTCTGAGTAACACACCTAATATCCGGTTTATTACCTCGGTTTGTCCGTACGTCTGTGGGTGACAAGTTGTAGAATATAGTAGTTTGATACCTATTTTCCCCCACAAAACCTTCCAAAAATGGCTTATGAACTTGACATCTCTATCGGAAACAATGGTGCGTAGAATTCCATGAAGTCGTACTACTTCTCTAAAGAAGAGATCAGCGACATGTGTTGCACTGTCCGTTTTGTGGCAAGGTATAAAGTGAGCCATCTTTGAAAACCTGTCGAACACAACAAAAATACTATCTCGGCCCATCTTGGTACGAGGTAATCCAAGAATAAAGTCCATAGATAAATCGACCCAAGGGAGAGAAGGAATAAGAAGGGAGGTATATAAACCATTAAAACTAACCTTGGATTTGGCTTGTTTACATACTATGCAAGATGCACATACTTTCTCCACAATTTTCCTCATATGTGGCCAAAAGAAGTGCTCCATTACCATGTCCAAAGTTTTGGAGATGCCAAAGTGTCCCATTAAGCCTCCGGAGTGTGATTCATGGACTAGAAGTTCTCTAATGGATCCTTATGGTATACACAACCTGTTCATTCAGAAAAGAAACTCATCTACAAGATAAAACTTGTTAAAAGCACCTTTTAAATAATGAGTATAAATTTCCTTAAAATTTGGGTCATTAGGATATAATTCCTTTATATGCTCAAATCCCAATATAGTAGCATGCATTTGAGTAATTAGGGTATACCTTCGAGATAGTGCATCCGCTACTACATTATCCTCACCTTTCTTGTATTTGATGATATAAGGGGATGTTTCAATGAATTCCACCCAACGAGCATGTCTCTTGCTCAAGTTACCTTGGCCGTTGAGCCACTTCAAGGATTCATGGTCAGTGTGTATGAAAAACTCCTTTGGAAGAAGGTAGTGTTGCCAAACTTCAAATGCACGAACTAATGCAAGGAGCTCTTTATCATATGTTGAGTAGTTCAAATGTGCTCCTTTTAACTTCTCACTAAAGTAAGTGATTGGTTGTTTTTCCAGCAAAAGAACCGCACCTATGCCTATACCGGAGGCATCACATTCTAACTCAAAAGTGTTAGAGAAATCGGGAAGGTGAAGAATTGGGGCAGTACAAAGCTTACCTTTTAGGGTGATACGGACACAGCCCTGTATACGTGAACGTTGAGCTTGCGAAAGTGGATAAGGATATTGGCGCAAATGTTGGATCGGTGAAAAGATGGTTGAAGATAGGTGATGACAATGGAGATGGAAGATAAATAGATAAATTGTCCTCGGCACCCTCTTGATCGCAATTAATCAAGCAAGCAACCTCAAACGGCTCTAACCCACCCTCCTAGACCCAGTTACCTAGGCAAGCAGGAGTGTGAAGATCAACAACAAGTTCTTACGAACTTGAAGAATCGCTTCCAACGAAAGCAACTTCAAACTTTCAGGGAAGTTTTCTTTTTCACTTGTTACATACTAATGTGTAACATTTTTTATGCTATATTATTTATATTGGTGTGTTTACTATATATATAGTATGTTTGGTGTGTTTTGAATAAGTTTGATATGCCTTATAATGTTTTTATATTTGTTTAAGTGTTTTGAATAAGTTTAATATGCCTTATAATTTTTTTATATTTTTTAAAGTGTTATTGAATAAGTTTACAAAACTCTGATAGGTGTTTCATTGTTTTGTGATAGGTACATAAGAGGACACTAGCTCAATTGAGCATATACAGCTCAACTTCAGCTCAAGTGAGTGCATGCAGCTCATCTCCAGCTCACCAGAGTGTATGCAGCTCGGTTCAGCTTAGGAGAGTGTAACCAGCTCACTTTCAGAGAGTTCGATTCAGCTCAATCATTCCCAGTCAGCTCAGCTTTAGCTCCACTAGCTCAATTACAGCTGACCAGTCTAGAAGCAGCTGAACAAGTGTGAGTCGAATTGACAGTGTCCTGTGTTCGTGCGAGCATGTACCGTGCGAAAATAGGAGAACGTTGCATGTTCCATGCAAATCGGCTAAGAGAGTAGCAAGCATGCATTGCGACAAATGGAATTTAAAATTCAAAGAAACAAATATGTGCAACCGAGTGTCCCTTGTCCTTTTTCACCCATATGTTGCAAATGGGGTTTGAAATTCCTTTACACAAAGTGCGGCACAAAGATAAGAATAATTGGTGCAGTTGAAATTACTTTGTTATCTTTTGCATGGGCGGATAAGATCAAAGTCACACATCCCACATGTGTTGATTTGTTTGAATTTCAAACAAAAGCACATTTTGCATGTGCTTTATTCAAGTGCCGCCCAACATTAGGAAATACATGGCTGATTTCTTAAAGCCGCCCAAAGGAAATTTAACTTTTGAATTTTAATATTCAAATGATAAAATTTCAGCCACTCAATGTAAACCGGCCAACCACCTTATTGTATTATATATTTGCCGAAATATGCTTGTAAAGAGGTTAGACATTTTGGAAATAAAATTTGTTTGAGAGAGTTTCTCTTGTTCGGTTCTTTTTAGAACTATCTTTTGACATTTCAGACTTTGTTTTGATTTGTCAAATTTACTTGATACGTCGGGTTCCTAGATCGCTATCTAGTGGGTCCAAGTCCTCTAACGTGAAGCATATTCGATTCGGGTTTGCTCAGTAGATTGTGCAGGTTCTTTCGAGGTTTCCGTCTTTGACGTTAGACAAATTCGATTCGGGTTCGTTCAGCAGATTGTTCGAGTTCTTTCGAGTTTAACGTTGCCAAACTTTCGCTGATTTTCTAGCAACGTTTCTGCCACAATTTGGTCACCAAATCAGCCTTGAAAGCCCGTTGAAGCCTTCATCTTTGTTCGAGTCCAAATTCGTCCAGAAATTCTTACACCCTTTTCTTTGTTTCTTTTTATTTTTTTTCTTGTTATTTTAACTACCTAAAACGTCCATACTTGTGTTTTATTGCAGAGAAATGTTTGCTACGATCCTAGATCCGTTTACGAACAAGGAGCGTTGTTTCTGAAGCAACGTACCCCTTTATCATATGGTAATCAGAGCTTTGGTCGGATTATAGCACTTTCTGCACTACAAGAAATAAAAAAATACAAAAGTAAAAAAAAATCGAAATTCTGGGGGAAAAAGTCAAAGTCAACAAAAAATTCAAAAAAAAATTCAAAAATTAATATTCGAATATTTGGTCTATTTTTACGTTCATATGTGTTGTTGGTTCGTGAAAATTATGAAGGGTGATCAAATTTGCCATGGAATACTTCGAAATCACCCTAAATAACTTGTTCTTGTTTGTTCGATGATAGGGTCGCTGCAAGCATTCCTATTGCAGTAAGTTCTTTGTTTTTCGTTCCTTCATTTCACTTTTCAGGCTTGATCTTCGTTTCATCACCAAATTTCCAGCCACCTTTCTTTTACTTTCTAATCTTTTATTTTTATTCTAACAACCCCTAAACCATTCTTAACCTTTGTTTTTCTTCACCTTTTTTAAGTTTTCTTGAAAGTTTGACACAGTTAACAAGTTTGAAGGATCGAGTTAGTTCTTTAAAGAACTGTGATATGTGCACGTTTGACCCTAAATCAGCAACCTTCAATTTGAGGACAAATCGCTCAAAAGAAGGAGGGGATGATGTGTGCACGCTCACCAGCAAGTTTTTCACACTTTCATGTTGTGTTTCACACATGAAAGACCCGGGAGTTTTCCTTACTTCTCTCATATTACTTACTTTTTCTACACCCACTTCTGGTTATTTAGATTCATGTTATCATATCATACTTTGTATATGTTTTTCATACTTTATTTTTATGATCTTAGCATGCTATATGTGATACACATATTTAAGCTTTAAAAACCACATCTTTACTTAGCATATATTCTGCATCTTTAAATTACAAGTTTGCATCATTAAAGCATTACATTCAATTTATGCATTATAGTCCTTATACTCTTTAAATGAAGTATTAATTATATAAATCATTTGTTTTCTTCATAGGTTATATTAACACAACTCAAGGGAGTGTGCTACAGCTCAGTTCCAGCTCAAAGTGTCAGAATCAGCTCAAAACGTTGTTTGGCCATTTCAAGACTCTAGAAGCTGCCAAATGGTCCGAGGACACTTATGAAGTCTTAAAAGAGCTCAAGGGTACTAAAGGACCAGCTCACTCAGCTCAAAACAGCTTCATAGAGCTCAAATAGCAAAAGAGTGATTTCTGAGCAAAGGAGGATTCGTTTCAGATCCAAAACACTCCAGTAGCTAGAGGACAACTTAAAAGCACTTCAAGACTAGCTCACTCAGCAAAGGGAAGCTCGGATCAGCTCAAATCAGCTACTCACCTTTAGCTAGCTAAGCTCAAGTCAGCTCAAGCCTAGCTCATCCAGCTCATCCCAAGCTCCTCTGACTACTACCAGCTCCTTCAATGGACCAGCTAGTGACACTAGCTACTTAGCTAAGTGATGGAAGGGCACCTACCTAGCCGAATAGCAAAGGAGGGAACCTAGGCACCTCTACACACCTTGGCGCCAATTTGGAATGGTGCAAGGCTGCCGAATAGTGCTTGATAGGTTATCAACACCTATTCAAGCCCTTATCACACCAATTCGGCCAAAGGAGGGAGACACCAAGGCTGCCGAATCATTCCCTCTCCCCTACACACCATTCCGGCCACCCCCTTTCATTTACTATAAATATGTAATGCATTTTCGTTTGTAAACACACAATTTAGATTATAAAAATTACTTTGTGAGGTTTTCTCTCATCCTTGTTCTTTTTAGAACTTATTGACTTATCAAATCTTTATTGATTTGTGGCGTCTCCCTTTTCTTTCCATCTTGATACTTTAGATTGTTAAACATCCATTGTTTCTCAATCTAAGTCCTTTTACCACCCTCAAGGCCTCATCCAAGTTAGGGTATATGCTCCTTAGCACATGTTCATCTTTTTTAGCCTTTGAATACTACCAACATCCTTTCTCTTCACCATCTTCCATACACCATCCGAAACCATCTTCCTACTTATCTATCTTCCTTTCCTTACACCCTTTTGACATACAAACACTACCATCCTTCCGCAACCTATCTCCTTTCATCCATTTCAACATATTTTCACAAGAAAACATTTGTGATACAAGGCTTGCTTGCATTCAAAGGTTCGGGCAATCAAAGCTTCTCTCTACAACATCAATTGGAGAGTTGGAGCGTATCACGTGGTATTAGAGCAACAAGGAAGAATCAAGTAAGCCCTATATCTTCTCATTTCAATTCTGATATAAAAAAAGAAAAAGAAAGAAAATTCTAATTGTTCCAAATACAAGGAATCTGAATTAGATAAAAAAATCAGAATTTCAAAAGGGTGAAGATTGAAGTACAAACGTCCAAGCAACCAACTCCGAGAAGTTCCTCAAGTTTGATTGCTCATGACCAGTTTGTAAGTCAAGTTTTTTGGTAACGTTCTGTTTTCTTCATTTCTTTCATTTGTATCCTTATTTTTACATTTTCTTACATTTCAGTCCCTAAACTTTTTCTTTGTTCTTTTAAATCATTTCTTTCTATTTCCAACCCTAACCCTTATTTTGCAGCCCAAACACCATATTATCAATAAAAGTTTTGACAGGTTCGAGTTAGTTCTCTTAAGAACTCGTTTTGAGAGAATTTGAGTGGAAAAAGGCAAAGAGAGTGTGTGAGAGCATAAGAGGACAAGTAAAAGCCGAAAATAAGTCCTAGAGTGCAAACACGAGTGATTGAGTGGAGTTTCATCTTATTTTCTTGGAATAAACGTGAGGCTTTGTGAGTGAATTTTGGTGAGGTCCATTTTTTCTAACCATGTTGCGGGAACAACAAAGGGAATATGCATTTCGTACTAGATGCCATGTCAATGGTAAAATATGCCATGTGATCATTGATAGTGGGAGTAGCACCAATCTTGCAAGTACACTCATGGTGCACAAATTGGGTCTAAAGATGATGCAACATTCAAATCCATATAAAATACAATGGCTTAATGATGATAAGATTGCCATTACTCAGCTAGTGTTAGTTCCATTTTCCATTGACAAGTATGAAGATGAGGTTCTTTGTGATGTAATCCCTATGAGCACAACTCATTTACTTCTTGGAAGACCATGGCAATTCGACAAAAGGGCCACCCATGATGGGTTCTTAAACCATTATTCATTTATCCATGGGAGAAGAAAAGTTACGTTAACACCATTGCCATCACACCAAGTGCTTCAAGATCAACAACACTTAAAGAAGAGCTTTGAAGCTATGCAAGAAGAACATTGTGTGAAAACAACAGCATTTGGAGTTGAAAAAGAAATTGATGTTAGAATTGTGGGGGTTGAAAACAAGAGAATGGTTGATAAAAATGACGGGGTTTAAAATGAGAAAATTGATAAAGAAAAAGAAGTCAGAGTTGAAAATGAGATCAGAAAAGAAGAGGAAATAAGGCAGATTTTATCTAATCCTACTCTTTCTTCCATTTCTTCTTTTGTTTTGCAGGATGACCCAAGAGACACGTCTTTTCAAAGAGGTTATTCAAGAAGCATGGCTTTTGGAGGACCAACAAATGTGTTCCTTGATGAATTGAAAGTTATGTCCCTTAAAGATCCAAGGGATGTGTCTCTTAAAGATGACTATTACGAGGAGGTGTCTCTTGAAGAACCAATAGGCGTGACTTCTTCAAAGGTTGTGACACTTGAACTTCCAAGAGATATGAGCATTAACATTCCATGTGCATTGTCAATCTTGAGGAGAATTCAGCAACCAACGCCCATTAAACATCCACCATGGTTTGCAATTTCTTTCCATCTTATTATAAGTTTTTCTTCATCTAACCATGGTTTGTTTTGCAGCCAATTGATTCAAATACATGGAGTTATTTTATCAACCAATGGTGACAAGTTCCTTTGTTATTTTGAGGATGATTGGTGTGCTAGAATCAATGCGAAACTACAAACAACCATTCTGCCCAAGATTACCCGTTTCAAGGGTATGAAGCAAGCATCTTCCATCCACTCAAAGATTATCATTCGAAGGGGTACAAGGATAAATGTGGAACTATTCAGGAAAGGATTAGTTGATCCAGGAGGTTGGAGGCAGAAACAAAGTGTTGAAACTTTGATGAAAGATCATGTCATTTCCAAAAGTTATGATGTTTCCAACCATTACAGAAGAGAACCCCAAGGGACATGAGCCTATTCAGAAGAACCGAGAAGAATAATCATTCCATTTGGGAAGAGCAGTGAGGATTCATCCAACCCTACAATAAAAGATTATCCATTGAGAAACAACTTCGATTTGAGGACAAATCGCCTCAAAGAAGGGGAGGATGATATGTGCACGTTTGGCCCTAAATCAGCAACCTTCAATTTGAGGACAAATCGCTCAAAAGAAGGAGGGGATGATGTGTGCACGCTCACCAGCAAGTTTTGCACACTTTCATGTTGTGTTTCACACATGAAAGACCCGAGAGTTTTCCTTACTTCTCTCATATTACTTACTTTTTCTACACTAACTTCTGATTATTTAGATTCATGTTATCATAGCATACTTTGTATATGTTTTGCATACTTTATTTTTATGATCTTAGCATGCTATATGTGATACATATACTTAGGCTTTAAAAACCACATCTTTACTTAGCATATATTCTGCATCTTTAAATTACAAGTTTGCATCATTAAAGCATTACATTCAATTTATGCATTATAGTCCTTATACTTTTTAAATGAAGTATTACTTATATAAATCATTTGTTTTCTTCATAGATTATATTAACACAGCTCAAGGGAGTGTGCTACAGCTCAGTTCCAGCTCAAAGTGTCAAAATCAGCTCAAAACGTTGTTTGGCCGTTTCAAGACTATACAAGCTGCCAAATGGTTCGAGGACACTTATGAAGTCTTAAAAGAGCTCAAGAGTACTAAAGGACCATCTCACTCAGCTCAAAACAGCTTCAAAGAGCTCAAATAACAAAAGGGTGATTTCTGAGCAAAGGAGGATTCATTTCAGCTCCAAAACACTCCAGTAGCTAGAGGAAAACTTAAAGGCACTTCAAGACTAGCTCACTCAGCTAAAGAAAGCTCGGATCAGCTCAAATCAGCTACTCACCTTTAGCTAGCTAAGTCAGCTAGCTAGCTCAGCTCAAGTCAGCTCAAGCCTAGCTCGTCCAGCTCATCCTCAGCTCCTCTGACTACTACCAGCTCCTTTAGTGGACCAGCTAGTGACACTAGCTACCTAGCTAAGTGATGGAAGGGCACCTACCTAGCCGAATAGCAAAGGAGGGAACCTGGGCACCTCTACACACCTTGGCGCCAATTTGGAATGGTGCAAGGCTGCCGAATAGTGCTTGATAAGTAATCTAACTTACAATGGTGGAGGCTTCATCCGCTACTACATTATCCTTACCTTTCTTGTATTTGATGATATAAGGGAATGTTTCAATGAATTCCACCCAACGAGCATGTCTCTTGCTCAAATTACCTTGGCCGTTGAGCCACTTCAAGGATTCATGGTCCGTATGTATGACAAACTCCCTTGGAAGAAGATAGTGTTGCCAAACTTCAAGTGCACAAACTAATGCAAGGAGCTCTTTATCATATGTTGAGTAGTTCACATGTGCTCCTTTTAACTTCTCACTAAAGTAAGCGATTGGTTGTTTTTCCTGCAAAAGAACTGCACCTATGCCTATACCAGAGGCATCACATTCTAACTCAAAAGTGTTAGAGAAATCGGGAAGGCAAAGAATTGGGGCAGTACAAAGTTTAACTTTTAGGGTTTGGAAAGCTGTTTCTTGTGCCTCACCCCAATGGAAACCTACCATTTTTTTGATAATATCCGTCAATGGTGCGGCGATGGTAGAGAAATCCTTGACAAAACGGCGGTAGAAGCTTGCTAGGCCATGGAAGGATCTCAGCTCGGTTATGGAAGATGGTGTGGGCCACTCTTTAATTGCTTTGACCTTTTCATCATCAACATGGATACCCTGTGCACTTACTATAAAGCCTAGAAAATTAAGACTTGCACTACAAAACACGCACTTTTCCATGTTAGTATATAATCGTTCCCGTCGGAGAACTTCAAGGACTGATTTCACATAAAAGCGGTGTGAATTAAAGGAAGAAGAATATCATCGAAATAAACAACAACAAACTTACCTCGAAATTCCCGTAAGATGTGGTTCATCAACCTCATGAACGTGCTAGGGGCATTGGTCAAACCAAAAGGCATGACTGTCAACTCATATAGACTGAACTTTGTCTTGAAAGCGGTTTTCCATTCATCTCCTTCCTTCATCCGAATTTGATGATAACCACTCTTCAAGTCAATCTTGGTGAAGATGCATGCGCCGTAGAGTTCATCAAGCATGTCATCTAATCGTGGGATAGGATGTCGATATTTGATGGTGATTCGGTTTATTGGTCTACAATCTACACACATTCGATATGAACCATCTTTCTTTGGCATCAAAAGCAGTGGTACGGCACAAGGGCTTAAACTCTCATGAATGTAGCCTTTGTGGAGTAGTTCTTCCACTTGCCTTTCTAACTCCTTGGTTTCTTCAGGATTGCATCTATATGCTGGTCTATTTGGGATAGAAGAACCCGGAATTAGGTCAATTTGATGTTCAATTCCTCTTAAGGGCGGCAAACCATCGGGTGGATCACCTAAAACATCATTAAAGTCTTGCAAAAGAGAAACAACCACACTAGGCAAACGGTCGTTATTGTTTGTGATAGAAATAAAATTTTCCCTAAATCGGACGAGAATGCAAGGTTGTTTAAGAAAAGGGGCTTGTCTCACTTCTTTTTCTCTCGCATAAATATTTTGAGATACTCTTTTTTTCTCACAGTGAGGATCACTCACCAACCCTGGGCCTTTGTTCATTTGGCTTTTATTACTATTGGCCTCTTTCGTCGTTGCCTTTTGTTCCTTGTTTCCATCTTTTAGAATTCACACCCCCTCACAAAAACTTCTTCATTCGCATCTGGTCTTTGTACACCTCTTTTGGATCGAGTGGGGCCAAGGTATACTTCTTGCCATGGTATACAAAGGAATATTTATTTAATTTACCATGGTGAGTCACATCACGGTCATACTGCCAAGGTCTCCCTAAAAGCAAGTGAGATGCTTGCATAGGAATAACATCACACCAAATGTCATCAGAATATTTGCCCATAGTAAAAGTGACTAATGCACGTTTGGTTACCTTTAACTCTGATCCTTCATGAAGCCATTGGAGATAATATGGCTTTGGATGGCGTTGACAAGGTAGGTCAAGTGCATCAACTAGATAGCTGCTCACCACATTCGTACAACTTCCGCTATCAATGATTGCAGAATAAAGTTTACCTTTGATCAAACATCGTGTGTGGAAAATATTTGTTCTTTGCACTTCTGTGTCGTCGATTGCTTGGATATTAAGTGAACGTTGAATCACCAAGCTTCTAGGATCAAGTTCATCACTAGAGTAATTATCGGCGATGAATTCATTATCGAACAATTCTGAATCGGATGTGCATGTCCCATCTTCTCGAACAAGAAAAAGTCTTGTATTTGGGCAGTCCCTTTGATAGTGTCCATGTCCTTTGCACTTGAAGCATACAATATCCCGGGTTTTCTTAGCTGTTTGTGTATTTTCCGTCGTCATGGGAATTTTGGCCTTGGTTTTTTTCCAATGGCTTGGATGCTTCAGGTTTCTGTTTTGCTCTCCATTGAGACCCCGATTTCGGACCAATTGGGACCACCAAATGGATGCATATTCAGTGAATTCGAGAGTCAACAATGGGACTTGATCCTCTTCGGGACATTGATAATACTCGAACAAAAGATCAACTCGATTTTCCCAGTCATAATAAGCATCAGGGTCATACCTTCCTTGAAAAGGCGGCACAGTGATCTTTGTTTTCACCAAGGAGGTTTGTGCTCGTTTTGGTTCTGTGCGAGGGTTGTGCCTATGTAGGGGATTTTGGCGTCTATTCTGAATGTTAAAAAGAGGTGGACGCTTAGGCTCTTCTGTTTCGTCTTCAACCTCATTGATTTCGATTCCTCCAATGGTTTGAGTTATTACGGTCACGACTGTATCGGTGTGATCAAGCTTGGTTGCCAATGAGGTTATAGTCCGTGTAAGTTTATTTAGAGTACCCGCAACCTCTTGAAGAGTCACCTTGTGTGGTTTTTCGTCGTCACTAGTTTGTGACATCCTGAAAACACTCAAATTTAAAAAGGTGAAAAATAAAAGAAAGAAAAGCTAGAAATCTCACTAAACACTCCAAGAAAGAAATACTTAGCGAGGCAAGTAAGCCAATCTTGTGCTCTTTAAAGATCTTCCTGCCACAAGACAAACAAGTCACAATCGGAGTTTAATCCTAACAATGATTCCTAATTGTACTAGGAGTCCAAGGAAAGGCTTGACACCAATTGAAATATAGTCGCAAGAAGGAAGAATTACAATGCAACTTGTTTAATCCTACTCACACCAGAATAGAGAAGGTGTTAATGGCGTAAGAGAAGAAAGAAAAGCAAAACAAACGAACTTAAATAACTAAAGAGTAGAAAAGAAAAAAACTAGAAAGATGGAAACCCAAAACCCGGAAACAACTTGAAGAAAGAAATCCAAAGTTGAACCCACTTCAATGTGATGCTTGCAGCGATGGATGATGTTGATCTTGATGTTTCTTGATGGTAGTTGGCGGCTAGGTATGATCTTTCTCACTTTTCTTCAGTTTCAGTTTTTGTTTTTGTTTTTTTTCTTTTCTTTTTTCTTTTTTTGCTTTTTTGTTTTATAAGATAAATAAACTAAAAATAATGAAAATTGATAGAAAGAAACTAAACTAGGGTGAAAATAGAGGAAAAGAACCTAATTCTGCTCAATTTTGATCCACTTTGTTCGAGGTGTTCCCGATGTCAAAAAATTCTGAAATTTTATGTGGCGACGCATCCAATGGTTTAGATCAGATCTGGAAATTTTCAGCTCAAAATTCGTTCGTTTGAATTTTGCGAATTTTCCCCTTTTATTCGAATTTTTCACCCAAAACGCCAAAATTCTTGCCAAGAATCGTCCCAAATCTGATACCAAATGATAGAGTAGCGCAAACTTGGATTTGGAAGCCTTCAATCAAGTTGTTGCAAGAACTAGGGGCTCTAGACTCAATCAAGAAGATTAGGAGCAGATCTGAAAATTCAAGAGAAAAGAGAAGGGCTTTTCTTGAAAAATTCAGATTCAAGGATGGAAAATTAAAGAAACGAAGATAAGAATGAAGATTAAGAATTAAATAATAAGAATTAAAACAAAAAGATTGAAAAAGATTGAAAGAGAAGTAGATAAAACAAATCTGAAAATTCAGCTTTGTTTATAGCTATGGAGATGGCATGAAGTTGTAGATGGAGATGGCTTGATGGATTTGTGATGGTTTTGTCCTCGGCACCCTCTTAGACGCAATTACCTAAGCAAGCAACCTCAAGCGGCTCTAACCCACCCTCCTAGACGTGATTACCTAGGCAAGCAGGAGTGTGAAGATGATCTCCCTCACAAGAACTCGTCGGACTTATGTTGAAGAAGACTTCGAAGGCAGAAGTAATCAGCACTTGCAAAAACAAACTCACTAAAATTTTATTAATCCAAGAAAATCTCAATAATCTCCATTACAATGGTGGAGGCTTCATCCTTTTATAGGTGAAGGATAGCCAAAGTAATCTAACTTCTACTAAAACTAGGAAACACTAATTTAATTAAAAAATAAAAGAAAAACAGCCTACAAACTCCTTGTACTTGGCCAGCAAGGAATAAGGTGATAAGGCAAGTGATAAATTGATATGTGCTGATTTCTTGGGCTGCAAATAAGCTTGGTAGCTTGGGCAGCAAGTAATGGCTTGTTAGGGGATGGTTGCTTGGGCAGCAAGTAATGGGTTGTTGGGGCTTCTTTTTGGACGAAAATTTGAAGGGATTTGGGCTTATTTTGCTGGTAAGTACTTTGGTTTTGGGTAGGAAGCATGTATCGGCTGTTTTAATGCAATCTGGGCCTAAATAACACTTGTAAATCCTAACTTGGGCTAAAAATAAAAGTCTGACCCAATCCTTTCATAATAAGGAGTATTGGGTCTAAATACAATAAAGGGGATAATTAATGGACATCTAAAGGCTCATGGATATCTATCTCCAAAGGTGCAGCAAGTTGGGTTTTTGTTACCCAATTATGCTCGAAGGATTTTAAGTGTGGGCTTCCTTCAATAAATTCTTCTTTCTTCATGGCAGCTTGCAGTCCTTTGCTCACAAATCCTTGAACGGTTGAATTCAGCTCACTCTTGATCATCTTGGACTTGGCTCAAGTTATTGGGCCAAGTGGAAAAGTAAGTCCATCTCGTCCTTGGAATTGCCGTGTGGTACATGTATCACGTTGTCATTCACTTTCGCCAACACCTGAAAAGGACCATCTCCTCGTGGTAACAGCTTAGACCATCTTTGGGATGGAAATTGTTCCTTTTTGAAATGAACCCACACCTAATCACCAACATCGAAGGTGACTCACTTCCTTCCTTTGTTTGCTTTCTTTTCATACTATTGAGTCCTTCATTCTAGGTTCTCCTTAACCAGTTGATGCAACTTCTTCACATATTCTGCTTTGCTTTGACCATCCTTGTTCATCACCTGTTTCTATGGCAAAGATGACATATCTAGAGGAGTGATAGGATTAAATCCATAAACAACCTCAAATGGTGACATCTTAGTACTAGAATGTACATCATGATTATATGCAAATTCAACATGTGGCAAACAATCTTCCCAAGTTTTAATGTTCTTTTTAATGATGGAACGAAGTAAAGTAGATAAAACCCTGTTAACAACCTCAGTTTGTCCATCAATCTGGGGATGACAAGTAGAAGAAAACATAAGTTTCGTACCTAGTTTGCTCCAAAGAGTCCTCCAGAAGTGGCTCAAAAACTTTACATCCCTGTCGAAAACAATTGACCTAGGAAGACCATGCAAACGGAACACATCTCTAAAGAACAAGTTAGCCACATTCACAACATCATTAGTCTTATGGCTTGCAATAAAATGTTCCATCTTCGAGAACCTATCAACAAAAAAATATATACTATCTCTACATGTCCTAGTTCTAGGTAGTCCCAAAACAAAATCCATCGAAATATCATTCCAAGGGGATCATAAATAGGTAAAGGTAAGTACATACCATGTGGGGAAACCTTTGATTTTGCTTTCCTACAAGTCACACAACGTTCACAGTGCCTTTCAACATCCCTGCGCATCTTAGGCCAAAATAGATGCTCCTTCAATGTCTGCAACATCTTGGTGACTCCAAAGTGACCCATTAGTCCATCTTCATGTGCTTCACGTATCAGAATATCACACATAGATCCTTGTGGAATGCATATCCTGTTTTCTTTGAAAAGATAACCATCATGCCTGTAAAACTTTCCACCTGCATCTTTTTCACAAGCATTAAACTTATCTTTAAAATCAAGATCATCAGTGTATAACTCACGAATATATGCAAATCCAATCAAATGAGAATCAAGGCAATTTAAAAGTGCATATCTGTGTGATAAAGCATCAACAACGACATTGTCTTTACACTTCTGTAACGAATGACATAAGGAAAAGACTCAAGAAATTCAACCCATTTAGCATGTCATTTATTCAATTTATGCTGATCATGATCAGTGTGATTCACAAACTCCTTAGCCAACAAATAATGCTGCGAAGTCTCCAATGCCCGAATCAGTGCATACATCTCCTTGTCGTAGACATGATAGTTCAATGTTGCTCCACTCGGTTTCTCACTGAAATATGTAATGGCCCTTTTTTCCTGCTTCAAAACAACGCCTATACTTACACTTGAAGCATCACACGTAATCTAGAAAGTTTTATCAAAGTTAGGTAAGGCTAACACTGGTGCTTTTGTCAAACAATGTTTAATGTTCAGAAAGGCTTTTTCCTGTTCATTACCCCACGAGAAGATTGAATTCTTCTTTATAATCATGGTCGGTTATGCATTGGATAAGAGTACATGCTCTTTGTTTTGAATTCAAAAAAACCGAAATTGAGAGAATAATCTCACAAGAATTTTATTCATAAAATGATCCACCCTTTATAAGTTAAATTCAGCCAATATATATAATATAATGGAAGTTAGCCGGTTTACAAACATGTGGCTGTTATTTGAAGACATTTGAATATTAAATTCAAATGAAAAAAAGAGAACTTCCGAAAGTGGCGGCACTCACTACTGGCGGTGCATTTGAGTTGTGTTAGGCGGCACATAATTGAGCACATGTTTAATGTGCGTCCCATTTGAATTTCAAGAAATCTGCACATGTGAATTGTGCTCGTGGAATTTCAAATTAAAAACCACTTGTACTTATCCTTTTCTGTCGCTCACATGTGCTGCCTTTGTGTTGAAATTCCATTCACTTGCCGCACATGGTGAAAACGTCCAACAAATGTCACTCGGTTGCTTTGAACTCCATTTGTCGCGCTTTGGGAGGAAATGAACCCAAAAATATATTTGGCTTCTTATTTTTGCATTAAGCCGTTTTGCATGGTTACGCACGGTACACGCTCACATGAACACATGGCACTATCAATTCGGCTCTCACTTGTTGTACTGGCTGCCATACACTTGTAGGTTACTTGTTCAGGTGCTACTGGACTTGTTGATACGCTCCAACTCTCTCCAATTGGTATTGTAGAGAGAAGCTTTGATTGTCCCGATCTAGAATGCAAGCAAGCCTTGTCTTCACGAACGTCCTCTTATGGAAATATGATGAAAGATGGGGAAAGAGAATGAAAGAGTATGGCTGCGGAGGTATAAGGTTGTGCTGGAAAAGAAAAGGGAAAAAAATGGAAGATTTAGGTGAAGGATATATGGTGTTCGGATAGTGAAGGAAATGGAAGGGAAAGAAGTGAAAGGATGGTGGTGAAATAGTATTCAAAGTAACCAAAAGTAGGAACTTATACTAACAAGTATAAACTCGTTCTTGAAGTTGTCTTTGAAGGTGGTAGAATAGGACTTAGACCGATTGGTTAAAGAACCAACAACCTAAAGTATCAAAAATGGAGATAGAAGACGCCACAAATCTGTTGAAAGATTTGATAAGTCAAGAAGTTCTTAAAAGAACAAGTTCGAGAGAAAACTCACAAATATAATTTGTATTCAGAAAAATGGTTTGTTCAAATGCCGAAATGGCTTACATATTTATAGTAAATGAAAGGGAGTCGCCAAATGGGCATGTTACAAAGGGGTAGGATGATTCGACAAGGCTTGTGACCCTTCATGGTGGCCGAAATGGCTTGATAAGCCATGAAGAGTGGCTGATAAGCGCTCAGCAATGATTCGGTCCTAAGGCGCCCTTCCATGGTGGCGCCAAGCTTGGGATGGCGTCAAACATTCCCTCCCTTGGCCGAGAGGTCTCCTTTGGAAGCTTCCTTGATGGTTCGACTGGTAAGTGTCCCTTGGGGTGTCTACACACTTGAGCTGATAGTTGTAGGGTGAGCTGAGATGAGCTGATTGAGCTAAGGTTGAGCTGGTTCGAGCTGAGCTAGCTACCTGATTGAGCTAACTGAAGTTGAGTGATGATTTGAGCTGAACTAAGCTTCCTCTAGCTAAGTGAGCTGGTTCATTAGTGCCCTTGAGCTGCCCTTGAACTATAAGATTGTCGTGGAGCTGAAACAAAGCTTGTAAGGCCTTGAATCATCAATGAGCTGATTTGAGCTCATAGGAAGCCTTTGAGCTGAAACTGAGCTGGCCACAAGTCCCTTGAGCTGTGTTTATCATATCCTACAAAGAAAAAACACCAATTGCATAAGTAATATTTCATATAAATAGTAGAAAGACTAAAAAGGCATAAAGACATAAACTGTGATGATTTGCATGAATGAATATAAGATGCAAACATATAATAAAATGCATAAGTGATGCAATGCATAAATGATAAGTAGAGATGTGGTTTTAATAACTTGTTCATGTATTATCTATGCTATGATCATTAGAATAAAGTATGCAAAATATATGTATAGTATGATATGATGGCAATTATCTAGATAACTAGAAATGAGTGTAGCAATTGTACTAAGCAAAAAAAGAGAAGTAAAGAAAACCCCCTGGTCTTTGTTGCGTGAAACACAACATGGAAGTGAGTTAAACTTGAGTATGAACGTGCACATATCATCCCCTCCTTCTTTTGAGCGATTTGTCCTCAAATCGAACATCCTTGTGTCTGAATCCTTTCCGGCTATGGGAATGATGCAATTGTGGTGCGCACTTGCCCCTAAGATCATCTTACATTCCTGCAATGACAAAGATAACATTTTTGCTTTCTTGGGGTTAGAAAAATCAGTTGTGATCATAGGACGTGTCAAAAGATATCCCCTAATCATTTTGATGTGAGCACATCATTTCAAGACAAGCAAGTTGATCCGAAGGTCCTACCATTAGGACCTATTACCCGTTCTAAGGCAAAGAAATTTAGGGAAGCCTGATGTGAGCACGTTTATGCCACCCAACGATGCAACTTCAAACTTTCAGGGAGTTTGCTTTTTATTTTGTTACATACTGATGTGTAACATTTCTTATACTTATATTATTTATATTAGTGTGTTTACTATGTATATAGTATGTTTGGTGTGTTTTGAATAAGTTTGATATAACTTATGGTGTGTTTATATTTGTTTTATGTGTGTTTGCTTTGTTTTCATGTAGGTACTTAGGAGGACATTATCTCAGGAGTGTGTAGCTAGCTCAACTCTAGCTCAAGTGAGTGTAGGCAGCTCAATTCCAGCTCAAGGGAGTGTAGGCAGCTCAACTCCAGCTCACCAGAGTGTATGCAGCTCATCTTCAGTTCAGGAGAGTGTAACCAGCTCATCTCCAGCTCAAGGCAGCTTAGTTCAGCTCCTGACACTTTCAGTTAGCTCAACTTTAGCTCCACTAGCTCAACTTCAGCTGACAAATCCAGAAGTAGCTGAAAAGCGTCTTCCATATCGGGGAGTGTGCTAGTGCACATGTGGTAGCCTAGGTGGCATCCGGTCATCTCCAGCACCCACGTGGCATCTTGACACATGAGTGTGAATGTGCAGCCGAATCAGCATGTTTTCTCCTTCATTATGCGCCATTTGCAAGAAAGGATAAGCCCGAGTGGTTATGTTTGAATTTCAAACATAAAAATCACATGTTAAATGTGATTTTCATGTGTTTTCGGCGCCTAAACTTGTGGCTGCCAATTGAGTCCGCCCAAAAGGAGTTATTTCCACTCAAATTCAATTTTAAACTCCTTTTAATATCAGCCACACAACTTAAACGAATTTGGCAGCCCTTGTACCTATATATGTGTTTAAACAATGTAATTTGGTTAGACATTTTTATGAATCAAATATATTGTGAGAATTTTCTCTCAAAGTTAGTTCCTTTTAGAACTTTTTCTTGATACTTTGGGTTCTCAATTATTAGATAATTGAAGGGTCCAAGTACTTTGTTTGAACAAATTCAAGATAAGGTTCGGGTTCGTTCAACAGATTGTTCGAGTTCTTCCTTGGAGTGTGTTCATCTTTCGACATTGTAGAACAGATTCGATCCGGGTTTGCATAATAGATTATGGAAGTTCTTTCGAGTTCTTCGTGTCAAGTCCAAGAACGTTGCTGCCATTGTTGAATGCTTGAAGATATCATCTTCAACCTTTCACCTAGTCCTTAAATTATTTCGGCAACTTTCTTCTTTCCCATTTCTGATTTTTCTTTCATTTTTCTTCTTCTTCTTTTCTTTATTTTTGACATCTAAATACAAATCCATGTTTGTTTCTATTGCAGAGAAATACTTGCTATTATCCTAGATCCGTGAATGAACGAGGAATGTTGTTTTCACCATCAACACCCTTGTATCATAAGGTAATCAGAGCCTAGGTTGGATTTTAGCATTTTTTGCATTTTAAGAAGTAAAAAAACAGTTCGAAATTCAAAAAAAGTCAAAATTCAAAGTTTGACCAAAAAGTAAAAAAAAAATCGGAAAAATTGAAAAAAATAAAAAAAAATCAGTTTCGAATATTTGGGGTATTTTGTGTTAACATGTGCTGTTTGGACGTGAAATGATGAAGGATATGCTTATCTTACCTTGAAATACCTTAAAATCACCCGAAATCAACTTTTCTTGTTTATTCCGGAGATAGGATGGTGGTAAGCATTTCTACTGCGTAAGTTGCTAAATTCTTGTTCTTTTAGCATCCTTTCTTTCATTTCATTTTGTTGTTTTCTTTTCAGCCCCAATTTCTCAAACTTTCATTGTTGTTTCTTTAATTCCTAACCCTTATCTTTGTTCTAACAATATTTTCCCGTCACCCGTTGTTTTCCTTGCAATTTGACAACACTTGCAGAATCTGAAATGTTGGAATTAGTTCCTTTAAAGAACTAAGTGCGAGAGATTGAGGGAAAAGGCAAACTGAACGTGTGAGATCAGAAGGAGAGACAAAAAGAGCGATTCAAGTCTTCTCCCGAGTGAAACACGAGCGCTGAGTGTTAATTTTTTAGTGCAATGTTCTTTGGAGTGACATCTGCGAGGTTTTGATTGTGTGTGCTGTGAGGTTCTTTTTTGTTTATTTTACTAACCTATAATATTGTTTTCTTTTGTTTGTTTTTGTTGTTAATTATGGCAGGTTCCGATGATCACACGGTTGACTAGGATCCACCGATTCCTCAAATGCAAGCCTTAGAGAGAATGATACAACGAGTGATTGCTAATGCATTGAAACCTATACATTCTCAATTGGATAGATTAGATGGGGGTGGTTCCCATTCTGTCCATGAAGATATAAATGATGACAATGTACAGACATTGGCTACCAGTGAAGCACTTCTTGACAAGAGAAGTCTGAATGAACAACGATCATAGGATGAACTGCAACGAAACAACCTCTTCCATACGAGATGCAACGTGAACGGCAAGGTATGTATTGTGATTATTGATAGTGGTAGTTGTGCTAACGTTGCTAGTACTCTCATGGTTGACAAGTTAAGACTGAAGAAGACCACACATCCCAATCCGTACAAGTTACAATGGTTGAATGATGGTGTTGAAATCAAAGTTACCGAACAAGTTGTTATACCATTTTTCATTGGTAAATACAAGGATGAGGTAACTTGTGATGTTTGTTCTATGGATACTTGTCATTTGTTGTTAGGAAGATCGTGGCAGTATGATAAGAGAGTTTTGCACAATTGTTACACCAATCGATACTCTTTTACTCATGAGGGCAAAAATGTAACTTTGACACCTATGACTCCAAGTGAAGTATATGAAGACGAAGTTCGTTTGATAGCGAGTACTATAGCTTGGAAGGCCAACAAAGAGAAGAATGAATGCGAAAAGAAGAAAGCAAATTCACAGGTATTATCTAATTCGATATTTTCTTCTACTGCTTCTTCTGAATTGCAGGTTAAGAAGGTGATGCCATGTGAAGTTCCCAAGGTTGCTACTATTGGTATGTCTAGTGCATTAAAATTCTTTCCAGAAATTCAGCAACCTTCTTTACCACGGTTTGACGTTCCTTTCCATTGTACTATTGATTTTTCATTTTTATATGCTGATTTCTTTGGTTGTACATTGGATTGTGAACAACCTTGTGTTGTGATTCTGGATGATCGTCGAGATTCTTGTTGTTCTTTGGAGTTGCCTTTGTATGTCATTTTTTTCAGGTTTAAGGATGCACGACGAGCATTGTCTGACTTTATGTTGTGCATTATTCGGAAAGGTACAAGAAAGAAGGCATTTCCATTTGTGTTCTTTGTAAAATAACTTGATTCGAGAGGATGGTATATGTTCCGAGCAAGAAGGATGAGGAAGTTCCCTGCCAAGCGAAAGTCGAAATTGTTCCCTTTTGTAATGAGGGTCGATTTGGGGACAAATCGCATTAAAGAAGCGGGGGATGATGTGAGCATGTTTATGCCACCCAACGATGCAACTTCAAACTTTCAGGGAGTTTGCTTTTTATTTTGTTACATACTGATGTGTAACATTTCTTATACTTATATTATTTATATTAGTGTGTTTACTATGTATATAGTATGTTTGGTGTGTTTTGAATAAGTTTGATATAACTTATGGTGTGTTTATATTTGTTTATGTGTGTTTGCTTTGTTTTCATGTAGGTACTTAGGAGGACATTAGCTCAGGAGTGTGTAGCTAGCTCAACTCTAGCTCAAGTGAGTGTAGGCAGCTCAATTCCAGCTCAAGTAAGTGTAGGCAGCTCAACTCCAGCTCACCAGAGTGTATGCAGCTCATCTTCAGTTCAGTAGAGTGTAACTAGCACATCTCCAGCTCAAGGCAGCTCAGTTCAGCTCCTGACACTTTCAGTTAGCTCATTTTAGCTCAACTTTAGCTCCACTAGCTCAACTTCAGCTGACAAATCCAGAAGTAGCTGAAAAGCGTCTTGCATATCGGGGAGTGTGCTAGTGCACATGTGGTAGCCTAGGTGGCATCCGGTCATCTCCAGCACCCACGTGGAAGCTTGACACATGAGTGTGAATGTGTAGCCGAATCAGCCTGTTTTCTCCTTCATTATGCGCCATTTGCAAGAAAGGATAAGCCCGAGTGGTTATGTTTGAATTTCAAACATAAAAATCACATGTTAAATGTGATTTTCATGTGTTTTGGGCGCCTAAACTTGTGGCTGCCAGTTGAGTCCGCCCAAAAGGAGTTATTTCCACTCAAATTCAATTTTTAAACTCCTTTTAATATCAGCCACACAACTTAAACGAATTTGGCAGCCCTTGTACCTATATATATGTGTTTAAACAATGTAATTTGGTTAGACATTTTTAAGAATCAAATATATTGTGAGAATTTTCTCTCAAAGTTAGTTCTTTTTAGAACTTTTCCTTGATACTTCAGGTTCTCAATTGTTAGATAATTGAAGGGTCCAAGTGCTTTGTTCGATCAAATTCAAGATAAGGTTCAGGTTCGTTCAACAGATTGTTCGAGTTCTTCCTTGGAGTTTGTTTATCTTTCGACATTGTAAAACAGATTTGATTCGGGTTTGCATAACAGATTATGGAAGTTCTTTCGAGTTCTTCGTGTCAAGTCCAAGAACGTTGTTGCCATTGTTGAATGCTTGAAGATATCATATTCAACCTTTCACCTAGTCCTTAAATTATTTCGGCAACTTTCTTCTTTCCCATTTCTGATTTTTCTTTCATTTTTTTCTTCTTCTTTTCTTTATTTTGACATATAAATACAAATACATGTTTGTTTTTGTTGCAGAGAAATACTTGCTATTATCCTAGATCCGTGAATGAACGAGGAATGTTGTTTTCACCATCAACACCCTTGTATCAAAGCCCTTTTCCTTACTTGTGCTACAATTCCTGATTCATGCCTTAAAACATAATGTTTATAATGTGTTGCATGTTTATATGTGACATATTTAGGTTATACTACGTATTAGGAATGTTAAGTATGTATATACTATGCTAAGTTTGATTGCATTATGATTATAGTATGATTATAATATGTTAAGTGTGTTTACATTACGCTTATAGTGTGTTTACAAGTTTTAAATAAGGTTACAAGATTGTATATACATGTTTGTTGTGTTTTAGTGAAGGTACACTATTGGGCAGCAGCTCAAAGGCTTCATGCTAGCTCGGTTGAAGCTCACGAGAGTGTACGCAACTCACCTTCATCTCAAAGGAGTGTAAGAAGCTCAACTCAGCTCACTTCACTTCCAGCTAGCTGAATTCAGCTCATTCTAGCTCTAGTAAGCTCAGCTTCAGCTCCACTAGCTAAACTGCAGCTGATGAGTCCAGAACCAGCTGAAAGTTATCCTACATGTGGGAGAGTGTCCTACAAGTGTGTAGCAGCCCCGGGTGCACGTGTGTGAGGTGATGTGCATGTGCGTGCATGTGTGAAACCATGCAAGTGTGTGGCCTAATTTGAACAGTGATGTGTGCACGTTTCTACTCACATCCACTATGCTTTCATCTTGTTTATCAAGCCTGAAAGAAGAGGGAGTTCTTCCTTACTTCATTATCTATTTACTTATTTATGCATTATATAATATGCTTGGATTATCATATGTTATCATTCATTTGTATATCATATGATATTCATGCATTACATAATCCACATCTTTACTTAGCATATATTTTGCATCTTTAAATTACAAGTTTGCATCATTAAAAGTATTACATTCAATTTATGCATTATAGTCCTTATACTATTTAAATGAAGTATTACTTATATAAATCATTTGTTTTTCATAGGTTATATTAACACAGCTCAAGGGAGTGTGCTATAGCTCAGTTCCAGCTCAAAGTGTCAGAATCAGCTCAAAACATTGTTTTGCCATTTCAAGACTCTACAAGCTGCCAAATGATTCAATGACACTCATGAAGTCTTAAGAGAGCTCAAGGACACTAAAGGATCAGCTCATTCAACTCAAAACAGCTTCAAAGTGCTCAAATAGCAAAAGAGTGATTTCTGAGCAAAGAAGGATTCGTTTCAGGTCCAAAACACTATAGTAGATAGAGAACAACTCAAGGACACTTCAAGACTAGCTCACTTAGCTAAAAATAGCTCGGAATAGCTCAAATCAACTGCTCACCTTTAGCTAGCTAAGTCAGCTAGCTAGCCCAGCTCAAGTCAGCTCAATCAGCTCATCTCAGCTCACCCTACAACCTCCAGCTCAACCATGGAAGGACATGTTCCATCCCCAATGGACACAACCGACCAGCCATGGAGGGAAACATGTTTGGGCGCCACTCCTTGGAGGGAAATCTGAGTTTGATGCCAAAACAAAGGGGCATCACTCTTCATGGGCAGATTCATCACCAAAAAACCATCTGTCAGATTGTTGGCCATTTTCAGGCAGGATCCGTGCATAATTGAGAAAAGAAGTCGTCATCAAACTTGTTCCCCTATCTCTTATCTTTCTAGAACATATTGAAACACATCAATCCGATATTGGGAGCTCGAGATATCTTCAGATTACCAAAGGGTGTGCAGGCTGGAAAATTCCATATGAGAAGTTACAAATTTTTGAATCATTTCCATGCCCTTATCATCATCTTTCATCAACTTATCATGCCATTTCGGCCATAAAGAGAAGGCACATGCTAGCCGAACCATTCCAACCCTTGTAACAAGCCTTTTCGGCCACACCCCTTAGAAACTATAAATAGGAGATCATTTCATCCTTTGTAAACACAATTTTCAGAATATATAATATACTTTGTGAGGTTTTCTCTCATGCTTGTTCTTTTTTAGAACTTCTTGACTTATCAAATCTTTATTGATTTGTGGAGTCTACCTTTCATTTTCATCTATACTTCAGATTACTTGGTTATTTAACCATTTGGTCTAAGTTTATCTACCACCCTCAAGGTTTATTCTTTAAGAAACGGGATTATACTTTTATATAGTTTCCTTCTTGAATTCTTTGAATACTATCCATTGTCATCCTTTTCCTTCCATTTCCATCACTTAAACACCCTTAAACACTTCACCAAAATTACAGCCTTCATTCTTCCATTATCACCATACTTCCGCATCCATCCCATCAACATTTCTTCAAAAAGACGTTCGTGATACAAGGCTTGCTTGCATTCAAAGGTCCGGGCAATCAAAGCTTCTCTCAACAAAGTCATTTGGAGAGTTGGAGCGTATCAAACAGCTCTCTCTCTCTAATGTGCGGCACTTTAAAGGGATAAGATCAAGTGGTCTTGGTTTGAATTTCAAGCGATTAAACACATGTTAAATATGTATTATGCATTCAAACACTTGGTCCACTTTGCATTGCGCCCAAAAGAAGTTATTTCACTCAAATTTAATTTTTAAAACTCTTCTAATATTAGCCACACATGTAATTTTGGTTATCCCTCTTTGTACCCTATATATATATATGTGTGTGTGTGTGTGTGTGTGTGTGTGTGTGTGTGTTCAAACAATGTAATAAAGGTTAGACAATTGTATGAAATTATACTTTGTGAGTTTTACTCTCAAATTCAGTTCTTTGAAGAACTACTTGGCATTTTCAGGCTCTGTTTGATTGTGTCATCTTCCTTGATACTTCGAGTTCCTAGATCGCTATCTAGTGGGTCCAAGTCCGTTTGACGAAGAACATATTCCATTCGGGTTCGTTCAACATATTGTTCGAGTTCTTTCGAGTTCGTCGTCGGGAATCAACCGCTGATTTTTTCAGCAACGTTTCTGCCACATTTTGGACGTTCAAATGCAGCCTTGAAAGCCCGTTGAAGCCTTCATCTTCATTCGAGTCCAAATCTGTCTAGAAATTCCTACACCCTTATTCTTTCTCTCTTTTCATTTTCTTTCGTTTTTCTTTGTTATTTTAAAGCCTAAAACGTCACCCTTGTGTTTTTATTGCAGAGAAATGCTTGCTACAATCCTAAATCCATTTACAAACAAGGAACGTTGTTTCTGAAGCAACGTACCCCTTTATCATATGGTATCAGGGCCAGGTTGGATTTTAGCATGTTCTGCACTACAAAACAAAAAAAAATAAAAACAAAGAAAAAAGAAATTCAAAATTATGGGAAAAAAAAATCAATGTCAATGTTTGACCAAAAAGTCAAAGCCATTTGAAAATTTTGAGAAAAAAAATCAGATTCGAATATTTGATGTATTTTACATATATAAAGTGTTGTTTGTTGTTGTAATGCATCGAAATGAAGAAGAATGCTCAATTATGCCATGAAATGCTTCGAAATCACCCGAAACAACTCGGTCTTGTTTGTTCAGTGATAGGATTGTTGTAAGCATTTCTTTGCAGTAAGTTGTTTCTATTCCTTCATTTTTTCTTTCCAGCCTTATACATATATTTTTTTCTTTCTTTTTCCAGCCTTGTTTTTTTCTTTGTTTCCAGCCTTTTCTTTTATTTCATCCTAACAGCCCTATATCTTTAACTTTGGTTTCTTTCACCATTACGTTATCTTGTAAGTTTGACACAGTTAACGAGTTTGGAGGATCAAGTTAGTCCCTAAAGAACTGTTTGCGAGGGATCGAGTGGAAAAGGCATTGAGCGTGGTGAGAACATCAGGGGAGACAATAAAAGCCATTCAAGCATTCTCCCAGTGAAACACGAGCGCTGAGTGTTATTTTCTGAGTGCACTGTTCTTTGGAGTGATCCTTGAGAACTTTCTTGAGCGTGATATAGTGAGGTCCTTTTTCTTTATTATACTAACATATAACATCTTTTTTTGTTTGTTTTAGTGTTTTAAATGGCAAGTTCTAATGATAGTAATCTCGAATGGATAGAATTCATGGGGTGGATCCCATTCTGTCCATGATGAGATTAGCGACGAGAATGAAGTCGACCAGTCTCTGCGACAGAATCAACGAGGTCGTGCGCAACTTGATGATAATTTATCTAACATTAAAGTTGCTATTCCATCATTTCAGGGACAGACAGATCCTGATGCATATCTTGCTTGGGAAAGCAAGGTTGAGCATGTGTTCGAGTGTTACAACTACTCGGAGCAAAAGAAGGCTTGCTTGGTTGCGATGGAATTCACAGATTATGCATTAATATGGTGGGATAAATTGCTAATCAGTCGGAGATGCACCGATGAGGGTCTAGTGAGAACATGGGCAGAAATGAAACAGATCATGCGTAAGAGGTTTGTTCCCTCTCACTATCATCATGATTTATTCCAGAAATTGCAAACTTTGAAACAGGGGAGTATGAGTGTTGAAGACTACTTCAAGGAGATGGAGATGGTCATGATGCGTGCGAACGTTGTGGAAGATCGAGAGGCGACTATGGCACATTTCCTTGCAGGTTTGAATTCCGAAATTGCTAATGTTGTTGAATTGCAGCATTTTGTCGAGTTCGATGACATGGTGCATATGTTAATAAAAGTTGAGCGACAACAACGCCGGAAGTCTTCAAATCGAGGTAATACTCCGTTTAAGTCATTTTCTAAGTCTTTGAATGCCCCTAACAATTTCAGGAAGCCTGCACCACAAGCACCACTACAGATTCGCGAAAAGGTAAAATCAAGCAAGCCGAAGACTCCTATTACTGAGAATAGGCGTGACAAGCAGGTGGTGACACATGAACGTTCGAGAGACATTATGTGTTTCAAGTGTCTAGGACGAGGACATATCGCCAGTCAGTGCCCCAATCGGAAGACCATGTTGATGTTAGAAAGTGGCGAGATCGAGTTTGAGTCTGAGGAGGACGAGCAGGACCCCCTACAGTGGACACAAAAGAAGATGATGACAATGTGCAGTCGTTTGCCACATGTGAAGCACTTGTTGTCAAAAGGAGTATGAATACTCAACTGATTCAGGATGAACAGCAACGAGAGAACATCTTTCACACCAGATGTCTCGTGAATAATAAGGTATGTGTTGTGATTATTGATGGTGGTAGTTGCACTAATGTTGCTAGTTATGTGATGGTTGATAATTAGGTTTGAAGACGACAAAGCATCTCAAACCTTACAAATTACAGTGGCTGAATGACGGTGGAGAGATAGGAGTGATGAAACAAGTTTTAGTGTTGTTTGCCATTGGAAAGTACGAGGATGAAGTACTTTGCGATGTCGTTGCAATGGATGCAAGCCATTTGCTATTGGGCCATCCTTGGCAGTTTGACAAGAAGACGACACATGACGGCTTTACGAATAGGTATTCTTTTATGCATGCAGGAAAGAAGATAACCTTGGCACCATTGACGACAAGTTAAGTGCAAGAAGATCAAGCAAGATTGCAAAAGAATGCTGAGGAAGTTCGTGGGAAAAAGAAGATGAATGTGTATGCCAGTAGCAAGGAAATCAGGAAATGTCTTTCCTCTCAGCAATTTTTGTTTATTTTGTTGTTTAAAGATCAATGTTTATTGTCTGAGATTCCTTGTGATCTGCCTGCTTCTATTTCATCTCTTTTGCTGGAATTTGAGGACGTGTTTCCAGATGAAACACCGAAGGGATTGCCACCTCTTCGTGGCATTGAAGACCAGATTGATTTCATTCCAGGTGCTACTATTCCAAAACGACCAACTTATCGAACTAACCCTGAAAAAACAAAAGAGCTTCAAGGGCAAGTTACAGAGTTGATGGACAAGGGTTACATTCGAGAGAGTTTGAGTCCGTGTGCTGTTCTGGTGCTGTTAGTGCCGAAGAAAGATGGATCTTGGAGGGTATGCGTAGATTGTAGAGCTGTGAACCAGATTACAATTAAGTATCATCATCCCATTCCAAGACTTGATGATATGTTAGACGAGCTTTGTGGAGTTGTCATCTTCTCCAAAATTGACCTGAAGAGTGGATATCACCAGATTCGCATGCGAGAAGGCGATGAGTGGAAGACAACCTTCAAAACAAAGCTAGGTTTGTACAAATGGTTAGTAATGCCTTTTGGTTTAACTAATGCACCTAGTACTTTCATGCTGATACATGCATGGAAGGGCTAAAGTATTGCATATTGGACAAGAAGTTGAATATGTTTGTGAAGTCTGGAAAGTCAGCCAACTTGCGACGACTTTTCGGATGGGATCCGGGCATTTCTGGGCAGACTTGTCTTCTAGCAAATTAACCAACATTCAGCTACCTTTCCAACGCATCTTGAAACACATCAACCGGACATCGGGAACACAAGATACGTTCATTTAACTAAAGACTGTGCATGCAGAAAACTGGATACGGGATTATTACGGGATTTTGTAAAATTCAGCCCAAAAGCTATTATATAAAGCTTTTGGACGAATTAGACTTAGCCCAACTTAATTATTAACATTTAAATTATTTTTTTAGGGTTTTATATACTTTAGGAACCAGCCACCCTTCTCCCAAGCAGCTCTTATCAGCTTATCACTTCCAGCCCAAGCGCAAGGAGTTTAAAGGTTGTTTTTCTTTAATTTTTTTAATTAAATTAGGGTTTCCTTGTTTTAGTAGAAGTTAAATTACTTTGGCTATCCTTCACCTATACCTCCACCATTGTAATTCAGATTATTCAGATTTTCTTTGTTTAATGAAATATTTAGTGAGTTTGTTTTTGCAAGTGCTGATTACTTGTGCCTTATAAAGGGGAAAATTCGCAAAAATCAAACGAACGAATTTTGAGCTGAAAATTTCCAGATCAGATCTACACCATTGATGGAGTCGCCACATAAAATTTTAGAATTTTTTGACATCGGGAACACCTCGAACAAAGTGGATTAAGTTGCTGCAAATTTTAGGGTTTTTTCGGGTTTTCTTATCTTCTTTCATTCTTAACAACTTGTTTTTCATTTGTTTTACCTTTTTATTGTCTTCTATACATTATCTAACACTTTCTTGCTTCTTGTGTTAGTAGGAAATAAAAAATTGCATACTTTTATTTCTCCTTGCATCTAATTCAATTGGTGTCAAACTTTTCTTTGGATTTTTAAAGCCTTTAGGATCCATTGCTAGGATTGAACTTCGATTATAATTTTTTTGAACTTGTGGCAGGAAGGTCTTTAAAGAGCACAAGATCAACTTACTTGCCTCACTAAGTATTTCTTTCTTGGAGTGTTTAGCGAGATTCCTAGTTTTCTTTTATTTTTCACCTTTGTAAATTTGAGTGTTCCAGGATGTTTCACAGAGACAAGCCTCGTGCAAAACAACATGATACTTTGGGTTCCACTTATTGAGGAAAGCCTTCCTTGACCAAACCGAGGCATTTGTTCAATTTTTGTGAAGAAAGGAAAACTGAACCAAGGCGAACCGCACACACTTTGGCCATCCCAAAATTCAGAATACCTTCTTTTCAAGGAAGGTATGATCCTGATGGTTATTGTGATTGGGAAAATAGGGTTGATTTCCTGTTTGGTTGTTACGGATATCCCGAGTAAGATCAAGCTTCATTAGTGGCCCTAAAGTTCGAGGAATATGCAGTACTATGGTGGCGTTTATTACAACGAGATATGCGTCTCAATGGTGAAGCCAAAATAAAAACATGGGCTGAACTTAAAAAGGTCATGAGAGATCGATTCATTCCCAAACATTACCAACGACAAGAATCCAAGACTTGTCATAAGAAATACCCATCTTTTGATAAAGGTACATCTCAACCATCATCTTTTCACAGCCCTACTAATGCACTATTCGACTCTAGTAGTACGACACCGAAGGAAGAATAATCATTGCTAGTCCAATGGGATAATGAACAACCATCGGTGAGTCATGTCGAAGAAGACCAAGGAAAACAAGATGATGAAGAAATTTGTTATCCTCGAGAACATGGGGAAGATGTCACTACCGAGACTTTAACCTTACCCAATAACGAGCAAATACTTTCAGAAGAAGAAACACTTGAACCCATAAATCAAGACAATCTTTCATGCTTAGTAGTGAGTTCTCTTGATTCATCAACAACCTCCCAAGAAAGTAAGTGTGATTCTAACCCTTTATTTGATACTCGTCCTATCATTCTGTTAGAAACACTTAATCTTCTACATAAATTGTATTTCGATGATATTTTTTGTGAGAGGAATTGGGTATGTGAGTTATCTTATTTGAAAAAGACCAAGAGTCAAGAGGCTGAGAGCAATAAAAGTCAAATTAATGGCCCAATTTTGGTGAGTGAAAAGAAACATGAGGTAAAAGTCGAACAATGTCCAAATGGAAAAGGCAAGAAAAAGATAAAGAGAGATTCTTTTTTACCTAACCATAACATCATTGTTTCGAGTGGCTTTGAGTTCTTTTTTCAAGATTTTATTGAACCATTGAGGGAGCTCAATTGGATCACTCCACCTATGACAGATATTCCTTTTCGATTGCCAATGTCAAACGTCATTCTTTTGCTGGTTCTGATTCGAGAACAAATCCTTTTGAGGAGAGGGGGAATGATACATGCATGAGAGGGCTAAAACAATGCATATTGGACAAGAAGCTGAATCTGTTTGTGAAGTTTGGAAAGTCAGCCAACTTGAGACGACATTTCGAATGGGATCCTGGCATTTCTGGGCAGAGTTGTCTTCTAACAAATTGACCGAAATTTAGTTATCTTTCCAACACATCTTGAAACGTATTATTCGGACTTCGGAAACTCAAGATAATCTCATTTTACTGAAGACTGCGCATGCAGAAAACTGGATACGGGATTATTACGGGATTTTGTAAAATTCAGCCCAAAAGCTATTATATAAGGCTTTTGGACGAATTAGACTTAGCCCAACTTAATTATTAACATTTAAATTATGTTTTTAGGGTTTTATATACTTTTGGAACCAGCCACCCTTTTCCCAAGCAGCTCTTATCAGCTTATCACTTGCAGCCCAAGCGCAAGGAGTTTAAAGGTTGTTTTTCTTTAATTTTTTTAATTAAATTAGGGTTTTCTTGTTTTAGTAGAAGTTAGATTACTTTGGCTATCCTTCACCTATAAAAGGATGAAACCTCCACCATTGTAATTGAGATTATTGAGATTTTCTTTAATTAATGAAATATTTAGTGAGTTTTTTTTTGAAAGTGATGATTACTTGTGCCTTAGAAGTCTTCTTCAACATAAGTTCGACGAGTTCTTGTGAGGGAGATCATCTTCACACTCTTGCTTGCCTAGGTAATCGCGTCTAGGAGGGTGGGTTAGAGCCGCTTGAGGTTGCTTGCTTAGGTAATTGCGTCTAAGAGGGTGCCGAGGGAATGATTTTGCAGCCTTGGTGTCTCCCTCCTTTGGCTGAATTGGTGTGATAAGGGCTTGAATAGGTGTTGATAACCTATCAAGCACTATTCGGCAGCCTTACACCTTTCCAAATTGGCGCCAATGTGTTTAGAGGTGCTTAGGTTCCCTCCTTTGCTATTCGGCTAGGTAGGTGCACTTCCATCACTTAGCTAGGTAGCTAGTGTCACTAGTTGGTCCACTGAAGGAGCTGGTAGTAGTCAGAGGAGCTGGGGATGAGCTGGACGAGCTAGGCTTGAGCTGACTTGAGCTGAGCTAGCTAGCTGACTTAGCTAGCTAAAGGTGAGTAGATGATTTGAGCTGATCCAAGCTTCCTTTAGCTGTGTGAGCTAGTCTTGAAGTGCCTTTAAGTTGTCCTCTAGCTACTGGAGTGTTTTGGAACTGTAAAGAATCCTCCTTTGCTCAGAAATTACCCTGATGTGAGCACATCAGTTCAGAACAAACAAGATGATCCGGAGGTCTTACTAATAGGACCCTGTGTGAGCTAGTCTTGAAGTGCCTTTAAGTTGTCCTCTAGCATGTGGGGCGTCCTACATCTCTTCAAGCATGTGCACGGCATATGTGGACAGAATGTGCATGTGTGTGCAAGCATGTGGCAGATTTGAAGCAATTTGGGCGCCATTTTGAAGAGAAGTTATCAGCCACCTTTTTTTTGAAATTTGAACACATTTAACATGTGTTAATTTCGTTCAAACTCAGCCACAAATTATCATCACATGTGCTGCAATTTGGGGGAGGTTATTGGCAGATTTCTTTTGCATTTTTAAACACATTTTACATGTGTTTATTTTCAATTCAAACTCAGCCACTAATTTGGGCGCCCTCTCCCTTGTTTTTCCCTATATATATTTGTTAACTTTGTATTAACAAGGTTAGACAATTTTTATGAAACAAAATTATTGTGAGTTTTTCTCTCAATTTCATTTCTTCATTGAACTTCTTTGGCATTTTCAGACTTTGTTTGATTGTGTCATCCTCCTTGATACTTCGGGTTCCTAGATCACTATCTAGAGGGTCCAAATCCGTTGGCGAAGAACGTATTCGATTCGGGTCCGCTCAGTATATTGTTCGGGTTCTTTCGAGTTCAACGTCTTGTTAATTTCCAGCAACTTCAACACCAATTTTCTGCCATTTTAGTCGTTCATTTGCTGCCATGAAAGCTCTTTGAAGCATTCATCAACATTTGAATTCTGAAATTGCCAAAAAAATTCCTTCTTCTCATTTCCTTCTTTATTTTCGTTTTTTTTGTTCTTGTTGTTTTAACATCATTCTAACATCCATAACATTGTGTTATTGCAGAAACATGCTTGCTACAATCCTAGATCCGTTACAAACAAAGGATCGTTGTTTCTGAAGCAACGTACCCCCTTTATCATATGGTAATCAGAGCTTTGGTCGGATTATAGCACTTGCTGCACTACAAGAACTCAAAAAAATATAATACAAAAGTCAAAAAAAATTTCGGAATTCTGAAAAAAAAAATCAAAGTCAAAGTTTGACCAGAAAAGTCAAAGTAAAAAAAACGAAAAAAAATGTGAAAAAAATCAGATTCGACAAATTAGTGTTGTTTACATCTTATACTGTTGTTTGGATAAAAAAAAATAATGAAAAATGTCTTTGTTTACCGTGGAATGCTTCAAAATCACCCGAAACAACCTGTTCTTGTTTGTTCGGTGATAGGGTTGTGGTAAGCATTTCTTTTGCAATAAGTACTTTGTTTTTCCTTCCTTTCACTTCATTTTAAGCTTTAATTCCAGCCATGTTCTTATTTTGTTTCCAGCCTTTGTTTTTGTTCAATTAAACAGCCCCTAAACTCCGTTTAACCTTTGTTCTATCATTTGTGCATTTATATCTTGGAGTTGACACAGATAACAAGTTTGAAGGGTCAGATTAGTTTCTTAAAGAACTGTTTGCGAGAGAACGAGTGGAAAAGGCATTTGAGCGTTGTGAGAACAGAAGGGGAGACAAAAAAAGCCATTCAAGAGCATTCTCCCGAGTGAAACACGAGCGCTGAGTGTTATCTTTTGAGTGCACTGTTCTTTTGAGTGATCCGTGAGAATTTTATTGTGTGTGCGGTGAGGGACTTTAATTTTCGTTTTTACTAACCTATTGTTTTATTTTCTTGTGTTTTGTGTTATAATGACAGGAAGTGATGATCGTAGTCCCGGTGGAGGTAATCCACCAGATTTGCAAATGCATGCTCTTACTAGAACTTTGCAACAATTGTTAGATCGAGCATTGGAGCATATTCAGTCTCGTTTGGATAAAATAGATGGGGGTGGTTCCCAATCTGTCCAAAATGAGAATAATGATGAGAATGACGTCGAACATTCACCTAGAGTGAACCATCGTGCAAGACAAGTTATTGATGACAATTTGACTAACATTAAGGTTGCTATCCCTTCTTTTCAGGGACGGACAGATCCGGATGCATATCTTGCTTGGGAAAGCAAGGTTGAACATGTGTTCTAGTGTTACAATTATTCCGAACAAAAGAAGGTCCGTTTGGCTGCGATGGAATTCACTGATTATGCCTTGATATGGTGGGATCAGTTGTTGATCAGTCGGAGACGTGCCGACGAGGGTCCCGTGGCTTCATGGACTGAAATGAAGCGTATCATGCGTAAGAGGTTTGTTCCTTCCCATTATCATCGTGATTTGTTTCAGAAATTGCAAACTTTGAAACAGGGGAATCGGAGTGTTGAAAATTACTACAAGGAGATGGAGATGGCCATGATGCGAGCCAACATCATCGAGGATCGAGAGGCGACGATGGCACGTTTCCTTGCAGGTTTGAATTCTGAAATTTCTAACGTTGTTGAATTACAGCATTATGTTGAGTTGGATGACATGGTGCACATGGCAATTAAAGTTGAAAGACAACAACGAAGGAAGTCTTCAAACCGAGGTAATACTCCTTTTAAGTCATTTTCAAATAATTTAAATGCCCCTAACAATTTCAGGAAACAAGCACCACCACCACCACCACCATTTCAGAATCGAGATAAAGCCGAATCTAGCAAACCGAAGGCACCTACTACTGAGGGTAGGCGTGACAAGCAGGTGGTGTCACAGGAGCGTTCGAGAGACATCTTGTGCTTCAAGTGTTTAGGACGAGGACACATTGCCAGTCAGTGCCCCAACTGGAGGACCATGTTGATGTTAGAGAATGGCGAGATCGAGTCCGAGTCTGAGGAAGACACCCAGGACCCCCCTATGGAGGTTGCATATGATGATGACGAGGAGGTGCAATTGTTTGCCACCGGAGAAGCACTTGTTGTCAAGAGAAGTCTGCAGACACAACCGATCCAGAACGAGCAGCAACGAGAGAACATCTTTCACACGAGATGTCTTGTGAATAATAAGGTATGTGTTGTAATTATCGATGGTGGTAGTTGCACTAATGTTGCTAGTACTGTGATGGTTGAAAAGCTAGGTTTACCGACGATGAAGCATCCCAATCCTTACAAGCTTCAGTGGCTGAATGACGGTGGAGAGATTCGAGTGACCAAGCACTAATTTTGCTACCTTTCCAACACATCTTGAAATGCATCTATCGATTATCAGGAACTCAAGATACACCCATTTTACTGAAGACTGTGCATGCAGAAAACTAGATACGGAATTATTACGGGATTTTGTAAAATTCAGCCCAAAAGCTATTATATAAAGCTTTTGGACGAATTAGACTTAGCCCAACTTAATTATTAACATTTAAATTATGTTTTTAGGTTTTTATATACTTTAGGAATCAGCCACCCTTCTCCCAAGCACAAGGTGTTTAAAGGCTGTTTTTCTTTTATTTTTTAATTAAATTAGGGTTTCCTTGTTTTAGTAGAAGTTAAATTACTTTGGCTATCCTTCACCTATAAAAGGTTGAAGCCTCCACCTTTGTAATTCAGATTATTGAGATTTTCTTTGATTAATGCAATATTTAGCGAGTTTGTTTTTGCAAGTGTTGATTACTTGTGCCTTAGAAGTCTTCTTCAACATAAGTTCGATAAGTTCTTGTGAGGGAGATCATCTTCACACTCCTGCTTGCCAAGGTAATCGCGTCTAGGAGGGTGGGTTAGAGCCACTTGAGGTTGCTTGCTTAGGTAATTGCGTCTAAGAGGGTGCCGAGGACAAAACCATCACAAATACATCAAGCCATCTCCATAGCCATAAACAAAGCTGAATTTTCAGATTTTTTTATCTACCTCTCCATCAATCTTTTTCAATCTTTTTGTTTTAATTCTTATTATTTATCCCCTAATCTTCTTTCTTATCTTTGTTTCTTTGATTTTCCAGCCTTGAATCTGAAATTTTCAAGAAAAACCCTTCTCTTTTCACTTGAATTTTTAGATCTGCTCCTAATCTTCTTGATTGAGTCTAGAGCCCCTAGTTCTTGGAACAACTTGATTGAAGGCTTCCAAATCCAATTTTGCGCTACTCTATCAATTAGTGGCCCTAAAGTTCGAGGAATATACAGTACTATGGTGGCGTTTATTACAACGAGATAGGCATCTCAATGGTGAAGCAAAAATAAGAACATGGGCTGAACTTAAAAAGGTCATGAGAGAGCGATTTGTTCCCAAACATTACCAACGATAAGAATCCAAGACTTGTCATAAGAAATACCCCTATTTTGATAAAGATACATCTCAACCTTCATCTTTTCACAGCCCTACTAATGCACTATTCGACTCTAGTAGTATGGCACCGAAGGAAGAAGAATCATTGCTAGTCAATAGGATAATGAACAACCATCGGTGAGTCATGTCGAAGAAGACCAAGGAAAACAAGATGACGAAGAAATTTGTTATCCTCGAGAACATGCGGAAGATATCACTACTGAGAGTTTCACCTTACCCAATAATGAGCAAATACTTTCAGAAGATGACGTTTCTGAAGAAGAAACACTTGAACCCATAAATCAAGACAATCTTTCATGCTTAGTAGTGAGTTCTCTTGATTCATCAACAACCTCCCAAGAAAGTAAGTGTGATTCTAACCCTTTATTTGATTCTCGTCCTATCATTATATTAGAAACACTCCATCCTCTACAGAAATTGTATTCCGATGATATTATTTGTGAGAGGAATTGGGTATGTGAGTTATCTTATTTGAAAAAGACCGAGAATCAAGAGGCCGAGAGCAATAAAAGTCAAATTAATGGCCCAATTTTGGTGAGTGAAAAGAAACATGAGGTAAAAGTGGAACAATGTCCAAATGAAAAAGGAGATAAAAAGATAAAGAGAGATTCTTTTTTACCTAACCATAACATCATTGTTTCGAGTGGCTTTGAGTTCTTTTGTCAGGATTTTGTTGAACCATTGAGAGGAGCTCAATTGGATCTCTCCACCTATGACAAAGATTCCTTTTTTATTGCCATTGTTAAATGTCCTTCTTCTGTTGTTTCTGATTCGAGGACGAATCATTTTGAGGAGAGGGGGAATGATACATGCATGGGAGAGCTAAAGCAATGCATATTTGACAAGGAGCTGAATCTGTTTGTGAAGTCTGGAAAGTCAGCCAACTTGCGACGACTTTCCGTATGGGATTCCGGCATTTCTGGGCAAAGTTGTCTTCTAGCAAATTAACCGAAATTCAGTTACCTTTCCAACGCATCTTGAAACGCATCAATCGAACATTGGGAACTCAAGATACGTTCATTTTACTGAAGACTGCGCATGCAGAAAACTGGATACAGGATTATTACTGGATTTTGTAAAATTCAGCCCAAAAGCTATTATATAAAGCTTTTGGACGAATTAGACTTAGCCCAACTTAATTATTAACATTTAAATTATGTTTTTAGGGTTTTATATACTTTAGGAACCAGCCACCCTTCTCCCAAGCAGCTCTTATCAGCTTATTACTTGCACTTTTCAGCTTATCACTTGCAGCCCAAGCACAAGGAGTTTAAAGGCTGTTTTTCTTTTATTTTTTTAATTAAATTAGGGTTTTGTTGTTTTAGTAGAAGTTAAATTACTTTGGCTATCCTTCACCTATAAAAGGATGACGCCTCCACCATTGTAATTTAGATTATTCAGATTTTCTTTGACTAATGAAATATTTAGTGAGTTTGTTTTTGCAAGTGCTGATTACTTGTGCCTTAGAAGTCTTCTTCAACATAAGTTCGACGAGTTCTTGTGAGGGAGATCATCTTCACACTCTTGCTTGCCTAGGTAATTGCGTCTAGGAGGGTAGGTTAGAGCCGCTTGAGGTTGCTTGCTTAGATAATTGCATCTAAGAGGGTGCCGAGGACAAAAAAACAACAACAAATCACAAGCCATCTTCATCTTAAATCTTCACGCCATCTCCCATAATTCCATAAACAAAGCTGGAAATTTTAGATTTGTTTTACCTATCCTTCTCTTCATCTTTTTTAATCTTTTTCGTTATATTCTTATTATTCATCTTCTAATCTTTCTTATTTTTCTTTTCTTTAAATTTCCAGACTTGAATCTGAAATTTTCAAGAAAAGTCCTTCTCTTTTCTATTGAATTTTCAGATCTGCCCACAGCTTTCTTGATTGAGTCTAGAGCTCTTAGTTCTTGCAATAACTTGATTGAAGGCTTCCAAATCCACAATTGCGCTAATCTATCATTTGGTATCAGATTTGGGACGATTCTTGGCAAGAATTTTGGCGTTTTGGGTGAAAAATTCGAATAAAAGGGGAAAATTTGCAAAAATCAAACGAACGAATTTTGAGCTAAAAATTTCCAGATCAGATCTACACCATTGGAGGAGTCGCCACATAATATTTCAGAATTTTTTGACATCGGGAACACCTCGAACAAAGTGGATTAAGTTGCTGCAAATTTCAGGGTTTTTTCGGGTTTTCTTATCTTCTTTCATTCTTAACAACTTGTTTTTTTCATTTGTTTTACCCTTTTATTGTCTTCTATACATCATCTAACACTTTCTTTCTTCTTGTGTTAGTAGGAAATTAAAAGTTGCATACTTTTATTTCTCCTTGCAACTAATTCAATTGGTGTCAAACTTTTCTTTAGGATTCATTGTTAGGATTGAACTTCGAATATAATTTTTTTTGAACTTGTGGCAGGAAGGTCTTTAAAGAGCACAAGATCAACTTACTTGCCTCACTAAGTATTTCTTTCTTGGAGTGTTTAGTGAGATTCCTAGTTTTCTTTTATTTTTCACCTTTGTAAATTTGAGTGTTCCAGGATGTTTCACAGAGACAAGCATCGTGCAAAACAACATGATACTTTCGGTTCTACTTATTGAGGAAAGCCTTCCTTGACCAAACCGAGGCATTCGTTCAATTTTTGTGAAAAAATGCAAACCGCGCACACTTTGGCCATCCCAAAATTCAGAATACCTTCTTTTCAAGGAAGGTATGATCCTGGTGGTTATTGTGATTGGGAAAATAGGGTTGATTTCCTGTTTGGTTGTTACGGATATCCCGAGGAAGATCAAGCTTCACTAGTGGCCCTAAAGTTCGAGGAATATGCAGTACTATGGTGGCGTTTATTACAACGAGATAGGTGTCTCAATGGTGAAGCCAAAATAAGAACATGTGCTGAACTTAAAAAGGTCATGAGAGAGCGATTCGTTCCCAAACATTACCAACGATAAGAATCCAAGACTTGTCATAAGAAATACCCCTATTTTGATAAAGGTACATCTCAACCTTCATCTTTTCACAGCCCTACTAATGCACTATTCGACTCTAGTAGTATGGCACCGAAGGAAGAAGAATCATTGCTAGTCCAATAGGATAATGAACAACCATCGGTGAGTCATGTCGAAGAAGACCAAGGAAAACAAGATGACGAAGAAATTTGTTATCCTCGAGAACATGCGGAAGATATAACTACTGAGAGTTTCACCTTACCCAATAATGAGCAAATACTTTCAGAAGATGGCGTTTTGGAAGAAATAAAGCAGATTTTATCTAATCCTACTCTTTCTTCCATTTCTTCTTTTGTTTTGCAAGATAATCTAAGAGACACGTCTTTTCAAAGAGATTATTCAAGAAGCATGACTTTTGGAGGACCTACAAATGTGTTGATACGCTCCAACTCTCAAAATGACTTTGTTGAGAGATGCTTTGATTGCCTGGACCTTTGAATGCAAGCAAGCCTTGTACCATGAACGCCTTCTTGAAGAAATGATGATGGAAAGGATGCGAAAGTATGGTGATAATGGAAGAATGAAGGCTGTAATTTTTGTGAAGTGTTTAAGGGTGTTTAATTGATGGAAATGGGAGGAAAAGGATGAAAATGGATAGTATTCATGGAATTCAAGAAGGAAACTATACAAAAGTATAATATCATTTCTTAAAGAATAAGCCTGAATAACCAAGTAATCTGAAGTATAGATGGAAAGGAAAGGGAGACGCCACAAATCAATAAAGATTTGATAAGTTAAGAAGTTCTAAAAAGAACAAGCATGAGAGAAAACCTCACAAAGTATATTATATATTCTGAAAATTGTGTGTTTACAAATGCAAATGAGTTACATATTTATAGTAAATCAAAGGGTGTGGCCGAAATGGTGTGTAGGGAAGAGGGAATTTGATACGCTCCAACTCTCCAATTGATGTTGTAGAGAGAAGCTTTGATTGCCCAGACCTTTGAATGCAAGCAAGCCTTGTATCACGAATGTTTTCTTGTGAAAATATGTTGAGATGGATGAAAGGAGATAGGTTGCGGAAGGAAGGTAGTGTGTGTATGGCAAAAGGGTCTAAGGAAAGGAAGATAGATAAGTAGGAAGATTGTTTCGAATGGTGTATGGAAGATGGTGAATAGAAAGGATGTTGGTAGTATTCAAAGGCTCAAAAAGATGAACATATGCTAAGGAGCATATACCCTAACTTGGATGAGGCCTTGAGGGTGGTAAAAGGACTTAGACTGAGAAACAATGGATTTTTAACAATCTAAAGTATCAAGATGGAAAGAAAAGGGAGACGCCATAAATCAATAAAGATTTGATAAGTCAAGAAGTTCTAAAAAGAAAGAGAATGAGAGAAAACCTCACAAAGTAATTTTTATAATCTAAATTGTGTGTTTACAAATGAAAATGCATTACATATTTATAGTGAGTAGCTAACTTGAGCTGAGCTAGCTAAAGGTGAGTAGCTAATTTGAGCTGATCCGAGCTTCCTTTAGCTGAGTGAGCTAGTCTTGAAGTGCCTTTAAGTTGTCCTTTAGCTACTGGAGTGTTTTGGAGCTGAAACGAATCCTCCTTTGCTCAGAAATCACTCTTTTGCTATTTGAGCTCTTTGAAGCTGTTTTGAGCTGAGTGAGCTAGTCCTTTAGTACCCTTGAGCTCTTTTAAGACTTCATAAGTGTCCTCGAACCATTTGGTAGCTTGTAGAGTCTTGAAACGGCCAAACAACGTTTTGAGCTGATTCTGACACTTTGAGCTGGAACTGAGCTGTAGCACACCCCCTTGAGTTGTGTTAATATAACCTATGAAGAAAACAAATGATTTATATAAGTAATACTTCATTTAAAGAGTATAAGGACTATAATGCATAAATTGAATGTAATGCTTTAATGATGCAAATTTTTAATTTAAAGATGCAGAATATATGCTAAGTAAAGATGTGGTTTTTAAAGCCTAGTATGTGTATCACATATAGCATGCTAAGATCATAACAATAAAGTATGCAAAACATATACAAAGTATGATATGATAACATGAATCTAAATAACCAGATGTGAGTGTAGAAAAAGTAAGTAATATGAGAGAAGTAAGGAAAACTCACGGGTCTTTCATGTGTGAAACACAACATGAAAGTGTGCAAAACTTGCTGGTGAGCGTACACACATCAAAATTATTCTGCAGCCTTGCTGTCTCCCTCCCTTGGCCGAATTGGTGTGATAGGAGCTTGAATAGGTGCTGATATCCTATCAATCATCATTCGGCAGCCTTGCACCTTTCCAAGTTGGCGCGAATGTGTGTGATGTGTGCACGTTTCTACTCACATCCACTATGCTTTCATCTTGTTTATCAAGCATGAAAGAAGAGGGAGTTCTTCCTTACTTCATTATCTATTTACTTATTTATGCATTATATAACATGCTTAGATTATCATATGTTATCATTCATTTGTATATCATATGATATTCATGCATTACATAATCCACATCTTTACTTAGCATATATCTTGCATCATTAAAAGCATTACATTCAATTTATGCATTATAGTCCTTATACTATTTAAATGAAGTATTACTTATATAAATCATTTGTTTTTCATAGGTTATATTAACACAGCTCGAGGGAGTGTGCTATAGCTCAGTTCCAGCTCAAAGTGTCAGAATCAGCTCAAAACATTGGTTTGCCGTTTCAAGACTCTACAAGCTGCCAAATGATTCAAGGACACTCATGAAGTCTTAAGGAAGCTCAAGGACACTAAAAGACCAGCTCATTCAGCTCAAAACAGCTTCAAAGTGCTCAAATAGCAAAAAGGTGATTTCTGAGCAAAGGAGGATTCGTTTTAGCTCCAAAACACTCCAGTATCTAGAGGACAACTCAAGGACACTTAAAGTCCAGCTCATCTAGCTAAAGGCAGCTCCAATCAGCTCAAATCAGCTCTTAACCTTTAGCTAGCTCATTCACCTAGTAGCTAAGCTCATTTTAGCTCACCACTAGCTCGGTCAGCTCATCTCAGCTCAAGCTATCACTCCCAGCTCACTATGTGAAGGGTCATGTCCCTCCTCAAGGGACACAACCGATCAGCAAAGGAGGGAACCAGCCTTGGCGCCACTTACTTGGAGGGAAATCTGATTTTGGCGCCAATTCAAGGGACATCATTCTTCATTGGCCAGATTCATCACCAAACCCGTCCATTAGATTGTTTTCCATTTTCAAGCATGATCCGGGCATAACTGGGTTCTGAAGTCTTCATAAAACTTATTCCCCTATATCTTATCATTCCAATGCATATTGAATTGCATCAATCCGATGTCGGGAGCTCAAGATATGTCTAGATTACTGAAGGGGTGCAGGCTGGAAAAAGTTCATACGAGAAATTACAACTTTTCAGCCAAATTGGAGGGAGACACAAGCCAAGCCGAATAGCCACATGCCCTATCACTTATGTCTTTCAGCAGCCCCATGTAATCCTATAAATAGGAGATCATTTCATCCTTTGTAACAGACAATTCAGATTATAAAAATTACTTTGTAAGATTTTCTCTCATCCTTGTTCTTTTTAGAACTTCTTGACTTATCAAATCTTTATTGATTTGTGGCGTCTCCCTTTTCTTTCCATCTTGATACTTTAGATTGTTAAACATCCATTGTTTTCTCAGTCTAAGTCCTTTTACCACCCTCAAGGCCTCATCCAAGTTAGGGTATATGCTCCTTAGCATATGTTCATCTTTTTGAGTCTTTGAATACTACCAACATCCTTTCTCTTCACCATCTTCCATACACCATCCGAAACCATCTTCCTATTTATCTATCTTCCTTTCCTTACACCCTTTTGACATACAAACACTACCATCCTTCCGCAACCTATCTCCTTTCATCCATTTCAACATATTTTCACAAGAAAACATTCGTGATACAAGGCTTGCTTGCATTCAAAGGTCCGGGCAATCAAAGCTTCTCTGTACATCATCAATTGGAGAGTTGGAGCGTATCATGTGGTATCACAGCAACAAGGAAGAATCAAGTAAGCCCTATATCTTCTTATTTCAATTCTGATATAAAAAAAAGAAAGAAAATTTAGATTGTTCCAAATACAAGGAATTTGAATTAGATCAAAAAAAGAAAAAAAAAGAAAATCAGAATTTCAAAAGGGTAAAGATTGAAGTACAAACGTCCAAGCAACCAACTCCGAGAAGTTCCTCAAGATTGATTGCTCACGACCAGTTTGTAAGTTAAGTTTTGTGGTAACGTTCTGTTTTCTTCATTTCTTTCATTTGTTTCCTTATTTTTACCTTTTCTTACATTTCAGTCCCTAAACTTTTCCTTGTTCTCTTAAATCCTTTCTTTCTTTCTATTTCCAACTCTAACCCTTGTTTTGCAGCCCAAACGCCATATTATCAATTAAAGTTTTGACAGGTTCGAGTTAGTTCTCTTAAGAACTCGTTTTGAGAGAATTTGAGTGGAAAAAGGCAAAGAGAGTGTGTGAGAGCAGAAGAGGACAAGTAAAAGCCAAAAATCAGTCCTAGAGTGCAAACACGAGTGAATTGAGTGACATCTTTCCTTTCCTTGGAGTGAATCGTGAGGCTTTTGTGTGTGTTGGTGAGGACTATTTCAATTTTTTTTCACTAACCATGTCACAAGATTCTTTCAACTTTCCATCAACCTCAGGAGGAGGAGAAAATAAAATCCAAGATGTGTCGGATGATCTACAACGTTCAAACATTTTTCAGACACGATGTTATATCCAAGGAAAAGTATGCTCCATTATCATCGACAGTGGAAGTTGTACAAACATTGCCAGCACTTACATGGTAGAGAAATTGGGGCTAAATGCAACCGAGCATCCAAGTCCCTATGAATTGCAATGGCTACACGATGGGAATAACTTAAAGATTACAAAAACAAGTGACTATCTCATTCTCCATTGGAAGATACCAAGATGAAGTCATTTGTGATGTTGCACCTATAACCACGAGTCATTCGCTATTGGGGAGACCGTGGCAATTTGACAAGAGAGCAATATATGATGGCTTTAACAACTGATATTCTTTCCTCCACAACAAGAAGAAGATCACTTTGGCACCCCTTTCTCCCAGCCAAGTCCATGAAGATCAAACTCACTTGAGGATCAAACCCGCTTAACTCATCTAGCATATCATCCAATCTGGGTATTGGGTGTCTGTACTTGACTGTAATTTGATTAACAGCCCTGCAATCAACACACATTCTCCACGAACCATCCTTCTTTGGAACCAAGAGAACGGGTACAGCACATAGACTCAAGCTTTCTCGGATATATCCCTTTTCCATGAGTTCTCCTATTTGCCGTTGCAACTCCTTAGTTTCTTCCGGATTGCTTCTATATGCTGGTCTGTTAGGAATGGTAGCCCCTAGGATGAAATCAATTTGGTGTTCAATTCCCCTAATTGGTGGCAATCCACTGGGAATGTCGTCAGGAAACATATCTTCAAAATCCTGCAAAAGCTGAGAAATATTTGAAGGCAAACCTTCAAGAATGTTAGTGCAAAAATAGTTTTCCTTGTACATAAGTACAAGTACACACTGTTGTGTAGATAGGTGCTTCTGAATGTCTCTTCCTTTAGCATAGATGGATCTTCTTTTGGTGTTTTCTTCATAGGTCTCCCTCCACTTGGCTATGCTTTCGTTCAAGGCAATCTGATCATCCATTACTTGTTCCGGCTTAAGAGGCATCAAGGTGATTTTCTTACCTCCAAACTTGAAAATGTAATGGTTAAGGTATCCATCATGGACTGCTCTTTTGTCAAATTGCCAAGGTCGCCCAAGAAGGAGATGGCATGCATTCATAGGAAGTATATCACAAAGTACCTCATCCTTGTATTTCCCAATGGAGATTGGCACCCGAACTTGTTTTGTCACCTTGCATTCTCCTTTATTATTCAGCCATTGGAGTTTGTAAGGCCGTGGATGTTCAAACGTCTTTAATCCAAGTTTCTCAATCATCAATGTGCTAGCCGCGTTTGTACAACTGCCTCCATCAATGATGATGCTGCATACCTTTCCGTTGATGTGGCCTCGGGTGTGAAAAACGTTTTCCCTTTGCTCATCTACTACTGGTTGTGAATTTAGGATCCTTTTAACTAGGAGAACCTGTTCTGAAGTAGATGAGACAATGCACATTTCGGAAAACATAGTTAGTCACAAATATGTTAAAATTAGGACCTCACCAGTTGACACACACAAAATCCTCACGTTCACTCCAAGGAAAGTAAGATGTCGCTCAATTCACTCGTGTTTGCACTCTAGGACTTATTTGGCTTTTACTTGTCCTCTTATGCTCTCACAAACTCTCTGTGCCTTTTTCCACTCAAATTCTCTCAAAATGAGTTCTTAAGAGAACTAACTCGAACCTGTCAAAACTTTTATTGATAATGTGGCGTTTGGGCTGCAAAACAATGGTTAGGGTTGGAAATAGAAAGAAAGAGTTTAAAATGAAAAGGAAACAATTTAGGGACTGAAATGTAAGAAAAAAAATAAAGGATAGAAATGAAAGAAATGAAGAAAACAGAAACGTTACCACAAAACTTGACTTACAAACTGGTCGTGAGCAATCAAACTTGAGGAACTTCTCGGAGTTGGTTGCTTGGACGTTTGTACTTCAATCTTCACCCTTTTGAAATTTTGATTTTTTTTTATCTAATTCAGATTCCTTGTATATGGAACAATCTGAATTTTCTTTCTTTTTTTATATCAGAATTGAAATAAGAAGATATAGGGCTTACTTGATTCTTCCTTGTTTCTCTGATTACCACATGATACGCTCCAACTCACCAATTGATGTTGTAGAGAGAAGCTTTGATTGCCCGGGCCTTTGAATGCAAGCAAGCCTTGTATCACGAATGTTTTCTTGTGAAAATATGTTGAAATGGATGAAAGGAGATTGGTTGCGGAAGGATGGTAGTGTTTTTATGTCAAAAGGGTGTAAGGAAAGGATGTTGGTAGTATTCAAAGGCTCAAAAAGATGAACATATGCTAAGGAGCATATACCCTAACTTGGATGAGGCCTTGAGGGTGGTAAAAGGACTTAGACTGAGAAACAATGGATGTTTAACAATCTAAAGTATCAAGATGGAAAGAAAAGGGAGATGCCACAAATCAATAAAGATTTGATAAGTCAAGAAGTTCTAAAAAGAACAATGATGAGAGAAAAACCTCACAAAGTAATTTTTATAATCTGAATTGTATGTTTACAAATGAAAATGCATTAAATATTTATAGTAAATGAAAGGGGTGGCCGAAATGGTGTGTAGGGAGAGGGAATGATTCGGCAGCCTTGGTGTCTCCCTCCTTTGGCTGAATTGGTGTGATAAGGGCTTGAATAGGTGTTGATAACCTATCAAGCACTATTCGACAGCCTTGCACCTTTCCAAATTGGCGCCAAGGTGTGTAGAGGTGCCTAGGTTCCCTCCTTTGCTATTCGGCTAGGTAGATGCCCTTCCATCACTTAGCTAGGTAGCTAGTGTCACTAGCTGGTCCACTAAAGGAGCTGGGGATGAGCTGGACGAGCTAGGCTTGAGCTGAGCTAGCTAGCTGGCTTAGTTAGCTAAAGGTGAGTAGCTGATTTGAGCTGATTCGAGCTTCCTTTAGCTGAGTGAGCTAGTCTTGAAGTGTCTTTAAGTTGTCCTCTAGCTACTTGAGTGTTTTGGAGCTGAAGTGAATCCTCCTTTACTCAGAAATCACCCTTTTGCTATTTGAGCTCTTTGAAGCTGTTTTGAGCTGAGTGAGCTGGTCATTTAGTACCCTTGAGCTCTTTTAAGACTTCATAAGTGTCCTCGAACCATTTGGCAGCTTGTAGAGTCTTGAAACGGCCAAACAACGTTTTGAGCTGATTCTGACACTTTGAGCTGGAACATCGAGCTGTAGCACACTCCCTTGAGCTGTGTTAATATAACCTATGAATAAAACATAATGAAAGAAACATTAGTTCTATGCTTATTACAATTTAGGGCTTAAATGACTTAATAAGTGCATAAAAGTAAAGATGTGGTAGGTACAATGTGTTACATATCTTCAATATGTAATACATTGTATAAATTCCCTTTCAAAGCCATTTGTTCGCCAAAAGCTGTGATGCATTTGTGAGTGTAAGCTTCCTTTAATTGCTTAGCTTTGGCACGAGTGATTGGTCCTGTAGGCATAACCTCAGGGTCTTGTGCTTCTTGTGGTGCTTCTGATGATGTGCTCACATCACTATTGTATAGTTTCCTTCTTGAATTCCTTGAATACTATCCATTTTCATCATTTTCCTTCCATTTCCATTACTTAAACACCCTTAAACACTTCACCAAAATTCCAGCCTTCATTCTTCCATTATCACCATACTTCCGCATCCATCCCATCATCATTTCTTCAAGAAGACGTTCATGATACAAGGCTTGCTTGCATTCAAAGGTCCGGACAATCAAAGCTTCTCTCAACAAAGTCATTTGGAGAGTTGGAGCGTATCATATGGTATCAGAGCAAAAAGGAAGAATCAAGTAAGCCATATATCTTCTTATTTCAATTCTGATAAAAAAACAAAAAAAGAGAGAAAATTCAGATTGTTCCAACACAAGGAATCTGAAGTAGATCAAAAGAAAAGAAAAGAAAAGAAAATGAGAATTTCAAAAGGGTGAAGATTGAAGTACAAACGTCCTGGTACATGCATGGGAGGGCTAAAGCAATGCATATTGGACAAGAAGTTGAATCTGTTTGTGAAGTCTTGAAAGTCAGCCAACTTGAGACGACATTTCGGATGGGATCCTGGCATTTTTGGGCAGAGTTGTCTTCTAACAAATTGACCGGCATTCAGTTACCTTTTCAACGCATCTTGACACGCATCAATCGGACATCGGGAACTCAAGATACGTCCATTTTACTGAAGACTGCGCATGCGGAAAACTGGATACGAGATTATTACGGGAATTTGTAAAATTCAGCCCAAAAGCTATTATATAAGGCTTTTGGACGAATTAGACTTAGCCCAACTTAATTATTAACATTTAAAATATGTTTTTAGGGTTTTATATACTTTAGGAACAAGCCACCCTTCTCCCAAGCAACTCTTATCAACTTATCACCTGCACTTATCAGCTTATCACTTGCAGCCCAAGCACAAGGAGTTTAAATGTTGTTTTTCTTTTATTTTTTAATTAAATTAGGGTTTCCTAGTTTTAGTAGAAGTTATATTACTTTGGCTATCCTTCACCTATAAAAGGATGAAGCCTCCACCATTGTAATGGAGATTATTCAGATTTTCTTGGATTAATAAAATATTTAGTGAGTTTGTTTTTGCAAGTGCTGATTGCTTGTGCCTTCGAAGTCTTCTTCAACATAAGTCCGACGAGTTCTTGTGAGGGAGATCATCTTCACACTCCTGCTTGCCTAGGTAATCACGTCTAGGAGGGTGGGTTAGAGCCGCTTGAGGTTGCTTGCTTAGGTAATTGCGTCTAAGAGGGTGCCGAGGACAAAACCATCACAAATCCATCAAGCCATCTCCATCTTCAACTTCATGCCATCTCCATAGCCATAAACAAAGCTGAATTTTCAGATTTATTTTATCTACTTCGCTTTCAATCTTTTCCAATCTTTTTGTTTTAATTCTTATTATTTAATCCTTAATCTTCTTTCTTATCTTCGTTTCTTTAATTTTCCAGCCTTGAATCTGAATTTTTCAAGAAAAGCCCTTCTCTTTTCTCTTGAATTTTCAGATCTGCTCCTAATCTTCTTGATTGAGTCTAGAGCCCCTAGTTCTTGCAACAACTTGATTGAAGGCTTCCAAACCCAAGTTTGCGCTACTCTATCACGTCCAAGCAACCAACTCTGAGAAGTTCCCCAAGTTTGATTGCTCACGACCAGTTTGTAAGTCAAGTTTTGTGGAAACGTTATGTTTTCTTCATTTCTTTCATTTGTATCCTTATTTTTACATTTTCTTACATTTCAGTCCCTAAACTTTTTCCTTGTTCTTTTAAATCCTTTCTTTCTTTCTATTTCCAACCCTTTGCCGTCCAAATGCCATATTATCAATAAAAGTTTTGACAGGTTCGAGTTAGTTCTCTTAAGAACTCGTTTTGAGAGAATTTGAGTGGAAAAGGCAAAGAGAGAGTGTGAGAGCAGAAGAGGACAAATAAAAGCCAAAAATCAATCCTAGAGTGCAAACACAAGTGAAATTGAGTGACATCTTTCCTTTCATTGGAGAGAATCGTGAGGCTTTTGTGTGTGTTGGTGAGGACTATTTCAATTTTTTTATTTTTTTCTCTAATCATGTCACAGGATTCTTTCAACTTACCATCAACCTCAGGAGGAGGAGAAAATAAAATCCAAGATGTGCCGGATGATCTACAATGTTCAAACATTTTTCAGACACGATGTCATATCCAAGGCAAAGTATGCTCCATTATCATCGACAGTGGAAGTTGTACAAACATTGCCAGCAATTACATGGTAGAGAAATTGGGGCTAAATGCAACCGAGCATCCAAGTCCCTATGAATTGCAATGACTACACGATGGGAATAACTTAAAGATTACAAAACAAGTGACTATCCCATTCTGCATTGTTAGATACCAAGATGAAAGTCATTTGTGATGTTGCACGTATAAGCACAAGTCATTTGCTATTGGGGAGACCGTGGCAATTTGACAAGAGAGCAATATATGATGGCTTCAACAACCGATATTCTTTCTTCCTCAACAAGAAGAAGATCACTTTGGCACCCCTTTCTCCCAGCCAAGTCCATGTAGACCAAACTCACTTGAGAAAAAGCATTGAAGGCATGCAAATCAAAGAGAGTACAATTGAAGACCATTTTGAGGAAGAAAAAGCAATTAGAGTTGACCATGGGACGATCAAAGGTGAAATTATGCATGAAAAACAATTTGGCGTTGAATGTGCACAAGTTGAAAAAGAAGAGAATGAGATTGGAAAAGAAGATGAGGAAGAAACACATATTTTATCTAACCCTACTTTTTCTCCTATTTCTTCTTTAGTTTTGCAGGATAATCCAAGAGACACGTCTTTTCAGGGAGATGTTTCAAGAATTGTGACTTTTGAAGAACTAAAGGATGTGTCCTTTAAAGCACCAATAGACATGACTTTTGGAGATCCACAAGACAAGTCTCTTGATGTTTCAAGAGTTGTACCATTTGAAGTTCCAATAGATGCGATCATTGACATTCCAAGTGCAATGCCAATCTTGAAGAAAATTTAGCAACCAACACCTATTAAACATCCACCTTGGTTTGCTATTTTCATTCATTTTGTTGACAGTTTCTCATTTCTTAACTTTGATTCATTTTGCAAAAATTTAATTCAAGAACATGATGTTTCTCATTTCTTAACTCCAAGAGGTGTGTTGATTCAAGCCAAAGGGTACATGTCTACACCAAGAGATGTGATTATTTGAATCCAAGGACATACCCCTACAACAAAAGACACCTTGGTTCCAATCAACACCAAGAAGGATTCCAAAAGACACCACCTTTCACCAAGGAACATGATGATTCCAAGAGGCACAAGAGAAGGATTCAAAGAGCACATGCCTACTCGGGAAAAGAAGATGAAGAAGAACTTGATCCTAGAGAATGGTGTTTGAGCAAAACAAGAGTGAGAAATATCCCTTCCCGAAGAAAATCAAGATTATTCTCGTTCGTAATCAACATCGATTTGGGGACAAATCGCCAAAAAGAAGGGGGGATGATGTGATCCAAATGGTAGATAGAAACCTGGCTCTGATACCAAATGATACGAACACGACCCCGTATACGTGAACGTTGAGCTTGCGAAAGCGAATAAAGATGTTGGTGCAAATGTTGGATCGGTGAAAAGATGGCTGAAGATAGGCGATGATGATGGAGATCGAAGATAGATAGATAAATTGTCCTCGGCACCCTCTTGATCGCAATAACTAAGCAAGCAACCTCAAACGGCTCTAACCCACCCTCCTAGACGCAGTTACCTAGGCAAGCAGGAGTTTAAAGATCAACAACAAATTCTTACGAACTTGAAGAATTGCTTCTAAAATAAAGAACACAAGTTATACTTCTTGCAAGTCTGAACTCAAAAGAGAACTTTTTTTTAATCATTCAAATCTGAATTACAATGTGGTTGAAGCCTCCTTATAAGCCTTGGAGAAGTTCTAATCCTAGTAAACTTCAGAATCCTAATTACATAAGTTACTTCTAATAATAAATAAATGTTGAAAATAAAATCCTAATCTGATACTAATAGATACTGCAGAATCCTATATTGATTTAAATTACAAATAATCAAATAAAATCTTGGAAATTCATAATTATCCAAAAATCTCGTATTAATCCCGTATAGGAACTTCTGCATGCGCTATCTTCGCTAAAATAGACGTATCTTGAGTTCTAGATGTCAGATTGAGGCGTTTCAAGATTCATTGGAAAGCTAATTGACAGCCGGACAAGTTTCAAGAAGACATGTTGACCCATAAATGCCTGGATCCCATCCAAAAAGGAGTCGCAAGTTGACTGACGTTTCTGACTTGCAAAACAGTTTTAACTTTTTCCCAAGATGATTAGTTTCACCTCTCTCATGCATGTATCATTCCTCCACTCCTCAAAAAGATTCGCCCTCTAATCTAAACCGGTAAATGGAGGAAGTTCATCAAAGTACCAGGAAAGAGAAGATGTCTTGAAGGATCCTTGTGCATAGTCTCTTTTTGCAATGTAATTTACAAGTTCCTTCTCATTGATATCATCACTATTGTTCTTTGGGTTGCAAAGTGACTCATTCTCATCTTCAAAATTGTTATTAATGCTAGAAGAGGAATAAGCATAAATAGAAATTTGAAAACAATCAATGGTATCTTTTGGTTGTAGCGTACCTTCGGCGACGTTTGTCGTTTGATGATCATCTTGAATCAAAATAGTAGGTTTGTCACTAGAACCAAACACACTACATAGAATTTCTTCCTCATCAATAGGCAAGTGATACGAACACGGCCCCGTATACGCGAACTTTGAGCTTGCGGAAGCGGATAAGGATGTTGGCGCGAATGTTGGATCGGTGAAAAGATGGATGAAGATAGGTGATGACGATGGAGATGGAAGATGATACGGACACGGCCCCGTATACGCGAACGTTGAGCTTGCGGAAGCGGATAAGGATATTGGCGCGAATGTTGGATCGGTGAAAAGATGGCTGAAGATAGGCGATGACGATGGAAATGGAAGATAAATGGATAAATTGTCCTCGGCACCCTCTTGATCGCAATTAACCAAGCAAGCAACCTCAAGCGGCTCTAACCCACCCTCCTAGACGCAGTTACCTAGGCAAGCAGGAGTGTGAAGATCAACAACAAATTCTGACGAACTTGAAGAATCGCTTCTGAAATAAAGAACACAAGTTATACTTCTTACAAGTCTGAACTCAAAAGAGAACTTTATTTAATCATTCAAATCTTAATTACAATGTGGTTGAAGCCTCCTTATATAAGCCTTGGAGAATTTCTAATCCTAGTAAACTTAAGAAATTAAATACAATAAATAAATGCTAAAATCTAATCTCCTAATTACATAAGTAACTTCTAATAATAAATAAATATTGAAAATAAAATCCTAATTAAATAAATCTGATCCTAATAGATATTGTAGAATCCTATATTGATTTAAATTACAAATAATCAAATAAAACTATGAAAATTCGTAATTATCCAAAAAAACTGGTATTAATCCCTTATAGGAATTTCTGCATGCGCTGTCTTTGCCAAAATAGACGTATCTTGAGTTCCAAATGTCCGATTGAGGCGTTTCAAGATCCGTTGGAAAGCTAATTGACAGCCGGACAAGTTTCAAGAAGACATGTTGACCTATAAATTCCTGGATCCCATCCAAAAAGGGTTCGCAAGTTGACCGACGTTTCTGACCTGTAAAACAATTTTAACTTCTTTTCCAAGATGATTAGTTTCACCCCTCTCATGCATGTATCAGAAGATAAATGGATAAATTGTCCTCGACACCCTCTTGGTCGCAATTAACCAAGCAAGTAACCACAAACAGCTCTAACTCACCCTCCTAGACGCAGTTACCTAGGCAAGCAAGAGTGTGAAGATCAACAACAAATTCTGACGAACTTGAAGAATCGCTTCTAAAATAAAAAAAAAAACAAGTTATACTTCTTGCAAGTCTGAACTCAAAAGAGAACTTTTTTTAATCATTCAAATTTGAATTACAATGTGGTTGAAGCCTCCTTATATAAGCCTTGGAGAAGTTCTAATCCTAGTAAACTTAAGAATCTTAATTACATAAGTAACTTCTAATAATAAATAAATATTGAAAATAAAATCCTAATATGATCCTAATAGATATTGCAGAATTCTATATTGATTTAAATTACAAATAATCAAATAAAATCTTGAAAATTCATAATTATCCAAAAATCTCGTATTAATCCCGTATAGGAACTTCTGCATACGCTATCTTCGCTAAAATAGACGTATCTTGAGTTCTAGATGTCCGATTGAAGCGTTTCAAGATCCGTTGGAAAGCTAATTGACAGCCGAAAAAGTTTCAAGATGTCATGTTGACCCATAAATGCCTGGATCCCATCAAAAAAGGAGTCGCAAGTTGACTGTCGTTTTTGACTTGCAAAATAGTTTTAACTTCTTTTCCAAGATGATTAGTTTCACCTCTCTCATGCATGTATCATTCCCCCACTCCTCAAAAAGATTCTCCCTCGAATCTAAACCGGTAAATGGATGAAGTTCATCAAAGTTCCAGGAAAGATAAGATGTCTTGAAGAATCCTTGTGCATAGTCTCTTTTTGCAATATTATTTACAATTTCCTTCTCATTGAGATCATCTCTATTGTTCTTTTGGTTGCAAAGTGACTCGTTCTCATCTTCAAAATTGTTATCAATGCTAGAAGAGAAATAAGCATAAATAGAATTTTGAAAACAATCAATGGTACCTTTTGATTGTAGCGTACCTTCGTCGGTGTTTGACGTTTGATGATCATCTTGAATCAAAATAGTATGTTTGTCACTGGAACCAAACACACTACATTGCATTTCTTCCTCATCAATAGGCAATGTTAAACTCTCGATGGTATCACCTTCTTCTTGTTCTTTAGGAGAACAAATTTCTTTATCATGTTCCAAATAACATATTTCAATATCATTAGAAGGCATGATTTCAAACAACATATCTCTCAAAAAAATTTCTTGAAAATAATACTTATCTGGACAATCATACCCGGAATGATCTAGTCGACAACAATAATGACATTGAGTCCCCAAAAGAGTAAAATTCAATACATTACTCAATGACATTCTCAAGAACGATCTGTCTCTGATACCAAATGATACATACACGGCCCCGTATACGCGAACTTTGAGCTTGTGGAAGCGGATAAGGATGTTGGCGCGAATTTTGGATCGGTGAAAAGATGGATGACAATAGGCGATGACGATGGAGATGGAAGATAAATGGATAAATTGTCCTCGACACCCTCTTGATCGCAATTAACCAAGCAAGCAACCTCAAACGGCACTAACCTACCCTCCTAGACGCAGTTACCTGGGCAAGCAAGAGTGTGAAGATCAACAACAAATTCTGACGAACTTGAAGAATCGCTTCTAAAATAAAAAACACAAGTTATACTTCTTGCAAGTCTGAACTCAAAAGAGAACTTTTTCTAATCATTCAAATCTGAATTAGAATGTGGTTGAAGCCTTCTTATATAAGCATTGGAGAAGTTCTAATCCTAGTAAACTTAGGAATCCTAATTACATAAGTAACTTCTAATAATAAATAAATATTGAAAATAAAATCCTAATATGATCCCAATAGATATTGCAGAATCCTATATTGATTTAAATTACAAATAATCAAATAAAATCTTGAAAATTCATAATTATCCAAAAATCTCGTATTAATCATGTATAGGAACTTTTGCATGCGCTGTCTTCTCTAAAATAGACGTATCTTGAGTTCTAGATGTCCGATTGAGACGTTTCAAGATCCGTTGGAAAGCTAATTGACAGCCAGAAAAGTTTCAAGAAGACATGTTGACCCATAAATGCCTGGATCCCATCCAAAAAGAAGTCGCAAGTTGACTGGCGTTTCTGACTTGCAAAACAGTTTTAACTTCTTTTCCATGATGATTAGTTTCACCTATCTCATGCATATGTATCAGCAAGGTTAAACTCTCGATGGTATCGCCTTCTTCATGTTCTTTAGGAGAACAAATTTCTTTTTTTGATCAAAGAGAACAAATTTCTTTATCATGTTCCGAATCACATATTTCAATATCATTAGAATGCATGATTTCTGACAACATATCTCTCAAAAAATTTTCTTGAAAATAAGACTTATCTGGACAATCATACCTGAATGATCTAGTCGACAACAATAATGACATCGAGTCCCCAAAAGAGTAAAATTCAATACGTTGCTCAATGACATCCTCAAGAACGATCTGAATCTGATACCAAATCATAGGAGTGTTTTGGAGCTGAAATATAGCTTGCAAGGCCTCGAATCAATAATGAGCTGTTTTGAGCTCATAGGAAGCTTTTGAGCTGGCCATTAATCCCTCGAGCTGTGTTTAATATGTTCTATAAAGAAAACAAATAAAATAACATAAGTTCAAATGTATTTAAGTAAAATATGCTAAAATGAACTAATGAGATGAAATTAAGGTAAAGATGTGGTTTATGTAATGCATGAATATCATATGATATACAAATGAATGATAACATATGATAATCCAAGCATATTATATAATGCATAAATAAGTAAATAGATAATGAAGTAAGGAAGAACTCTCTCTTCTTTCATGCTTGATAAACAAGATGAAAACATAGTGAATGTGAGTAGAAACATGCCCACATCACTTCAGCTGACAAGTCCAGAAGTAGCTGAAAAATGTCCTACATGTTAGGGAGTGTACCAGTGCACATGTGGCAGCCTAGGAGGCATCCAGTCATACGAAGCATCCACGTGATAGCTTGGCACATGTGTGCACATGTGTGTGTGGCCGAACAACCCTCTCTCTTCTCATTTGTGCAGCAAACTCAAAGATAAGAACAAGGAGTTCTCTTGTTTGAATTTCAAACATCAATCACATGTTAAATGTGATAAGCATGGTGCCTAAGTGTTCCAAAGTGTGGCTGCCATTCAATGCCGCTGATGGAGAAGTTATTTGTGTTTAAATTTAAAATTTGTTTCTTTAATTTATAGCCACACAATTAATTCGGCTATGGCCCCCTTTCTCCTATATATATGTGTTCTAAACAATGTAATAAGGTTAGACTTTTTGAATGAAAAATTTATTTGAGTTTTCTCTCAAATTCAGTTCTTTTTAGAACTTCTTTGACATTTCAGACTTAGTTTTGTTGTGTCAAGTTTCCTTGACACTCCGGGTTCCTAGATTGCTATCTAGAGGGTCCAAGTCCGTTGACGTTGAACGTATTCGATTTGGATTTGCATAACAGATTGTGCGAGTTCTTTAGAGTTCATCATTGTTCAAGTTTCCAGCAAGTTTCTGCCATTTTTGAGCACTCAAGACGGCCATGGATGAACGTTGAAGAATTCATCTTCCTCCTTCTTCAAATCTGCCCAAAAATTCCAGCAACTTTCTCCCTTATTTCCTTTTGTTTCTTTTCTTCATTTCGTGTCTTTTCAGAGTCTAAATCAGCCTTCTTGTTTTGTTCCACTTGCAGGGAAATGCTTGCTTCCATCCTAGATCCATATCACTCAAGGAACATTGCTTCGACAAGCAACGCCCTTATCACATGAAGAGTCTTCATTTAAAGAGATGCATGTTTGGTGAAGAGATTTTCTTCAAAAGATACCTAGAACACGAAGAGACATGAGGCAAGCATCCAAGGGATCAAGACCATTCGGCTTAAGCATTCAATAACACTCCTTTGGCCGAACCAACACCTAACCATTCAGCCTAAGGCATGAATCTTCATAAAAACATGTGTTTCCAAGGGTGTTTTGAGACTTGGCCGAATTGGTTCATTGCTTTTAGGCCTAGGGACATCATTAAAACATCATGTATTATCATAAAGGATACCACCTAGCCGAACATCACATGGTTATTTACTCATGTCCTTTGATTTTCTATAAATTGTCAATGCCTTAGCATTTGTAAGGCATACCTTTTTCATATCAATATATTTTGTCATGTTTTCCTCTTTTTCTAAGTTCT